>OX459066.1:16406660-17669160 GCA_949775005.1 Orthosia gothica | reverse complement strand
CACCGCGGATGCGGTGCACCGACAGCGCGGCGCACAAATGCAACTACGAGCTTTTTAACCGCAACAATTTTAGTATACGCTATTGGAGCTGGAATTACCGCGGCTGCTGGCACCAGACTTGCCCTCCAATTGTTCCTCGTTAAAATATTTAAAGTGTACTCATTCCGATTACGAGGCCTCGTAAGAGTCCCGTATCGTTATTTTTCGTCACTACCTCCCCGTGCCGGGAGTGGGTAATTTGCGCGCCTGCTGCCTTCCTTGGATGTGGTAGCCGTTTCTCAGGCTCCCTCTCCGGAATCGAACCCTGATTCCCCGTTACCCGTGACAACCATGGTAGTCGCAGAAACTACCATCGAAAGTTGATAAGGCAGACATTTGAAAGATGCGTCGCCGGTACTGGACCATGCGATCGGCAAAAGTTATCCAGATTCATCAAAATTAACGACTTCGGACGCGAGGCCCTCCGTCGATTGGTTTTGATCTAATAAAAGCACTCATCCCATCACTGGTCAGAGTTCTGATTGCATGTATTAGCTCTAGAATTACCACAGTTATCCAAGTAACTGAGTAAGATCTAAGGAACCAAAACTGATATATTGAGCCATTCGCGGTATCGCCTTAATACGGCTTGCACTGAGACATGCATGGCTTAATCTTTGAGACAAGCATATAACTACTGGCAGGATCAACCAGGGAGCTTCGTTTATAAGAGACATCGATGCACACGCGCGCGATCAAGCGCGCAGCACAACGAAGGTCCTCATTCCCGAGCGTTCACGATCGTAGATACGCGTACGCAGACGGGCGAGCTCTGTGTGTGTTTATTATGGATTTTTGGGTCGCACGCGCGAACGTCTGAACGCGTATATCTCAACCCGTCAGACGCGCTGCGCGTGCATAAGGGCGTTCGGCTGTGCCATAACGACGGATCATCATGCACAGACCAGAAGCCCCCTTTGGGAACGTTCGTAACGAGACGAGTTCACGTGTGTAAAGTTTGTTAACACATTCGCAACATCATATACGATTCCGCCCGGAATCTATAGAGTGCCTCACATTATATTATAATAAAAGAGCATAAACTCATTAGACGTGACGAACACTTGGCGCGTCCGAGCGCCGGTACCGTCACGTCGTTTCACATTATTTCATACAACGACCGTTTGCATACGAACACGCATATAATGCGATCCGTCGGTCCACACAGTTCAACAGACACGAAGTCAAATTTTTCGTTTGTTGTTTCAATATTCAAATATTATCCATAATAAAAAGAAAACCACACGTTTTTCGTGCTTGCTTGCAGCGAGCGTTCATTTCCGTTACACAATACATTATTATATAACGATCATACAACACAAGCTACAGGCCCGGTGTACCAAAATTCTTTTTATTATTTATAATATACAAATAATAAAACAACAAAACATACCAATAGATGGATTGGATCAGAACACGAAAAACAAAACACAACACCACCACACACTATAAAATCCAAACATTACGATTTTCACAGCGCGCGGGGCGTTTGTCGTTTCGCGTCAGTCGCCACTCTTCTCTATCAATATTCTCAAATGTCGCGCCAAGCGCGCGCCGCCGTCCCGAATGTATCGAGACGTAGCGTCGCTTGACAACTATGTGAAACGGTAAAACGATGTCATCGGTGTGATGACGACCGGACCGAAATTTTTTGTCATTTTTTTTTTTTGTTTGTTTGGATGATGGTACCCTAGGAAGATAACTCCCACCACCCCCACCCTCCCCCGAGCCAACCAACCCCCTCCCCCCCCCCCCCTTCTCTTTCACCCCCTCTAAAAAATAAAAAGTATCAATATTTGACGGACAGTAAACACCCCCCAACATAGCGAAAGGTAACCCCCTACCCTCCCCCCCCCCCCCCCCTTTTCAGAGTGATAAAAAAAAAGTGATAAATCAATTTATCGCGTTTTGCGAGGTCAGCAGGAATGCCAGTAGCCGACCTCTTGCCCCCCCCCCCCCTCACCCCCCCCTTCCTACCCCCTATTCCAACAGAATCAAGATTATTTCAGCTATGTCGATGTGACCGTTCGTGTATTAAATATTGCGTATGTTCGTGTATTAATTTCGAAGTTTTGCTTGCGGCCGTAGACGGTGAAGCCCGTGCGTCGACCAATGTCTACGTGTCCGTTCGTGTATTAAATAGCGTTCTCTTGACTATTCTAACAGATACAAGATTTAAGCAATGTCGATGTGACAGTTCGTGTATTAAATATTGCGTCTGTTCGTGTATTAATTTCGAAGTTATGCTTGCGGCCGTAGACGGTGAAGCCCGTGTGTCGAACAATGTCTACGTGTCCGTTCGTGTATTAAATAGCGTTTTCTTGACTATTCCAACAGAATGAAGTTTTAGGCTATGTCGATGTCGCAGGTTCGTGTATTAAATATTGCGTCTGTTCGTGTATTAATTTCGAAGTTTTGCTTGCGGCCGTTGACGGTGACGCCCGTGCGTCGACCAATGTCTACGTGTCCGTTCGTGTATTAAATAGCGTTTTCTTGACTATTCCAACATAATGAAGTTTTAGGCTATGTCGATGTCGCAGGTTCGTGTATTAAATATTGCGTCTGTTCGTGTATTAATTTCGAAGTTTTGCTTGCGGCCGTAGACGGTGACGCCCGTGCGTCGACCAATGTCTACGTGTCCGTTCGTGTATTAAATAGCGTTCTCTTGACTATTCCAACAGAATGAAGTTTTAGGCTATGTCGATGTGACCGTTCGTGTATTAAATATAGTGCGTCTGTTCGTGTATTAATTTCGAAGTTTTGCTTGCGGCCGTTGACGGTGACGCCCGTGCGTCGACCAATGTCTACGTGTCCGTTCGTGTATTAAATAGCGTTTTCTTGACTATTCCAACAGAATGAAGTTTTAGGCTATGTCGATGTCGCAGGTTCGTGTATTAAATATTGCGTCTGTTCGTGTATTAATTTCGAAGTTTTGCTTGCGGCCGTAGACGGTGACGCCCGTGCGTCGACCAATGTCTACGTGTCCGTTCGTGTATTAAATAGCGTTCTCTTGACTATTCCAACAGAATGAAGTTTTAGGCTATGTCGATGTGACCGTTCGTGTATTAAATATTGCGTCTGTTCGTGTATTAATTTCGAAGTTTTGCTTGCGGCCGTAGACGGTGAAGCCCGTGTGTCGACCAATGTCTACGTGTCCGTTCGTGTATTAAATAGCGTTCTCTTGACTATTCCAACAGAATGAAGTTTTAGGCTATGTCGATGTGACCGTTCGTGTATTAAATATAGTGCGTCTGTTCGTGTATTAATTTCGAAGGTTTGCTTGCGGCCGTAGACGGTGACGCCCGTGCGTCGACCAATGTCTACGTGTCCGTTCGTGTATTAAATAGCGTTCTCTTGACTATTCCAACAGAATGAAGTTTTAGGCTATGTCGATGTGACCGTTCGTGTATTAAATATAGTGCGTCTGTTCGTGTATTAATTTCGAAGGTTTGCTTGCGGCCGTAGACGGTGACGCCCGTGCGTCGACCAATGTCTACGTGTCCGTTCGTGTATTAAATAGCGTTCTCTTGACTATTCTAACAGATACACGATTTAAGCAATGTAGTGGTGAACGTTCGTGTATTAAATAACGTTCTCTTTACTATTCCAACAGAATGAAGTTTTAGGCTATGTCGATGTGACCGTTCGTGTATTAAATATAGTGCGTCTGTTCGTGTATTAATTTCGAAGGTTTGCTTGCGGCCGTAGACGGTGACGCCCGTGCGTCGACCAATGTCTACGTGTCCGTTCGTGTATTAAATAGCGTTCTCTTGACTATTCTAACAGATACATGATTTAAGCAATGTAGTGGTGAACGTTCGTGTATTAAATAACGTTCTCTTTACTATTCCAACAGAATGAAGTTTTAGGCTATGTCGATGTGACCGTTCGTGTATTAAATATAGTGCGTCTGTTCGTGTATTAATTTCGAAGGTTTGCTTGCGGCCGTGGACGGTGACGCCCGTGCGTCGACCAATGTCTACGTGTCCGTTCGTGTATTAAATAGCGTTCTCTTGACTATACCAACAGGATATCAATCTTCGAATGATGGACCCTCCCCCCCCTCCCCCCTCCACAACAGCGCAACGTAACACCACAAAAGACCCCCCCCCCCACTCCCTCCATTCCTACCTCCTAACCCCCGTGCCCCTCCCTCCCTCTCACTCCAATACACCGCAAAGTGCAACCACCAACAATGAAACATATAAATAATCAATCACCAGTTTACTATTCCAACAGAATGAAGATTTAAGCTATGTCGATGTGACCGTTCGTGTATAAAGTAACGTTCTCTTTACCATTCCAACAGATACAAGATTTATTAAGCAATGCCAACAAACCCCTCCCCCTTCCTCCACAACCCCGCAAAAGTAGATTTATACTCTTAGTTGATAAAAAGAATTCATTCATGTTTATTGATTTTTGGCAATTCCACCCCTAATGAGGTAAAAAGGGGTTTGAAAGTTTGTGTGATATTTCTACGCTTTTGAGTGT
The DNA here is from genome assembly GCA_949775005.1 of Orthosia gothica. Classification (NCBI taxonomy): domain Eukaryota; kingdom Metazoa; phylum Arthropoda; class Insecta; order Lepidoptera; family Noctuidae; genus Orthosia; species Orthosia gothica. The sequence goes on along the minus strand of OX459066.1, from coordinate 17,664,627 downwards.
GATACGTGTTATTAAATAGTAACGATTGGTTGATTAAAAATAATTCATGTATTTATTTATTGGTTTATGACAATTCTACCCGTAAGGAGGTGCAGAGGTGCAAAGGTGGAAATTCGTTGGTGAATCGTTTTCGTTTTTTTTTTTTCCTATTTATGTTTGAAATTTTTTGAAGTGTTTTGAAGAATTTTACTGCACATGGCTTATTTTTATGAATGATGTAAGGTGACCACTAAGAAGGGATTTTTGGAAATTTAAAGGGGTGAAACTAAAAAGTCATCTGTGGGATAAAATACGTTAGATATTAAACGTTAAATAGTTTACAATGTGATTATGGTCGCTTCAAAAGCATCCGTTAGACGGTAAAAGTTCGTCGCTGATCCTCTAAAATCTAATTCGTCTATTGTTATTGAGCACTTTTAAAAAGGGTAGTATTTAAATGCAAATAAAAAAATATCCTTTTTCTACGCAATAAGATTCCGAATACCCATCAAAATTACTGATTGCACAGCAAAATATTCAACTCAAAATATCACTAAACACACTAGAATTTATTTTCGCAGCGTACAGCGATTTTTCGAATAAGTCGACGTAGCCCCGCTGCGCGGGGCTCCTATTTCTGTCTGCTGGGTCAAAAGTAACCTAACACGAACGAGATGACGGGAGCTGAGTTCGCTCGCTTTGCTCGCTCACTTCAGCTCCCGTCATCTCGTTCGAACCTAACCTGTCCGTGTCGGGGTGCCCTAAGTTCCCGAGCTCGCTTCGCTCGCTCTTGGACTGATTCTTTGACCATAATTTATTCGTAGATCAACTAAAATAGACTATGAAATATGGAAAATTTGCTGTGCAGTCAGTATTTATGCTATGTATGTAGTATTTTTGTACAAAAATAAATTTAACAGTATTGCATTATGAGGAAAAAAGTAATGTTATATTGATGTATAATTTCGTTATATCTGCAGTTTGAGTTTTGTTAAACATTTAGTTTATTTGTAGTGAAGTAAGTTATTAGATGTAAATAAGAATATCAAGGATGAGTATGTATTGATAGGCGATTATTTATTTGATATGCAATTTATAATATCCCTTTTAAAAAGAAAACAATGTATTTTTTTTCATGTTTAATTATTTAATTATTATTTAATGCGTCTATTTTAGTTGATCTACGACTAAATTATGGTCAAAGAATCAGTCCAAGAGCGAGCGAAGCGAGCTCGGGAACTTAGGGCACCCCGACACGGACAGGTTAGGTTCGAACGAGATGACGGGAGCTGAAGTGAGCGAGCAAAGCGAGCGAACGCAGCTCCCGTCATCTCGTTCGTGTTAGGTTACTTTTGACCCTGCAGACAGAAATAGGAGCCCCGCGCAGCGGGGCTACGTCGACTTTGTTGCTTTAACTCTAATCGTACTTGCACCTATTCTATGTTAAAACCAATGTCAACATTAAAATAATTATTTATGGTCAACGAATCAGTACAAGAGCGAGCGAAGCGAGCTCGGGAACCTAGGGCACCCCGACACGGACAGGTTAGGTTCGAACGAGATGACGGGAGCTGAAGTGAGCGAGCAAAGCGAGCGAACGCAGCTCCCGTCATCTCGTTCGTGTTAGGTTACTTTTGACCCTGCAGACAGAAATAGGAGCCCCGCGCAGCGGGGCTACGTCGACCTTGTTGCTTTAACTCTAATCGTACTTGCACCTATTCTATGTTAAAACCAATGTCAACATTAAAATAATTATTTATGGTCAACGAATCAGTACAAGAGCGAGCGAAGCGAGCTCGGGAACCTAGGGCACCCCGACACGGACAGGTTAGGTTCGAACGAGATGACGGGAGCTGAAGTGAGCGAGCAAAGCGAGCGAACGCAGCTCCCGTCATCTCGTTCGTGTTAGGTTACTTTTGACCCTGCAGACAGAAATAGGAGCCCCGCGCAGCGGGGCTACGTCGACTTTGTTGCTTTAACTCTAATCGTACTTGCACCTATTCTATGTTAAAACCAATGTCAACATTAAAATAATAATAAATGAAAAAAAAATTTTTTTCAAAAAGTCCGGTCAGTTCAATATTGATGAAAGCACAAAAATTGATCAATCTAAATATAAATAAAGACAAATATGTAATTAAGGTAAATCAAAATAAAAAAAAATAAAAAGAGTATCGAAATATTAAATGCTCATTTCTGTTAAGTTCTGTGGCCCAATAAGTAACTATCAGACGCAATTTCTTCATATACTTTTTTGCATTAGTGATTTCATGTATTTTATGACTCAATGAGAGAGCATAAAAAAAATATTTAAAAAAAATGCTTGCTGTTTTTGCAAAATCAAAACGATCGTTTATATACATGCGTAAAAAATATTGTATTCGAAGACGGGAATGACACTTCAAATAAACTTATTGGCATATTTCAACGTCGCCGTTCGTGTATTAATATCGACTGTCGCAGAGGTTACAACGAAGTCTTTGGTTAGTGTACTCGTCGAAGTCGATGTCGCAGGTTCGTGTATTAAATAGTGCGTCTGTTCGTGTATTAATTTCGAAGTTATGCTTGCGGCCGTAGACGGTGAAGCCCGTGTGTCGAACAATGTCTACGTGTCCGTTCGTGTATTAAATAGCGTTTTCTTGACTATTCCAACAGAATGAAGTTTTAGGCTATGTCGATGTCGCAGGTTCGTGTATTAAATATTGCGTCTGTTCGTGTATTAATTTCGAAGTTTTGCTTGCGGCCGTAGACGGTGACGCCCGTGCGTCGACCAATGTCTACGTGTCCGTTCGTGTATTAAATAGCGTTCTCTTGACTATTCCAACAGAATGAAGTTTTAGGCTATGTCGATGTGACCGTTCGTGTATTAAATATAGTGCGTCTGTTCGTGTATTAATTTCGAAGTTTTGCTTGCGGCCGTTGACGGTGACGCCCGTGCGTCGACCAATGTCTACGTGTCCGTTCGTGTATTAAATAGCGTTTTCTTGACTATTCCAACAGAATGAAGTTTTAGGCTATGTCGATGTCGCAGGTTCGTGTATTAAATATTGCGTCTGTTCGTGTATTAATTTCGAAGTTTTGCTTGCGGCCGTAGACGGTGACGCCCGTGCGTCGACCAATGTCTACGTGTCCGTTCGTGTATTAAATAGCGTTCTCTTGACTATTCCAACAGAATGAAGTTTTAGGCTATGTCGATGTGACCGTTCGTGTATTAAATATTGCGTCTGTTCGTGTATTAATTTCGAAGTTTTGCTTGCGGCCGTAGACGGTGAAGCCCGTGTGTCGACCAATGTCTACGTGTCCGTTCGTGTATTAAATAGCGTTCTCTTGACTATTCCAACAGAATGAAGTTTTAGGCTATGTCGATGTGACCGTTCGTGTATTAAATATAGTGCGTCTGTTCGTGTATTAATTTCGAAGGTTTGCTTGCGGCCGTAGACGGTGACGCCCGTGCGTCGACCAATGTCTACGTGTCCGTTCGTGTATTAAATAGCGTTCTCTTGACTATTCCAACAGAATGAAGTTTTAGGCTATGTCGATGTGACCGTTCGTGTATTAAATATAGTGCGTCTGTTCGTGTATTAATTTCGAAGGTTTGCTTGCGGCCGTAGACGGTGACGCCCGTGCGTCGACCAATGTCTACGTGTCCGTTCGTGTATTAAATAGCGTTCTCTTGACTATTCTAACAGATACACGATTTAAGCAATGTAGTGGTGAACGTTCGTGTATTAAATAACGTTCTCTTTACTATTCCAACAGAATGAAGTTTTAGGCTATGTCGATGTGACCGTTCGTGTATTAAATATAGTGCGTCTGTTCGTGTATTAATTTCGAAGGTTTGCTTGCGGCCGTAGACGGTGACGCCCGTGCGTCGACCAATGTCTACGTGTCCGTTCGTGTATTAAATAGCGTTCTCTTGACTATTCTAACAGATACATGATTTAAGCAATGTAGTGGTGAACGTTCGTGTATTAAATAACGTTCTCTTTACTATTCCAACAGAATGAAGTTTTAGGCTATGTCGATGTGACCGTTCGTGTATTAAATATAGTGCGTCTGTTCGTGTATTAATTTCGAAGGTTTGCTTGCGGCCGTGGACGGTGACGCCCGTGCGTCGACCAATGTCTACGTGTCCGTTCGTGTATTAAATAGCGTTCTCTTGACTATACCAACAGGATATCAATCTTCGAATGATGGACCCTCCCCCCCCTCCCCCCTCCACAACAGCGCAACGTAACACCACAAAAGACCCCCCCCCCCCACTCCCTCCATTCCTACCTCCTAACCCCCGTGCCCCTCCCTCCCTCTCACTCCAATACACCGCAAAGTGCAACCACCAACAATGAAACATATAAATAATCAATCACCAGTTTACTATTCCAACAGAATGAAGATTTAAGCTATGTCGATGTGACCGTTCGTGTATAAAGTAACGTTCTCTTTACCATTCCAACAGATACAAGATTTATTAAGCAATGCCAACAAACCCCTCCCCCTTCCTCCACAACCCCGCAAAAGTAGATTTATACTCTTAGTTGATAAAAAGAATTCATTCATGTTTATTGATTTTTGGCAATTCCACCCCTAATGAGGTAAAAAGGGGTTTGAAAGTTTGTGTGATATTTCTACGCTTTTGAGTGTGATACGTGTTATTAAATAGTAACGATTGGTTGATTAAAAATAATTCATGTATTTATTTATTGGTTTATGACAATTCTACCCGTAAGGAGGTGCAGAGGTGCAAAGGTGGAAATTCGTTGGTGAATCGTTTTCGTTTTTTTTTTTTCCTATTTATGTTTGAAATTTTTTGAAGTGTTTTGAAGAATTTTACTGCACATGGCTTATTTTTATGAATGATGTAAGGTGACCACTAAGAAGGGATTTTTGGAAATTTAAAGGGGTGAAACTAAAAAGTCATCTGTGGGATAAAATACGTTAGATATTAAACGTTAAATAGTTTACAATGTGATTATGGTCGCTTCAAAAGCATCCGTTAGACGGTAAAAGTTCGTCGCTGATCCTCTAAAATCTAATTCGTCTATTGTTATTGAGCACTTTTAAAAAGGGTAGTATTTAAATGCAAATAAAAAAATATCCTTTTTCTACGCAATAAGATTCCGAATACCCATCAAAATTACTGATTGCACAGCAAAATATTCAACTCAAAATATCACTAAACACACTAGAATTTATTTTCGCAGCGTACAGCGATTTTTCGAATAAGTCGACGTAGCCCCGCTGCGCGGGGCTCCTATTTCTGTCTGCTGGGTCAAAAGTAACCTAACACGAACGAGATGACGGGAGCTGAGTTCGCTCGCTTTGCTCGCTCACTTCAGCTCCCGTCATCTCGTTCGAACCTAACCTGTCCGTGTCGGGGTGCCCTAAGTTCCCGAGCTCGCTTCGCTCGCTCTTGGACTGATTCTTTGACCATAATTTATTCGTAGATCAACTAAAATAGACTATGAAATATGGAAAATTTGCTGTGCAGTCAGTATTTATGCTATGTATGTAGTATTTTTGTACAAAAATAAATTTAACAGTATTGCATTATGAGGAAAAAAGTAATGTTATATTGATGTATAATTTCGTTATATCTGCAGTTTGAGTTTTGTTAAACATTTAGTTTATTTGTAGTGAAGTAAGTTATTAGATGTAAATAAGAATATCAGGGATGAGTATGTATTGATAGGCGATTATTTATTTGATATGCAATTTATAATATCCCTTTTAAAAAGAAAACAATGTATTTTTTTTCATGTTTAATTATTTAATTATTATTTAATGCGTCTATTTTAGTTGATCTACGACTAAATTATGGTCAAAGAATCAGTCCAAGAGCGAGCGAAGCGAGCTCGGGAACTTAGGGCACCCCGACACGGACAGGTTAGGTTCGAACGAGATGACGGGAGCTGAAGTGAGCGAGCAAAGCGAGCGAACGCAGCTCCCGTCATCTCGTTCGTGTTAGGTTACTTTTGACCCTGCAGACAGAAATAGGAGCCCCGCGCAGCGGGGCTACGTCGACTTTGTTGCTTTAACTCTAATCGTACTTGCACCTATTCTATGTTAAAACCAATGTCAACATTAAAATAATTATTTATGGTCAACGAATCAGTACAAGAGCGAGCGAAGCGAGCTCGGGAACCTAGGGCACCCCGACACGGACAGGTTAGGTTCGAACGAGATGACGGGAGCTGAAGTGAGCGAGCAAAGCGAGCGAACGCAGCTCCCGTCATCTCGTTCGTGTTAGGTTACTTTTGACCCTGCAGACAGAAATAGGAGCCCCGCGCAGCGGGGCTACGTCGACCTTGTTGCTTTAACTCTAATCGTACTTGCACCTATTCTATGTTAAAACCAATGTCAACATTAAAATAATTATTTATGGTCAACGAATCAGTACAAGAGCGAGCGAAGCGAGCTCGGGAACCTAGGGCACCCCGACACGGACAGGTTAGGTTCGAACGAGATGACGGGAGCTGAAGTGAGCGAGCAAAGCGAGCGAACGCAGCTCCCGTCATCTCGTTCGTGTTAGGTTACTTTTGACCCTGCAGACAGAAATAGGAGCCCCGCGCAGCGGGGCTACGTCGACTTTGTTGCTTTAACTCTAATCGTACTTGCACCTATTCTATGTTAAAACCAATGTCAACATTAAAATAATAATAAATGAAAAAAAAATTTTTTTCAAAAAGTCCGGTCAGTTCAATATTGATGAAAGCACAAAAATTGATCAATCTAAATATAAATAAAGACAAATATGTAATTAAGGTAAATCAAAATAAAAAAAAATAAAAAGAGTATCGAAATATTAAATGCTCATTTCTGTTAAGTTCTGTGGCCCAATAAGTAACTATCAGACGCAATTTCTTCATATACTTTTTTGCATTAGTGATTTCATGTATTTTATGACTCAATGAGAGAGCATAAAAAAAATATTTAAAAAAAATGCTTGCTGTTTTTGCAAAATCAAAACGATCGTTTATATACATGCGTAAAAAATATTGTATTCGAAGACGGGAATGACACTTCAAATAAACTTATTGGCATATTTCAACGTCGCCGTTCGTGTATTAATATCGACTGTCGCAGAGGTTACAACGAAGTCTTTGGTTAGTGTACTCGTCGAAGTCGATGTCGCAGGTTCGTGTATTAAATAGTGCGTCTGTTCGTGTATTAATTTCGAAGTTATGCTTGCGGCCGTAGACGGTGAAGCCCGTGTGTCGAACAATGTCTACGTGTCCGTTCGTGTATTAAATAGCGTTTTCTTGACTATTCCAACAGAATGAAGTTTTAGGCTATGTCGATGTCGCAGGTTCGTGTATTAAATATTGCGTCTGTTCGTGTATTAATTTCGAAGTTTTGCTTGCGGCCGTAGACGGTGACGCCCGTGCGTCGACCAATGTCTACGTGTCCGTTCGTGTATTAAATAGCGTTCTCTTGACTTTTCCAACAGAATGAAGTTTTAGGCTATGTCGATGTGACCGTTCGTGTATTAAATATAGTGCGTCTGTTCGTGTATTAATTTCGAAGTTTTGCTTGCGGCCGTTGACGGTGACGCCCGTGCGTCGACCAATGTCTACGTGTCCGTTCGTGTATTAAATAGCGTTTTCTTGACTATTCCAACAGAATGAAGTTTTAGGCTATGTCGATGTCGCAGGTTCGTGTATTAAATATTGCGTCTGTTCGTGTATTAATTTCGAAGTTTTGCTTGCGGCCGTAGACGGTGACGCCCGTGCGTCGACCAATGTCTACGTGTCCGTTCGTGTATTAAATAGCGTTCTCTTGACTATTCCAACAGAATGAAGTTTTAGGCTATGTCGATGTGACCGTTCGTGTATTAAATATTGCGTCTGTTCGTGTATTAATTTCGAAGTTTTGCTTGCGGCCGTAGACGGTGAAGCCCGTGTGTCGACCAATGTCTACGTGTCCGTTCGTGTATTAAATAGCGTTCTCTTGACTATTCCAACAGAATGAAGTTTTAGGCTATGTCGATGTGACCGTTCGTGTATTAAATATAGTGCGTCTGTTCGTGTATTAATTTCGAAGGTTTGCTTGCGGCCGTAGACGGTGACGCCCGTGCGTCGACCAATGTCTACGTGTCCGTTCGTGTATTAAATAGCGTTCTCTTGACTATTCCAACAGAATGAAGTTTTAGGCTATGTCGATGTGACCGTTCGTGTATTAAATATAGTGCGTCTGTTCGTGTATTAATTTCGAAGGTTTGCTTGCGGCCGTAGACGGTGACGCCCGTGCGTCGACCAATGTCTACGTGTCCGTTCGTGTATTAAATAGCGTTCTCTTGACTATTCTAACAGATACACGATTTAAGCAATGTAGTGGTGAACGTTCGTGTATTAAATAACGTTCTCTTTACTATTCCAACAGAATGAAGTTTTAGGCTATGTCGATGTGACCGTTCGTGTATTAAATATAGTGCGTCTGTTCGTGTATTAATTTCGAAGGTTTGCTTGCGGCCGTAGACGGTGACGCCCGTGCGTCGACCAATGTCTACGTGTCCGTTCGTGTATTAAATAGCGTTCTCTTGACTATTCTAACAGATACATGATTTAAGCAATGTAGTGGTGAACGTTCGTGTATTAAATAACGTTCTCTTTACTATTCCAACAGAATGAAGTTTTAGGCTATGTCGATGTGACCGTTCGTGTATTAAATATAGTGCGTCTGTTCGTGTATTAATTTCGAAGGTTTGCTTGCGGCCGTGGACGGTGACGCCCGTGCGTCGACCAATGTCTACGTGTCCGTTCGTGTATTAAATAGCGTTCTCTTGACTATACCAACAGGATATCAATCTTCGAATGATGGACCCTCCCCCCCCTCCCCCCTCCACAACAGCGCAACGTAACACCACAAAAGACCCCCCCCCCCACTCCCTCCATTCCTACCTCCTAACCCCCGTGCCCCTCCCTCCCTCTCACTCCAATACACCGCAAAGTGCAACCACCAACAATGAAACATATAAATAATCAATCACCAGTTTACTATTCCAACAGAATGAAGATTTAAGCTATGTCGATGTGACCGTTCGTGTATAAAGTAACGTTCTCTTTACCATTCCAACAGATACAAGATTTATTAAGCAATGCCAACAAACCCCTCCCCCTTCCTCCACAACCCCGCAAAAGTAGATTTATACTCTTAGTTGATAAAAAGAATTCATTCATGTTTATTGATTTTTGGCAATTCCACCCCTAATGAGGTAAAAAGGGGTTTGAAAGTTTGTGTGATATTTCTACGCTTTTGAGTGTGATACGTGTTATTAAATAGTAACGATTGGTTGATTAAAAATAATTCATGTATTTATTTATTGGTTTATGACAATTCTACCCGTAAGGAGGTGCAGAGGTGCAAAGGTGGAAATTCGTTGGTGAATCGTTTTCGTTTTTTTTTTTTCCTATTTATGTTTGAAATTTTTTGAAGTGTTTTGAAGAATTTTACTGCACATGGCTTATTTTTATGAATGATGTAAGGTGACCACTAAGAAGGGATTTTTGGAAATTTAAAGGGGTGAAACTAAAAAGTCATCTGTGGGATAAAATACGTTAGATATTAAACGTTAAATAGTTTACAATGTGATTATGGTCGCTTCAAAAGCATCCGTTAGACGGTAAAAGTTCGTCGCTGATCCTCTAAAATCTAATTCGTCTATTGTTATTGAGCACTTTTAAAAAGGGTAGTATTTAAATGCAAATAAAAAAATATCCTTTTTCTACGCAATAAGATTCCGAATACCCATCAAAATTACTGATTGCACAGCAAAATATTCAACTCAAAATATCACTAAACACACTAGAATTTATTTTCGCAGCGTACAGCGATTTTTCGAATAAGTCGACGTAGCCCCGCATTTCTGTCTGCTGGGTCAAAAGTAACCTAACACGAACGAGATGACGGGAGCTGAGTTCGCTCGCTTTGCTCGCTCACTTCAGCTCCCGTCATCTCGTTCGAACCTAACCTGTCCGTGTCGGGGTGCCCTAAGTTCCCGAGCTCGCTTCGCTCGCTCTTGGACTGATTCTTTGACCATAATTTATTCGTAGATCAACTAAAATAGACTATGAAATATGGAAAATTTGCTGTGCAGTCAGTATTTATGCTATGTATGTAGTATTTTTGTACAAAAATAAATTTAACAGTATTGCATTATGAGGAAAAAAGTAATGTTATATTGATGTATAATTTCGTTATATCTGCAGTTTGAGTTTTGTTAAACATTTAGTTTATTTGTAGTGAAGTAAGTTATTAGATGTAAATAAGAATATCAAGGATGAGTATGTATTGATAGGCGATTATTTATTTGATATGCAATTTATAATATCCCTTTTAAAAAGAAAACAATGTATTTTTTTTCATGTTTAATTATTTAATTATTATTTAATGCGTCTATTTTAGTTGATCTACGACTAAATTATGGTCAAAGAATCAGTCCAAGAGCGAGCGAAGCGAGCTCGGGAACTTAGGGCACCCCGACACGGACAGGTTAGGTTCGAACGAGATGACGGGAGCTGAAGTGAGCGAGCAAAGCGAGCGAACGCAGCTCCCGTCATCTCGTTCGTGTTAGGTTACTTTTGACCCTGCAGACAGAAATAGGAGCCCCGCGCAGCGGGGCTACGTCGACTTTGTTGCTTTAACTCTAATCGTACTTGCACCTATTCTATGTTAAAACCAATGTCAACATTAAAATAATTATTTATGGTCAACGAATCAGTACAAGAGCGAGCGAAGCGAGCTCGGGAACCTAGGGCACCCCGACACGGACAGGTTAGGTTCGAACGAGATGACGGGAGCTGAAGTGAGCGAGCAAAGCGAGCGAACGCAGCTCCCGTCATCTCGTTCGTGTTAGGTTACTTTTGACCCTGCAGACAGAAATAGGAGCCCCGCGCAGCGGGGCTACGTCGACCTTGTTGCTTTAACTCTAATCGTACTTGCACCTATTCTATGTTAAAACCAATGTCAACATTAAAATAATTATTTATGGTCAACGAATCAGTACAAGAGCGAGCGAAGCGAGCTCGGGAACCTAGGGCACCCCGACACGGACAGGTTAGGTTCGAACGAGATGACGGGAGCTGAAGTGAGCGAGCAAAGCGAGCGAACGCAGCTCCCGTCATCTCGTTCGTGTTAGGTTACTTTTGACCCTGCAGACAGAAATAGGAGCCCCGCGCAGCGGGGCTACGTCGACTTTGTTGCTTTAACTCTAATCGTACTTGCACCTATTCTATGTTAAAACCAATGTCAACATTAAAATAATAATAAATGAAAAAAAAATTTTTTTCAAAAAGTCCGGTCAGTTCAATATTGATGAAAGCACAAAAATTGATCAATCTAAATATAAATAAAGACAAATATGTAATAAAGGTAAATCAAAATAAATAAAATAAAAAAAGAGTATCGAAATATGAATGCTCATTTCTGTTAAGTTCTGTGGCCCAATAAGTAACTATCAGACGCAATTTCTTCATATACTTTTTTGCATTAGTGATTTGATGTATTTTATGACTCAACTAGCTGTTGCCCGCGACTTCGTCTGCGAAGCTTTAGAAATTCGAATAGCTTATTTTTTATATCGCAGCATAATATTGTGGGTTTTCCATACAAACTTCTACCTCTCTTTCCACCCCCTTAAGTAAGATTTCCGGGATAAAAACTATGCTATGTCCTGCCCAGCGTCTCAAAATATCGCCGAACCAAATTGTATCTAAATCGGTTCAACGGTTTAAGCGTGAAAAGGTGGACAGAGAGACAGACAGAGTCACTTTCACATTTATAAAATTAACTTCGCCCGCGACTTCGTTCGTGTGATGGCAACCAAAAATACGCTGCTATTAAACCTGAGACAAACGGTCCAGTTCGGTAGTTCCAAGTCGATGGAGATAAAAACCTTTATTGTTTATTTAGGTTGGTATTTATGTCAAGTTTCATGTTTATTGACCCAAGAAATTAGATTCTTCAAAAAAATTAACATCCCCTAAATCGTCTTTTGGGGGTAGTTTTAAAAAATAATAATAATAGCAACCTTTATTATTCATTTAGGATGGTATTTATCTCAAATTTATTGTTTATTCACCCAAGAAATCAGATTCTTCAAAAAAAATAACAACCCTAAATCATCTTTTGGGGGCAGTTTCGAAAAACTAACAATGAAAGTCTTTATTGTTTATTTAAATTAGTATTTATGACAAGTTTCAAGTTTATTGACCGAAGAAACCAGATCTTTCAAAAACACTGTACCTAATGCCTCCTAAATCACATATTTCATAATAATTCATAATTTAATTCATAATTCATTCACCACCTCATAAAAAACCATCGCCTCATAAATGCATGCTCATAAATCGTCTTTACTAAGATAATTTAAGTACTACTAATACTATTTTTAAGGGTTTAGCATAAGTATGTTCTTATATTGTATGTATGTCGTGTTGTGACAAATAAACACTTTTTCTTTCTTTCTTTCTAAATCGTCATTTGGGGGTAGTTGCAAAAAACTAATAATGACAACCTTTATTGTTTATTTAGGATGGTATTTATGTCAAGTTTCATGTTTATTCACCCAAAAAAATCACATTCTTCAAAAAAAATTACATCCCCTAAATCGTCTTTTGGGGGTATTTGCAATAAACTAATAATGACAACCTTTATTGTTTATTTAGGATGGTATTTATGTCAAGTTTCATGTTTTTTATTCACCCAAGAAATCAGATTATTCAAAAAATTAACATTCCCTAAATCGTCTTTTAGGGGTTGTTTCAAAAAATAATAACAGCAAACTTTATTATTCATTTAGGTTAGTATTTGTGGCAAGTTTATTGACCGAAGAAACCAGATCTTTCAAAAACACTGTACCTAATACCTCCTTAATAAATCGTCTTTTGGGGGTAGTTGCAAAAAACTAATAATAACAACCTTTATTGTTTATTTAGGATGGTATTTATGTCAAGTTTCATGTTTTTTATTCACCCAAGAAATCAGATTCTTCAAAAAAACTAACATCCCCTAAATCTTCTTTTGGGGGTAATTTCAAAAAATAATAATAGCGACCTTTATTATTCATTTAGATTAGAATTTGTGGCAAGTTTCAAGTTTATTGACCCAAGAAATCATATTTATCAAAAACACTGTAATACCTCCTAAATCGTCTTTTGGGGGTAGTTTCAAAAAACTAATAATCACAAACTTTATTGTTTATTTAGGATGGTATTTATGTCAAGTTTCATGTTTATTCACCCAAGAAATCAGATTCTTCAAAAAAAATAACATCACCTAAATCATCTTTTGGGGGTAGTTTCGAAAAACTAACAATGAAAGTCTTTATTGTTTATTTAAATTATTATTTGTGTAAAAGTTTCATGTTTATTGACCGAAGAAACCAGATCTTTCAAAAACACTGTACCTAATACCTCCTAAATCGTCTTTTGGGGGTAGTTGCAAAAAACTAATAATGACAACCTTTATTGTTTTTTCAGGATGGTATTTATGCCAAGTTTCAAGTTTATTCACCCAAGAAATCAGAGTCTTCAAAAAAACTAACATCCCCTAAATCTTCTTTTGGAGGTAGTTTCAAAAAATAATAATAGCGACCTTTATTATTCATTTAGATTAGAATTTGTGGCAAGTTTCAAGTTTATTCACCCAAGAAATCATATTTATCAAAAACACTGTAATACCTCCTAAATCGTCTTTTGGGGGTAGTTTCAAAAAACTAATAATCACAAACTTTATTGTTTATTTAGGATGGTATTTATGTCAAGTTTCATGTTTATTCACCCAAGAAATCAGATTCTTCAAAAAAAATAACATCACCTAAATCATCTTTTGGGGGTAGTTTCGAAAAACTAACAATGAAAGTCTTTATTGTTTATTTAAATTATTATTTGTGTAAAAGTTTCATGTTTATTGACCGAAGAAACCAGATCTTTCAAAAACACTGTACCTAATACCTCCTAAATCGTCTTTTGGGGGTAGTTGCAAAAAACTAATAATGACAACCTTTACTGTTTTTTCAGGATGGTATTTATGCCAAGTTTCAAGTTTATTCACCCAAGAAATCAGAGTCTTCAAAAAAACTAACATCCCCTAAATCTTCTTTTGGAGGTAGTTTCAAAAAATAATAATAGCGACCTTTATTATTCATTTAGATTAGAATTTGTGGCAAGTTTCAAGTTTATTCACCCAAGAAATCAGATTTATCAAAAACACTGTAATACCTCCTAAACCGTCTTTTGGGGGTAGTTCCAAAAAACTAATAATCACAGACTTTATTGTTTATTTAGGATGTTTTTAATTTATTTATTTGATTATGTCAAGTTTCATGTTTATTCACCCAAGAAATCAGATTCTTCAAAAAAAATAACATCCCCTAAATCATCTTTTGGGGGTAGTTTCGAAAAACTAACAATGAAAGTCTTTATTGTTTTTTTAGATTAGTATCTATGTCATGTTTCAAGTTTATTAACTGAAGTAATAAGATTCTTCAAAAAAACTTTAACACCCCTAAATCGTCTTTTGGGGGTAGTTTCAAAAAATAATAATAGCAACCTTTATTATTCATTTAGGTTAGTATTTGTGCCAAGTTTCAAGTTTATTGACCCAAGAAATCAGATTTTCCATACAAATTTCAACAACCCCTAAATCATTATTTGGGGGTAGTTTCGAAAAACTAATAGTGTCAATCTTTATCATTTACTTAGAATACTATTTGTGCTAAGTTTCAAGAATTTTGGTCGAAGGAATTAGATTTTTCATACAAACTTTCAACCCCCTTTTTACCCCCTTAGGGTCGAAATTTCCAAAAATCCTTTCTTAGTGCACACTTACGTCACTTGAGGAACCTTTCTGCCAAATTTCATGCTTCTAGGCTTAGCAGTTTTGGCTGTGCGTTGATTGATCAGTCAGTCAGTCACCTTTCGCTTTTATAGATATATAGATGAGAGAGTATAAAAAAAATATTTAAAAAAAATGCTTGCTTTTTTTGCAAAATCAAAACGATCGTTTAAATACATGCGTAAACAATATTGTATTCGAAGACGGGAATGTCACTTTAAATAAACTTATTGGCATATTTCAACGTCGCCGTTCGTGTATTAATATCGGCTGTCGCAGAGGTTACAACGAAGTCTTTGGTTGGTGTACTCGTCGAAGTCGATGTCGCAGGTTCGTGTATTAAATAGTGCGTCTGTTCGTGTATTGATTTCGAAGTTTTGCTTGCGGCCGTAGACGGTGAAGCCCGTGCGTCGACCAATGTCTACGTGTCCGTTCGTGTATTAAATAGCGTTCTCTTTACAATTCCAACAGAATGAAGATTTAGGCTATGTCGGTGTGACCGTTCGTGTATAAAGTAACATTCTTTTTACCATTCCAACAGATACAAGATTTATTAAGCAATGCCAACAAGCCCCTTTTATTTTTTATTTTTTTGATAACGCTGGAAAAAAATGCATTACGCATACCCGCCCATCGGGGGAATGGACGGGCTATGTGGGACTCCCCGGGCAAGCCCGGTATACTCACTAAAATAAACCAGCGCACTCCCGCATCGTCTGTGTGGAGGGGGACTGGGAAACCGGCACAGCCTTTACGCCCAGTCCTCCGCCGACGACTGCCCACCATAATGGCGGGCCCCGCACGCCCCTCCCTCAGTGGAGGGGCCCGGGAATGACCGTGAGTGCTCGGCCATTCCCGCCCGACGAGGGTGGTGATTGTGCAATGCAGACGACAGGCGCCCCCGCGCCTGCCGCCCGCTAATCACCACCAGGGGGTGGGCGCAGGCGATCGTACAACCGCCCTCTCCCACCCCCACCACTGCCACCTTTTGCAACATGGCGTCCTCGCAAAAGGAGGCAACCGCCGCCCAGGCCTCCCCGCTCCCCAGCATGGAATACACCACACCGGGAAGCGAGAGGACCTGCCTGTCAACCTCCTCCTCAGGGCACGGCGCAGCTACGCCCCCGCTGGGCACACCTAGACGGTGTGCCGCGCCGTACCCTCCACCGCACTGGACCTAACGGTCCCCTCCTATCCAACAAGCCCCTCCCCCTACCTGCACAACCCCGCAGAAGAAGATTTATACTCTTAGTTGATAAAAAGAATTCATTCATATTTATTGATTTTTGGCAATTCCACCCCTAATGAGGTAAAAAGGGGTTTGAAAGTTTGTGTGATATTTCTACGCTTTTGAGTGTGATACGTGTTATTAAATAGTAACGCTTGGTTGATAAAAATAATTTATGTATTTATTTATTGGTTTATGGCAATTCTACCCGTAAGGAGGTGCAGAGGTGCAAAGGTGGAAATTTGTTGGTGAATCGTTTTCGTTTTTTTTGTTTCCTATTTATGTTTGAAACTTTTTGAAGATTTTTGAAGAATTTAACTGCACATGGCTTATTTTTATGATGTTAGGTGACCACTAAGAAGGGATTTTTGGAAATTTAAAGGGGTGAAACTAAAAAGTCATCTGTGGGATAAAATACGTTAGATATTAAACGTTAAATAGTTTACAATGTGATTATGGTCGCTTCAAAAGCATCCGTTAGACGGTAAAAGTTCGTCGCTGATCCTCTAAAATTTAATTCGTCTATTGTTATTGAGCACTTTTAAAAAGGGTAGTATTTAAACGCAATTCAAAAAATATCCTTTTTCTACGCAATAAGATTCCGAATTCCCATCAAAATTACTGATTGCACAGCAAAATATTCAACTCAAAATATCACTAAACATTTTCGCAGCGTACAGCGATTTTTCGAATAAGTCGACGTAGCCCCGCTGCGCGGGGCTCCTATTATTGTCTGCAGGGTCAAAAGTAACCTAACACGAACGAGATGACGGGAGCTGAGTTCGCTCGCTTTGCTCGCTCACTTCAGCTCCCGTCATCTCGTTCGAACCTAACCTGTCCGTGTCGGGGTGCCCTAAGTTCCCGAGCTCGCTTCGCTCGCTCTTGGACTGATTCTTTGACCATAATTTATTATTTTAATATTCACATTGGTTTTAACATATTGTAGAATAGGTGCAAGTAAGATTAGAGTTAAAGCAACAAAGTCGACGTAGCCCCGCTGCGCGGGGCTCCTATTTCAGTGTGCATGGTCAAAAGTAACCTAACACGAACGAGATAAGCGATAAAGGCGGCACTAATTTGGACTCGTGGATTATTTTTTCCAAGCTACGGAGGCAGCTATAAATTGGATTGGTGATCCATATCGCTGACTTACGAAACGTTGTGAAGAGTGTTTAACCGAATAACTAAGTGTCTTGTGGTCTACCAAAATATATACTCTAAATCTGTGTTATAGAACTATTAAAATCGATGTATAACTAAAAACACCGCGAGTGAAAAATTACTATCCACTAGCTTACTGGTATTTAACAAAATCCTGACCTATGTCAATGTTGTACTGAGAGAAGCGATAAAGGCGGCACTAATTTGGACTCGTGGATAATTTTTTCCAAACTACGGAGGCAGCTATAAACTGGATCGGTGATCCATATCACTGACTTACGAAACGTTGTGAAGTGTGTTTAACCAAATAACTAAGTGTCTTGTGGTCTACCAAAATATATACTCTAAATCTGTGTTATAGAACTATTAAAATCGATATAAAACTTAAAAACACCGCGAGTGAAAAATTACTACCCACTAGCTTACTCGTATTTAACAAAATCCTGACCTTTGTCAATGTTGTACTGAGAGAAGCGATAAAGGCGGCACTAATTTGGACTCATGGATTATTTTTCCAAGCTACGGAGGCAGCTATAAATTGGATTGGTGATCCATATCGCTGACTTACGAAACGTTGTGAAGAGTGTTTAACCGAATAAATAAGTGTCTTGTGGTCTACCAAAATATATACTCTAAATCTGTGTTATAGAACTATTAAAATCGATGTATAACTAAAAACACCGCGAGTGAAAAATTACTATCCACTAGCTTACTGGTATTTAACAAAATCCTGACCTATGTCAATGTTGTACTGAGAGAAGCGATAAAGGCGGCACTAATTTGGACTCGTGGATAATTTTTTCCAAACTACGGAGGCAGCTATAAACTGGATTGGTGATCCATATCGCTGACTTACGAAACGTTGTGAAGAGTGTTTAACCGAATAACTAAGTGTCTTGTGGTCTACCAAAATATATACTCTAAATCTGTGTTATAGAACTATTAAAATCGATGTAAAACTAAAAACACCGCGAGTGAAAAATTACTATCCACTAGCTTACTGGTTTTTCACAAAATCCTGACCTATATCAATGTTGTACTGAGAGAAGCGATAAAGGCGGCACTAATTTGGACTCGTGGATATTTTTTTTCAAACTACGGAGGCAGCTATAAACTGGATCGGTGATCCATATCACTGACTTACGAAACGTTGTGAAGTGTGTTTAACCAAATAACTAAGTGTCTTGTGGTCTACCAAAATATATACTCTAAATCTGTGTTATAGAACTATTAAAATCGATATAAAACTTAAAAACACCGCGAGTGAAAAATTACTACCCACTAGCTTACTCGTATTTAACAAAATCCTGACCTTTGTCAATGTTGTACTGAGAGAAGCGATAAAGGCGGCACTAATTTGGACTCATGGATTATTTTTCCAAGCTACGGAGGCAGCTATCAATTGGATTGGTGATCCATATCGCTGACTTACAAAATGTTGTGAAGAGTGTTTAACCGAATAACTAAGTGTCTTGTGGTCTACCAAAATATATACTCTAAATCTGTGTTATAGAACTATTAAAATCGATGTAAAACTAAAAACACCGCGAGTGAAAAATTACTATCCACTAGCTTACTGGTATTTAACAAAATCCTGACCTATGTCAATGTTGTACTGAGAGAAGCGATAAAGGCGGCACTAATTTGGACTCGTGGGTTATTTTATCGCTGACTTACGAAACGTTGTGAAGAGTGTTTAACCGAATTACTAAGTGTCTTGTGGTCTACCAAAATATATACTCTATATACTCGAATATAATATATATACTCGAATAATAATATATATAATAATATATACTCGAATAAGTCGACGTAGCCCCGCTGCGTCTGCTGGGTCAAAAGTAACCTAACACGAACGAGATGATTTTTTTTAGTTGATCTACGAATAAATTATGGTCAAAGAATCAGTCCAAGAGCGAGCGAAGCGAGCTCGGGAACCTAGGGCACCCCGACACGGACAGGTTAGGTTCGAAGGAGATGACGGGAGCTGAAGTGAGCGAGCAAAGCTAGCGAACTCAGCTCCCGTCATCTCGTTCGTGTAAGGTTACTTTTGACCCTGCACCCAGAAATAGGAGCCCCGCGCAGCTAGGTCGACTTTGTTGCTTTAACTCTAATCTTACTTGCACCTATTCTACAATATGTTAAAACCAATGTGAACATTAAAATAATAAATTATGGTCAACGAATCAGCACAAGAGCGAGCGAAGCGAGCTCGGGAACCTAGGGCACCCCGACACGGACAGGTTAGGTTCGAACGAGATGACGGGAGCTGAAGTGAGCGAGCAAAGCGAGCGAACTCAGCTCCCGTCATCTCGTTCGTGCTAGGTTACTTTTGACCCTGCACACAGAAATAGGAGCCCCGCGCAGCGGGGCTACGTCGACTTTGTTGCTTTAACTCTAATCGTACTTGCACCTATTCTATGTTAAAACCAATGTCAACATTAAAATAATAATAATTAAAACAATTTTTTTTCATATAGTCCGGTCAGTTCAATATTGATGAAAGCACAAAAATTGATCAATCTAAATATAAATAAAGACAAATATGTAATAAAGGTAAATCAAAATAAATAAAATAAAAAAAGAGTATCGAAATATTGAATGCTCATTTCTGTTAAGTTCTGTGGCCCAATAAGTAACTATCAGACGCAATTTCTTCATATACTTTTTTGCATTAGTGATTTGATGTATTTTATGACTCAATGAGAGAGTATAAAAAAAATATTTAAAAAAAATGCTTGCTTTTTTTGCAAAATCAAAACGATCGTTTAAATACATGCGTAAACAATATTGTATTCGAAGACGGGAATGTCACTTTAAATAAACTTATTGGCATATTTCAACGTCGCCGTTCGTGTATTAATATCGGCTGTCGCAGAGGTTACAACGGAGTCTTTGGTTGGTGTACTCGTCGAAGTCGATGTCGCAGGTTCGTGTATTAAATAGTGCGTCTGTTCGTGTATTGATTTCGAAGTTTTGCTTGCGGCCGTAGACGGTGAAGCCCGTGCGTCGACCAATGTCTACGTGTCCGTTCGTGTATTAAATAGCGTTCTCTTTACAATTCCAACAGAATGAAGATTTAGGCTATGTCGGTGTGACCGTTCGTGTATAAAGTAACATTCTCTTTACCATTCCAACAGATACAAGATTTATTAAGCAATGCCAACAAGCCCCTTTTTTTTTTTTTTTTTTTTTGATAACGCTGGAAAAAAATGCATTACGCATACCCGCCCATCGGGGGAATGGACGGGCTATGTGGGACTCCCCGAGCAAGCCCGGTATACTCACTAAAATAAACCAGCGCACTCCCGCATCGTCTGTGTGGAGGAGGACTGGGAAACCGGCACAGCCTTTACGCCCAGTCCTCCGCCGACGACTGCCCACCATAATGGCGGGCCCCGCACGCCCCTCCCTCAGTGGAGGGGCCCGGGAATGACCGTGAGTGAGTGAGTGTTATTGAGCGCTTTTAAAAAGGGTAGTATTTAAACGCAATTCAAAAAATATCCTTTTTCTACGCAATAAGATTCCAAATTCCCATCAAAATTACTGATTGCACAGCAAAATATTCAACTCAAAATATCACTAAACACACTACAATTTATTTTCGCAGCGTACAGCGATTTTTCGAATAAGTCTGCGCGGGGCTCCTATTATTGTCTGCAGGGTCAAAAGTAACCTAACACGAACGAGATGACGGGAACTGAGTTCGCTCGCTTTGCTCGCTCACTTCAGCTCCCGTCATCTCGTTCGAACCTAACCTGTCCGTGTCGGGGTGCCCTAAGTTCCCGAGCTCGCTTCGCTCGCTCTAGGACTGATTCTTTGACCATAATTTATTATTTTAATGTTCACATTGGTTTTAATATATTGTAGAATAGGTGCAAGTAAGATTAGAGTTAAAGCAACAAAGTCGACGTAGCCCCGCTGCGCGGGGCTCCTATTTCTGTGTGCAGGGTCAAAAGTAATCTAACACGAACGAGATAAGCGATAAAGGCGGCACTAATTTGGACTCGTGGATTATTTTTTCCAAGCTACGGAGGCAGCTATAAATTGGATTGGTGATCCATATCGCTGACTTACGAAACGTTGTGAAGAGTGTTTAACCGAATAACTAAGTGTCTTGTGGTCTACCAAAATATATACTCTAAATATGTGTTATAGAACTATTAAAATCGATGTATAACTAAAAACACCGCGAGTGAAATATTACTATCCACTAGTTCACTGGTATTTAACAAAATCCTGACCTATTTCAATGTTGTACTGAGAGAAGCGATAAAGGCGGCACTAATTTGGACTCGTGGATATTTTTTTCCAAACTACGGAGGCAGCTATAAACTGGATCGGTGATCCATATCACTGACTTAGAAACGTTGTGAACTGTGTTTAACCAAATAACTAAGTGTCTTGTGGTCTACCAAAATATATACTCTAAATCTGTGTTATAGAACTATTAAAATCGATATAAAACTTAAAAACACCGGGAGTGAAAAATTACTACCCACTAGCTTACTCGTATTTAACAAAATCCTGACCTTTGTCAATGTTGTACTGAGAGAAGCGATAAAGGCGGCACTAATTTGGACTCGTGGATTATTTTTTCCAAGCTACGGAGGCAGCTATAAATTGGATTGGTGATCCATATCGCTGACTTACGAAACGTTGTGAAGAGTGTTTAACCGAATAACTAAGTGTCTTGTGGTCTACCAAAATATATACTCTAAATCTGTGTTATAGAACTATTAAAATCGATGTAAAACTAAAAACACCGCGAGTGAAAAATTACTATCCACTAGCTTACTGGTATTTAACAAAATCCTGACCTTTGTCAATGTTGTACTGAGAGAAGCGATAAAGGCGGCACTAATTTGGACTCGTGGATTATTTTTTCCAAGCTGCGGAGGCAGCGATAAACTGGATTGGTGATCCATATAGCTGACTTACGAAACGTTGTGAAGAGTGTTTAACCGAAAAACTAAGTGGCTTTTGGTCTACCAAAATATATACCCTAAATCTGTGTGATAGAACTATTAAAATCGATATAAAACTTAAAAACATCGCGAGTGAAAAATTACTACCCACTAGCATAATTAACAAAATCCTGATCTTTGTCAATGTTGTACTGAGACAACGACAAAGGCGGCACTATTTGGCCTTGTGGAATTTCAAACTGCGGAGGCAGCTATAAACTGGATCGGTGATCCATATCACTGACTTAGAAACGTTGTGAACTGTGTTTAACCAAATAACTAAGTGTCTTGTGGTCTACCAAAATATATACTCTAAATCTGTGTTATAGAACTATTAAAATCGATATAAAACTTAAAAACACCGGGAGTGAAAAATTACTACCCACTAGCTTACTCGTATTTAACAAAATCCTGACCTTTGTCAATGTTGTACTGAGAGAAGCGATAAAGGCGGCACTAATTTGGACTCGTGGATTATTTTTTCCAAGCTACGGAGGCAGCTATAAATTGGATTGGTGATCCATATCGCTGACTTACGAAACGTTGTGAAGAGTGTTTAACCGAATAACTAAGTGTCTTGTGGTCTACCAAAATATATACTCTAAATCTGTGTTATAGAACTATTAAAATCGATGTAAAGCTAAAAACACCTCGAGTGAAAAATTACTATTCACTAGCTTATCAAACAAAATCCTGACCTTTGTCAATGTTGTACCTAAAGAAGCGATAAAGGCGGCACTAATTCGGACTCGTGGATTATTTTTTCCAAGATACGGAGGCAGCTATAAATTGGATTGGTGATCCATATCGCTGACTTACGAAACGTTGTGAAGAGTGTTTAACCGAAAAACTAAGTGGCTTTTGGTCTACCAAAATATATACCCTAAATCTGTGTGATAGAACTATTAAAATCGATATAAAACTTAAAAACATCGCGAGTGAAAAATTACTACCCACTATCATAATTAACAAAATCCTGATCTTTGTCAATGTTGTACTGAGACAACGACAAAGGCGGCACTATTTGGCCTTGTGGAATTTCAAACTGCGGAGGCAGCTGTAAACTAGATTGGTGATCCATATCGCTAATTTAACAAGACAACTTTATATATAGAATAGAATAGAATAGAATAGAATAGAAATATATTTATTCGACACAGGCACAACACAACAGCAACAAACATGGAGTAAAAGACAAAAAAGAAATGCAAAGACAAATTGCGCTGAACGTGCCCATACCGAAAGGGTTACCAACTCAGCATTTGCTGGGCGTCAGACATCCAGCGCTGGTTTTCAGTTGGCACCCCGCAGCGACACACGGACGTGGGTAACAAAATAAAATAAAAAATATAATTTATACATATTTGACCTAAGTGATACAATAGGATGTGTATAAAGTGTAAA
Organism: Orthosia gothica; assembly: GCA_949775005.1. NCBI lineage: Eukaryota > Metazoa > Arthropoda > Insecta > Lepidoptera > Noctuidae > Orthosia > Orthosia gothica. The sequence goes on along the minus strand of OX459066.1, from coordinate 17,641,056 downwards.
TAAATAATGTACAATGAAATAATAGAATAATAAGTGTATTGTGAACTACAATGTGTGTGTGTGTGTGGGTTGCAGCGAAAAATAAAACAAAATCATAAATAAAAATCATTCACAAATACCCTACCAACCTATCACATAGAACAAAAATAAGGCACCAGCATGGTGCTTAAAGCCTACTAGTAGTAAGTCACATTATCTCCTTCTTTAATCACCGCCAAGGCCTCCACACCAAATATTACTGCCTCAAAACCAAGTAGGTAATTTAAAAAGGAAAGGAGTCTGCCAGGAAACAAAAATGAAAATGCGAAAGTCACAGAGTTCCCGGAGACACAGATGCAACGGGCTCACCACATCCAGCCCATCTATAAATCGACACGAGTCGGAAATCATCTTACGCACGTGTATCATACAACATTTTACTATGCATTGTGCGAGGAAATAAATAAATTAATAAAATGAAATTAATAAAATGGCGGGCTTATTCAAGCGCGTTCAGCTTATCCACAGATTAACTAATAGTTCCTCGGGCATATCTACTGCGAATGTGCGAATAGCTGTCACATCGTAACGCAATAAGGCACGAGCAAAATATACGTTCTGCCAAACATATTTAATGAATATTTAAAATTAATTTATTGATCAAAATCTAAATCTATATGAGTTTGGTGCGATCACCATCTCCGGCAAGCGGTAGTATATCCATACTACCGCTTCCATCCGGAAAAGGCGGTTCACTGCCGGACTTACCAAAGACTTATGATGCTGGCCAACACTACGTTACGCAACGTAGCAATAAAAGAAGACAGCCGAATTCCCTCGAGCTCCCCGCTGAATGCTGCAAATCGCAGAATGAGATTATGGCGATGCTGAGAGAATTTACTACGACCCAAAAATAAACTTCTGAAAAAATATTTCAAGAAATATCAAGCATTAAGGAACAAATAACTGAAATTAAAACGAATATCTTGTGTTACAGCAAGCCGAAATGAGGTCAGAAATCACTTTTTCATAGGACTCAAATAATGCGAATGACAACAAAATTAAAATATTGGAGACGGAGTTACAACAACTAAAAACTACTGTCAATTATACCTCTGATACAACACCAATTACCTTTATGTATGAAAATATTGTCACTGAAATCCAAGAATGGCAAAAAAGAGAAAGAACTTGATAATTGTTGGCATACCCGAGCTACAAACGTCAAACACTAATGAAAAGCGTCATTATGACATAAACGAGGTAATAAAAGTAGTTCAAAGGCTTTCGGAAGAATGCCTTGGGCCTATCAAAGCAATAAGATTAGGAAAATACTCTTTTTTCAAATAAAAATCGCTCAATAAAAGCTTTCTTTCCATCAAACAGTGCAACTAAATGCTTGCTACGAAACAAAGCTTAACTAGAAACAACTGAAATACGAACGCGGGCTTTGTATCGCTTGAAAAATCTATTACCAGCGAACACGAAGGCAATGCTGGTTCAGACCCTTATTTTTCCTATCATCGATTATGGTGACGTGTGCTACTATGACCTGAATGCAGATCTCCTCAACAAATTTGACCGTCTTCTAATCTTCTGTTTCTGTTCTATTCCAACAGAATGAAGATTTAAGCTATGTCGGTGCGACTGTTCGTGTATTAAATAGTGCGTGCGTTCGTGTATTAATTTCGAGTGTGATACGTGTTATTAAATAGTAACGCTTGGTTGATAAAAATAATTCATGTATTTATTGGTTTATGGCAATTCTACTCCTAAGGAGGTTCAGAGTGCAAAGGTGGAAATTCGTTGGTGAATCGTTTTCGTTTTTTTTCTATTTATATTTGAAACTTTTTGAAGTGTTTTGAAGAATTTTACTGCACATGGCTTATTTTTATGATGTAAGGGAGCACTAAGAAGGGATTTTTGGAAATTCAACCTTTAAAGGGGTGAAATTAAAAAGTCATCTGTGGGATAAAATACGGTTCACGCGAAATGCTAGTTTACAATGTGATTATGGTCACTTCAAAAGCATCCGTTAGACGGTAAAAGTTCGTCGCTGATCCTCTTAACGTACACTTAACACTTACACTTATGTCAGTGACTGTAACGGGGTGAGGCGATGGCTCGATCATTGTCTCTGTACTGAATCGTCTCTAAAACTGTTCGTAGTGTTAGCGTTAAGTATGATGTTATGTGGTCGGATCACTACCCATTGTTGATCGAATGCGATCTTCATATAATTGGGCCGAAAGTAAAGCAGACATACTCCCTAATTTACTACCCACTAGCTTATCAAACCAAATCCCGACCTATGTCAATGTTGTACTGAGAGAAGCGATAAAGGCGGCACTAATTTGGACTCGTGATCCATATCGCTGACTTACGAAACGTTGTGAAGAGTGTTTAACCGAATAACTAAGTGTCTTGTGGTCTGCCAAAATATATACTCGATATATATATAATCGGTCTCACACATTTTAGCAAACATAACACCTTATCAAACAAAATCCTGACCTATGTCAATGTTGTACTGAGAGAAGCGATAAAGGCGGCACTAATTTGGACTCGTGGATTATTTTTTCCAAACTACGGAGGCAGCTATAAACTGGATCGGTGATCCATTTCGCTGACGTACGAAACGTTGTGAAGTGTGTTTAACCAAATACTAAGTGTCTTGTGGTCTACCAAAATATATACTCTAAATCTGTGTTATAGAACTATTAAAATCGAAGTAAAACTTAAAAACACCGCGAGTGAAAAATTACTACCCACTAGATTACTCGTATTTAACAAAATCCTGACCTTTGTCAATGTTGTACTGAGAGAAGCGATAAAGGCGGCACTAATTCGGACTCGTGGATATTTTTTTCCAATCTACGGAGGCAGCTATAAATTGGATTGGTGATCCATATCGCTGACTTACGAAACGTTGTGAAGAGTGTTTAACCGAATAACTAAGTGGCTTGTGGTCTACCAAAATATATACTCTAAATCTGCGTGATAGAACTATTAAAATCGATATAAAACTTAAAAACATCGCGAGTGAAAAATTACTACCCACTAGCATAATTAAAAAAATCCTGACCTTTGTCAATGTTGTACTGAGAGAAGCGATAAAGGCGGCACTTATTTGGACTCGTGGATTATTTTTGCCAAGCTACGGAGGCAGCTAAAAACTGGATTGGTGATCCATATCGCTGACTTACGAAACGTTGTGAAGAGTGTTTAACCGAATAACTAAGTGTCTTGTGGTCTACCAAAATATATACTCTAAATCCGTGTTATAGAACTATTAAAATCGATGTTAAACTAAAAACACCGCGAGTGAAAAATTACTATCCACTAGCTTACTGGTATTTAACAAAATCCTGACCTTTGTCAATGTTGTACTGAGAGAAGCGATAAAATAAATAATAATAAAAAAAAACATTTAATTCAAGTATCACTGACTCATAATAGAAATAATACATTTACACAGTCACATTACACACACAATATTAAAAATAATTTCATTTACTTAATTCAATTACATTATAATAAGTCTAACACTAAAAATTAAATAAAAATAACTCAATTAACATTCATAATTCATATAAAAAACCAGGTCTGTCAGTCGCATCAGCCTGCCACATGTCGCTTACAACAGTGGGAGATGATGGAGCAATCAAGCCTTCCCGCGAGCGCGGCCAGCATGTTGTTAGCGCTCCCCCGCACTCGCCGCACCAGCGACGTGGCTCTCTTGCACATAGTGGCGTGGAAGCAATCCACGCGCGCTTCTGCAAACATAGTCGATGCTCTGCAAAAGCGGGGGAGCGCCAACATCATCCTGAACGCGTTATTGAATTGGACACGAAGGGCGCTGTAAGACTTTTGCGTATAGTCAGTCCACAAGTGGAAATGGAGGAAGAGCTCAACCCCCCCTGCCTCACCCCACATTCCAACCTATAGGGGTCCGACAAAGTGCCTGCCCACTTCACGTTGTTCACCTGGTTCCCGTACCAATACTTAAAGATGTTAATAAGTTCATACGGTATCTGGGATGATCTCATCTTGTTCCACAAGATATCATAAGAGACCAGGTCAAAGGCTTTGGAAAGATCGAGGAAGCAAGCGCACACAGATGTTGATCTCTCGGTGTAGTATTTAACAGCACTCTTAAGACACAATATTGCAGCTTCTGTAGACAGTCCCGGCCGAAACCCGAACTGATTGTCATGTAGCTTTATGTATTTGTTTAATTGTGTATTAAGAATGCTGTCAAATACTTTTGCAACTATTTTAGCTAGAGAAATAGGTCTATAGTTATATATATCCGACAAATCCCCAGCTTTGTTTTTTACTACAGGCACTACGATAGTCCTCAACATGTCAGCCGGCAGGTATGAGTGTGAAATACAAAAGTTGTAGAACATAGCCAACACCCTGCACATATGAGGCCCAGCATGCTTTATATGTTCCACACCCAAGCCGTCATGACCAGGTGATTTCCCATGGGAAATCGATTTTACTGCCAATGAAACATCCCTGGCTGATATTCTGGTATTAACATATTCCCCACTCACACCACCCCGCCCCAGTGAAGAGGACGATCCCAAAGGTGATCTTACAATAAAGTTGTTTTTAAATTTGTCAGCTATACCCTTCAAATCACTCGTCCCGTCAACACTCACGGGGAGACCAGGGCGTATCCTCAAACGGTTAGTACTTTTCCAGAACCCCTTAAAATCCTTCGTGCTATGTTTAGCTGCCAGAACATCCATTTGTAGCTGGTTTTGATGGTTCCGACACCATTTTAAATGCGACTTAAATATTTTTCTGGTCTCACACATTTTAGCAAACATAACACCAGTAGTCGGACTACCACACAACCGCCATTCCCGAAAACTCGCCCTGGCCGCCCCGTGACTGTCGCTCACAATTTTACTCCATCCAACAATGGTTCTAGGTAGACGTTTACTCTGCTTACGCTTGCCCCCCCGGTTCCCCACCGCAGCCTGTGATACCGCAAGCACGATGTCGGAGTACATTTTGTCAATAACTGTGCTGTGAGTCAGGTCATTACAGTACTGATCACTACACCTTCGAAATTCATTCGGAAAATCAATAAGTCTGAGACGTTTATGGCATTCAGTTCGATATTGTGTAATGTCGTCTGCGGTTTTTTCGCCCCACATGACCCGATTGTCAGTAACACATGACGTAATTCTAAGAGGAGTCAAATGTTCTAGTTTACATTCACATATCACGGGAAAATGGTCCGACCACAGCACGTCATAATTAACGTACACATTGCACACAGAGACAACAGCTGATTGCGACATAACACAATGATCAAGCCAGCGCTTCGACCCTCAGGCTTGATCTATGTAGGTAAATGTTTCCGAGGTCAATCCTAACATATTAACATCACAAATTACCCAATTAAAATCATCAAATAAAATATTCAACTCATTAAAAAATAATTCTCCAGGATGAGCATTGAAATCCCCTAAAATAAAAATAGGTTCGTTTACATAGTCCTTACTAATAGCACTTACAGTTCATTCATTCATTTATTTTTTCATTTCATTCATTTATTTATTCTCAAACAATTTACATTGTGTCGAACATTACATAATAAAAATTAAAAAAAAAAATATAATAATACACGTTTAGGTCAATTAAATTATTAGAAAATTGAGCCGCAGAAAATTAAAAATATGTTCCAAAAGAAAATTCCAGTTTCAAATTTAGCCCATAAATGCCTCAAGATAAGATTAGGTACAATGTCAAGTTTATATTGTATAAGTAACAAAAAAATAAAAATTCAAAAAGACAATTCCAAATCAATCCGATGTATGTCACAAGAACTAATTACAATGTCAAGTTAATTCAAAATGTCACAAAAAAAATAAAATTAACAAGTAAGTAAGTAAATATGTTCCCATAGGTACATTTCACAAGTAAGAAATATAATTTCAAGTTAATACAACATATGTTACAAGAAGATTATAATTTCAAATTAATACGATATATGTCACAAGTAATAAACATCGAGTTAAACCAATATATGTCACAAAAAATTATAATGTCAAGTTAATACAATTTATGTCACAAAAACATTGTGATTTCAATGAATCCAATGTAATGTCAAATACATAATATTTATAATGTCAAATAAATTTCATTAAAAATGATTTAATAGCAAGTATCTATTTTCTGACATAAATTCTGACACCGAGTATAAACATTTTTCTAACAAGAAGGCTTTTAATTTAGTTTTAAATAAGTGCAAACTATAAATTAATAACTTTAACTCAGTTGGTAACCTATTAAATAATTCCACCGCTTGATATCGGTAGCAATGTTTAGCTATATTGAAATTTGGTGACATTTTGTGTTTGAATTCCTACCTTCTGGTGCTTTCTCTAATTACCCGACTGCCGAAGGAGGGTAAAGTGTTTATCAGTCAATGTATGTATGTATGTATGTAAGTATGTAAGTATGTATGTATGTATGTATGTTTGTTCCTATGTGGCGTTCCAGAGACCAAACGCGTTGGCCGATTTTGATGATTCATACGTCAATCGATGCGTCTTAACCCTGCGAGTGTCATAGGCTACATTAAAATTGGATAATAGAAAAATGGCGGATTTTGGGTGCCATATTGTGGGGGCCCAAATTTTTTTTTTCTTCCAATCCCATCGTGTGGGGTATCAAAATAAAGGGTTTTAAGAGGTGATTTCAAAAATATATTACACTTATATGTTTAAATGTATCTTATTCGAAAAAAACTAACTAAAAAGTTATAAATAAAAAAACTTAATTAAAAAAATCAAAAAACCCGACTGCTTCAAAAGCGAACTAAAAAGTCGTAAACAAGGAAAAAATCATGCTGTGCAGGCGGAGGATACACCAGATTTTGGTCAGCCAGCCCGCGAATATACATATTCGCGACACCGACCTCCGACTGCACAGCATGATTTTTTCCTTGTTTACGACTTTTTAGTTCGCTTTTGAAGCAGTCGGGTTTTTTGATTTTTTTTTACGTTCCTCTTGTGATTCATACTGATAAATATACTTAGCAAAGTGAGATAGGACTACTAATATGTATAGGCTTGGTACTGTCAATATTTTCAGTTCTTTAAAGTGCTCTCTGCATGAGTCTCTTTGTGAGATCCTGACTATAGTCCTTATGGCACGTTTCTGTAAGACAAATGCCTTCTGACAGTTATAACTATACCTATTACCCCAAAACATGACGCTGTATCTTATTCTAGATTCTACCAGTGCGTGATATACAGCTTTTAGTTGCTTTAGATCCAAAATATCTCTAAGGCTCCTAAGCGCATAGCACGCTGATGAAATGGAAGAGTCAATAGCAGCCAGCTCCTGTTTCCAGTTTAAATAGACGTCTATATTAATTCCTAAAAATTTAACTTTTTCTACTAATTCAATCTTGTCTTTTTTAATTTGTACATTTATACTGTCATTGCTACGAGTTGTCGACTTAAATAAAATAATGTTAGTTTTACTTGTATTAAGAATAAGGTTATTGGCGGTAAACCAATCGCCGATAATTTCTAGGCTTTTATTTACGTTTTTGGTCAATTCATTTAAGTCATTTGCCCCAACTATAATATTAGTGTTATCTGCAAAGACAACATGTTTTGCATCAGGTTTAACGTGGTGCATAAAGTTAAGCAAGTCATTGGTCAAAATAATAAAGAGTATCGGTCCTAAAATTGAGCCTTGACGCACACCACGTTTTATGTCTGTAATGTTAGACTTGTGTACGACTTCATGATTATTATCATCGATGCTTTTAATTTCAACATACATCCGTCTATTTTGTAAGTAGGATCTTAAAAGCTGTAAGGCCTTACCTCTAAAACCGTAATATTCTAGTTTAGTAAGTAATAATTCATAGTCAATTGTGTCAAAAGCAGAACTAAGGTCAATGAAAAGCCCAGCCACTTTCGTTTTGTCATTTAATTTATTAATTATGTCATCTATAAGAATGTTTATTGCATCTAAACAACCGACGCCTTTCTGGTATCCAAATTGTCTTAAATTAATGATATTATTCAAATTCAAATGAACCATCAGCCTGGTTTTAATAATTTTTTCAAATAATTTTGACAAAGTTGGCAGAAGGGATATGGGTCTGTAATTTTTCGGATCAGTCTTAGTGCCTTTCTTGAATATTGGAACCACTTTAGCTATTTTCAATTGGTCTGGAAAGAGCGACTCCTCAAAACATTTATTAAAAAAAATTGGAAAGAGGTAATGCTAATTCGTCTATATTTTCTTTCAAAATTTAAATAGGTAAGTCATCAAAACCGCATGATTTTTTGTTGGCCATCTTACTTACTATCTTTATAATTTCAGATGGTGTAGTCGGATCGAAAGTCAAATTATTTTCTACTCTTTTAGTAGTTTTTAACAAAAATGACATAGCCCTTTCCTTTTCATTGCTAACTAGTGTCGATTTGAACACAAAACTGTCGACGAATTGATTTGCAACCTGCTGGGGATCAGTTAAAACTTTATTGTTTACTTTTAGCATTAAATTTCTACATCGCCTATTTTTTGTCTTATTTTTGATTTGGTTTACAAGTTTCCATGTCTCTTTTGTTACATTTTTAGATCTTTTCAGATGATTTAATGTGGCGTGTTTTTTTGCTTGCTGAATAACCCTTCTATAAATTCGGATATAGCTATTTTAATATTGTTTTATACTGGAATTATTTAGCGTACCTGAACATAGTACTCTCTTCATCTTACTTGAAACTTTAACCTCTTTTGTAATCCACTTTACTGTAGTGTTTTTATATGGCTTTATTCTAACTGATTTCTTTCGATAGCAATCTTGAAATACTTTACCAAGACAGCTTATAAAACTATTTATCCCCATGTTAGTCCAATTTTTATTATTAATACTGTTCTTGAAGGCAATATTATTTTTTTCATTAAAAATTAGTTTTTTAATTACTATAGTTTGTTCAGATGTTGCAGATTTATTATTGATTTTATCAAGAACTACATTGCAGAAAAGTCCACCATGACCATCTGCTAATCCATTGTGATCAACAAAACACTGGTCTATATCATCATCAGCAAGATTTGTCATTACGTTATCTAAGCACGAATGTGCGTTGTTCCGAATGAAGGTAGGAGTATCAATCAGGTACCGAAAACTATAACATGTCACCATACTTAAAAATTCAGCAGATTTTTTACTCTCAACAAGTACGTCAATATTAAAATCACCACATATAATGCACTTCTTGTTAATAAAATGTTCCAACATTTTTTCTAAACTGGACATAAAACTTTCAAATTTTTTATCGTAGGGACTTCTGTAGCAACAACAGAGAAATAACCCAGTTTCCAGATCCTTTACCCCACATATTTCAAAACTATCTGTTCTATACATTTTTTTAACAAAATCGATATTTTCACACTGTTTATTTATATGTCCTAAAATGAGACTACCTCCCCTTTTTACCCGCCTGCCGAAGGAGGGTAATGTGTTTATCAGTCTATGTATGTATGTATGTATGTTTGTTCCTATGTGGCGTTCCAGAAACCAAACGCGTTGGCCGATTTTGATGATTCGTACGTCAATCGATGCGTCTTAACTCTGCGAGTGTCATAGGCTATATTAAAATTGGATAATAGAGAAATGGCGGATTTTGGGTGCCATATTGTGGGGGCCCAAATTTTTTTTTTCTTCCAAACCCATCGTGTGGGGTATCAAAATAAAGGGTTTTAAGAGGTGATTTCAAAAATATATAACACTTATATGTTTAAATGTATCTAATTCGAAAAAACTAACTAAAAAGTTATAAATAAAAAAACTTAATTAAAAAAATCAAAAAACCCGACTGCTTCAAAAGCGAACTAAAAAGTCGTAAACAAGGAAAAAATCATGCTGTGCAGGCGGAGGATACACCAGATTTTGGTCAGCCAGCCGGCGAATATGTATCCTCCGACTGCACAGCATGATTTTTTTCCTTGTTTACGACTTTTTAGTTCGCTTTTGAAGCAGTCGGGTTTTTTGATTTTTTTTGTTCGTCCTTGTGTTGTATGAAACTAAATTATAATTGGAAATATTGAACACAACAGCAGATTGTGGGTTTAAAAAATGTTCTGTTAAACATAAGTAGTCTACAGGAATACCTGTAGTTTCAATATATAGTTCAAGCTCAGTTTTTTTATTACTTATTCCACATACATTTTGATGGAATATCTTTAAACAGCTGGTTTTATTCATCAAGTTCTGCTTACAGACTGCATTTGTTACTGAATTATGCACGAAAAAGATCACTGTCCTCAACAACCGCGCCACAATTAGACACAACTTTTGATGAAATCGGGTCTGGAATTGTCATTTTATTGAAATAGTTAGGAATAGTACCAGGTTTGAACTGGCACTTTCCAATGTCATGATATGATTGAGTCATAATAAAATTACTGTCATATTTATGTGTTGAATGTTTAAAAAGGTCTAAAAAGTATCTCAAGTTCCAGAAGACATTGTTCATTGCTGTATTGTTAACCTTCCCAGTACATTTCCTGCGTATAATCAAGTCGTTTATTAGTATCAAAAGTGTATGCATACCTGTAATCCCGGTTGCTCAGGCACAATAGTCGATTAAAAGCTTCTATTCTGGAATTGAACAGACTTGTATTCCATTTTAATTTCCTATGCAATCAGTAAACATCGGCAGGTTGTCTGATTTGTTTGTCGGCATATAGACACACACTACTATCAATGGACTATCGGCCGCATTAACACGAATAGCACACACACGCGGATTATCGCAGTCTATCACTGTAACACTAGGAAACACACTTGTATTCCACAGCAGCGCTGTCCCACCGTGAGGCCTGCCGCGCATTAGGCCCGCCGTCGTGTCAACAGCCGATGTCCCACTGGAACCAAATCTGCTATCTATGCAACTCAGATACGCCAACTCTTCTGAAGCAGCCAAGTTTCCTGTAGTGCTATCAGTACACACTCGTCACATAAACGTTGAACATCGCTGAGCGCACTCTTTACGTTCTCACAATTATAGCTGGCAAACTTATAGGTCGTACTATCCATTATCAGAGGACACTGGGCCGAATGCAGCGGACCCTTCGTCCGCCTTTCGATATTTATAGTGAACGAAGCGCCGAAAGATAATACCCTCAGGCCATGTAGTTTCGTCTAAAAACATATCCACTTTAGACTCCGACACAAAGAATTTGAAAGCTTTGTGATCCAACACTTTTTTCGTGTTGATCTTTTCAAGGAATACCCTCTCCTGTGTTTGTAATTTTATATGGTCTACGATATCGGATTCCAACGTATCAAGATGCACATTTGTTATGAAAATAGGTATTTTCTTATTGGCAGCTTTAAAGGAAGATATTGGTGGCTCAGCTTTTCCTCTTTCGCCCAAATACCTGTACTTATGTTTTCTTTTCTTATTTACAGTTTGCCAAGGAGTATCTTCCTTTTCACAATTTGTTTTTGCGATCTCGTGTAGTTGACGCACAACTTGACCAACGATATTCTCATAAGGTTTCTGTTCAACTCGTTTTGTGTGTTTGGATATAATTGGGCTAGCAATCTTAGATAACGGCCTGTCTCGCCCCTCCAAACCTCCATCACAGCTGACCGCCTGCGCCACCGACTTCGCCGCCGCGACGGGTACGCTAGGTGACTCATCTTTCTGCATGACTCGCGGTAACGGCGTACACACAATACCCACTTGACAATTATTATCAGGGGACGGCATCGATGTGGGGGAATTTTTCTGCTTACTAGTATGCGACTGTTGCACGTCATGTTCGTCAGAGGTGTAGTTGTGGCTCAAAGTCATCCCTATAGGCCCACTCTCCTGATTCCAAGCACCCCGTCTCATATTCACATACCCTGACGGATAACTTGGTGGAGGTAGTGATGCGTGCTTTAAATCACGTATATCTGCTCTTAGATCCTCAAGCTGTTTGACAGTAGCATAAGTGTTGACGATATTTTCAATTTCTGAGTTTAACTTCAGTATATCTTTAAGTAGTTTAGTGCAATCAAGATGATCGAACAATATTGGGGGTAGTTTTTCAAGCACCTTTGCCACAAAAACTGGAATCACATCCGGATCTGTACTTTTGAACACACTAACGATGTCGTCTAGGTCTCTTTCTTCCTTCCCTTTCCTTTTTCTTGTGATTTTACGTTGATCCGTTGGCAGCGATTCGAATAACAACGACTTTGATTTACTGATTTCACTGCTAGTGAATGCAGACACACATATTCTCTTTAGCGTTTCTTCATCAATAACAGAAATTTTGTTTTGCACATAAGCTAATAATGACGGTATTGCAAACGTTACATTTTAACACTTGAGACATTATTACACCGTGCGTCAACAGCTTCGCGCGTTGCACGAGCAAAACACAACCGACCTTGACTTCGGCGCGCGAGTGACTGATAAAGGCGGCACTAATTTGGACTCGTGGATAATTTTTTCCAAGCTACGGAGGCAGCTATAAATTGGATTGGTGATCCATATCGCTGACTTACGAAACGTTGTGAAGAATGTTTAACCGAATAACTAAGTGGCTTGTGGTCTACCAAAATATATACTCTAAATCTGTGTGATAGAACTATTAAAATCGATATAAAACTTAAAACCATCGCGAGTGAAAAATTACTACCCACTAGCATAATTAACAAAATCCTGACCTTTGTCAATGTTGTACTGAGACAGCGACAAAGGCGGCACTATTTGGACTTGTGGAATTTCAAACTGCGGAAGCAGCTGTAAACTGGATTATTATTCCATATCGCAAATTTAACAAAACAACTTTAAATATGAGTTTGGTGCGATCACCATCTCCGGCAAGCGGTAGTATATCCATACTACCACTTCCATCCGGAAAAGGCGGTTCACTGCCGGACTTACCAAAGACTTATGATGCTGGCCAACACTACGTTACGCAACGTAGCAATAAAAGAAGACAGCCGAATTCCTCGAGCTCCCCGCTGAATGCTGCAAATCGCAGAATGAGATTATGGCGATGCTGAGAGAATTTACTACGACCCAAAAAGAAACTTCTGAAAAAATATTTCAAGAAATATCAAGCATTAAGGAACAATTAACTGAAATTAAAACGAATATCTAGTGCTACAGCAAGCCGAAATGAGGTCAGAAATCACTTTTTTATAGGACTCAAATAATGCGAATGACAACAAAATTAAAATATTGGAGACGGAGTTACAACAACTAAAAACTACTGTCAATTATACCTCTGATACAACACCAATTACCTTTATGTATGAAAATATTGTCACTGAAATCCAAGAACGGCAAAAAAGAGAAAAAACTTTATAATTGTTGGCATACCCAAGCTAAAAACGTCAAACACTAATGAAAAGCGTCATTATGACATAAACGAGTTAATAAAAGTAGTTCAAAGGCTTTTGGAAGATTGCCTTGGGCCTATCAAAGCAATAAGATTAGGAAAATACTCTTCAAATAAAAATCGCCCAATAAATTTTTTGGATTTTTTTTGGAATTAACATCTACATTTAAAAACTCTCAACATGAACTTCCTCGAAAACATTACATTCCGTCGTACGCGAACTGTATCTGACTCTAATGTTGAGGTGTCTAACGAAACACTAGACGAAACAACAAATAGTCTACCCGATATTTCTGTCGATAGTAGTGATGAAGAAACGTTTAAATTAAAAGAGCGGATAAATACACTAGAATTTGAATTAAATAGTGCCCATCAAGAAATCGAGTGTCTTTCCTTAGAAAATAATAAACTTAAAAAACAAAATGAGGAATTGTTAAAAAAAAATTACTTGTTCAAAAAAATCACCTGCAGCCCGGTATCCACAAGGAAACCGAAAGTCTGCACGCCAAAGAAAATAAATCAAAAGAAAGATAAAATAAGTCAAACCGAGGTTTCATTACAAATGCCTAAAACGACTATCATTGAGAGCGACAAAGTTGATGCCAAGCGCCAAATTGAAAACCAAAAAGATATCAAATGTGTCACAACATTCAAAAGTCCATTCAAAAGTCCAAGTAAGCGAAAGCTACGCATAATCAGTAACTGTAATTATATAGGTGCACTAGAAAATATAGAAGCTACCTTCAGCGAGCACTTCGAGTATTGCCATTACGTGACACCCGGTAGTGGATTAATTGAAATTCTGTCCAATATTACCGAAAAAATAAAAAATCTTTCCATTGACGACTACTGCTTAATTATGATCGGAGAAAAGGACTTTAAAAGCGCTGGAAACAACATCGAACTGATCAAGCAAATCAAGGAATCACTAAAGTTAATCACCCACACAAATGTAATCGTATGTTGTCCTACTGACGTAAGAGGAGCTCTAATTCATAATTATAGAGTGGAAATGTTTAACAATTTACTACACTTGGACATACATAATAATAACTATGCATACTTTTTTGACACAAATCGTGATCACACTTTAGATATGTTTTCTTATCGAACAGGAAAACTTAACAGACTGGGCACAAAATGCATTTTTGATAGTATCTTTGACCGTCTGATTATTGACATAAAAAACTTTCCCATAGAAACTTCTATCTGTGATTCATCTGACAACAGTGACTTTTTTTTGTTTATAATAATATAAACATCCTACATCAGAACATTGCTGGCCTGTTAAATAAGTCTGACTTACTCGCTGTTCACCTTCAAGAATTATCGCAGAAGAAAAGAGAAATAGATGTTGTTTTGATCACGGAACACTTTGTTATGACTGGACATGAGAAACAACTGAATTTAACAAACTACAAGTTAGCGGCAATTTATACAAGACAGTCTCAGAAACGTGGAGGAGCATGTATTCTAGTCAAGAACTACCTTGAATACAAACCGCTTCCATATATATCTCGGCATTCTATAGCTAACGTCGTCGAATGCTGTGGTATAGAATTGACTAAGCAAAATTTAATTATTATGTGTATTTATAGGCCCCCAAAAATAAATAATTTAAGTTTGTTTTATGAGAAATTGGAGACTATTTTAAAAACAGTATGTACAAAACCCGAAAAGAAAATAGTAGTGTGTGGGGACTTCAATATAGATACTTTAAAAAGAAATAACACAACCCTGGAGTTTGAAACCTTTCTTTTAGGCTATAATCTTAAATTAGAATTACGCCAACCCACCAGACTATGTAGCAATTCTTGAATAGACAATTTTGCACGCAGTTCTAAACTAAACTGTAAATCAGAAGTTTTAGACTTAGCATTGTCTGACCACACAGCACAGTTTTTGCAAGTTAAAGTACTGAAATCGTGTAGAATAAATTACTGGCGAACCAAAAAGCGTGATCTCTCTAGTGAAAATATAACTAAATTCAAAAATTATCTACAATGTTTATCATTTTCAGAAATATACAAAACCGAAGATGCTAATGAAGCATTTGATTGTTTCTTAGAGCAATTTCGTCTCTTGTACGATCTTTGTTTCCCCTACAAATTGATAACGGTTCACTCAAACAAAAATATTAAATGGGTTTCTCAGGGTATTCGGAAATGCAGTAGAAAACAAAGGCATTTACTGTGGAAATATAGGCGAGCACCTTCAAGCCTCAATAAAAGTAACTTTAAAAACTACTCGCAAAGGCTTCGGAAAATAATTAAACTGACGCAAAAAGCGCAAAATAACTATTTTATTAACACAACAAAAAATAAATCAAAAGTATCTTGGCAAGTTATAAACAAAAATAAACCGTTTACTGAACCCATTTCCCAAATGAAAATTCATGATACCACAATCACTGATCCAACAGAGATTGCAAACGCTTTTAATAATTATTTTATAGATCAGACAAAAAATATTATGATCTCAAAACCCGATACTAGTAATCTGCAAAGTAACCCTCACTCGATGTTTATGCATCCAGTATTACCTCAAGATGTTATGAGAGCGATACATTTGCTAAAAAATAAACTTAGTACTGGCTACGATGGCATTTCAACTAAGGTCGTAAAATTTGTTTCGAGTGACATTGCTTTGCATATTAGTCACATACTAAATTTGTGTATTGGTTCGGGGGTATATCCAAGCAAGTTAAAAACCGTTATTGTTAAGACACTTTTAAAAAAAAACTCTAAAGAAGATTTGGCAAATTATAGGCCAATCGCCTTAATCACAATTTTTTCTAAAGTTTTGGAAAAAATTATTTGTGACGCGATAAATAAATTCTTATCTAAATATGATATTTTGAGTATAGAACAAAAGGGTTTTAGAAAAAATAAGGGTATTAATACGGCTGTTTACGATTTAGTGAATATGATAATAAGAAACGTCGATGGAAAAGTACCAGTTTGCGCAATTTTGACTGATATGACGAGGGCCTTCGACTGTGTTGACCATGAAACTCTGTTAGAAAAGCTAAACGTCATAGGTATCAGAGGAAATATGAATAATCTCTTAAGATCATATCTCAGCAACCGAAAACAGTACACAGAAATTTCAAAAATATGTTTAAAAACTAAGCGTGACAAAAAATACTTATCGGAGCATAGACTTATTAGATATGGCGTACTGTGGTACGCCATATCACATATAAAAATAATAAAGGACCCAACATAGTGCCCTGTGGGACACTGTGTTGGGTCCTTTATTATTTTTAATTTATGTTAACGACTTGCCTCGATGCATAAAACATTCTATGGTCTTATTCGCTGACGATAGTACTGCATTGATTAAATGTACAGACCTAAAAACGTATGAACATGACATAAACAATACTTTAACGGACATTATACATTGGCTTGACCAAAATAATCTAACAATTAATATATCTAAGACTAATATTATGCATTTTTTTCAACGGATACCACCGCTGACTTTAAATTTAAATTACAATGGACAAAAAGTAGACCAAGTGCAAGTTGCAAAGTTTTTGGGTATATTGATAGATAGCCAACTAACCTGGAAGCCACACGCTGAAGAAGTATGCAAAAAATTGAGTACAGCAGCGTATGTGCTTTTTAATCTATCCAGGAAAGTGAATATGCCCACCAGATTAGTTGCTTACCATGGCTTAGTGGCGTCAATTCTGAGATTCGGGATAATATTTTCGGGAAATTGTAGTCTGAGAGAACAGGTATTCAAGGCTCAAAAACGATGCATAAGGGCAATGTGTAACATGAAAGTTACAGATAGTTGCGTACCTGTATTCAAGTCCCTAAATATGCTAACATTTCCATCACTTTACATTTTCGAAATGGCTGTTTTTAACCCCCGCCGGAAAAAGAAGGGGTGTTATAAGTTTGACGTGTGTTGCTGTGTATCTGTGTATCTGTGTATCTGTGTGTCTGTCTGTGGCATCATAGCGCCTAAACGGATGAACCGATTTCAATTTAGTTTTTTTTGCTTGAAAGGTAAATTTGTCGAGAGTGTTCTTAGCTATGTTTGAATAAAATCGGTTCAGCCGTTCAAAAGTTATGGGCATTTTACTGTTTGAATCGGGGTGTTTTCGCAAGATAAATGTGTCGGGGGTTTTTTAAATTGTAAAATTTTACTTGTTGTAAAATCTAATATGCATCTTTTTAATAGATTGTCTGACGATAGAACACGACCACTTAGAAGGCAGTATACAAACATGTTATGTGTAACTGGTCATAACACTGCATTATTAAGGAAAAGTGTTATATGTATGTGCCCAATTATCTTTAACAAAATACCTGACGAAATTAAAAACGAGTCCATTTCACTTTTTAAAAAGAAATTGTCATTCTTATTAATTGATAAATGTTATTACTCCATTTGTGAATTTCTCAATGATAAAACTTTATAGTTTACATTGTAATATTTTTTTTTGACATTGCTATATTTTATTCTAATTTTCTTTTTTTTTTGTTTTTGTATTTTGACATTTGACTAATTTTACACAGATATGACATATATTTATATTATTTGACATTTGATTTATTTTTTGTCAATTTATTTAATTGTACGTTGATTTGACATAAGCCTATTGTTTCCATCTGACATTTTGTTGATATTTTGACATTAATATTATTCATCTTTCCTACATTCTTAACTATTGTGTTTAAATTTCATTGATAAAATTGATTATTATTATTATTTTAATATGAATATTTTTATTAATTATTGTATTTAAATAACGAATTTTGTAATGATCCTTAATGTTCTTTACTGTATAATGTTGCGAGTCTTTCTATGTTTTACTGTTTTAAAAATATTGGTGTCTGTAATTATATTAAAATAAACAATTTTGCATGCCGTGAGGCAAAATGTATCGGGACTGTTCTACAAAAAACAACATCTAATCTGTATACCTACATTTAGCAAATAAACTATTTCATTCATTCATTCAAAAGCTTTCTTTCCATCAAACAGTGCAACTAAATGCTTGCTACGAAACAAAGCTTAACTAGAAACAACTGAAATACGAACGCTGCGGGCTTTGTATCGCTTGAAAAATCTTTTACCAGCAAACACGAAGGCAATGCTTGTTCAGACCCTTATTTTTCCTATCATCGATTATGGTGACGTGTGCTACTATGACCTGAATGCAGATCTCCTCAACAAATTTGACCGTCTTCTAATCTTCTGTTTCTGTTCTATTCCAACAGAATGAAGATTTAAGCTATGTCGGTGCGACTGTTCGTGTATTAAATAGTGCGTGCGTTCGTGTATTAATTTCGAGTGTGATACGTGTTATTAACAAGTAAAATTTCACAATTTAAAAAACCCCCGACACATTTATCTTGTGAAAACACCCCGATTCAAACAGTAAAATGCCCATAACTTTTGAACGGCTGAACCGATTTTATTCAAACATAGCTAAGAACACTCTCGACAAAATTACCTTTCAAACAAAAAAAACTAAATCGAAATCGGTTCATCCGTTTAGGCGCTATGATGCCACAGACAGACACACAGATACACAGGAACACACGTGAAACTTATAACACCCCTCTTTTTCCGGCGGGGGTTAAATAGTAACGCTTGGATGATAAAAATAATTCATGTATTTATTGGTTTATGGCAATTCTACTCCTAAGGAGGTTCAGAGGTGCAAAGGTGGAAATTCGTTGGTGAATCGTTTTCGTTTTTTTTTTCTATTTATATTTGAAACTTTTTGAAGTGTTTTGAAGAATTTTACTGCACATGGCTTATTTTTATGATGTAAGGGAGCACTAAGAAGGGATTATTGGAAATTCAACCTTTAAAGGGGTGAAATTAAAAAGTCATCTGTGGGATAAAATACGGATCACGCGAAATGCTAGTTTACAATGTGATTATGGTCACTTCAAAAGCATCCGTTAGACGGTAAAAGTTCGTCGCTGATCCTCTTAACGTACACTTAACACTTACACGTATGTCAGTGACTGTAACGGGGTGAGGCGATGGCTTGATCATTGTCTCTGTACTGAATCGTCTCTAAAAACTGTTCGTAGTGTTACCGTTAAGTATGATGTTATGTGGTCGGATCACTACCCATTGTTGATCGAATGCGATCTTCATATAATTGGGCCGAAAGTAAAGCAGACATACTCCCTACTTTACTACCCACTAGCTTATCAAACAAAATCCTGACCTATGTCAATGTTGTACTGAGAGAAGCGATAAAGGCGGCACTAATTTGGACTCGTGGATTATTTTTTCCAAACTACGGAGGCAGCTATAAACTGGATTGGTGATCCATATCGCTGACTTACGAAACGTTGTGAAGAGTGTTTAACCAAATAACTAAGTGTCTTGAGGTCTACCAAAATATATACTCTAAATCTGTGTTATAGAACTATTAAAATCGATGTAAAACTTAAAAACACCGCGAGTGAAAAATTACTACCCACTAGCTTACTCGTATTTAACAAAATCCTGCCCTTTGTCAATTTTGTACTGAGAGAAGCGATAAAGGCGGCACTAATTTGGACTCGTGGATTATTTTTTCCAAGCTACGGAGGCAGCTATAAACTGGATTGGTGATCCATATCGCTGACTTACGAAACGTTGTGAAGAGTGTTTAACCAAATAACCAAGTGTCTTGAGGTCTACCAAAATATATACTCTAAATCTGTGTTATAGAACTATTAAAATCGATGTAAAACTAAAAACACCGCGAGTGAAAAATTACTACCCACTAGCATAATTAACAAAATCCTGACCTTTGTCAATGTTGTACTGAGAGAAGCGATAAAGGCGGCACTTATTTAGACTCGTGGATTATTTTTTCCAAGCTACGGAGGCAGCTATAAACTGGATTGGTGATCCATATCGCTGACTTACGAAACGTTGTGAAGAGTGTTTAACCGAATAACTAAGTGTCTTGTGGTCTACCAAAATATATACTCTAAATCTGTGTTATAGAACTATTAAAATCGATGTAAAACTTAAAAACACCGCGAGTGAAAAATTACTACCCACTAGCTTACTCTTATTTAACAAAATCCTGACCTTTGTCAATGTTGTACTGAGACAGCGACAAAGGCGGCACTATTTGGACTTGTGGAATTTCAAACTGCGGAGGCAGCTGTAAACTGGATTGGTGATCCATATCGCTATTTTAACAAAACAACTTTAAATATGAGTTTGGTGCGATCACCATCTCCGGCAAGCGGTAGTATATCCATACTACCGCTTCCATCCGGAAAAGGCGGTTCACTGCCGGACTTACCATAGACTTATGATGCTGGCCAACACTACGTTACGCAACGTAGCAATAAAAGAAGACAGCCGAATTCCCCCAAGCTCCCCGCTGAATGCTGCAAATCGCAGAATGAGATTATGGCGATGCTGAGAGAATTCACTACGACCTAAAAAGAAACTCTTGAAAAAATATTTCAAGAAATATCAAGCATTAAGGAACAAATAACTGAAATTAAAACGAATATCTAGTGCTACAGCAAGCCGAAATGAGGTCAGAAATCACTTTTTTAAAGGACTCAAATAATGCGAATGACAACAAAATTAAAATATTGGAGACGGAGTTACAACAACTAAAAACTACTGTCAATTATACCTCTGATACAACACCAATTACCTTTATGTATGAAAATATTGTAACTGAAATCCAAGAACGGCAAAAAAGAGAAAAAACTTGATAATTGTTGGCATACCCGAGCTAAAAACGTCAAACACTAATGAAAAGCGTCATTATGACATAAACGAGGTAATAAAAGTAGTTCAAAGGCTTTCGGAAGATTGCCTTGGGCCTATCAAAGCAATAAGATTAGGAAAATACTCTTCAAATAAAAATCGCCCAATAAAAGCTTTCTTTCCATCAAACAGTGCAACTAAATGCTTGCTACGAAACAAAGCTTAACTAGAAACAACTGAAATACGAACGCTGCGGGCTTTGTATCGCTTGAAAAATCTTTTACCAGCGAACACGAAGGCAATGCTTGTTCAGACCCTTATTTTTCCTATCATCGATTATGGTGACGTGTGCTACTATGACCTGAATGCAGATCTCCTCAACAAATTTGACCGTCTTCTAAATTACTGCATTCGATTCGTTTTCAATTTGCGTAAATATGTTCATGTCTCTGCGCATCGATCGCTTCTAAAGTGGTTGCCCATACGCCAACGCAGAGAGCAAAGGGCACTAACTACCTTGTTCTCATTTCTCACTTCTTCCAAATCCCCTAGTTATCTGGCCCCGAACTTTCAATACATTTGCGCCAACCACAATAAAAATCTACGGTCATCACAGAACCACCTCCTTCAATGTCCCACTCACCGTACTGACTTCATTCACTGATCCTTCTTTGTTAAGTATATTTCTCTGTGGAATGCGCTCCCCCAGGAAATCAGGATGGCAACCAACCGATTAACCTTTAAAGTTAAGGTTCGCGAGCATATTCGTAAGAAGATGGCAGTAGTCTCGCCACAGCGCTAATGATTTTCCATAATAATCA
This sequence comes from Orthosia gothica, assembly GCA_949775005.1. Lineage (NCBI taxonomy): Eukaryota > Metazoa > Arthropoda > Insecta > Lepidoptera > Noctuidae > Orthosia > Orthosia gothica. The sequence goes on along the minus strand of OX459066.1, from coordinate 17,619,148 downwards.
ATAACCAAATTGAAGGGTTCTGGAATAACCATTTCAGAATTTTTGACTAGGTCGCGGCATCAGGTTTTCATGGCAGCCCGTGAAAAGTTTGGCGTCTCCAACTGCTGGACTAAACAAGGCCACATACATATTCTGGGGCCTGATGGGGTCAAGCGTCGTGTCGTCACCCAGGGCGAGCTCAATTCTATTGGTGAGCCTAATCCGGACTCCAATAAACAAGAGACAGTAGTGGCCAATAAGCCGGCAGCTGCTGCATTAAAGAAGAGACGTGCTGCAGTCAATACTGTCACCAAAAAGTGATGATCCATCTTCACGACCAGCATCGTTCGGGTACTTTGTTTCAATTGTCTTGTCTTTGTTTACCTTTGTACTTCAATTATTTGGTTTTATTTTTCCTTTTAAGTTTATAACTCTCAATATTTATTTTAGTTTCTTCACTTTTTATTCTTTTGTTGTTATTTCGTGTAACCTAACACTTTACACGACGTTGACCAGTTGACAGCGGTCAGGTGTCATGTCAATAGTTGCGTTCCAGTACCTTGATAAGTGTGACATTTTGGGCATGTGTTGTCTATGGTTACATAGACTACGCAGGCAACATTTTTCAATGTCATCTATTAACCCTTTAGTTTTAGGAATTAGATAGTATAATAATTATATTATTTTTTTTCGATGCAAGTACCCGTGCGATGCACTTATTGTTGTTTTTTTTTTTTTTTTTTTTTTTTCCTATTTGTTTTATTTTTTTGTTAACACACAACTGGCGGGTGGACATAATTCTACCTAGGTACATTTTTATTTTATATTTATTTTTTAAATTTGTTTTTATATTTATTTTATATTAACGTGTTACTTATTATGGTTGATAGTGACAACGACAGCTTTTTATCAGCGTGTAGTGACAGCGACAGCTTTAGTAGTATCCCATCTCTTTCTGATTCGCTTGAGTCTCAGTTTTCCGATGTTTCAAAGAATCTTAATGTAGTCCATATTAATGCTCAAAGTATTCCGGCCCATTACCATGACATGCTGGCTAACCTGGACTGTAAGAATATTCATGCAATCCTTGTCTCTGAATCATGGCTGAAGCCATGCCTTTCTTCCACTTCCTACTCTTTACCCGGATACCAACTAATTAGAAATGATCGCACAAGCTGCGGTGGTGGCGGTGTTGCCATATATCTCCGTGCTAACATTCCTTTCTCAGTTGTTCATATGTCATCACAGCCACCGCCGCCGAATGCTGGTGAGCATCTCTTCTTGGAAGTCAATCTTTATCATACAAAGATTCTGCTTGGTGTCTACTATTGTCCTTCCTTACGTATCGACTATTTTTCCTCTTTTGAAAGTCTCCTCGTAAACTTGATTCCTTCTTACAGGCACACCATTATAATGGGGGACTTCAACACGTGTCTTCTCAAACAAGATTCAAGGTCTGCTTCCCTCCATTCTATTTCACATTCTTGCAACTTGCCTCTTCTTCCTTTAAGTGCCACTCACCATTTTCCTAACTGTACTCCTTCACTTCTTGATCTAATACTCGTTTCTTCTACTCAACATGTCGCTAAGCATGGACAATTTACAGCTGATGCCTTCTCCTACCATGACCTTTTATTCCTTTCTTACAAAATTCGCCCTCCGAAGGCTAAACCTAAGATACTCCTTCGGCGTAGTTTTGGTAGTATAGATCTTGTGAACCTCCGTAAGGATGCTGACGACATTGACTGGTCTGATGTCATTGCTGCTGAGTCGATTGATGTCAAAGTCAATTTACTTAATACCAAGCTTCTCCAGCTTTATGACGTCCATGCACCTGTTAGGCCTGTAAAAATTAAGCACCTGCCGGCCCCATGGCTAACAGACGGCCTAAAAGACTTATTGAAGAGGAAAGCAGCAGCTAAATCAAGATATAACAGCAGACCAAACTCTTTTACTCGCGAGAAGTATGTTGCAATTCACAATCGCAGCAACTTGGTGTGTCGTAGGGATGCCCAACGCCGCCATATTCATAAGTCCGTTGAAAACGGTGATCCAGCCAAAGTCTGGAAATTTCTTAGATCAATGGGAGTGGGAAAATCGCGCCAAGATTCTATTCCTAAAGATATAGATCTTGAATTACTTAATCAACATTTTTCCACATCTTCTAACTTCAACGGCACTATCAAAGCAAAAACTTTAAATGATCTTTCATCTCTTCCCACTCCCGATTATTCACCATTCGTCTTTAATCAGTTCTCCGATTGTGATGTTAAGAAGAGTATAGAATCTATATCGTCTAATGCTGTTGGTAGTGACTGTATCAGTCGCAAGATGATACTCCTTATCCTTGACGAAATCCTACCTGTCATCTCCCATATCCTTAATCATTCTGTATCCTGTGGTGTCTTTCCCTCTTCTTGGAAAGAAGCCCAAATTACCCCTCTTCCAAAAAAGCGTAATCCTGTTTCCTTCACTGAATTTCGTCCTATTTCCATATTACCATTTCTATCCAAAGTCCTTGAACGCCTTATCCATAATCAACTTAGTACATTCCTGTGCAAGAACCACCTCCTTAATTTTTTCCAATCCGGGTTTCGTCCAGGACATAGTACTACAACAGCTCTTGTTAGCATAACGGACGATATTAGACTTGGTATGGAAAATGGAAATCTGACGGTACTTTCCTTATTAGATTTCAGCAATGCTTTTAACACCGTCGATTTTGATATTTTACTCGGCATACTCAGCTCTCTTAACATATCTCCAACGGTAATTGATTGGTTTCGTAGTTACCTGTGTGGCCGCCAACAACGTATTTGCATTGAAGGTTCTACTTCGTCATGGTGCAATACCTCTGCAGGCGTACCACAGGGGGGCGTTCTATCTCCTCTTCTTTTCGCTATTTTTATTAATTCTATTTCTAATGACCTTCTCTCATCCTACCACCTTTACGCTGACGATTTGCAAATATATTCTCAAGCTCCGGTAGATGAATTGATGGAGGCAGTTAATATGATCAACAAAGATTTAGGTTGTATTTCTAAGTGGAGTTTGGCCCATGGTCTCAGGGTTAATCCTGAGAAGACTCAAGTCATTGTTGTCGGCAGTCCTAGGTTGCGCTCAAGAGTTAACTGGTCGCAGCTCCCCCGGATTGTTTTTGATGGCTCAGCTATTCCATACAGCGACTCAGTGAAAGACCTGGGTATTTTAGTTGACAAGGACTTTTCGTGGGGTCCTCAGCTGCAGGAGGTTAGCCGCAAGGTGTTTGCGTCTGCAGGGTCTTTGCGCAGACTGCGCAATTTTCTTCCAACTGCCACCAAAACTGCGCTTGTCCAATCCCTCCTTCTCCCAATCCTCGATTATGCAGATGTCAGTTATTTAGATCTAACTGAAGTGCAGCTAGATAAGCTTGAGCGACTCCAAAACTTTTGCATTAGATTCATTTTTGGTTTACGCAAATATGACCATGTTTCTGAATTTCGTACTAAGCTCAAGTGGCTGCCAATCCGCCTTCGCCGGAATGCCCACATTTTATCGTTACTCTACAGTGTTCTGTTTATTCCTACAACCCCCTTTTATCTCAAAGAACGCTTTAAGTTCCTTCATGACACACATTCTAGACACTTGAGATCATCGGAGAATTTGAGACTTTTGATGCCTGCTCATTCTACTAAGTTCTACAGTAAATCGTTCACGGTCCAGGCTGTTCGATTGTGGAATGAGTTGCCGATGTCAGTAAGACAAGCCCAGTCACTAGCATCTTTTAAAAATCTTGTCAAGAATCATTTCCTTTGTCTTTAATGCTTTTCTGTTTCTTCCATTTTTTTATTTTTTATTTCCAATCTTTGTTCAACCATTCTTTAATTATTATTTTTTAAATGTAATATTATGTATGTATATATATTTGTAAGTTTGTGTATAGTATTTTATATAGCTATATAATTTGTATGTATTAATATTTTTTTTTTTTTAATATAACAGTACACCCTACCCCCTATTTTTATCTTAAGTTCTTTAGTCCATCCAAAGGTTGTCTGGTAGATATCGCTCTCAGCGATAAGACCGCCTTTGTACCCATAGTATTAAGTTGCTGTATAATATGTGTTATTTCTTTTTTTGGTGTACAATAAAGTATATTCTATTCTATTCTATTCTAACTACTAATTGCTCATGTATATTTGTGTATTTAGTTTATTCGTTGAGTATATATTGTATTTTTAGTTTAGGTATATGTATTTAAATAAACGCGATTTGCTTAACTCAAAATATTGCACCTACCACTATTTGTCTCTGCATCACCCAAAGGTCGACTGGTAGAAAATGCCTTAGGCATTAAGTCCGTCTCTGTACGTTTGTGTGCATAAAGTATTAAATAAATAAATAAAAATCTACTCAGATCTGACCGTGCAACAACAAAACAATATGAAAAAAACTCAGGGGAGAGCTAAAAACCCGTATAACGAACGGCGAATCTGATTTAAGCATAAAATATAAAAAACTTTTTTGCAAAAAAATACTACCGACTTCCAAATGAAAAACTACAAAGTGAAAAATAACTTAACTTTTGGAAGTCGGTGTCCATATCGCAAAAAAATGGTTCCTACGAAAGACACCGACTTCCAAAAGTTAAGTTATTTTTCACTTTGTAGTTTTTCATTTGGAAGTCGGCAGTATTTTTTTGCAAAAAAGTTTTTTATTCACTTGGAAGTCGGTAGTATTTTTTTGCAAAAAAGTTTTTTATTTTTTTGGGATATGGACACCGACTTAAAAAAATAAGTTATTTTTCACTTCATTTGGAAGTCGGTAGTATTTTTTTGCAAAAAAGTTTTTTATGTTTCCCTTTTAAGTTTAATAATATTAGTTTATATTATATATTATAATAAATAGCCAAGTTGTTTCCTAAGGTCCCTATAACGCCGAATAGATTACCCGAATAACATGAAACTTGAACAGAACCGGTGAAATGAGAGATCTGTGTACCCCTTGAGAGCGTACTGGCGTGATGTTATGTTATGAAATGGTATAAACAATAAATAAACATGCGATTGCAAGAATCTCGAGAGTGTTGCCGTTATTTATTGAAGAGTTCTGTTGTATATCTCCGAAGTTCTTCATCAGACCTTCACCAAATTAAAATGGGACCAATTTCAAAACATATTCTTTCAAACAAAAAAATAATTTTTAAAATCGGTTTACAATTGACGGAGATATCGGTGAACATACACAAAAAAAACAAACAAAGTCGAACATAGAACCTCCTCCTTTTTGGAAAGTCGGTTAATTAAAGGGATTCCGACGATAAATAAAAATCAATCAAAAAAATCCCAATAATAAATCATCCCCTCCATGGCGATATAATCGAGATATGCGGCAACATAACGTACCAAATTACTACAATAACTTATTCTCAAGTACAAAATCACTGAATTTTTTGTATGCAAATGTCCGCATCATAATAAAGCCTGGAAAACTATGTAACGTTACGTTTAGCTCCGGAGAGCTATACGTAAGCCACGTTAATAAAATTAAGTAATCATAAACTAAAATTAATAAAAACTTTTTTGCAAAAAAATACTACCGACTTCCAAATGAAAAACTACAAAGTGAAAAATAACTTAACTCTTGGAAGTCGGTGTCTTACGTAGGTACCATTTTTTTCGATATGGACACCGACTTCCAAGAGTTAAGTTATTTTTCACTTTGTAGTTTTTCATTTGGAAGTCGGTAGTTTTTTTTTGCAAAAAAGTTTTTATTTTTCCCTTTTTAGTTTTGCCTACCTAATAGATACGCAAGTTGTTTCCTAAGGTCCCTATAACGCCGAATAGATTACCCGAATAACTTGAAACTTGAACATAACCGGTGAAATGAGAGATCTGCGTACCCCTTTAGAGCGTACTGGCGTGATGTTATGTTATGAAATGGTATAAACAATAAACAGACATGCGATTGCAGCAATCCCGAGAGTGTTGCCGTTATTTATTTAAGAGTTCTGTTGTATATCTCCGAAGTTCTTGATCAGACCTTCACCAAATTAAAATGGTACCAATTTCAAAACATACTCTTCCAAACAAAAAAAGAATTTTCAAAATCGGTCCACAATTGACGGAGATATCGGTGAACATACACAAAAAAATAATAATTAGACGTGTGGCACTCGGGGACTGCCGCGGTAAAGCTATTGCATAGCATTTTTATATCAACTTATGCAATTAAAATGACTTATTTATTTATTTTATTTATGCAGTATTTTTTTCCTTTGTTTTTTTTCTGTTATATTAATTCAAGTTACACTTTTTGAGCGTGGTGACCGATAAGAAAACATTTTTTTTTCTTTTATTAGATAAATGAGAAGTTAATATTGTTCAAAATATTTTTATTATCTTACAATACATGAAGGTTATTCAGGAATATTTATCATTGAAACTATAGGTTTATGGTAACTGAAATAAGAATTATAAGTTTGAGACTTGATATCTTCTAAATGTCTGGAAAATACCGCGTCAATGGTGGTCCCATATTTTGTTGTGGATTCTTGTGGATAATGATCCACTTTTCATTTTACATTCATTTTCAAATTCAATATTTCGAAAGAAAAGTAGTCAACCGCTCTGATAACGAAACAACCATTGCCACCTAGAGGCGAGTTGCTGAACTAAAGAGACAAGCATGATATTTCAAAAAGTCATTAAAAGTTCTGCTATTCATCGATAGATGGCTCGACTTTATCTTCAAAATATCTGAAAAATACCACGTCAATGGTGGTCCCATATTTTGTTGTGAATGCTTGTGGATCATTATTCATTTTCAAATTCAATATTTTCGAAAGAAAAGTTGTCAACCGCTCTGATAACGGAACAACCAATGCCACCTAGAGTTCTAAACTTGCTGAATTATTAAATTTAACCAGCGAATATTGTGTCGACATTATCTCAATATGTGAAACAAGACTGAGTGAAAACTGTACGTTAGATACGCCTGGATACATTTGTTACCGAAGTGATAAGGGATCGAATGGTACTGGTCAGGGGGTCGCTATTTTAGTAAAGAATGATATTCCTAATACTCCAATATTTATTCCTCCCATGTATAACCTTGAATGTGTAGGAATCCGCTTAACGTCACCTGAGAGCAATATAATTATCGTGTCCGCTTATAATTAACCAAATCTTCCTTTGGCTTCCATTGATTTGGATATATTATTCGATTTAGGGACAAAAGTGTTAATCATGGGTGACCTAAACGCCAAACATGAGTACTGGCGATGTGATCAAAACAACTCCCGCGGTACGGTACTGTTTGATCATATGGTACTCCATGATTATCAAATGTATGGACCTTCATCTCCAAAATTGGTACATTACAATCACGCACATACTCGTTCTACACCGGATTTACTTCTTAGCCAAAATGTCACGTCTGTGTCTGAACTTCGCACCCTGTCAGCATTATCATCCAATCACCTTCTAGTGTTTTTTTCAGTGGGTGGTGACTTTACCCGACATAGTTTTAAACAATATAGATATTCTGAAGCAAATTGGGTTGAGTACAGGTCTTACTTGGATAAAAATATCTCATTAACATCTACTACTTATAATTCTATAAATAGTATTGATAAAGCAGTTGACCAACTTCAATTTGCCATTCTAATGAGTCATGAAATAAACGTTCCATCGGGCCCTTCATCTGTTAAGCGCTACACCTTGCCAAGACGCGTCAAAGTCTTAATTTCTACTAAAAACAAACTTAGAAAAATGGCTGCAAAAGAAATGAATCCTATAACTAAGATGCCAATAAACAAAGATATAAACATTATTAAAACAAAAATAAAATTCCAAATCTACATATATAATGACAAAATATGGAATGACAAACTTGCCCAAATTGATAATCCATCTACCGATATCTGGCGGATTGTTAAATCTTTGACCTATAAGCCGTCAGTGATTTCTCCTTTAAAGTATGAAAGTGGCCAGTTGACTGCATCCCCAGCTGAACAGTGTAAGTTACTTGCTGACACTTTTCATAATAATATGAGTCTGACTATGAACTGGCCTAGTGATAACATTACGGAGGCCGCCGTCAACAAGTCATCAAATAAACTTGATAACGTTAAAGATTTTACTCCACCAAATCTCGTACGTCCAATCAAATCAATTAGGAAGCTCAAAAGTCGTAAGTCTCCGGGAGTCAATATTATACACAACTGCTGTTGTATAATCAAACTATTAGGTGTTTACCTTTTTACAAAAAGTTATGGTCTTGTACTCTTTAGTCTCTTCTTGTCATATATCTATATTTTTTTCTTACTAAGAAAACTGTACTGTTATTGTATTATTACGATTTAAAAGTTTAAAATACATCGACACATATCATCGATACCGTCTCCCACAGCACTTACTGCTGTATGAGTAACAAAGACGAAACTACTCGATGATTGGACTTTTTCTTAAGTTCGACACAAATGCAGGTAGATTTACAAAAAATCACCCTCAGTACAAGAAGTTCATTTGCATTTTTATTATTCGTACTTAGTTTCTTAAGTAAAATTAATTGTTAAGTATTAGTGTACTTTGTTACAATGTCTTATAAATAGTTTGTGTTTAAAAGTGCGTTTGTGTCTTACCATTGCGCTGTAAGCACATCAAAAACTATCTAACGTAAGTAATATGATATCCATGTTTCATAACAAGTTGTTTTGCTCATTACTTTTAGTATACGTAAATGTTTTATATAGGCGCTATAGTCTGCAAAAAACACGCATTTCTTATGTTTAAATGCTTTTAGAATAAGGTCTAACTGTCATTAATTTCCTTTTATTTATGTAAAAATAAAGAAATTTGAAATCAATGCCACCTAGAGGCGAGTTGCTGAACTAAAGAGACAAGCGTGATATTTCAAAAAGTCATTAAAAGTTCTGCTATTCATCGATAGATGGCGGCCGGTGACCGGCGCTGTGCCGGTCGGAGTGGAGGGTGTTAGGTTTTTTTTCGTTACGGAATTTCTGGATTCGGTCTCCACGCTCAAGGCCCGCGATAGAAGCTATGCAATAGCTTAAAAACAGCTGCTTATGTATTCGTCCGATTTCGGAGCAGCTCGTCTCGATTCGTGCGAGTTTCGTAGAGTCGTACAATACGTCTAATCGCACACAACGCCGTGTCGAAGACTGCCGAACTGAAACGACATTAGACGATGCACGGCCTTCAAGCCTCACCTCCTTGCCCGTCGGAGTGGGGAGCGTCAGGTTTTTTCGTTACGGAATTTCTGGATTCGGTCCCCGCGCTCAAGGCCCGCGATAGAAGCTATGCAATAGCTTAAAAAAAAAAAACAAACATAAAGTCGAACATAGAACCTCCTCCTTTTTGGAAAGTCGGTTAATAAAAAAGATATAGATGTATAAAACTAAGGTCAGCTTCGCACGACGTGGGCAGCCAGGCAGCAGCTCGGGCAGGAAGTCGTAGAATGCCCGAGGTATGCAGGTGAGCAGGCACCACGACGTTAGGTTTCATATTTAACACTAGTGTCGAGCAAGGTGTTTTGCCGGACCTCATAAAACATAGTAAGGTAGTTCCATTGTTTAAATCCAGGGATAGCAAAGAAGCCAATAATTATAGGCCAGTGTCAATTCTGCCGGTCCTCTGTAAGGTCTTCGAAAAGTTAATACTCAATCAATTGTTGCGTCATTTTAACAAACATTCCATCTTTTATGATCAACAGTACGGTTTCACCAAAGGGCGTTGCACAACTGACGCGGGTGTCACCCTAATAAAATACATATTTAACGCGTAGGAGAAAGCACAGGATGCCATTGGAATCTTTTGCAACCTCTCGAAGGCGATCGATTGCGTTAACCATGAGGCACTATTGTTGAAGCTCGAGCACTATGGAATTAGACATACAGTCCTTGAGTTACTTAGATCATATTTAAAAGCCAGACAAGTTAAAGTTCAGGTAAACGGCGTAAACTCAATAGGTATGTATGGGTGTTCCTCAAGGCTCAATATTGGGTCCTTTCCTCTTTTTAGTTTATATTAACGATTTTATGTAAATCGTTAATATAAACTAAAAAGAGAAATATACAATTTATTTTTAAATCAACCGAAGATGGTGTTGTTTGCTGATGATACATCTTTCATATTTAAAATAGATCGGCGGTCACGAAATCTTGATGACGTGAATAACTCCATTCATCAGGTCCAAAATTGGTTCACGGCAAACAATTTGGTTCTAAATGAAAAAAAAACCAAATGTATTAGATTCACATTGCCGAATGTTAGAAGTACCGTATGCGATATCATATTTAATGGCGAAAAGCTGGACTTTGTAAATCAAACAGTTTTCCTGGGAATCACTCTAGACGACACATTGCAATGGGGTCCTCACATAACATCTCTTGCGGGTCGGCTAAGCTCAGCCGCTTATGCTGTTAGAAAGATAAGACAGTTAACGGATGTAGAAACCGCGCGTTTGGTCTAATTACCCGACTGCGGAAGGAGGGTAATGTGTTTATCAGTCTATGCATGTATGTATGTATGTATGTATGTATGTATGTTTGTTCTTATATGGCGTTCCAGAGACCAAACGCGTTGGCCGAATTTTGATGATTCATACGTCAATCGATTTGTCTTAGCTCTGCAAGTGTCATAGGCTATATTAAAATTGGACAGTAGAACAAGTAAAATTTCACAATTTAAAAACCCCCGACACATTTATCTTGAGAAAAGACCCCGATTCAAACAGTAAAATGCCCATAACTTTTGAACGGCTGAACCGATTTTATTCAAACATAGCTAAGAACACTCTCGACAAAATTACCTTTCAAACAAAAAAAATTAAATTGAAATCGGTTCATCCGTTTAGGCGCTATGATGCCACAGACAGACACACAGATACACAGCAACACACGTGAAACTTATAACACCCCTCTTTTGCCGGCGGTGGTTAAAAATGGCGGATTTTGGGTGATATAATGTGGGGGCCCAATTTTTTTTCTTCTATACCCATCGTGTGGGGCATCAAAATAAAGAGTTTCAAGAGGTAATTTCAAAAATATATAATAATTGTATGTTTAAATGTATTTAATTCGAAAAAAAAAACTAACTAAAAAGTGATAAATAAAAAAAGTTAAATAAAAAAATCTAAAAACCCGACTGCTTCAAGAGCGAACTAAAAAGTCGTAAACAAGGGAAAAATCATGCTGTGTAGTCGGAGGATACATATTCGCGGGCTGGCTGACCAAAATCTGGTGTATCCTCCGCCTGCACAGCATGATTTTTTTCTTGTTTACGACTTTTTAATTCGCTCTTGAAGCAGTTAGGTTTTTTGATTTTTTTGTTACTTTTACAGCATAATGTCATACGGTATTGTAATATATTGTGATGTGGGTACACGAATAATAAACCAGTCTCGCATGAACTGTCTTTGAATTTACATCGATATCCTACATTGGCGACGAGTAATTATAACAAGCAGTAAGTAATGTAAGGAACAAGTAAAATTTCACAATTTAAAAATCCCCCGACACATTTGTCTTGCGAAAACACCCCAATTCAAACAGTAAAATGCCCATAACTTTTGAAAGGCTGAACCGATTTTATTCAAACATAGCTAAGAACACTCTCGACAAAAATACCTTTCAAACAAAAAAAACTAAATTGAAATCGGTTCATCCGTTTAGGCGCTATGATGCCACAGACAGACACACAGATTCACAGATACACAGCAACACACGTGAAACTTATAACACCCCTTTTTTAACCCCCGCCGGAAAAAGAAGGGGTGTTATAAGTTTCACGTGTGTTGCTGTGTATCTGTGTATCTGTGTATCTGTTGTATCTGTGTATCTGTTGTGTTTGGGGCTGGTCTGTGTTAACAAACTTACGCTTTGAGCTTTCAGCGACAAGCCTCGTAGGGCTTGGCTTTGTCGATGCAGTCCTACCTTGTCCGTCTCCTTCAGAGACGGCAAGGTGGCGTGGTCTTGAGGGAGAGCGCTACGGTCGTGTAGATCCTCAAGGCAAGTGCGGTGATTTTCCTTCTCGTGGTTGCCGCCCTGTTTTTTGGTCTAATTCCCTATGAAATAGACGTAACAGAAATCACCGGGCGACGTAACACAGGGGTGGCGAGGTCATGCCCCTGGGTGTCCACCATTGAACGAGAACAATGATGGATAGCAATGACCTCCCGCGTGTTTGTGCCGTGCGCGGGGACCCGTACGGGGGGATGAAGGGATCCTGGTGGCTGAGCCGACGAGCGTAGGCGGTTTAACGTCTCTGAGGCAACACTCCACTTTGGCCCGGATTTCTCATCACACGGGAGGCCGTAGTTTAGCCAGCTACGGTCAATCGGCTGCGGGGTCCGGTCAGACGGCCCCCAGGCGAGTTCACTCCCATTGGGGGCTTGCAGGCGGCAGTGCTCGCTCGCATCGCTAGTGGTAGCGGTGTGGGTTGGTGCTGTGCAGTCTCGTGAGCAACTAATGGGGGGGGGCTATATCCCTCGACTAAACCCTGGTGCTACCGTAGCATCGCCACTTGAGCACTCCATGGCGGGTGGGGATAGTTGAGGGACGAAAATATTATCGGGATTTTTAATGGATTTAAAAAAAAAAAACCACAAGGCGAAAGGACCGGCGAAAGCTGGGACTGCGCTCCTAAAGGCGGGACCGGCAAAAGCTGGGACTGCACACCAGACGGCGGGACAGGCGCAAGCCGGGACTGCATCTTCCCTAGCAGGAACGTCCAGAGGCGAGACTGCAGTGGGATCGTCTCGAGATGGGGCTGTGGTGGGACTGTCAATTGACGGTACTGCTGCGGCACTGTCGAGGGTCGGCACTGCTGTGGGACCACCGAAGGGCGGAACTGCAAACCAGCCCACCGGGCATAAGGGTACTGCCAAAGCTGGCGCGACACGGGAGCCTTGCGTTAGAGGTCAAATGATCTCGGACCTTGCAGCCCCGGACGCGACCGGCAAAGGCAGCACCTCGTCGTCTCCTGGGGGCCGGCATGATTCAGGCTGGCTTCCGGTTGGACGATCTGGGGCGCAGCGGAAAAAGCGTCAAAAGCTGAGACAGCAGGCGGCTCTTGAGGGGACTCCTACGGAGGGCCCATCAAAGAGACCGCGTGCTGTTCTCAGCGGGGACAGCGGGGACACGGTGGCCAAGAGAATGAAGACCCAAGGGCATTCATCCTCAACCGGATCCTTTAGGGATGCGGTGGCGGCTGTGAAACTCGCTGTCGTCACAGTCAAGTACCCAGAGGAGTACTTGAAGGCGGAGGACTTGGCGCCAATCCAGGAGCTCATTATTGGGAAACTGGAGGATGCGCCGGATCCTCTGCCTGTTCTCACGGTTGCTCCCGGAGTCGTTGCAGGTGCAGTACATGTATCCTGCGACGACTCTGATGCAGCTTGCTGGTTTCGGGGTGCCATCCACAATGTGGAACTTGGCTCCCTGAAACTCAAGGTCGTCGACGCCAAGGACCTTCCAAAGCCAGTCAAAATGGCATGGAAGAGTCGCAACTTGGCGTTGCAAGACTCTGCCCGGGCCATTCGACTGCTCCAGCGACTTAACCCTGCCTTGAGGACGGACGACTGGAAGGTCGTGAATACTCTCACTGAGCAGACCGGCATCCGTCGTATCGTCCTCATGGACGGGGTGTCCGCTGGGGTCATCAAGGCCGCGGGCTACTCTCTTCCAGGAGGTATTGAACGATACTCGTTCAAGCTCCTGGAAGAAGACAAGGGAGAGGCGCCCACTGTGGAAGCAGAAGCGGAGCCCTCCGAGGATGGACCACCGCTTTGCGATGTGGCCATCGACGAAATCTCTGCTCACGACGCAGCGCAGGAGACAGAGGTTCAGACCGGGGCGTCAGAGGCAGACCACGAGGATGACATCCTCGGGGAATTCGACACCCTGGGGATTGAGTCGCCGACTGCTCTCGAGGAGAGCCAGGCGATGGAGGAGGGGCCTCAAAACTAAGGCCCTCCCATATCAACACAGGCCCATCAAAATCATCCAAGATGGAGGGACTATGGTGTGTACAAATAAATTTGCATCATTGCAGAGCCGCTACTGCCCTTCTGGCTCGGCAACTGAAGCTTAACACATATGACGTTGCCTTGATACAGGAACCTTATCTGTATAAGGGGACTATAAAAGGCTTAGGTGGGACAGGAGGTATGGTATTCTATGACTGTCCAACTAATGACGCGAGGACTTGCATCTATATCAGGGGCGGTATAGAGGCAATGCCCTTACGTACTTTCTGTTACAGGGATCTCACAACAGCTTTGATCCAAGTGGGGACGGGAACAGAGAAAAGGAGAATTATCCTTGCCTCTGCCTATCTCCCATATGAACAAAAGGAACCAGTAACACCACTAATCAGAAGGCTGGTTGAATACGGCAACCAAGAAAACCTCGACCTGATACTTGGCTGCGATGCGAATGCACACCACGTCGTTTGGGGCAGTTCAGATGTCAACAAACGAGGGGAGGATTTGTTGGACTTTGTGGTAAGCTCTTCTTTACAAATCCTTAATGCAGGCAATAAACCTACTTTCAGGACCTCGGCGAGAACTGAAGTTATTGACCTGACACTGGCTTCAAACAGGGCCAGCGGTCATATTGAAAACTGGCATGTATCGGACGAAATCTCTCTGTCTGACCATAATTATATATGCTTTAGGTTTAGGACGGCGGGAGTAGCCGAAACTAGACGAAGGAGAAACCCAAGGCATACAAATTGGGACTCGTACAGGAGGGACCTAAAAATAAATCTAGGGAGCCCTAAAGGTAAGCTTAATTCCATACTAGATATAGAATTTGAAGCGGATAGAATCAAGATGGGCACCATCGGTGCATGGGAAGATAATTGCCCAGAGAAAAAGGCCTTTTGTAAAAAGGTACCATGGTGGACTCCTGAACTAGTTAAAATACGTCAGGAAACACGACAGGCCTTTAATGATGCAAAAGCCAAGAAGGATTTCTCAGGCTATCATAGCATGCTGACAAGGTACAACACGGCGGTACGCAAGGCCAAAAGAACTAATTGGCGGCAGCATTGCACCTCCATTGAAACTCTGCCAAATGGAATGAGGGTGTGCAAAGCAATGTCCATGACTAAGACAAACCCACTATCATCTATAAAGGATGAGAATGGGCATCTCACGGAAACTGGACAGGACACTCTGGGCGTGATGTTTAGGACTCACTTCCCGGAATGTATACTGCGCGACAGCGATGAAGAGGAACCAGTCACAAGGGACGAGCTCACAAGGCACACGTCCAAAAATAACTGGCTCACGGCAAAGAAAGTGGTAGATGAAAATAAACTAAAGCTTGCCATAGCGGGCTTCCAGCCTCTCAAATCACCTGGTCCGGATGGCATCTACCCAATACTATTGCAAGAAGGGGCATCTGTTTTGATACCCCATTTGAGCAAGCTCTACAGAGCCTGCATAGCCTTTGGGTACGTACCCAAAGCATGGAGGGAGGTCAAAGTCACCTTTATACCGAAGGTGGGTAGACCGACTTATGAGGAAGCCAAAGCTTACAGGCCCATCAGTCTATCATCCTTTCTCCTAAAAGCTCTGGAGAAACTGGTAGACAGGTACCTAAGAGAGGGACCACTTAAAGTATTCCCTCTACATCAACTACAGTGCGCCTACAGCCCTGGCAAATCTACGGAAACGGCATTGCACTATGTTGCGAGTCGAGCCGAGGCTGCGCTTGAGGGACAGGAGATATGTGTCGGGGCTTTCCTCGACATAGAGGGAGCCTTCGACAAGACAACATTTGAGTCCATACGCATAGCTGCAAAGGAACATGGCATCAATGATACCACGTGCAACTGGATTGACAATATGCTGAGAAGCAGGATAGTCAGATCGGAACTGATGGGAGACAGACTTAGTGCAAAAACAACAAGAGGTTGTCCGCAAGGCGGAGTGCTGTCACCGTTACTGTGGTGCTTGGTAGTAGATTCGCTACTTACCAAACTCAATACCGGACCATTCTACACAGTAGGCTATGCAGATGACATAGCTATAATGGTTAATGGTAAATTCCCGAACATAGTCTCTGGATTATTACAACAGGCATTGAGGATGACAGAAGAATGGTGTACTAAGAACCACCTCTCTATCAACCCAGGCAAAGCAGTCATTATTCCATTCACGAGGAAAAGACAACTAGGAAACCTAGGAGAGCCCTCCCTCAATGGAATAAAGCTGCCCTGGTCCACCGAAGTTAAATATCTGGGTGTAACGCTTGATAAAGAACTCAGGTGGAAAACTCATGTGGAAAATATTACGACAAAGGCCCTACGAGTGTTCGGCATGTGTCGCTCCACCTACGGTAAAACTTGGGGGCTAAAGCCCAAAGTGATACGATGGCTGTACCGGACAATGATAATACCTATTATCACATACGGCAGCATAGTGTGGTGGCCAAGAACAAAGCTTGCCTCGTGCAAAGCGCCACTCACCAGGTTACAAAGAACAGTGTGTCTCGGCATCACGGGTGCTTTCAGGACAACACCTACGGCAGCGATTGAGAGATACCTTAATATCCCTCCTCTGCATATGATGGTTGAATTCGAGGCAAGGAAGACATTACATCGTCTTGCTGTTGCTGGACTATGGGATGCCTCTAAGCCAAAGACTAACCATACAAAGTTCGATGGGAATGAAGACCTGGATCGGGTAACAAGCATGATATCCGATAAAATGCAAACTATGTTTGTGTTTGAAAGGTCTTTCAAGGTCCAAATCCCTACAATAGAGGACTGGACGAAGGGAATCGATCCACCAGAACAAGATAGTCTGGTATGGTACACTGATGGATCCAAAATGGAATCAGGTACAGGAGCGGGAATATACGCAAAAGGTTACAAATGTAGCAGAAGCTTAGGGAAGATGGCAACTGTATTCCAAGCAGAAACATATGCCATAATAACCTGTGCTCAAGAGAATATAGATAGAGGAACCAGAGGCAAATCCATATATATTCTTAGTGACAGTCAGGCTGCAATCAAAGCCATGGCATCCTACAAAGTGGACTCCAGACTTATTCTGGACGCTATCCAGGCCCTAAACAGGCTTGGGAAGCATAACAGGGTACGACTGATGTGGGTCCCTGGGCACAAAGGAATCCATGGTAACGAAGTGGCAGATGAACTGGCAAGAGAGGGCTCAGCAAATGATTTTGTGGGTCCAGAACCATGTGTAGGAATTTCGACGTGTCTCGTCAAAGCCACATTTAGGGAGTTTGCAGATCAAAAACAACGAAAACATTGGCTGTCTAATACCGGTCTACAACACTCCAAGAAATTCTTAGGCTCTACGTTCAAAGCCCGGGAATGCATTTGGAACATGAGCAGGGGGCAAATCCGTTACCTGCTTGGGGCCTTTACTGGGCACTTTGGAACCAACGACATGCTCATGAAAATGGGTCTAACCGCGACACCCATGTGCAGGTTGTGTGGGGAACATACGGAACGCATGGAGCACCTTCTGTGCACATGCGATGCACTGGCTGGTAAGCGAATGAGTCTCCTAGGGGTTGGATATCCAAAACCAGAAGACTATAGGCTCATATCTCCTAGTCTCGTTGTAAAACTCATGAAAAGTGTTTTCAACGAGATCGGCGAGGAGTAAGTTATCTAGGGGAACACAATAGATCCCATGGGTCGAAGTGTCCGAGTTATTTCTCGGCCCCTCCACAAGATAAGATAAGATAAGATAAGATAATACCAGATATAAAGATAAGTTAGATCACCCTTCTTACAGACTAGCTAAAGTACAATCAACTTTCATGGGGTACTGTGTTAAATTCTATAACAAAATACCTTGTGATATATTAAAACTAAATGAAAGTAAATTTTAAACTTTAGTTAAAAGCACTCATTGTAAACAAGCATATTACAAATCAGATGATTATATTCAAGATAAGAATGCTTGGAAACATACTGGTCCTGCTCCATAGGGCAATCTTTGGTGTAGACAAAATCAAATTTGTTAATTTATATTCCCATTCATAGTTATTGTATTCATTGTTTTTGTTTTTTTTTTAGAAATTGACTCACACACTGTTCCGTTGTTGTTGAATTAGGTATGTTACCTACGTTTGCAATATTTGCAAGTATGTTAGAAACATGTTCCTACTTATCAAACTTGCTTTATACCTGTACGTAGTATAGTGTGTAGTGCTATTCTGGGTGCATCGTCCTCACATATATTAATGTATGTACTTATGTAAATATACCTATTTTTAAATAAAAAAACTTTTTTGCAAAAAAATACTACCGACTTCCAAATGAAAAACTACAAAGTGAAAAATAACTTAACTTTTGGAAGTCGGTGTCTTACGTAGGTACCATTTTTTGCGATATAGACACCGACTTCCAAAAGTTAAGTTATTTTTCACTTTGTAGTTTTTCATTTGGAAGTCGGTAGTATTTTTTTGCAAAAAAGTTTTTTTATTTTTCCCTTTTTAGTTTTACCTACCTAATAGCAAGTTGTTTATTAAGGTCCCTATAACTCCAGAATTGATTAACCGAATAATATGAAACTTGAACATAACCGGTGAAATGATATCTGTGTACCCCTTTAGAGCGTACTGGCGTGATGTTATGTTATGAAATGGTATAAACAACAAACAGACATGCGATTGCAGCAATCCCGAGAGTTTTGCCGTTATTTATTGAAGAGTTCTGTTGTGTATCTCCGAAGTTCTTCATCAGACCTTCACCAAATTAAAATGGGACCAATTTCGAAATAATTAATAATAAAAATAATTTTCAAAATCGGTCCACAATTGACAGAGATATCGATGAACATACACAAAAAAAAAAAAAAAAAAAAAAAAAAAAAAAAAAAAAAAAAAACATAATGTCGAACATAGAACCTCCTCCTTTTTTTGTAAGTCGGTTAAAAAAGGAGAGTATGGAGTTTCTTGTGCGTTCTTCTACATAACAATCTGCTTTGCGAATGCACGGCAGAATCATTTTTTATTAATTGTAAATTTTAATTTATTTGTCGTTCAAAAGTGCCGTTTATTAGCCTAGTTGAATAAATATATTTGACTTTGACTTTGACGGACAAGCAGACGGGTGATAGCCAGATAAGCGGGTAATCGGGCAGGTAGGCAGTGGAGCAGGCAGCAAGGGTTGATGGTCAAGGCAGGTAGGAAGTGGAGTAGGCTGCAGGACCGAAGCTGGACGGATAGAACAGGCAATCGGGCAAGAGATGTGGAGGCTGGGCTATGGCTCAATTCGCCAAACAGTGAGCCCCTTGATACGTTGCGTTGGCCGACGAAGATTATGTACCAGTAAAATGCACACACATAAGCATCACACTCAATAAATTATATTTATTACACTTCAAAGATTGTTAACATACACAAGCCGTATATATCACAGTTTTGAGGAGCTTTAGATACGATAGTACTCATTGTAGTATCCAGTAGGCAACCGACTTTCAGCGTTCAGACCAGACTCTAGACTAAAAAAGCTGACGCCCGCTTTTCGGAACGAAGCGGTCAACTACTCACAATTATATAAAACTATAGAAGAAGCCAACTATGAACATGAAAATAATGACTACACTACATTTGAGAAATATTTAGAACAAATATAAACAGAAATAAAACAACTAAAACTAAAAAAAAATATGCAAAAAAGACGGATTGGATTAATAAAGATCTACTATTGGATATAAACAAAAGAAATGAAGAATGAAAAAAGATGAAAGAAAATCCTAAGGATGTCTATAGTCGTGCCTCAGCATTCACTGTTTATGGAAAAATAACTACCTATAATACTTTATATTCTTTGATGTTTGCATTAGTGTAATAAAATTCCCTATTCCGTGCCTCGTGCACCAATTGCACAGCTTAAAGCCTTGCACTGCATCCGTGCTTCAAATAGATTTGCCGAACAATTCCAGGAAATCGTCGGCTACGACTGCGCTCTGCCTCCCGGCGCCCGTCTACGGGGCTCCTCGGCCGCCGCGAAATAAGCGGCAGAGCGGCCATCTTGCCGTGCCGCGTGCATGCCGTGTAACCGCGTGGCTGCGAGCTGTGCCTGGAGCGTACATACCTACGACTGGTTTGATGCACATTTAATAAATTATCAATTTCATTGTTTGTATTCTCGGTTAGTGTGACTTAGAGATGCCGATCATGGATAAAGATGAGGGCAAAGGTGAATTAAGTGATTTAATTAGGAAACGCGGTAATATTAGAGGGCGTTTAACTAAATTGAACGAATATGTACAGGAAATGCTAAAGCACGACATTAGTGCTCTAAGCAGCGTAAATATAAAGGAATTAAGTAGACGTTTGGATAATTGTCAAGAATTATACAGTTTGATGACATTCAAACATTAATTGAAAACACCTGTGATGTATCTGCTACGGATGTACATATCACGTTAAGAGAATCGATTGAAACTAAATTTATTTCCGTTATGTCTGTTGTAGTGTATGTAGATATCAACAGATCGCGCTACAAGCCGATAACAGTATTGTAGCTTTGCCTTGTGTGCATATGCCGCTCGGTTATAAATACCGGTCCGAGTGGTAGGGCGATCAGAAAGCAAACAAAAAAATAGAGATTTCACTACCTGCGCCATCAAGCTGCTTATGGATTTAATTAAAGCTATAAGGCAGGGGCAAGATGTAGAGCAAGTAATTCTCGACGGCTTAGCCGCACTTTTGACTTTATATCACAATATCTAAGCCGTTGAGATTACTACACTGGAACACTAGAGGCCTCAGGGGTAGCATAACATCCCTCCGCCAACTCCTGAGGGAACAAGACATAGACGTGGCGCTCATAAACGAGACTCACCTGGGACCTTAAGACAGGTGCAAGTTCCCGGGTTATCTCGTTTACAGGAAGGACGAACGGTCGGCAAACAACGCTCGATATCGTGGCCTGGCAGTCATGGTAAAGAGAAGAGTCGTCCATCAAGAACTCCCCTCGCCCCAGCTGACATCCTTCTACGCGCTGGGCGTGCAGCTGCACGTGGCCGGCGAGGACTTGAAAATATACGCCACATACAAACCGCCCGGAAATGTACTAGAATTGTCAGAAGTCCGGGCGCTACTACACACAACTGACCATCCAACTATCCTCGCCGGTGACTTCAACTGTAAACACCAGGCGTGGAACTCATACAACGCGAACCAGGAGGGGAGACGACTCTTCGCGGACGCGGAAGCCTTTGGGTACATGGTAGAGGGCCCTGAGACGCCCACTCACTATCCAGATGTACCTACACACATGCCCGACGTGCTCGATATCATTGTACACCGAGGGCTACACTGCCAGGACACCCAGCAAGTCTTAGACGACGAACTGGACTCAGACCACCATCCAGTACTCGTCGTACTATCGGGATTGCCGACCAGACTGAAACCACAAGCGCCACGTCGCATCATAGACTGGGACACTTTTTTAGAAAGGATCGAATCCACTACACCTACTCGGCCTATCACCTCCGCAGAAGATGTGGATGCGTTGGCAGAGGAGGTCACTGCTTGCATCCAGCAAGCATTAGTGGAAGCCACTCAGACGCAGCAGCAGGGGAGAGTGCTCCTGCCACCCCTGCCAGCGCGAATCCGACGCCTAATAAAATGACGGCTACGCAAGCAGTGGCAGCAACTCCGATGTCCAACTATGAAAACCCAACTCAACAAACTAGCGGAAAAGGTGAAGGCCGAGCTCAGAGCTCTGAGCGCCGCGAGCTGGGAGGACAGAATAGATGCCGCGGAGGGCGACTGGCCCTCCATCCACCGGCTGTGCCGCCAACTAAAAAACACCCCAGCTCCGGTGCGCCCACTACAAAACAGCGACGGGGCGCTGAATTATTTAGCCGACGACCGGGCGGAGGTCTTTGCCGAACACCTGGAGCGTCAGTTCCAGCCGATCCCGACCACCCAACATGCACACGTCGCGGCAGTCGAGAAACACCTTGGGGAGTACTTCGCTACGCCGATAGCTCCTGAAGATGATCCCATTTATTTTCCGTCTGGCGCAGTCAGACGCGCCATCTTGCGAACAAGCCCTAGGAAGGCCCCAGGTGCCGATGGGATCACCAATACAGCGCTGCGCCACCTGCCCTACCGTATGGTAGCGGCCCTGGCGCGCCTGTTCACACCTCACCTCACACCCCGAGCATAACAATTCGGGTTTCGCGCAGAACACTCGACGACGCTCCAGCTGTCGAGGGTACTGCACCAGCTGGCATCTACCATGAACAAGAAGGAATACGCGGTAGCAGTATTCCTCGACATGGAGAAGGCCTTCGACCGTGTATGGCACGAAGGCCTACTATTTAAGATGTCCCAAAAGGCCGCGCCCCGTCGTCTAATACACGTGATTCGATCCTTTCTGACCAACAGGACATTCACAGTCTTATTACAAAAAGCGGTTTAACTAAAAACCCAGGTTTAAATCTCTATAAACCACGGTTTAAATAAAAATGATATTACAAATAATGGTTTAGCGATAAACCATGGACCATATCATGGTCTAACGCTAAACCTCGGCGGCCCCTAGTTTAACGATGGTCTAAGTCGTATCTGTCAAAGTTTTTCTTTTAGGTTATAGAATCTTTTTCATTGTGTTGTGTTGTTTTTACCCAAAAATGGATATTAACATGGTGGATTTCATAAATATTGAAGTTTCCTCGGTACTCCAATTCTCAAATGATTTTTGTTTGTTGGTCCATCACAACACTTCAATTAACACATTATTAACCAAGAGGCAATTGTTATAATAGAGACTTGGAGAACTTAAAAATCCAAAGCCTAATGAACTTTGTTCTTTGTTAAACGAGCGATGGTTTTATTTATTGTTATGGTTTCATGTAACGCGCGAGAATGTTACGTTTCGTTACACGTACGTAGATGTATTATTAGTAATTAATACGAATTTAAGTAATGTGCTTAAACCTAAGAAAACTGCAATCGATAAAATAACTAACGTGTATATACATGCAAAATAACAAAGTGTCAATATTTTAACACTCCTAAACATCATTTAATCCTTATCGTATTATCAAAAAGTTTTCTTTTCTGGGCATACGGAACGTTGCAATTGAACGATACTAAGGTGAACGAATGATATTTGTTTTAATCTGTGGTTGATATATTGACAATGGTTCAAATGACGGTACTAAGAAAACCAGGGTTTTTTTAAGTTTTGTAATACGGACAAATTTAGACCATGGTTTTGCAGATAAGCCTGGACTTGATAGACCAGGTTTAAACCAAGGTTTATTGAGTTTTTTGTAATAAGACTGTCAAAGTCAAAGTCAAATATATTTATTCAATTAGGCCAATAAACGGCACTTTTGAACGTCACATAAATTAAAACTAAAAATTAAAAGTAATAAAAAAAATATTTAAAAGTAATAAAAAAAAAAAAACATGTTAAAAAAAAAAAAAAAAAAAATGATTCTACCGTGCATTCGGAAAGTAGATTGTTATGGAGAAGAACGCACAAGAAACTCCATACTTACACTTTAAAAAAAAATGGTGTTTTACAATATTAACATACGTACATCCATTAATATATGTGAGGACGATGCACCCAGAATAGCTCTACACACAGGTATGAAGTATTAAAAAGCATTAACAGGAAAATTAATTAATTTGATAAGTAGGAACATGGTTCTCACATACTTACAAATATTACAAACATAGGTAAAATACCTAATTCAACAACAACGGAACAGTGTGTGAGTCAATTTCAAAAAAAAAAAAAAAAAAAAAAAAAAAAAAAAAAAAAAAAAAAAAAAAAAAAACAAACCAATGAATACAATAACTATGAATGGGAATATAAATTAACAAATTTGATTTTGTCTACACCAAAGATTGCCCTATGGAGCAGGACCAGCATGTTTCCAAGCATTCTTATCTTGAATATAATCATCTAATTTGTAATATGCTTGTTTACAAAGGGTGCTTTTAACTAAAGTTTTAAATTTACTTTCATTTAGTTTTAATATATCACAAGGTATTTTGTTATAGAATTTAACACAGTACCCCATGAAAGATGATTGTACTTTAGCTAGTCTGTAAGAAGGCTGATCTAACTTATCTTTATTTCTGGTATTACAATTGTGTCTATCACTGACTTTACTAAAGAGATGTATATTTTTCCTTACATACATAATATTTTCATAAATAAATTGGCAAGAAACTGTCATAATATTAATATTTTTAAACAGTTCCCTAAGAGATTCACGGTGACTTAACTTATATATGGCTCTGACAGCTCTCTTTTGCAATATAAATATGGATTCAATGTCAGCCGCTCGACCCCACAGTAAAATACCGTATGACATTATGCTGTGAAAGTGACTAAAATAGACCAAACGCGCGGTTTCTACATCCGTTAACTGTCTTATCTTTCTAACAGCATAAGCGGCTGAGCTTAGCCGACCCGCAAGAGATGTTATATGAGGACCCCATTGCAATTTGTCGTCTAGAGTGATTCCCAGGAAAACTGTTTGATTTACAAAGTCCAGCTTTTCGCCATTCAATATGATATCGCATTCGGTACTTCTAACATTCGGCAATGTGAATCTAATACATTTGGTTTTTTTTTCATTTAGTACTAAATTGTTTGCCGTGAACCAATTTTGGACCTGATAAATGGAGTTATTCACGTCATCAAGATTTCGTGACCGCCGATCTATTTTAAATATCAAAGATGTGTCATCAGCAAACAACACCATCTTCGGTTGATTTTGTAGTAATTGGGGTAAATCGTTAATATAAACTAAAAAGAGGAAAGGACCCAATATCGAGCCTTGAGGCACACCCATTGTCATTTCAGACCCTAGTGAGTTTTCGCCGTTTACCTGAACTTTAACTTGTCTGGCTTTTAAATATGATCTAAGTAACTTAAGTGCTGTATGTCTAATTCCATAGTGCTCGAGCTTCAACAATAGTGTCTCATGGTTAACGCAATCGAACGCCTTCGAGAGGTCGCAAAAGATTCCAATGGCGTCCTGTGCTTCCTCCCAGGCCTTAAATATGTTCTTTATTAGGGTGACACCCGCGTCAGTTGTGCAACGCCCTTTGGTAAAACCGTATTGTTGATCATAAAAGATGGAATGTTTGTTAAAATGACGCAACAATTGGTTGAGCATTAACTTTTCGAAGACCTTACTGAGAACCGGCAGAATTGACACTGGCCTATAATTATTGGCTTCTTTGCTATCCCCAGATTTAAACAATGGAACTACCTTACTGTGTTTCATGAGGTCCGGAAAAACTCCTTGCTCGACACTAGTGTTAAATATGAAAGCTAAATAGGGTGCAACAGTTTCAATGATTGGTTTACACACTTTTACAGATAGTCCCCAAAGATCTTCTGTTGATTTAATTTTAAGATCTTTAAAAGCTTTTAAAATAGCCTGGGGGTTTGTATGTTGAAACTTGAACTCCGAAGGGCACGCATTTACGTTCTTTCTAAGTAAGGCAGCAGACAATGCAGGTGAGGAGTTTAAGGCTGCTGTAGTTTTAAGTGGAATATTAACAAAAAAGTTTTCAAATTCCTGAGCTACCTCTATATCTGAGTGTGTGGGGCCATGTGCAGTCGCTAAATTAAATTCTGTATTACGCTGTTTTTTCCTACCTGTTTCATTATTTATTATTTTCCAGGTAGTTTTTATTTTATCATCTGCTGATTTTATTTTATTGCTAATATACAGCGCTTTAGCTATTTTGCATGCAATCTTAAAGGTTTTTGAATATTTTGAAACATATTTATCAAAACTTGTACTATTCATATGTTGCTTTAGGCCATAGAGTTCATAAAGTTTTTCCCTGCTTTTACGAATGCCTGGAGTCGCCCAATCGCTAAATATGAACTTGGTGTAAATATTTTTTGCTTTCAGTGGAAAAGTGTCATTGAATTGCGTCTTGAGTACTTTAAAAAACTCGGCATAGAACTCATTTGGGTCATCTATATTCATAAAGTTTTGAACACATAATTTACTAGTCAAGGTTTTATTAAATTTTTCTAAATTTTTACATGTAATTGGTCTAAATTTTATTTGCATTTTTTGCAAAGGTATGTAGGTGCTAAACGTTATTGTTTGTCCACTGTGATCAGATGTTAATTTATTTATAATTTCTTTATTTAGGTAATCACAATTACAAAAAACGTTATCTATGCAAGTCGCAGAAGAAGCTCTCACTCTAGTTGGCTCCATAAAAACATTTGCTAGATTAAATGATTTAAAAAGACCCAATAACCTGATAGTGTTAGAGTTATTTTCTAATATGTTAATGTTTAAATCGCCGCATATGACAATTGATTTACTACTAGTACAAACTTTTTTTAACACATCTTCCATTATAGAGTCAAACACAGATAGATTCTGGTAACTTGGAGGTCTGTAGACACAAACTACAATATGCTTATCAAGCTCAACACAGGACAATTCAATGGTGTGTTCAACCGACAGTCTAACAATGTCTTTTCTTTCTTTAGATTTAATAGAATTTTTAATTAGTATTAATGATCCGCCATGTATCATTTGTTGTCTGCTGAAATGGCTAACTACACAATAATTTTCATAATTAACGGACTTTACTTCATGATCTTTTAACCAATGTTCAGTTAGACAAATAATATCAAACTTGGTTTTTTCTAAAAATAATTCAATTTCTAATAATTTGGAAGAGCAACCTTGAATGTTCTGATTTAATAATTTTAAAGAGTATTGCTCTCCCCTCAGCTTAGTACCATTAAATGGATTGCCAGAAGATACCTTCATACTATTTACTAATAATATCTGATTATTTCCAGGGGTAACTTCTATTGTCTTATTCAGAGTGGTGGTAGAGGGTGAGCTGTCCGCCCCCCGCCAATACGGGCGGGCGTACCGCAGGGCAGCTGTCTCTCACTTGCGTCCTACACCTGCTTCACCGACGACATCCCCACGACCCCAGAGGCGACGCTAGCGCTGTACGCTGACGACGCCGCGTACATCACAACATCACTAAACACCAAGCACGCGGCGCGTAAGATGCAGCGCGCCCACGACAGCATCCCCGAATGGCTATTCAAATGGCGCCTAACGGTGAATGTAGGTAAGACGCAGGCCATCGCCATAGGTTTAGGGCCCCTACCACCACGCCTGAAGCTTCAAGGAGCCGACGTCGAGTGGTCACCTCATGCCATGTACCTGGGCGTGACAATCGACCGCTGGCTCACGATGGGGCTGCACGTCACAAATGGTATGGTGGTAAACCAGTGCAGGGTAGCACGCAACCTGCTTAACCCAGTACTCTCATCCCGCCTCCACGCCCGCACCAAGCTGGGCGTGTAAAAAACTTATATTCGATCCATACTAACATATGCCTCCACAGCTTGGTTCACCCTCACGAGCGAGACAAACAAGAAAAAGCTCCGCGCGCAACAAAACATGTCAATTCGTCGCGTCGCATGGCACGCGCGCCCGCCGGACAAAAAGCGTCTACCACGTGACCTCATTACCGCAGACTGTGCAACCCCATCCACCTACCGGACATGACGCCTGAGTAAGTAGCAACAGTCTACACGCTGCTTACTCAAACAATAACACTGCCCACCCTACACGACATTCACGGCGTGAAGTTTGTTCTAAGTTAACATAGGCAAGCTTTACGTCGTAAAACAGAGTAAACAGACACTCATGTCTATACATACGCGAGTACACATGCACCGAATAGCGCTGCGGCCGCCGCACGCTATCGGTTATCATGAGTAGATCAGGTCATTGCCGCTCCCACACACACAAACGGTGCTTATAGTAGCTAGTCGCTTTCATTACTAAACTGTAGGTTCGTCAAAGTTGGCACTCCTGTCGCTGGTTACCTTAGCTGGGCCTCCCAGGGTATGCCCTGGGTCTCACTCGGCTGAGGAGGACCGCCAGGAGGCCGTGAAGAAACGACGGACCGTTTATAACGGCCGCCGTGGCGCGCCTGCAGTCACATACAACAAGCCAAACACAGTGCGCGTCGGTGCCTCAGTACTCTAGTAC
Source organism: Orthosia gothica (assembly GCA_949775005.1). Taxonomy (NCBI): domain Eukaryota; kingdom Metazoa; phylum Arthropoda; class Insecta; order Lepidoptera; family Noctuidae; genus Orthosia; species Orthosia gothica. The sequence continues at coordinate 17,591,128 of OX459066.1, read as the reverse complement.
AAAAGACATCAACGCGCACACAAGTTAGGTCCGAGACCACCCCGCGACGGGCTCACTGTTGTGAGCCAAATATGCCAACTTTTGAAAATTAATCATATAAGTTCAACAGCCTATCATCACGAGTACATTGGAGCGTTGGAAAATACACATAAGACGATGGGTGCGTATTTAAGGATAAATTGCGAGAACCAAACAACATCGTGGAGTAGTTGGTTACCGTATTGGTGCTTTACTTATAATGACACGGTTTATACGGAAACTAAATACACACCACATGAATTAGTGTTCGGCAAGCGATGTATACTACCTGGTAACTTCAGTAGCGGTGTCATAGATCGCCGTATGCTCATAACAACTATGCATTGGAGCTTAAATACAGGCTTCAATTAGCACACAAAGATGCTCATGATAATCTATTGCACAGTAAGCTCAATAGAAAAAATAGGTATGATAAAACTAAGAATCCTATATATTATAAAGTTGGAGATCTTTTGTTGTTAAGAAACCCATCGGATAATAAAATGGAGCCAATATATTCAGGTCCATACTTAGTTTTAGAAGATTTAGATTGTAACGTTAAAATTATAAAGAAAGGGAAGGTAGACATTGTGCATAAGAATCGCACTAAACTGTATAACAGTGCGCAGTAAAAGATTAAATTGTAACACTATAGATACCTAAGCATTTAGATACTTCATATCAATGTAATCTTTTTTTTTAAGTTTTATTTTAGTTTAAGCAAATAATCATATAAGTAGTGCATACTCGTATCAACAAACAAAAAAACTAAATCAAAATCGGTTTATCCGTTTAGGCGCTATGATGCCACAGACAGACACACATATACACAGATACATGGATACACAGATACACTGATACTCAAATACACAGATACACAGATACACCGATACACAGATACACCGATACACAGATACACAGCAACACACGTGAAACTTATAACACCCCTCTTTTTCCGGCGGGGGTTAAAAAATTATGGTCATTATTTTATTTTCCAATGTTTTTTTTGAACGAAGTTCCTTATCGCGCGTTGCGAAAGGGGTTTAGACGGAAAAAAATTGACCAAAAGTTGTAACGACACTTTTTGCTATAGTTGTACGCCGTGCGGCGTGCACGAAAAGAACAATAAAATAATAACAATAATGAATCCTGACAGTGTTTCAAAAATATCCATATATATGTATATATTTTATTATGTAATTTATTTTTTCATGACGTGTATCAAAGAATAGACAGACAGAGTGCATATATATATTGTTAGAAGACTTCGAATGAAGACGTCACTTTTGAACGTCAATTGACAGCAACTGACAGCGAGGGTATATAAGCAGTGCGCGTCATTAGGATCGCCACTAGTCGTGCGCCTGCAAACACGTTCGTACTTTCATCGCACCAATTTCTGCACGGACCGTCTCCAGTCTACCCTCTTTGTCGCCGATAGTGTAGGTTTTTCAACTTATACTGTCGGAGGCAACTTGGGCGGACATCGTAGCTGCCAACACCCTTTGCTTGCGCGAGGTTGTTGTTGCGGTCGCGGAATACTAGCCCCCCTAGTTTCCATGCCCATGCTTTATAGCAAAAAAAGGAGCCAGCTGAAGAAAAGAAGAAGATGTCTCCGCCAGGCGCCCGCGGCCCCCAAGGCCGCGGCGCCCCCAGCCAACAGGACCCCCGACCGACGATGGATCAGACCGCCTCGCTCCCTAACCTAGGGACCGTGGCGTCCGATGCACCACCGACCGAGGAACACCCAAGACGCAGCCAGCAGGGAGAGGAAGCAAGGAGCGCAGGCAGGCAAAGTGCCTCCAGCGCCCCAGCCCCAGCGCCCCAGCCCCAGCACAGTCGCCTCCAGCAAGGTACAGTGCCCCCAAACCATGCCACCCACCCGCAAAAACTCCTATACCCGCGGAGCGAAAATCGACCGCGATAAAAACCCCGGAGAACCATTTCTCGGTAGCACCATCTACCCTCACCGGGAAAAAATCGGCAGACCGTTCCACCACTCAACAGTCTCGCCCACACATCCAACAACAACGTCAATCTAGCGCAGATGATGCCCCTGCCTTTACAGTACGCGCGCTACCACGTACTGAGACACACCGCGCACAAACTTCGTCGCGCACCACTCCACACATAACCCAGGCTAAGAAGCCCATTACTTCAAAGCCAGCAGCCCATATGTTGGCACCTATTACTGCATCCTCTGCAACTCGCCCTAAACCAACGGGCCCCTTAGCAGATGCAAATAAAAAACGCGATAACCGCGACTCGCGTTCGAACCGCGACCCACGCCGCCAGGTGGCACCACTAGTAGTGCCGACCGCCATTGCTGGCTCGCCAGCGCCACCCCGCACATCAGCGGCCGACTCACCTGCGTTTAGATCCACCCAATCATCGCTAAGTGGGTCAAACATATCACTTACATCCATTGGGCGTAGAGCAGAATTTGAGTTCGATGAACAAGTGATGCCAACATTGCCGACCCCGTCAATGGAAATCGACTACGATTTTCAGTCGGGGGCTAGACCGCTCAGGAGGCGCCGTAGCCCCGATGAAACAGCGGAAGAGGAGGCGAAACGATACTGCGTTGACCCGCAGCGCACCCAGGCGCGCGAACAGCGCAGCGAAAATTCGCCAACTTTCGCAGAAGCTGTACGCAGAAACCACTCGCCTTCAGCATCATCATCCGCTTCCTCTAGCACTAGTACTAGAGGAAGGATGACAACAGGGCAGAAGGTAATCTCACCTACCCCCAACCAAAATGCAGCCCCCAACCAAACCACCGAGGAGGGTAGCGCAGCACAAACTTTAAGAAAAAAGCGTCCACGCTACCCACCTCTAATAGTGGAAAAACTGCCCAACTGGGCAAATCATTTTAGAGCCCTGGCGGTCATTTTAGGTCGACCACCCAACGCCCGCCCCTATAGGCAGGGAGTGAGATTCTCGCCAGAAAGCGAAGAAGAGTATAGGGTGGTGCAGAGATATCTGACCACCCTAGAAAAAGAAAGCGGAATAAGCTGGTTCGCTTACTCTCTGGCAGCAGACAGGAAATTGAAGGTGGCCATAAGGGGGCTGCCTGCTGACACGGACCCTCAGGAAATAGAGGAAGAACTACGCTCGCTGGGATACGAGCCGGAGTACGTGCGCCACATAAACGCACGTCAAGGACGACCCGGCTGCGTTTTTCACGCCGTTCTAAACAAAACGGAAAACGTACGGGCCATCTACGACACTTCTACCTTCATGCTCATGCGCGGTGTGAAGATAGAGGCTTGGCGTGGAAAACGCGGGCCCGCCCAGTGCCACCGGTGCCAGCAATTTAGGCACAGCTCGCACCAGTGCCACCGACCGCTCGCCTGCGTAAAATGCGGGGAAGGGCACGCGGCACGCGACTGCCCGCGCCCAAGAGAGGAACCGGCCACTTGTGCAAATTGCGGAGGCCCACACCCCGCAAACAACATCAAGTGCCCGATTTACCAACAAGAAGTCAAAAACAGGCGAGCTGGGACTGTCGCCATCACCAAAACCTCTTCACGCCAACCTCAAAAAGAGGTACGAATAGAGACGCAAAATCAAGGCCATAAGGCAGGGACAAGATGTGGAGCAGGTCATCCTTGACGGCTTAGCCGCGCTTCTAACATTATATCATAATGTCTAAGTCGTTAAGGATGGTCCATTGGAACGCTCGAGGTCTCAGGGGAAAAATAACTTCTCTCCGCCACCTCCTGAGGGAACAGGATGTCGACGTGGCGCTCATAAGCGAGACGCACCTGGGACCTGAAGATAGGTGCAAGTTCCCAGGCTATCTCGCTTATAGTAAGGATGAAAAAACAGCAGCAAATGCCCGATACCGTGGCCTGGCTGTGTTAGTAAAGAGAGGAGTCGTCCATCAAGAGCTTCCCCCGCAAACACTACAGAGTGCATACGCGCTGGGTGTCCAGCTGCACGTGGCTGGCGAGGATATGGAGGTCTATGCCTGCTATAAACCACCAAATAGCAGGCTAAACACAGACGACGTCAAGCAACTACTAACATCAAACGAGCTTCCTACAATTCTCGCCGGTGACTGGAATTGTAAGCACCCAGCGTGGAATTCATATTATGCTAATCAAGATGGGAGGCGGCTCCTCGTGGACGCGGAGGCCCTCGGTTTCTCAGTGTCTGGCCCAGACACACCCACCCATTACCCAGACCAACCTACACACATGCCAGACGTACTGCCCCCCCGCCGAGCGTCCGTGCAAGTCAGACGTATTCGTCACGTCTCTAAGTTTCTAAATTCAAAAAGTTGTGTTATATCTGCGTCTACTACTGTTAAATATACTCTTTAATGTGGACAAATGAATCGTGTATAAACTGTGAAAGACAATTTTAAATTTAGTGGACTATTACTGCTTAATTGGCATAACGAAAATAAAAACAGAAGACAGAAATTAGCTAACAATTTAAAAGTGTGGGTGCAAGTGTTTTTGTTCTGGTGCCGTGTTTTTGAGAGTCGAAAGGTCACCTCAACTTTTGAACTTGCAGCAAATCGCGGACAGAACAGAATCAAAATTTTACACTGATTGCCACTGACAGGTTGGTCTAGTGTTGTACGAATTGGACTGCCGAACGTCGCGTATCAAGTTCAATCCAGGCAGCGGTTCGACCTCTTTTTGCCGAATCCTGTTTTTGTTTTGTAACTTTTCTTATACGGCGTAAAGGAGACTCCGTCACTACAATACCGCTACTAAGCGACGGACAATATTGCTTGAACCCCTTAAAATTGTTTGCTCTCTTAGCCACTGCTCAATAATATTGTTTCTGCCATCCTAATACTTGGTAACCGACGTTAAAGATGCCTGCTAACCGGACGACACCCCTCGCTTCTACGCAACCGACAACGTCATCCGTTGTTGAATCAGTAAACGAGACTCCCGCACAAAAACATCTCAATGCTGTTGAGTCAACTTTGCATCAGTGTGTCTCGGCGCCTGATCTATCAACAATAGCAACCACGACGGAACGAAACAAGAAGCGTAAGTTTGTTGGTGTTGATGGGAATGTAGGCACTATTGTAACGATGAGCGCTTTTTCGGTTTTTTCGAAAAAGCAGGAGAGTCGTTTTGAGGACCTACTGACAAAAATTAACAATATTTTGGACCAAAACACAGAACTGAAGAAGAGTGTGGAAGTAATGTCAAGCAAGTACGACGAGTTTTTAACTCGTATCACCAATCTTGAGTCGGAGCGGAAAGAGGATAGAAAATATATTCATCAATTGGAGGAGAAAATTGAGTTCTTGGAACGCAAATCTCGCTCAGCAGGCCTAGAAATTCGCAACGTACCTAAACTAAATGGGGAGGATAAGGATCATCTTTGCAACCTAGCAGTAAATATGGGGAAGGCGCTTGATGTCAACTTAAAACACTCAGATATTAGAGACGTACACCGAATTAAGGCTAAGGACAAGTCTGGTTCAATCATTATTGATCTCAGTTCAGTTATCCTGAAGGATAAAATTATCGCAGGAGTAAAAAGGTTCAACAGGTCCAAAGATATAAGAGATAAGCTTAACACTGGTCATTTAGGTCTTCAATCTCCAGCACAACCGGTTTATGTCTCGGAAACCCTGACTTATAAAAGCCAACGATTGTTCTATGCCGCAAGACAATTACAGAAGGGATATGGTTACAGCTTTTGCTGGACTTCTCACGGCATTGTCTATCTACGTAAAGCTGAAGAAGATCCACAAATACGTATTAATTCAGAGTCCGACCTAGAGAGACTAAAAAACGCTGTGTGACTAGTCTTTTGTTTTGTCATCCGTAAAATAATTATTTTTCTGATAGAATTGCATGCTAATCTTATGTCTATTATTTTAATATCATGGGTTATTTTTGGATTTAATTTTGATTTTGGGTTTATTATTTTAATTTTGATAATAATTTTTGGATTTTATTTCAATTGTATGTTTATTATTTTAATTTTAGTGATTGTTTTCAAGTTTAATTTCACATTATCATTAATTTTATATCAATTATGTTTGCCAAACCTTTTGTGTATTTTAAGTACACACCATCACATACACACACTTAATAACACACATACCGTTAAAAATACAGATACATACGTACATAAATATGGGTCAATTGGCCTTTTTTCAGTTCATGATAAATTTGACATACTTATAAATATTCAAAATTCAATAACCTAGTTGACATAACTGACAATATTGATGGATTGACTGTCTCCAGGGCTCTTACATGTGACTTAGATAATTGCCATAAGTTACTTTTACCGGCAAAAAATAGGCTCACGGTTCTTACACAGAACATTCGTAGCATTCATTGCAATATGCTAGGATTAGAAACTATGTTAGAAAGACTGAAATTTGAATGTGACGTTCTGGTACTCACAGAGTGTTGGTTAAAAAAAGATGATTCCGTACCTATTCTTTCGGGTTATCGATCCTATGCAACAAGGCAAAACAACAAACAAAATGATGGGGTCGTAGTTTATTGTAGAGATAACCTTAACTTTGGTTTTGAGGAGCCGGATTTCTTGGAAGGAAACTGCTTGGTACTTACAAAGGAAGACACAGCTATTGTTTCGATATACCGTTCTCCTTCTTATAAAAATCTAGATAACTTTTTAGCCTCCCTAAACTGTACTCTATCGAAGTTATCGCGTTTCAATAACATAGTTATCATTGGTGACATAAATATTGCAATCAATGATGGCAAAATCGAGCTTCCCGGAGAAAGGTATCTTACGTTAGCTGCTTCACATGGGCTTTTACCGTCACACACCGAAATTACACGTGCTACAAGCGGCACGTGTATAGATCATGTCCTACTTAAAACTAAAGGTTTATGCACGACTCTTATACCCCAAACTACTTTGACTGACCACCATCCTGTTATTCTTTGCATGAGTCTTAAGCATATACGTAAATACCCAATAACTACTTTTACTTATGTTGATTTTGAGAGCCTGCGAAGTGATATACTTAGCATTGACCTGATTCCCATATCACTTACACGGGATCCTAACGTTGCCACAGATTACCTCGTGAGTAGCATACAGTCTTCGCTTCAAAAAAACTCAAAATTGATTACTCAGTCAAGGCGAAAAAGAACAATTAAGCCGTGGGTTACGCCAGGTTTGCTGCGATGCATGAGGAACCGAGACCGCTTTCATATAAATCATTAGAAGGCCCCCGATAACGAAATTCTAAGAACCACATATATACGTTACAGAAATTTCTGTAACAGAATAATTAAACAAGTCAAGATATCTTATGAAAAAAAACTAGTTGAATTAGCTGGCAATAATCCAAAAAAGTTATGGAATGCAATAAAAAGCATCACTAGCAATAAAAAGGACAACAGCTCTACCACAGAATTGTTAAAAATTTCTTCCTCTCCTCAGTTAACGGTTAATGAAATGAACAATTATTTCTTGAGTGTGGGCAGATCTTTGGCTGAGGATATTGTGCAGATACAAAAGAACAAAAATAATATCTCATCGGCTGTTTCTGTACATGATTCTCCACTGTATTCCTTCTTCCTCAAAGATACCAGTGAGGAGGAGGTCGCCCGACATATAGATAAACTGAAAACTGAATGCGCGGTGGGTTGGGACGGTATCTCTAACAAATTAATAAAGCAATTTAAAGATTTTCTTGTCCCTCCACTAGCAGTCATTTTCAATCTGTGTCTTGAAACTGGCACCTTCCCTATGGCCTTGAAAAAATCCGTCGTATGCCCAATCGATAAGGGAGGAGATAGGGGTCATTTCAGTAACTACAGGCCAATCTCATTTCTACCCTCTTTGTCCAAGATTCTAGAAAGAATAATTAATACAAGATTGGTCAGTTATCTAGAACAAAACAAACTTTTGTCTGAAAATCAGTATGGTTTTCGTGCAGGAAAATCAACTGATGAAGCAGTACATAAATTAACTGACTACATCACCACTAAGTTGGATAGGGGTGAGAAATGTCTCTCGGTCTTTCTAGATCTCGCGAAGGCCTTTGATACCGTTTCAATACCTATTTTAATAAACAAGTTGGGGAGTCTTGGCATAAGGGGAAAACAAATTGAACTTTTTGAGAGCTACCTAACTGGTCGTTTTCAGTGTGTAAGAGTGGGCAGCCACTATAGTGAAGAGCTTCCCGTGTCGTACGGAGTCCCACAGGGCAGTATCCTTGGACCCACCTTATTTCTCGTGTATATCAACGATCTTACAAATTTAAGTTTACCAAAAGGCGAAATAATTTCTTATGCGGATGATACTGCTCTTCTCTTCTCCGCCGATAATTGGAATGAGGTCTTTGATGCCACCCAGGCTGGTTTCGATATGGTTCAGGGGTGGTTGCATGGTAATTTTCTGACCCTTAACCATGACAAAACTAAGTACTTAGCTTTCTCTATTCGCAAGAAAACTGGCATTCTAAGCAAGCATCGCATAATCCCGCACAGATGTGCCCTCAGGACGGACTGCAGATGTGAACCACTGGAATGCGTGGATAAATTGAAATACCTAGGCATTATCTTGGACAATCGCCTCAGCTTTAAGGAGCATATAAAACTGATGTCTTCTCGGGTTCGCAAGCTCATATATGTTTTCAAGAATCTGAGACACGTCATGGAAGCGACACTTTTGAAAAATGTATATCTAGCACTGTGTCAATCTATTATTTCATACTGCATTCTTTCTTGGGGTGGAGCTGCAAAGACCACCATCAAGGGATTAGAGGTGGCTCAGCGCGCGATTTTAAAAGTAAGCACTTTTAAGCCAATACTGTTCCCTACAAGAGCGCTCTATCAGTTTTGTCAAGTTCCTACCGTGAGGCAGCTGTTTATAGAAAGAGTGGTTTTAAGGAAGCACAGCGAAATTCTTTATGACCCACTACTAACCAACAAACGAAGAAAGCACGAGGTATGTACTCGATCCCCTAAGCCTAATACGTCTTTTGTAAAAAAAAATTACACATTTTTAGCCCCTTTCCTTTACAATAAAATAAATAAGGACCTCAATATATATCCACTAAATAAGTCTTTGTGTAAGAAAAGGGTACATAATTTCCTACTTAACCTTTCTTATGAGGAAACAGAGAATCTGTTTCTCATTCAGAAATGAAAATGAGAGTTAGTTTGACTGGCATACTGACATGAGCAGTTTCCAGACTCTATGATAACCAATAGATAATAGATGTTTTGTTTTATATGTTTTGTTAATTATATCCATCTCTAGCATCTCGGTATTATGTATGTATCAAAACTACACTACCCAACACCCCTACACCTCACACTACTCTACATTTACACAACATCACACGTAGGCACACATACACATTTTTAGTATTGTTTGGTTTTAGAACAAATCAAGACATTGTATAATTTCATAGATAGAACTACGTCTTATTGCATGTCTATTGGGCTAAATATTATAATCGATTTCGAGGGTCAGGCGCTGTATGCCGAGATACAGGACTCGTCCTAGTTCGGCTACAGATGCTCCCATGTTGAAGAATTTTAAGTACTGGCCTGTAATACTATACTATGTAATTTGTTGTATTATTTTTGGTGAAGTAAATAAATAAATAAATAAATAAATAAAATAAAAAGTATGTAAAAAGCGAATCAGTGAATACTCAAACTAGACATCGTGATACACCGAGGGCTACACTGCCAGGTCACACAGCAAGTACTGGACGACGAGTTACAGTCGGATCATCATCCTGTACTCGTCGTCCTATCGGGCATGCCTACAAGACTGAAGCCTCAAGCGCCACGTCGACTCATTGACTGGATGAAGTTCGCAGAAAGGGTCGAATGCACGACACCTACTCGGCCTATCACTTCCGCCGCGGATGTCGACTCACTCGCCGCTGACGTCACTGCTTGCGTACAAAACGCACTGGATGAAGCAACGATAGAGCAGCCACAGGGGAGAGTGCTTCAGCCGCCCCTGCCGGCCTGCATCAAACGTATGATCTCCGAAAAGAGGCGACTACGCAAGCAGTGGCAACAACTTCGATGCCTTACGCTGAAAACGAAACTTAACAAACTCGCGGAGAAAGTGAAGGCCGAGCTCAGAGCTCTAAGCGCCGCGAGCTGGGAGGAACGAATCGATGCCGCAGAGGGCGACTGGCCCTCCCTACACAAGTTATGCCGTCAACTTAAAAATACCCCAGCTCCGGTCCGCCCATTAATGAGCAGCGACGGGGCACTGAAATACGTAGCAGAGGACCGGTCAGAGGTTTTCGCAGAACATTTGGAGCGCCAATTCCAACCGAACCCAACCACAGAACACGAATACGTCGCAGCAGTAGCAAAACACCTGGAAAACTACTTCGCCACGCCGATAGCTCCCGAAGAAGACGCCATCTTTTTCTCGCCTGGCGCAGTCAGACGCGCCATCTTGGCAACGAAGCCCCGGAAGGCCCCAGGTGCCGACGGGATCTCCAACACAGCGCTGCGCCACCTGCCGCACCGTATGGTAGCGACCCTGGCGCGCCTGTTTACCGGGATCCTACGCACGGGCTCCTTCCCGGCCTCGTGGAAAGAAGGGCGCGTCATTATGCTGCCCAAGGCGGAAAAGAACATCCTGAAGCCGGAGAGCTATCGGCCGATCACTCTCCTGCCGACCATCTCCAAGGTGTTTGAGTCGCTCCTGCTGCGACACCTCACCCCACACATACCGCCTCGCGAGGAACAGTTTGGGTTTCGCGCGGAACACAGCACGACGCTCCAACTGTCGAGGGTACTGCACCAGCTGTCGGCAACCATGAACAGAAAGCAACACGCGGTAGCAGTATTCCTCGACATGGAAAAAGCCTTTGACCGTGTGTGGCACGACGGACTCGTATACAAACTGGCCGAGTCCAGCGTGCCCCGTCGCATTGTCAGTGTAATTCGATCCTTTCTCACCCACAGGACCTTCAGGGTGGTGGTAGAAGGAGCGCTGTCCGCCCCTCGCCCGATATTAGCGGGCGTACCACAAGGTAGCTGCTTATCGCCTGCGTGTTACACACGTTACACCGACGACATTCCTACTACGCCAGAGACGACGCTCGCGCTGTATGCCGACGACGCGGCATACATTACAACCTCCATGAACGCCAAGCATGCAGCGCGCAAGATGCAGCGTGCCTTAGACATCATCCCCGAGTGGCTAGCAAAATGGCGACTGTCGGTTAACGTGGGTAAGACGCAGGCACTTGTTACAGGAGCTGGAACTCTGCCCCCACCACTGAAACTACAAGGAGCCGACATCGAATGGACGTCACAGGCCAAGTACCTGGGCGTAACCATCGATCGCCGGCTCACGATGGGGTTACACGTCACCAACACGGTGACCAAATGCAGGGTAGCCCGCAACCTCCTGTGCCCAGTACTCTCATCCCGCCTCCCCGCCCGCACCAAGCTGGGCGTGTACAAAACATATATCAGATCAATTTTAACCTACGCCACCCCAGCTTGGTACGCACTCACGAGCGAGTCGAATAAGCAAAAGCTCCGCGCGCAGCAGAACATCACGCTGCGCCGCGTAATGAGCGCTCCTCGCTACGTGAGAAATGACGTCATCCAACGGGACCTCGGGATAGAGAGTATCGATGATTTCGTGAGGCGCCTTTCCACTTCAATGTTCGTGCGGGCCGACGCTTCTGCCTGGCCCCATATCATAGATATCGCGCCATGGCACGCGCGCCCACCGGACAAAAAGCGCCTCCCACGTGACCTCCTAAATAACGACTGTGTAACCCCATCCACCTCCCGGACATGACGCCTGAGTAAGTAGCAACAGTCTACACGCTACTTACTCAAACAATAACACTGCCCACCCTACACGACACCAACGGCGTGAAGTTTGTTCTAAGTTAACATAGGCAAGCTTTACGTCGTAAATCAGACACTCATTTCGCGAGTACACATGCACCGAATAGCGCTGCGGTCGCCGCGCGCTATCGGTTATCATGAGCGGTGTAACTCAGGTCATTGCCGCTCCCACACACACAAACGGCGCTAGTAGTAGCTAGTCGCTTTCATTATTAAACTGTAGGTTCGTCAAATTCGGCGCTCCTGCCGCTGGTCACCCTAGCTGGGCCTCCCAGGGTACGCCCTGGGTCTAACTCGGCTGAGGTGGACCGCCAGGAGGCCGTGAAGAAACGGCGGACCGTTCAAAACGGCCGCCGTGGCGCGCCTACAGTCACATACAGCAAGCCAAACACAGTGCGCGTTGGTGCCTCAGTACATCAGTACAAAAGACATCAACGCGCACACAAGTGAGGTCCGAGACCACCCAGCGACGGGCTCATTGTTGTGAGCCCCGGTACTGCACCCGCGGGCTGGGAACAATGTTCCGGCACCGCTCGCCCCACCCCCTTACGGGGGTGGCGCGACTACCAAAGGAGTGTATCGACCCTTTTTTGCTCCGAGACTTCGTGGCGTTCACATCATTTGGTAAACTCGTTCTTGATCTCTTTTACGAATTGTTCTTTCGTTTCCTGTTGTATTTTTTTAAGCTTAGGGTATTTGCAATATTTTTTTAATTTTGAATATATAATTAAAGCTAATATTTTTCTTGTTATCTGTGTTTTTTATACTAAAAACCAATTACCGCTTATATCAGAAGTGCGATTGGCTCCATAGTCTATCACCGCTCTCTGGTCATCAGCGAACAAATTGGTATTTGTTAAGTAAAATTTGGTTTTGTTTAGAAGGAAAAATTTGATTAGGTATGGCAGAAAGATCTGCTACTCGTGGTAGAAGTAGGAATAGGCGCGACCTAGACAATGAGGTAGGTGGGTTGCAGGAGACACTTGGAGCTATTCTAGCGCGTCTCAATGCGCTGGAAAAAAGCCCCATTCCCGCAGCGAGTATCGAACCAGCAGTGACAGCACTGGACACGTATGCTGTCGTGGTGCCTGGTGTGGTCACCATGTCGACACCACAGCCGTCGCCTCCAGCGGCACCTGCATCACACACCAGCACCGTTGCAGAGTCGCTTGCAAGTACTTCAACGTCATTGGATGTTACCGATCGCCTCGTTGGAGCTTTGAGTGCGTTGTCTAAGGTCAGATCAAACCATTTCTACATCTCTAATTTCGACCCTAGTTTACACGATATCGATTCTTGGTGTGAAGAAGTTGAACGTGCACGTCTTTTAAACAATTGGGATGATAATGAATGTTTATCACTGATCGCAAATTGTTTAAAAGGTGACGCTCGTAGTTGGCTCAATGAGTGGGTAACCAACGATCGTTCGTGGACCAATTTTAATTTTAACCGTTATGCTCACGAAGAATCGATATTGCTAATATTTTATAATGAATGAAATGAATGAATGAAATCGTTTATTTGCTAAATTTAGGTGTACAGATTAGATGTTCTTTTTGTAGAGAGTCCCTATACATTTTGCCTTACGGCATGCAAATTTTTATATTTTTTTTAATTTAATATACAGAAACACCAATATTTTTTAACCCCCGCCGGAAAAAGTTTCACGTGTTATAAGTTTCACGTGTGTTGCTGTGTATCTGTGTGTCTGTCTGTGGCATCATAGCGCCTAAACGGATGAACCGATTTTGATTTAGTTTTTTTTTGTTTGAAAGGTAATTTTGTCGAGAGTGTTATTAGCTATGTTTGAATAAAATCGGTTCAGCCGTTCAAAAGTTATGGGTGTTTTACTGTTTAAATTGGGGTGTTTTCGCAAGATAAATGTGTCGGGGGTTTTTAAATTTTGAAATTTTACTTGTAAAAATTATCATCACTCCAAAGCAGTAAACAGTCCAAACATAAAACATATAAAATGGTTTTAAACAGGAAATGAAAAATGTTTTAAGTTATCATTAGCGAAACAATTTGAATACAACAATAATCAACAATATAGACATTAATATAATAATAATCAATCATAACAATAAATTTCACCACAATAAATGTAAGTTATAAGATTGAAATAAATAATATTGATAATGTCAAAATAATAATCAGATGTCAATTAATATAAAATTAAATACGTGCTAAAATATAAAATAAATGTCAAATAAAATCAATATAATTACGTCATACCTATTTAAAATTTTTCAAATGTCAAAAATAGTAAAATACAAATGTCAACGCAAAAGAGTCTACCATAAAATCGGAATAAAATAGAAAATAATAAATGTCAACAAAATAATTACAATGTACAAGCAAAAGTTTTATCATTTCAAAAATCAGTAATAGTGTGGTAACACTTGTCCAATAACATTTTTTTTAACTGTTTTTAAATACATTGGTGGGTGATTCTAATAGAGTATTGGGTAGCTTATTATAAATAAGAGGACCCATGGATAAAATATTTTTTCTTAATAGGGCTGTTTTGTGACCACCTGTATAAAGTTCATTTCTATATATAGATCTTATAGGTCCTGTGCGTTTTCTTATATCAATCAATGAGGTAAATAACTGTTTATTAGTTTTAACGAATAGGGCAATTTCAAGAATATATAAAGATGGTAATGTGAGAATTTTTAGTGATTTAAATACTGGTACACAGCTTTCTGTAGACTTCAGACCGGTCATCGATCTAAGGCAACGTTTCTGAGCCCTAAATATTCTTTCCCTTTCACTACAATTACCCCAAAATATAACTCCGTATCTTAACAATGACGCAACTAAGCCATGGTATGCTGTAACTAGTGTTTTTAAATTTACTTTTTTGGAAAGAATGTAAAGTAGATAGGCAGATTTACTTCGTTTTTGGCAAACGTATTCAGCATGGGGTTTCCACGTCAGTTGACTGTCGATATGTACTCCTAGGAATTTTGCCACTGAGGTTGTATCTACGATTTGGTCTTTTTTTACCCGACTGCCGAAGGAGGGTAATGTGTTTATCAGTCTATGTATGTATGTATGTATGTATGTATGTAAGTATGTATGTATGTATGTATGTATGTATGTATGTATGTTTGTTCCTATGTGGCGTTCCAGAGACCAAACGCGTTGGCCGATTTTTATGATTCGTACGTCAATCGATGCGTCTTAACCCTGCGAGTGTCATAGGCTACATTAAAATTGGATAATAGAAATATGGCGGATTTTGGGTGCCATATTGTGGGGTCCCAAATTTTTTTTTTCTTCCAAACCCATCGTGTGGGGTATCAAAATAAAGGGTTTTAAGAGGTGATTTCAAAATTATATAACACTTATATGTTTAAATGTATCTAATTCGAAAAAACTAACTAAAAAGTTATAAATAAAAAAACTTAATTAAAAAAATCAAAAAACCCGACTGCTTCAAAAGCGAACTAAAAAGTCGTAAACAAGGAAAAAATCATGCTGTGCAGGCGGAGGATACACCAGATTTTGGTCAGCCAGCCGGCGAATATGTATCCTCCGACTGCACAGCATGATTTTTTCCTTGTTTACGACTTTTTAGTTCGCTTTTGAAGCAGTCGGGTTTTTTGATTTTTTTTTATATTTAATAATTATGTCATCTGGCGGTAGCCGCTGATAATAATGCATCACTTTGGTTTTATGTAGATTTATGACTAGGTTATTTTTATTCAGCCAATCAATTATTGCTTTAAGGGTGCTGTTTATGTCTTTTTTAGGGTTCCGTAGCCAAATGGCAAAATACGGAACCCTTATAGATTCGTCATGTCTGTCTGTCTGTCTGTCTGTCTGTCCGTCCGTATGTCACAGCCACTTTTCTCCGAAACTATAAGAACTATGCTGTTGAAACTTGGTAAGTAGATGTATTCTGTGAACCGCAATAAGATTTTCACACAAAAATAGAAAAAAAACAATAAATTTTGGGGGCTCCCATACTTGAAACTGAAACTAAAAATATTTTTTTTCATCAAACCCATACGTGTGGGGTATCTATGAATAGGTCTTCAAAAATGATATTGAGGTTTCTAATATCATTTTTTTCTAAACTGAATAGTTTGTGCGAGAGACACTTCCAAAGTGGTAAAATGTGTGTCCCCCCCCCTGTAACTTCTAAAATAAGAGAATGATAAAACTAAAAAAAATATATTATGTACATTACCATGTAAACTTCCAACGAAAATTGGTTTGAACGAGATCTAGTACGTAGTTTTTTTTTAATACGTCATAAATCGTAAACCGCAATTTACCAAGTACGGAACCCTTCGTGCACGAGTCCGACTCGCACTTGTTGTATTCTGTTTTGTCTACGCTTGCAATTATGGCTGTGCTGTCATCCGCAAATAATGTCATTGGATGACGAATTTGGCGCGGCAGGTCGTTGATATAAAGTAAAAATAACAGTGGCCCAAGTACACTACCTTGCGGCACACCAAATTTGGTTGTTCTACATGTAGATCGATATTTGAATTCACGTTTAGTTTTGGTACATACTCTTGATATCTCAGTGTATTGATTTCGATCAGTAAGGTATGATTTTATTAGGTTTAATACGTTGCCTCTTATACCATAATCGTTTAGCTTTTTTAGGAGCGTGTCATATTTTACATAGTCAAATGCTTTCGTCATGTCTGTAAATATAGCACAAACAGGGTTTTTAACATCTACATTAGTCATAATCACCTTAATAAGCTCAAAAATATAGCCATATTGATGTTTTTATTTTTTAACCGACTTACAAAAAAAGGAGGAGGTTCTGTTGATCTGTGATGTTCGACTTTATGTTTGTTTTTTTTTTTTTTTTTGTTTATGTTCACCGATATCTCTGTCAATTGTGGACCGATTTCGAAAATTCTTTTTTGTTTGAAAGAGTATGTTTCGAAATTGGTCCCATTTTAATTTGGTGAAGGTCTGATCAAGAACTTCGGAGATACACAACAGAACTCTTTAATAAATAACGGCAAAACTCTCGGGATTGCTGCAATCGCATGTCTGTTTGTTGTTTATACCATTTCATAACATAACATCACGCCAGTACGCTCTAAAGGGGTACACAGATCTCTCATTTCACCGGTTATGTTCAAGTTTCATATTATTCGGTTAATCTATTCTGGAGTTATAGGGACCTTAATAAACAACTTGCTATTAGGTAGGTAAAACTAAAAAGGGAAAAATAAAAAACTTTTTTGCAAAAAAATACTACCGACTTCCAAATGAAAAACTACAAAGTGAAAAATAACTTAACTTTTGGAAGTCGGTGTCCATATCGCAAAAAAATGGTACCTACGAAAGACACCGACTTCCAAAAGTTAAGTTATTTTTCACTTTGTAGTTTTTCATTTGGAAGTCGGTAGTATTTTTTTGCAAAAAAGTTTTTTTCGAAAGCCCTTTTGCTCTTCGCACAATATATTATGTTTTGTAACAAATTTATAGATAGACTCATAAATTATCTTTTCTAATATTTTAGAAAATACCGAAATTAAAGCTACTGGTCTATAGTTTGCCATATCCATATACGATGTTATGAGTACTAGTTCCGACAATTATAGTATACAGTCGGAGGATACATATTCGCGGGCTGGCTGACCAAAATCTGGTGTATCCTCCGCCTGCACAGCATGATTTTTTCCTTGTTTACGACTTTTTAGTTCGCTTTTGAAGCAGTCGGGTTTTTTGATTTTTTGAATTAAGTTTTTTTATTTATAACTTTTTAGTTAGTTTTTTTCGAATAAGATACATTTAAACATATAAGTGTTTTATATTTTTGAAATCACCTCTTAAAACCCTTTATTTTGATACCCCACACGATGGGATTGGAAGAAAAAAAAAATTTGGGCCCCCACAATATGGCACCCAAAATCCGCCATTTTTAACCGACTTACAAAAAAGGAGGAGGTTCTATGTTCGACTTCTTGTATGTTTTTTTTTTTTTTTTTTTTTTTTTTTTTATGTATGTTCACCGATATCTCCGTCAATTGTGGACCGATTTTGAAAATTCTTTTTTTGTTTGAAAGAGTATGTTTCGAAATTGGTCCCATTTTAATTTGGTGAACGTCTGATGAAGAACTTTGGAGATACACAACAGAACTCTTCAATAAATAACGGCAAAACTCTCGGGATTGCTGCAATCGCATGTCTGTTTGTTGTTTATACCATTTCATAACATAACATCACGCCAGTACGCTCTAAAGCGATACGCAGATCTCTCATTTCACCGGTTATGTTCAAGTTTCATGTTATTCGGTTAATCTATTCTGGAGTTATAGGGACCTTAATAAACAACTTGCTATTAGGTAGGTAAAACTAAAAAGGGAAAAATAAAAAACATTTTTGCAAAAAAATACTACCGACTTCCAAATGAAAAACTACATAGTGAAAAATAACTTAACTTTTGGAAGTCGGTGTCCATATCGCCAAAAAATGGTTCCTAATACGAAAGACACCGACTTCCAAAAGTTAAGTTATTTTTCACTATGTAGTTTTTCATTTGGAAGTCGGTAGTATTTTTTTGCAAAAATGTTTTTTCTATTATCCAATTTTAATGTAGCCTATGACACTCGCAGGGTTAAAACGCATCGATTGACGTATGAATCATCAAAATCGGCCAACGCGTTTGGTCTCTGGAACGCCACATAGGAACAAAAATACATACATACATACATACATACATACATACATACATACATACATACATACTTACATACATACATACATAGACTGATAAACACATTACCCTCCTTCGGCAGTCGGGTAAAAAGGCAAGATACTGAAGAACTCAAACGAGTAGTGTCTAACGCTATTTCTCTTTTTGGTACCCCGAAACTTCTAGTGAGCGATAGGGGACGAATGTTTGAGAGTAAGAGTTTTCAGGGTTGGGTCTCTGATATGGGTTGCTGTTGGAGCGCCTACTCAAAACGGTTTAGCAATAAGTTACATGTCGTCAAACTGGCAAAAAACGGAACCCTTATAGATTCGTCATGTCTGTCTGTCCGTCCGTCCGTATGTCACAGCCACTTTTTTCCGAAACTATAAGAACTATGCTGTTGAAACTTGGTAAGTAGATGTATTCTGTGAACCGCATTAAGATTTTCACTCAAAAATAGAAAAATAACAAAAAAATTTGGGGGTCCAAAAAAAATACTTGAAACTGAAACTAAAAATATATTTTTTCATGAAACTCATACGTGTGGGGTATCTATGGATAGGTCTTCAAAAATGATATTAAATGATATGAGGTTTCTAATATATATTTTTTCTAAACTGAATAGTTTGCGCAAGAGACACTTCCAAAGTGGTAAAATGTATGTCCCCCCCCTGTAACTTCTAAAATAAGAAAATGATAATACTAAAAAAAATATATGATGTACATTACCTACCAAACTACCACCGAAAATTGGTTTGAACGAGATCTAGTAATTTTTTTTTTTTAATACGTCATAAATCGTAAACCGCAATTTACCAAGTACGGAACCCTTCGTGCGCGAGTCCGACTCGCACTTGGCCGGATTTTTCTTTTTACTTGCTAATTAAGCTCACACACGTAACTTGTGCCTCCTGCATTTTTTGTTATAAATCACGCTAATTTCCGCATATATTGGTACAATTACGATCCGGATTAAATTAAATAACGTGGATCAGCTACACATATTTGGAAGATGAAGAAAACTAAAAATTATACCTCATCATTGACATTGAGGTTAAATCAAATCAAATCAAATCAAATCTTTTTATTGTGGGCATAGGTTATACAGATAGATGTTAGGTAAATTACAGTTCCATTATGTCCTGCCTAGTAACCGGCAGTGTGGTATGTGAACATTAAACGGTGTTAAGCCCAATTGTTTTGTAATATCATCACCCAACACTCATTCAGGTAGTATATAACGCCAATTAAGGAGTTATAAGGTTAGTCCTATTTATTACCGGTTTCATGTGTAAATTAGTCGTTCCTAAAAATGTACCGTACCGTTTTCATTGTGATATTGTGTTACATGGCAGTCAGTAGCAACAATATATATTATTATTGTTAAGTTAGCAGCAATTAAGTTATAAAACATATTTATTAAGGTATAGTTATATTGATTTATTATATTACATTATTTTAATTTAATTGTCTGTGCCAAAGGTCACTTTAACGATTTATGTTGCATAGGTACGTAGATATTTCTATTTAGTTACGACACAAATTTAGAGTGTTAGATATTATTGATTTTTTGCTCTGTTTTAATTACCGTGTCATTAAGTTATTGTGTTGACCTTTATTAAAGTTTGTAGGTCATTAATTTTGTATAATAATTAGACGAGTTGTTACATTTTAGATAGGTATCTACCTACTTACGCAGTTATTGTGAGTGGTCATTATTTCATTCTAATCAGTATTATATAGTAATTATCATCTGCACATCAGTAAAGGCAAATACACTGTACCTACGTATATAAGTACTTAGTTATGATTGTTTGTTTACACATCTATATATATAAAAAACTTTTTTGCAAAAAAATACTACCGACTTCCAAATGAAAAACTACAAAGTGAAAAATAACTTAACTTTTGGAAGTCGGTGTCTTTCATAGGAACCATTTTTTTGCGATATGGACACCGACTTCCAAAAGTTAAGTTATTTTTCACTTTGTAGTTTTTCATTTGGAAGTCGGTAGTATTTTTTTGCAAAAAAGTTTTTATTTTTCCCTTTTTAGTTTTACCTACCTAATAGCAAGTTGTTTATTAAGGTCCCTATAACTCCAGAATAGATTAACCGAATAATATGAAACTTGAACATAACCGGTGAAATGAGAGATCTGCGTACCCCTTTAGAGCGTACTGGCGTGATGTTATGTTATGAAATGGTATAAACAACAAACAGACATGCGATTGCAGCAATCCCGAGAGATTTGCCGTTATTTATTGAAGAGTTCTGTTGTGTATCTCCAAAGTTCTTCATCAGGCCTTCACCAAATTAAAATGGGACCAATTTCGAAACATACTCTTTCAAACAAAAAAAGAATTTTCAAAATCGGTCTACAATTGACGGAGATATCGGTGAACATACATAAAAAAAAAAAAAAAAAAAACATACAAGAAGTCGAACATAGAACCTCCTCCTTTTTGGTAAGTCGGTTAAAAATCAATTGCTGTTCGTTAGTCTCGCTAAAACTCGAGAACGGCTGGACCGATTTGAATAATTATTTTTTTGTTATGTTCGACAGAATACAGGGAAGGTTTAAAAGCAAAAAAAAAATAAAAAAAAATATGTTTGGTTGGATAGGGTAGGTAGGTAGAGTAGTGTAGTGTAGGTAGGTAGGTAGGTAGGGTAGGGTAGGGTAGGGTAGGGTAGGGTAGTGTAAGGTAGGGTAGTGTAGGGTAGTGTTGGGTAGAGTAGTGTAGGGTAGGGTAGGGTAGTGTAGGGTAGGGTAGGGTAGTGTAGGGTCGGGTAGGGTAGGGTAGGGTAGGTAGGGTAGATAAATGTGTGGTGTTTTTATGGCAAAACAAAGTTTGCCGGGTCAACTAGTTATTGTATAAATGCCAGATTTACACCCGAATCCCAGAATGACCGAGGAAAGGGAATTGATAAAGAAGCGAGGTAGCTTCAAAGGCCGATTAACAGCCTTTGTCAATTATTTAGACGCACTAGATCAAAAAAACATTATCTAGCTCTAATATAACGGAACTACAGCTGCGCATGAACAAGACGGAATTGTTATACCAACAATATGATGAGGTACAGTTACGTATTGAATGAATTGTGGATGATATCAAGATACAGTTTACTAAGCGTTTCGATTTTGAGTCCTTGTATTTTAAAGCATTCTCTAAGGCTCAGGAATTTGTAAGTAGTTATAATAATAAAGATAATGAATCTGTTTGTAGCAATAAAAGTAATTGTTGTAGTACTTATAAGCCAGTTAAGTTACCCACAATTCAATTGCCAAAGTTTAGTGGATCCTACAATAACTGGTTGGAGTTTCATGACACTTTTACGAGTCTCATTCATTGCAATGATGCTATAGATGAAATCAACAAATTCCACTACCTACGAACGTCTCTGGAAGGTGCTGCTGCCGTGGTGATTCAGTCAATCGAGTTTTCGGCCAAAAATTACACTGTGGCTTGGAACGTACTATGCGAACGATTTGATAATAAGAGATTACTAATACACAATCATGTTTCAGCCATATTCAACATGGAGACCGTTACAAAAGAATCCTCTGTCACTTTAAAGAATTTAGTAGACCAAATTAACAAACATTTACGAGCGTTAGATACTTTAGGTGAGCCCGTTTAGTATTGCGATACTCTTTTAATTTACATTTTTACTCGCAAATTAGATAGCAGAACGTTCCGTGAGTGGGAGGAGTGCAAAGGTCGCATAGACAAAGACAGCAAGATTACCTTCGATGTATTCCTTAAATTCATACGCGAGCGCGCCGAGCTTGTTGAAACTTTAGGGTTATCTCGAAATAATCCGTTACAACCTAGTACTAAAACAGGTGCTAAGCTGAAGTCTATGGTTACTGTTTAAAGTGGTGATTCTAACTCAGAGTCAAGTTCAAAAGTCTAAAGGAATTTTATCCCTTTCAATTTGTTTCGACTCTTTGATACCAGAAGTAAAACTGCACAACTTTCAGTCTCTTTTATATTTACACTATTCACATGGATGTACATAAACTGAACAATAATGGACTTGTAATAATATTTGATAAATCATGGAATGCGCGACAGTAAAATAATCAGAAGACTCTCTGAAACGAACCAAGTAATGACACCTATTCAAACACATAACATTTTAAAATCTTACTTATAAAATATTTACAAACAGCCACTAACTATGTACAATCAGCCAGTACGTATATAAATAGGTGGCACGCAAGTCGCCACATCACCCCCCAACGCAGAGGAAAAACCCCCCCACAAAGGAGGCATCAAAAAAAAAAAAAACTGTGTCTACTATAAGTCCAAAATGTTTCTAAACCTAACCTGACGACCCGATCTGGTCACTACCGAAGCAGGAGGTGGAAAGGACGTCGGAGCATTTGCAGTATTTATTAACAACGAGCTTCGCGAATCTAAAACCTCATTATTAACCGTTAAAGAATCAGCTTCAATAAACGCAGGTTTTACGCGATCAATACTTACTGTAACCTCACGTCCCTTAACTTCTAACTTCAAAGTTTTATCCTTCCGACTAATTACTCGGTATGGACCGGAGTACGGTGGCTGTAACGATCGTCTAACTGTGTCGTCACGTAACCAAACATGCGATGCTGTCGCCAAGTCTTTGAAAATAAATATCGAAGGGTGCGCGTGGTGCGAAGCTTTTACCGGTCGAATCACCTCCATTCGCCTCTTTAAGTCCGAGACAAAATCAACAACTGACTCAGGGCTTCTAGACAAGTCTGTAGTCTCAATAAATTCGCCTGGCAAACGCAATGTCTCGCCAAAAACGAGCTCGGCTGGAGAAGCTTTAATGTCTTCTTTAAAAACCGACCTTATACCGAGGAGCACCAACGGAAGTGCCTTCGACCAAAACCCAGCATGGCACATTAACGCCGCCTTGAGCTGTCGATGCATACGCTCGACCATGCCGTTCGCGCATGGATGATAGCTTGCCGTTCGAATCCTTTTCGTTGCACAAACACACATTAATTGCTGAAAAAGGCATGATTCAAATTGACGCCCTTGATCCGTTGTTATAACATTTGGGACACCGAAGCGAGATACCCAACCATTTAAAAAGGTATCGGCCACTTCTACGGCGGTAATAGAGCTCATTGGCCAAACTTCCGGCCACCGCGTAAACCTATCTACCGCGGTAAGACAATAATTGAAACCGTTTGAATGCGGAAGTGGTCCGATAATGTCGATGTGGACATGCTTGAACCTACCAGATGGTCTGCTAAAATCACCTAGTGGTGATTTAACGTGCCTCGTCACTTTACAACGCTGGCACTCAGAGCAGGAGCGCGCCCATTTATGGCAATCGGCCTTAACGCCAGGCCAAACATATCTCTCAGTCACCATGCGTGCAGATGCCTGCGCACCAGGATGGCTGAGGTTATGGCATTTGTCAAAAGCTGCTTTTCGAAAGGAAGGAGTAAGGAACGGACGCGGCTTGCCTGTAGACATGTCGCAAGTGATGGTCACATTTGTGCCAGGAATTAAAACTTCTTCCAACTTAAGCGAAGAGTTCACGCGAGCATGTGCTAATTCCTCATCAGCTAATTGTGAAGTAGCAAGAGCGGTAAAGTCCGCTTCCAAAAAAACAGCTTCGACACGTGACAAAATGTCCGCAACCACGTTGTCAATGCCTTTAATATGGACAATATCCGTAGAAAATTGGCTAATGAACGACAACTGATTCAGCTGAGATGGTGGCAGCTTTTCTCTCCGCTGAGAAAACGCGTAAATTAACGGTTTATGATCCGTATAGATTGTCGCGTGCTGAGCTTCGAGAATATGCCTAAAGTGCTGAACACTCTCGTAAACGCCGAGAAGCTCCCTATAGTAAGCTGGCCAGAGTGCCTGCTTGGAATTCAGCTTTTTGCTAAAGTACGCGATTGGCTGCCAATCATCCATCTCGCTTGATCGCTGTTGTAGGCAAGAACCAACATGAGTGCTCGATGCGTCAGTAAAAAGACCGAGAAATGCGCTACAGTCTGGGTGCGCGAGGATCCTCGCGGAAGTCAGACTTTTCTTGCACTCTTCGAAACACTCCAGTAACTCAGGCGTCCAAATAAAAGGCTTGGCGCCCTTGCCTTGAATGGCAACAACTGCGTCAATTAAAGGAGCCTGGTATTTGGCAGCTGCTGGTATAAATCGTCGATAAAAATTGGCCATGCCAAGAAATCGACGCATGCCTTCAACAGTTTTTGGGGGAGGAAAATCCACTAGGGCTTGGATTCTGTCAGCAGGGGGCCTAACACCCTCTGCATTAATCCTATACCCCAGAAAGGTAACCTCTTTCACTCCGAAAACGCTCTTGGAAGTGTTAATTACTACACCATACTCATGCAACCATCTGAATAGGATCTCCAGGTGTTTAGCATGACAGGAGCTGGAGCTGGAGTAAACCAAAATGTCATCAACGTAAGCATAACAGAATTCAAGGCCTCGAACAACTTCGTCAATAAAACGTTGAAACGTTTGGCCTGCATTTCTAAGTCCAAAACTCATAAATGGGAATTCGAATAATCCGAATGGTGTAATTATTGCTGTTTTGCAAACGTCAGCGGGATTTACCGGAATTTGCTGGTAAGCCTTCACCAGGTCGATTTTACTGAATATGTTACTCCCAGCGAGGTTCTGACCAACATCCCCAATATAACGAACCGGATATCGGTCCGGAATGGTGCGTGCATTCAATGCGCGATAGTCACCGCATGGACGCCACGTTGAATCTTTTTTCTCCACTAGGTGTAACGCTGAAGACCAAGGACTGCTTGATGGCCTGGCTGTCCCAGCCTTGACCATGTCCTCAAATTCCTTTTTGGCAGCACGAAGTTTCAACGGAGCCAGCCGACGCGGCCGTGCCGAAACCGGGGGGCCATCAGTCGTCTTAATGAAATGCATTGTTGCGTGTTTTGGCTCCTGAAGTAAACCTGGCGGACGTGTAATACTCGGAAATTTCTTTAGAATGTCTGAAAATGGCGAGTCGGGAACAGAAATAACCTTCACACTAGACTGGCTCGCATCATGAAGCTTTGCGATAGATGACAGTCCTGTCTTCCCGTCGAAAAGTCTCCCATGAGCACAGTCTGGTAATAAATTATAGTGCGACAAAAAATCTGATCCAATTATCCCGGACTCAACATCCGCTACTACGAAATTCCACGAAAAACAGTACAGAATGGCACAAAACTCATTACTTTATCGGAAGATGCTATAATTTTACCTTCGACAATTAGCTTCGAAATTTATGAAGTAAACAGATACAAAATATAGCTGGTAATGTCCAAGCGCGTGTAACCTACGATACGTCAAGCCATTTTAAATCACGACCACGAGGAAGACAACTTTTCATCGAAAATCATAATGATTAAGCTCTGTGAATATGTGAATAAGCAAAACTATCATCTCTGTGGCACTGAAAATCCGCGTATAATCCAGGAAGAGTCATTAAACCCTCTCAAGGTTACTGCATGGTGTGTTTTTAGGGTTCCGTAGCCAAATGGCAAAAAACGGAACCCTTATAGATTCGTCATGTCTGTCTGTCTGTCTGTCTGTCTGTCTGTCTGTCTGTCTGTCTGTCTGTCTGTCCGTCCGTATGTCACAGCCACTTTATTCCGAAACTATAAGAACTATGCTGTTGAAACTTGGTAAGTAGATGTATTCTGTGAACCGCATTAAGATTTTTGCACAAAAATAAAAATAAAACAATAAATTTTGGGGGTTCCCATACTTGAAACTAAAACTAAAAATATTTTTTTTCATCAGACCCATACATGTGGGGTATCTATGGATAGGTCTTCAAAAATGATATTGAGGTTTCTAATATCATTTTTTTCTAAACGGAATAGTTTGCGCGAGAGACTCTGCCAAAGAGGTAAAATGTGTGTCCCCCCCCCTGTAACTTCTAAAATAACAGAATTATAAAACTAAAAAAAATATATGATGTACATTACTATGTAAACTACCAGCGAAAATTGGTTTGAACGAGATCTAGTAAGTAGTTTTTTTTTAATACGCCATAAATCGTAAACCGCAATTTACCAAGAACGGAACCCTTCGTGCGCGAGTCCAACTCGCACTTGGCCGGTTTTTTTTTTCATGGATTAATGCTAACGCGTGCCCGTATCCCCGCCATAAGCGGCACAGGAAGCCACCGTGGAGTTTAAGTGGGTTCAAGTCCCACATTACTGCGTTATCTTCCCGTGATAGCGCAGTATGCATGAGCATATCCCTGGCAAAAAAACCGGCCAAGTACGAGTCGGACTCGCACACAAAGGGTTCCGTACCATAATCGCAAAAAAAGGCAGAAAAACATGTTTGTTGTATGGGAGCCCAACTTAAATATATTTTTTTTTTCTGTTTTTAGTATTTGTTGTTATAGCGGGAACGGAAATACATCATCTGTGAAAATTTCAACTGTCTAGCTATCACGGTTCATGAGATACAGCCTGGTGACAGACAGACAGACAGACGGACAGACAGACAGACGGACCGCGGAGTCTCAGTAATAGGGTCCCTTTTTTACCCTTTGGGTACGGAACCCTAAAAAAACTAATGATGTGATCTTTACGCTGGAAGCGTCATCGGGCCGCCAAACGACTACTATGTTCGACGAGGTTCCAGAGCCATGATCAACGTCTTTCTCTATCCTTAAAAGAAATAAATACCGCTCCCGAATACCGCTGAACCGATTTAGATGAAAGTTGGTATGGTGATAGTTTGAGACCCGCGAAAGGACATAGGCTACTTTTTTTTTCATAAAACGCGAAGGGGGAGAAAAAGGGGAGGATTAATTTTATATGCTACTTCTTATCATGCAACTCCTTCTTATTATGAACCGATTCAGATGAAATTTGGTGTAAAGATAGTTTGAGAACAAGAGAAGGACATAGGCTACTTCTTTTTGCATAAAACACGAAGGGGATAAATGAAGAGAGGAAGGGTTGGGGTTGTAAAGATAAGATGTACAAATTTTCTTCATGAAGCTGAATTTTGGCAGGTGGTAGTATAAGATAGTTAACGTTAGTTAAGAAAGGATTTTTGTAAATTCGAACTTTAAGGGGGTAAATGGGTAATGGGTCAAAATGGCGACGCTTGGGTAAGGCCTATGTCCAGCAGTGGACGTCTTTCGGCTGATATGATGATGATGATGAAATGGGAAAAGCTGATCTATGTATGAAACTTGCTTCCAATTTGGTTGAAACTTTGCAGGTATTAGAATCATGAAGGAACTCCATATAAAAGTATCGATATATGACAAAATGGTTATTTACTGAGTATTATAGTTCCTATGTATTTGTTGTATAAGGGAAAGGTTTTATGAAGAAAAGCACAAGACTAGGTATTTATTTCAATTAGGCTTGTCAATTAATTCTTATTGAGGCTCAGAGAGCTTACCGCCCTTTCGCTAGACCTAGTTCTCGAGGAGAAGAAGGGCAAGAAACTCCACGGAAGCAACTATGGTTGTAAAAGTATTCGTAGATATATTTTACAACCATATAAATATCGTTTATCACAATAAGGATCTAATTCTATTATGGACATTATATGATGAATCTTGTAACATTTCACAATGTTACATAATCAAACAAGGGTAAGGCAACGAACATGAATAGCCCTTAAATCAATTTCAACATCATTAGGAATAAAGGCCATAATATGATACAGATATAGAGACTATCTGTATCATATTATATATTCAACGAAACCATTAGCAATAATCAAAATATAATATCAAATAACGCGGGCTGGCTGATCAAAATCTGGTGTATCCTCCGCCTGTACAGCATAATTTTTTCCTTGTTTTCGTCTTTTTAGTTCGCTTTTGAAGCAGTCAGGTTTTTTGATTTTTTGATTTAACTTTTTTTATTTATAAGTTTTAGTTACATAAAACTTAATTCAAAAAATCAAAAAACCCGACTGCTTCAAAAGCGAACTAAAAAGTCGTAAACAAGGAAAAAATCATGCTGTGCAGGATGAGGATACATCTGGTTTTGGTCAGCCAGCTCGCGCGTATGTATCCTCCGACTGCACAGCATGATTTTTTCCTTGTTTACGACTTTTTAGTTCGCTTTTGAAGCAGTCGGGTTTTTTATAATAACTTTTCAATAAAATGCCAATATTTACTAGAAATAAAACCAAAATAATCTCAACAGGTAACGATAAAAGATGTTTTTCTACTGTACCATGCTGATGGTATGGCCTGGAATTATTATACCCCCTCTGTCTTTCTCCTGCCATCTCACTTTTCAAACAAACTACTCTTAAGTTACACACACAGGGCACAGGGCTTTTATTATTCAAAAATTTACTTTTCATTTATTTGTTTTATTCTGTAATGTTTTTTATATATATTCATGACTCAATTATAAGAAGTTAATTATTATGTAGCTGTCCCGATAGAACCGACCTATTAGCTGTATGGTCACAGACAAACATCCCTAGACTTTCACACACTGATGTTCTTGTCAGTTAATCTTTGTTCCAAACAAAAAGAAATTATGTGGGTATCCACAGTAAGGTTGGTGGCGACTAATTAGCCAGCTGTGCTAATTTTTTTTTAGCACTTTTGCTTAGTTTGCAATAATTATTTGAATTCTACCTCTGTATACCATTAGATCACGATTTGTTTATATCAAAATCTCGATTTCTAATAGCCCTACGACCAGTTAATCAAGAAATGCAAGGCATTAAAATATTAATTGGATTGTTCATTTTAATATTTTTGAAGATCAGAATGTTTATGTTATTAATTAATACAGACTTCATGAAAATAACTGCTCAAGAGTTTTTGCCATACATACAATTTCTTTTTAGTTTTACTCAAAAATTGCCAAGAGAAAAACAGTAGAGAGTTTCTTGTAAGTGTGAGAATATTGGAAAAAAACTACTATTCTGCCTCCTTTAACTAATAATCGTTATTTTTGTCTTTACAAATCCTTCTACCTCTCAGTATTATTTATTTAATATGTATGTGACCAACTGTTCTTTTATCAACTTGGGTACATTTTTGCAAAAATACCCTCCGGAAAAAATGTTCATATAAATTCTAGACAAATTTCTGATAAATAAAATATCTTTATAACACCAAAGATATCCAACAGTAAAAAAAACAAACCCTCTGAAGGCCTTACCACTTTTAGCCGTTTCGTGCTGCAGCTGTCAGCTAGATGTCCAAAGTCAAAATCCAATGCTCTGGCCATAGTTTGCAGATCCATGTCTTACAGCTTCTAGATCCGCAAGCTAGGCAGTTTGCAGTGCCGTTGGCTGGGGCGGCATCGCATGGACATGGTGCGAGTGGTGCGATTGTAGTCGTCGACTCGTCGACACGTTGTTTATGAAAATGACAAAATGAAATTCATTAGAAATCTTGTGTAAGCTAGAGCTGAATCCCACTTCTGATGTTAGAATCATGAAGGAAGTCCATATAAAAGTATCGATATATGTCAAAATGGTTATTTACTGAGTATTATAGTTCCTATGTATGTGGTGTATAAGGGAAAGGTTTTATGAAGAAAAGCACAAGACTAGGTATTTATTTCAATTAGGCTTGTCAATTAATTCTTATTGAGGCTCAGAGAGCTTACCGCCCTTTCGCTAGACCTAGTTCTCGTGGAGAAGAAGGGTAAGAAACTCCACGGAAGCAACTATGGTTGTAAAAGTATTCGTAGATATATTTTACAACCATATAAATATCGTTTATCACAATAAGGATCTAATTCTATTATGGCCATTATATGATGAATCTTGTAACATTTCACAATGTTACATAATCAAACAAGGGTAAGGCAACGAACATGAATAGCCCTTAAATCAATTTCAACATCATTAGGAATAAAGGCCATAATATGATACAGATATAGAGACTATCTGTATCATATTATATATTCAACGAAACCATTAGCAATAATCAAAATATAATATCAAATAACTTACGTGAAGCTTGTGTAGTCCATATTTCACAAAATATAACAATTCAGAGAATAATATCACAATCACAACATAATATCAGGGGGGTGACCACAAGCTCTTAGAGTAAGGTTATTTTGAGATCGAGTAAGTGACAGATGTATACACGTCATATACATCTGTCCCTTTCACACACTCAAAATAACCTTACTCTAAGAGCTTGTGGTCACCCCCCTGTTCTGTACTGGCTTGTAGTTCACAACCAAGTGTGCCAACTTACGAATTACCCACTATTTATAGCAACCAGCCGACCTGTCAAACGTCCCCACCATTTTCTACATTTCTATGAATAATCTCACAATTAGGTCAATAATCAATTCTCGAGTAATGAAACCTTTTTAAGACGTATCAACACAATTAAGGAATTGAATATCGCCTATTTAGTTATTCTTCGCCGTTCACAACAGCGTGCTGGTGCCTACACTTATGTATGGAAGTGAAGGCTGGGTATGGCAAAAAAGACATGAAAGTAGGATTAATGCAGTAGAAATGCGCTCCTTGCGGAGTATGTGTGGTGTAACTTTAACTGATAGATTGAGGAATGAGGTAATAAGACAACGTTGTGGTTTAAAAGAAGATGTAGTGACTAAAATTGAAAAGGGTATGTTAAGATGGTTTGGCCATGTTGAGAGGATGAATGAAAGTCGACTTACGAAAGGTATTTACAAGGCAGACGTGAATGGAAACGCCGGGAGGGGACGCCCTAGAAAGACATACATAGACCTTATAGGTGATGTTCTTCAGAAAGGCCAAGTGCGCAGTACCCATAACCGGCGTGTGTGTATGACTAGATGTATGAATGTGTGTGAAGCAAAAGAAGTATGTAAGGATCGTAGCAGGTGGCGTTCTGTAGTTTCTGCCTACCCCCATGGGAAAAAGGCGTGAGTTTATGTATGTATGTATGTAGTTATTCTTAATCAATATTCGAAAGAATATTGATACTAACCGACAGTATTTTACTAATTGACTCAAAGGACTTATAATACTAAAATAGGAATATCATCACTTTGGCTTATATGTAAGTTTACAGTTATTTCCTGTACACACAACAATATTTACTCAGGTGGGTACTCTAACAATTGTAGTTATTTGAAAACACAATAATAATTTAGGTAGGTACTTCGACATTTGTCGGTAGATGCTTAATAAATATGACAGTTTGTATTTTGTAGCAAACCATTCTACTTATAAAGTGGAAATTCATGATTTAATGACGTCACACGTACTTCCAATACTAACACAGGCATGTTTTTGATAACAAATAATTGAGATCTGTATATTTATTTAGATTATGTAATGGGATGAGGCTTCGTATTACACAATAAGGTGTCAATATATTAACAAGTATAACAAAAGGGGAAACCGTGTTCATTCGTCGAATCCTAATAATCCCCACTGAACTATCAGTTCAATTCAAAAGTCTCCAGTTTCCAATCAAACTTAGTTTTGCTATTACTATTAACAAAGCTCAAGGGTAGCAGGGGCGTATTTGGAAAAGCCATGCTTTACCAACGGCCAGCTACATGTAGCTGCTGATGTTCGCGTATGTTCATGGCCCACAATGTGAATGAAAAAAATGTAAATGCAATGTGTATGTATTAGCACCAAATGAAAGGACATACAACATAGTATATATAGCAGCGTTTTAAAATGTTGTACCATGATTAACGCCGTAATTAAGGAATGTCAATTAACTGAAGATAAAAATTATGATAGAGTGGTATTTTCAATTCGCAGCAAAGCAGAACCTATGACTATGTTTATTTGTTTCCTTTGTAACCTTTACCTGTATTGACCAACGTTTTTAACCCCCGCTGGAAAAAGAAGGGGTGTTATAAGTTTCAAGTGTGTTGCTGTGTATCTGTGTATCTGTGTGTCTGTCTGTGGCATCATAGCGCCTAGACGGATGAACCGATTTCGATTTAGTTTTTTTTGTTTAAAAGGCAATTTTGTCGAGAGTGTTCTTAGCTATGTTTGAATAAAATCGGTTCAGACGTTCAAAAGTTATGGGCATTTTACTGTTTGAATCGGGGTGTTTTCGCAAGATAAATGCGTCGGGGGTTTTTTAAATTGTCAAACATAGCTAAGAACACTCTCGACAAAAAAACTTTTTTGCAAAAAAATACTACCGACTTCCAAATGAAAAACTACAAAGTGAAAAATAACTTAACTTTTGGAAGTCGGTGTCTTACGTAGGTACCATTTTTTTGCGATATGGACACCAACTTCCAAAAGTTAAGTTATTTTTCACTTTGTAGTTTTTCATTTGGAAGTCGGTAGTATTTTTTTGCAAAAAAGTTTTTTTATTTTTCCCTTTTTAGTTTTACCTACCTAATAGCAAGTTGTTTATTAAGGTCCCTATAACTCTAGAATATATTAACCGAATAATATGAAACTTGAACATAACCGGTGAAATGAGAGATCTGTGTACCCCTTTAGAGCGTACTGGCGTGATGTTATGTTATGAAATGGTATAAACAACAAACAGACATGCGATTGCAGCAATCCCGAGAGTTTTGCCGTTATTTATTGAAGAGTTCTGTTGTGTATCTCCGAAGTTCTTCATCAGACCGTCACCAAATTAAAATGGGACCAATTTCGAAACATACTCTTTCAAACAAAAAAAGAATTTTCAAAATCGGTCCACAATTGACAGAGATATCGATGAACATACACAAAAAAAAAAAACATACATAAAGTCGAACATAGAACCTCCTCCTTTTTTTGTAAGTCGGATAAAAATTACCTTTCAAACAAAAAAAACTAAATCGAAATCAGTTCACCCGTTTAGGCGCTATGATGCCACAGACAGACACACAGATACACAGATACACAGATACACAGCAACACACGTTAAACTTATAACACCCCTCTTTTTCCGGCGGGGGTTAAAAATCGGTTCAGCCGTTCACAATTTATGGGCTTTTTTAACCCCCGCCGGAAAAAAAGGGGTGTTTAACCCCCGCCGGAAAAAAAGGGGTGTTATAAGTTTCACGTGTGTTGCTGTGTATCTGTGTATCTGTGTGTCTGTCTGTGGCATCATAGCGCCTGAACGGATGAACCGATTTCGATTTAGTTTTTTTTGTTTGAAAGGTTATTTTTAACCCCCGCCGGAAAAAGAGGGGTGTTATAAGTTTCACGTGTGTTGCTGTGTATCTGTGTATCTGTGTATCTGTGTATCTGTGTGTCTGTCTGTGGCATCATAGCGCCTAAACGGGTGAACCAATTTCGATTTTTTTTTTTTTGTTTTAAAGGTAATTTTGTCGAGAGTGTTCTTAGCTATGTTTGAATAAAATCAGTTTAGCCATTCAAAAGTTATAGGCGTTTTACTGTTTTAATCGGGGTGTTTTTAACCCCCGCCGGGAAAAGAAGGGGTGTTATAAGTTTCACGTGTGTTGCTGTGTATCTGTGTATCTGTGTGTCTGTCTGTGGCATCATAGCGCCTAAAGGGATGAACCGATTTCGATTTAATTTTTTTTGTTTGAAAGGTAATTTTGTCGAGAGTGTCGTTAGCTATGTTTGAATAAAATCTGTTCAGCCGTTCAAAAGTTATGGGCATTTTACTGTTTTAATCGGGGTGTTTTCGCAAGGCAAATGCGTCGGGGTTTTTTTAAATTGTGAAATTTTACTTGTCGGAAGATAAATGTGTCGGGGGTTTTTGAAATTTTGAAATTTTACTTGTCGCAAGATAAATGTGTCGGGGGTTTTTTAAATTGTGAAATTTTACTTGTATTCAAATATAGCTAAGAACACTCTCGACAAAATTACCTTTCAAACAAAAAAAAACTAAATTGAAATCGGTATATAGAATAGAATAGAATAGAATATTTATTTGCTAGAAATATGGTGTTTACAGATGTGTTAATTTTATGATATTGCATAGTGCTTCATGTCTCACCGTTTTAACGGCATGCAAAATCAAATTCCAATTTATTGAAATTCTTACATAAATTTTCAATTACATTTTTTTTTTTTGTATTTTCACCGATAGCTCCGTCAATTGTAAACCGATTTTAAAAATTATTGTTTTGGTTTGAAAGAGTATGTTTCGAAATTGGTCCCATTTTAATTTGGTGAAGGTCTGATGAAGAACTTCGGAGATATACAACAGAACTCTTCAATAAATAACGGCAAAACTCTCGGGATTCTTGCAATCGCATGTCTGTTTATTGTTTATACCATTTCATAAATGATAAATGATTTTATTTCTGTAAGTTGGTTTGTACAAACTCTTTTACATGTCGATCATATTTTTTTAAACTAGATGAGGTCGGCGTTTCCTATCTGACTACTCTGAGAAGAAAGGCCGCAACAAACTCAGAGGTCACAGTCTCTTTTAAAGTCCTGACAAAATCTTGGTTATATCATGTGAAGACCATGTAGACAGATGTCTGAAATGGTCTTTTGAGGAAAGAACCAGCCAGATTGAGTGGACCTGTCCAGTCAGTGCACGCATTTGTCAATAACCGAGCAGCTCAACTCAGAATTTAAGGAGCTCAACGATTCGACGAACAATACCAAAGAAAGGACATTCGGGCAGGCCGCATAAACTGCTCAAACTGCCAGACCATGAGTAAAAACTAACTAAGATAAAATAAAAGTGTAAGACTATTACATTCTCGCGCTGTCGCTCGCCGCATGTGTACACGTATAGTGTGTCGGGCACCCCGCTGGAGCGCGTCACAAAAATCCGGGATCTTGGTGTACTGTTGGACACTGAGCTGACTTTTAATGATCACATATCTGCTTTGTGTCAACGAGCGCACAAATCCCTCGGGTTCGTCATGAGGCAGTCGGCTCGGTTTACCAACAAACATGCAATTGTTGCCTTGTACTTCGCATTTGTTCGCAGTAGGCTTGAGTTCAATTCGATTGTATGGGATCCACACGAGACAAAGTACAATCTCCTATTGGAGCGGGTACAGCGTAAGTTCTGCCGGTACCTTTACAATAAAATGTATGGGTATTACCCATACTTGTATCCATCTCTGTTCGTCTCAGGAATGGTGGGTATTGATACCCTCGAGCTAAGACGTAAATGTGCGCTCCTTTTGCATTATTTCTTGCTGCTTAACGGCAAAATTGACAACCCTGCGACTTTGTCGCGCTTTGGACTGTCAGCGCCGGCTCAGTACACGCGACTGAGCTCGCGCCCTCTACTCGCGGCACCCAGAGTCCGGACTCGTACTGCTCAATATGCCGCTACTAATCAAGCGGTATCATTGCTCAATACACTGACTGCTCAGCATCCGGATGTGGACATATTCCACTCGAATCTACGTTTATTTTTGATTAAATGCAAAGATTGTTTTAGCACATAAATAGGTAATAATTTTAATTGATTATATTATTGAAATGATTATTTTTAAATGAATGAACGATGATTATAACGTATTATTATAATATTAGGTATTTGATAATTGAATAGCTATTTTGAAATTGAATTTATTTTAATTATTTATGCTTTTTAATTTTGTTATTATTTTAATATTTTTATATGTGTATGTGATGTCTAAATAATGTAATTATTGACTCTCTGTACGTTTTGGGTAACACTGTAAGTGCAGAGAGTAATTGTAATAATAAATAAATAAATAAATAAAAAAATCCACATAGTCTTCACATTCACAATAATAAAAATAAAATAATATAATACTTTAAAAAGTAAATATTCTTGTCATAGCAAGAAAACCAAAAAAATGTCAAAATTAAAAACAAAATTCACGGTGCAAATTATAAAAAATCAAAATTAATTGGAGCAGCTCAATCCCAAGCCTTTTTGTCCCGAACGTAATCTTTAATAGTATAAAACGCTTTCTGGCACAACTTACGTTTAATGAATGATTTGAATTTATTAAGACTTAGATCTTGTACGTGGCTTGGAAGCTTATTATAAAAGCGTACACATTGACATCTAAACGAGCCACCTATCTTCTTGAGCCTTGTTGTAGGTACTACAAATTTGTGTTTGTTCCTAGTATTTATGTTATGGATATCACTGTATTTTTTAAACAATTTTATATTTTTATGAGCATATAAAAGATTTTCATAAATATACTGAGAGGGCACAGTCATTACATTAATCTCCTTAAATTTCTCTCTGAGAGAGTGCCTCGGGCTTAATTTATAAATTGATCGAACAGCTCTTTTCTGCAAAACAAAGATATTCTGGATGTCGGCGGCATTTCCCCACAACAGAATACCGTACGATATTACACTATGAAAATAGCTAAAGTATACTAAACGGGCTGTCTCTATGTCAGTTAAATTACGAATTTTTCTAACAGCATATGCTGCGGAGCTTAGCTTCTTTATCACACACAAACAATTTATCTATATGTGGGCCCCACTGAAGCTTAGCATCCAAAGTTAAGCCTAAAAATACTGTGCTATTCTCAGGATTCAAATCTTCGCCCTTTATCAACACATCAGTTTTCACCTGCCTAACGTGAGGTAGGGTAAACTTAATGCATTTGGTTTTTTTTTCATTAAGGAGTAAATTGTTAACATTGAACCAGTGAACTACTTTTGAGATCGCGCTATTTATTTATTTATTTATATATGCTTTATTGTAGGTACACCAAGTTTAAACACAGAAAAAGGAAACTTAAAACTAAAATACATACAACGGGCGGCCTTATCGCTGACCGCGATCTCTTCCAGGCAACCTGCGCTACTTACTATTACTTCGTCAGTAACCAGCTGCTGCCGTTTAAGTTTAAAAAAAAGTGAAGTATCATCTGCAAACAACACTATATCATGGTTATCCTTTATGAGGTAAGGCAAGTCATTAATATAAATAAGAAACAAGAAAGGACCAAGAATTGAGCCCCGCAGGGCTCAATTCTTGGTCCTTTTTTACTACAGATCCGGGTGATCTTTTTCCATTAACGTCAAAAGTCTGAATCCTATTACTCAAGTAAGAAGTAAGAAGATCCAGAGCGCTGTTCCGGATCCCGTAGTGGCGGAGTTGCCTGATTAGCGTTTCATGAAGAACACAATCAAATGCCTTGGACAAATCACAAAAGATTCCCAGGGCATCGCAATTATCTTCCCATGCATTATAAATATGTCCTAAAAGCTCAACACCGGCATCAGTAGTTGAACGACCCCTTGTAAAACCGAACTGTTTGCTATGTAATAATTTATGCTTATTAAAAAATCTTTGCAATTGCTCTAAAATTAATTTCTCAAATATTTTACTGAAAGTAGGTAGTACTGAAATAGGTCTATAATTTGAAGGGTCTGATGTACTACCTGATTTAAACAAAGGTATTATTTAACTGTGCTGCCATAGCAATATTATTATTTTTTTACCAAATATGGAGAAAAGTATGGAAATCCTATTGGCAAAAATAGACGAAAAGTTAGACCAACAAACTATACTTATAACAACTTCAGTAACACAAAATGTCATGGCAGCATTAGACGAAAAACTTAAAACGATCACTGAAGAAAACGCCCAACTCAAAAATAAAATAAGTGAGCTGGAGTTAAAACTCAAATTCGTTGATAAGGATAAGCGCAAAAATAACCTTGTCTTTTTTGGCATTGAGGAAGGAAAAGCAACAACAGAAACGGAAAAACATAAAAGACATTATAACAGAAATGGGAGTACATTTTGAAGCCTTCGAAATTAATAATATCTACAGAATTGGTAAAAAAGAGATCGATAAAAATCGCCCTGTTGTTGTCTCACTCACAACTACGTGGAAAAAACATATGATTTTGCGAAACAGA
The DNA here is from genome assembly GCA_949775005.1 of Orthosia gothica. Taxonomy (NCBI): domain Eukaryota; kingdom Metazoa; phylum Arthropoda; class Insecta; order Lepidoptera; family Noctuidae; genus Orthosia; species Orthosia gothica. The sequence goes on along the minus strand of OX459066.1, from coordinate 17,552,872 downwards.
TCTAACCTACAAGAAGGTGTAAATATCAAAGAGGATTACCCTAAAGAAATAATAGAAAAACGTAAGCAACTGCAGCTGCCAGTTGAAGAGGAAAAGAAAAACGGAATATAGCGTTCATAAAATACGACAAACTGATAATAAAGAAAACACATGAAAGCAACAGAGAAAAGAGGAAAAGAGAGACTTCAGGTTCGCCGAAAATACCAGCACAGAAGAAAGTCAATGCATGTAATACCCAAAGTACATTGACCACCTTGAACAATGCCTCCTCTAAAACTGCGACAAAAGAAGTAGTCAGACCAAATATACTGAACTATGTAGAGCGCGGGAGATCAGCTTCATTATCAAACCTATCAAAAAACTAATATGCGACACCCGGATCCAAACAACCCCAACAACCACATTACCAAACACAACACTCATAAATTGCACCCCAAGCCGGCTTGTCACCGTGGGGGAAGAAGACAAACACCGGAGGGTGTTTGTCTTCTTCCCCCACGGTATATAAATCAAAACATTATAATTCGAAACACCCTAAAGCAAACTTATCTAGAAAAAATATACACAAAAAGAAAACAATACAGATAAAACAAGATAAAAAGATCACTGAACATATACATGTCTGCACACTGAATACTCGGACACTAAGAACAGAAGAGAGCCTAAAAGAACTAGAAATAGCCATATCTAACATAAAATGGGAGATACTGGGCATTAGCGAGATGAGAAGGCCAGGAGAAGGGATAGAAGAGAGGAACGGCTATATCATGTTTCACAGAGGAGAACACACCGGACAAAAAGGAGTAGGTTTCCTTATTAAGTCTTAACTGAAGAATAACATTATGGGATTTGAAGGAGTTTCTGACAGAATTGCGGTAGTTCATTTAAAATTGCCGGGTTACAAGAAAAACTGGGCCATCTTTCAAATATACGCCCCAACAGAATAAGCGGGGAAATCAGACATAGAATATTTCTATGAAAGTATCTCAGAAGCAATAAAACCGCACTACAATAACAACATAATAATCATGGGCGACTTTAACGCACAGGTTGGAGAAAGGCAAATTGGAGAAGAATCCTCAATCGGGCAGTTTGGGCATGGCAAAAGAAGCCAAAATGGACAGAAACTAGTAGAATTCATGATGGAAAATAACCTTATTTTAATGAACTCACGGTTTTACAAAAAACCTAAAAGCAAATGGACGTGGTCCTCCCCAGGTGCAAAATTCAAAACTGAAATTGATTTTATTATAACCAACAAAGCAAGCGCATTCACAAATACCAACATAGTTAAAAACCTCAACTTTAACACAGACCACCGAAAAACCTAGTAAATAATAATAAGCTGTACCAAATATCAGAACACAGTCATTCCACTAATTGCTGCACAACAGAATTACTCAATGAAATTATTACCTCTGACGAAGAAACTGGGATTAAATACAGGAGATTACAAAACAAATTGAAAGAGATGCTAGTCAGCAAACCAAGAAGCAAAGAAAGCTATTTAAGCAAAGAGACACTAGAATTATTAGACGAAAGAAGAACACTAATATCAAATAAAGGGAACAAAGAAAGAAGCCAAAAATTGCAAAACTTAGCAAGGAAATTAAGGAGAATATGAGGAAAGACCGTAAGGAGAAAAGAAATAGAGTTTTAGAAGAAAATATAAAAAGAACAGGAGGAACAAAAAAGGCTATGAAACAACTAAACGAACATGGGAAAGAATGGATATCGAAACTAAAGCAACGCAAATCTTACTTAACTAATCGACTCTCAATACAGAAACTAGCCACGGACTATTACCGCCTATTGTATGCTGATAAATTCGATTCAGGGTTGGCCACAATTCCGGAAGTTATCGAAGCAAAAGAAAACAAATTAGACGAAGTGCCAGAAATCCTTGCCTCAGAGGTAATCAAGGCAATAAAATCCCAAAAACTCGAGAAAGCCCCAGGGCCGGTCAAGATACCTAATGAAATGCTCAAGGGAACCATAGAGGAAATCAGTCCTGTGCTGGCAAAACTTTTCAATGAAATCTTACAAACAAGGCAAATTCCAAAAGAATGGACCGAGTGTCACATAATTCTACTACATAAAAAAACCGGCCAAGTGCGAGTCGGACTCGCGCACGAAGGGTTCCGTACTTGGTAAATTGCGGTTTACGATTTATGACGTATTAAAAAAAAACTACCTACTAGATCTCGTTCAAACCAATTTTCGCTGGTAGTTTACATAGTAATGTACATCATATATATTTTTTAGTTTTATCATTCTCTTATTTTAGAAGTTACAGGGGGGGGGACACACATTTTACCACTTTGGCAGAGTCTCTCGCGCAAACTATTCAGTTTAGAAATAAATGATATTAGAAACCTCAATATCATTTTTGAAGACCTATCCATAGATACCCCACACGTATGGGTCTGATGAAAAAAAAAAAATTTTAGTTTTAGTTTCAAGTATGGGAACCCCCAAAATTTATTGTTTTATTTTTATTTTTGTGTAAAAATCTTAATGCGGTTCACAGACTCCATCTTCTTACCAAGTTTCAACAGCATAGTTCTTATAGTTTCGGAATAAAGTGGCTGTGACATACGGACGGACAGACAGACAGACAGACATGACGAATCTATAAGGGTTCCGTATTTTGCCATTTGGCTACGGAACCCTAAAAAGGCCCTAGAGACGAGATTGGGAACTATAGGCCAATTTCTCTAATATCAAACATATATAAAGTATTTGCTAAAGTGATCCTGGAAAGAATATCATTAACACTAAACGAAAGCCAACCCGTAGAGCAGGCAGGATTCAGAAAAGACTTCAGCACAATAGATCACATTCACACAATAAAACAGTTGTTACAGAAGTATAACGAATACAATAAACAAATCTACTTGGCGTTTATAGATTACTCAAAGGCATTCGACAGCCTCTGGCACCAACACTTATGGCGGAGCCTTGAAGAACAAGGGGTCCAGAGCAACTATATAGAAATACTTAAGAGTATATACAAATCTAGCAAGGCCAGTATTAAACTAGAATCAACAGGAGAATCATTTCCTATCAAAAAGGGCGTACGCCAAGGCGATCCTCTCTCCCCTACGCTATTTAACGCCGTACTCGAGCACATCTTTAGACAGCTAAACTGGGACCACTTAGGTCTGAACATTAATGGAGCTCGCCTAAACCACCTAAGATTTGCCGATGATCTGGTGCTTCTTGAAGAGAATCCAGCAGCAATTGAAAAAAATATTTTTATTATCTTACAATACATGAAGGTTATTCAGGAATATTTATCATTGAAACTATAGGTTTATGGTAACTGAAATAAGAATTATAAGTTTGAGACTTGATATCTTCTAAATGTCTGGAAAATACCGCGTCAATGGTGGTCCCATATTTTGTTGTGGATTCTTGTGGATCATTATTCATTTTCAAATTCAATATTTCGAAAGAAAAGTAGTCAACCGCTCTGATAACGAAACAACCATTGCCACCTAGAGGCGAGTTGCTGAACTAAAGAGACAAGCATGATATTTCAAAATATCATTAAAAGTTCTGCTATTCATCGATAGATGGCTCGACTTTATCTTCAAAATATCTGGAAAATACCACGTCAATGGTGGTCCCATATTTTGTTGTGAATTCTTGTGGATCATTATTCATTTTCAAATTCAATATTTTCGAAAGAATAGTTGTCAACCGCTCTGATAACGGAACAACCAATGCCACCTAGAGTTCTAAACTTTCTGAATTATTAAATTTAACCAGCGAATATTGTGTCGACATTATCTCAATATGTGAAACAAGACTGAGCGAAAACTGTACGTTAGATACGCCTGGATACATTTGTTACCGAAGTGATAAGGGATCGAATGGTACTGGTCAGGGGGTCGCTATCTTAGTAAAGAATGATATTCCTAATACGTCAATATTTATTCCTCCCATGTATAACCTTGAATGTGTAGGAATCCGCTTAACGTCACCTGAGAGCAATATAATTATCGTGTCCGCTTATAATTCACCAAATCTTCCTTTGGCTTCCATTGATTTGGATATATTATTCGATTTAGGGACAAAAGTGTTAATCATGGGTGACCTAAACGCCAAACATGAGTACTGGCGATGTGATCAAAACAACGCCCGCGGTACGGTACTGTTTGATCATATGGTACTCCATGATTATCAAATGTATGGACCTTCATCTCCAAAATTGGTACATTACAATCACGCACATACTCCTTCTACACCGGATTTACTTTTCAGCCAAAATGTCACGTCTGTGTCTGAACTTCGCACTCTGTCAGCATTATCATCCAATCACCTTCCAGTGTTTTTTTCAGTGGGTGGTGACTTTACCCGACATAGTTTTAAACAATATAGATATTCTGAAGCAAATTGGGTTGAGTACAGGTCTTACTTGGATAAAAATATCTCATTAACATCTACTACTTATAATTCTATAAATAGTATTGATAAAGCAGTTGACCAACTTCAATTTGCCATTCTAATGAGTCATGAAATAAACGTTCCATCGGGCCCTTCATCTGTTAAGCGCTACACCTTGCCAAGACGCGTCAAAGTCTTAATTTCTACTAAAAACAAACTTAGAAAAATGGCTGCAAAAGAAATGAATCCTATAACTAAGATGCAAATAAACAAAGATATAAACATTATTAAAACAAAAATAAAATTCCAAATCTATACTAATATTATAAAGCTGAAGAGTTTGTTTGTTTGTTTGTTTGTTTGTTTGTTTGAACGCGCTAATCTCAGGAACTACTGGTTGAAATTGAAAATTTTTTTTTGTGTTGGATAGTCCATTTATCGAGGAAGGTTATAGGCTATATAACATCACGCTACGACTAATAGGAGCGGAGCATAAATGAAAAATGTTACAAAAACGGGAAAAAATAATCCTTTTTGAGAGCTTCCATTGCGTGCGCTGCGTAAATGGTTTAAGTTACGCAAATATCATGTATGATGGAATTGTTTCTCTTTAAAAGTTCTAAAAAAAAGTCCGTGACACCATATGTCTATCTTTTAAGGTTGACTCACAATAGCAACTTTTATGTTCTAAATTTTAATTAGATCAACGCTGCCGGTAGAAACAAAAGTTGGTTGCATTCGTATAGTAGTATATTATTTCTTATTCAAATAAATAGTTCAACAAGTTGGTAGGTAGATAGGGTAGGGTAGGTAGGGTAGGGTAGGTTGGGTAGGGTAGTGTAGGGTAGGGTAGGGTAGTGTAGGGTAGGGTAGTGTAGGGTAGGGTAGTGTAGGGTAGGGTAGTGTAGGGTAGGGTAGTGTATGGTAGTGTAGGGTCGGGTAGGGTAGGGTAGGGTAGGGTAGGGTAGTGTAGGGTCGGGTAGGGTGGGGAAGTGTAGGGTCGGGTAGGGTAGGGTAGTGTAGGGTAGGGTAGGGTAGGGTAGGATAGGGTAGGGTCGGGTAGGGTAGTGTAGGGTAGGGTAGGGTAGTGTAGGGTAGTGTAGGGTCGGGTAGGGTAGGGTAGGGTAGTGTAGGGTAGGTAGTGTAAGGTAGGGTAGGTAGGGTAGATAAATGTTTGGTCTTTTTATGGCAAAACAAAGTTTGCTGGGTCTGCTAGTCTACATATATAATGACAAAATATGGAATGACAAACTTGCCCAAATTGATAATCCATCTACCGATATCTGGCGGATTGTTAAATCTTTGACCTATAAGCCGTCAGTGATTTCTCCTTTAAAGTATGAAAGTGGCCAGTTGACTGCATCCCCAGCTGAACAGTGTAAGTTACTTGCTGACACTTTTCATAATAATATGAGTCTGACTATGAACTGGCCTAGTGATAACATTACGGAGGCCGCCGTCAACAAGTCATCAAATAAACTTGATAACGTTAAAGATTTTACTCCACCAAATCTCGTACGTCCAATCAAATCAATTAGGAAGCTCAAAAGTCGTAAGTCTCCGGGAGTCAATATTATACACAACTGCTGTTGTATAATCAAACTATTAGGTGTTTACCTTTTTACAAAAAGTTATGGTCTTGTACTCTTTAGTCTCTTCTTGTCATATATCTATATTTTTTTCTTACTAAGAAAACTGTACTGTTATTTTTGATTCTATTAAATAAAATTCAATACCAGCTACTTCTAGTCTCTTCTAGTTTATTCCTTCAACAACTGCTTACTAAAAAAAATCTTTCACGTAAATGCTTAGTATTTATAACAAAAGTCTTTAATGGCTGTATGGCAATTGGCTACTTTCCTTCTGCTTGGAAAAGAGCCAAAATAATAACATTTAAGAAACCAGGTAAAGATGAAGCTACACCAACTAGCTATCGACCTATAAGTCTACTCCCATCTCTGGGAAAATTATTTGAAGGAATAATATCGGCGCACTTAGCTAAAGCCACAACCACCTGCTACTACCTGAGCAGTTCGGTTTCAGAAAGGGTCATTCTACAGCGCAGCAATTAGCCAGGGTCGCGGAGCACGTCACGCACAACCTTAACATGGGTAAATCTACGGGTATGATGTTGCTTGATGTAGAAAAAGCTTTTGATGCTGTTTGGCATGCAGGCCTTATACACAAGCTCTTAATGTGTGATGTACCTATTGGACTTGTTAAGGTTATCCAGGTGTATTTGACGGACAGATCATTCTGTGTACATATCGGCGATACTGTATCCCAACCTAGACCTATACCTGCAGGGGTGCCACAGGGCTCTTTGCTGGGTCCTCAGTTATTCATACTATTCATAAATTACATGCCCAAGCAAGCTCATACTCATCTTGCTTGTTTTGCTGATGACACAGGCTCTTTTACGTCAAGTAAAGACACCGATTTAATAGTTGCACGGCTCCAGTTATCATTACAACTTCTAGTTTCATATTTCACTAAATGGAAATTAAAATTTAATGCCACAAAAACTGAAGTCATAATGTTCACAAGAAAGAGGTCATTACCAAAAAGGAACATACTAATAGGCGATACGGTTTTACCATGGAGTGTAAACATCAAGTACCTTGGGGTTATACTAGATAATAAAATGAGCTGGACAAAAAATTTCGATTACCTCCGCGTTAAAGGAATAAAAGCCCTAAACTGCCTACATCCAATTTTAAAACGGCGGTCTAAAGTCAGTTCAAATACTTAACTAAAAATCTACACAACCCTTGTCAGACCATGCATTACCTACGCGGCACCGGTCTGGAGTAGTACGTGTGAAAGCAACAACAGCAAACTACAAGTAGTCCAAAACAAGGCTATAAAACTGCTTTTAACAGACTTACAAAAAAAGGAGGAGGTTCTATGTTCGACTTTATGTTTGTTTTTTTTTTTTTTTTTTTTGTGTATGTTCACCGATATCTCTGTCAATTGTGGACCGATTTTGAAAATTCTTTTTTTGTTTGAAAGAGTATGTTTTGAAATTGGTTCCATTTTAATTAGGTGAAGGTCTGATGAAGAACTTCGGAGATACACAACAGAACTCTTCAATAAATAACGGCAAAACTCTCGGGATTGCTGCAATCGCATGTCTGTTTGTTGTTTATACCATTTCATAACATAACATCACGCCAGTACGCTCTCAAGGGGTACACAGATCTCTCATTTCACTGGTTACGTTCAAGTTTCATTTTATTCGGGTAATCTATTCGGCGTTATAGGGACCTTACTAAACAACTTGCCTATTTATTATAATATAAACTAATATTATTAAACTAAAAAGAGAAAAATAAAATTTTTTTTGCAAAAAAATACTACCGACTTCCAAATGAAAAACTACAAAGTGAAAAATAATAAATTTTTTAAGTCGGTGTCCATATCCCACAAAAATGGTACCTACAAAAGACACCGACTTAAAAAATTAAGTTATTTTTCACTTTGTAGTTTTTCATTTGGAAGTCGGTAGTATTTTTTTGCAAAAAAATTTTTATTTTTCTCTTTTTAATACACCATTTCGGACTAGGTAATCTTAAAAACTTACATAGTCAATTAAATTGCCCAACATTAAAACAGTTAATTACAAAACTCACTTATAAGTTTTATCTTACAACTAACCCTAAACATCAAAATCCACTTATTTCTAACATTGATCAAACACGATTTAAAAGTTTAAAATACATCGACACATATCATCGATACCGTCTCCCACAGCACTTACTGCTGTATGAGTAACAAAGACGAAACTACTCGATGATTGGACTTTTTCTTAAGTTCGACACAAATGCTGGTAGATTTACAAAAAATCACCCTCAGTACAAGAAGTTCATTTGCATTTTTATTATTCGTACTTAGTTTCTTAAGTAAAATTAATTGTTAAGTATTAGTGTACTTTGTTACAATGTCTTATAAATAGTTTGTGTTTAAAAGTGCGTTTGTGTCTTACCATTGCGCTGTAAGCACATCAAAAACTGTCTAACGTAAGTTATATGATATCCATGTTTCATAACAAGTTGTTTTGCTCATTACTTTTAGTATACGTAAATGTTTTATATAGGCGCTATAGTCTGCAAAAAACACGCATTTCTTATGTTTAAATGCTTTTAGAATAAGGTCTAACTGTCATTAATTTCCTTTTATTTATGTGAAAATAAAGAAATTTCAAATCAATGCCACCTAGAGGCGAGTTGCTGAACTAAAGAGACAAGCGTGATATTTCAAAAAGTCATTAAAAGTTCTGCTATTCATCGATAGATGGCGGCCGGTGACCGGCGCTGTGCCGGTCGGAGTGGAGAGTGTTAGGTTTTTTTTCGTTACGGAATTTCTGGATTCGATCTCCACGCTCAAGGCCCGCGATAGAAGCTATGCAATAGCTTAAAAACAGCTGCTTATGTATTCGTCCGATTTCGGAGCAGCTCGTCTCGATTCGTGCGAGTTTCGTAGAGTCGTACAATACGTCTAATCGCACACAACGCCGTGTCGAAGACTGCCGAACTGAAACGACATTAGACGATGCACGGCCTTCAAGCCACACCTCCTTTCCCGTCGGAGTGGGGAGCGTCAGGTTTTTTCGTTACGGAATTTCTGGATTCGGTCCCCGCGCTCAAGGCCCGCGATAGAAGCTATGCAATAGCTTAAAAATGATGCAGAGCCTAGCAAATATAAGTAGAGAAGTTGGTCTGGAAATCAATGCCAGTAAAACAAAATTGATGACAAACTCAAGGGAAATAGACGTTGTGGTAGATGGCAACAAGATCGAATATGTCAAAGAATATACCTACTTAGGACAGATAATATCCTCTTCAGAAGAAATGACAAAGGAAATAAACAGGCGAATAGCCCAAGGATGGAGAAAATACTGGTCATTGAAGGAAATAGTGAAAAGTAAGGATCTAAGCAATCACATAAAAAATAAAACATTCGAGACCTGTAATTTACCGGTTCTTACGTATGGCTGTGAAACTTGGTCAATAACACTTCACCACAGGGAAAGGCTAACAAAATGCCAACGTGCTATGGAAAGAAGCATGCTAGGGTTAAAAATCAAAGACAGAGTCAGGAACGTAGACATAAGAACAAGAACAAAACTCACAGACATTCTTACCCGGATAGACGTCCAAAAATGGAGATGGGCTGGACATTTGCTACGTCACCCCATTAACAAATGGAGCAAGCAAGTCACCCTCTGGCAACCAAGAGACGGTAAAAGAGGTAGGGGTCGTCAAGTCAGGAGATGGGAAGATGACTTGAAACAGACAGCGGGACCATTCTGGTTGAGAGTAGCAAGGGACAGGACCCATTGGAAGGAATTGGAGGAGGCCTATGCCAAAAGGCACACCGAACTTAGGGACCTCTTGTAACCCTATGTTTAGGAATAAAAGGCTATTATTATTATTATATTATTATTTAACTATTCTTCATTAGGTCAGGAAACTCCCCACAGTCGATACAATTATTAAAGATAATTGGGCGCACGGTTGGCGCAGTGGTTGAGCGATTGACTGCTGCGCTGCGTGTCGCGGGTTCGATTCCCGCACTGAACAAATATTTGTATGACCTACAGATAGTTGTTCAGGGTCTGGGTGTTGTGTTTGTGAGTTTATATGTTTGTAAACGCACCCACGATACAGGAAGAAATTCCTAGAGTGGGGCAACGTTTTTTAACAAGTAAAATTTCACAATTTAAAAAACCCCCGACGCATTTGTCTTGCGAAAACACCCCGATTAAAACAGTAAAATGCCCATAACTTTTGAACGGCTGAACCGATTTTAATCAAACATAGCTAACGACACTCTCGACAAAATTACCTTTCAAACAAATAAAACTAAATCGAAATCGGTTCATCCCTTTAGGCGCTATGATGCCACAGACAGACACACAGATACACAGATACACAGCAACACACGTGAAACTTATAACACCCCTTCTTTTTCCGGCGGGGGTTAAAAACACCCCGATTAAAACAGTAAAACGCCTATAACTTTTGAATGGCTAAACCGATTTTATTCAAACATAACTAAGAACACTCTCGACAAAATAACCTTTCAAACAAAAAAAACTAAATCGAAATCGGTTCATCCGTTCAGGCGCTATGATGCCACAGACAGACACACAGATACACAGATACACAGCAACAAACGTGAAACTTATAACACCCCTTTTTTTCCGGCGGGGGTTAAACACCCCTTTTTTTCCGGCGACGGTTAAAAAAGAGACATAATAGCTAAACTAGGTGCGACAACATCAATAATAGACTTAGCAACTTCTACAGAATGACCCCACAGATCTGCAGTCTTTTTAACATTTAAAGTGTGAAAGGTTTTAATTATGTCTCTACAAGTAATATGTTCAAAAAGAAATTCCGTATCGCAGACATTAACATTTTCTTTTAGCAAAGACTCAGCAACAGTTTAGGGATTTAGTAGTTGAAATGGGAATATCCGAAAAGAAATTTTCAAAGGCCACTGCGACTTGTGAGTCTGATTTTATGATGTTGTCATTAAAAGACAGGCTGTAGTGAGTATTTCGGTTACTAGATCTTCCCGTTTCACTATTAATAATATTCCAAGTCGTTTTAATAACATTACTACTGTTTTTAATCTTCGAACTCAAATAATGCGACTTGGCCAAACTACAAACTTTTTTAAATAATTTTGAATAATTTCTAACATATAAATTAAATTCAGCAGTGTTTACATAAGGTCTTTCACTGTACAGCTCATAAAGCCGTGTTCTACTTTTATGAATACCAATGGTCGCCCAATCACCGAATGATGCGTTACTATTAACGGAGATATTCTTGGGAATAAAGGTCGAATTAAATTGTTTACAGTATATACTAAAAAAATCATCATATAGATGATTAGGATCAGCATGAATTGACAAAATTGGTAATTTATTAATGAGTTTAGCCTTAAAAGCTGCCAAACGACTTACAGTTTTGGGGTTAATAGTGATATCCTTTTTACCCGACTGCCGAAGGAGGGTAATGTGTTTATCAGTCTATGTATGTATGTATGTATGTATGTATGTTTGTTCCTATGTGGCGTTCCAGAGACCAAACGCGTTGGCCGATTTTGATGATTCATACGTCAATCGATTCGTCTTAACCCTGCGAGTGTCATAGGCTACGTTAAAATTGGACAATAGAAAAATGTCGGATTTTGGGCGCCATATTGTGGGGTCCCAATTTTTTTTTTTCTTCCAAACCCAGTGTGTGGGGTATCAAAATAAAGGGTTTTAAGAGGTGATTTCAAAAATATATAACACTTATATGTTTAAATGTATCTAATTCGAAAAAAACTTAACTAAAAACTTATAAATAAAAAAAGTTAAATCAAAAAATCAAAAAACCCGACTGCTTCAAAAGCGAACTAAAAAGACGTAAACAAGGAAAAAATCATACTGTGCAGGCGGAGGATACACCAGATTTTGGTCAGCCAGCTCGCGAATATGTATCCTCCGACTGCACAGCATGATTTTTTCCTTGTTTACGTCTTTTTAGTTCGCTTTTGAAGCAGTCGGGTTTTTTGATTTTTTGATTTAACTTTTTAGCCACTTTGTTGTTTAGGTTGTGTATAGTAATCCTCTGCCCACAATGATCAGAATCTAGTAAATTTATAATTTCTTTGTGGACAGGTATAACATTAGTATAAATATTATCTAAGCATGTGGCACTAGTAGGGGTTATTTTTGTGGGCTCCAAAAATAGGTTTACAAGATTGTAGGACTGAAACAGACTTATTATTTTACTACAAGAACCTGAGTTTTCTAATAAATTAACATTAAAATCACCACAAGTGATAATGGATTTATTTGAGTTACAAATCTTGTGTAACACTTCATCCATTACCTTTTCAAAGCAGTCATACAATCCTGAAGGGGGTCTGTATACACTTAATACAATAAACTGCTCCAATTCTATACAAGCTATTTCAACTGTCCGCTCAACAGATAGGCTCACAATATCCTTACGGTCCTTAAATTTAAGTTGGTTACTTACTAAAATCAAAGAGCCACCATGTATAGCATTAACTCTGCTAAATGAACTACCAACCTGGTGATTATTAAAATTGAACAAAAACTGGTGGCTTTTAAGCCAATGTTCTGTTATACAAAGAATATCAATGCTATTAAAATTCATAAATATATCTACTTCTAAATCTTTGTTCAAAAATCCTTGAATATTTTGATGCACCAGGTTAATACTATTTACTGATTTTAAACTTTTATTTGATTCTTTTTTGCAATTTTCGTTATGTACAGTTTTGCAAGAGGTTGTCCCTATTGTTCTAAACCATAACATAACATCACGCCAGTACGCTCTCAAGGGGTACACAGATCTCTCATTTAACCGGTTATGTTCAAGTTTCATGTTATTCGGGTAATCTATTCGGTGTTATAGGGACCTTACTAAACAACTTGCCTATTTATTATAATATATAATATAAACTAATATTAATAAACTAAAAAGAGAAAAATAAAAAACTTTTTTGCAAAAAAATACTACCGACTTCCAAATGAAAAACTACAAAGTGAAAAATAACTTAATTTTTTAAGTCGGTGTCCATATCCCAAAAAAATGGTACCTACGAAAGACACCAAAAATAAATCAACACATCTCTACTATATAAAAATAAGTCGGGTTTTCCTCCCTGACGCTATAACTCCAGAACGCACGAACCGATTTCCACGGTTTTGCATTCGTTGGAAAGGTCTCGGGCTCCGTCAGATTTATAGGTAGGGAAGGGTAGGGTAGTGTAGGGTAGGGTAGTGTAGGGTCGGGTAGGTTAGGGTAGGGTAGGGTAGGGTAGGGTAGTGTAGGGTAGGATTGTAGGGTAGGGTAGTGTAGGGTCGGGTAGGGTAGGGTAGTGTAGGGTAGGGTAGGGTAGGGTAGTGTAGGGTAGTGTAGGGTAGGGTAGGGTCGGGTAGGGTAGGGTAGGGTAGTGTAGGGTCGGGTAGGGTAGTGTTGGGTAGGTAGTGTAAGGTAGGGTAGGTAGGGTAGATAAATGTTTGGTCTTTTTATGGCAAAACAAAGTTTTCCGGGTCAGCTAGTTCATTCATAATTAATAAATAAAATCATAAGTGTTCTATTGGCAAGTTGGAATCGTCATACCTCTGTTTATCAGTCGTAAACTCAGTGATGGAGTAGTAACATCTATCTACAACGAATTTAAACAAAGACCTCTCTGATCCCAGGCAATTTTTCTTTCTAATAGCAACTGTTATACATTTTTGGGGCCATACCTAGCACACTTTTGCCGAAAAATGCGGTTTTATGAGAGGTAACAGGAATGGTATTCTGGTAACGGCGAGAGCGCAGTTTTTCAAATAAATGCAGGTTACAGCGAACAAACACTCCCATTTCATATACATACATAGACGGTAGAGTGAGCTAACTAAGTTCCTTAAACAATGGTTTACAACTATCAATCGATTGCAATTTGGTAAATGATCGCAAGCATTTCTTTTGAGCTTTAAAAGCAATGTCTCTGTCAGTTGAGTTGCCCCAGAAAATGATGCCGTACCTAATACCAGAAGCCACATAAGCATTGTAAGCTATTTGCACTGTAATGCAGTTAACCGTTTTTGGTAGTTTGTACAGGGCATACGCAAATTGGCTAAGCTTCTTTGACAAAGCGTCGATATGTTGTTTCCAAGTCAGTTGACTATCTATGTAAAGGCCCAGAAATTTTGTGATGTCACATTCACAGATTGCTTCGTTACCATATTTTATATTCTGTTTCGGTTTATTTGTTCTTTGATTAAATGTCATTATTTTAGTTTTGTTAAGATATATTTTTAGATTATAATTAATTAACCAATTTATTATATTTTAAGATCGTCATTTATGTCATTTTCAAGAATATTAATGTCAATATTAGAGATTAAAATAATGCTGTCATCAGCCAATAAGACCATCTGATGATTACTGACCTTAGGCATATCATTTATGTAAATGTTAAATAATGGAGGGCCAAGAATGCTACCTTGGGGAACACCAAGTAGTTTTCCTAGGACGTGTCATATATGTTCTTTCAACTTTCGAGCTTGCACATAGCCTATCGAGCGCTGTGATTTGAGTGCGATTAGAAAGATAAAATTTTAATAGGTTTAATGCAGTTTCTCTAATCCCATATCGCTCTTACTTGTTTAGCAGTATTCCATGATCTACATGGTCGAATGCTTTAGACATATCCATGAACAAGGCCGCTACCGGAATTCTACCATCAACACTAGAAACAATTTTCTCGATCACGTCATAGATCGCCATGTTAATGTATTTACCCTTCCTAGATCCAAATTGCTCTCTAACTATGAGATCATGCTTTTCAAAAAACGACGAAAGGCTATTGTATATCACCTTTTCTATAATTTTGGAAAAAATAGGAATAGTGCTATCGGTCTATAATTACCCATGATACTTTTATCATCTTTTTTATAAATAGGTTTATTAATAACAGTAATTTTTAATTTGTCCGGGAAATGGCCATGTTCAATGCAAAGATTGATGATATAACTCAAAGCAGGTCCTATTATTGGCGCTACTTGTTTGACCACTTTTGTAATGATGCCGTCGTATCCATGGCTATCGGTATTATTTAAAGAGCGAATTATAGCGACTATGTCAGCTGGTACTGTAGGTGGCATAAATATGGAGTTACAATTATTATCAATATTTGCATAGGAAGCAGTAGAATTATTCGGTTGAATTTTGTCTACATAATAGTCATTAAAAGCTTGTGCAATTTGTCGAGGTTTATGTATTTTATTGTTACGTATTCAGGTATATATTCTCTAGGAAAGTTAATTTTATTTTTATTGATAATGCTCTAAGTCGCTTTAGTTTTATTACTAGCCGAATTTATGTGAAAGTCATTCTGTGATTTTTGGGTCAATGTTAATATTTTTTTTAAACGAGCAGTATATTGGTTTAATAAAGGTTTATTTTTAGAAGTGGGGGCTCGCCTGTATTGCCATAACATTTCTCTTTTCCGTTTACAACTGATCCTAATTCCCTTGGAAATCCAGTTAGATTTTTAACACTGAGTGATTCTTATTTTCCTTGAAGGGAAACAAATGTTATAAAAATAATAAAACTTAATTCAAAAAATCAAAAAACCCGACTGCTTCAAAAGCGAACTAAAAAGTCATAAACAAGGAAAAAATCATGCTGTGCAGTCGGAGGATACATATTCGCGGGCTGGCTGACCAAATCTGGTGTATCCTCCACCTGCACAGCATGATTTTTTCCTTGTTTATGACTTTTAGTTCGCTTTTGAAGCAGTCGGGTTTTTTGATTTTTTCAATTAAGTTTTTTTATTTATAACTTTTTAGTTAGTTTTTTTTCGAATTCGATACATTTAAACATATAAGTGTAATATATTTTTGAAATCACCTCTTAATACCCTTTATTTTGATACTCCACACGATGGGTTTGGAAGAAAAGAAAAATTTGGGCCCCCACAATTTGGCACCCAAAATCCACCATTTTTCTATTGTCCAATTTTAATGTAGCCTATGACACTCGCAGGGTTAAGACGAATCGATTGATGTATGAATCATCAAAATCGGCCAACGCGTTTGGTCTCTGGAACGCCATATAGGAACAAACATACATACATATTTACATACATACATACATACATACATACATACATACATACATACATACATACATACTTACATACATACATAGACTGTTAAGCACATTACCCTCCTTCGGCAGTCGGGTAATAAAAAGGTCATAGAAACAGTTAAATGCTTCCTCAGGATTGTCGTGTAGATAGACTTCACTAAAACCAAGATTATGAAGAGAGTCAATGAATTTCGTCAAGTTTTCTTTGCAATAGTCGCGCCTCAGAGTAAACCAATGCTTAATGGAACAAGTTTTTTTCACAGGGCATTTGATCAGTTGGGCAGTATGATCAGATAGCGCAAGATCAAGTACTGCACACTTACTACCTCTAATGTTATGTATGATATTGTCTATGCATTTTCCAATAGCTAATCGTGTAGGCTGGTGAATTCCAATTTTTAAGTCATAGTTTAAAAGGTGGTTTTGAAAATTGTTAAAATGTTTTGATTGTGTCAAAGTGTCTATATTAAAATCACCACAAATAACCACTTTTTTTAAATCACCGAGGCTACACCTTCGTAAAATACCATCCAAGTTTGCAAAAAATTGTTCTAAACAGTCTTTCTTAATTTTAGGTGGTCTGTAGTCACGCTTGCCTAGGAAAAACCTATTCACTTTTGACTTAAAGACCCCTAGATTGTAGCTATCAGGAAACACAGACTCCGGCAGGGAATTCCACTCCTTAGCTGTACGCATAATGAAAGTGTCCCCAAAACGTTTTGTGCGTATAGGTGGAATATCCAGCATGTACCGATGACGCATCGCCGTACGTCTGGTAGTCCGATAATGGAACGGGCTGAGCGGAATCAGATCATGCAATTCCATCGCACACTCCCCGAAATGCAACCGATAAAAAACCGCCAAGCTGGCAACTCGGCGACGATGTTCAAGACTCTGGAGCTTTGACTTGACCAGTGCCTCATTGCCGATGAGTCTCTTGGCCCGCTTTTAGATCGACTCGAGTGCATCAAGCTGATATTTGGCAGATCCGTCCCAGAGATGAGAACAGTACTCCATGGATGATCGAACTTGCGCTTGATACAAGTTGAGCAGCTCTCACCTTCGCAAGGATCCCCAACTTTTTGGCAGCCAGCTGAGCCTTTGCCTCAATGTATGGACCAAAATTGAGAGTCGATGTCAACGAAACACCAAGAAGCTCAAGATGGTCCGTTATCGGCACGGTCATACTACGGAAAGAAGGAGCCGGGTGGAATTGGCTCCTTTTAGCGGAAAAAAGACACGCCTGGGTTTTAGCAGCATTAAACCAGACCAGATTGGCATCGCCCCATTCGGAGACTGCCTGCAAGGACAGGTTCAAACGCTCCACCATGGCCTCACGGAGAGACCGGATCTGCGGCCCGGTAGCCCGTGCGTTGGACAAGTATCTCTCAGCAACAGTGCTGTCGTCAGCATACTCAAAGGTGCCGGGCTTTAGCAGATCGTTAATGTGTAACAAGAACAATGTTGCTGAGAGTACTGACCCCTGAGGGACCCCGGCATTAATATCCAATTGGTCCGAAGAGCAGCCATCGATAACCACTCAAAATTTGTGATGCCCCCCCCCCATTGTCGCTCATGTTAAAATAGATGCAGTATGTGAGATATGTGTAAAAGCAAAACAGGTAAGGTTACCATTCAGTACAGAAAAGGCTAGGGCAACAAGGTTGTTAGAAATAGTACACACAGATGTTTGTGGACCTATTGATCCACCCATCCATGATGGATACAGGTATATTCTATGTTGTGTACATGATTACTTACATGTTTGTGTCATCTATCTGTTGTCAAACAAAAGTCAAGTTCCTATGTATTTGAAACAATTTATAACAATGACTGAAACCATATTTGACCTGGGAGTACTGTGGTATTTATTCTACATCTACTTACGATTTTATAACACTAAACAAACCATCTTCACATCTTTTGATATTGTATCAATTTGTGTAACGCATTTTTAGGGTTCCGTAGCCAAATGGCAAAAAGCGGAACCCTTATAGATTCGTCATGTCTGTCTGTCCGTCCGTATGTCACAGCCACTTTTTTCAGAAACTATAAGAACTATGCTGTTGAAACTTGGTAAGTAGATGTATTCTGTGAACCGCATTAAGATTTTCACACAAAAATAAAAATAAAACAATAAATTTTGGGGGTTCCCATACTTGAAACTAAAACTAAAAATATTTTTTTTCATCAAACCCATACGTGTGGGGTATCTATGGATAGGTCTTCAAAAATGATATTGAGATTTCTAATAATTTTTTTTTCTAAACTGAATAGTTGGCGCGAGAGATTTTTCCAAAGTGGTAAAATGTGTCCCCCCCCCCTGTAACTTCTAAAATAAGAGAATGATAAAACTAAAAAAAAAATATGATGTACATTACCATGTAAACTGCCAGCGAAAATTGGTTTGAACGAGATCTAGTCAGTAGTTTTTTTTTAATACGTCATAAATCGTAAACCGCAATTTACCAAGTACGGAACCCTTCGTGCGCGAGTCCGACTCGCACTTGGCCGGTTTTATATATTCTTTGTATTATTAACATCTGAAAAGCATATTTAGTTATCTCCTGACTGTTTTTAATATCTAAAACTTAAAAGATATTCGTAATTTATAATTCTTGCAATATTTTCTACTGTGACATTTTCATTTGACATGACATCCGTCTGTCTATTTTATTTTCTTAAAGCCATAGACATACCATAGGTACCATGGACTACCTAGACCTTTCCTTAAGCTAGTTGTACATTATTGTAAGGTCACAGCAGACTGACCCGCCTTTGTAAAGCCGTTTTTATTCGTTCTGGTCTTATTGAGATTTGAATTTGAAATTTAGAAGAGATGGTAGAACTAATGAAAAACGGGCTTCAGCTTTTTTAGTCTTGGATCTGGTCTGAACGCGAGGAGTGGGTTATACTGTGTACTAGAATACGAAGGGTATTTTCTATTCTGAAACTCTTAAAACGGTGAATTATCCGCTTATGTAAAACTATAATTATTTGAAGTGCACCAATTAAATATATATATATTTTGTGTGGTTCCCGAGAGCATTATTTCCTGAGACTTACCATCAACGGCCATCTCGTGACATAATAGGCCTCGCTGTTTGGCGTATTGAGCCATAGCCGGCCTCCACACCCCTCGGAGCCTACGTACTTACCCGTTTGCCCGTTTATCCGTCCTGCTATCTACTCTACTGCCTACCTGCCTGATTTCCTGCCTTGACCACCTACCCGTGGTGTCTGCTGACCTGCCTACCTGCCCGATTGCCTGCATGTCCGTCGTTGCTGCCTGATCACCTGCCTACCTCGGGCATTCCACGACTTCCTGCCCGAGCTGCTGCCTGGATAGCTGCCCACGTCGTGCGAAGCTGTCCAAAGTACTCAACTTTTTATCATTTTTTTATTTTTCATAGCTTTAATTTAATTTTAACCGTTTTTATCTTAATTTTATCAACGTGGCTTACGTATAGCTCCACCGAGCTATACGTAACGCTACAGTACCCAAATTAAGGTGTGACAATGGAGGAGAGTATTCCTTACATGATCTGGAAGATTGATGTAAGTACAAGGGTGTTGGAACAGCAGAACGGTTCAACCGTACACTAATGGAAAGAACAAAATCAATGCTTTTTGATTCTAACGTAGATAAAGAGATTCGGGGAGAAGCAGCACAAACAGCTGCATACCTAGTAAATAGAAACCCTACCAGTACTGTTGACGCAACCCCAGCTGAAAAATGGTTATCAAAGAAATCTGCCTAATCTACAAATATTTGGTTGTGTTGCTTATGTCAAGTATTTGGGATATCTCAAAAACCTTGATAGCCGCAGCAAGAAGTGCATTTTTGTAGGATATGCACCAAATGGATACCGCTTGTGGGAAGAAAGCAGAAAGATATTCATCTCCAGAGACATTTTGTTTGAGAAAAAAGCAAATAAACATATCCATAACATGAAAATCAATCAAGCAAATCTTAAAGAAATAGAAGAAAACCTAGATAAAAATAATTTACTTGAGGCAAATGAAGAAACAGATCATGAACCAGAAGAAGATGATATTATAGATCTAGATCAAGAACAGAGAGAAGAAAGATGTCATGAACTTAGTTTACGACCAAGAAGAATATTAAAAAAAACCTAAAAAATATGATGACTGTCAACTAGATAGCGGAGAAGATGGAAAAGCAATGTTGACATACAGGGAGTCACAGACAAATGAAGACAGGGAAAAATAGAAAATTGCCATTATAGAAGACAAAGACTCTTTGATGAAAAATGAAACTTGGGAATTAGTAAGGCCCGAAGAAGCTAGAGGAAAAGAAATTCTGTCAAGCCAATGGGTATTCAAAGTTAAGGATGGCGGTAGATATAAAGTCCGACTAGTAGTAATCCCGGCTTAGGGTATATATGTTCTGTGGTAGAAATCTTCAGTCCAGTTGTAGACACAACTTTATTAAGAGTTATCAAAACATTTGATGTCAAAACTGCCTTTTTATATGGAACCTTAGAAGAAGAAAAAATATGCGAACTGCTGAAAGCCCTATATGGACTGAAGCAGGTGGAATAAAACTCTCACAGAGTTCCTGAAACAAGAAGGCATGACACAAACCAAGTCAGACCCCTGCATTTTCAAGAATGCTGAGAACTGTCTGTTTCTGGCAATACATGTAGACGATGGCATCATGATGGGCAGAGACATCCAAAATGATGACAGAGCTACTTTTGAACTTGAGAGAACTTTTGAAATGAAGACAACACATGTACCTAATAGTTATTTGGGGATGGATATAAAAATAACCAAATATGGCAGCTTCATTTCTCAAGAGAAATATGCCCATAATGTGCTACAACGTTACAACATGCAAGAATGTAAAGAAGTTAAAACTCCAATAAATCAAAATGAACTGACAGGTGCAACAGAAGACAGTGTGAAACAGAATATCCAGATAGACAAGCTGTTGGTAGTTTATTATATTTTTCGTTAAAACAAGACCAGACCTGTCTTACAGTGTGAATTTTGAAAGCAGATCCATGGAAAAACCAACAGATCAAGATGTACAGAATATAAAACGAACACTTCGATATCTGAAAGGAAGCACCAAGATAGGAATACAATATTCATCAGGAATAAATGATGATCTTAAAATAATTGCCTACAGTGATTCAGATATTGCTGGTGATCATGAGAAAAGAAAGAGCACTACAGGCTTTGTCATAATGCTAGCAGGTGGACCAATGGCGATCACATAGCGGTCACGCAAGCAGAAAATTGTGGCACTGTCGTCCACAGCAGCTGAATACATTGCTGCAGCCGATTGCTGTAAGTAGTTAGAATCTCTGAAATACTTGATACAAGAACTAACTGAAAAGTCTGTTCCCATTGTTTTAAACATAGACAATCAAAGTTCTTTAAAGTTGGTGAAACCAGGATAAATGAGGGGCGAGTCAAAGTACATTCATGTAAGATATCACTATTTGCATGAGAATTACAAAAATAAATTGTTTTCTCTTAAATTTTGTCCTACCCATGACCAAGTAGCTGACATTCTCACAGAACCTTTAAAAAAAAAGCCTTTATTCTACTACTTTACATACATATTTCCTACAATTACTTACACTAGAAACTATTTGCTAAATTTTGTTTCTTCCTAATTAATTTAAATTTTTATGCGAGTGTATATCACGCCTTTAAGCGGTAGTCGCCTCTTTGGCGTAGGCCTCCCCCATTTTTTTCCACTGATTCCTGTCCCTAGCTTAATCATCCAACCAGGTCCACCTATCTCCCAAAATATGTCTTCCCACCTTTTCCTGGGCTGACCTTCTGCTTTGATCTCTTGGTATCCTCTCGGGTACTTTTTTGGTCCATCGACTATTCTCTAACCTGCAGACATGACCAGCCCAGTTCCACTTAAGTCTAATCGTCTTTACGACGTCAACAAATTTTGTCTTCTGTCTGATAATTTTGTTGTCGAGTCTTTCTTTCTGCTTTATTCCCATCATGCTGCATTCCATTTTTTTTTGTCATATGGCAAGTACGTTTTCGTCATGTTTCTTTAATGACCAGGTCTGGCAGCCGTACGTTAAGCATGGAAGAATAGCTACTTCGTAGAGTTTTTCTTTTTACCCGACTGCCGAAGGAGGGTAATGTGTTTATCAGTCTATGTATAAATATAATATAATATAAAGTTTTTATTGTTTCTCATACAATTGCTCTACAGCACAAAATTGAGGCAGCCCCGGTAAGTTATAAGGATACTTTTAATGGGGTTACCTCGCAACTTCCCGTGGGTTACTATCTACAATGTTGAGACATAATTAAAAGGAAAAGAAAAATAAAAGTTTAGTTTCTAGGAGGATTACAAAATTATTGTAGCATGTTCAAGTACCTATGTGTAGTGTAGTGTGTGTATGTAAGTGTGGAGGGATGGATGAGCGGGGTGTGTGCGAGTGAGTAAGTGTGTGTGTGTATTAATAAATGATTAACTGCTATATGTTATGGTTGGGCACTGGTTCTTCTTTAGCATACTCTGGTAAATAAAAGTTCATATTTCATCGTACGTTTGTAATTTTAACCATTCCGATAGGGTATGTTTACTAGGGTATTCGTGCCGCAACATGGGGTAAATATTTAATTTTAGGTTTAATTTATTATAAATATAAGTTGATTGTGTATTATACTGTCGCCTGGCGAAAATCGTATGGACCCGAGGGGAGTAGACCACAATGTCTTTACGTCTTTTATCGAGCTTTGTTGGATCAAATGAGAGGGTTTTGTGCAGATGTATGGTTATGTTCAATATGTATAATTTCCTAACAGTGAGCAGATTACTAATCTTGTAAAGGTTATCTGTAGGATATCGAAAGGGTTTAAAATACATAACTTTGATGAGAGACCTTTGGGCTCTTTCTAGGTCTAGAAATTTGGTCTTGGTGGCCCCTCCCCAGATCGGTATACAGTATGTGATGACCGATTGTGCCAGAGCTGTATAGATTTTATTAAGTAACAACGGTGGCATCACATGTCGCAAAGTTTTAAAAATCCATATAAGTTTTCTGACCCTGGTCATGGTATTTTCGATATGGGTGTGCTGTAAGGTTGTGAGTCCGGGGAGATGAGTTAAACAAGTCTCTTCACTACATTGCCAAGATAATCTTTGGCATTTCAGACCTTTGTCTACACAATTTACTATATCGCCAGTTAATGCTTTAACAGCGTCTTGTGTAGATAGACCCCTTCTGAAACCATATTGCGAAGAAAATAAAATGTTATGTTTATTAAGATAACTAATTAGTCTATTATTTAGTAATTTTTCTAGAATTTTTGCGATGCTTGATATTTTTATTTATTTATTTATTTTATTGACACACACACACAAGTTAAACACAGAAACCGTTTGCACAATGGACTAAATGAACTAGATATCACAATGGAAGTGTCCGTGGGCCCCAAACTAGGCATAGCCTGTATCTTGGTGGCCCAGGTATCAGAAAAATATAACCGATATAGGGCGATAGTTGTTTACATCATTTCGGTCCCCCCCCCCCTTGTGCACAGGCTTAACCATCGATCGCTTAAGAGCATCTGGAAATATCCTGGTTCTAAAGCACAGGATAGCTAGTTGGCTTATTAAAGGGACCAAGAAGTCTCTAGAAATTTTCAAAAAATTTGTAGGTATACCGTCCCAGCCAGGTGAGCTTTTAGAATCAAGACCCATAAGCAAACCATCCGCTTCCTGCGGGTCAGTATCAAGCAGTACGAATGACGTAGTATGATGTTCACTCAGTTGGTATGAAGAGCTAGGATTGGGGAGATTAGATTTTTTAATTATCTCCTCCGCCAATGTTTGACCAATTGTAACGAAAAACTGATTAATACGGTTTAAAGAATCGAGAGGGTGTGGTGTGATTTTAAGAAGAATAGAATTGTCTGATTTTGGTGTTTTAAATTGTGTGATTTCGTAATTTTTTTGCCAGATCTGTTTTGGATTGTTTATCGACATAGTTATTTATTCTCTTTGTGATTTTCTTTTTAGTGTCTTTATTAAGTTTGTTACGAAAACGTCTGAAGGTGATTTGTAGTATTATACTAAAGGAATCTTTCTTAGTTTGTACTTGCATTTTATTACGGAGATTAATACATCGAAGTACACCAGCAGTCATCCAAGGCTTGATAACCCGCTTACCATTTGAAACTGACTTAGTTGTAGTATTAGATAGTAGTGAAGTTTTTATTACGTCTATAAATTTATAAGCTATGAACTCGAGGTCATTAGATGTATTAAAAAATAACATGTCAGTACTTATCAAGTTAGTTTAGGCATTATCAAAGTTAATAACAGTTTTGGTTTTGGCGGACTTTTTAATTTTTAGTGATTGGGCTATGTTTGTTATTACCATTGCGTGATCTGTGTGATTGAGGTATTAATAACACCCACAAATGCCGAGCTTAAAGTTTTGTCGATTTTTATAAGAGCATGGTCCAAACAACTTTGTTCTCTGCTAGGAAGACAGTGTCCTGGTAGTAGGCCATGTGCCGCTAACATATTTAAATAGTTTAATCTGTTCCTACGTTGTTGAGATATTTCAGGATATTTGATTATTAAAATAATATTGATATCCCCTACTATTATAATTTTGTTCAGTGTTTTAATGGAGTCAAGGTGAAGATTTAATGAATTAATAAAATTATCAGCACACAGGTATAAGGGAGAACGGTATATGCCTATGATGTTATAGTTGGAAATGGATACCTGGAACCATGTAACTGAAATCAATATTTCACTCGAGTTAGCTACTCGAGTGAAATATTGATTTCAGTTACATGGGCCAGATGGCCATCTCGAACGTAGGCTACCACACCGTCATTTTGATTAAGCTGTATGTATGTATGTATCTATGTATTTATTTATTTTGGGAAAACAAACAGTTTTGGGCGCACGGTTGGCGCGGTGGTTGAGCGATTGACTGCTGCGCTGCGTGTCGCGGGTTCGATTTCCGCACGGAACAAATATTTGTATGACCTACAGATAGTTGTGCCGGCTCTGGGTGTTGTGTTTGTGAGTTTATTTGTTTGTAAACGCACCCACGATACAGGAAGAAATTGCTAGTGTGGGGCTACGTTTTTTTTAAAAGAGAAAAGAGAAAAAGAGAGTTACACAAAACAATACAAAGACAAATATAAAAAAAAAAAACAATAGTAACATATGCGTAGCCCACGACGTTATCCACATCTTAATTAAATAAAATTACCAATGCCCACAACTGAGGTTGATAGTAACATAATAATACAAAGTTAAATGATTAAAATTGATTAACAAAATAAGAGTTTGAAAAAAACGGCCAAGTGCGAGTCGGACTCGCGCACGAAGGTACTTGGTAAATTGTTGTTTACGATTTATGACGTATTAAAAAAAACTACTCACTAGATCTCATTCAAACCAATTTTCTGTGGAAGTTTACATGGTAATGTACATCATATTTATTTTTTAGTTTTATCATTCTCTTATTTTAGTAGTTACAGGGGGGGGGACACACATTTTACCACTTTGGAAGTATCTCTCGCGCAAATTAATCAGTTTAGAAAAAAAATATATTAGAAACCTCAATATCATTTTTGAAGACCTATCCATAGATACCCCACACGTATGGGTTTGATGAAAAAATTTTTTTTTGTTTCTTTTTCAAGTATGGGAACCCCCAAAATTTATTGTTTTTTTTCTATTTTTGTGTGAAAATCTTAATGCGGTTCACAGAATACATCTACTTACCAAGTTTCAACAGCATAGTTCTTAAAGTTTCGGAAAAAAAGTAGCTGTGACATACGGACGGACTGTAGTGTGTATGCAGTGTACCTATGTGTATGTAACCAACCTTATATAATCATGTGTATCCTAAAATAAAGGAGAGTATTATTTGAGCAGTCGTGTCTATCATTTCGCTCCACAAATACCTTCGACCTTACATGGCGACCCTGCCAGCGGGCATCGCCGCGCGATCGCCTTACCGACACCGCCGTGCCATATAAGGGTTGTACAGTGTAAACAATTGGACTAAGTAGAGCCAAGCTAAGATGAATTATAATAATTATTCACTAGCGTTAATAACGTTCGCGTTTGTGACAAGTGGTATTTGGTTCGTAGCTTACGAAAAATACGAGTTCATTAAAAATGGGAACTACGCAAACTAAAGACGAAACCGTGGTAGTGCAAAACGCAGCCGGAGGAACTAATAACACGCAGCTGGAAGAGGTGAAATTTCATATTTCCACCATCACCATACTGATGACTATAGTGGTGCTGGTTCTGGGACTCGGCGTGCTGTATTTTCGCAACTGATACTAACTATTATATTAACTTAAGTTCTAATAGCAAAACTTATTCATGGTTAGTCGATACCGGTGCTACAATTTCGGCTATAAAATATAAATATGTTCTAGAACAAAACATTCCAGTCCAAAAAGAGGACATAGTCATAAATGGAATTGGTGGCAAAGTCCATGCAATGGGATATGTTTGTTTAACGTTGTCATCGGGTGATCATCACCTTATTCGTAATAAGTTTTATGTTTTCGATACTCTACCATGTAGGGCTAATGGCATCATCGGACAAGATTTTATTAATAAACATAAGTCCATATTAGACTTCAGTAATAATAACTTAACATTGTTGACACAAAGTTCAATTAAAATAGTTTTACCTTTACTGAGTTATAATAACACAATGGAAGTTTACCCAAGATGTGAATCCATACATTATTTTAAGACCGAATTCATAGAAGAGTGTGTAGTACATTCTAAGGAAATTAGTGACGGAATATTATTGGCCAGTTGCATAGCAACACCAGTTAATGGGCTAATACCGGTTAAGATATTAAATACAACGGATAAGTTGTGTACCTTAACGGACATTAATCCATGTTTAGAAAAATTAAGTAACTACAATGTTTGCCAATTTGACAAATCAGAACGTGATGCAAGTAGAGTAAAACAATTATTTTCGGTACTAAACCTCAAACATCTTAATAAGGAAGAGCAAATATCCATAGAAAAATTATGCGCGAAGTACTCGGATATATTTTATTTGCCAGGGGATAGATTAACTACAACAAGTATTTATAAACATACCATTAGTTTAAAACCAAATGTAACTTCTGAATTTACAAAGCCATATCGTTTACCACATTCACAGAAGGGAGAAATTAAGCAACAAATTGATAAAATGTTAAGAGAAAGGATCATAGAACCTTGTCGTAGCGAATGGTCTAGTCCAGTATTACTAGTTCCTAAAAAGACTGACGGTACAGGTCAGAAAAAGTGGCGACTAGTTATTGATTACCGAAAATTAAATAATTGTATTGAAGACGACAGGTTTCCACTACCAAATATTTCCGAAATACTTGATTCGCTATCGGGTTCGGTATATTTTTCACATTTAGATATGTATCAAGGTTACTATAATATTGCACTAGAACAGGAAAGCAGAAAGTACACAGCATTCTGTTCAGGACAATACCAAATGACTCGTATGCCAATGGGTTTAAAAACGAGTCCAGGATCATTTTCCAGAATGATGACCATGGCTATGTCTGGCTTAACGTATGAAAAATGCCTTATATATTTAGACGATTTAGTGGTCTTTGGTAGAAACTTAGATAGTCATAACAAGAATCTACAAGACGTTTTCGAACGACTGCGGCAAGTAAATTTAAAATTAAACCCGCAGAAAAGTAATTTTTTAAAGAAGGAATAACTATATTTAGGCCATGTGGTATCAGGTAACGGTGTATTACCAGACCCGGATAAAATAAATGTAGTAAAAAAATATCCGTGTCCAACAAATGTAGACGAGACGAGGAGGTTTGTTGCGTTTGTTAATTTTTATAGAAAATTCATTCCAAACTTTGCTGAGTTAGCTTATCCACTTAACAAATTATGTTGTAAAAATGCTTCTTTTATATGGGATGAAAAGTGTCAGTCGGCATTTGATAGTTTAAAAGAAAAAATCATATCTCCACCGATTTTACAATATCCGGATTTCACAGAACAAAATGAGTTTGACAGACAGACATGACGAATCTATACGGGTTCCGTTTTTTTGCCATTTGGCTACGGAACCCTAAAAAAGGAGAAAAAAACAAAAAAAATCCTAATCAAAATTCAAAGTAATTTATAATTCAGCAAATAATTAAAATTCATAAAGTAGTATGTACGTAATTAAAATTTCAAAAATAATTAAAGTCATAAAATATTCAAAATTCAAAAATAACTAAAATGTCAAAACTAGGCAACTAAAATGTCAAATCTAATTAAAATTAAAAGCATATTTAAATGTAAAAAGTAATTAAAATTCGAATACAATTTGATTGTCAAAAGTAATTTAATTTATAAATTAAAAGAGTAAGTGTGGAGTTTCTTGTCCATTCTTCTCCACAACAAGCTACATTTCCGAATGGATGGTAGAATCAATTATTATTAGTTTTAAATTATTATTTTTTGACGTTCGAAGGTGCCGGTTATGGCCTAATTTAATAAATAAATTTTGATTTTGATTGATTTTGATTTTTAAATTAAAATCTAAAGAATCATTAAGAAAAAATAATTAAAGTTCAAGCAATAATAAGAACAATAAGCGCTTAAATTGAACCACATTGATACAACAAGTAAAATTTAAAAATTTAAAAAACCTCCGACACATTTATCTTGCGAAAACACCCCGATTCAAACAGTAAAATGCCTATAACTTTTGAACGGCTGAACCGATTTTATTCAAACATAGCTAAGAAAACTCTCGACAAAATAACCTTTCAAACAAAAAAAAATAAATCAAAATCGGTTTATCCGTTTAGGCAGACACACAGATACACAGATACACAAATACACAGCAACACACGTGAAACTTATAACACCTCTCTTTTTTCGGCGGGGGTTAAAAACAAAATATAAGAAATTAAATCAAATTAGCTAAAACTACAGTTCTTGCTTTACTTATCTGAGCCACTAACTAAATTTTTCAAGGAGATCCTGAACTTATTCGATGACAATGTAAACATGTCCAAGTCTACAAAAACGTCATTGAAAGCTTAGCTTTCATTTTTAACCCGAGTGTCGATCAAGGATTTTTTCCGGACCTCATGAAACACAGTAAAGTAGTTCCATTGTTTAAATCCGGGGATAGCAAAGAAGCCAATAATTATAGGCCAGTTTCCATTCTGCCGGTTCTCAGTAATGTCTTCGAAAAGTTAATGCTCAACCAATTGTTGCGTCATTTTAACAAACATTCCATCTTTCATGATCAACAATACGGTTTCACCAAAGGGCGTTGCACAACTGACGCTGGCGTCACCCTAATAAAGAACATTTTTAACGCCTGGGAAGAAGCACAAGACGCCATTGGAATCTTTTGCGACCTCTCGAAAGCGTTCGATTGCGTTAACCATGAGACACTATTGTTAACAACTCGAGCACTATGAGATACGGCCCTTGAATTACTTAGATCATATTTGAAAGCCAGAAAACTTAAAGTTCAGGTAAACGGCGTAAACTCACTAGGGTCTGAAATGACAGCGGGCGTTCCTCATACATTAACGATTTGCCCCAATTATTACAAAATCAACCGAAGATCGTGGTATTTGCTGATGACACATCTTTGATATTTAAAATAGATCGACGATCACAAAATCTTGATGATGTGAATAAGTCATCAGGTCCAAACTTGGTTCACGGCAAACAATTTGGTACTAAATGAAAAAAAAAACAAATGTATTAGATTCACATTGCCGAATGTTAGAAGTAGCGAATGTGACATGATATTGAATGGAGAAAAGCTGGACTATGTAAATCAAACAGTTTTCCTAGGAATCACTCTAGATGACAAATTACAATGGAGGCCTCACATAACATCTCTGGCAGGACGGCTGAGTTCAGCCGCTTATGCTGTTAGAAAGATAAGACAGTTAACGGATGTAGAATCCGCGCGTTTGGTCTATTTTAGTTACTTTCACAGCATTATGTCATACGGTATTTTACTGTGGGGTCGGGCGGCTGACATTGAATCAATATTTATATTGCAAAAGAGAGCTGTCAGAGCCATATATAAGTTAAGTCACCTAGAATCTCGTAGGGAGCTATTTAAAAAGATTAATATTATGACAGTTTCTTGCCAATTCATTTATGAAAATATTATGTATATAAGGAAAAAATTTAATCTCTTTAGTAAAGTTAGTGATAGACACAATTGTAATACCAGAAATAAAGATAAGTTAGATCAACCATCATATAGATTAGCTACAGTACTGTGAGGACTCACAACTTGAGAAGGCAACCTACTTGCCTATTAAAACACTGGCAATATTTATTACTTGAAAGATGTATGAATTTCGAACAGAGAATAGCTGTTGATGTTTTTTGTTAAGTTTGAATGTGACAGAATTGGATTGAAGCCGCCCAAAGACGGGCGTATTGTAATATCTTACTAAATATATAAAATATAAAGTTATTTCTATGTTTAACTGTTGTTCTCCCTGTCTACCCCTTTACATATGGTGGAGCATGCCGGATACGAAATCCCAGAAAAAGAAAACTTATAAAATATATTTCGCGTGTATACGGCGTACAGTATACGTTTAAGTGAATTAAAAAAAGAAGAAAGTGTTTAAAGACGAAAATTCGCGTTGTGCACGGCGATATACAGTGCACGAAGCCCTATCGGCGTACCTAAGGCGAGATAATTGATGACAGAGAGTGCTGTTACCTCTCATTTCCTCCCAAAAGCGGATGAAAAATAAGAAAAATAAAACGGAATAAAAGCTAAGTGGTTTTTTTATTTATTATAAATGAACGTATGGCAAGCATGATGATTAATTTTAATTCAGGCACGGACAGGTACTGCTTGGAGGAATTCTTGACTGAATTCGAGTCAGTGGCCGAAATAAACGAATGGAGAAAAAGTGACTATAGCCTGATCTTAGGAGCATTCCTACATGGAGCTGCATATCACTTCTACCGTATGATTTTTAAATATGATATGGACTTTGCAGTATTATGCGATCGCTTGAGGAGTGAATTCTCAATATTTCATCGCAGATGTCGATATTGCGAACAGCGCATAATAATCGCTGAAATAAAAGCAGATAAAAAACAACCTGATGTATTGTGTGAAGATGTTAATGCACATTTATTTTCTAGTATCGTGATTAAGGACGAACAAACACAAAACAATATTCAGTGCAGTGAGAAAAGCTTTGAACACATTGATGGAGAAGGCGACGCAGTTGATGGCGATGGCGATCACACTGACGGAGAGAGCTGCATGTTCGAGGTCGATGTTGACCAGACCAGCGAAGATGACGGCCCCGTCGATGTCCAATTGGAGGCGGAAGCTGTGTTCCTGGGCGAGCACGATGACGGCAGTGACGACGAGTTGGAGTCCCTCTCCAACAGCAAGTGCGCGGACGGGAGTATTGTAATGTATCGGTCCAGTCCAATTGACTCCACTAATTCGATTTATCTTGCAGAGAACAATGTTGATATTTCGACGGAACAACGAGTTGGGTTTCCACCTGAATGCCAAAGTTATGTTGATGTTAACATACTGAATCCCATTGATTTCAACGATAATATTGAAAATAATATTGAATTTTCTCAATCTGACATAAAACGAAATTTAATAAATGTCATTTTGAAAAGAAATAAATTGACAGCCATTAAGAAAAGTTTTTCTCAAACTAAACCAAAAGAGATCCGTAAGAAAATTAAAAGAGTCCTTAGTAAGGTTTCTTATTGCGCCAACATAAATTTAAAGAAGGCGATCAATAAAAAGATTATTTTCCGAATTAAATACAAAAGAATTTATGATAAAAGTTCTTGGAGTTCTAAGAATGCTATAATAAAGATTACTAGGTTTGTGGCGAAGAAGAATTTATTTCATACTTGCGTTAGATTTAGCATTGTACATGTACAGATATTTGCATTGTGATCACATACATCAATTCGATCTAGTAAAATGCAAATTTTGGAAGTTTTTTAGAAAGAAGTTTAGGTATAATAGTAGTAGTTTTGTAAATAATTTATTATGTAAACTGATTTATGATTTTTGTATTTTGTGCTTTATTAATTAATGTTTTCTTTTCATGTCGTGCAAATGAATACGGTGCAACCTAAAAAGAATTTGCGATGCGCGCTGGGCATTGAAAGAAACAATTATTTGAATGATCTATCTGTATATGTTTTGATGAAATTAAATACTCCCCTATCTTATCTATATTTACTGAATAGGATTAGCTTTTGAAATTGCAGACGAAATCCAAATACAAAACCATAAGGACTAAGTCTGATATAGTCATACAGTCTAAAAAAGTATTTTAAGCCCCTAAGGTAAAATGCTACGAAAGCATAGATACTAGATGTCATTTTAAGAAATGGTTTGACATATAGTCCCACAGATAATACAAAAAGGACAGTGTCAAAACCTTGTCAAAAGTAAAGTATAGTTTTTATTATAAGAATTGGTTGACATAGTGCCATAAACAACATAATAAAGCACAGTGTTCACACCATGATTCAATTTAATTATACTCTATGCGCCGTCTTAGCCACAGATAAGTAAGGCCGGACCATAGATTAGAATAGTTATGTAGAGATATAAGGTCCATTCTAGATAGATAGAAAATTGGCGAATACAGAGTTAGGCCTAGAATAGAGACATGTAAATAGATTAAAACCTTTTAATGTTAGAATAGAATAGATAAGAATAAGTTATGGTTATTAAGGTTTATATATAGAAAAGGCCCGTTGTCAATAAAAAAAAATATGAATGACAACTATCAAATTTGACATTATGGAAGTTAATAGGGATGGGAAAGTAGGATAAATGTAAAAATAATAAAAAAAAGTAATAATAGTAATAGTAATGTAATGTATCGATAGTTAATATTCAAATAGTATCGATAGATATAATAAAATTATTTCTTTTCGTTGCATGAGCTGTTGATGTGCTGATGGTTGTATGCTGCTGGGCGAAGAAGAGGCTGGCAACATTAACTATACAACGAAGGAACAACTATTTATATAATGAGCAAGTTCGTATAGGCAGAATTTCCACCAGGCCCTAGTGATAAAATACAATAGATGAGGAATAGTTGTAACTGAATCCGAGTTTGCTAACGGGGCATAGCCTTTGCAAAGGATGTCGAGTTGACATCATCGGTCCAGTTGATGACTGTTGTTTAAAAAAGTAAATATATTTATGATAATAAGCCCTGGTGTAAGTTCTATGAATAGAATTT
The DNA here is from genome assembly GCA_949775005.1 of Orthosia gothica. Lineage (NCBI taxonomy): Eukaryota > Metazoa > Arthropoda > Insecta > Lepidoptera > Noctuidae > Orthosia > Orthosia gothica. Next base: position 17,519,522 of record OX459066.1, on the reverse strand, counting down.
AAATTCGATGCGATCCAGCCTTTCTTCTCTGGCCTGATAAACGCACGAGATCGAAATATTGTATCATATCTGAATTTTTGAATTTAAACCCCATTCGGGTCGATGTGAGTTGACGCATCATTCTTATTAGTGTTGGGAGGACGCCTTGTTCCTTTTTCAGAGGTTTTGGCCAAGGAGGTTCAAGCATGACTGCGTTGATTTGTTAGTGCGTATGTGCACGTCAGCTGAAGTTAAAAGCACATATCGGAGTATCCGATAACACGTTTGTCATGATTAAGCCTTCCCCTTTTAAGGGTCGTACCTCAATTGTACTTTGATTCCTCTGTTAGGTAAATGTTCGGGTTAGGATAAGGTAGGATTCATATATAATTCAAGACTTAGAATAGAAGCACCTCATATGATTCTGTGCGTCTATTCAAATTCAAATTCAAATTCAAATTTCATTTATTTCAATCCAATGTCAGATCATATGTGTTGTACATTTGAAATTAAGACAAAAAAGAAATCACACTCAATATAATTATCTATACAAAATAATTAATTAAATAATGTATACAAAATTAAAAATTAAATTAAAATTAAATTATTTTCTTAAATTACATTTAAATTATACCAGGCCCCTCAGAAAATATTGCGAAAAAAAGTTTTTATATATGGGAGACTGGCCAGTTATAATGTTTTTCGAAAATATGATTATTTATAAGTAAAAATAAGTAAGTTCCAATTTCAAAATTTCCCTCCACATTTTTTGCGAGTTAATTCAAAGTATTGTGTCTCACTGAAATATGGATCTGCGCCGGGAACATTTTAGAGCTATGATTTTATACGATTTCAAGTGTCGCCTGAAACCGGATGAATCGTACGATAGACTTCAAATGGCATTCATGGATGAAGGCCCTTCCAAGGCAACCGTGTATCGTTGGTATAACGAATTCAAGCGCGGTCGACCAACTTTGGGGGATGACGAAAGAAGCGGTCGCCCTTTGACGGCTGTTACCGAAGAAAACGTGCTAGCAGTGAAAAATTTAATCCAAGACAATAGGCGAATTACATATCAGGAGATTCAACACATATTGAAGATTGGATCGGGAAGCGTTCACGAGATTCTACACAGCCATCTTCGCGTGAGGAGGATAGTATCACGCTGGGTGCCGCACAACCTCACCGATGCTCAGAAGCAGGCCCGGGTGGAATGGTGCCGTGATATGCTTAACAAATTTGAAGCAGGCTCGTCTCGGCGTGTTTACGACATCGTTACAGGTGATGAGTCCTGGATTTATCAATACGACCCAGAAACCAAGCGCCAGTCGACTGTTTGGGTGTTTCAAAATGAGCCAACGCCTACCAAAGTGAAGCGATCTAGAAGCGGGGGTAAGATTTTGATCGCTAGCTTTTTTAATTTGACTGGCCACTTGGTATCAATTCCCTTACGGGATCAAAGAAGCATTAATGCCGAATGGTATACTACCAAATGTTTGCCAGAAGTTTTCTCTGTTATAAGCAACAAGCGACCAAACACAGGGCTCCGCGGGCTACTACTCCACCACGACAATGCACCTGCGCACACCGCACTCAAAACGAGGGACTTCCTGGACAGCACGCCAGTCAAACTCCTGGGTCACCCTCCTTACAGCCCTGATCTAGCACCGTGTGACTTCTTTTTATTCCCAAAAATAAAAAATCAGCTCAAAGGGATACAATTTTCGTCGCCGGAAGATGCGCTGGCTGCGTTCGAGCAGGCTGTAAACGAGGTGTCTGCGGCGGACTGGAAAAAGTGTTTTGAAAACTGGTTTAGGCGCATGAATCTTTGTATAGAGGCTGGTGGAAAGTACTTTGAAAAGATTTAATAAAAATATATGTACGTATAGAACAATTTTTTTTAGTTTCGCAAAACTTTCTGAGTGTCCCACGTAAAATAAAATTAAAATAATAAAATAGAAATAAAAATAGTTAATAATACGCCTGCCTCTGAGTTATTTGTTTGTTTGTCATTACATTTACCATAAAACAATGGTTAATGTAATAATGTCGTCTGTGGAATGCATTGCCTGACCCAATTAAACGTGCTCAGTCGTTGCCTGTATTTAAAAAACTCATCAAAGAACATTACCTATCGCTGTGATTGTGCTCTTTGTTTTTAGACATAATGTGCTATGAATATCGTAAATCGTTTACTTTCATTGCTTATATATTTGTATGTATGTATTTATGTATCTATTATTTAGCATATGTATTTATTTGTGTTTTTAGAAAATATTATTGAAATTACATTATGTTCATTGTTGGTATTGTCGCACCAATGACAACCCCATGTCATGTCCAGGTAATCTCTGTCCATTCCAGGTTGCCTGGAAGAGATCGCGGTATGCGATAAGGCCGCCCATTGTATGTTTTAAGTATTAAGTTTCTTTTTCTTGTTTATTATGGTGTACAATAAAGTGTATATAAATAAATAAATAAATAAATGTACTGACAATCAAACCTGTTTGCAAATACGCTCAGGATGGTGTTGGAGGTGGTCCGGAGCCTGCGCCCCAGAGATGTGCACCGCTTTCGCATCGTCGTGTAGAAACAGTCAACACGGGCGTCGGCGAACATCCCCGACGCGCTGCAGTGCCGGGGCAGCCCCAACAGCACCCTGAACGCATTATTATACTGAACACGGAGAGCGTTGTACTGCTTCTGGGTATATGAAACCCACAGACTGGCCGTGTACAGGGACGTACAAAATGCTCTGTAAAGAGTTACTTTGACGGCCCCCGAGCAACGAACAAACCTGCGGGCGATCACATTGGCCCTCACAGACAACGCCCTCCGCTCCCTATCGATGTCCGCATCGTCGCTCAGGTCAGAGGTCACGATATGCCCGAGATATTTGAACTGTTGCACTCTTTTTAACTCGACACCGTTCAGTCTAATAGGTGGAACAGAATCCGGGCAGCTCCGACCCCTGGCCCGAAAGACCATGCATTCACTCTTCTTTGAGTTATAGAGCAAACCGTGATTTAGCGCCTAACGCTCGCATATGCCCAGCAACCTGGACAGACCACACACCGAGGCGCTCAGCAGCACCATGTCGTCTGCGTAACTAATATTGTTTACACAAACACCATCAATATGGCAGCCGACACGGGTGGTGCTGAGCTCCTCTATCAGTGCATTCACGTACAGGTTGAAGAGCTTCGGCGAGGTCAGCCCTCCCTGCCTTACCCCGCATTCCAACCTGTACGGCTCCGACAGAGCACTCGACCACCGAACGACGTTGACCTGGTTAAGATACCAGTACTTGAAAATTTCTATCAGTTCAATAGGCATTGATGTGTTCTTTAATTTTTGCCATAAGATGTCATAGCTAACCAGGTCGAAAGCCCTCGAGAGGTCGAGAAAACAGGCATAAATAGATGTGCTCCTATCAGAGTAGTACTTGACACTTTGCTTCAAACACAAAATAGCTGACTCAGTAGACAGTCCTGATTTAAAACCAAATTGATTGTCGTGAGTGTTTACGTACCGATCAAGCTGTGCATCAAGCAAACTGTCAAAAACCTTAGCAAGCACTGTGGCTAGTGAGATTGGCCTGTAGTTGCTCGTGTCACTTAGGTCACCGGTTTTACTCTTCGCAATTGGTACCACCACGGTCCTCATCATTTCTGCTGGTACGTAAGAATGTCCTATACAAAATGTATATAACATGGCAAGAACTCTGGGTAGGTGGACGCCCGCATGCTTTAGATGCTCAATGCTCAGGCTGTCATGGCCAGGAGATTCTCCACGCGACATTGACTTTATAATTCCCCGAACATCCTTCGCTGTGAATCTGATGTTTATCTCCTGCCCATGCGACCCTTCCACACTGAATGAGCGTGATGGTCCCAATGGCGATTTAACCATAAAGTGATCCTTAAATAGGTCTGCAATACATTTTGGTTCACTCACACCGTTGACACTCACGGGTACGCCCGGCTTATTATTTAGCCTACTTGTAGTTTTCCAGAAGTTACGAAAGTCATGCTTCGAATGTTGAGAAGCGAGGATGTCCATCTTTATCTGCTCCCTATTGTTTTGGCACCACTTTAGGCGCGACTTAAAGATTCTACGACTCTCCCGCATCTCATCCCAAACACTCCCTTCACTCGGCTTACCCCAAAGCACCCATTCCTTAAATTTACACCGAGCTAAACCGTGAGCGTCACGCACATGCTTGTTCCATCCGATCACCCGTTGTTTTCTTCTCGGTTTAACAAAAGTATGACTCTCAGAGGCGGCTTTTCACAATGCATTAACAATATTATCATACAAACTGTCAATTATTCGCATGTGGTCTCGATTTCCACAACGTTTATCACTACAGTTTCTAAATTCAGGCGGAAAATCAATTTCTTTTAAACTGTCATTACATAATTTACTATATAAATCTATTTGTTCGGGGTTTCTCTCCCCCCATTTTATTTTATTACATTTAAAATTTTCTTGCAAAGTCTTAGGTTTTACATTATTTATATTACAATTAATAATGAGCGGCAAGTGGTCAGACCACACCGGATCATACTTGATGTGTGTATCGACTATAGTTTGAAAAGCCGACTCAGTTACAACACAGTGGTCTAACCAACTTAGCGCCCCATTAGCGTCACTTATAAAACTATACGTGTCAGACAATAAACCTAACATAATTATATCTGCACATTTCCAATCCAAATCGTTACAAAAATTTGACAGTTTATAATAGAATTGCTTACCCGGGGACGCGTTGAAATCACCGAGCATGTACACACACTCAATACCTTCATTGGCCACTACTGCGCTCAGCGTCCCCAAACAATCCGTAAACTCGACTACATTCGCCGTGTTATCAGTCGGCATGTACACACTGAACACTAAGAATGACCTTTGCCCCATCACTACTTTAATACCGCACACTCGAGTATTATCACATCGCACTACAGTAACATTATTAAAGATTTTCTTATTCCATAACAATGCAACGCCACCCCACGGTCGTCCTGAGATCATCCCCTTTGTCGTGTCCATGGGTGATACACCCGTATAAGCGAAGTCATCATCTATACAGCTCAGGAAATGAATATCGTGCGGCAGTAGCCAATGTTCTTGCAAGGCAATTATGTGGGATGTTCGACATAACTGCCGTACATCATCTACTGAGCGCTTCACATTCTTACAGTTGAAACTTATAAAATTGTATAGTTCCTTATTTGCCATATTTATTTTGTTTCTTTAATCGGTGACACAGCGTAATTACCGTTCATATTCCTCAGCCGAAAGTTTCTTCTTTTCTGCTTCTCTATTCGTAGGGGCGTAGCTCATGTGAGGACTCACAACTTGAGAAGGCAACCTACTTGCCTATTAAAACACTGGCAATATTTATTACTTGAAAGATGTATGAATTTCGAACAGAGAATAGCTGTAGATGTTTTTTGTTAAGTTTGAATGTGACAGAATTGGATTGAAGCCGCCCAAAGACGGGCGTATTGTAATATCTTACTAAATATATAAAATATAAAGTTATTTCTATGTTTAACTGTTGTTCTCCCTGTCTACCCCCTTTACAGTACACACATCTTTCATGGGGTACTGTGTTAAATTCTATAACAAAATACCTTGTCAGATATTAAAGTTAAAGAAAATTTAAAACAATAGTTAAAAGCACACTTTGTAAACAAGCAAATTACAAATTAGATAATTATATTCAAGATAAGAATGCTTGGAAACATGCTGGTCCTGCTCCATAGGCCTATCTTTGGTGTGGACAAAATCAAAATGGTTAATTTGTATTATATTCATAATTATAGTAACGCTTTATTTTTATTATTTCTTCTCTTTTTGTTTAAAAAATTGACTCGCACACTGTTCTGTTGTTGTTTAATTAGGTAATGTACCTATGTTTGCAATATTTGTAAGTACGTGAGAACCATGTTCCTATTTATCAAGTAAAGGAATTTACCTGTTAGTGCTTGTAATTCTCTCATACCTATATGTAGTATAGTAGTACTGGGTACATCGTCCTCACGTATTTGAATTTATTAATGTATGTACTTAAATAAATATTGTACAAATCTTTTTTTTTAAATAGTAAATATGGAGTTTCTTGTGCGTTCTTCTCCATAACAAGCTACATTTCCGAATGCACGGTAGAATCAATTTTTATTTAATGTAAATTTTAACGTTCAAAAGTGCCGCATAATGGCCTACTTGAAATAAACACATTTGACTTTGACTTTGAAATTTTTTGCCATACGTCGAAGAGGCGCGCGAACTCCAGCGTTTGTCATCACACACATCATTATTCCTGTGGGGTGAATTGGGCGAACTCAAGTCGTGGCGGCAACGATACTTTAGGGTTTTTTTTTAATTTGTGCTGTACTCTTTCCAAGCTGTCGATGTATTTCTTATAAAGCGGATTCCAAACTTGTACAGCGTATTCCATTTGTGACCTAATTAAACGACTTATACAAATGCATGTAGATATCTATGCGCTTGAAGTCACTGGAATCTCTCATGACGAAGCCATACATACGGAAAGCGTTATTTATTATTTTCTGAATACGTTGATCAAGACGCAGTTTAGAGTCCAATAGTATTCCCAGATCCTTTACTGACACAACTCTTTGCAATATAGTGTTATAATACACACACACTTAGATGAGTTTAGCTGGATTTTGTTTTTAACCCCCGCCGGAAAAAGAAGGGGTGTTATAAGTTTCACGTGTGTTGCTGTGTATCTGTGTATCTGTGTGTCTGTCTGTGGCATCATAGCGCCTAAACGGATGAACCGATTTCGATTTAGTTTTTTTAACCGACTTTCAAAAAAAGGAGGAGGTTCTATGTTCGACTTTATGTTTGTTTTTTTTTTTTTTTTTTTATGTATGTTCACCGATATCTCTGTCAATTGGGGACCGATTTTGAAAATTCTTTTTTTGTTTGAAAGAATATGTTTCGAAATTGGTCCCATTTTAGTCTGGTGAAGGTCTGATGAAGAACTTCGGAGATACACAACAGAACTCTTCAATAAATAACGGCAAAACTCTCGGAATTGGTGCAATCGCATGTCTGTTTGTTGTTTATACCATTTCATAACATAACATCACGCCAGTACGCTCTAAAGGGGTACGCAGATCTCTCATTTCACCGGTTATGTTCAAGTTTCATGTTATTCGGTTAATCTATTCTGGAGTTATAGGGACCTTAATAAACAACTTGCTATTAGGTAGGTAAAACTAAAAAGGGAAAAATAAAAAACTTTTTTGCAAAAAAATACTACCGACTTCCAAATGAAAAACTACAAAGTGAAAAATAACTTAACTTTTGGAAGTCGGTGTCCATATCGCAAAAAATGGTTCCTACGAAAGACACCGACTTCCAAAAGTGAGGTTATTTTTCACTTTGTAGTTTTTCATTTGGAAGTCGGTAGTATTTTTTTGCAAAAATGTTTTTTATTTTTTGTTTGAAAGGTAATTTTGTCGAGAGTGTTCTTAGCTATGTTTGAATAAAATCGGTTCAGCCGTTCAAAAGTTATGGGCATTTTACTGTTTGAATCGGGGTGTTTTCGCAAGATAAATGCGTCGGGGGTTTTTAAATTGTGAAATTTTACTTGTCTACACAGTAACTAGAATGTACGTGGGACACTCAGAAAGTTTTGCGAAACTAAAAAAAATTGTTCTATACGTACATATATTTTTATTAAATCTTTTCAAAGTACTTTCCACCAGCCTCTATACAAAGATTCATGCGCCTAAACCAGTTTTCAAAACACTTTTTCCAGTCCGCCGCAGACACCTCGTTTACAGCCTGCTCGAACGCAGCCAGCGCATCTTCCGGCGACGAAAATTGTATCCCTTTGAGCTGATTTTTTATTTTTGGGAATAAAAAGAAGTCACACGGTGCTAGATCAGGGCTGTAAGGAGGGTGACCCAGGAGTTTGACTGGCGTGCTGTCCAGGAAGTCCCTCGTTTTGAGTGCGGTGTGCGCAGGTGCATTGTCGTGGTGGAGCAGTAGTCCGCGGAGCCCTGTGTTTGGTCGCTTGTTGCTTATAACAGAGAAAACTTCTGGCAAACATTTGGTAGTATACCATTCGGCATTAATGCTTCTTTGATCCCGTAAGGGAATTGATACCAAGTGGCCAGTCAAATTAAAAAAGCTAGCGATCAAAATCTTACCCCCGCTTCTAGATCGCTTCACTTTGGTAGGCGTTGGCTCATTTTGAAACACCCAAACAGTCGACTGGCGCTTGGTTTCTGGGTCGTATTGATAAATCCAGGACTCATCACCTGTAACGATGTCGTAAACACGCCGAGACGAGCCTGCTTCAAATTTTTTAAGCATATCACGGCACCATTCCACCCGGGCCTGCTTCTGAGCATCGGTGAGGTTGTGCGGCACCCAGCGTGATACTATCCTCCTCACGCGAAGATGGCTGTGTAGAATCTCGTGAACGCTTCCCGATCCAATCTTCAATATGTGTTGAATCTCCTGATATGTAATTCGCCTATTGTCTTGGATTAAATTTTTCACTGCTAGCACGTTTTCTTCGGTAACAGCCGTCAAAGGGCGACCGCTTCTTTCGTCATCCCCCAAAGTTGGTCGACCGCGCTTGAATTCGTTATACCAACGATACACGGTTGCCTTGGAAGGGCCTTCATCCATGAATGCCATTTGAAGTCTATCGTACGATTCATCCGGTTTCAGGCGACACTTGAAATCGTATAAAATCATAGCTCTAAAATGTTCCCGGCGCAGATCCATATTTCAGTGAGACACAATACTTTGAATTAACTCGCAAAAAATGTGGAGGGAAATTTTGAAATTGGAACTTACTTATTTTTACTTATAAATAATCATATTTTCGAAAAACATTATAACTGGCCAGTCTCCCATATATAAAAACTTTTTTTCGCAATACTTTCTGAGGGGCCTGGTATGTATGTTTGTTCCTATATGGCGTTCTAGAGACCAAACGCGTTGGCCGATTTTGATAATTCTTATGTCAATCGATTTGTCTTAACCCTGCGAGTGTCACTGGCTACATTAAAATTGGAAATTAAAAAAAATGGCGGATTTTGGGCGCCATTTTGTGGGTGAAAATGTTTTTTTCTTCTAAACCCATTGTGTGGGGTATCAAAATAAAGGGTTTTAAGTGGTGATTTCAAAAATATAAAATACTTATATGTTTAAATGCACCAAATTCGAAAAAAAAGAATACTAAAAAGTTGTAAATAAACAAAGTTAGTTTCAAAAATCTAAAAACCGAACTGCTTAGAAAGCGAACTAAAAAGACATAAACAAGAAGAAAATCATGTAGTGCAGTCGGAGGATACATTTGGTTTTGGTCAGCCAACTCGCGAATATGTATCCTCCGACTAAACTACAAAATATATATATAACTCCCGCCGGAAAAAAGAGGGGTGTTATAAGTTTCACGTGTGTTACTGTGTATCTGTGTATCTGTGTGTCTGTCTGTAACATCATAGCGCCTAAACGGATGAACCAATTTCGATTAAATTTTTGGGGTTTGAAAGGTAATTTTGTCGAGAGTGTTCTTAGCTATGTTTGAAGAAAATCGGTTCAGCCGTTCAAAAGTTATGGGTGTTTTTCTGTTTGAATCGCGGTGTTTTTAACCCCCGCCGGAAAAAGAAGGGGTGTTATAAGTTTCACGTGTGTTGCTGTGTATCTGTGTATCTGTGTGTCTGTCTGTGACATCATAGCGCCTAAACGGATGAACCGATTTCGATTTAGTTTTTTTTTGTTTGAAAGGTAATTTTGTCGAGAGTGTTCTTTGCTATGTTTGAATAAAATCGGTTCAGCCGTTCAAAAGTTATGGGCATTTTACTGTTTGAATTGGGGTGTTTTCGCAAGTTAAATGCGTCGGGGGTTTTTTAAATTGTGAAATTTTACTTGTCGCAAGATAAATGTGTCGGGGGTTTTTAAATTTTGAAATTTTACTTGTCGGAAGATAAATGTGTCGGGGGTTTTTGAAATTTTGAATATTACTTGTTTAAACTAACTTTTTTTTTTTATGTACTTTTCTTTGTTTATTCTTCATGATTTCTTTATAGCTCCAATACCTCTTCCATGCCCAAGATATGCGTCTTCGAATTTTGTTGCTGGCACATTTGTTAAATGAAACCATTTGTCCTAAGTAAATGTACTCTTCTACATACTCTATGCTGTTACCATCAATTGAAATTATTTTTCTGTTGTATTTCCGGTATTGAGTGTCAAGCCTATGTTTTTGCTTTCACGTGTTAATTCCTTTAGCCGGTTTTCCGGGTTAGTAGTGTTTTCAGCGAAAAGTACAATTTTTTCAGCAAAACGAAGATGGCTGATATAATCCCCGTCGACTTTAAGACCTCTGCCCTCCCATTCTAAGTTTCTAAAAATTTACTCTAGAACAGCAGAAAAAACCTTTGGTGAAAGGGGTCACCCTGCCGAACGCCTTTCTCGATGGGGAATTGGTCCCCTTCTCTTTCTAGCCTCACCTTCGCACAACTGTTGAAGTAAATATTGTGGAGTAGAGTGATATACTTCTTGTCCACGTCTTGTTGCAAGAGAGAATTCCAGATCGCACCATGCTTTAGAGAATCAAAGGCTTTTTACCCGACTGCCGAAGGAGGGTAATGTGTTTATCAGTCTATGTATGTATGTATGTATGTATGTATGTATGTATGTATGTATGTTTGTTCCTATGTGGCGTTCCAGAGACCAAACGCGTTGGCAGATTTTGATGGTTCATACGTCAATCGATGCGTCTTAACCCTGCGAGTGTCATAGGCAACATTAAAATTGGATAATAGAAAAATGGCGGATTTTGGGTGCCATATTGTGGTGGCCCAAATTATTTTTTTCTTCCAAACCCATCGTGTGGGGTATCAAAATAAAGGGTTTTAAGAGGTGATTTCAAAAATATATAACACTTATATGTTTAAATGTATGTAATTCGAAAAAAACTAACTAAAAAGTTATAAATAAAAAAACATAATTCAAAAAATCAAAAAACCCGACTGCTTCAAAAGCGAACTAAAAAGTCGTAAACAAGGAAAAAATCATGCTGTGCAGGCGGAGGATACACCAGATTTTGGTCCGCCAGCCCGCGAATATGTATCCTCCGCCTGCACAGCATGATTTTTTCCTTGTTTACGACTTTTTAGTTCGCTTTTGAAGCAGTCGGGTTTTTTGATTTTTTGAATTATGTTTTTTTTTGTAGTCAATAAAGCATAGATATAAAGTTATTCTTTGATTTTTTCTATTACTTGTGTAACAACATGTATGTGCTCTAATGTCGAATAGCCCGTTTAAAAAACCCGCCTGTTCGTAAGACTGTTGCTCATCTAATGGTATTGAGAGTCTATTTAAAAGTATTTTGGAGAAAATTTTGTACATGTTTGACATTAGACTGATAGGCCGGTAGTTTTCTAGGTCCTTTCTGTCACCCTTTTTATGTAGTAGTATGATAATTTATTTAAACCACTGCTGGGGAATTTCTCCTGTTTCAAGTATATTATTGAATTGGACTTGAAGTGGGGCCTGTAATGGTTCAGAGAGGGACTTTAGTACTTCATTCGTTATGCCGTCTTCTCCAGGGGTTTTATCTGATTTTTGAGAGCCTATTGCCGGTTCTATTTCACTTTTAAGTATATCAGGAGTTGAACGACATTCTGAAAACTGAAGCATGTGCCTTGGTGAGTATTGACTTCCCCTAGGTGCATAGAGGTCCCTGTAATAATTAGTAACTTCTTTTATTATCCCTGGTCTCTTGCTTATTATATTCCCTGCTTTGTTTTTTAGGCTCTCCGTCCACTCTTTTTTGTTTCTGAGCTCCTTGTACGCTTTTTTTATAGCACCTGACTAAATGATCTGATCTAAATGTCTTTCTAAGACTTCTTGTCTTCACATTTTTCACTCTTTGGATATGTTTTTAACCCCCGCCGGAAAAAGAAGGGGTGTTATAAGTTTCACGTGTGTTGCTGTGTATCTGTGTATCTGTGTATCTGTGTATCTGTGTGTCTGTCTGTGGCATCATAGCGCCTAAACGGATGAACCGATTTCAATTTAGTTTTTTTGTTAGAAAGGTAATTTTGTCGAGAGTGTTCTTAACTATGTTTGAATAAAATCGGTTCAGCCGTTCAAAAGTTATGGGCATTTTACTGTTTGAATCGGGGTGTTTTCGCAAGATAAATGCGTCGGGGGTTTTTTAAATTGTGAAATTTTACTTGTTGTTTATTTCTTTACCTATTTCTGTAATTTTTGCTTTTACTGATTTTGTTCGTACTTTTCTATAAAATTGTTTCCTATTTTTAACCCCCGCCGGAAAAAGAAGGGGTGTTATAAGTTTCACGTGTGTTGCTGTGTATCTGTGTATCTGTGTGTCTGTCTGTGGCATCATAGCGCCTAAACGGATGAACCGATTTCTATTTAGTTTTTTTTGTTTGAAAGGTAATTTTTAACCCCCGCCGGAAAAAGAAGGGGTGTTATAAGTTTCACGTGTGTTGCTGTGTATCTGTGTATCTGTGTGTCTGTCTGTGGCATCATAGCGCCTAAACGGATGAACCGATTTCGATTTAGTTTTTTTTGTTTGAAAGGTAATTTTGTCGAGAGTGTTTTTAGCTATGTTTGAATAAAATCGGTTCAGCCGTTCAAAAGTTATGGGCATTTTACTGTTTGAATCGGGGTGTTTTCGCAAAATAAATGCGTCGGGAGTTTTTTAAATTGTGAAATTTTACTTGTCGAAGAGTGCTTTGATGTGTGCCGTAAATTGTTTTTGTTTTTGTCCATTTTCGGTAATTGCTTTAATAGATCCTTCATTTTCAATCCGAAATCGTTATATTGTTCCTGGACTTTACTTGATGTGTTTACAGATTTCATAAAGCTATTTTCCCAATGCAAACCGTCAGCTCTGGATAATATTGGTAGGTTCTTTGCATGCTTATGATTGTTTTTGATAAATTTTCTTTTCCTTTGTGCATGTAATTCTATTTTGCATCTTAGCATACGATGATCCGTTTCAAAGTTGAGGTTGTTCAATACACTAAAACTTTGGATATAAGTTGGTTGGTTTGTTAGAATGTAATCAATTTGATTAAAGTGCTTTCCATTTAATGATCTCCATGTCCATCTCATTTGGGTTTTTCTTTTAAACTATTAACAAGCATAAGATTCTTTTCCAGAGCGAATTCTAACAACTTTTGTCTGTTGTATTCAAAAAACTCCCGACACATTTATCTTGCGAAAACATCCCGTTTCAAACAGTAAAATGCCCATAACTTTTGAACGGCTGAACAAATTTTATTCAAACATAGCTAAGAACACTTTCGACAAAATTACCTTTTGAACAAAAAAAACTAAATCAAAATCGGTTCATGCGTTTAGGCGCTATGATGCCACGGACAGACACACAGATACACAGCAACACACGTGAAACTTGTAACACCCCTCTTTTTCAGGCGGGGGTTAAAAACACAAGACTCAAATAACCCCGTACCTAATAAGTATCTGTATGTCTGTCTGTGGCATCATAGCGCCTAAACGGATAAACCGATTTCGATTTCGTTTTTTCGTTTGGAAGGTAATTTTGTCGAGAGTGTTCTTAGCTATGTTTGAATAAAATCGGTTCAGCTGTTCAAAAGTTATGGGCGTTTTACTGTTTTAATCGGGGTGTTTTCGCAAGATAAATGTGTCGGGGGTTTTTAAATTTTACTTGTCGTAAGATAAATGTGTCGGAGCTTTTTAAAATTTGTAATTTTACTTGTATTATTTTTAACCTCCGCCGGAAAAAGAGGGGTGTTATAAGATTCACGTGTGTTGCTGTGTATCTGTGTGTACCTGTGAATCTGTGTGTCTGTCTGTGGCATCATATGCGCTTAAACGGATGAACCGATTTTGATTTATTTTTATTTTTTGAAAGGTGATTTTGTCGAGAGTGTTCTTAGCTATCTTCTATAATATAATAAAAATGAATCGCAAAAAGTGTTGGTAAGCGCATAACTCAACAACGCCTGGATCAATTTGAACAATTCTTTTTTTTAAATGTTCGTTGAAGTTCAAAGATGGTTTTTACGTATACATTTTTTTTTTTTTTAATAATGTAGGGTAGGGTAGTGTAGGGTAGGGTAGTGTAGCGTAGGGTAGGGTAGTGTAGTGTAGTGTAGTGTAGGTTAGTGTAGGGTAGTGTAGGGTAGGGTAGTGTAGGATAGGGTAGGGTATTGTAGGGTATTGTAGGGTAGGGTAGAGTAGCGTAGGGTAGGGAAGGTAATGTAGGGTATGGTAGTGTATGGTAGGGTAGGGTAGTGTAGGGTAGGGTAGGGTAGGGTAGGGTGGTGTAGTGTAGGGTAGGGTAGTGTAGTGTAGTGTAGGGTAGTGTAGGGTAGTGTAGGGTAGTGTAGGGTAGGGTAGGGTAGTGTAGGATAGGGTAGGGTAGTGTAGCGTAGGGTAGGGAAGGTAGTGTAGGGTAGGGTAGTGTAGGGTAGGGTAGTGTAGGGTAGGGTAGTGTAGGGTAGGGTAGGGTAGGTAGGGTAGATAAATGTTTGGTGTTTTTATGGCGAAACAAAGTTTGCCGGGTCAGCTAGTGTTTTAATAAAATCAGTTTAGCAGTTCAAAAGTTATAGGCGTTTTACTGTTTGAATCGGGGTGTTTTTAACCCCTGCCGGAAAAAGAGGGGTGTTATAAGTTTCACGTGTGTTGCTGTGTATCTGTGTGTCTGTCTGTGGCATCATAGCGCCTAAACGAATGAACCGATTCTGATTTAGTTTGTTTTTGTTTGAAAGGTAATTTTGTCGAGAGTGTTCTTAGCTGTGTTTGAATAAAATCGGTTCAGCCGTTCAAAAGTTATGGGTGACTTTAACCCCCGCCGGAAAAAGAGGGGTGTTATAAGTTTCACGTGTGTGTCTGTGTGTCTGTGTATCTGTGTATTTGTGTGTCTGTGTGTCTGTCTGTGGCATCATAGCCTTAACATGTAAAATTTCAAAATTCAAAAAACTCCCGACACATTTATCTTGCGAAAACATCCCGTTTCAAACAGTAAAATGCCCATAACTTTTGAACGGCTGAACAAATTTTATTCAAACATAGCTAAGAACACTTTCGACAAAATGACCTTTTGAACAAAAAAAAACTAATTCAAAATCGGTTCATGCGTTTAGGCGCTATGATGCCACAGACAGACACACAGATACACAGCAACACACGTGAAACTTATAACACCCCTCTTTTTCCGGCGGGGGTTAAAAACAAAATCTTTATTTTAATAAGTAATTCTTATGTTTATGTTCTGTCAAAAAGTAATTAAAATAGATTCTCATTGGAATATGGCGTCTTAGCTTACTATCCCAAAATCACCTGCCCAACTAAAACCATAAAACCTCTAAAAACAACAGTGACTACCGCCAACCCACCAATTGCATAGTATATCTCGTAAACTACTGCAGTACTAGTTGTGAATTATGGATACTAATTTCATCTTGCAGGGTAGTAATTTTCTATGTAGGTTTGATTAAAGCGACAGGCTCCTGAAACTTGGGATCAAAATTCAAAGTCGTCGTCCAGATGAACGAGCGAGTCAAAGTTATCATCGTTGATTTCTCGGTAAATACAAATATTTCAGTTATGTTTTTATTCACGAAATGAATCACATGTATGGGTAGTAATTATTTGTATACTTAGAATAGCTGTAGCATGCCCCCTTTTCCGGCGGTCATGGTGATCCTGCTGAATGGAGCGTGACTACAGCAGGACCACCTTCAAAGTCGATTTTCTTAAAAACGACTAAGGTACCAATTTTGCTGTTCGAGTACTAATTGGTAATTGGAGTAGTAATTATTTACCAAAACTGAAGCGACTGGCGTCGGGGTCCGGCGGTAGTCACGGACATCATTATTCACGATTCCTTGTCCTTGTACCTACGTAAGTACAACATTACCTCTAACCTGTAAGTAGTAAGCAAAATAAAACCATAAAAAGTAACAGTTCCACGAGTTACTTGTTGCTTAGGAAAGTACCTTTTCGTTGGTAAGTACCTTAACTTAGCTCAGTCACCTTTAAACGTTATATCTTACAGCTGTGTGCAAAAGTGGTTCAACATAGGTGAAACATTTCGAGCTTGTTTAGAAATAGGGCACAACTGCGTGCACGGCTTTAACCCCTTCCTCAACCCCCGCCGGAAAAAAAGGGGTGTTATAAGTTTCACGTGTGTTGCTGTGTATCTGTGTATCTGTGTGTCTGTCTGTGGCATCATAGCGCCCAAACGGGTGAACCGATTTTGATTTATTTGTTTTAAAGGTGACTTAATCGAGAGTGTTCTAAGCTATGTTTGAATAAAATCGGTTCAACCGTTCAAAAGTTATGGGCGTTTTACTGTTTGAATTGGGGTGTTTACGCAAGATAAATGTGTCGGGAGTTTTTTGAATTTTGAAATTTTACATGTTAAGGCTATGATGCCACAGACAGACACACAGACACACAAATACACAGATACACAGACACACAGCTACACAGACACACACGTGAAACTTATAACACCCCTCTTTTTCCGGCGGGGGTTAAAGTCACCCATAACTTTTGAACGGCTGAATCGATTTTATTCAAACACAGCTAAGAACACTCTCGACAAAATTACCTTTCAAACAAAAACAAACTAAATCAGAATCGGTTCATTCGTTTAGGCGCTATGATGCCACAGACAGACACACAGATACACAGCAACACACGTGAAACTTATAACACCCCTCTTTTTAAGATAAATGTGTCGGGAGTTTTTAAATTGTGAAATTTTACTTGTGTCGAGAGTGTTCTTAGCTATGTTTGAGTCAAATCGGTTTAGCGGTTCAAAAGTTTGGGTCGTTTTACTGTTTGAATCGGGGTGATTTCGCAAGATAAATGTGTCGGGGGTTTTTAAAATTTTGAAATTTTACTTGTCGCAAGATAAATGTGTCGGGGGTTTTGCAAATTTTGAAATTTTACTTGTGTTAGTTCGCTTTTTAAGCAGTCGGATTTTTTGAATTAACTTTTTTATGGTTTCATACGCCTTGTGATAATACCCTCCACCCATGAAAACTTGCTGGGGTTCTGCAAGCGCTGCTTCATATTGCAATCCTACAAGTATCAAAACAAAGATGGCGCTTATAGGTAAGAAACGGCGCCATCTATGTAACGTGAATGTTGTGTGTCTAGCTCCATCTTTGTAAGGGCGCAAAATCGGATACAGTTCAAGTGTTTTACTCAGTTTGGTAGGTTACAGCAGAGATGTCGTTGGTACAACCGAGCCGGAATACCATAAATCTGTATTGGGGCAACTGTGTTTTCTATTCCAAGTCTCATACAGTCCTTGTCATAAAGCATATCACAGTCCTTCTAGCGTATTTTAGCTACCGGTGTTTAAAACTACACAGAGTTTTGGTAGGTATTTGTATCATGGTATATAAGTGTGGTACTTTCACACAACCCGTGCCCTGAATATAACAGAGATAGCAAAATACGCAACCTTGGGAGCATTCTGGAATAAAACAACAATATTTATTTAGTATTAACTATTCATATATTTCAATAGGTATCTTTTATAATTATAAACTATTTCCTCTAACGCTCCGCGCTCAATATTTGGTTTAAGTCTAAGTGAAGACGAATCAACAGTTGGTTTCAATCAACTTATAATAATCAACAGTCGAACAAAAATCTAAATGATTACATTTAATAGAAAGGTTTAAATGTAAACTTAGAAATATGTTAGCGTATTCCTTCAGTTGAAACGTTACAAATACTGGTTCACTTTAATGTAATAATTATTATATAAAAAAATCTAAACTATTTAGTGGGGAATGTTAACTTTGGTATAAAATATTAATTATAAAAAAACAAAACATTATTCAACCTCAATGCACTCGAGAAACGAAACTTATATCGAAGCATAAATTAAAAGAAATACTGTTTAATGAAATAGCCTAAGACCAGTTTAGAATATATTTACAGTAACTGGTGAACTTAAATTGGTAAACTGATAAAGAAAGAATAGCCTTACTTACTATTCATACAATAAGTAAAGTTACGGAAATATTTTTGTCTCTAGAGTTCTAGATGGAACTGAGTGGACAAAGATGGCAGATAAGCAAACAATACTTATAGAGAAGTCAGTGAAGTAAGGCTATTATTGAAAGCGGAACGTAACTAGGAGCCTCTTCACACTCGTGTTTGTCCAGCGTAAGCGTTCGATGAACGTATACGCAGCGTAGACGCCGCGAGTACGCGTCGCGTTGCCTCTGCAATTCATTGAACGCTGCGACGCAGACGTCACACAATTTCGTTGTCGTTTTGGTATTTTATTAAATGCATCGCGCACCAACGACGCTGACGCATCGTACTCAAGTACTTCAGCAACCGTCGCGTCATCGCGGCGTCTGCTAGACAAACGCTAGTGTGAAGGGGTCCTAAAGATACGTCAAATTGCACTGTGCAGTAGAAACGCTACATACAAAATCAAACTGTACTGGGATAGTCTCATACAAATTCAAATATCTAACGTAGTATTGTAAGAATCATTCGAGTTATATTTTTCTCTAATGCACCATAATTATGTATAGGCTTTCTAATAGATAATTCAAGGCTTAATTTAGTAGGTACCGTTATTTTTTTGTCATCTAACTCCTAGTACTTAAAATTCCGTTTTAATGTTGCTACGAACATTGAAGAAATAATATTATCAGTCTATGAATGCTCCTCAAGTTAAATTAAAGTCATTTAATTATTTTTTATACAGTATTCCCTTTGACTGTGCATTCATGTATGAATCAAATGTGATGTAATTTACATCTACTTATGATTAAAAATTAACTATATAATTTCACTTTTTTTTAGTCAAAGGGTTTTTTAAAGGTTTCAAAAAGAAGCACTCTAGACTGTGACCAAAGATTCTAAGAGATATATCTCTACAATTATTTACTAATGGAAAAGTAATTAATGATTTTGCGCGAGAAACAATTCTCTAAAGAACACAAGCGGTATGCGCTATCCACAATAAATACATACATTTGTGTGAAACACAATAATATAAAATGGGTTTTAGAACTATTCATGTCTCGAATAAGCTAGGTTATCACAACATTTACAAAAAGCGAGTAGCCTAACATTAGACATTAACAATTCAGTTTTGGTATAACAACATATAAAAAGATTCGAATCATATTCTCTCTAATTAACTATAGAATCGTTATATTATGTCGAAGTTTTAGCATTTCTCATTAATAGTCAGTCAAGCCACGACCTAAGAAGTAATTTAATATTACCAAAGATAATATATTACTAATATATGAAACTGGGACATCTCTATACGTAAATAAATATAAGGAATAGTTTTGCTACTGTACATATGAATATCTGTATTGCAAAGGACTGTTCAACTTCAAAACTGTGTAAATAGCATTTCTCAATTTGAAGAATTGTCTATAGTAAAAATTTAACAATGAAACAATGCTGTTTACCGTATTTGATATTGCACAGTCGTTGATAGAACACAATATTGCACTTAAACGGTTCTCGCTACATGTGTATACGAGTAGTGAAGAGAGCAACATACATAAATATCGATTAGCGACATCAAGTACCATTACACGGAGTGAATTGGAATGCAGGGCTTAAAAAGAACAAAACTTTGATTAGGATTTTAACTGTGAGACCACTCTATTAGTTTCAAACAAAGAATCTTTTTTTAACGTGAAAATTTCCTTTTCAAGTATTGTTTATATTTACTCCTGCATTCTTATTCACCCTGTTTGACGGTAACTACTACTAAAACATTCGTTTAGCAAAACCTCCTATATCCCAGATTACCTTACTTGGTCATTTCTAAATCAGATCTCTTCCACAGCAGTCATCAAAAAATTGCGTACACAAGTACAGACCTTATTACAAGGTCGCAAAGTTCAAGATACGTTAAAGCGGTGGAGTCATATGAATGTCGTACCTACGTGTGTACTTTAATTAGGACCTTATTACAATCTGTTAGAGTATAATTTTAAGCGGTGGAATCATGTGTTGATGGGTTGGGGATGGTGGTGACTTGTTGTTCCCGAAGCCTCCGCATTTCCCTGGACATTGAGTTCAGTTCTGCTTGAAGTGACATCTCCTTTTCTCGTAGACATTTGATCTCGTTTTGCCATGTCTGTAAAAAATAAGTTAAATAGAATTATGAATATGATGCAGGTATTAATTTTCTTACAAATCAAGTACCATATAATTTGATAAGTCTTTTGCTCATAAGTTAGTTTCAATGGAGCCTAAGCGGGGTGGTACACTATCATATATTATCTAGGATCATACATATGATCATATGTCCCACATAAAATGACAAAAATCTTTTCATCATCACCATTTCAGTCGAAAGACGTCCACTGCTGGACATAGGCCTCCCCCAAGCGTCACCAGACCAATCGGTCCTGCGTGCTTCGCATCCACCGGACTCAGGCAGCCTTGACAAGGTGACCATAAGCTCTTAGAGTAAGGTTATTTTGAGTGTGTGTAACGGACAATGTATATGATTTATATACTTCTGTCCCTTACGCACACTTAAAATAACCTTACTCTAAGAGCGTATGGTCACCCGTCGGCGGGCGTCGCTCCACCTAGAGGACGTCCAACGCAGCGTCTTCCAGTTCGCGGTCGCCACTAAAGAACTTTTCGCCCCTAACGGCAATGTGCCCTTCCCACTAAATAACTTTGGCAATTCTTTGGGCTATGTCGGTAACCTTGGTTCTCTTGCGGATCTCTAGGTACATTTCTGATTCGATCTAGAAAGGAAACTCCGAGCATAGCCCTCTAGCCCTCTCCATTACTCTTTGGATGAATTTAAGCTGTCTGATTAGTCCCATTGTGCGTGACCGTCTCAGAGTTTTATGTCATCACTCATCACTGGCAACACACACTGGTCATAGACTTTCGTCTTGAGACACTGTGGTAAGTTGGACGAGAAGATACCGCGCAACTTACCGAACGCTGCCCAGCCGAGTCGGACAAAAATCTTTCATCAAAGACGAAATGATTCTAATGTTTATTACATATTATAACATATTATTTTGATTCATATATCTGTGATTCTAGATATAATAATGAAAGTGTAAAACCCTGCTAAGATAATTTATCATTAATGAACAGAATATCGACACTGGTAAACGTTACATGTACTAGAAATAATTATTTTTCGAAGATAGAAACGGGAATATGTCATGCCTACGTAATAGCATGCGGTTAGTAAAAATTTTGCTTGATCTCAGTGTACTGAGCATTTTTAGTTATTAAGTTAGTGACAATAAATAAAGCTGTAGCTTTAAACAGGCCTATTGTATGTTAGAACTAAACGAATAAGTACCAGCTTCCGGTATGTTAGTACTAAAGAAATTTGTTCCCTAGCGGTCCATTGAAGCCCAAATTCATGGTACACAAAAGTTACAAGACTTTGCAGTTGTGAAATTGTTGTAGCAACATCCTTCATTTGTGTTGTCTTATAATCTACACTGATATAGTTTTAGGTAATTTTTGTTACTAACAATTATGATAAGTTCATCTTCGTCGTCTATAGCATCACGCTTAAAGAACATGAAATTTTACCAGCAACTTGGCGGCACGCGGCTTTGCACTAAGGTTGTTATGGTAATATATCTACGGTTAAATGAGTTTGATTTAATCTGTAAAGTAAGTAAAAATAGTGACAGCTACAACAATACTAAACAACTTTCAATTCTCATGAAAAGGAGACAGTGGTAAAGCACACATAACAGCAAAAACCAAACCAAATTACCCACATTACTAGATAAGATTAAGATCGAGTCTATGGATCCTTACAATATTCTGCTTGAGTAGGTCGAGCTTGTCGTTCTTGAGGCGACACACTTCTTGGCGCAACATCTCGGCATCCCTCGGCGTGAGCTCGCCCCCCCCCCCTCCCGCCAGTGGCGGCGCACCCCCCACAAGCCGCCCCTGCCTCGGCCGAGGACATGGACTCAAGGCCAGTGTCACTGTCCACGTATACTCCGCCTGGACACACAAAGGCTTTTGTTAGTATTGTACTACACTGCTCGTCCTTACACGTGTCAAAGTTCATTGTAACAAAAAATTGTAGAAACTGTGTTTTTGTTTTTAGAGAAAAAATGTGCTTTAGAAATTATGTTTTTTATTTTTTAGTTTGCTTTTTTTCTAGCTACAATATTTTTTTATTTTTTTGTTTTATATTACCATATGCCATATTTATGCGGAACAGAATTGGGTGCAAGAACATTTTTAAAAAAACAAGCAGTGTCGAATATAAAAGTATTTTCAGAATCAACTAACATAAAACTACAAGCGAAACTAACGAACTATAACAAAATAACATTCTTATTATATTAGAATACATCAATTCAATTTTTTCTTTAAACTTTTGATCAGAAACCTATAAAAACAATATCATGCCTCTTAAGACGACGGTTGAAATAATAAAAACATTGACGTACAAAGTTCTACATAACACTACAGGACTAACCTGTTGCACTTTTACCACAACTCAGCCAGTCCTTGTCGTCTAATTGGAAAAAATCACACTATTACTTCACCAAGACTAAACCGTTACTTGGGGATGTGAGATGATGACGTCACCAACATGCTTAGTTCTGCCATAAAACTTTTCAAAATTCTACATGATTTAAAAATACTTAGTCCGGTTTATTCTACATGATATCCAAAACAGACATGAGATGGTCAATCAATGATGAACGCTTGAAAGTGATAGAAATGGCGAAACGATTTTATTGAAAGTAAGTGCTATTTTAAACAAAAATATTTTTTCAGAATCTTTAATTTTTGTAATTGTATTTAAAAAAAAAAATGCAACCCTTGTAGTCAACTTACGTTATTTAAAATCTATTCAAACGTAATAGCAGACACTGAAGTTTCAAACTAACTAACTTCCAGCCATCAAACAGCGAGACGTAACTTGACCATCAGTGTGACCTACTTAATTGACAATCTATTAAAGTGATTCCTAAATTATTAACCTAACAAGCCGTAAGGACCCGAGGGGCTAACACACATAATCGAAAATTTTCTGTAAAAAACAAAATAAATACTAACCGAGCGGATCCAAATCCACGGAGTTCAAACTGGAATCGTCACTGTGATCAGTGAGAGGGGGGCGCGGGGCGGCGGCGCGTGACGTCACGTCGGGGCTGGAGTCGCCCGACGCGCCCGACGCGCCCGCCGAGCGCACGGACACGGCTGAAGCAGAAGATGACGCGACGGACGACTTGGAGCGGGCGCTCTGAAATATACAAGGTTACATAGATTAGTACTGATTCACCACTTCCTTCACTGTCAAAATGGTGAAGGAAAACATCGTGAGGTAACTGGCGGAATGTTCTAGAACCAAAACTTCAAAGACATGTGACATCCACCAATCCGCACTGGGTCCGCGTGGTGGATTACGACCCATTCTTTCTCACAGAGAGAAGACCTGTGTCCCAGCAGTGGGAACATTAAAAGACTGATGATGATGATGAGTACTGATTAACAAATTCAATTTATTGCATCCATAATGTACATACAGGTGATAAATATTAATAACGCCAACAATTATGGACCCTGCCGGGCACTGCGACATTTTAGGTAGGTGTCTTACGAGAGATTAATTTTACTTAATATTTTTCCTTATTAGCAATTCTGTTATTTATTTCCTATTTGTATCTGTATTTACTTTTTTTAGGTAATGTGTGTATGTGACTACTTCATTGGCGTAGTATCTTTTGACGTCCTCGTTGGACTAAGTGATCGTTAGCGCTAATGGAGAGTGGTCTCGAAAATTTGATCCTCAGATCGGGCAAAGCATTATTGAGTTATGTCACCAGAAATGTCTTAGTTATTGCTGCCCGGAGTCGGTGTTTGTACCAAGATAGAGGCTAGCCTTTGGTTATACTTGTGAATTCAAACTCTGCCTACCTCTTCCAAGCAAAATCGGTGAACTTACGCGAAAAAAAAATATTCACTCGAACATAGAACCTCCGCCTTTTTGGGAAGTCGGTTAATATAATCATCGATTCAATTATAATAATTCCATTAAGTTTAGGTGGCAACCTACAGACCAAATTGATATTATTGATCCTAATCCCAGAACTATATTTTCTGCATTTAACATTATCAGCGTGATGTGTGGTTCTCATAATAATACTTCCTTAACCTTTTAATTTAATTACTACTAAGACTTTATTGTTGTATTCATAGAATACAGTTGCCATAACCGGCGAACACAGGTGGAAGTCCTTTTAAGCAACGGCATGCTGTGTGATGCATAGAATTTTAAGCAGCACATAATTATATGCGAATCATTGTCTCGCAATCAATACAATAAAAAAATGGTTTTGATAGAAATATCTGCTTTCTTTGTGATGTCAGCGGTTGAAGACAAAACATTATGATACTAAGGCTCACTTGCACGAAAAACGTAACTATAAATAATAATAAATTGTTTATTTGTACATTTTACATTCAAATAATTCAATACACAGATTTTAAAATAATAAATGTTGTACAGGGACACAAAAACAAGTGCGAACTGCTGCCTCCTAAACTAGACCGGGGGGGGCCTGTGTTTTAGGAGCCAATGTTCCTCTAGAATATAATTATACAACATAGACAATCATGCAAGTACCTACACAAAACATTATAAACGATAAACGATACAATTAAGTAATACATTAAATATCAATTCGAACAATAAATTTAATAACAAATTGAATAATAAATTGAATAAGATTACGAACATTAAATTGAATAATACATTGAACAGACTCAGAGTTAGTTGCTAACACAAGGTCAAATTGAGTTATTCATACAATGTTGTCAATTTAACCTCGTGTTAGCAACGAACTCTTTTATTTTGTTCCTGTGTGGAAAATCCTCATTGGATATCTTCCGCCCTGGGAAAGTGGGGGGGGGAGGGAGGGGCCTGTCAGACTCGTTCTGACTAAAAACCACCCCGGTGTTCCATCTCACACCTACGCTGGGTTCGCGGAAACGAACGATCCTTCTGCAATCCCCGGCTGGTGCCTAACTAACTAAACTAACTCTGAGTTAAGTTTTTCGTGCAAGTGGGCCTTAAGGGTAATTCTATAAGAATTTGGTACTTACATTAGGAGTATGAGTTTCATTCGGTACAAACTTATTCTTATTTAGAGGATTCTTGTTGCTATCGCCTGAGAGATTCGTGTCTACACTTGGTGATCTGAAATAGGACGAAAATGATACATTAAAACTCATAAGATATTTAGTATAAATGTTGAAATATTGAGTTCAACAGCTGCAATATGTTTGACTTGAATTTTAATATCTATTTGCAAAGCTGTGTTTTCTCAAACAAACCAAGTTAACTTAGCTGCAAAAGTACGTCACGTACGCACAGTCGTCTAATAAAAACCTTGAGGAAACTTATCATATAAATTACGATGCAAATAGTTTACGTAACTACGTATATAATTATTGATAAGCACTTAACGAATTAAATGTATTCAAGTACAAAACAAAAAAAAAACTATTTTGCAAAAAAATACTACCGACTTCACTTATACGACTTACATACATACATAGACTGATAAACACACTACCCTCCTTCGGCATTCGGGTAAAAAATACTACCGACTTCCAAATGAAAAACTACAAAGTGAGAAATAACTTAATTTTTGGAAGTCGGTGTCCATACCGCAAAAAAATGGTGCCTACGAAAGGACACGTAATCTTCCGACTGCACAGCATGATTTTTTCCTTGTTTACGACGTTTTAGTTCGCTTTTGAAGCAGTCGAGTTTTTTGAATTTTTGAATTAAGTTTTTGCAAAAAAGTTTTTTTTATTTTTTCCTTTTTAGTTTTTCCTACCTTAAGATACGCAAGTTGTTTTAAGGTCTCTATAACGCCAGATTCGATTACCCGAATAACATGAAACTTGAACATAAGCGGTGAAATAAGAGATCTGCGTACCACTTTAGAGCTTACTGGCGTGATGTTATGTTATGAAATGGTATAAACAATAAACAGACATGCGATTGCAGCAATTCCGAGAGATTTGCCGTTATTTATTGAAGAGTTCTGTTGCAAAAAAAGATTTTTATAAATCGGTTAACAATTGACGGAGATATCGGTGAACATAAATAAAAAAAAAAACAAACATGAAGTCGACCATAGAGCCTCCTCCTTTTTGGTAAGTCGATTAATGATCAGAGTCTTCGTAACGTGATCGAACTACAATGATGTAGGGCTAGATCGAAGAACATAGAAAAATAGAACAATATAAAGAACTGGCTTCAGCCCGAGGGATAATATCGGTATAAAAAGCCTATAATATGTACTTTTTCTAGTAACTATATTATTACAATATTCTAGCATGTAATCTATCGCTGGGCCAAATTTCATTCAGATCCATTTAGCGGATTTGGCGGGCTTGAGTAATAAACGTCCATCCATCCATCCACCCAAACTTTCGCATTTATGATATTAGTAGGAAGAAGTAGAATGACACTCACCTGACTTTAGAAATAAGGGCCTTCTTCACAGTATCAATAAACCTGGCCCCAGGGCCATCTTGCTTCGGCGTTCCATCGGGTTGTGGAGACACCGCACCGGGTTCCAATCGCCCACCAGCCCCCAAGAACTCCGTCGTCTTCGTCTTCAAGTCACTCGCCAAGTTCTGCAGTAAGGAGGCTCTGGTCCTTAGCTCCAGTTGAGCAAACTTCTCTGCTTTGTAGCACGCGTTTTCGGCGTTAATGAGCTTCGTAAGGAGGAATTCTTTGAACTCTCGCCCCTTGCGGAATACGGACGGCTGTGGGAGAGTCGGCCCGAAGAATGGTACGTCATCACGAGCGGTGACGGCCACTTTGTACCTGGAAGGAATGGAATAAGGATTAATGTACAATTATTGGATAGATAGGTCAGTCCAGCAGTGGAGTGCTGAAAGCTCAACAAAGCATCAAACAAGGGACGAAAAATAAATAAAAAATATAATTTATTATATTTTATTATTTGTGTATATGTGGCGACGCTTGAGAGAGGCCTATGCCCAGCAGAGGAAGTCTTTCAGCTGATATGATATTATTTTTAGGGTACCACACCTTGAAAGGAAAAAATGGAACCCTGTCCGTCCGTCTGTCTGTAAAGACCCTTTTTAACCCCCGCCGGAAAAAGAAGGGATGTTATAAGTTTCACGTGTGTTGCTGTGTATCTGTGTGTCTGTCTGTGGCATCATAGCGCCTAAACGGATGAACCGATTTCGATTTAGTTTTTTTTTGTTTGAAAGGTAATTTTGTCGAGAGTGTTCTTAGCTATGTTTGAATTAAATCGGTTCGGCCGTTTAAAAGTTATGGGCATTTTACTGTTTGGATCGGGGTGTTTTTAACCCCCGCCGGAAAAAAAAGGGGTGTTATAAGTTTCACGTGTGTTGCTGTGTATCTGTGTGTCTGTCTGTGGCATCATAGCGCCTAAACGGATGAACCGATTTCAATTTAGTTTTTTTTGTTTGAAAGGTAATTTTTAACCCCCGCCGGAAAAAGAAGGGGTGTTATAAGTTTCACGTGTGTTGCTGTGTATCTGTGTATCTGTGTGTCTGTCTGTGGCATCATAGCGCCTAAACGAATGAACCGATTTCGATTTAGGTTTTTTTGTTTAAAAGGTAATTTTGTCGAGAGTGTTCTTAGCTATGTTTGAATAAAATTGGTTAAGCCGTTCAAAAGTTATGGGCATTTTACTGTTTGAATCGGGGTGTTTTAGCAAGATAAATGCGTCGGGGGTTTTTTAAATTGTGAAATTTTACTTGTGTCGAGAGTGTTCTTAGCTATGTTTGAATAAAATCGGTTCAGCCGTTCAAAAGTTATGGGCATTTTACTGTTTGAATCGGGGTGTTTTCGCAAGATAAATGCGTCGGGGGTTTTTAAATTGTGAAATTTTACTTGTCGCAAGATAAATGCGTCGGGGGTTTTTTAAATTGTGAAATTTTACTTGTTCTCAGGCAGGAACGCGTGGCGGTATCAAGCTGAATTATCAAATTTATATCAAATGCTAAAGTCTACTGTCCCTTAAAGCTGTAAAAAAATAAAATTTCTAAGCCAACGCAATGAAAAGATACAGCCGTTTCTGCCGCAAATTTCCGCAAATTTTCGACTCTCCTAAGCGAATCAAAACCTACAGGGTACTCCCCGTGAACTCAGAATCTTGAAATTGGTACGAATCAACGTCTTATAGCAAAGATAAAGGGATAATTGCAAAATCCGTAAATTTTAGTTCCATCATATAATAAAAATATTTTTAATAATTTTAAACTTACTACCCCTTTCCTCATGAACGAGTAGTGGTATCACATTGAAATGCATATCAAATACTCAGATCTATAATACCTTTAAGCTGAGGTTTGTACGGAACCCTCGGTGCGCGAGTCCGACTCGCACTTGGCCGGTTTTAGGGTTCCGTAGCCAAATGGCAAAAAACAGAACCCTTATGGATTCGTCATGTCTGTCTGTCTGTCTGTCCGTCCGTCCGTATGTCACAGCCACTTTTTTCCGAAACTATAAGAACTATGCTGTTGAAACTTGGTAAGTAGATGTATTCTGTGAACCGCATTAAGATTTTCACACAAAAATAGAGAAAAACAATAAATTTTTGGGGTTCCCCATACTTAGAACTGAAACTCATTTTTTTTTCATCATGCCCATACGTGTGGAGTATCTATGGATATTTATATTTTTATTATATTTTTTTTCTAAACTGAATAGTTTGCGCGAGAGACACTTCCAAAGTGGTTCAATGTGTGTCCTCCCTCCTGTAACTTCTAAAATAAGAAAATGATAAAACTAAAAAAAAAATATGATGTAGGTACAATACCATGTTAAACATCCACGGAAAATTGGTTTGAACGAGATCTAGTAAGTAGTTTTTTTTTATACGTCATAAATCGTAAACCGCAATTCACCAAGTACGGAACCCTTCGTGCGCGAGTCCGACTCGCACTTGGCCGGTTTTTGTTTGTTGTTGAATAACATAAGGCAGGTCACCGAAAATTGAATCACTGCTACTTAATACCTATCATCAAACAAGTAATTCAAATCTTTTGTGGTTAGTCGCAATAAAGACACTTTTGAGGAAACTATTCCATTAGTATTACGTCAGTACTTATAAATATCTAAGTATCACTTAGACAAATTAACCAATTTTTATGGAATCTAAATGAATCTGTTCTCGATTACTTGATAAAACACCCACAAAAGATTTCACATGACCTTTATCACGAGAGTAGACATATGTGCCTGACATCTCCTTACCTACCCACAATGTTTTATTTATTAATGAAGCAATTCCTAAGTCTCCATTACATTTAACCTTTAACAAATCTGAGAAACATTAAGACGTTCACTGACTCGTCCAGCTAGTGTTTATTCACATAAAAAAGCTTCTAATTACCGAGTCCAGGATTCGTTTGCATATAAATTACTGAGAAAATTTCCATTTTACTTTCCTAGCCATTTTCTCGACTTGCTATGCAAATAATGCCACTGTACATTGTTGAGAAACAACACAAACTTTATGTAAAACAAGTCACTTGACAAGTGGAAAAAAAGTTACAGAAACTGAAGTTGTATTAAAAATAGACAACATTCGACGGCGTGAATAAAATAAAAACAAGATAGACAGTCCCGTGAATTTATATAAGATGTTCGAATTTTATTTCTCAAAGGAACTGGCTCATAGCAATAGGACGAAAATAGAAGCTTTGAGAGTGATACATGTCATGATATGGTCGAGAAAATGCATAGAGACGTCTCGTAAAAGTTACGATCATAGCTTTAATTGTTTCACATCGTCGTCGTAAAGAAATTAAAATTATGGTTTCCTAGTTTTAAAGGGAAATATCTAAGATTTATAAAACAAAATAAACGTTAATTAAAGAATTTATATTTACCTGGTCTCCCCACCGACGGATTCCAAATGTGTGACCACGATGAACGCGTGGAGGAAGTGCGATGCTATCATGTCAGGAGTGAAAGGTGTTGCCTTCTCCTGTAAATGGAAACAATGGAAACTTGTTAACTAAGATTAGGAGTTCATTGTATATTAATAGACATAAACAATTTATAAACAACAATAATGGGGATCAACGTGGACTAAACTGTGGATTTTTTTTTAAATCGATTTGATTTCGTCGTTTTCCTAAACATCAACATAATCGGTTTGGCAGTACAGACGTAAACAAATTGCAAACAGACAAATAACAGCGTTTGTAGTGATCTGTATATTCATAAAGATGATTGAAATGGAATAGATCTCATTGCATTGTTCAATAAAAGATTTAGCATCGGCCGTTTGTTAGGTTCTTGTAGCTACTTACGCAAACTGTGCCATAGACTCGTTAAATTATTGCAGTACTTCGCATAATACAGTCATAAACAATCTACATTGAAAAGCATTTCGGCATTTCCGTTATGTGGCTGAGTCCTGGTTTTACAATGGAACAACGTATTTTGGGTCCATACAACGTATGTTTGTGATAGTAAAGATATTATCTTGAAAATAGACAGCCAAAGGACACTATAAATAGATGACGAGATAGAAGATCATAATTTGCCTAGGAATGGAGACAACGCAACGTTGAGATGATTACTGATACAGATGTATAGGATAAGATGACAACTGTATACAGAGATAACAATATGGAACTAAAAGACATAATAGGGTATATTGCCAATTGGTAATGCAAACGCAGCAGGATGTTGAAAAAGTTATCATTTACCTAGAAAGAGACTGTGATAACTATACTAGGTAGGTAGTCACTGTAATATGCCCATCTTTTTGCCTTAATATATCCTACGCTGAAAGAAAACACAGTAAAAGTTTCAGAACATGATTTTATAGTACTCTTACCTGAAAAACAATTGCCACGATATCATTGCCGACGTGCCTCTTCCTCTGCAGTTGCTGAGCGTCGCCGGCGGTGTGTGGCAGTAAGGGCGCCACGTGGAACATGATCTCACGGTTGTGGTACGTCTCGTAGACGGCTTCTGTGCCCGTGTGGCCGTTTATGATGTCCAGACCACCCCGGTAGCCTGGTGGAGGAAACTTACGTTAGGGAGCTGGATAATGAAGAAAAATTGTTGAGAAGATTAGTTATTGAAGGAAATACCTAAGTCCTAAGAATCTGTTCTTGTTACTTTCGAATAGCAATTACAATTCCGCTAATTATGGGCCGAGCTATGAAATGGTAACTCAAAGATATTCAGACGGGCTCATAATATTTTAGCTTTTGTAACAATATTTAATTCAGATGCCAGATTGTACACAGTAAAGTAAGCAAATTTCAATATTATACTTGAAACAACGCACAATGCAGCTCCTATGTTTAAAATATCCAACCTCGAAATGCATATTATTTCCATCCGACTGGTATAGCCGTTCTTGGCATGGAATTAAGCTCGTAGCACCGAAATCCTAGGGTTAGACTTTAGGCACGGTGCCAGCAGATTTAATATAGTTCCAAAGGTTGCGCAGCCAAATAAAACTAACCTTTATGGTCCTTCAACTTGATCTTCTGTCCAAGCATGTCTAGGAACTCCTCGAGGGCTGGTGATATTTCGTTGTTGCCAAACAGTTGTTCCTCTGTCGTCTGCCCATAAGTCTGATATAGAACTCCAAACTTAAAGCAGTTTACTAAAACATGTTCGTCGTACGCCGCTATCAGGGATGACGCGTTGAGACACATGACGGCCGTGAAGTTATCGATGTTCACTTGTTCATTCAGCATTTTTGCCATTTTAAGAGGCGGAGGCATTAGTCCTGATCCTGGAAAATAGAAGTTTAATTATATATTCTGAATAAGCGCAGGATAGTTGCCCAGCTCATCCAAAAAAAAACGCAGCTGATTCAGCAACAAACTTTTGCTTTTAAAAGCTTCGATTGTACATAATTTAATCTAGTCAGCTTCAGAAAGTCAACCGTTTCTTCATTTTTATTTTTATATCGTGTGTCAACTCACTAGTGGTGGGTATAAGTCCGTGCATAGTTTCCGTGCGAAGCCTCAACAATATCCTAGTGTGGTCCTGGCTAGCCATGTGCTCGTTCTTGAGTGACATCACTACTGGGCCGAGATTCTCATCAGATCCAACCAAATTGATGTGTTCCTGTGAACAAAACAGATCATGATTTTGATAAAACAGAAAAAGAAAAAAAAATGTCATGGAAACCGCAAACATCGCATTGCCATGGGTTTCGGAATTTATGTCATGTTTAGAATTATGCGTATTTATAAAATTGGAATAAAACTGCATTCAGTGGAATACAATATTCATCGAAGCCCTCGAACACAATCTTTCCTAGAATAACGGATATCATTGTGGCTTTGCGTAAACACACACCAGGCATCGTTTGAAGCGAAATTAATTCAGACCATGAATACAAATTATTGTGTGTTTCTGGTAAATATCAAATAATGTGGGATTCAAGCAAAGCCAACGTAAGTAATGGGATTAAAACGAGTTCCGACAAACACACAGACTGAGTAACCTACAACATGTTAATGTAACAGGAAAAGTAGAGATAATAAGGCATATTCCATCTTACTAACATTAAAAAATGGTAAGGCAGAGATCACTTATTGATGACTCAGGTTTCACCTAGTAAATCTGGTGCCATGCAAAGAAAATTCGTCGTAACTTGGTATATTTTTACAGAAAACCTAAATAATTTTATCCTATCGATTGAACCCGAACTTCACCTTCCGAAGCAATCGTTAGAACAATAAAGCAGTCAAAAACGAATAGTAATAACAAAACCAATATTGGCCTTCAAAGCATTACTAAAATAGCCATCAGTCACAACCGCACCCCATGGAATACTATAGAAAGGGGATGTTTATAGCCACAGTAGTTATTTTAGAGGTAATGATACGAGTCGTTAATGGATTTTTTATGTCCCTTTGTCAATAAGTGAATTCAGAATGTTATTACTTCAATTATCTTAGAGGTAAACTTTATCTAAGCTAGCTAATGGACGGCTAGATTTAGCACTAGTCGAGAACTAACGTAATAAATTACTTTCGTGTTTGAGATCAATCTTGAGTAACTTATCTTGATGACTGTTGAGATAACTAGAGATGCAGATTTATAATGAAGTATCTTGGCGTGAATTAAATATATTTAATTATTTAATACTTCATGCACATAAACGTACAGAGGCGGCATAATGAGATACGTCGAGCTTTGGAATAAGACTTTCAGAAAAGTATGCGTGACAGAGTAGAAACAAAGCTCTACAAAACCAAAATGTTCTCATATTTACAACCTGCCAGTAACTAAACAAATAAGATTCCTATTAAAAGATTTCATAACAAGCTGCTAACTTGTTATTAAAACAGCACAGGTGATACATAGTGTTTATAAATACATAGATGCAGGTCCTTAGTAAGCTAATAAAATAAATGGATTCTTAATTGAGATGACACCGAAGACGAAGTTGATCTAATGACATCTGACTTGATGGTGAGCACCACAATTATTGGCTGAATCAGAGCATCAAGCGATGATGTCACGATCAACATGCTATGAACTGATTTTCCACACCCACAAGGAAAGAAGAATGAGGTAGTTACACAAACAATGGATATATTAATATTTCTATAACCAGCTTCCATGTAATATAGGTAAACAAATAGGTTTCATTTCAAAACAGACGATAACAGGTTATTGTATGTAGCTTAATTAGTTCATGTTAATAACGTAACTACCTATTTGTTCCAATATTTTCGAATATAGGAAACTTTATAACAATAAATCGTTTAATTAGTCCATGTGTGGTTACAAAACTCTTAATTAAGATAGCACCAGAACTAATTGTAATGTAAATATGTGACGTAACTATCACGCAAAAATTATTTGCAATGAAACTGACAAATATAATAATGTAAACGTTGAATTTCAAAAGTTAACGCAACATAAAACACTATATATTTTAACCAACCCAAGGTCTGAACAAAAACTCTATGCACCATGGGAGATGTTAATTAAACTACAATACACTGTCAACATTAACCTTGTCAGACCCTATTTTTTATTCCCAAGCATACAACCTTTACGAAGGATAAACACCATTGTCAATAAAACAATGCTCTGTCTCAATGAAAACAGTGAAAAATACACAGTACTTCATATAAGTTACGACATAGGCTGTATCAATTAAAGAGAAACAAGTCTACATAATTGTAGAACTTTAAGAAAACCTCATCGTGCTTTATACATTGGTAAATTACCAACGCGATCAATGCACTAAGTTTGGTCCAGACTGTAAATATTTTACCAAAACCGAATGGAAGATTTACGATAGCTCGATTAATCTTCTGAAACTTATATTGGATTAAAAATTAACACCAAATTGCCAGCCGTCACACACACTCCTAAAGTTCAATATAAACATGTAAACAACAGCCAAAGGACACAGATCATTGACTGGAGAAAATATTAGAAGTGTTCAATCATGTTAAGCTTTTACCACGTAATTTTCTAAACTCTGTTTGTGTGACATCAGAATAAAAATGCAAAATGTTGTTTGATTACGCTTCTGCGTGATTATAATAATCATTAAGCTCCCATCGATCAAATACGTTTACGAGTTCGT
Source organism: Orthosia gothica (assembly GCA_949775005.1). Classification (NCBI taxonomy): domain Eukaryota; kingdom Metazoa; phylum Arthropoda; class Insecta; order Lepidoptera; family Noctuidae; genus Orthosia; species Orthosia gothica. The sequence goes on along the minus strand of OX459066.1, from coordinate 17,484,873 downwards.
CCATTTTAAGAAATATCTCGAATTTATTCCATGGCCTTTTTCACGTTGCCACAAAGAAGCAAATTGAAAGCTAAAGATGGTAATTGAAGGGACGAGGGGTTAATGCCCCTCTTCGAACTTGCTGATGGATCACGTCAGCTGAGATGGAATCTAACAGTTTTTTTTTTATTTCATTTTGTACGAAAGTGTGCCTATTCGACTCGATGTTGCAGAAAAAATATTCTTAAATTGCAAGAGAACTAGCAAAGCGATGAAAGGTTTGAAGTCAATACTTAATTTGATCTGCCAAACTGTAAGAAGTATTGCAACATGCATGTTATTAGATTTAGATCGGCTATGTCATTGTTCATCGAATGCAGGGTATTCCTGGCAATCGAATTCTAACTAATACGCGACTATATGACTCCTAAGTTCCACGAATTCTAATCCACAAGTAAACAAGTATGTAGGTACCTACTTATTTATTATCCATACATAAAAAAAATGTAATGAAAATGTACAAAGAACGTAAAATCTTACTAGAAGATCACTTCGCCTATGATTATCTATCGGTCACGCTCTCGTACTCGATTCTCACTGAATCAATTGCATATAACCGATTTTCCCCGAAAATTTCCGAATCAAAAAACGATTCAAAGTCCCGTTGGAGTCCAGCTGTTCACCTCAACCGTACTAAAACAGATATAATATTTTTCATTTTCACCGCCTTTCAATTCACACAGGTTACCTAAAACGGTAATAATTTTTGTGCCCCACCATTTAGTCCCCAGAATGAATTGTCCCCAAACCAATTTAGCGTTATGAAAGAAGACATTTGCTTATTGCTTCCATTTTTCTTTTGTCACGGGCATCTGTCATCGTCACTGATTTAAACGAATGGATTGGCGAGCAAATTATTTATCATTTAACGAAATGTTATTAACCATAAATTTCTTTTTCATTTGTTATGTTGTATTGACAGTTAATTTTAATAAAAAGTTTTTCTATGCAAAAAAGTTCTTAGAATTCAAAATTTGCTTGGTAACTGGTCGTCCATTTTAATGAAAAGACGATTGAAAATGTTTTCTTTATTGATAAATGTCTCCTCGTCCATGGCTTATTAGCTTTTCAAACAGGTAAAATCATTTTTAAGGCTTTTCGTGTTTACATTATAAACACGAAAAGCCTTAAAAATGATTTTCAAGCGTGTTAGTCAATTACGTTTTCACGATGGGCATAATAACATTTTATATTACCGGTGTTAAACCTCTATAGGTTTTATGGCAGGACAAGATGGTCCCTGCCAGGACGTATTTACACGTCAGCGTGGTACTGGTATCGGCTTCATCGGAGCATCGCATTCATCTAACCTAACCCTTGCGGTGTCACAATGGCCCATCAGCTTTGCCGGGTTGACGTGTAACGATTGCAATATTTTATGCAAATTGTACGAGATACGCACTTTGGCCTTAAGCTAAATTATGTTTAAGCGTATTTATTTAATGCGTGATGTAAATATTCTTGGTTTAGCATCTAATGTAACTTTAAATATCTTAAATGTCACCACGACGATTTCATTGCAAAACATTACTGTATCGGTACTGTTGCGTACCCGTGTTGGAAGTTACAGCCGTCACAATCGGGTTAGTTAGGCCTTTATCTATTTCGACTGCTAGTCAAAACAAAATCAACAAAAGTTAATTCAAACTGTGGGAACCAAGTTATTTGCACGTTGCGTTACGCCCGTTTTTTTTCTTTGTTTTTTTTTCAAAAAGTAACCCTAGCACTTGCCAGCGCGTAATCTTATAAAAATCCTTCACCTGAATGTAAAGTATTACATTAACGCTGCTTCCCCTTAGGCAACCAAGCAATAACTCAAGAAAGAATTCAAATTACTCCATGATAAATAACACTACTGACTTGGTGTCCGTACATAATTAAATTTAAATTAGGCTTGTATAAAAGATAAGTCAAACGAATATTTTCCAAATTCTGTAACGAGGCGTCTGTTAAGATTTGTACGCACGATAAGACCGGGTACACACGCGGGTTGAGACTTAAATTGCTCTACAATGCCGTAATCGGCACAATCTACATGTAGCTGAGAACTTGGCTCACTGGGCGTGAAGCCAAACCGTTCCGCGTTGGTGAGCCCAGACGCTTTTCCCACTATCGTTCCCGGTTTTTTTTTTATGTAATGAGTGTGGTTGGACCCTTAATCGGTGGTTGGCGATGCATTTGTTTTTAATTGGTGGACACAGTTTTTACTCTCATTTGCAGCATATTTTCTCTCACACGTTTATCATAGCCACACTAGTTCTTACAGCTGAATGGTAAACTTTTTATTTTTAACAGCCAAGCGTTTCCACATGGCTCGCATAAATTTCATTGTAGTCTAGAAAGTTACTTGCTTGACCAGTCGGTAAAAGAACGAGCACGTCTTATATTTTATTAGAGGTAGGTACTGTTTTTAGTTTTATTAGGGTTCTCCTATTGACAATAGTGTATTACTTCTAATAAATTGCAATTTCTAAATGCAACACGTCTGCGATAAACCATCGAGTAATAATTCAGTAAAGAGAAGAAAACTTAGTTCAGTTAGAGCGAGATAGTTTTGGAAAATGCTGAAGTAACTGGATAGTTAAGTTTCGTAACAGAATAAAAATACGTGAAAACACGCGAAGCTCCGCACTCTTTGTTGTTTACATTCTTTGCAAAATCATGTGGCATCGAGTGTAGGCACTGAGTCATTGTAGCTCCACTCTATGAGCAGACGGAGTGTCGTCTGTGCGCATATCAGCTGTGGTTACCAACTTTCCCGACTAACATTATGCACTTACACGATTTGCACTCGAATGTACTGCGTTGTTCCATCTTACATTTATGTTAGTACATACTTATTGAGGCAGCCAATATTACTGTGATATCAACGTCGCAGCGTCGCGTCAGTTAGTTTTACGGTTTCGTTTTTGCATAAATTTCCTGGCAGAAAGTATCGACGAAATGTCGTCACATGTCAACTTGGTTCTGTTTCATGTGTTTTTTTTTCCATACTGTTTACTTATTCCATCGTCTTATTCATTAACCACCTATTAGGCAATGTATCTATGATCCTAATGAGATGTTGCAATGGCTTTTGCACAATTATTCAGCTCAATCAAAAGCTCTTTATGATGTTACATGTGTCATGGCATTATCTTAAGATGCGTTTGATATCGCCAAGGCCAATGAAGAGACGAAAAAATATGTAATGATTGTATGGTTTTCAAATGTGGGAAAACACAGCAATAGAAATGAAAGCTGTAGACATTTTTTGCGAAATAAACTTGATAATGAAGACAACCAGTATCCATGGGAGAACTATAAACGACACAAATAGTGAACAAAAGATAAACATACCATTATTTTATTGATTAAAAGTATATAAAACGAAAAGTATCGCATGTTTGAAAGAAGGCAATTATGAAGATTCGAAACGTTACAAAAAAAACAGAATAAAAAGCAAGCCTATGGGCGTGGGTATGGGAAAGTTCACACGTGGCACTAACTGTACCGATGTGGTACGCGTTATGATTTAGACTGCGCTCAGTGGATGGAGCGGAGTGGTTGTAAGAAATGAGCGAGTTAAGGAATGGACACTGCCTGAATGTACCAAAACAATCAAAGAGAGAATAATAAAAACTAAAGTGAAACATAAAGAGAAAGAGTTAAAATTAGCAATATTGTGAGAGTAAAAATAAATAAAGTTTTAGCATACGTATTTGCTGAATAGACACTGAATTTATCCAAAAAATATTTAAAAGCTACTCGCAATCAAAAGGGCACATTGGTATCACAATATGTCCGCAGTCTTAGCTGACATTGTACTGTCACGCTGTGAAATATAGATGCTCGGCACGATGTAAATAAAGCCTTTGATAACATTAGTAGAATGAAAATGATTACAGCCGTGTGAAATAAAACTCTTTAAACAATGGAGGAATTCGCTTAGCGCTTGTAGGGTATCTTGGAAAAAGAGCTATGTAGCGTTTTATTGCCCAGTTCGATCATAGCAATAAGAACTTAATCAGAGCTTAAAGGAAATCTGACAAAAAATATATTAATAACTTGATCGTAGCAAACATGTTTCAGTTGAATAATTCCGCATTATTTTATCGGACTCCCCAAGTAATTACTGAGAGAGAAATTATAATTTATTTGTTGTTCCTGTCCGCACACAGACCTTCCGAGAAAGGTCAAGGCGTAAAAGGACATCGACATGGACGTGACAACAGCAATATTTCATTTACAATACGATGTCAAGGGAAACGTGATCAAGTGGAAGCGAAGCGATGTTTTTAACATACTATTTTTAACTTAAGTGTACCCGAATCGTGTTACATAGGGTCCTTATACACGTCCCGGAATTACAACAAAGTTTGCGGTGTCGAAATTGTAGTAGTTGCGAATCTTGCTATCTTTTTGGGGGATCTTAACGTTAAGAAGTCGTGATTACAAGCTCAAAACGGCTTCTGATCCAGTTTTAGACAGGGATTGCGTAGAATACCAATGAAGTTGCTTCGATTTTAATAAATAGTTCAACCAAACTATGTATAGCATTCGTCCAATTGGCAAACACCAGTTGGCAACATGCGTTGGTTTTATTTCCCTGGCCGCAGACAGCGTGGCGCGCAAATGTCAGATGGTCTGAATACACGTTTTGTAATGCCACTTTTATTTTCATCATTTTGAACTACTCGAAGAAAGTACGCTCTGGTCACGAAAGTAATTAAATCGTGATTTGATTTGTGTATTTTTTACGTTGTATTGCAAATTCTCGTAATGTCGTAAGCTTTAAAACGTGACTTTCTGCATGTAGATCCCAGAGGTTGATGTAAGCATTCGTTTCAACTCAATGATATCCGATGCTCTTTACTCCGTGTTGTCATATAAATCCAAAGCTTCCACCGAGTGTTTTATAATTCAACAATTGAATCGTGATGTTTGTAAATAATCTTCCCACACAAGATCTGCGCTAAAATTGTAAACCCAAAGCAAAAGCTTTTACCTAGAAATAGAAGATGTAAGTGGACCAGAGCTTCCTAACTTAATAATACGCTATTCTCTACAACAGCACTTAAGGAGATCGCCTTTTCTAGGTGTCGGCGTAAAGTGAAAAGATCTTTGGGGACATAAGATAAGGTTTCAATTACCTTGCCAAGGAAGAATCGCCTGTAGTACTTGGCGGTGTCATCGGTGTCGATGTTATGCCGCCTCGTGGCTTGTCGAGGGGTGCCTGGTTGGGCTCGAGGTTCAGCATCTTCGCCTTCGGGGAGTGTGTCCTCCATTCCATCCACCCAGTAGCCGACTGGTGGTAAAACTATCGTAGGTGGAGTTCCTGCAAAGATAAAAAAAACAATTAATTTGTGTAAGTTATTTCAGGTCATCAACATGAGGAAAATTATTCACTTTGAAGGTTTTTTTTTTTTTTATTCGTTATAGGCTCGCGCTTGACCACTATCTCACCTGATGGTAAGCGATGATGAGGTCGACGGTGGAGCACGCTTGCCAACCCATTCACTCTTGACTTAAAGACCCCTAGATTGTAGCTATCGGGAAACACAGACTCCGGCAGGCAGGCAGGTTTGCTTACAGAAGAGTTTAACGAATCAACTCGTTTGGTAAATGGACGCCGTATATTTTTTTGCGACTTTCAAGTTACAACGCAATCACGTATGGGCTCTTTAGCCCAAATATTTTATTGTACTTTAAGGAAGTCACGACGACGCCAATTATTTTTTAGATTTCGATCTCATATGTTATGAGAACTTTAAAGAGGCCTTCAATCCAAATAGTGCTTACCCAAGGTTACAACTGTCACTGAATGCAAAGTATTTAACCGACTTACAAAAAAAGGAGGAGGTTCTATGTTCGACTTTATGTTTTTTTTTTTTTTTTTTTTTTTGTGTATGTTCACCGATATCTCTGTCAATTATGGACCGATTTCGAAAATTCTTTTTTTGTTTGAAAGAGTATGTTTCGAAATTGGTCCCATTTTAATTTGGTGAAGGTCTGATGAAGAACTTCGGAGATACACAACAGAACTCTTCAATAAATAACAGCAAAACTCTCGGGATTGCTGCAATCGCATGTCTGTTTGTTGTTTATACCATTTCATAACATAACATCACGCCAGTACGCTCTAAAGGGGTACACAGATCTCACATTTCACGGGTTATGTTCAAGTTTCATATTATTCGGTTAATCTATTCTGGAGTTATAGGGACCTTAATAAACAACTTGCTATTAGGTAGGTAAAACTAAAAAGGGAAAAATAAAAAAACTTTTTTGCAAAAAAATAGCACCGACTTCCAAATGAAAAACTACAAAGTGAAAAATAACTTAATTTTTGGAAGTCGGTGTCCATATCGCAAAAAATGGCACCTACAAAAGACACCGACTTCCAAAAATTAAGTTATTTTTCACTTTGTAGTTTTTCATTTGGAAGTCGGTGCTATTTTTTTGCAAAAAAGTTTTTTTTTGTGTAACAAATTGTTATAATTACCTCTACGGCAAATTCATATTTTTTGTACAAAGTTTCCGTGAGCATATAGTTAGGAATTGAGGATGTTTTCATATTTTTTACTCGATACGAAACCAGTATTCGTTAGTCATCGCGACCGTTGTACATTGATGTATTTCATTCGTGTTTACAGCCGTGTTTTCGTCAAATTAAGAATGTTTTAAGAAGTTATTTCATTTGGGTAAAAGTTTAATTTTATTGTTTTTTCTATGGTTTCCTTATGGGTACACCTAGTGGAAAGGCTATTCGATATTTGTTGTGTTACATTCTTGTTTAAAAAAATAAGGCAAACAAGAGCCACCAGTCCTCCTTATAACAAAACAAAATTCAGCTGTAAGCAAAAAGTATCTGTCTACAAATCACGCTTAATTTAGACACATCACAAAAGATTAAGCAAAAGCTCAGCTACAAAGACTTGTCAATATCAATGATTAGCTGGCTCGCAAACAAGAACGGGTGGATTCCCCTCCAGTCCTAAGGACCGCATCTAATTTCAAACAAGCCGTTCTGGTCTAGACCGCCTTTTGTCCAGCAGATCTTTTTTACATGACTCTCAATATATAGTTCTACGGGGCCTCATTGTTCCCACTGTCCTCTTTCAAAGGACGTCCCCATTACTGTGAGATGTATGCGAAAACCTTCAGTTCTTACAGCACGCAATGATGTAAGAAAAAATACTTTTTAAGAATTTAAAAGGATTTTAGAGTTGTTGTGATTATTATATCAATTGTTAGAAAAGTGGATTTATAATGTATAAAATCTACTAAAAAATACCCTAGCCGGGTAGTGTAGTGTAGGGTAGGGAAGGTAGTGTAAGGTAGGGTAGATAAATGTTTGGTGTTTTTATGGCAAAACGAAGTTTGCCGGGTCAGCTAGTATTTATATATAATCTGAATCTCGGAAACGGCTCCAACGATTTTCTTGAATTTTAGTATGCAGGGGGTTTCGGGGGCGATAAATCGATCTAGATGGGTTGCATTTTTAGGAAACGTCGTTTTCTCTATTTTCACCCGAGCAGAGCTCGGTCGCCCAGGTACTTTTCTTAAAATTATCTAACCATAACAAGTTTTTTAACACAAAATGTGTCCCTGACTGAAATTGAATACAAAGTCACATTACATTTATCAGCGGAAATTACAGTCACCACTGGAGCCGATTTTGAGTCGAGAAGCGAAACCGCAATTGGCCTGATTTCCCAAGATATAGCCCGTGCAGCACACTGCGCCATTTAATTAAATTAATGTTTTAATCAGCTAACTAGCGCTGGGAAACTATTTTTAAATTCAACGGAATTAAGGCTTACCTTTGTCACTGTCGACAAAACAAAAGAGTTTCACTAAAACGTGTTGAACAAAAATATCTCAAAGCTTTTTGTTGGCACTCCATTATCGGAATTCATTAATTGACAAATATTTTCTATACAAAACCGGGAAAGATAAATGGTTTCCGATGTCCGTAAAGTAAAAACGTCCTGAATTAGAACAGACACTGGGACATTGTTAAAACTACGGCTTTTATTTTAACAAAGGAGAATTTTGACAGAATTAACTCTCTTGGAACAAAACGTGTAAGAGTTTAATCCTGTAACAAGTCGTCATAAGCATTAGCACGTCTTGCCTTTAAATAATCAAGCAGTTAATCTAAAGCAGAATACTTTACTTTCACACCTCTGTTCTCAACATTTCCTTCACTTTCTCCAAACGGTTTGTAACAATGATGAAAGTTATTCTGTATTACAAAAGGTTACATTATAAATACTCTTGTATTCTATGGCTTTTGAAAATCTCTACGGTGATTAGAAACGGAACATCAATCGATATTTCGTGTTTGATTTGGGTTTGGAAAGTTGTTAGTATCATCTTTGTTTATGATTGTATTACCTAAGCACTTGTGAGTTAGAATAGAATAGAATATACTACTACTATAGTTAGTGATCGTTAACAAATTAACAATCGAACGCTTGTTGCAAGTCTACATCGACACTGCATTTTCACCAACCACTCAAGTCAGCGTAAACCGCCTCAACATCGTAACTGCATACAAATGCATCTGTGTTGACTTTCCAAAACTTATTTGTATTCCCAAACGTAACCGCTTCCTACAACTTTGTTGTATAACAAACTAGTGCTTTGAATCAACTTTCTTTGACGTCTCCGACGTACTCCAGGTTGATAAGAGCACCAACTAATTAAAAGTTTTGACGTACTTCATTACATTTTAAAGCTTTGTAACTCGAAACTCATTTTAATGGTACGTTACAAAATGGCGTATCTGCAAAACAAAATTTCTGGAATTAACAGTCTTTTTTTGAGAGCCATTTTACACAGAGAACCTTAAGTCGAGCAGCTAATTGTGTTATGACCGGGTCAACAGACCTTTTATATGCGTTTTGTTCTTGTGAGAATTTTAATAATCGCCAAGAACTCAGATAACTGAAAGAGATGCGCTAATTCCCTTAATTACAGTATTATTTTAGGATCATTTCAAGTAAACTTAGCTCTTGCAAGCTAAGTATCTTGAGAGGTACTTGTGTTATTCATAAGTTAGAGTAAGTTTCATTATTAATTAAATTGAAAAGAGTCTTGTGAGAATACTTAGTTTCTACTATAGTTTTTTCTTCTAATGAAAAAAGCTAACTTATATACTAACTTTTACTTGATAGGTACGTAGCTAGAAAAACGTCTAAAGCTTAGACGTCTATGTGCGTGGGAAAATGCTTTTATCAGATCTTGTAAAACGAACGTTCACGTACGTTGTGGCATTTAGGTAAATCGGCTGGTAACTATCGGTCCAACAAACGGCGTACAGTTTGAAAGCAAATTACTATAGTTAAGTCACTGTACTGGTCAGCTTTCAGATGATCAGCCGTTTAAAGGCTTAAAGGTCAGACCTTTTGCTTTGTATTTATGTGATCAGAACAACCGTTCACTAAATCGAAGGCTATTCATAAAATTTGCTTTGCTTTTAAATGGCTCTATTAAAAGCAAAATGTGAAGGAGTTAGAAGTCAATATATAAAAGTCTTTCTCTAAAATATCTACATCAATCAGAAACTCTATAAAAAGTCCTACTATTTCTATTCCGTCATGTTTTGATGTTTGAAACACGAAAGTCAAATTCCACTGAAAAATTACCAAAAGCTTAACATGACCATATTTAGCAAGAGTTCTCTAAATAACTGTGAAGTCAGGAAGTGGCTATAAGTGTTGGCATTAGAGCAAGACACCGTCCGCTGTGTGACATAATTTGAAAGAAGATTTATAATTAACAAGGTGCCAGCAATTTTATGAAAGGCGATGGTATTGTGACGACCTCTTTCGGTGACAGTAGACTATTTAATTAGGCTTTTGGTAATTTTAGTATATTTTTTTTACCTCATTAGATAACAATTTAATAGTTAGAAGGTTGCAATTTGACCGGTGAAAATGTTTAAAGCACTTTATTTTCAGTTAGGAAATGTTGCCTTGCAGAGTCCTTGTTTTAAATAGGCCTTTTAATGAATAGATATGGTTATATTCATTAACAGGCCTATTTATTTTCACAAGTGAATTACAGGTGCTGGATCATTTAGAGCATTACTTCTTAAAAGGAACACGACTTTTGTACATGGTACCTACACGGGTCGAGGAAATTGTGCATGTAAAGTTGCATAGCAGACTACATTTGCGGGTTACCCATTTACCTGCGCACTTATTTACACGGTAATTTAATACTGTATGTAACGTACACAACCACTATTTCTGATAAGTTGGTAAGTTTTATAACATTGTAAGCCATCAGTTCAGCCGAAAGACTACTACTGCTGTACTTAGGCCTTCTCTAAGCGTCGGCAAACCCTGTGCTTCTCGAATCCAGCGTATTCCCGCAAACTTCACCAGGTCACCGGATGACAAAGACAAGGTAGGTTACGCTAAACAACTTACCACTTTTAGCAAGAGTATCCTCCAGGAGGCGCCGGCTCGCAAGGCAGGCAGCAGCCACTTTCCGCTGCGCAGCCGCCGCGCCTGGTGAGGGCGGAGGGCCATGGGGCGCCGGAACTCGGCCCTCGGCGTAGGAGTGCCGGTCGGCGAGGGTGGCCGTCCCAGCGCCACCAGCTGACACCGAGCGGCATTTCTCTGGCCGCCCAACCTGGGAAAAAAGGAAGAAAACGTTAGTGCCTGAAACTAATGATCAGTTTTTTGTTACCATCAATTTATTTTTTTAGAATCTCGAATCTAGATTTGTCGATCCATACAATCTCTGTCTCTCAATCTCTTTAAGAAGCCAATTACTGAAATTGTCATTATTTCATATTCTCCGAATCCCTTTTATTCTCCGGCTTTGTAATTATGTTCACTAACAAGTACTAGGTAAATCAATTAACAGTCTAGAATCACATTATAGTCAAACTCATTCGACTACAAGTAATTACGCACGCAGAATCTCTATTTGCAACCATTTGATTTTATATCGCCTAGCATCGAATTTTCAACGAACTCTAGGGTAATGAAACGAAGCATTTACCACCCGTATGCAGTTCAAAGGCATTTAATTGACCAGTTTGTTGAACACGTAATGTAAAACGGTAAATGGGTTTAGAATCGTGATTTCTGTTCACTGTTTAGATAAAGTAGTAAAGGCAGCTATAATTCTAATCTTGACGCTACGCAAGTAAGCGTGACGAACGCATCGTCCAATGAACTCCCACCGTGGGATCCCGTCATTGTAGCTTTTCACGCTAACTGTACCGATTGGCATAATTTGATTCGCGGTAGACCCATCCCAACATTCCCAACTATTTGGGAACGCAGTGAGATCCCAGACCTACAATTTGTGAAACCACAAATTGATAACATCAAAACGTGACAATCAAAACAGTTTCCAGAGCGGATAGTAAATAAAAGAAACAGGTGTCTTCATTGAACCGAGTCGTACTCGTTCACGAAGTGTTCGAATTGATTCTGTACTATTGACGGAGGCATAAATTGTGCCGCACCCATAAACCCCATCAAAAGTTTAAAATTGGAAGCCGACGGAAGCATTAGCTGAGCTGTTGACAGCAACTCGAAACAAGTAGCGTGGAAAATGCTCGGGCCATTTCCACTTTGATCAAATTAATCTGACGTCACCGACGCCATGTTTCTCTTGCACGCAACAACGAGAATCAAATATCTCAACTATTCTAACACCATAAATCTAAAACTATAAACAATTTACTCGTGAAAAACAAGTTTCGAAATACAGGAATGTAGTGGAAGTCAATGCAAAAATTCACTTTGCTCGTGTCGATTGAACTCAACTGCATTTAAAAATCCATCAAAAAAATGTTTGGAGATCTCCATATCTTTCGAAGCTTTTTTGAATGGCAGTTATAGATACTTTCCCGGGAATGGTTGGAACTGGAAATAGCGTCATGTTCTAATATTCATTCACATTTATTTAAAACGGAAACATGATATTTCGGTCTATTTCAATATTCTAAGCGACCTATAAACAGTGCTCTGCAAATAGTACCTATTTATTTTAGTTTTCATGTTGTGCCACATGAATGACCTTTTACTTTTATTTATACAAATAAACATACAGTAGTTATTTGGCCATAATAATTTCGTAAATCAGATTTTTTATGAAGTTGATAAATTTACCTAGCTTATTAGGTACTATTTATCAAAACTATCAATCACTACAGAGCTAGCGTAAGCCGTATCGCCCGTATCCAATTTCGATTGACGGTTATTTGCAATTAAAACTGTTTTTTTGTTGTTAATTGTTACAATACAGTGTCAGTCAATGTGGAACGGAAAGAAAACTAATGAAATCAAGAAAAAAATGGAATAATTACCTAGTGGTGAAGACATTGTAATAGTGCGGATTTTGTGTATCAAATATCCGCATTTGTTGGGTTTCGTTTGTGCCTTGGTTGGAGTATAACCCTTTATACTTTTATGTAATTTAGATGCTTACGTAATATTTATAAGTTTGTTATGTTGTTTTTTATGCGATTTTTTTTTTCATCCATCACTGATTGAAAAAGCAATATCCCAATCGAATGATAGATTACTTTATGAAAAGCTTTCAAATATTTCTGATTGAAGTGCTTATTAGAAACTTCTTTGATCTCCTTCACCAAATGTTACAATAAAACCATCGTGCATCTACCATTATAGGATCATTAGCTCCACCACACTTAATTACAGCATCTAATACCGAACAAATGACACGAATAATTCTCTCTTGCGGCTCATTTAAACCGGGAGACAAATTTCAGTACGGCGCGGCGGAAGATTATTTGGTACAACATTAACGTACTAAAGTTAGAATTTGGGGTGATTCTGAAAAGTAAAAAATCTGAGAAAATGTTAATGATTTAACGCGTGAGTGGAGGAACTTTTCTGTTTGTTTTATCCACATTCTTACGGTAGAATAATTTTATGGTATAGGAAACATTTAATTTATATTCCTGCTCTACATTTTCTCAAGAATGTCGTGCATAAAATGTTATGTCATACTGTAACAACGCAAACATCCGTATACCATAATTTCATTAAGTAGATGTTCCAAGAAACATTTATTCGTTCTAATTACAGTCAAAATTCTGCGGAATAACCGTAAAACACAGTATTCAGTCGGGTATGTGAATCCATTACCTCAGGAAGCTTCATAAAACAACCAAAATGTTTGCCCACCTGAAACACATTTGAACATCGTTTTCTCTTCGTAATTATTCTGTGTAGGGAGACAGGGGTAAATGTACTTTTAATTATGTAATCATTAACACCCGTGTTACAGAATACTCGTAAGAAATGAGGCAACAGAAGTGCGGCCTGCCTGGCCGGTTGAAAAAAATTTCATTGCGCGAAGTGGGGACAAAAAAACTAATTACGTTAGCAAAAGAAACTTGCTCTTACCAACTATACATATTTAGTGCGGTATATTTAGGTTTACGCGTTCCGTGAAATGTGTAAGTACAGGGGTGTATAACATTTTGAAGTAAAATAATGTTGCCAAGTTGCTAATTCACTGGCGAGTGAATAGTATCCACGTTGAAAGAGGAGTGGCGTACAAAAAGTGAAAAAACTGATTTAAATATTGTGCACGCGCTTCTGGCTTTTGAAACGCGAGGTTTATTTACTTGTATTGGCAATCCGTACATAAAATGCCTACAAGTATTTCTGGGATATTTATTTGTGTAGCGTGGAACAACAAAGATAATCTCCTGATACTGAAATGCTTCGCGCTAAATCCGTCTGCCTAACCCGGGCGGACTGCATCCACAGGTTTAGATCGCTCGTAACATTTCGGTGAAGTATATTTAGAAATCGGTTCTACATATTGGTTTATTTTTAAAATAACGGTATTTGTTTTCCTTTTTTTGCGTTGCATCAAAAATCTTGTAGTGTATTCCTTGGTTTGGTTAGGCAACTGAAATATTGATTTGTATCGCACTTTATTACATTTTATGATCGCTTACATGATTATGAGTTTCTAATAAAAATATTTTTAATTAAAAATTATAATTTATATAGTTTCTTTTATTTTAATACAGCAATAAAGGATTTTTATTTAAATACCTTACTTACGTAACAGAAACACTCTTGCATGAAATGTGTTTAGAAACGCTATTTCTATGCGATATAAGAATGCCGTCCATAAGAGGTACGAGACCATAAAGAAAAATTGTTACCTATTGGCTTTTGGAGCGAGTCTTGGCAAGAAATATTTTCCATTATGGGCGAAATATCTGAGACTATCTCTTATCTATTTGCTTTATTATACTGCTTTATAAGTATATAATAAGGATGCCATCAAAGTCACTTCAATATCTATGGATTCTCGTTTTTGCTTTAAAGAAAAAAAAATTCCTTGATATAAAATTTCTGTACATAATCTGATTAAAATAAGTAGTTAGCGAATCGGTGCACTTGAATTTCATTACTGAAAAAAGATATTAAAATTGGACTTTTATTATTATGATGAACTACCGCGGTACTTACATCAAAGTTTTATATCAAATAAGTGGGAAAGCAATTACTCATCAGTCAGTCTCCTGACCTATTTATCACAGGCTGTGCAGACTCGAAATTTGGCACATGTTTCTCTTGGCTTGGATGCTCATTAACAAATAACCCCTAGGGGAAATATCTGGTAATTTAAGTTCCATGCGAGTAAAGTCGCGAGCACTTTAGATGCCCACGTGGGCTGGTCTGTTCCATATGATTTTATGACATATCATTATACTGAATAGATTTTAATTTGCCTGTTAATTGAGCTAAAAATTAACTGCGAACCTCTTTAAAAGACTGACTAGTTTTTCAGTGCGATAAAAGACTTATATTTTTTGGAGCTAGCAAAGCTGTAGACCCTGTTCATAAAATCTAAATCTATCATAAAAAATATTATAAGATAATAACTAGAAGTACTGCTCCTAAAAAAATCTTTACATTGCTATCAGTGAAAAGATTTTTTTAAACTATATTGCTACAGTATTAACGAGTGAAAGGACATATTATATAGTATGCTTAAAAAAACACGGATGATGTCGCGGGCACAAGCTAGTCAATAGCATGCAAAAACATTTTACTATAAACCCATAAATTGTTAGTATGGAATGTTAAACTCAATCACCGAAACGTAACATTACACATAGTAGCCAAGAACCAAATTATTATACAGTTGAGTAAAACGTAACAGTTATGTTAGTAAAATCGCATTCACCGTTGCCCATTATGTGGTAACATTAAACATTCATGCTTTTTACTTAGATAGTTATTACTTCCTTATATCACTGTGAATTACTTTAAAATATCATTCATCTAGCGGCCAGTATTGCGGCTATCGCGTATACTATGGATTTGAATTGACATCCTAATCGCAATGTTCGTAGCGTTTATGTGTTCTGTAAATAATCACGACATGAAAACGTTGAAGAAAGGTGTTTCAGTAGTTTTGTGGTGTTTAAGTTTTGATTCTACCTGAACTTGTGGATTGACATTTCACTTCAAATTTGTCCTTTTTAACCCCCGCCGGAAAAAGAGGGGTGTTATAAGTTTCACGTGTGTATCTGTGTATCTGTGTGTCTGTCTGTGGCGTCATAGCGCCTAAACGGATGAACCGATTTTGATTTAGTTTTTTGTGTTTGAAAGGTAATTTTATCGAGAGTGTTCTTAGCTATGTTTGAATCAAATCGGCTCAGCCGTTGAAAGTTATGGGCGTTTTACTGTTTGAATCGGGGTGATTTCACAAGATAAATGTGTCGGGGGTTTTTTAAATTTTGAAATTTTACTTGTCGCAAGATAAATGTGTCGGGGATTTTTTAAATTGTGAAATTTTACTTGTAAATTAATTAATCTTCAAACGTGGCAATGCTGCCAGTCTTTTGGGCACATTACCAGTGGACAACGATGGGGAGGAGTTTTTCGACGCCATATTTTACTTTAGTATATCGTTAGGTTTTTACGCCGAGAGGGGACGCCTTAGAAAGACATGCATGGACCTTATAGGTGATGTTCTTCAGAAAGGCCAAGTGCGCAGTACACATAACCGGCGTGTGTGTATCACTACATGTATGAATGTGTGTGAAGCAAAAGAAGTATGTAAGGATCGTAGCAGGTGGCGTTCTGTAGTTTCTGACTATCACCATGGGGAAAAGGCGTGAATTTATGTATTTATTAGTAAGTGAGTAGTTTTTGGTTTAATAATATGATTGTATTTATTATATTAAATTGTCTGGAATAGCAAAAAAAAAATCTGCTAAGTTTTCTTACTGAAATTTAATAGAACAACGATACAGATAAATTAATTAGATTAATTACTCAAACAAATGAAGGTAATGAAATGGAATTAACACCATAGATAAAAAACTATGTTCCTTTGCTTTTAATAATACAGTAAGAATAAATACTATTCTTATCTTAGTTTCAATATTATACAGAAACAAAGCCGACATTGGATTACAGTATTTCATTTGGCAAATGCAGCCTCCATTTAGTTATTGGAAAACTTTATGTAGTTGTGTTCTCGTCACATAAATATTACGGTTTATTACTATCTATTCGCGAAATGGAAATGTTGAGTGACGTCATCCGTGACGTCACAATGTTAATTTAATTGGATCCCTCTAATGGTTGTTTTATGTTTGCGTTAGTTATTAAGCACTTTCATACATAAGTGATTTAGGTAATAATTATTATGGTAATAATTCATAAATTTGATTACTTACCTAGCAACTACTTTATTCTGATTATTTTTGTTTGCAAAACTATGACAACTTTTGTGAAATGTTTCCAATGTTTTCAGAAGCTCGTCATTTGATTTGAAAAACAAAAACAAACTTATTTATCACAAGTACTAAATACGATGAAACTACGCCTATCGAGTCTACCTATATCTGTCGACCGGAAAAAAACTAGGCAAGTGCGTGTCAGACTTCGCACATTTAGGGTTCCGTACCAAACCACAACATCAAGTTGGTTGTAATAGATAAATGAGGGCATTTAAAATAAAAATCTGATATATCAATATATTGGTATTTTTTACTAAAATATACGTAATAATAAACATTATCACCAAATTTAAAGTTCATTAGTCAATGGGAAGTTAAAAAAATGGTAACAAAAACATATTCAAAATTTTAAACCCCCGACACATTTGTCTTGCGAAAACACCCCGATTCAAACAGTAAAACGCTTACAACTTTTGAACGGCTGAACTGATTTTATTCAAACATAGCTCTGAACACTTTCGATAAAATCTGTTCATCCGTTTAGATGCTATGATGCCACAGACAGACACACAGATACACAGCAACACACGTGAAACTTATAACCCCCCTCTTTTTCCAGCGGGGTTTAAAAAAGGCAGAATTTGGTGGCTTCTCATTTCTTTGTTTTCTAATGTTTTAGAAAACATAAAATACAATATTAATTTACTCAACGAGTTCTAAACAACGATACCCCACTCGATAGGGCATGTCAACAACTTTTCTCGCGCCGCCCTTTAGCTGTATGTGAAAACCTTATTTTTTGACAATTTGTATAGCTTGAGTCAACAAGATGACACACAGACAGACAGACAGACAGTATAAGTACTGTGAAAAATTTAAGACTGTTGCTCCAACCATTAGGGCTCTGTTTGGACCCTTCGGGTACGGAATCCTAAAAAAAAAACTAGCAAAGAAACCAAAAGAAAGTAGAGAAAAAGGATGTTTACCTATTAAAAGCTAACTCCGTATTTGTTGCGGAATCGAAGCATTATTTGAGTGTGTAGCCAAAGACCATGATTGGTTTGCGCTCGAAAGTAAATTGCTTCGATGTGGTCGTCGTTCACACGTTGTCAGAAACACGACATGATGGTAACAGTGAACTCTATTGAAGCAAGCCTTTATTTATATGCTGACTAAATTATGATGGGAAATCTGGCCATATCAGTAGTGTCTACTACGTTCTATACTGATTATTTTTTGTAAATCGATCACGTTCGGTTCCGTTCCGTTCCTTTCCAGGGATATAGATAGTGATCTATCTATCGCCGTGGTATGGAACCGAACGCGATCGATTTACAAAAAATAATCGGTATAATCAGATGAAAACGCAAGTTACGTCGGCACGGTTTCTTTGTATGGGATGAGGCATATGTATGCTAGTATTATATTATCTGTGCCTATCCCATAAAGGAACGTAAACAAAATACGTGCGAAGCTAGCGGCCATTTAAAAAAAGAACTCGTAAAATTTAAAACTCTTTAGTTTTTTTTCACAAAAGAGTTTTAATATCTGACTTTATTAATTTTATTAATTAAATACTTATACCACGATAATTTGAAATTTTCTTGATGAGTCTAAAGAGGGAATTGATGGCTTAAATTAAATTTTCATAAAATCAACTTCTGTCTGAATCTGAAGTCTTCCTGAAACTTTGCCTTTCGATAAATGAAAACAAAGACAGAAAGAAAAAGTGACGACGTACAGTTCATTGAACATTTCAATATTTTCAAAACAAAAGTAATGTGTTAATGAGAGAATCATGTAACCGTTTCACCTGTTAACACGTGTCAGCACTAAAGCTGAACAGCTTTATCTCATTTCAAACAATGATAACAGATAAGCTTAACTGCATCCTCGAGCATTGTTGTCGAGACTCACTCCAATTCTAGGCGATATTGTACGTCACAATAGCATTGTGGTTCTATCCTTGTGACGTCACCAAATTATGATTATCGAAGGTTAACAACTTTATAATAACTGACTGGTCATTGTTTTATCTTTTTGATGCAGACGTATTAAGATAAGCAAATTGTTTTATTTGTAGTGCGATTCCGATTCTGGTATCTTGGAATTATATTTCTTAAGTCACGTTGCTTCTCTTCCGCTATACATTTTGCTATAATTATAGGTATTTTCGTATGATTTTAAATACAAAAATACTGAATAGAATTTTGAGCAAAACGTTCGAATATATCGAATTTATTTAATTAATAAATATAAAAACAAAAGCACGCAGGTAAAACTTTCATCTGTCGTCTGCCCTTTGGAATTACAAACATTGTGAACTGTGGGTCGTTGACAACTACGTGTAGCAAACAAATTTTGAAAATGGATCGTTGACATGTCATTTGAAAGGCAAAGGTAACATTTCGTAAAGCCTGTCAACGAAAACATGATTCAAACAACCAAAGAGTTTGAATAGGTACTGGCGTTATCAACCTAGACAGTGTAACGGGGATATCTCGTGTTCATTAAATAGCGAGGGGATGTCTACTGCTACCATTGTTCAGCGCCTGATACTAACGATATTGCTGTGCCATTTACTCGTTTCCGAGATAAAGGTGCCTCACACGGTACCAACAATATCAAATGGAAACATTATTTAAACATTACGTTCAGAGTGAATGACGGTTGTGGTGGTTTTAGAGAATGCAACGTGTCTGAAGCCATAAACAGGGTTCTATTCAGAATTTCATGAAAAGATAAAGGATAACTTGTCGGCAGCATTGTTTTGTTTACACGATTTTAAGCGTTGGTGTTAAAGCACAGACAGGCAACTTGTAATTGTTTGTACTGTTCCGCTATGCTTGTCACTTTCTATAATCTTTGATTTCCAAAATATTTCGTGCATTTGAGGTCAGATAAGATAACTCAGTGCAACCCAATAATTCAGCAATTAGTTGATACGGCCTTATCATCACGGATTGATTTTCTCAGAAACTCTGAAAAGCGCTCTAGGAAAGTCGAACCAATGTGACCTCTATTAGATATTCAGCAAACTTCACCTACTATTTTCGTGAAAAGCAATCGTGACTATCATTTGATATCGAACGTTTGATTACATACTCTTACGTGCGGATACACGTTCCGATAGCGTCAGTTTATGTTTATTGGTTATTTGGCTTCGCTACTTTATGTAATAAAATTATTTAACGACTCACTGAGAATTTGCTAAATATTATTGTGTATGAATTCTTGATAAATCCGTAAACACAACATGCGTAGTATCGATATTGAGATAAGAATTTTCAGTGTGGCAACATATACATTGTAAAGAGAATTTATAAGAAAAATTAAATTATAAAAAGTATTATACAGTTCTTCATTCCATTTTTGAAAACAAAATAGTTTTTTCAGTTTCATCTTAGCTGTTTGTTCCACAGGCAAAATAGGGTAATGAACTAGTCAACAATATTCAGAAAATCAGATTTCAAAATTCCAAGACGTGAAGGTAGCATTAAAAATGCAAATGGGAGTGAAAAGAGCTCTTCCTAGATCCCCAGCGAGTAATTGCGTTTATCGGAGCGTTAAATGAGCGTTGCAATCTTTAATCAGTTCGGCCCCATTTTTTTTTTAATTCATTTGACAGCACGAGCTGTTTGTTTGACAGTTTTTTTTAGTTTTTAGCTTAGATTTGTTTATGTAAAACGGTTCGTTGTCTTAAGCTTTAACATTTAAATCTTATTGTTATTTATAGATGAATTGTTGATGACATTCTGGAACGTTATCTGGGACATTTATAAGTATAAATCTGGATATAAAAATGTATTAAGTATAAATTTCATTTGGATCAGAATGCCTGCTTGAACGTTGCTTTATACAGGCGAGGAATTTTTCAAAGGCAAATAATTTTCTCATAAGTATGCCATGTTAGTTTCGAAATTCACAATACGAATGGCGTGTGCTATCTTTGTGTGTAGCAGATATTTCACGTTGCTCTATTATTAACATTGTTTACAAACCGGGCTAATAACGCGTTACTAGAAGATTGGCTATTGTTTCAAATTCTAACGTGTAAGAAATACGCCCCATTCGGTCTCAAGGTAAGTAGGTGAAGCTCTGATACCATCGACGAAACTTTGTATCGTCTTAAAATGCATATTTCATATGTGAATGGGTCCTTTGATCGCTTTGTGTGGAATCAGTTAGCGGGTTTTTTTAAGACGATTTTTTTTTGTTTTTATTTAAATCGACTTCCTACTTCTAAGACTGAGTATTTAATTCTTCGGTAAAGCTTCTGCATTCAGCAAACGAAAATAAATATGCTGCTTCGATCTTTGGTGACAGTAGTTTCTCTCAAAGCGTTTTCTTTTAAAGTTTTAAAAGCCTATTCCAAATTTACATCCATACTTATTAATTTGATTCTAAATTAAAATGTTACAATGTAAAACCGTCTGGGGTGACGCAAGTGCGTACCTCGAATGCGCTTGTTACTTTTGCATTGTGTAACTTGTCGTGCGTACTGAACGGCACGTTAGTGACATATGAATAATAGATTAATGCTATTGTGATCGATACAGCTCTTAGTTTGCTACTCGGCCTTCACTCTCCAATTATTGACACCGACAGAACTTTACCGTGTTAGTGTCATGTTCAAAATAAAAAATAAAACACGTCTAGTCGAATGAATCTGCATCTATCTAGACTGCTCCTAACTTTTCTGGGATCGGCCTCCAGACTATCCACGTGCAGTACCAATTTTACATGGTCAATTGTATATGACTGACCTCCATCCTCCATTATCCAGTAACTGGGTAACACGATAACCATTGGCAAGACTGGTGTTAGATTTTCTGGCTTCTGACTGTCAAAGATCCGCAAATCATTTGAGCGGTCCCGGTTCAAATTTCAAATGATAACCGGGAACGTGATGATCAACCATTCACGGACAGACCTCTGCAAGCGTTACTTATCCTTGAAGATCGAACCGTGCTGCTGAATGAAATTATTTAGCCACGAGCACCTTGATGTCATGGTGTGTCGGTGTCATGTTCAAAAGCCAAAAAACAAAACACTTCTAGAGGAATGTATCATTAAAGCAAACGTCACGTAATGAACCACTTCCACGGACGTACACACGTCTACCAGCGAATATGGCTTTATTCAAAAAGTTCACAATCGTGAATGAGAGTATTTCCTTTACAAAGCGAATGCTGAGCTCTGGAATTGCATCATTGTGCTGCACAAAAATGCTGCAGTGCTAATTTCGCATGCACCGCGCTACTCGTGTATGCCATTATGAGCTTACGAACCTCCTAGACCTACTGTAATGAGTACCCAAATGAAATCTGCGTTACATGCACACAAACAAAAAAAAACGACAGCAAATAGGTTGGCACGTATTCCATGCCAAACTTTTTAAAGAAATTAAAAAGTGCAAGGCAGTAAAAATCACTGGAACAAGCCACGCGACGTTGAAAAAATCTGAATGTAGAATTAAAAAGTTTGGAAATGGAATAGAGCGTGTTCGAAATTCGAATTTTGTTGAATCGAAATAGAATTCCTACTCAACTACTTCGGGAATTAGTTTTCGTTCTCTCAAGCTCGAAATTTAATTTATAAAGTAGGACGAATCTATGCGGATATCTATTTTAAAAGTTGAATCACAACAATAAAGACATTATCAACTGCTGTCGTTTAACGTTACCAAAATAGTGGGAAATTTGCATAAAGGCACGAAGAAAAACAAAGCAAAAAAAACATGTCTCGAGAGACACTAACAGGTTGTCCACGACAGGTACAGTTACACGACACACATTGTTGGCCCAAAAGCTTTGTTTGTGAAGGGGTAATGTTTAAATAATCGTCTGAGATGACTGTATGGGACAGACTCTTAGACTGCTTCCATAACGATATACCTACATACTTTCAACAGCGTAAAATAAATGTAGCAGTATAGCATGATCCATTACAGTATGACAATGCAGTACACGGATGACTACTTAAGGTGTTAAATCGGAACAACAGGGTGTGCCAGGAGAAAGCGTGCAAGAAATGATGCGGCAAAATCCATCCAAGGTGTGCGGATGCGGGAGAAACACGGCAAACAGCACATCAACGCATAATTATGAAATAATAAGCACACTCAGTGAGCAAACGCAATCGCAAAAGTCTAACGTGTAATTAGGAGTTTAATCCATGTGCATTGATTAAATAGGGATGCTCCCGCGTTCGCTATTCAAAGGATAAAAAAATATTTCACCTCATTTAAAAAAAAACAATAAACTGCCAGTTATTCGTTATTAAAAAAGTTATTTCATATACGCCGTGTGTTGGATTTGACATCCAATATGTGCCAATGGACTAAAAACACTTTTACAAAAAAAAAATACAACCGACTCCCAAATCAAAACACTACAAAGTGAAAAATAACTTCAATTTCAGCAGTCAGTGTTCTTGTTTTTGTTACTTCGTTTTTTGACACCGATTTCCGAAATTGAAGTTATTTTCACTTTGTAGTGTTTTGATTTGGAAGTCGGTTGTATTTTTTCTTTAATATTTTTAGTTATGACACATAATGATCAAGTTCTACAGTAAAGTACCTATAATGCACAAAGCTATGCCAGAATAGATTACACGAATAACATAAAACTTGAACGTAACCAATGAAATGAAAGTGTACCAGAGTAAACTGTACACGTCTTCGTACCCCTTTATAGCTTACCAGCGTAAAATTATTGGTGGGGCTGATGGCGTAAACAATAAACAGACATACGATTGCAGAGTCCCGAGAGTTTTGCCGTTGTTTATTAAAGAGTTCTGGTATATATCTCCGACGTTCATCATCAGATCTTTAGCTATCAAATAAACAAATAATCATCAAAATCGGTTAACCTAGTAATAGTTCTGAGGTGACGCAAATAAAAAAAATACAATCGAATTGATAACCTCCTCTTTTTTGAAGTCGGTTAAAAATATATATGTTCGCTATCAAAATTAATATTCGCAGAACGAGCTCGCTGCTCATTGAAACTTCCTGTCTTTAATACATAATAGGTACTTCAATAACACTCCTATTCTTTTGAAAAAGGAACGGTCGTAATCATCAGTCTATGATTAAATTAATCGAGAGGAAGACAATTAAAAACTAAAGAATAAAGAAACAAGATAATTATAGCCTTAGACCTTCTCATCGATGAAGCGAAATTGGTAGGTTATATTCAAAGTCAAAATGTCGAATATTCAGGCAACGTAAGACTGAAACGTAACAAGAGTAAGAAGCTCGCTCATTCGTCACAGTTCGCTAAGCACGTATAAGTTACGAGTAGCTAAGGAATTTAATATATTCTAAAGACTGTTCCACCTTCACGCTACGCAACCACGCAATACTTCACTGCTTAACTTCTTAACGTGCCAGTGCAAGAGACAAACTTGACATGTCTTCTTGTATCTTGTATACGGAAAAATTCAATCAATCTGCATGGCCTTAGACAAACTATTAATGCCAGTCTATTTGAGTGCAGCAGAACAGTATTTTACATGAAGCGACTGTATATCTGACCTCCATAACCCTTACTGAGCACGGATAACCGTTGCCAAGACAGATGTCAGACTTTACTGGTCTGCTGTCTTCTGACTACCCATAACATTTGTCAAAGATCTTCAAATGACAGCTAGGACAAAGCTTCTAAATCATTAATTTAATATATCAAGGCTGTATTAGTAGGTCAACACGCGGTTAATAATAAATCATGTAGGTATTGATTTTCAGTAAACACTAAACTGCAATATATTGCCTTGATCGCAAATTGGTATTCTGTCAACTGCACATGTTTCAGCAACGTGGCCCTTTATTTACTAGCAGTCAAATTATAAACTTAATAAATATACCAACCGTATTTGAAATTCACCACAAAACGAATACGACAGTAAAGGTAAATTATGTTATGTTAAATCCATTGAAATCTGTGGTAGTACTTACTATTGCCAAATCTATAAAAGTGGCGTTCCAGTTTAATTTTAGTTTATGGTAGTTCTGTGTTGTCGTTATTGTGATTTAAATGTCGGAAATGAACAAAATGTATATCGAATCTCGATATTGTATTGCAATTATCATAAATCTCGATAAAGACGTTATTGGATACTTGAAATGAAATGTAATAAATTAGAGTTAGGTTGACATATCTACTAATTAATCTGAGATACTAGACAGCGAACAATTCACAATTTAACTTAAAAAGCATTGCTTTGTAAATGCTGAAACTGTATCAATTTGTATGAAACAACAGCAGAAAATTCAGATCAAATAGAATAATTTTAAAGCCACTGTAACCATTCAAATCCATATCGTATTTGTGTAAAACTAGCAAGCCTAGCAAATATTGACAGATGACCGCAAAAAAAATAGACCGATGCAGCTGTTGAAATCAAGTTTTTTTTGTTGAAACATTCAATTGATAAAATTCCGCTGTGTGTTCCAAACAAATCCAGCAAATAGATTCACTATCAATCTGCTGTGAATTGTCCAAATCCAATCTAACGCCTGCGCCGCGTACACTTCGCTTTGTGAATAAAATATTATTGAAAAATATGAGAGGTTCAGCTCGTTAGAAGTTATTGTGAAGCACTCTTTTTCTTTGAAATTCAATTGGATAGAAATTGAACAAGAAAAAGATGCTGATTTCAACGATTTCTCTTTAATGGGTGACTTTGAAAAGGCAGGTTAGAATCACATCACATCATATCATCAGCCTATTAATGTTCCCACTGCTGGGACACAGACCTCCACTCCTAATCCACCCACCCGCAGGTTTGAATATGATCTTGAATTAACTTTACAACCACGATGCGTGTTATGTTTAAAGAAAAATGTTAACTAAATTATTTGCTAACAGGTATATTTACAAAGAAAAGCATTCCTAACGAGCTTGTATAATTTAGCGGTAATTATAAACTCCTAGAAACTGTGATTTTTCTCTTTCAGTAAACTCGTAGAAACACTGAATCATCCTGTTTCAGTAGAAGAAATTATGTTAGAAACTGTAAATATTAGTATAATTGTGAATATCGAGCATAGAATCAGATTTACACACCGTGAAGCAGTTTTCGTGAGAAACAATTTTATTATTCACGCCAAGTGTGAAAATTGCTTCCATTCGGTAAATTCATTTACGTTTTGGAATTATGCATGTAAAATACTTCGTTGTTCGTTCCAAACAAATTTCCCATAGTTTCCTTTCCTTTGTTATCGAGTTTCGTTCCAATTTAGACATCGTTTTTTACTGCAGTGTTAAAAGTAACTATTTGTATTCGGCATTTTCCTTAGACCCGCTTTTCATTTAATTATTTATTTATCATATACTTTCTTGTACAACACTTAAATACACCGCTTTTTAGTATCAAAACAAATCTTCTTTATGTTAATCTATTTTAAGGTTTTAGGAGTAAATTACGCCAGATTTTAAACAAAAAAACATCTTTCTGGTAGATACCAGAAAGATGTTTTTACAACAGATGTTTT
The DNA here is from genome assembly GCA_949775005.1 of Orthosia gothica. Taxonomy (NCBI): domain Eukaryota; kingdom Metazoa; phylum Arthropoda; class Insecta; order Lepidoptera; family Noctuidae; genus Orthosia; species Orthosia gothica. Next base: position 17,458,633 of record OX459066.1, on the reverse strand, counting down.
ACTGGCACTAAACAGTTACAATATTGCAGTAACTCGTCCAAACTTCCAAACTCCGAAATTAATCCAAACGAAGTCATTACTGCATTCAATAACATCTCCCTTCGAGGTACACCGCCAGCCCCGATGTAAATACTATATGCAATTCTAATCTTTAATAACATTGGTGTAATAGCTAATATTGCATGTGCTCAGAGTAAATAATCTGCATTGCATTGCTCCAGGCGATGCGCTAGTATTGGAATCGTATTGCGGTTGGATCTAGGTCGTGGGATTGAACTTAGTCTTACGACAATGGATTCAATCAAACACCCGATTCATTATGCGAGTATAGTTGTTTTGATCTCCTCAATAACAAATTGGTTTCGTACTGTAAACAATTGAAGAGCGAAATTTTCTAACGCTCTAGTTCACACCTTAAATTCTGATGTTCTATTGTTTTGTGGGGTTAAATGGAGAAAGCTAATTTCAGCGATAAACTATGTCAATAACAAGCAGACAACTTAGGCTATCTATCATTGATTGTTATCGCTAAAGTTGAAGTTAGTTTTGTTGGAAAGTTTATGATTCAAATTTAAAGGTTACCCCATCTATTAAATGAATGTTTCAATCTACCAAAAGCAATGCAGTACCCATTTTTCCTACAGCCATTTACCCTCAAGGGTTTCTTTCAAATCTGTCAACAAACCGTCAATATTCTCCAACAGGGAACGAGTTAGCCGTCCGAGAGGAGGCACAAAGCTTTGCGGGACATTATCTAGTCAATAGCGAATGTTTGATCAAATTCACTAAGTTTCACTGAACAATGACAGGTGAAGTTACAGCTTTTAGCCATAGACAGGTTATAGAGACAGTAACTGGCTTAAACGGCGGTTTCAGTACGCTTTTGTATTTGAATATCTTTGAGGATTAGTCTAGTGGCCTTTGGTGAATACGATATTAGGATGAGTTCGGTTGGTAACACAGAAGCGTTCGTGGAAATAATTAGGTACTACTTTGTTTACACGTCGTTGTAAAATGGAGAATTTTCATGGTTTGTATTTAACGTAATTAGCGTCTTTCAAAAAATGAATGGATATTTTATTTAATTGCTGCTGTGTTTGCAGGAATGCGCGAAAAATGAATAGCAGAAATTTCATGAATTGCATATATTCTCCCGTCATCTTTTAGTATTTGCTTACCAAGCTAAAATATTACACAACAATTATTAAGAAAGTTTTTCACGCAACCATTACCAAACTTAACGATGACATTTAAGTTCGAAATTCAAAAGTGAAAAGACAAAATCTGCAGCGAAATCCTGCTCTGCTCTGCAATGTTAAACATCATACTGGCAGTGTTTTGATCCGGACTTTCTTTTTCATTACTTGCATAAAAGCCTCCTTTGTCATCGCAGCCTAAAGTCTGGGCTAACGACTAGCGTTTGCAGGTAAGCGGAAGTTATTAGCGGGGTCTTTGACCTCACTGGGCGGCGCGCGCCCGCCCAAACATTGTCGATGTCTATTAAGTTTTTTAAAAGTTAAGCTGGGAAAACTATGGTTTTAATCTTATGTCGAGAAAAAGTAAGTTTATCGACATATTTATTTAATACAAATATAGTCTCGTCACTAAAAAGATCTCTTCAATTTATTTTACTTAATTATTTTTTTGTCATCCTAGGATTGTATTTATGTTTTTTTTTTTCACAACACTAAATACAACATCTTAAAGTATTGCAAGACGGTGTTATACACACCTATTAAACTATCTATATCTTATGAAATAAATCAGCAATAATAAAAAAACTAAAATAACAAAAAAATCTGACAAAAAACAATTTCCATTATAAAATAAAACTTTCAGTTCGATATGTATGAAGAAAATTTTCCAGGCAACTAAAATAGAAATAAAAGATTTTAATGTGAGCAACAAATGGCTAACATTACGAGGAAATAAACTGCTCGTCTGAAACCGAGCAATTGAGGCAAGATTGTACAATAATTGCCCGTACGGAACCCGGGAACGTCTCATTACAACTACACACACGATTACTAAGATTTAGTGTTCCGACAAATTAAGCAGACAGATTATTTCGTCTGTAAGTAAAGCACATCAACAGGGCTGATCCTTCGGTAATAAGAGAAATTTTAAATATAAAAAAATACGAGAATATTTATTTGTAAAAGGAAATCGTCATCTATATCCTTGAACAGGACGCCTATAAAATAAATTGTCTGGCCTGTTAGGCTTTCAAAATTTATTTTTAGACCTTCGATAAAATTTATTCTGGACCAGCATAAATTCTAGTCAATACATATAAATGCTTTCATTTAAATCAATCATAATAAAAATAATTCAAATAGTTTGTGTGTACGAAGGTAAATAAGCTCTCTAAAAAAATCTTAATCATTCACTGATAGAAACTAGAAACCTACACTTTCTCTACGCATACCGCAAATATTTTCTTCCAATAAAAAAAAAACTTTTGAACAAGGTTTTTGGCCTACCGTGCATTGTCATCCAAACCAAACACGTATGAAAAATTTCATCTTTATCGGTTGAGGATAACTGCTTTAAAATTCAGTTTGCAAGATTTGATCCGAACATACATTCATGCATTGCAAGTTAATAAAAAGCTTGTAAAAATCAGAGTACCTGTGGGTTGAGCCACGGAAAAGCTAGTAATACACAACATTCATTACCAAACTAAAGTGGTAACACAAGATACAAAACTTAACAAGAAGAAGCTCAACCCTAGCTTCAAGCTACTAAACTTAGGCTCTAGCGGGTTCGAGCGAGCGCTCGACTGCTCGACGTCGAACCACGAGCCACGACGCACTAATTGACGACGTTATCGAGCACTCCAAGTTTCGAGCTCGAGCGAACTTCGGGCTTTCAAATTCCAATTTTAAACTAGAAATGAGCACGATAGGCGCCGATGTAAAGTTTTATAATAACTTCAAGTTTTACGTACGCCTTGAGGGTATTACTTATTTTGAACAATGCATTACTGCGGTTCTGGTTCGTTCTTGTAACTATGCACCTAGGGATAGTCGTGTAGATTAGTTGAAGAGTACATTTACACAGCTTTCAACTACGCGTGTGTTAAATTAAAAGTTTTGTAATTTTCATAGTTCGAATTTAGTCAGTACTCAGTCAGTACCTACCCGCCAACAAGTTAACCTACCTATATTTTATTTCTATCTGAGCTTGTTAGATTTATTGTCAACCCCTCAAGAAACTTCATTAAGTTTTCAAAACTTGGGGTGACACTAATACTCCGAAATTAAGCAAATGGGCTCGAATGATAGTGCAATTACAAAAGCCATGGATTTACACCACAATTTAGGTCGAGCCATTACACTTTTAGTGAAGCCAACTTTAACGGCCCAGTTATGCCTCCGGTGACCTGTGACATTAAGGCAAGCTTTGGAGGGTAGCTAATATCGAGGCTATTTGCTACTGTTTCTAGCACAATGTATAATGGCACTGCAGTGCCAGAAAATAACAAAGCTTGGCCAAACAATGCGGGACCTTGATATTTATTTGCCAATATATTAAATCTGTAGCCTTTATTATAACAAACTTTACATAAACGTGCAGTCTGAGGGTTGTTATCGACCATGAAGTATTTACTAATCGAATCATTTAGTTAATTGATTTAGATCTAAAGTCATATTTTACACGATTTATGATTAGAAGTGTTCAAGGATCTTTAATCTTCTTTCGCGTTCTCCGATTTTATGTTAGCACGACTCAGACAGAATGTCCCTCAACGTTTTACAAAAATTGCATAGTATAATATCAAGCGGTAGTAACAGCGATACGCTATGAAATATCTACGGAATTGCTATTTCCCATTTCATTTGACGCGACACCCGATGTTCAGACGAGTGAGCAAAGTGAACCAAAATATTCGAGTATGGAAAAATACGAATCAATCGATGCGGTCACCGCGGTTGTGGTGCAGTATTGGTAATAAATTATTGTTTTATACAAAGTGGTGGTTGAAAATCATCAGATATTCGAAATACTAGTCTAGACATCTCCTAGAGTCTGGACTCTAGGCGATTGTCAGGTTACATAAGTACAAGATCTAGTCAAAATCAACCCTTACCGGCCTAAGATATACGCGGCCTTGGTCAGTAGCATCGGCATCGGCTAGATAATATAATGTATAATGCCGAGCACGATTTCAGGTTGCGAATGAAAAATGCAGTGCGGAGCGTCGAGGCACTGAATGAGAGAACGCTGCGCATAGCGATTTTTTTTTTCACAGAGCTTACAGGAAAGCGGTTACGTTGCCAAACAGAAAGAAACGCTTTCCTATAAAGCGGCGGTTTTTGTTAAATATTTTTTATGTATTTTTTACAAACAACACGTCTGCCATACGACGCCTTTTCATCATGCCTTTGAAATATGGAAAATCGAGCGTGTCTCCAACAAAGCGAATTGCAGCTATTGAGAGATTAAAAAAAGAAGAAGATCTGTGTTATAAAAAGCTACAGTTTCAAGTAACAAATGACGAGCTACGTGCCTGCTAAGTTTTCTTTCAAAAACGACTTGAAAGTTCTCAAGCACGGTCGGCTCAAGTTTCGCTCTTTTATTACTTATTCTAAAGAATGTTAACCAGATATCGGGCAATTCGGAAAAACTGTGACGATTTCATCCGGGCTCGGCTACTATTTGAATTTCAATGGCTGTTTGAAATTCAACGAGACTTTTATGATAATACGCCTCACGGTTTAAGTTTTCTTCACCACATCCCCTTACCGGTTTTTGACTGTCCCAAAATACCTGTAACAAAAAGGGATTACTTGTTAGACACATAAAAAAATATTTTCAATGTTTTTAGAAAGTTATTAGAAAACGCATTTCTTTAATATTTTGACCTAGAAATAGTTCTTGCTTTATTTTATCTTCGTTACATATAGAACGTAAATCAAAAAGAGCTTAAGCTAAAGTACATATATCAACACGCTCAAACACGAAGAAAACAAACGAAAATAAATAGCGTATCGCATCTCAGAAAAAAAGATATTCAAGAGATATCGCGCGTGAAGAATTAAAGCGGTACCAGGAGCGCACAATAAAGGAGGATATTCAACAATAATATTTTAATCGCCGGCTCATAGCAATAGACAGTGCGAGGCGATAAGCTGGGTCTATCCAGATTACTGAAACTGCGATCGCAGACTATCCCAATACCTGCAACGGAAAGATTGTGTTTATCTATTGCATGGTAATACCTTATGTGGTTTGCATAGATTACTATAAAATTTGAAAATTTATGTTATAATTTATTGTTAGTAAAGTATTGTACCAATAGGTATGTTCGGTAGACAACATACATTTATTTTCCTAGCAGTGCAATAGTCTTAAATTACAAGCTCTTATTTATTTCAAAGCACTATTTTAATAAATCTCTACAATCTCAGAATCTCCGTTGAGAAAAATTTATGCGGGGACATGAATAAATCGAAGATATGAAGGTAAGGTAGCTTATCTCAAGAGATATTGCCACTATAAAATATCTAAAGTGCGAAATGCTCGCTATACGAGTACTGTTTCAGAAGATAACCAAGAAAATATTTATAAAACTGTATTTATAGCTTTACACGAGAGAAATAAAAGGTCTAGATGGGTGGTCTCGCAATACGATACGATGCTACTTTTCATATCCGCTTTTTTGCGTAGGAAGTAGTTAAGGAAAGCCATTAAAATTACTTATTCGTTTTATCAAGGAACATAAACACTTCAAAACTGACGCCTGACAAAGCCATCGCATTAATCATGTAACTAATGAATAGGTGTTGTTCAACATAAATAACAATTTGTAATGAGAATCATCATAAAACATACATATTTTCCTATCTTCGCCAACTTCTGATATAACTTCCTGTTAGTGATTTCATGAAAATATACTGTAATGCAAATCTAAAATAGGACAATAAATATTGAAAATACGAAAGGTTATATTTGGAACTCGTTCAAAAACTTATATGTCGGTAAAATAGATTTAGAATGCTTTGGAAAGTTCGATGTTGGAGCCCACAGGTGCAAGGCTAAGTTTTACGAAGCAATTTTCGCTGTGAAATTAGAAATTCATATTTTATAGACAAGAGCCGTTGAAGCAGCACTGGAGAATCGATAGGGATTACACTTGAAAAGCATATGAGCGGCACATTAGTTATTATGGAAGGTAATGTACAAAGTTTGCCACTCCATGCATCTTGAATAAAAGTTTCCACGAAACGTAACCACGTTATCGATCAAGTAGAATCGGGAACCTTTCTTAATTTATTATTTTGATAAATGGAAGGCGCAAAGAGCGAAGATAGGGATCTTCATCTTTGAAGTTCTGGTGTTGGAACTTGAAACTGAGACTCCTGTGTAATTAGTCCGTGCATTAAGTCTATAAATAAGCTTAGCTTAATGTATACACTAATTACAGAACCGGTTTTAATACCGCCTTCATGATATTCTTTAACGCAACATCTAAGTATAGGATTCCTAATCTAGATTCTAAGTGTCACATTAGTATTTGTTATAATATCGTTACTAAACAACACAAGTTATAATAAATCAAATATTACGAAACACATTACAGATACGTGACCAAATGCATTAATTTCTTCGAAGACAGCAAGATAAGTAGTAAATAAATATAGTGTGCTATCATTTATGTGTAAATGTATGAGTTTGTATTGTACTACGATACTGGACTATTTAACTTTCTGATAAAATGTACTGAATTCATTATCCTTTTATAAAGCTATCAGCGCATTTACAGCGCAAGGTACTTTTGGTAATTGCTTAGACTAAGTCACGATTTTACGATCTCGCAAATCATTATGTTACGATTATTGCTCGTACATAGCTTGTTCAAATGGACTCAGTGAATGTTAGAGCAACAAGTCAGCTGATAAAGCATTGTCATGTCATACCGTACATGTAGCTGGAGAGTTTATTTATAGACTGAAAGTGAAATGACAAAATATAGATTAAGTGACGGTGAAAGTAACTACAACTTAAAATACACACTTGGTTCTACACTTAATCAAGATAACATAAACAAAAACAAAAATGGTACACAAACCCCCATTGTCTGTGACAAAGATAAAACTCGGCTAGAGATAAAATCGATTATTGGCATTAGAATCCCCTCTTGAGGCAAATCAGAGGCTAATCTTCCTGAATACGTTGAAAATGGGACTCCCAATTACCATGATAACATCGCGGAACCTTTTAATATAAATGGAGGGAAAAGATTTGCCAAGCAAATAAAAAAAGGATTTTTTATATAACTTTTGATTTAGTAGTGGATACAGAAAACATTAAAAGTAAAGATGAAGATAATATAATTTTAATAGACATTATAAATAGTTACGATGACCAGAAAGTGAAAGCTTAGCAAAGTATAATAGGTAAAGAAAGCGATTTATTAGCCACACTTATGTTACGACACGATCATTGCAGACCAAATGGCGCTTGCTATCCCTTTACGCATAATAAAAACAATTGAACCCATGCGTCGCGCGATATCAAACGGCAAGCGACTGCCAAATCCGATGACAATGGTCGTGTCGAATAGAATAACTGAATTAAACACTGTAAAGTTATTGTTTTCTTTTGCTGCAACTGTCAATATATGCAATCCATTAATGTTAGTTACTGTTATTTATTAAAGTTATGCAACGTTTTCGTTCATTCAGTTTAGCTACATATTTAAGTTGATCGAAACAATGATTTTATAGCAGCAATTCTTATACCATACTTTATATTAGTAATAAATACTCGCCTAAGAAAATAATAGCATAAAACGAACAAGAACGTAACCTCAGTTATTACGATGAAAGAGACCTTTGAACTATTACGATGTAAAGAGTTGGAACCTAGAAACGAGCGAATTTACGAGCATAATAAAACAAGTTCAGGCAAAAGGTGGCGTGAGCATTGATAAGCACAGTATTCACGGTAGACGCAGAGGCGCATTCATTAAAGAGTAAGACTAAACTACAATTTGTAGATCCACAAGCGATTTACAGCTAAGAAAATGAAATTTGTTTCGGCGAGGTATAATTAGCTAATGAAGAGAGAAATGAGTAGAATGTTTACACATACTGATGTATCCTTTGATGATGATGATGATGAGCGTGTTAAAGAAGACGATTCCACTGATTTGGCAACGAATCAAATGTAAAAAATATTGTGTCAGAAATTAACATACTAGTGCTGCCATGTTTTGTAATAGGTACACTTAATTGCGAACATCCCAAAATTCATTATACATGGAGTTTGCAAATAAAATCCAAATCGATGTCTTAATAATATTGCAAATGGTTTCATTCGCAAAGATGTCGCAACTTAGTATATAGTTTACCACGACGAGAAGGCCGGCAACGGTCGCCAGAAAAATGAAATCCCATTTTCACAGCGAGTGCACCTGACGACAGAAAATAGGAAAATTCTTTGCGGGTTTTACAATAAGCCGACTTATATCCAAACTGTCGTTAGATAAGAACTTTAGTAGTTGCGAATCAAATCACCATGGATTTTTGGGAAATCCTCTTATCTTTATATCTTGGAAACCGTGAAGTTAGTAAGTTGGTACTTGCCTTTAAAGCCAATGTGCATACAGTGTAAGTGAGGATAATAAATATAGGATTTACTAAGAGACATGTTTGCAGCCATTTTTAATTTCGTCGTTCTCCTGTGGTATAACATATACCCATAACTTTAGATTAAAGCGTTCCTGTTTTTCGTATACTTTAAAGATCAACTTTGAAATTTTCTTCATTTCGGTGTGAGTCTGTGAGTCTACAGGGTGTACTGGGTAGTGTCATGTTATGCGCTGATATTACAAAACTTTAATCACCTACGGGACTTTAAAAAGTGTTTCATAGAGAATACTTTCGTGTTCGTGAAAAATTTGTACTTACATACAGCAATTACTGGCGTGCCGTGCCAACATTAAGAGGGCGTAAAACGTTCGGTAGAGGTAAAGGTAGGGAATGCGGAGCATAGGCATACGAGAGCATTCATTAAGGTTGGTGCAATCCCAGCGAACTGTACATTTACTAGTGAAAACTGCCGGGGACTCGAAATAAAACATAATTTATTTTTGTACTTCTCTGCATCGCGTTTGTTGCTACTGCAACGTTAATTTTGATAAGCATTTCTATTCAGTTGACGCTTTTCATCTGTTTTGTTTTTAGAAGATTTTTGAGATCGAATTTTAAGCTGAATGTGTTACAAAACAAACAAAAGAGAGACTTTGTTTTAAAATAAAAGATAAAATCTGTTTATTTTAACAAATTTTTAAACCCCGCCGGAAAAAGAGGTGTGTTATAAGTTTCACGTGTGTTGCTGTGTATCTGTGTGTCTGTCTGTGGCATCATAGCACCTAAACGGATGATTTTGTCGAGAGTGTGCCTAGCTATGTTTGAATAAAATCGGTTCAGCCGTTCAAAAGTTATGGTCATGACGTGATAAATATGACGGGGTTTTTTTTCAATTTTGAAATTTTACTTGTATTATATGAGTGTCTATTCTAGACTAAGTAATGAGGTTGATATCCAATTAGTTTCAATCAGTCTATTGAACAGTAAGAAATAAATAGCACTCACTGGTCTGGTAAAATAAAGTTTCACGGATATTATAATGAGAGACAGACTGTATTGTCTAGAAATACTTTTGTTACGAAGATTCAGTGAACTATGATCAGTTTTGAGGAAACTATTTAAGCCATAATGTGAATGGTTATAAACCAAGGATAAATGTTGTGAAAGCTGATATGGCAAGAAAGAAAGTTTCTAATGGAGAACAACAGGGACAAATATGGAGAAGTAGACATTCTGCGCCAACCCCAAATAAACGGGAGTAAGGGCAGGAAAATGATGATGAACTACGGCAATAGTATGTACCTACAACCAGATATAATTGAGTTCGAACAGTTTCTATTTCATTCCCGAAATCTGTGTTTTCTTTTCTCTATCACTCAAAGTTACACCATCTCACTTACTTACAGAAACATTACACCATTTAGCACCCAGTCCGCTCTGTAACGAAAGCAAGCCGTAACTTACTACGTCTCAGTTGAACGATCTCAAATACACACGTAATTACAGCAAGACACCGTTTTTAGGGTTCCGTACCCAAAGGGTAAAAACGGGACCCTATTACTAAGACTCCGCGGTCCGTCTGTCTGTCTGTCTGTCTGTCTGTCACCAGGCTGTATCTCATGAACCGTGATAGCTAGACAGTTGAAATTTTCACAGATGATGTATTTCTGTTGCCGCTATAATAACAAATACTAAAAACCTAATAAAATAATTATTTAAGGGGGGCTCCCATACAACAAACGTGATTTTGTTGCCGTTTTTTGCAATAATGGTGCGGAACCCTTCGTGCGCGAGTCTTACTCGCACTTGGCCGGTTTTTTACTAGCTTGTTACATACTTGTTAGGTGTAACATTGATGGAAAGCCACTGGGCGAAGAAAACAAACTTTACATTAGATTAGAAACTTGTACACGAAAGGCTTAAAAAGATGGATGGCCACTATCGCAAAGGACTGCAGAACTTGAGTTGATGTTTTGTAGGCAATTTTGTTATTTGAATCAATTGTGACTTGTGTGACCACACTTAATACTAAACTGAATACTCAAATGCAACTCAATTGAGAGTATCATACTACTTTATCAATTTAAGCTGTATTGTAACTACAAAAAGACTCTTCAAATCGTCTAGTAGTTCTCGTTTTGTATATGAACGTCAGTTTTATGTCTTAAGTTGAAGACCGAGCCATTCATAAAATTGAAACTTAAATAGTCACGTATTGCTTACTTAGTATCACGTATAACAAGATGCTAGTGTAGTCTTTGTAGCTGTTTTAACACCAATGATACCCGACATGTCAGTACTTAATGAAGGCTGAATACATATGTAGGTAGATGGAATAGAGGTGTACAGGTGTACCCACCGTTGTTCAGCCATAAATCATGCCATTCAACACAATCCAACATTATCCGGATAACGAGGTGATCAAAAAAGGTAATTTACTAAATTATTCTGTTCGAATGGCTCTCAATGGCCATGTGATATGTAACTTTATATAGACTTGGATTGGAAACTGAACGGACACGTCATTCAAGCTCACTCATCCGTTACTTGATTTACAACGTTTTAATCCTATTATGTATTTGAATACAAATCCTGATTAAATCTATGGAAATTGCCACTCGACTGTGAGCCCGAAACACTCGATTTGGACCATATCTTGGGTCCTGAATGGCAAAGGACTGGGTTGAAGTTAGATAAAGCCAAGCTTTGTGTTCTCGGAAGCCATGACACCATTTTCAGTACGGAAGTGACTGAAATCCTTTACACTACATTATGTAACTATGCAAACTGTACATTTTATGTAATGCGTTGATTAACAGACTTATTTTGAATTGTTGCGCTGAATATTTGTTACGCTATATCATTGGGGTTTATTGTATTGAATTAGTAACAAAATATTCGTTTCCTTATTATTCGTTTACTTAGAGGTAGGTCTCAATGTTTAATTAATGATCGAGTGAAATATTAACGTGCAACAATAAGTATGAAAATGATTGCTCTGTAATTAGTATCATCAGTCATAGATCACATCTCATTTCATTTTAAGAAACTTGGCAATTATTTATCGATTCATCGCTCGAATGATCGCAGATTGCATGTAGTGATGCCAATCCACTGTTCGTTGACTGGTATCTTCTGTTCAAAGACTTTTCTTGGAATATCCAACAATATAAATCGATGGAGAAAATATCTTAAAGTGCTACAGAGGTATCTTCAAGAAAGTCACGTTTTGATATAAAAAGACAGTTTAAAATTGATTCTTGATAGTTAAAAAGATTTCCGATATTTTTCCTCAATATTATTCTTAGTGCAAGGACGGCATTTAACTACAGAAAAATTTGGCAGAGTTACAGGTAACTATGAATAGGTTTAATACGTCAATACCATTCCCTTTTTATTTTGTTACAAGGCCAATTTAAAATAAAAGGAAAATCAATTTGACTTTGTTGGACTTATTATACTTTTTTTTCTAAAAACGATACTGCTTTCTCCTCCATTACTTCGTATTAAATTATGCAAAACGTCATTAAATTATTATCAAGATCAATTTCGCATAACTCGCAAGTGCACTGGAAAGTTTGATGCAGAAGGAAAGCAGATTTCACAATAATAGACACGTTTCGTAATGCAATAACGATCTATAACTAATATACATATAAGTATTATTTTTCCTTTCTTTTATTTTGTAACTGACCAACACTTGTCTTTATATAATTTATGTTTAAAGAGTGATATTCTCTACATAATAAAAATAAACTTTTCACTTTTATGTTCAAAACTAGATCCAGGCATAAAACCTCTAGAACAGGGATCATAGGCATAGGAGTAAGGTTGCCAGGCTATAGTGGCGTTGGGCGGGTAACGTTAGCTGCATGAACAGAGATCTCTGGGAAATAGTCTCCACAAATTGGGTGCCTCAAGATGGACGGCCCGCTGAGACCGACCCAGAAAGAGGTGGCGAGATGACCTAGACACCCACTACAGAGGCTGGTCCGAGGTGGCTCAAGAAAAGAACACTTGGAAGGATTTGGGAGTGGCTATTGCCCAGCAGTGGGACAGTATAGGCTAAAATAAAATATAAAAAATCTAGAACCAAATCCGCAGAAGAAACCTTAAGCATGATTAAAATTGAACTTCTTTAAAACGCAGCCAAACTTGAACAACGTCTACGTATAGGTAAGTTTTGAACGTTGAAAAATAAAACCCTTTTTCAAACTCCTTCAGTAGGTCACGGTACACGAACACTATAATATTAAGTTCAGTCGCGTCTAATCGATCGGGGAATGCAGTCTCCTAAAATATACAGGATGATACTGAGAGTACTTTCTTGAATTTTAAAACTACAGTCATTCATGGACCTGTCTTGAAATACGAATAAATATCAATTTTGGTGACAATTAGATATAAATTAACATAAAAAATTTGGAAAAAATATATAATGAATAGCACTAAATAAACTTACCTACATTCGGAACGAGAACGTCCTGTTTGTCCATTATTATATTAAAAATAATATCTAATTATAAACACGTTCGCACATAATACACACGAATCATGACTGCTATAATACAAGGAAATGTCGAAAATATAGCGTGCTAAGTTTATTTTAAACGTTATTATATCATTAATAGCACAAACTATTGTAAATGTATTAACTTTGAACCGATTTTGAAATATATTTTTTTAATGTTAATGTAGTATAAACACTTGTGGTTTTATATTTGTATAACGATACAAAAGAATGTCTGCACTCCGCGAACGTTGATTGAACTGTTCTGCCGATTGCGTCAATTAATCTTATGAACCGACACAGACTGTTGGACAAAAGCCTGTTCCATCGTCTACAACTCTTCAACATTATTTCCTACCTTTTTTGTCGATGACGTAGCTTATCATAATCATCACTGATATCTGTAATCTGTAAATCGTCATTCTGAATCATCACGTTCTTTCGGTTTGTAGTAGGTAGGTTGTATATGGACGTTTCTTAATAGGTAATAACATTAATAATTACATACTTATCTATCTCACATCATAAATATAAAAATAATTAAATTATGTATGAAGTAAGTATAGTGTTTATACCACGTATGTCTGCGGCTAAGAGCCATTACACATAGTTTAGTCTGGTAGATTTACACAGGTGCATATTTTTAAAACGTGTTTACGTGAACTTTCATTCACGGCTGGCTACTAAATATATTTTAAAATTAATCCACTTAGTATTTCCTAGAAAGAATTCAGTTTAACGTAAATATCTTTGGAGGAAACCAGTCAACATTAAACAGATGCACCAAGAGTTTTTCAAGAGCAGATAATAAGTGCCTATTGTGGTATTTATTCCACATCTACTTACGATTTTATAACACTATACAAACCATCTTCACATCTTTTGATATTGTATCAATTTGTATTACTCATTTTTATATATTCTTTGTATTATAACATCTGGAAAGCATATTTAGTTATCTCTGACTGTTTAATTCTTGCAATATTTTTCTACTGTGACATTTTTATCTGACATGACAGCTGTCTATTTTATTTTCTTAAGCCATAGACATACCATAGGTACCATGGACTACCTAGACCTTTCCTTAAGGTAGTTGTACATTATTGTAAGGTCAGCGCAGACTGACCCGCCTTTGTAAAGCCGTTTTTATTCGTTCTGGTCTTATTGAGATTTGAATTTAAAATTTAGAAGGGATGGCAGAACGAGTGAAAAACGGGCGTCAGCTTTTTTAGTTTGGAATCTGGACTGAACGCCGGAAGACTGTTTCCTACTGAGGATTTCTAAGCGTATTTTCTAATCGGCAAATTATCTAAACTCTAATAATCAGTCATTATATTATTACCTCAATGTATTCAGTATGTGAATGTGGTTAAAAATCTTTAGAAAACTATTAATAAATAACTTCTGGACTAGGTGTACTTTTACTGCTAAATATAATCGAAGTGCCAGTCCGGTACATCATCAAGAGCTGCATCAGGCATTTCTATAGCGACGCGCACGGCCACAGCGCACCCGCCAGCAGCACGCACAGATACTGAACCCGTCTACTTGACAACTGGCTTATCTGGCTACCTGCTCACCAACTGCCTACCTCGAGCTATCCACGAAGAAGAATTCCTTCAACAGTTCCTGACTGTCGGTTGCCTGCTTAGCTGTCGTCCACAAGCTGCCCACGTCGTGCGAAGCCGGCCCATAGTTTTATACATCTATATCCTTTTTTATTAATTTAAGTTTATATTTATCTTGATTTTATTAACGTGGCTTACGTATAGCTCTCCGGAGCTAAACGTAACGTTACACTATATAAGATAAGATTAGTAGGAGATTGATTCCGGGTCTCGAACAATATAGAGTATAAAATGAAAACGAATCATGTTCAACAAGTTTTTCAAAACAAAAATCGGCAAAAGAAATATGTAACAAAATAACTTCAACTACGTAGCTTCGAGTAAAACAAAAGCCACTTAATTAATTAACAAACAGTTTGAAATAAGACTTCAGAATAATGAGAACTGGTGTTGAGTAGAAATTAACATTGTGTCGAAATGATTTATTTTGACAGAAAAGTCTCACAGTTCTCGAAAAATCTGACACTTTTAAATGCATAATACAAATGAACATTTCATTTGCTTACAGATGGGAACAGGAACCAAAGCATTTGTTTAAACTGCAGTCGAACTAACGTGACAAGAAAACTGACAAACCTCTTTAGGCTACAATATTTTAAACTGGCAATTCTCTCAAAAATAAGGAAGCCTATTAGAACGTGCTTAGAATATGCCAGTAGAAAAAGAATTGCAAAGTCTCATTGCATATTCTATTTGCAAACAACGCCACTGTCTCAGGGTATTACACCATCGCGCGCCGATTTATTCAGACTGCAAGACTATTACGTGGGCTACAAACATATTAGGCGTAAGATAAACGAGCGGTAAACAAATCTGAAACTAATTGCTTTGCGATAAGATTGCTGGTGAGCTCTATGATCAGCAAGATTATTGGTTTGGCCTCTTGGCATTGATACAATGAGACACCTATGAGTCAGAGTCGTGACTGGGGCAGACTTTACCTGCTCCTCGGGCCTCCTGTCATGTTAACGGTTGTTCTTTACTGATCTCATTAATTAGTACTTCATAGCAAGCCAAATCTTATATTGTCTTGTAAATACGTGTGTGCGTGACTTTGAAAGGGTATTCCTATTTTTTAACCGACTTTCAAAAAAGGAGGAGGTTCTATTTTCGACTTTATGTTTGTTTTTTTTTTTTTTTTTTTTGTGTATGTTCACCGATATCTCCGTCAATTGTGGACCGATTTTGAAAATTCTTTTTTTGTTTGAAAGAATATGTTTTGAAATTGGTCCCATTTTAATTTGGTGAAGGTCTGATCAAGAACTTCGGAGATATACAACAGAACTCTTCAATAAATAACGGCAACACTCTCGGGATTGCTGCAATCGCATGTCTGTTTATTGTTTATACCATTTCATAACATAACATCACGCCAGTACGCTCTAAAGGGGTACGCAGATCTCTCATTTCACCGGTTATGTTCAAGTTTCATGTTATTCGGGTACTCTATTCGGCGTTATAGGGACCTTAGGAAACAACTTGCGTATCTATTAGGTAGGCAATACTAAAAAGGGAAAAATAAAAAACTTTTTTGCAAAAAAATTCTACCGACTTCCAAATGAAAAACTACAAAGTGAAAAATAACTTAACTCTTGGAAGTCGGTGTCCATATCGAAAAAAAATGGTACCTACGTAAGACACCGACTTCGAAGAGTTAAGTTATTTTTCACTTTGTAGTTTTTCATTTGGAAGTCGGTAGATTTTTTTTGCAAAAAAGTTTTTTATTTTGTATAGGATAGCTATATTTTTAGCCTACACAAATATAGAAATAATGCGATTAGAAATATGAAAAGAACATTTTGTCATGGACTAAGTAAGTTGTATTGAATGATTTTGTATGGATGATTTAAGTGGTGTACAATAGAGTATATAATAAATAAATAAATAAGTAAAGGTAAAATCACACAATGGACCAATTAAAAAAATAAGGCCCTGAAACCAATGGCCCAGTAAGGAGCAAAGTTTCTATCATCTTAACCGCAAAGATCATTTACGTCAAAACTGGAGGACAGGACCGTTTGAACGAAAGGGAAACTTCGTTGAGTCATATTGACTCACTCTCCTTTATAAATATACAAATGAAATTGTAAACAAATAGAAAAGTATTTATATAATTCCTTGTTTCATAATACATTGTTTAGAAGTGAGTGGAAAACTGAAAGTAGAAGATAAAATATGTGATGCATATGCCGAATAGTTTTTTTTGTATTGTTCTGAGAGCAACGAATTCTTTCTTTATAAAAAAGTGGCATATCATGTAAAATCAGATTAGATTAGATTACACTGTGCAGTGCACCAAAAACGATCCACACAATCACAATGCAAATCAAAATTACTAAGCTGATACATAAAAATACAGCGACAAAAGCGCTTCAATCGCTCATTAAACAGCGCTTCACAAAGCTACCATAGAATCAAATCAACATACTGATTGGCAGTTAGTTGCTGCTCTGATTAGTACATTGACACCAAATTAATCGGTCCCATTCACGTGCAGTGAAAGACTTGCGTTATTTATGATGCGTGATTTCGCGCGCTCGGCACTGTACATTTATTTATTGATTTATGTGGATTTAGTTTGTAGAGTAGAACCATTTAAGAACGACACTGGTTGGGATTTCACATATGTATTATATAAGGCAAAATGTCAGCAATATTATGGATTGAAAACCCTCTTTAGCTGTAAAGTGTGACCAAGGTATAGTGTCAAGGGCCCTATCCTTCTTTTTGACAAAACCAATAAAAAATATACTACGATCACAACGTTTTCCAAACGTGTCAATTAAATTATCATATAACCTTCTGCTAGTTTTTACCTACCTATATCTAGACGTACCTATATACTTCGGGGACGGAAAATAATGATAACTGAGAAATGCACCAAATGATGCGTGCTATTGTAAAACCGTGTATTTGTTATTCAAGAATTTAAAGTGTTGGTAATTGAGTCGTTATTTCCAGTATCCTAAGTCCACGCTTGCTATTCTCTGCTATGATATCATTCATATTTGCACATATTAAGACGTAATGCATGACCTTCCGAGGATGTCTGAAACACGGTCGCAAAATAAATAGAGATGGAAATGAGCATAATATTAATGTGTTTTCAGTGCATTGTGAAGAACCTTTTATGTACTCTGTAATTAATATCAACATATTGAGGATTTATATACTAACTAGCTTCTGCCAGCGGCTTCGCCCGCGTTAATATCGAAAATGATCCCAAGGGAATATATGCCCGCGATTAAAATCCTATATGCTATTCCAGACCGTGCCAAAACCGTGCCAAATTTCATCGAGATCCGTCCAGCCGTTTGAGAGTGAAGAAGTAACAGACATTTAAACACATACAAACTTTCACATATTAGTGTGATCAGATGCATCAAAACAAAGGAAACAAGTACGTATGTTTAAGACTAAGCATAAACCCTTACAGAAAATTTTCTTGTCTTCCTAAATACGTAAATACCAAATAATTCCAAACGAACCTTATTAGGCAGTTTAATTTATTCATTAATTAATTTAATACTATGTTATTCATAAAAGCATCCTTAATTAAAATAATAATAGACATGACATCAGAAACTGCATTCAGTTATACCTATAGGTACTGAAACTTTTGAGTCACGTGACTAAAACCGCAAACTAAAACTGGCTGAAACTGCTCGTACCCTAAAGTCTGACTGAGCAAATATAGAAACTAGGTATCTGAAACTAGAAACTGTCTTTCAAAGAATAGAGCTCAAAAACATTCCTTTGTTGTTCAGTGAAGTGAACAAAACATGGCTATACAATTCAATAACAGGGAAACGTAATACACAGAATTTTCTCCAGCTGTCTTAAATTCCTCTCTCAGACAGAATTCCCTTGGATGCTTAACATCGGCACTGAGAACGCGATAAGCATGTTGGAAATATCCTTAGCAGAGCCCGATATATTCAGATATACTCCGGCTTACATTTACTCAGATGCAGCATGGAAAGAAAATCGACTTTTCCGATCCCCATCGTATGAAGCTTATGCCGTTTCTTGTAGTTAGAAATGGGGAATAAAAATACATTAAGAACAGAGCCTATAACAAAATCAAATAGTGTGTATTGAAAGTATAAAATAGTGTATATTATTGAAACTAAATGTATTTGCAGCAACGGAAAAAAATTAAGGAAAATAAGATGACAATCTGCCAGACAAATATATATGTAAATGCAAAAAACAGCATCCGACAGGATAAAATTGTCACAAAATCAAAGTATTATTTTTATATTCTGTAATTATTTTCCTACTTATTGTGTCACAGTTGAATATAAATTCTGAGCCCTATTGTTTCATACCTTTGTATACCACAATACAAATGTAATCTATATGTCAATGGAAAACCCAGTATACATATTGTTTGTTACTAAAATCGGAACAAGGTATTGTGATGTTCTGAAAATAAAATTTGTATGTTGTTGATCTCCCTGAAAATACCTGCGGTAAAATATATTAGAAATGTAGTTCAGTGTTACTATGAAAAATGTTTTATATGGAATGAAATTTAATATTATTCTCATTTGAATTTTAGAACTGCTAACATTAATATTAAAACGAATTTCAGACGCCCGGGTTAGTGCCAATACAATTAAACTGTTCCTAGAATCATCATCATCATCATTTCAGCCGAAAGACGTCCACTGCTGGACATAAGCCTCCCCCAGGCGTCGCCACATTGCCGATCCCGTGCGTCTCGCATCCAGCGCCTTCCCGCAACCTTCACCAGGTCATCGGTCCACCTAGTGGGAGGCCTTCCAACGTATCGTCTTCCAGTTCGCGGTCGCCATTCCAGAACTTTTCGGCCCCATCGGCCATCCGTTCTGCGAGCAATGTGCCCTGCCCACTGCCACTTAAGTTTAGCAATTCTTCGGGCTATGTCGGTAACTTTGGTTCTCCTGCGGATATCATCATTTCTGACGTGATCACGCAAGGAAATGCCGAGCACAGCCCTCTCCATTGCCCTTTGGGTGACTTTAAGCTTTCTGATAAGGCCCATTGTGAGCGACCACGTCTCGGTCCCATAGGTGATCACTGGCAACACACACTGGTCATAGACTTTTGTCTTGAGACACTGCGGTAAATTGGACGAGAAGATACCACGCAACTTCCCGAACGCCGCCCAGCCGAGTCGGCTTCGACGGTTGACCTCTTTTTCAATGTTCGAAGTTGGACCTACCCAACTGGACCGTTTGTCCCAAGTAAACATAATCGTCTACAATAGAATAACCTGTATGAACTGTTCGTTTAGTTGCAGAAAACTATATCTAGGTAGGTAATTTATTTTTAGTCCTAGTAAATTAATATCCACTACCCAAAATAAACGATTACCAGTATTTTTAAATATCTACTGACAGGGAAATTTAACATTTTGAAGTTTGAGCAATAAGCATTTTCGAATTTTCACTGACTCACCAATTTCGTATCTTTTCCGGAAATCACTAAACTGACCCCAATGTCAAAATATAACTGCCAAGCCCTTCAAAAGCATGGCTTCAATTAATGCGGTGAGTCAGGCTCTGACAGTCTGCCTAATATTGTATAGATAGGCAATAAGTAACAATATTTGCTCCATAATATGGATGTATCGATATATTTTGTTATTCTCTAAAATATATCGATCTTTTGATGATGTTAGAAAAAGTATGAATATATAAATCCCCTAAAAAAAACTATCAAATGGAGAAAAAAATAGAGCAATCACAAAATTTGCCTGACTTTGCTTGTCTTCTTAAAATATCGATATAGAATTTTCGAAAGCAATAACGATACAATACTTTGTGATATCTTCGACATCCCTAACCAATAGGTAGTCCGGCCCTTTGAAAGACTTCCCATTGTGTCCCATGCACGTGAAAATAGCCTATAGCATAACCTAAAGAAAAAACTTTAGGCCCTATTTAAATTCCATTCAATGTAAATGATGCACAATTGTTTATCTACCAACTATTAATATTTCTCACATAAAATTTGCTCACAATAAGTCGCCGATAATGTCATTGATTTATTTTTATCTTTTCAATACAATACAAACAACTTTGCATGGGAATAATCGATTTGGTTAATTTGAATGATCATGACGATATTTCAGGGATATTTAATGGGATGTTTTTATAAGACTGACGAGTTCTTAACACGTAAGAAATAGAAGAAACGACGGTGGAATAAAAACATTTATGATTCTTATTTATTATTTTCTTATCTTGTTTACATTTGGGTCAAATGTCGTGAGGACTGTCGTGATAGAATTTCTGTCATAAAAGAAAGTCTTCAAAAAGTATGCGAAAAATCGGAATGAATGATTAGATGTTAAAACTAAAGTTGAGAATTTTCCTACTTTAGGTATTGACGAACGTAGGTATCGATAAACTGGTAGTAATTTGTACGATAATTACTCATTATCGTCACGAACACTTTGTCTTGTCTGTTTTAGGTCGACGTCGACTTCCACGACATGATTATTTTTTACATTATTTATTGACTGTAGGTAATTGTTTGTATATGATGATGATTTTACAGTTGGAAAAAAGACCATATATCTATATTATTTAATTTATGTGGGTGGTATGAGTACATACGTACTTATAAATTAATATTTGGGTTTTTCCATCTGGAATTTTTCAAAAGCAGCTCGCTATAGTTCGCGGCACATAACATAAATGTACGAACGCTTTAATGAAATTAAGCGATTTAAACCGAAATGAATCCCATAAAAGATCTAACCGTTGAGAATAAACTTTTTTTTTTTTTTTTCAAAATTGTTTGTACTTTTTTGTTAAACTTACGTACCGCGCACTATTGGTACTCGGAGTCTGAATATGTAAGAACTCTGGTTGGAAGCACAAGGCTCGCCCCCTATCACATGGGACTTAACGTAACTGGCCTAATGTGGGTGTGCTATTAGATACATCTCTGCCTAAACCTTTGTGGAATACAAGCGTTATAGCGAATACAATTGTTATGTTCATAGATACAAATAAATAAATAGGTAAGATCTGAATAACATGACAACAAGAAACATAAATGAAATAAGTTCATAGTTCTCATTTCAATTCAATACACTTCCGTTCAAAACAACCAGGTAGTCCCAATTATTTTATGAGAAGAATAATTAGCAACGTCCCATTATGCCTTGTGGTTTATTAAATTGCCAGTGCTAATTAATAAATCATAAATATGTTGTTTATGGTCCGCTTGTTTGATAAGAATACAATGTTATAACTACCACCAACTATTGACGTCATTTAAAACGCCCTACGAGGATAAATCATAAAAATCCTATACATAGACCTCCCGATGATCTAATTTCGGTAGGTAAAGGAATATTTTGATGGTTTTATTGCGTCCTTGAATTTATTATGGAATTTTCTAAATAAAACAATATGTTGTCATGTGATATTTTTCAATCAAATGAATGCATATTAGGTTTAATTACATTATTATTCTTTTTCATTCAAATTGCAATAATAATCCAACATAACGTACCTAGATTTTACCAGCATAAAATTCCAAATATGGACACTTATAATAATAATTATTGAATTAATATTTCCCGCCAACTCGTAGTACCTAAGTAAGGTATCAATAGTACATGAATACTACCCACTACGTGTGTATAAAATAATGTTAAATAAAAACCTCTAATACAAAACACGAGCCCGAATCATATCGGTCGCCAGACGAAACCAAAAAATAAATTGGGGTGATACCGTATTATAGCAAATAACAGCTGTTTGTAGCCACCTGCGCGTGGGCAACTGTCGTTGTCATAGCAACAATGACCAGGCCATATGGCTGGAACGTTATAGAGAAAGTTTAACGACAAAGGTATACCGTATGTAATCGTGGCACATGTCGAACTGTTGTATTGTAAGAATGTGGACGGTAGAAGTTGAGTACACTGAGTGGGAAAAGTACCAATGAACACATAGCAGAAAATTGTTGATGAATTAACCTTATCTAGTTGCTAATAGGTTCGAGATGCTAGCAAGAAGACATTTTTAAACAAAACTGTAAATTTTAGAACTGTGGCAGACTAGATGCGGAAGGCAGAAGAACGGATGTTGAGGCACAGTTTGGGGTTAGCATACGTCCAGCAGTGGACTGCAATAGGCTTAGTCTATTGATATGAATGAAATCCGCCAGTTCTAAAGAGTGAATCATGCTGGCGGTTATCCAATACGGTCCTCTCCGTCTGAGTCGGTCCTTAGCACATAAAGTTACAAAAGCGATCACAGTATATCAGTCTATGTATGTATGTATGTATGTATGTATGTATGTTTGTTCCTATGTGGCGTTCCAGAGACCAAACGCGTTGGCCGATTTTGATGATTCGTACGTCAATCGATGCGTCTTAACCCTGCGAGTGTCATAGGCTACATAAAAATTTTTAAATGGATAATAGAAAAATGGTGGATTTTGGGTGCCATATTGTGGGGGCCCAAATTTTTTTTTTCTTCCAAACCCATCGTGTGGGGTATCAAAATAAAGGGTTTTAAGAGGTGATTTCAAAAATATAAAACACTTATATGTTTAAATGTATCTAATTCGAAAAAACTAACTAAAAAGTTATAAATAAAAAAACTTAATTAAAAAAATCAAAAAACCCGACTGCTTCAAAAGCGAACTAAAAAGTCGTAAACAAGGAAAAAATCATGCTGTGCAGGCGGAGGATACACCAGATTTTGGTCAGCCAGCCGGCGAATATGTATCCTCCGACTGCACAGCATGATTTTTTCCTTGTTTACGACTTTTTTTATCCTTATCATCCTTAATCTAAACCATGTTAACGATTGATTATCTTGATAAACTTATCAGTATTAATTGTTGCTGTTGTTAATTGTCATCCTTTTTCAAAATAAACAATTCATTCAGTCATTGTCAGGGCTGCCAGCTAATAAAAATGAGTCAATATTAATTCTAACGCGCCACTGTGTCTAGTTCTAGACCCACGAGGATTTGTAATGGTAATAAAATGTCGCTGCTTGGAGTCAAGGTTAGTTCAATTCATTTTCGAGTAAATTAATGTAGATAGATCCTTTTTGTTAAACTTCAAATTTACTGAACGACGGCGACGTCTGAAATACTGAAGACAAAATCTCGTGAATAAATAAACATTAATCCTGTTAAAGGTTTTTTTATTTAATTTATTAACCTAAAAGACTTTATCAATTTGTATTTATTTCGATTCATTTAAAGACGCCGTCAAACAAAACGTCTAGGTCTTGAGTTAATTGCGACCGATATACCATGGCAAGGTGAACACTCATTTTCATTCACGTGATGTCATCGTAACAGTTGTTGTGTTGACAATACCAATAGACATGTACACGCAAAAGGATTAGAACTCGCCCCTTTATCGGAGCTGCGGTACAGTTGATAAAATAAATATGTGTAAAGGCAGCTAATGTCCAGGTTAGGAACTACTACTTTTTTGTGTGTATAATTTAACTACGGCTGCGTAATCCATCACTCCACGCATGAATCTTGTTTAAAAAGCGTAGATACACCCGTCATCTTAATCCTTTATCCCAATTTATTTGATCAGTCCAGAATGTGTTCTTTATTTCTGAATCCCTATCAGCCGTCATCTCAGTGTCTCTAGCGACTCTAGCGAGCCATATCTTCTTTAACTCAATCCATCTATCCGTTGATCTTTCTGCTTCTGATCCTATAATTTACAACTGTCAAATATGAATATGTACCCAACAACAAAGAACACTGACCGTCTGCAGGTTTTTGCTTGCACACCAAACCCTTTACTCGACTGTACATAAAAAGCGCGAAGGTTATGCCCGACCTTGTAATACATCAGCCGTATCGTATGGCGATGAACTCGACATTTTGACTCAGTGTTTATCGATCGCACCTTAGGATATGTGCGTGCTAGCATACAGGTACTCCTGATAGCTTCGAAACTTTTTTCATTACTATTATCAAGTACTTTTCTAGATTGTTCACTGAAAATTTGTTCTATTTTTATCTGAATCCAATATTTGAAACAGGATAGTTATCGGTTAGCAATACAATTTATAGCGCGTATGTATCATTAGTTCCTAACCTAATATGGTATTAAAAGGGAAACTCATCGTGAGTATGCCTATATATGCCTTCAATTTATTAATTGGATATGATAGAATATTAGATAATAAAATTAATAAATCCAAACCAGAACATATTGTGCTGAAATGAATGAGTCTGGATATGTTACGAGTAGCTATGATAGTGAATGATGATAAGTTTATCCATATAACGCAACAGACGCAGCTTCAAAGCTTCGATAATAATTTAATTATGGAGTATTGTATTGCCACGCATAGGCAGTTGAGACATTGCAGCCTTGAACCAAAAAGTTTGTTTCAAATTATTTTAATTATAGCTATGTATTGTGATTGTTATTGTTTCCCATTTACTAGCTAATAACAGGCCCATTTAAGACCACAGAAACTGTGATTATTTTCCTAATTTTAACACTTATGACAAGTTTTGTTAAAAACAATTGAGTACACAAAGTACTCGTCAATTAACAATTTTGAAGTGCCATAATATACTGTGAGCAAGTTGGCAGAATTTGAACGTAATTTACGACTGTTTAAAAATGTATTGAGAATGCGATAAGCGTCGCAACCTTACACGCTTTCGCAAGAGTTTGCATACAAATACGTACAAGTATCCGGTGTTTAGAAGTTACCTAATTAGATATACTAGAGCATACTTTTCATTATGCGACTCAACAGCGCGAAAACTTAGATACTCGTACTAAATCAAATTTGACAGCCCTAACGCAGTGTAACAGCCAAATCTTCGATGCGCGGGCGCCGCTAGTAAATAATGCTCTTGGCAGGTGGCCTCAACATGTGCCAAACTACTTATTGATAAAGAGACATCTCAATTTAGTCGAGTGTCAGTGAAAACTACACAAACAAACTTAAAATTGAAAGCGATTTCAGTTATTTCCGCACCTAAAGGCCTTCTTAAATACCAATAACAAATGAATTTTATCTCATCAATGCCAATACAGACTATTTCGTAACGTGATATTCCAAAGCCCAATCATGACTGTAATCAGCCGTCGATAACATTGGCGGATTTTCAAGGCCAAACGAACGTTTTACGCATTATTATTTACACAAATTGATTGATTTTAGAAAACAAAAATAATACAAAATAATTACCTCGTCGGACAGAGGTGAGGCGAGCGGAGAGTCCTTTGAGTCTCTCCTTTTCGATAGAACTTTCTCTACCAAAGTATTTAACGAAAGTCTTCTCCGCGTCGAAATCATTTTTCTCACAAAAACTTTCAAACAAAATTAAAACTAAGTCCCATAGCTTTTTGAAGCGTCCAGTCAAAGCACTTTGTAAAAAAATCCAAACACACTGATAAAATAATAATCACACTACCGAATTAAAACGTTCCTGAAACAAAGCGTACGCTCAGACTGAAATGACAGAGGAAAATGGTGGCACGAAAACTGCTGGCATAGTGTGGACGAGTATATTACTCGACCGATAGCAAGTGCCTACCAGGAAAATAGGTGTGATAACGGGAACATTTACATATACAACTCACCTAGGTCACCTCAGATATGTTTATATTTAATTGCTCTATGAATATAATATAATAGAAAACGCTTGTGCTATTTTATGCAAAAAAGGTGTAGCACAAGCATATACGAATGTCGATTGTACGGATCTCAAATTCCGGCTAAGACTGCAATAATTATTATTTAATATACAAAACACAATAATTGCTTAGCTTTGTACGTAATTGACTTCGTTCCGCTCTTATTTCGTAAGCAAAAACAAAACACTCAAAAAATTGCTTCGTATAAATCTTGTTCATAATAAACTTAAAACAATCTGGTTCCATCTAATACAACCGGAGCACAATCACAAACATCGTAAAAAGAAACTCCCTCATTATCTGTCCAATTTAGACCATCCTGAACCACTTTGAGAACGATCTCGTTGCAAAATAAACCATAGCTGACTAAAAATTAAGCTTAGATTCAATCTAGAAATTTAGAGTGGAAAAGCTACACACGGATTTCTACTTGTCTCCAGAAAAGTTAATGAATGAAGGAAAGTCCGACCACGAGGTTATTTGAAACAAAAGACAAATGTTTCAGTTTGAGAAACAAAACAATGGTTGAATGTTTCGTTTTGTACCATATGACCTCTTTGGCGGAATGCGAACAAAAAATGTACAGAGCAAACTGTTTGTTAAGAAGAAAGTGTCGGATTTTAAGCAGTAGGCACTATGTGAAAAAATGCGGACAATATATTTGTAAACAGTACACTTAGCGCATTATAACATCGTTTCAAATCTTTCACTGTGAGAAAATTGCTTTGAAAGCGTTTCTTAATCTGTTCGAGTTTATGGAACACCAATGAAAGTGATGATACAAACGCGTAAATATGCAGTAAAATGTGGATATGCTTTTGAAATCTTCCTCAATTGGTCGATGATACAATGAGCTGCGAACTAAAAACTTTAGCACTGGTACGAAAATGTTACAAAAATTCCACTCATATTTTATACCGTCCTTGTAATAAATGTGCCTTCACAAACTATACCTGGAGACTGACAAAACCATGCATACTTAAGTCCTATAAAGATCTCATGTTTATAAGGGTCTCCGTACAGAATATAAAATAAAGAGCCACATACGGTAGCGTACTTACACCTTTCGGTTTCAATATTTCAGGAACGAGACAGGAGAAGTAATGAATAATACATAGCCACAAAACTTATAGCATTTCATTATTTTCGCCCAAATTATAGTCCCACAGGATCCAGCGGAGATGGATCGAAGTTACCGTAAGTTGCTGCATATTATACTAGCTACAACACATGAGGGAATTCTATAAATTGTATTATGTGTTACAGGCATTCTCCTCGATACAAAGTTCGTTAATTATTACCGGAATTTTGCTTGTTCTTCGAAACAGAAATAAAGATTAAACTAAAACACTGCTGAGCAAAGTTTCTTGCGAATAACGTTGTGAAATAATTGTGAATGTGAATAACATACGAGTCAAAATGGATTTCAAAACATGTCGCAAGGTCGGGTCACTGCCTCCCAGACAAATTAAGAATATTATAATCCCACGAGGTAAATATGTGAATTTTCAACAAAATGTCTACGAGCTCCTATTATTGAGATTAAATTTATTAGTATAAGTACTGCATTAAATATTTATAAATCATCAGCAAAATTCACTCAATCAAGGGTCATTGGCATTTCGAGTCCGAAATAGTGCATCAGACAACCCTAATTGAACCATTTAATAATAAAGTAATACGGGCTATATTCCAACAATAAGTGTACTTGGTTGACCAGAACATACGTAGATGAGAATTTCTGTAGAATTAAAAGTGAATGAACTTTATATTGAAATGACAACATAGAAAAAGTTGTGCGACAAGTAAAATTTCAAAATTTAAAAACCCCCGCACATTTATCTTGTGAAAACACCACGATTCAAACAGTTAAACGCGCATAACTTTTGAACGGCTGAATCGATTTAATTCAAACATAGCTAAGAACACTCTCGACAAAATCACCTTTCAAACAAAAAAAACTAAATCAAAATCGGTTCATCCGTTGAGGCGCTATGGTGCCACAGACAGACACACAGATACACAGATACACAGATACACAGATACACAGATACACAGCAACACACTTCAAACTTATAACACCCCTTTTTTTCCGGCGGGGGTTAAAAAAGATTTTAAAAGTTTAGGTCAAAGCTTTGTTTCTACATAGTCTGTTATTCGAGCAATTTGGTTACCAAAATAGGGGAGGACGAGTCCAAAATCTCAAAGGATAAACTTGCCCCACTCTTAAGTGGTCCGATTGAAAAGTTTGCCAAGCGGAAGCCCTTAGCCATCCTTAGCCCAAGTCCCAAGTGCTCCGATGCACTTGTTTTTTTGTTTCACATTTTATACTTATTACACATTATCTTGGGACGAAATAGGAAGAAGAGGACAGAGGCAAGCTAAGTTTAAGTTAATTAATTTAGACATCTTTGTGAGTGAAGTCTGTTTAAGCGGCTTTGAAACTTCTTTCATTTTTATTTGCTACATCAATTTCTTTTATAGAAGTTGGTAACATGTTTAAAAATTTTGTAAAATTAATTTTGAAGATTTTGTTTATATCGCAAGAATTATAATTAAAGAACAGTCTGAGGTGATTGGTAAATTTCCAAAAGGTTGTGACAACATTATTAATTTGTTGATTATATGCCAAGAAGTGGCGCCAGTAATATTTACAGTTCTAGTGATTACAATAACTCAATTGGTTTGTTTGAATAACAAGCAACCGGTCTGTGTACACTAACAGAAAATAATAAATAAGATCTCTGGAATTATTTATTTATCATTGGTTTCCAGTTTAGCTGGGTTTTACATAAACGCTTTATTATTTAAGGCAAAACTGAATTGCTTTCACATAGTTATGTTAAACACAAATCAATTCGGTAGCTATGCGAATTTGTAATGACAAAACTACATTCTTATTTTGTTGTATTGTAGTATTTGATCAGTTAGCAGAATGTGTCCTTAGAAGTATTATTTAAAAATTATGATTAACCCACTAAATATTTTTGTTACATGTAAGATATAAGAATCTTATCTTAGAGGAAATAAATAATTATCATTCTGCCGATCAAGATATTAAGGATAGAACCTTCGAAAAGTGCGCCTTAGGAAATTATCAGACTCAAATTACTTACTTACTTTTTATCAAAACAAAGCTGTTTTTATTTTATTATTCAATGTGCTTTGGAAGAAACGCCCACACTCTTATTGTTTGATATTTCAATGCATCGTTACGTGAAATTTTACTTTTATAAATATTTTTACGTGAGTGGTTTTCTGGTTCACTTATTTGCTAACCCTACTAAGCTAAATGGACCAAGACCTTTTTATTAGTGTGAAGTTCAACCATGTAGATCTAATATAATAATCTAACGTGGCAGAAACGTATCGACGTTCTCATGATACTTATAAACCCATTCAGTAATTTGCCTCAGCGATTTATAAGCCCCATGGGTTACAGATTCCAATAAATTGGCAAAAAAGGTCAGCTAAGTACTGTTATCAAAATCAAATGATGAGCCTATAGGCCAAACTTGGCGCGAGTTCAAATACTGATCTCAATTTGCGCAGTCTTTACATCCCTTTGCTTGAAATATTGGACCGAACGTACATCGGACCATAATTTAGATACTAGCTCATAAACATTCGCCGTTTGGGGTTAAATTATTCGCCGTCCTTTTACCTATCTACACTTTATTGCATGGCTATTATTTAATACTAAGTCCTGCCCGTGGCTTCACTCGTGTGGTATTAGTACTTCTCCCAATATCTTTATAAATCATAGCCTATGTGTTATTCTGATGTATAAGCTATATTTCTGCAAAGTTTCATCAAAATCCGTCCAGTAGTTTTTGCGTGAAAGAGTAACAAACATCCATCCTTTCATCTATACATCCATCCATCCATCCGTCCTCACAAACTTTCACGTTTATAATAGTAGTAAGATTGGTGTTAAATATGTATAGGTCTTAGTCATACTGTTGAGTGTGAAAAAAGGTAAAACCTTGCTCTGGACAAGTGGCAACTAGCGATTTAGTGGCGTTAGTATTGCCAAAAAGTCAAAAAATTTATTCGATTGACAAGCGCTATCGAAACGTCACATATGTTTTGGAATTACGGCAAACGCTATTGCTGCATTCGCTGATAGTATACCTCTTTTGTTAAACCTCTTGTAAGTGAAGCTCAATTTTACCTCGACGATTTTAGAAGATTTTTTGTTTGGTACAAGTTTCATTTTGTCCCGCTCGTCTGTGTTGACGTGTAACAAAAAGTTGTCATATCTATTCAACGTTGTGTCATCTTAACTGATGTTTGAAGGTTACGTAAACGACGATGTCCAAGGTCCACTTCACTATACACATTTGATTTTTTTCAAGACGTTTGTAAATAATTTGCATCTGATCATTGAATTTGATAAAGTTGTTGACAGCAAAAAGTAGTTGTTTTAGAACAGTTTTTATTATTGTTGATAAGCTCGCGTTTGACCACTATGCTTAGAAAATTGCCTACAAGTAACCTGTTCACTCTTGACATATACAGATATAAATAAACAGCTTATGTCTGTTGTCTTATTTATACACCATACTCATAAATAAATGGGACTAGGGTGCTCCACCATACCTCAAGAGACGTATAAGGGTCTGCAAGATTTATGTAAGGTCTAAGGTCTGATGCAAGCTAAAAATGACTGCAACACCATCTATTTTTCGGCGGAATCCATTTGCTGACAAGGGTCAGTCATGTTATTGCCATCGGATCGCGGCACTGGTCCGAATTTCAGCACAATCTTTACTTAAGTCTCATACATATTAATGAGGGTCCAAGAATACAGAAGAATAGGATTGAACATTCCTAGATTTACTAAGATTATCCGAAAGTTACGCACCTTTCGGTGTCGGGTCGGTTTGACGATTGGAGATATACTTATGTTTGTTGTTGTCGGTCATAAGTTAGCAGTTAGACATTATGAAATTCGTATTTTTGTTAATAACATCGTATTTTTTGGTGGTTACAAAAACGTCTATAATACAAAAATAAGTAGAGTAATTAGGTAAAAAAGACACTAATTAAAAGACTCTAAAAAAACTACAAAGTAGAAAGTGCCTTCTTAATGAGCTTACTTTATTAAAAACGACTTCGCGGTAAACTGCGGGCTATTATCCGCTTTTTCAAACATTATTATGAGATCAAACGTTTGTAACAGAGCATGGCTGGCGGCCGACATACCGTTCATTATAAAGTCAATACTATTACTAATAGATACAGTTTAATGGAAATCTATTGCATTGATAACTTACCTGTTTATTGGTAATGAAGTATCGTAAAATACGATCGATTATAGTAAGGCTTTGATAACAAGACTTGAATTATTAGGCGCTAACACAAAGGTATTTTGTAATTAATTGTATGTCTGAAGATCTCCGTGTTATTAATTAACATCGGCATCCTAAACAAAGTGCTTTTCCTTCAAATTCAATCACGCAAAAGTACAACGCTTGAATGAACTTTTATCGAGCGAGGGGCAGAAAGAAAGATCTCTTTCGCAACCGACCCAGTCTTTCGGACAACTGACTTTGTAAAATGAATCCGTGTACTTAGATGTATTACTTGAAATAACTGATAAATTTACAGATGCTTCATTTAGAATAAGGTTCGAATGAATTGGGGTATTAAATTGTTTCAAAATTTGAGTGTATTCGCTTAAAGAATTTGTATCAAAGATCCAGCAGAAATTCACTTTATTTTAAGTGCCCCAGTGACGGCACCTGTTCAAAGCCTTTTGTTTGTATGCATGTAGATAGGTGAACTTTTCATCTTCGGAGTCTTTATCGACGTCAAAGGCCAAAATGTCATTCAGCGCGCGATATTCGCAAAGTTATCTATTGATGGAAAAATCTGTGAAGTGACATTTTACTTGCTTTGGATGACAAAAGGTTATTTTTATTAAGCAAGCTATCTATATTAACTAAAGTTAGTGTTGCCAATTTTTTTGATTTCTCAAAAACGGCTTCCTTAAATGATAATATCGGTATGTGTTGCATCTAATTAATTTTTCTAAACAAAATATCTACTTTTCCACACATTATATTAATTTACTCAGGGGTTTTTATTCTACAATGACTACAACTGAAATTATTGCATATACGATTTGTTTGGAACGGGACTCACCGTTCCAAACATATCTTATATGCAATAATTTCAGTCTACAAATCGGTAGCAAATGCTTCTGCTCCATCCACAATCCACAGATTGATTTAGTAATACTTGTAACTCATGATCAAGTTATTGCAAGTCAGTGTTTGTAAGCAGACAACCATCCACTTGCTCCAATATTAGCAAACTTTGCTTTCTAATGTTTAAACGCAACTTTCGCTGTTACCAACTGAGAAGAGAAAACATGGAAAATGGCGCGTTTTTGTTTGAAAATGGTACGTGACCGTTCACATTATGTGTGCTTATGTTAGAATGTGACCATGAAGAACGGTGAGACTATAAAGCTTTCTAGTTGTTATAATTATAGTAAGCGGGGTCATTATTATCGTACCTACCTTCTAAACAGACTCAAATTATATTAATCAGAGAAACTCCATAGCACAGAGAATAAGCAAGCTGAAGTGGCAGTGGGCCAGCCATATTAGCCGTGGAACCGATGATTGTTGGGTAGATGTGTTCTCGAGTGGAGACCACCAACAGGTAAACGTAGCGTGGGATGTAGCAGCTGAATGAGAGTTGCCGAAAATCGAGACCGATTGGAATGGCGTGCGATTGGAGAGGCCAGTGTCCAGCAGCGGATTGCTATAGGCTGATGATGATGATGATGAGAGAAACTCCGCAGACGTGATAGGTATCCATACCTAATGACCATAAAACAAAAAAGAAATATTATGTATAAGTAGAAGCCGATGCTTGATATTAAAAGTAGTTTATTTATTTATTTATATTTAATAGATTCGACCCAAACATAGCTGAATTTCACTTAATTATTTAATTTTAAGTATTTATATATTTTATTATTTTGTCCTTTTCGTTAGATTGTTTGGCTTGTTTGTTTCCCAGTGTCCTGAGCCGAGTCTTACATCTCATACAAGATGAAACAATACAGCTGACACGATGTTTACCTGTCTCTAATCCCAATATCAATATTGGCAGGATGGAGAAATGTTGTTCCCTCGTAAAACAAAGTGCTCAATGGATGACGTGTCAAAAATATTATGTGCTGTAAGCGATATGCTCAATTTACCTGCTCTAGGACAGGCCGTGGGAATGTCCTTGACAAAAATCTTCTGGAATTTATTGGTAGCCTAAGTTATTTGGGTAAAATATAAATATAATTAAGTGGTAGTAGTATTATTTTTAATTGTTTGTCATTGATTTGTATAAGTTTTTGTTTTGTTCTTATTATTTAACAGAACGTATGTGTTTATTGCTGCAGAAACTATGTATCTATCAAAAAAAGCCAAAAATGTGAAATTGTAATAATTTAGAAAAAATAATTAATTTTCAGCATGTATCCAGGGCAAGACAAAAGCTATTTTCCACTAAAAATCTAATTACGCTACAGACAGATAAAATCTCTCACAATCGACCTCAAATAATTAAACATATTGCTATTAACTCAAACGCTTTGAAGATACTCATAAAACCTGCCCGTAATTAGCTGTCATGTGAAAATGAAATGTTTTAATTAATTAAATTAATAGCGAAATTGATCGAAAAGGACTTAAAGCGCAAACAATACGCTTCACAACGTTCACCACTAAATATTTGCCTGAAAGAGAATTTATTACTCCAATAAATCAATGAAGTGATTTCAAAATGTTTCAAACAGAAATCTATATCATTAGGAAGTGAAATATTGGGTTTCGTCTCTCATAGAGGTTGTATATTTGTGTGTGAGTTTGTTATGAAATATTTGTCTGCTGGTTAAATAATAAATACGAATTGCCATTGCAAATATTACTGCAGTTAAATATGATTGAACTGGTTACTTCAAATAGAAAATTGATGCCTGCTTTTACAAGTTTATTGTTTTAAAAACGCTAACCTTCAGTTTTCTCTCTGTAAACTTTCAATAATTGTTTTCAGTTTATTGCCAAACTCTAAAACGTTTTTACCAGTATTATTATACTTTTATAAGTAACTTAACTAAAGTGATTCATTCTCTAAATGGTTTTATTAAGGGTTTTTAATTCTCTAGTTGAAGGACGAGATTATGAATTATGCGCTAAATGAAAACTCCAGTATATTATTATTGATACTTAATAAATTATTCCATTTCGTGACCCAAAAATGTATGTGAACAATGAATGAGTGAGTTTATCTACGCTAGGTGAGAATAGTGCACAAATCAAGCCATTAAGCACACTAATTTGCGAGACTAAGGGGACAGTTTTATGCTCACGTCAGTTAAAATAAGAAATAAAACCTACAGACACATCCAGCCGACGTAACAGCTTCGACCTTCACCCAGCGAAGCTACATGACGGAAATAATTGCACGAAATGGCAACATTTTTTGTTAAGTTTGTCCAGTACGTTTCTTGTTGTTATGTGCTGTATCGACACTATGGATCTTGAGGTAATATAATTTTTACAAACCTCTATGAAAAATAAAGACTTTAATCACAATAATACGGAATCTACTACAGCAATTTATAGTGTTATCTTTTTATAGACACGCACGGAATTTGTAAGCATTCAGAACAGTTTGTTCTTTTTAGTCGTTTTTTCGCAGTAGTTTATCAAAACTTATGTGTTTAACAACGCTAATAAAGCATAGTTGCCATGAAAATTGCTTTGTAATTTCTAGATTGTAGCAGGTAATATGGCTACCGAAGAAATTGCGTGTTTTTACGTGTGCACGTTATATCGCGTGTCTTACTGACCGGAATATTGGTGTGTTCAGTCTTCGACAATATAACAGCATCTGATGAGAGACCATACAATTTTCAACTTTCTTGCCATTATTATAAAAGTCATAATTGTACACAGGAAATAATACACAGAGGAATTTTTATATTTAAATAATTTAGAGAGCGAGTTAGAAGAATGAAATTTTTATCAAAGAAATCATAAAAAAGTTATGTGATATAAAGCAGTGATTTATATTGCATAAAACGGTCCCAGAAACTTGTGCCTTTACAGTGACAGGATTGAAGAAAAACATGAAAACTAGAACAGATATACGTTTGTTTTCGCCCCTTTTACAATCTCTATGATCATAATTTTTTATGGAAATATTTATAGTTCGTGATAAGGGGAGACGGTATCTGTCGGCTTGAAATGGGTTGCGACTTCGTAGGAGCAATTGAGATCAATGAAATATTGCTCAAAAGGAAATATTCAGCAAGAACTGGTAACATACCTTTGAGGATGATGTTCTTCAAAAACTTTTAGTGGTTGTTGACAAACATAAGTAGGTACTCATAACTTACCTAAAACAAAAAACAATAAAATAAGTATACATTTATTACATGATTTCTTATAAAAAATTAAGTAAGTAATGATTTAAAAAATGTCACCTAACAAATTAATATAGAATTAGAATGCTAGCCTACTTATAAATCATATGACGCAAGTAAACATGCCCATTTTAGAATTATATCTCTCTGTCTGTACCTACCTAACTTATTCAGGTAAACAAAACCACAACTATTTGTTACTATAGAGCCAAACATATAAAATAACTATAAGCACCTATACAAAGGGCAAAAACTCATCCACAATATTGAATTATGAGAATTATTGCAAATACATATTATCCTGTGTAAATTCCAAATGGCATTCCTGGAACTTGGAAAGATTTCCTGTGAGAACCAACTTATATGAAAATAGTGTTCGCTAATGCAGTCTCAGAACTGACTAGAAAATGTACAACATTTTTTTTCTGAATATTTGTTTGGAATAAAAGAGAATTAGAAAAATCAAATATGTGTTTAAATATACATTTGTATGTGAGCTGTGTAATCCTAAAATTCTCTGCATCCATATCGTCAATTGTAAATAAAGATAAATGGTTAAGCTTTCACGTTATTTAAATTGAAATACGCTTAAAGCAAACAGTAAAATAAATTTAAGATAAAACAGAAAGTAGAACGACTGTAACAGTAATTTTTGTTTAGGCTCAGTTACAATTGAAGGATTTACTGATAAACAAGAACGAACGGATATTACTGAAGTTTTATTACTTTTACGATGGCTTCGACAGTGTTAAATTAAAGTACAGAAGTGTATCGATATTGTCAATGTTCAATGTCGAATAGATCATCATCATCATCTTCATGTCCTTGACCCAGATTACTTGGGGTCGTTCGGTGCAATACAGTTTCTTCTTCCGGAGAACGGTACCTGTAACTGAATCTGTCAACCCTCAATCTATCATTCACTCCCTATTATTTTATGTCATTCTTCACACAATACATCCATATTTTCATTGGCCTCACTGTCATCTCCATCCACGCACTATTATTTCGACAACTTTTTACATAAAAAGTGCGTATCGTTTAAAAATGTATATATCCAATACAAATAATCATAACTTTGTTTTCGACACATAAACTTAAGATCCCATTGACGAAAGATGAAACATTTAATTTTCCCACAGTAAAACTAACACTTGTACGTAAGCCATACTCATAATCTCGAGTCGTCCCACTTTCGTCATAAAAACAAACACACATCGTAAAGTTACCATAACAATATTATGGGACAATGTGGTGCCGTTGCGAAAGTGGAACTGTACCACAGAGTACCGAAGTACGGAACCACGTATTGTTTGAAGATGCATGAGGAAAGTACATCTGTATTGCACTTGTCTATTTTGTTCAGCACATGGGATTGTATGGGAGTGAGCACTGGGTTTTATTTTTATTAAATTGGTTAGTAGAAATGTTGGATTTATTTTGTGTGGAGGACATATAGTGTGGCAATATATCTAAAAAAGAAGTGACTTTTATCCTACTTTTTTAGAAATAATAATGTCTAAAGTTATATCAAAATATGATTAAGTGACAAAGCCGCAGCTAACGACAACAATGCGCTGTCCCAAATATAAAATGTGTTCTTTTTAATCTGTGCCATGTCCCATGCACGATGGTGTGTTCCAAATAATTAAGATACTAGAACTTCCTTTTAAACAAAAACCGGCCAAGTGCGAGTCTGACTCGTGCACAGAGGGTTCCGTATAAACAGCTAAATTTACCAAAATAAATAGGTAACATTACTAACGTTCATAAGCAATGAAAGCACCGAACATTGCTGTAACGAAGGGACAAAATACAATTACTGTGCCGTTCGAAAACTGTTGTCTACATTTTTTTTTTTTTTTTGCAATTTAAAGCTTAATTTTACGCAAACGGATCCCTGAATCGAAAAATGGTTTTCTAATACCCGTAATATTTTTGAATCGCTTTACCTGTACTAAGATTCTCTGAGATAAGCTGCGGACGGATAGACGGACTTGGCAAAACTATATGGTTTCCTTGTTGCCTATGGAACCCTAAAAAACGATAATACGTTTAAAGAAGCCTATGATTGATGTCATAGACTACTAAGAACTTTTCTTTCCTTAAAGGTTTACTTCATATTCAAGACACGTACTCAAGATCTTCAGAACACACAATAGGTCGTCGTGTTTCTCCGAAGTGACGTTTAATTCCGTTTCCACTTGTATTTTCCTAAGCAAGTATGGCTTACCTCGCACAGGTATGTGTTTCGCTCCAGTGAACACCCCTAGCGCACTTTTATTAGCATTAGCTGACGAAGCATGTTCTACTGAGAACGATCAAGGTAAGTAGGCTCTAGAGTTGGATCTTCAGTTTATTTGAAAAAGTAATGCGTGTATTTCGTAATGCTACGGTACAGTTTGACAAATACTCAACGTCAATTGCTTAGTTCAGAAATCAGGGGTAAGTTCACAGCAATGCAATATAAGGCTGAATATTCCAATAGTCAAGAGAATATTTGCTGCAGTACCTGTTGTGAAAACTGAAAAGGAAGTGTCCAATAATAAATCACTGGCGCTTAAATCTCTTAAAATGACCACCTCATAACAGTATTTGTTATCGCCTTGAATTCCAATAAGAATGATGATCATTAAAGTTCTAGATTCTACACTTTACAAGAAAATATTGATGGTAATGTCTATTTTAAACAATGACTAAGCACAACAACTTAACACCAACGTCACTTAAGTAAGTTCTAAGATCAGCTGTTGTTGTAGTAGTTCTAAATTATTATTGTGAAACTGAATTGAAAATATCCATGCAAATTATCAATGCAATACTGTGAGTGACTAATATGTATATCGAATATATTCTGAATTACAAGACCAAACATGGCACCACATATTCACAAGTTATTTGCCAGTCATTCAATGATTGAAGTTTGTTTCCAAATACAAGTAATTTTGAACACTGCGCCATCCAAAGTGTTTAACCACTGAACACAGTTAAATTGGACGTTTTCCAAAAGGTTTTGAAGTGAATAGAGAGAGCTGACAAACTTATAATGAGCAACTTCAAACTATGAATGCTGACCCTGGCTTTCGTGACCTTTTCTGAAGTCAAATACCACTGCGATAGGCCGTCACACGTTTATGCAGCATTTTATGCCAAAAACTAAAGATGCACTGACCTTGCAAAAAAGATTTAAGCGTTAGAAAAGCGGTTAACGACCAGACGTTATGACCTTTTGAAACCTTTAAGCTGCATTAGGCATTAGTTTAACTTATAATGGTAGAAGATGCTCTACAGATCTCGATGTTCGGAGTTCAATGTTCTGATAATTTCTTAGATATTATTAGCAATTTTGAAGGGCGACGTTTCTTGAACCCTTCAGATAATAATAATATAAATAGACTACAAAGATGCACCACAAATAAATTCATATACTATTAGCAATAGGTATATAATGAATTTATTTGTCTTTGTGAGAAGAAATTTAATATTTTGCCAATATATCACAAGATTTTCAATAGGCTCATGATGAGGTTTAATATCAACTGAGAAAACGGCCAAGTGCGAGTCGGACTCGCGGACGAAGGGTTCCGTACCATAATCGCAAAAAACGGCAAAAAAATCACGTTTGTTGTATGGGAGCCCCCCTTAAATATTAATTTTATTCTGTTTTCAGTATTTGTTGTTATAGCGGCAACAGAAATACATCATCTGTGAAAATTTCAACTGTCTAGCTATTACGGTTCATGAGATACAGCCTGGTGACAGACAGACAGACAGACTGACGGACCGCGGAGTCTTAGTAATAGGGTCCCGTTTTTACCCTTTGGGTACGGAACCCTAAAAAAGAATATTCCATTTGAAAATATGATAGATGGATATTTTTTTCTACACTATCATAGACACACGGCGCAGTAATGCAAAACGAATCAAGACCAATTTTTAACAATACATCATGTACGGTACGCTCAGTTAAGTTTATGAAGGCCAATTAAAATAGCTCATAAATCTCATAGTCATATTACGCCTGACAGTGTAATTACTCAATCAATACAACTTCTAATAAGTAATTTTACGATTCAACAATACTTACTGCATAACAAAACCTTTTTAGAGCGTAACCTATCACATAACATAAGACATACAACAAGTAAAATTTCACAATTTAAAAAACCCCCGACACATTTATCTTGCGAAAAACCCCGATTCAAACAGTAAAATGCCCATAACTTTTGAACGGCTAAACCGATTTTATTCAAACATAGCTTAAAACACTCTCGACAAAATTACCTTTCAAACAAAAAAAAAACTAAATCGAAATCGGTTCATCCGTTTAGGCGCTATGATGCCACAGACAGACACACAGATACACAGCAACACACGTGAAACTTATAACACCCCTTCTTTTTCCGGCGGGGGTTAAAAATAAAGCACACGAAGAATTCTATCATGAAAGAGACGATCAGTTCTAAACCCAATTGTTATACGAGACAAAAATCAAAAGAACTATTGGAAAACTGAATCCCACGTCGTTTTTCTTTGTCGTGGCAAGACGTTAGCTCTCTAATTAGTTTTGCATGACTAAGGTGGCTATATAAAAACCACTGGGTTTCACATTCGAAAGCGCTGCATATGAAATAGCTGTTACAAAGGAAAAAATGCTCAGATTTTATTTATAGTATGTATTATAATCAGTTTTATATATTATGATTATGACCTACATTACCACATAATATTATGCTCAATAGGTACTTCTATTATAGGTGTTCTGATATCGAATGAGTATTGTTATATTTTGTAATCATTTTTATCGTACACTGACCTTTTAATCAACGACCCTTTCGACACGCGTGTTTGAATAAAAATATTGGAAAAGCAATGAGTATTGGAAAACTGTTAATGCAATTATTTGTTTATTATAAATTTAATTAACGTAGAATCTTTGACATATATGACTAATGTATTTTATATTCGGTTTTCCCTGAGCGTTACTGTATGTGTAGCATAATAACGTTACAAATGGTTAGAAATATATTTTTAGGGTTCCGTACCCAAAGGGTAAAAACGGAACCCTATTACTGAGACTCCGCGGTCCGTCTGTCTGTCTGTCTGTCTGTCTCCAGGCTGTATCTCATGAACCGTAATAGCTAGACAGTTGAAATTTTCACAGATGATGTATTTCTGCTGCCGCTATAACAACAAATACTAAAAACAGAATAAAATAAATATTTAAGGGGCGCTGCCATACAACAAACGTGATTTTGTTGCCGTTTTTTGCGTTAATGGTACGGAACCCTTCGTGCGCGATTCCGACTCGCACTTGGCCGGTTTTTTATAAAACTTTATAGTTCAAGGGAATTTTTGTTGTTTATGCTATAATTTTCCCCGTAATCTACCCCGAGCAAACCATACATTTTTTCGGGATAAAAAGATAACCTATGGGACACAGATAAAGTGTAGCTTTTTATCAGTGGAAAACTGTTTATAATCGTTTCAGAACGCCCAACGATTACCGTAAACAATTTTACCTCATTATCCGATTTAATTTTTTTTTTCAAGTTTTAAGTTTACCTAAATAGTACGAGTCGGCTGGATGCGAGACCCACGGTACCGGTCAATGTAGCGACGCTGAAGCTCCAGCAATGGACGTCTTTCGGCTGATATGATGTTGATGATGAGTACGATCTTGAAAATTCAAAGTTGAACAAACTATTCATTTGTTCTTAGGAGTAAACAACACGTGGTAAAACACGTTACTTATCGAGAATATTACAAAAGAAAAATGGTATTGAAACCTTAATTGGGGAGACCATTAAATTCTCAAAGGCTTTTTCTACTTGCGTAACCGTTAACGAGATTTATGTAACATTATAAACTTAAGAGTTTTCACACCCAATTTTGATAAAAAATGGCGGCTGTGCATTTCTTTTTATTAAATTCTTGCTTGGAATATTGCGGATTTAAGCTTTGTAACTCAAAGAATGAAGATTAAAAGAAAATTGTTTATGCTTCAGGAAAAATTATGTTTAAAAAAGATACGAAGTTACTGGTTTGTTTTTATTGTGGGAATATTGAGCGAGAATGAAAAGCAGCTAAATAGGCTACCAGAATCTAGATTTTTAAACTATCTTTAACCCTTCGTGTGTTTAGGACGTGGATTCACGCGAGACACAATAGCTTTTCAATTTTTCACTAATTACGTGCACACGACCGAAATGAAAACTATGAATATCAGAGATTCAAATAAAATTTATTTCTAGACTATAAACCACCAACTAACAACATTTGCCTCCCCATTGAAACAATCACCGAAAACACGACCTTCGAACGCTTGTCCACAAACGTTACCAAAGTCTTAAGGAATCAAAACTTTTTGAACAATCAGCGAACATCAAAAGTTGTGTAATACCATCTGAAAGCGTTGCTTTGTGACAGTACAAAGGATCGAAAACTCGAGCACGAGGTACTATTGCTTTTAGTTTAAAGTTTCAGCAAAATATCTACGATAAGAGTGCTCAGAAACTTTGAGAGGTTCAAACGTCTATTAACGTACTTTAGACATCTTTCTGTTAGTTTATTAAGTTCGTTATCTGAGTTTTGTTGATGTGGCTCTTTATTATCGATATCTATCTATCGTTTGATATTTTTTGGAAGATGAGCAAAAAATAAAATATATTTTATTGTACACCAAAATTGCAATTCAACTCTTTTACACTACTTCTTATTCTAGCGGGTACAATAGCGGTCTAATCGGTGACAGCGATACTTATCTACAACGATTATTTTTAGTTGTGTACCTAAAAAGTTGACAGCAAGACATCGACATGTAAATCACAATTTATTATGGAGTTCCTTATCTACAAACATATATGCAGACCATCATTAAAATTGTAATACCCACACGTAATTAAAATTAATTACTCCAATGATAAAATTTAATAAATACTCATATGCTGCTCTGTTAAGAGGAAAATCAGAAGGTAATATTGATAAAGTGCATAACGTCAAAACGGAAAACAAACAGTTATTCGATAACAAACCAAAAATAACTT
Source organism: Orthosia gothica (assembly GCA_949775005.1). Taxonomy (NCBI): domain Eukaryota; kingdom Metazoa; phylum Arthropoda; class Insecta; order Lepidoptera; family Noctuidae; genus Orthosia; species Orthosia gothica. The sequence goes on along the minus strand of OX459066.1, from coordinate 17,415,754 downwards.
CAGACATCCAGGAAAATTATCTCATTAAGTTAATTAACATCACATGTTTACCCTAAAACTGTGTAATTAAATATTCAAAATTTTAGACTTTAATTAAAAACAAGTTTATCTGTCACAAGTACTTATTTTAATAATAATGATTCATAGTCATATATTCAAAAATAATTACGAATTTTATTTCAAATTGTAGCACAGATCTCACAAAAGCCTTCATGAGAAGTTCATATATAAAAAAGACATCAAAACTCAACAAATGTGTATCATCTGAACCAATACATGTAAAGAGGACACATTATAAAGAACAGGATACACGTGGTGCCTTACAAGTACAGTTAAGCCGACACGACATGTCCGTATTCAATGATTCAGTGTATACTCTGCACATAGCACGAAAGTCGTGACGACCAATAAATGCTTTCAGACTATCACATCGAATACACTGTAGCAAAATGATGGACTACAGAAGTCCAGCTCTATAAAATGAGCGAAAACACAGTCACGCACACTTAGACGCATACGTACGGGTGATGTTAAAGAAATGCCGGTCGCGAGTGCGCTTGCACTTGCTGTACGTGAAGTTTGTCTATGTGTGCGAGCGTTTTCACTCGTTGTTTAGAACAGACCTTCTGTACTATCTATTCTGTAACACCGTTATTGGTACAGCACACGTTATGGTCCATTTATTTGATATCAAGTGTATGGCTGGACTTACATACATTTTCATACGTAACGAATTTTAATTGTGCTTAGACAATAAAATTTGATTGATCACAAGGAAATGTTATTAGCAGTTAATATTTGAGTAGGTAGGCCTCGAATGCAGTGTAATGTGAAATTAATTGGCATAGCTGATTCACGTTTGCTGACTCTAGGGGCTAGTTAGCAACTGTTCTTAACTTTATTCTTTGTTTTTAACCGACTTACAAAAAAAGGAGGAGGTTCTATGTTCGACTTTATGTTTGTTTTTTTTTTTTTTTTTTTTTTTTTTTTTTTTTTATGTATGTTCACCGATATCTCTGTCAATTATGGACCGATTTCGAAAATTCTTTTTTTGTTTGAAAGAGTATGTTTCGAAATTGGTCCCATTTTAATTTGGTGAAGGTCTGATGAAGAACTTCGGAGATACACAACAGAACTCTTCAATAAATAACAGCAAAACTCTCGGGATTGCTGCAATCGCATGTCTGTTTGTTGTTTATACCATTTCATAACATAACATCACGCCAGTACGCTGTAAAGGGGTACACAGATCTCTCATTTCACGGGTTATGTTCAAGTTTCATATTATTCGGTTAATCTATTCTGGAGTTATAGGGACCTTAATAAACAACTTGCTATTAGGTAGGTAAAACTAAAAAGGGAAAAATAAAAAAACTTTTTTGCAAAAAAATAGCACCGACTTCCAAATGAAAAACCACAAAGTGAAAAATAACTTAATTTTTGGAAGTCGGTGTCCATATCGCAAAAAATGGCACCTACAAAAGACACCGACTTCCAAAAATTAAGTTATTTTTCACTTTGTAGTTTTTCATTTGGAAGTCGGTGCTATTTTTTTGCAAAAAAGTTTTTTTATTATTTAACGGAAACAGAATAATTACGAGTATCATCCTCGACACTACCGATATTGTTTTTCTTTATTTCAGTAATTTTAATTTTACCTGGTTTTTCATATTTTTTTGTTGTAGGTTATATCTGATTCAGAAAATACTTTTCTACGGATTCAAGCTGATAACCCAATTTTTTCTTTGTCATGCGATTTTCAATCTTAACCACAAGAGATAAGAGCATCCACAACTCGCAAAACAAAAGCAACAAATGAACATTGATGGCAGCGAAACGCGCTTGATTTACTGCCGAAAGATCGTAAAAGCGCGTCGTCAACTAACAACCATTCATCATCTTACTGTCAATGCTATCTAAGAGTTTTTATTCCATTTAACGCCCGTACGTTAACCTCCTTGGATGAACTCCGATACGGATGACTGACCATACGTGCAGTACGTGAGGGTCTTCTGAAGTTAAGTAATATACCTCCATGACCTCATTATTTACATTGCATGCCAAATGGAGGAGCCGTGACAAATCTAAAAGAAATTCTACATTAACGCACCGTGAAAATACGTACGAACTGTGTCGAAAGCTATTACGATTGTTAGAAACACTTCGATAAAATTTCTCTGGTTGGTTATATCTAACGTAATTTTGTTAGTATGACGAAAATGTGCTGCTAAAATATCCGGGGACTCTTTATTGAGGAAACATAACTCATCAGAATTCGGCATATAAAATTAATCGGCACAGACGCCGCGACTAAACGTAGCTGCATTTAGTGAAATCGTTCTGTTTTGTACTAATTTCTTCCTAGTTATAAACCTGATGAGGGGAATAAAGTTACTGACCGGGTCGACAACACAGGATAAACGCCGCGGAATAGTTGACAACGTGCCAACTAAGGGTTTGGCCACATTACGCAACGATGCGCGGGCGCCGCTCCCCACAATAAATAGCGTTAAATGGACGGTAACGATAAGTGCTAGAGTACAAGAAGGCAACGAGGTATACGTCATAATGATAATGGTTCTCTACTGAAAAGCCAGTACACGTGAGAATGCTTTTGTATACTTTGAAATTCATAGCCAATTTGTGGCAATAGCAAAACTAATGTTCAATCTACGGAAAGAGAAGAAACCTACCCATCCGTTCCCGTGGGTACGCTCTCGTAGTGTAGCGATAAGATGTGCAATTGTCGAAATCATCACGTTATCCACTCGTGAGTTCGCGAGATACACTGAAACCTAGATTTTCTAAATTACATCTGTAAAAATGAAACCCACGATTTGACCCACTTTATACTGCAGTCGTCATAATGCAGTGTCGGGGAAGTCGGGGCAAAAATAAAACAGCCATTAACTGGCGTCGTGGGCTAACTGAAAATGTCAGACTACCCTCTAACCAACTGACCTGGAGAGAAACCAAGAAAAAAATTCATATTTCGTTCCGTTGTACCAGTATGACTTATAATAGGCACATATTTCATAGAGTTGGCAATAGCCAGCGGTATATTACAATAGAATGTACTTAAATGTTATGTACTTGACTTTATTGTTGTTGTTGTTGCAAACTACATTGTGAGGTAATGTCGTTAGCTATTTGTCAATATACTTGTAATTCTTAATGAAGCAGTCAGACTCGTTTATATCGAAGTTAGACTAAGTATTATATCAAAATTCTGCACGTTTTTGCTTTCAGAATACAAATGACTTTAATCTTACTTTACAACATTATAACGGTAACAGGCACTGTCAAAACTAGGCCTAATAATAAATGACAGACAAATAGAATTGTCACTCTAATTTTCTAAATATACCGCTGAATTCATGCACCAGTAACATTACGCTATTTCCTAAGCGGACGAAACAGCACGTACACAAAATAAAAAATGCGACAAGACTACAGTATTATACAAGAACTAAAAGCATAAAATTTTTATAAGAGGACGGAATAGAACGCTGAAAGATATTATAAAGAGGATTGGTATGATAATCAAATTACTTTCACACGCACATAATATACTAATATACTTAATCAGAATAAGAAACGAAAACGAATCAACACCAACTGCATAAATACAACACAATTTTATAACCTCGCCAATAATCGAACGCTCACACAATATATACCAAGGACTAGGCAAAATTACACCAGAATTTACCCCTATGTTAATACCATGGTGTTCCTGAGTTACACCATAAACGCCAGGCTAACTAATAAAAGGAGACACTTTGTATTAAGCAAGAAAATCTTGGCGTGTGCCAAAGGATTTCGTTGAGAAAATCTCGGCTTGTGCTAATATAATTTCATCTCGAATGTGTCAGTTGAGCCTCGTCACATCTATGGTAATAACTCGAGGGTTGACGGGTTCAGGGAAACTAGACAACATAAAATATTGTTCAAAGAAAATAGAAGAAGTTTGATGGTTGTATGGTAAAAGAAACTGTTGGATATGAATACAATTTCAGATTCGTTTTACGAAAAGCCAGTTCGAAAAAAAAAACTAATTTCTATGAGTGTTTTGTATTTCTATACTTTTGAATTTTTCTTTTAAATGTAAGACTCATTATTTTGATTTCTCCTATCCCAATCTATTTAGAGTCAGCGGACATTTTAAATATTCCTACATACGTCGCCATCTCAGTAATTGCATTGCACCACCTTTCTAGACAAAGTTTTCATCGTGTACAGTTTGGTTACATCAGTCTCAGTTTGTGTCATGTTTTATTACCTGTATATCGTCAGTAAAATTCTAACAGTGCATAAGTCATAACTTCACAGACGACATACTTACATATTCTACTAACACGTGCAAAAAGGTAAGCGAAAACAAATCTACTACAACAGCTTTATTGATCTCCCATTCATGAATGGAACATACAATTATCTATGACGCAATCGCATTGTAATAGAAAGTGTCTGCTTTATCTAACAAGAAAGTTATCTTGTTGATTCAGAAGCGACACTCATTTGTTATCAGACATCGTTACACTTGATTACAACGAATGTCGCGACGAATATCGATTGGAGATTATTAGGTATATACATATTTTTGTTTATCAGATTTATGTCTGACGACTGTCCTGTCTGGCCTACTAATCTGTGACAAACAACTGCCAAACGATATATAGGCAGCAGTATACACGTAGGCACCGGCAAAAGTTTACCTTGTGTTCTTATCAGGATAGTTCTTAGCATATAATAAATTATTCCTAAGATACTCCACTTCGGACACACCACACGTACTTGTAATGGGCAATACATATTAATTGCACGCGGCATTAATGTTCTTCTTTAATTAGAATCTTTTTTATCACAAGAAGTACGTGATGACCCTAGTAATATCCTCCATTCCTCATTTGGAGTAATTGGAGTCAGACATACACATATATTTGATGAAATATACGATATAGTCGGCACGATTTTTCCTTCGGCCTCTTTTCACCAAATGCTGTGATGTCATGAAACTTTGATCTTTCAGGATCTGCATAATATATTAAGAAGGTATTCATGTTTTCTCGTATTACTACAGAAATGGGTCGGACGAATTGTTTCTGAAGTGGTTTTGTGAAGAAATGTTTTGTAGTTTATTTATTTGTGGCTTAAGTCACAGCTTAAGTGGATTGGTGACACAATCATTTTTCAATGATATTTGGGTATTAAGGTCATCAGCTTCACGAAGAAAGTATTCAGCGAACTAGATTTTTTATTTATTATTACATATTCTACACACATCAACAAGGCGGATAGCTATTTCTATCAAATCTAAACACAGTATTTGCAATATTCCAAGAAAATCGTGTTCCACGGTTCTCGACATTTTTTTTCAGAACTTCATTCGCCGAAGCATCGAAGAGTCTCGATTGCATATGTAAAGAGTTTAATCCGTATCCTATACATATACATAGTGAGATAAATAACACATACATCGGCACCATTGATTTGGCTGAATGAGTTCTGGGAATCGAGTATTTGACTTGCATACTCAAGGTTAGTCAATGGATTGAAAGACACGTATACGAGTATAAACAAACGGACTTAAGAGTAAGTTATATCTATAAGTGATTACTTAAGTGAATATTAAAGTTTCTGAGAATAGAACGATATGAAGTAATTGTCGTTTTTAACCGACTTACCAAAAAGGAGGAGGTTCTATGTTCGACTTCTTGTATGTTTTTTTTTTTTTTTTTTTTTTTTTTTTTTTTTTATGTATGTTCACCGATATCTCCGTCAATTGTCGACCGATTTTGAAAATTCTTTTTTTGTTTGAAAGAGTATGTTTCGAAATTGGTCCCATTTTAATTTGTCGAAGGTCTGATGAAGAACTTCGGAGATACACAAAAGAACTCTTCAATAAATAACGGCAAAACTCTCGGGATTGCTGCAATCGCATGTCTGTTTGTTGTTTATACCATTTCACAACATAACATCACGCCAGTACGCTCTAAAGGGGTACGCAGATCTCTCATTTCACCGGTTATGTTCAAGATTCATGTTATTCGGTTAATCTATTCTGGAGTTTTATGGACCTTAATAAACAACTTGCTATTAGGTAGGTAAAACTGAAAAGGGAAAAATAAAAACTTTTTTGCAAAAAAATACTACCGACTTCCAAATGAAAAACTACAAAGTGAAAAATAACTTAACTTTTGGAAGTCGGTGTCCATATTGCAAAAAAATGGTTCCTACGAAAGACACCGACTTCCAAAAGTTAAGTTATTTTTCACTTTGTAGTTTTTCATTTGGAAGTCGGTAGTATTTTTTTGCAAAAAAGTTTTTATTTTGTCACTATTAGTTCCGAGTGTTTTGACTATCATTTGTTTGATTTTTGTGAGTAATGTTTTACTTTCTCGTTAGTTTGTGACGTGTAAGTTTTAAAACATTTTTTTGGCCTTTGGTTTCTGTAAATTGCACAGGATTTTTTATAATGTGCGTTAACCTATTTATACTAGAGAGAGAAAATACCTTTTTTGTTTGAACCAAAATAAAGAAGTTGCAATCCGAGATTGCAGTAAAAAGTGTCCCTTCTACAATCACGTCAATTTAAAACCTTAATTTCCCCTCGATTAACTCCCAAATGTACGTAACGCAATTCCCCAAAAAAGCAAATTGTTACAACCAAAGTGGTTGTTCCGCTCAATAAATCTTCCTGGGGGCCATTCGCTTATTAAGTCTCAAGGAAGGCTGTAATTTTTCATTAGGAAACCCTGTTTGAGCCGGCATCGGGGTAAATGAGGTATCCCTACCTGGGAAACTGAGCGATGTGGGTCCCACAGACAGAACGTGGGAAGGTGTGTGTTTTAATAATAAATACTTCTATTACCGGGTTAAGTTAGCGACCAGTCTGCAGGGATTTGGCATTATGGACTGAGAGATTATATTTTGAATTACCTAACCCTAAAATTCTTTGGCGGTTTCTGGATATGTATATAATATTTCGGACATTCATGTGTTTTGTTGGAGCTGACATATATGCGTGTAAAATCGTAGTTCAATGATAAATGTATCACAACAAGGCTTATCTAGGCTTATTGCATGTAAAGTATATGCCCTCAATAGTCGTGAAAACAATATACAATAAATTAATTACTAATTAACGTAAAGGACACTGCGGATGAACAAATGAGGAAACCTGTTGCAAAATAAAATTGGATTATAGGATTTACCCGTAGTCTGCTAGACTACATACGTACATTAGGTTTACTAATGATAAGCATAAAATATATTCCCATAATTTACATTGGCATAACGAAATTCAACATAATAATCATTACGCATAATATTATTAGGCATAAATGTTTTGCCATAATTTATATTGCCATAAATACTGTTGGCATAATAATAATGATGCATAATTTTAATGTTATACACGCATAATTATTTTACACATAATGTTCTTTGGAGTTAAACAGACATGTTCGCGGCTCAAGGGCCACCCCGCCGCACCTTAACCTAATGCATTGAGTCCTTATATCAAAAATATTAAATTTATTTTTATTAAATATTATCAAAATATTGAAGTACAGAGTATTGAATGTCTTAATATTGATATTAAGACACTTTTTTTTGCCGGAGTCGACCAGCAAGCGATCCTGCGGAGGTGAGCGCACGAACGAACTAAAAAGCAAAAAATAAAAAATATTTTGGTCTAACATTTTGAAGCGGCGCGGGCGCCAAACAAACTGTCAACGTAGATCAACCTAGCTGCAATCATTCTACGATTTAAGCAATTAATTTGCATGTTAATTTGTTTGCCGTCGAATCAAAATGCTACACTAAAATAGTATTTAATTTTTTTTAGGTCGTTATTTCTTCGGTTATTTTTTTATGTAAAAAAAGGTTTTTAACGTAAATATCTCTATCTTAATTGTATAAAATGTTGCCATTTTGAACTTAGGTGACATTTAAATCACTTTGCATGTCAATCTTAGACATTTTAAGCTTAGGTATAATAATTTTCGATATTTCATACAATCGATATTTAACATTTCGATGTTTTGAACATTGGTATATTACCGTAGGTATTTAAATTTTCGACTAAATATGTACCCATAAAATTATTATGACGAATCAATATTATGCCTTAAAATATTTTATGCAACTCCAAATTATACCAAAACAAATTAGACCAAATGACAGTTATGCTAACCTTTGCATTATGCCAAAGTATTATTATGCCACAGTATTATTATGCTAATAAAAGTTTGCGAAAACGTTATGCCATACAATATTATGCCTAAAAACATTATGCCCGTTACAGTACCTATTCTATATTTTGCTTTAGGTGACGTGATTAACTAATTATTAAAAGCATCTGGGAAGTGTGAATAACATAAAGTATAGTGGGTTTGCTAGTGGTTTATTAATAGTAAGTAAATACATAGTTGTCTAAGTATACAGAGGGATTTTGTGCTCAGTGATTTTGTTAATACAGGGTGACAACAGTGTCAAAACAAAAATGACACAAATCTAAAAATGAGTTCAAAAGAATCACGAAGAGTACAAAAGAATTCCAATAATGCAAAAAATACATAAATTCTAATCGCCATTCAAAATCTACTAAAACATTGACCTAGTATACTTTGGGTTGCGCAACGAGTCCATCGTTAGCCAAAAACTCATGACACAAAAATACAAAATGGACACTTTTCACAAAGCCGATAATTTGGCAAAAATACTTATCGGACACGACACGACCTAGACTATGAATTTTCACTATTCGTCACCTGTTTACATAATTTATGTGTGATTCATACATAAGACAACTTGCCTAACTAGTTAATTCAGTGTTAGTAATGGTTGTGATCTTGTAAAAATAACGTCATCGTCTACCGGCGGAAAATAAATTATTGCAATATGGGAATACACTGTGTATGTTACGGTTTCATTAGTCAACAGATTTTTTATTTAGGTTAAATAAAACGTATGTAGAATCACTTGGAATTGTACTGTAAATATGACAAATCATACCTCCCTATGATTTGTTGAAGAGTTTTAGAATCCACTTTCAACAAAAGCTGGCTAAATATGCAGGTCAACACACTTATGTGAATAACAAACTACATAATAACCAACATGAATAAAACAATGCAATACTCAGGCAACTAATATCTACTCAAGTACCTCCTAATAGTAAACTATCAATCAACAAAGTTGTTGTATTCAAGCACTTCACATTCACCTTGGCACCTTCGTTATCATGATTCTCTACCTTCGTTACGCAGACTTATCAAAGTAACTCCATGTAAAGTTATCAACCCAACAAGGGGCCAATTACCTCAGAACCAACGATAGAAGTGATTTATTCGTATAACAATCGTGTTTTACGACCAAAATATACACTAAAAATAGCTCCAAAGCCTACACAAAGATATAGTCGTTGTCGAAACCCTTCAATCGAATATTTTTTTTATTGGTTACAGGTATACACAATGATCCAACTATATATCACAAAATGTGATTTTATTCATGTAAAATAACATCGGCAACGACGCAATGGTTTGTAATGGAGTGTCTTAACAACTAATGTGCATTTATGTAGTAATGTATTCACCTCTTTTTGTTCAGTAGGTGTGGTGGTCCTGACTCCTGTCAGGTCCTTCCACCGCAGCACCCCCATGACGGCGTGTCGGACCCACGACCCGCGCCTACCAGTTCTCCCGTTTGATAGTTCATCCACCACACCGCACAACACTGAGTTCACCACCAACTTCCCAGTTCCATCCTTATCACCCTTAAGCGCCACTTCGCTACTTATAGGCAAAGACCTTCTTTCCCTCATAAAGCTAGAAAAATAAATCGCCGCCAGCTCTCTATTCAGGTTGCCCAAATCGCATCCTCACAAGACACTCACTATTAATCATCCTAAGATATCGTACTTCAAAGACGAAATAAATCTTCCAGTAAATCGTTTATTTTTATTACAGTTTTCGGGTCACCCAGCTGCGATCTTTCCCATAGGCGCCCGGAAGTTTTTCAATTATTCCTTTAGCTATAAAAGAAAACTCTTAAACGATCTTCTACTGAACGGAGTTGTCCCCTGAATAGCTTTGAGAGTCCAAACACAGCAGTCATGCACGAAAACAGTAGGCTTTAACTTTCACTTTCGAGGCTTCTTCGTCGCCCTGGATGTAGGTTAGACGTCTTTCGCTGCTGGTTATCCACGAAAACGTCAACACTGTCGCAGTCTAGTAAATTCATTCACAAATTTCTCAAGATGCAGTTCTTAAACTTTATTATACACTAATACACAGTCCACAATTTTTATAATATGTCCGGTAACAAACACAATAATTCCAAACACGTTTCCAAAATATTAGAAGTTTCAAATTTCGGAGTTGTCAAAATACGATCGTAGCGCGATTATTTTAATATCGAAGACAGCACGACGTCCACACCGGTTTACGTTCGGAAACCGAATGGAGCGGCGCGTGCCACATGCTTCTGCTGACAAAGGCGCGATGAAGAATTCTCGTCTCTTTCTTCACTGCATAATTGCTATAATGTAGACAGGGACAAGTAGCGAAACCAACCTTCACACTCGATGCAATGGAGACAAGACAGGTGAATTTAACAGCCGGAGATGACAACAAAAACTTTTCAAACGTTTCTAGTGCGATTTTCTATTGTGCCAATGCGACATTCAACTTGGCAGAAAAATGGTACAGCACATTATTGATGCACTGATATAAAGTTACATAAATATGATTTTAGGCAAATATTTGAAACCTAAATATCTTGCCAAAACTTTTCAGTTTGGAAATGTGAAAAACCTCGTTTAAGGAAAGTACAGTTACTAGGAAACATCTGAGTCATCCTATACGAATTTTCATTATGCATTACGAGGAAATCACAATAACCATTAATTATTTTGCTAGCATTATAATCGGACAATCCGAACAATTATTTTGCTACAAATTTTCCCACTGCCATGTAAGTGCACATTGCAAAAGTCCCATCGAATTTAGGCGTGGATGCGTTTGCGTGGGAACATCCGGCACCAACGGGCCACATCGAAGCTCCCTCGTCAAACAAAGGACCAACAGGTGCTTCTTACACTTGGTCCTTGCTTCCGAAGCCAAAGTTAAGGACTTTGGAGACGGAAGCCGATACCTTACTAATACACTTAGGAAGGATGTGGTAATGTCAATCAATACTTGCCACATTACTAACTGTCTTAACATATTTTTGACAAGAAATGAGTATGACTTTAAGGTTGTCGATTCTAAAATGCAGATTTTTGCTATGGAATTTATAGTTAATTAGTCAAATCAGAATTTTCATTTTGCTCCAAACAAAGTCTAGCACTTTGAGGCGGAAGCAGATACCTTATAAATAAAGGAAGGATGTGGTGTTGTCAATCGAATGATAGAAGCTCCCAAAATGTATGAATATTGGTTCTAGGAACATGTAACTTTTTGCAATGGACGGGCACTTTTTGTACTCATTGCATCTAATGCACTTAAAAAGGGGAATCAGAAACCCTATTTATAAAAGGATGGTACTTTGTTTGAAACTTTAATTGCCGGATCATAGATATTCCTAAAAACCCAAGTTTTTTATTGTGTATGATAAGATTGTATTTTTCGTGCAGCCTACCTACCGACTGTTATGTTTTGGTATGTAATAATGGACATATCCAAAACCATAGGCAGCTCTAAACTTCTATAAAAACATCCGCATAGGTAATGTTTTATCGGTCCAATTAAATCGCACATTTTTGCAAGGAAATGTATTTTTTCATGTAACAAAATTTACACATGAAAAAAATTTGACGCAACATAAACAACCAAGTATTTTATAATTCATAGATGTAGATTCGTTACATCACATTATTAATGCATACAGTGCATGTCCGCATATGTAGCGCAGTGGAAGACTCGATCATAAATATCAATCAGTTGAAAAAAGGGTGAAAGAGTAACACTTATTATCAGTAATTTCAGTGGAACACAATAAATCTGTCTAGAGTTAATAATTGTAACCTCAAATCAAGCTGCATGTGTCAATTGCGTTTTCATGTCACGTTATGTGGTCCTGTTTTAAACATTTGGCTAACCGCGGGGCGTCCCAATGGACATACAAATATTCCTCACTAAAAAGATCAAATTATTACTATAGCGGCACTTTGAAATAAGAGTTTTTTGGATAACACGAAGCGAAGTGGGAGGTCGAGACGGGACAATCAGTTCATTGAGTTATTGATAAAACAATAGACCCTGGGATAGATAGACCAATTAATAAGTTTATAAATATAGGTGTCAGACAGAATAAACAAAAGACAAACGTTAGGTCGTTATTGCTACTCAATAATTTCTTATTGCGACTTCATGCTAAATAGACACTAAAAATACTTATTTAGTAATTACAGAAGTCAAATCCCATAACAGAATTTAACGATTTAACGTAATTAGCTAACTAACCAATTAAATAATTCTAGTAACCTAACGATGTAATCAAACAAACTCCCAAGCGAAATCATTAGTGACCAAACTGCGGGCGTACATCTCTTCAAACCTTAATTATCATTAGGCGCGTTTTTCGACCATAAACATCATGTAAATATTCCGTATCAAAATATTTTGTAAGCGAGCCTAAAGTACGTACCTATGAATAGACGTGACTGATTGGGCCAGGGGAATCGGCTAGGGATGCGATTCTGCATACCGAAGATCACGTTTGCATAGTGCTAAGCTACAAATTTATCGATGAAAAATTATAAATGCTTATAGTATAACGTTTTACTATTCGACGTCTTTATCTTTGTGAGCTAACTACAGCAGCGATAAAACAAATTGAAACAATAATACGGGACCTTGTAATGCATGTATAAAAATGCAATCTTTATCAGTCTGTGTGCAATATCATGGTATAATACTGAAACAATATTATATAATGGTGTGGCATAATAATTTATGTGAAATTATGCAGTTTGTGTAAGCAAAAACGTAATCAGAAGGAAGGAATCATAACAGGATTAATTGTGGGTACATAATCGATTTCATCCTCATAATTACCAAAACAAAGCCGCTATAAAACCAGCAACAAAAATAAACTTTCTGAACTTCATAACGCTTTCCCTAAGTCGACTAAAAATAAACGCAACTAACATAAGTCCATCACTACGCTGTAGTGATTACGTAAGCAGCGCATCACTTATGCAAGTGCATGTGCCTCATTTGACGGTCGTTAGAGCATAGCCTACGCAGACCTGAAATATAGCCAGCCCGAAGGCACGGCTAAAACTCTGCAATTTGATACACCTTGCGATACTAAGGTACTATGAAATCGACGAATATCTTGTGAAGTTTAGACAAGAATATTATTATGGTGGTTACGGTATGGAGGAATGAAAGACTCATTTACCCGAATATCTATTAATATACGGTCAAAGTTGGTTCCAATTTCATTGACCGTTTCGATGAAAAGAACATTGCACCAACCAATATCATTGGTGCCTAATACAGAAAGCAAAATCACAGACCCCAGTGCAAAGAGATAGTTAGATTTTCAATTTCAGTTAAGCTAGGTCTCAATGAACTCAATCTTTATCTAAAAGCTCCTTGACTTAAGTATAAAGCTCTTGAAAGAGCTTAATCTCAATAGGTTGTAAAGATATGACGAGCATGATTGCTACTAGTTATTTAATCTAATCGATCAAATCTTGGAAACGTGAATGAATTTCTGATATATGCGTGTTCAATTGTGCATTCCTTACTTTGATTAGGTCTTTAATTCACTCTCCAATTTTACCAAATATTTCATGATCAATGAGAATTTGAATAATAGTTAACAGGCCTGTCATAATCAGTATTTTGCCAATTTCCCCAGCAATGGATTGGCAAATGCATGGTCATTGCACTTTGGTCCATTTAAAGGTTTCCATTCAGGAGTCCATTTTTATATCGAATGCATTCGCAATAGCTGGTAACCTTACTGGCTTTAGCATTTGTATTTGGCGCACGTACGCCACAAACTAGTTTGCTCACATAACCTTTTTAATCTGATAAACAGATCGGTAGTGGTTGCCAGCAGATTATTCACTACCTTTGTGAAAAAAATTCGAGTTGCTTCTGCCAACTTTTAACGCATAATGTTGGCGGATTTAGGTAATCCGCATTGTGTTATATTTGATGCTAGATTTAACATGGATGCTGATTATTTTTTCAACTGTATTGCCTCACTTCTGGGCAAAGGTCTACCCCAAGGGCCCTTAACCTTCTATTCTGATGCTTATTTTCTGAAAATCAACTCGTGGAAATCAAGTCTATTCATTGCCACGTTTGGGCAAATTGATTGAAGCCTGGTAATTTCTTCATAATAACAATCTATTTTCATAGACATCGTAGGCGGTAAAAACGACAGTACCCTGCTATTTCTGTACTTAATATTCCTACATAACTTACCACCTACGAACATCCATTTTCATAACAACGTGAGAGCCAAAATTCTCTAAACAATACAGCGTCGTGTCCATTATGAGGTGCCCTTAACCGCGTCGAAAGTAAACATGGCTCCATCGAAATTCACGATTCTTCCATTAGGTATCAGGTCGGCTATAAAGCGGTTTGCTCATTGCTCCAGCATCCAAGGTCGGTCTTTATGTGACCGCAGCCGCTCACAACGCGTAGCCTTGTTACGACAAAGCTCTATGGACCGGTCAAATAATACATGGAAATTCGGCCCAGACGTATTGTATAGAAGTAATAATGGACAAAAATTTCGAACCAGGCCTCTTTTTTACGAAGCCTGTGAAACTTATTGGGAAAAATCTAATTTGTAAGAGATATGTTATGAGAGTTTTCGTAATGAAAAAGAAAGTATTCAAATTGAGTACGCGTAATTTTGCAGGTCTTCCAGCTGGTCCACAAATAACTGAATAATTTAAAAGTCCACAGACTGTGGTTAGATTTACGCTATAAGAATTTTGTGTACTTTATTAAAAAGAAAAAGTTTTTATAATGAAGTCCAGAACTCAAAATCCAATTCAGAAATGTAATACACTTGAGTTAACCAAATAAATGTTGTTGTTGGTCAACCCATTTCAAAATTTCAACAAGAATATGTATAACTTTGTTACTCATGTTATAGAAATTCTACGCTACATTCGTTATACAGGCCAAATAAATGTCAAAGCAATTGAGGTTAGATATAAAACTGATATTCAGTAAATGTTCTAATTCCATAGTTATAAATTCATGTGCGTCATAGGCAAGGCATAATTATGATACCTGCGTCAAAGCTCAATATAAACCATCAATAATTAAAAAAATAATCGATTATATTGCCGGGCGAGTCGCTAATCGAAAGTAGAATCGAATGTCAGGCAAGAAATAGACAAAAGTCTATTTATGGCTTGCTTTTAACTTGAATAACCACAATCGACAATGCTATATATTTGAAACGTGATAGTAGGCAGGCGACGGAAATAGGCCCGACGAAAATAGAACAACATACTAAGAAATTTTGTATGCGGACTTATAGAATAAATATCAAAGAAACTTACATCCGCGACCAACCTTTAGAATGTTTATTTAAAAGTAAAAATAAATGAAAGTTAACTTAGGTTTTTGCTAGAAGATGGGTCAAGATATAGCGCATTATCTGTAGCTAGCAAATTAACGATGCAAGGCACAATCTTGAATATATTGCTCTAATCAGCATACTGAGTATTATGTCGTATTGGGCACCGTAGTTAGATGTAATCAGACTTGGTTAATTATTGCTGACCATGCGCCTGATATTGGTAAAAGAAAAATAGTACAATCGACATTGACAAATATCACAATCTTCAATATGTCTTCAAAAATCTCTGGATTATCAGCAGAAAATCTTTCAAAGCTGATGATAACAGTATTTTTAATGTAAATGAAGAGTATAATAACAAATTTAAATTCTGAGTCATATATTTGTTATTTCCGTTCCGGTAAACAGGGATTCGGAAAATATATTCTTTCCATTACGTGTAAGCAACGAAAAAACTTTTAAGATTAACAGTATCATTCGTTTGTATTAACTTTAATACTCTGAATTTACATTTTCTTAACTCTTTTGACGATCAATCATAATTGTAAAGCTAAATTATTATTTAACTTTGGATAATTCAGTGCAATAATAATGAGAGCTAACTATAAGTACTTGTTTCAAACGTTGACTAAGCTATTGTTCGATTTAACAGTAGTTCCAAATCAAGCTTGCCCATGAGCCCCCGACATAATTTAACTGTTGCATTGAGGTTGTACTACGATTCTAAGAAGTTTTCAATCTAACTTGGACGACACTTTCAGTGGGTTTCAGCGAAGATATTATGATGTGAATTAAATAACTGCTTGATTTTGAGTGCGGAAATGTAAAAAAAAACTAGAAATCAAAGCACCGATAGCTGCAAAATTGAGTTTAACTGAAACTAAATCAAGAATTTGTTAAGTTCTTTCGAGATTCACCAAATCTTTGTCCTTGAGAAAGAAACTGACGTATAATTAATTTTAGTCTTGAACCTATTTACGTTAAAGTTTTAATTATCCATCAAATGGCGCAAGCCGAGAAAATGAACAGGTATGACGTTCGTATTGTATCAATTCAATTCAATTTTAAATTTTATTCATACATCAAGCCATACAAAAATTGTTTATATGTAAATAAGAAATACACGAAAAGGCGAAATACAAATGATGGAACCCTGATTTCCAAACTAGGCGAATGCCTGTATCTTAGAAGTCAGAATAAAACAACTATTAGGATGTATGAACTACTATTGCGCTCATAAACGATTTGTTTGCAGTTACCACTGCAACACTGCAATTTTTCAATCGCTATTGTTGTGCTAAGCAACGTAAA
This sequence comes from Orthosia gothica, assembly GCA_949775005.1. Taxonomy (NCBI): domain Eukaryota; kingdom Metazoa; phylum Arthropoda; class Insecta; order Lepidoptera; family Noctuidae; genus Orthosia; species Orthosia gothica. Next base: position 17,398,867 of record OX459066.1, on the reverse strand, counting down.
GAAGTCGATATCTTACAAATGAGTATCCTCTTGTCCATTGTCGGCAAGCAGTCTAGAACCCTTATTCATTTCCATAGGTTTTTTATACTGCTAAAAGTAACCTGCTTGCTTGCGTAATGTCGAAGAAATGTTTTATTTATGTGTTGTTTTCCTTAACATCTCAGTCATCCTGCATCATATTTGCATATTTTCTTAATTTAGTGCAGTGTGTTGTTGTATGAATGTCTGTCAGGTTACGAGAGTCAAGTTAATATTTATTTCCGTCATGTACGTCATTGACCACGTCACATTTCAGTCGGTGTCTTTCATAGGTACCAATTTATTGCGTTATGGGCACCGACTTCCAAAAATAAAGTTATTTTTCTCTTTGTAGTTTTTTTATTTGGAAGTCGGGAGTATTTTTTTTTAAATGATTTTTATTTTTCACTTTTTAGTTGTACTTACCTAAAAGGCAAGTTGTTTAGTTACCTATAACGCCAGAATAGATTACCTGAATATCGTGAAACATGAAAATAACCGGTGAAATGAGAGATCTGCATACCCCTTAAGAGCGTACTGGCGTGATGTTATGTTATGACATGGTATAAACAATAAACAGACATGCAATTGCAGCAATCCCGAGAGATTTGCCGTTATTTATTGAAGAGTTTTGTTGCATATAAAAAAAAACACATAATGTTGAACATAGAACCTCCTCCTTTTTGGGAAGTCGGTTAAAAAATGATGCACTACTACCAATTAATAAGTTACAGTAGGTAAATGTTTAATTTTTATTAACACTGCAAATTCCAAATTTGAGAGCTCAAAATAATATTTTAAAACGATGTTAATTTCATGTCAGTAGATAAGTTTCTTTTCAAATTTGTTGAGTCATTGCAGAGGCTAATCAAGGTGGACTAGCACTTCTACATTTACTTTTTCATACTAATGTAACTATATTTTAAAGGGGTAAAAAATACTACCGACTTCCATATAACAAAAACTACAAAGTGAAAAATAATTGTTACCTAACAAAGACACCGACATCCAAAACTAAAGTTATTTTTCACTTTGTAGTTTTTGTTATATAGAAGTCGGTAGTATTTTTTTGTAAAAAGTTTTTTTATTATTCTTATTTTAGTTCTAATATTAGTTTGTAAATAATGTATTCATGTAAATAAACTATACATATAACTAAAACAAGTTTTATTAAACATTATAACGTAACTTTAACGCCAGCACGGGGTCTCATTGCTAAGAAAGAAAATTTGCTTCAAATAAATATCACTAGATGGCGCAATATGCACCTATCTGTTATTGAATGTGTGTAAAATTAACATTTTCTGGAATTGAACATAAATATTCTATGTTCTTGTTTAATCAACTCTCCTACGTTCAAAATTATGGAATATTAATACATTTAAAATTGATGCCAATAGATGGCGCATTTTTAAATTTCTGTGGAGTTCCACTCAATTGTTAAAATTTGCATTGTAACACATTTTGGTGCAAAAAAACTGTAAAAACGTGCAAAGATACTATAAAACCTTCACTGTATATAAAGAAAAAAATATTCACGAACCTAGTAAACCCTTTTAATTGCAAGTCCCTGCTAACACCATCTATTGCCGTGAAACGGGATCGAACGCGATTGATGTACTTACAAAAATAACAAGATTAATCAGATGAAAAACGCTAGTTAGTTACGTCGGCACGGTTTCTTTGTATGGGATGAGCTAGTAGTCATTCAAAATATTATGAGCTTAACTTGTCAAAAATAATGTTCTTCTTTAGAATACTCTTTTCTTTTTAACCGACTTACCAAAAAGGAGGAGGTTCTTTTTTTTTTTTTTTTTTTTTTTTTTTTTTTTTTATGTATGTTCACCTTTATCTCCGTCAATTGTGAACGATTTTGAAAATTCTTTTTTTGTTTGAAAGAGTATGTTTCGAAATTGGTCCCATTTTAATTTGGTGAAGATCTGATGAAGAACTTCGGAGATATACAACAGAACTCTTGTGGTATTTATTCAAGATCTACTTACGTTTCATAACACTCCACAATCCATCTTCACATCTTTTGATATCGCATCAATTTGTGTAACTCATTTTTATATATATTCTTTGTATTATTACCTGTAAAGCATATTTTTAGTTATTTCTGATTGTTTCTTTATTTCTTTAACTTAATTTGTATTGCTTATTTGCAAAATTATGGAATTTTTTATACTCTGACATTTTCATCTGACATGATATGTCTGTCTATTTTATTTTCTTAAAGCCATAGACATACCATAGGTACCATGGACTATAATACCTAGACCTTTCCTTAAGCTAGTTGTACATTATTGTAAGGTCAGAGCAGACTGACCCGCCTTTGTAAAGCCGTTTTTATTTCTCTGGTCTTTTTGGCGATTTGAATTTGAAATTTAGAAGAAATGGAGATCGAATGAAAAACGGGCTTCAGTTCTTGTGAGTCTTGGAACTGGTCTGAACGCGGACAGTGGTGGATATACTGTGTACTAGAATACGAAGTGTATTTTTCTACTCTTGAACTCTTAAAAACGGTGAATTATCCGCTTATGTAAAAAACTATTATTATTTGAAGTGCATCAGTTAATATATATATATTTTGTGTGGTTCCCGAGAGCATTATTTCCTGAGACTTACCCTCAACGGCCATCTCGTGACATCAAAGGCCTCGCTGTTTGACGTATTGAGCCATAGCCGGCCTCCACACACCTCGGAGCCTACGTATTTACCCGTTTGCCTGATTATCCGTCCTGCTATCTACTCTACTGCCTACCTGACTGATTTCCTGGCTTGACCACCTACCCGTGGTGTCTGCTGACCTGCCTACCTGCCCGATTGCCTGCATGTCCGTCGTAGCTGCCTGATCACCTACCTACCTCGGGCATTCCACGACTTCTTGCCCGAGCTGCTGCCTGGATAGCTGCCCACGTCGTGCGAAGCTGACCATAGTTCTGCTCTCTATATCCTTTTTATTTTCATAATTTAATTTAATTTTAACCTTTTATCTTAATTTTAATAACGTGGCTTACGTATAGCTCCACTGAGCTATACGTAACGCTACACTCTTCAATAAATAACGGCAAATCATTCGGAATTGCTGCAATCGCATGTCTGTTTATTGTGTATACCATTTCATAACATAACATCACGCCAGTACGTACTAAAGGGGTACGCAGATCTCTCATTTCACTGGTTATGTACAAGTATCTTGTTATTCGGGTGATCTATTCTAGCGTTATAGGTAGTTACCTTACGAAACAACTTGCCTATTTTAGGTAGGTACAACTAAAAAGGGAAAAATAAAAATCTTTTTTGCAAAAAAATACAACCGACTTCCAAATGAAAAACTACAAAGTGAAAAATAACTTAACTTTTGGAAGTCGGTGTCCATATCGCAAAAAAATGGTACCTACGAAAGACACCGACTTCCAAAAGTTAAGTTATTTTTCACTTTGTAGTTTTTCATTTGGAAGTCGGTTGTATTTTTTTGCAAAAAAGATTTTTGATCCTTCTTGTTGACATTTTGGACTTAGAAGAAAATTGGCAGATGAAGTAAGACTTGGCGGTAATTCAAGATATATAAATGTAGGAGATGCTAAAGGTATCTAAAATGATTAGTTGAGGCTAAAGAGATTTCGGGGCCAACATAAAAGTAAGCTGGCCGGTATCTTTTTAATATAGCCAGACAGAAATCAGTGGTAGGGATACTGGAAAGAAAGGAAGTTTAGTTATTTGGTCTTTGTAACAAGAATAGCGTGTTAATGTCGCCGGTGTTTAGTGGCGTGTGTAATGTAAAGCAGAAATGTTACAATTTAAGTAAAGGTTAAAATATTTTTATAGACGTTATAAAACTCCAAAAAATCGTGAAAATTAATCATAAATCTGTTGCATTATTTATAATTTTATTAGTGCGTAAACTTGATTAACATAAAAAAGTAGAAAACTATTTAAAGGGCCTAATTATATTGCTTTTGGTGCTATAATAAAAACTTTTTTGCAAAAAAATACTACCGACTTCCAAATGAAAAACTACAAAGTGAAAAATAACTTTTGGAAGTCGGTGTCTTTCGTAGGTACCATTTTTTTGCGATATGGACACCGACTTCCAAAAGTTATTTTTCACTTTGTAGTTTTTCATTTGGAAGTCGGTAGTATTTTTTTGCAAAAAAGTTTTTATTTTTCCCTTTTTAGTTTTACCTACCTAATAGGCAAGTTGTTTAGTAAGTACATGTTACGCCAGAACAGATTACGCGAAAAACATGAAATATGAACATAACCGGTGAAATAAGAGTTCTGCGTACCCTTTTTAGTATACTGGCGTGATGTTATGTTATGAAATGGTATAAACAATAAACAGACATGCGATTGAAGCAATCCCGAATGATTTGCCGTTACTTATTGAAGAGTTCTCTTGTATATCTCCGAAGTTCTTCATCAGATCTTTAACAAATTAAAATGGGACCAATTTCGGAACATTTTCTTTCAAACAAAAAAAGAATTTTCGAAATCGGTCCACAATTGGCGGAGATATCGGTGAACATACATAAAAAAAAAAAAAAAAAAAAAAAAACATACAAGAAGTCGAACATAGAACCTCCTCCTTTTTGGTAAGTCGGTTAAAAATGGAACGTAACATAATATAATCCAAGTATGAAAGTACTGCAAAGTAAGTTTATTGCGTGACTTAAAGCTATCTATTTATCTAAAGTTACAAGCTCTAAAATTTAATAATACTGTAAAGCACCCACTTTAGGAATTCAGAAGTGACTAACTTACTGAATAACGTTTTTAGAAATTTTACGATTTCAATCAAATTATTTTCTTTGAATAACAATTCTTCCAGAATCTAGATGAAATTAATAAAACAACCTAATTTCTAAAGTAGATTATAGTCATTCAACGTACTGGAAGAGTTCTCGAAATAGGATATTAGATGGAATTTTTCTCCGAAATTTATCTTTTGGTAAAATTATCTTTGAAGTGGAATTCTTATTATTAGCTTTGAAACTTTTTTCCCAAAATATTTTTGTCATCTGACAACAGCAACGCGTAAACGAACACCCAGCCCAAGCCACAGTAAAATTTTAGCCATCATTTTTGTTTTCCCTTACCCCATTGCATTTACATATCATTATTCTAAACATTCTAATCTTAATTCGAAATGTTTCAGTTTACATGGCCGCCAAGCTAATCTGTTACGACATTTTAATTAACCAAGTAATATTAATACAAAAGCGGTCTCAATATTTTTCTTCCCCTCAGCCTCAGATTAACATCTTCTGCATATTTATGAAGAACAAACGTTTCTGTTGGCTATTATATTGAATATTTTCTGGTAATTATACTTTTAAAAATGTCTTGTCTGAATGTTTAATGTAATATTTTACTCAACTATGAATGCTGAAAATGGATTCTGTTTCGAGTTTCACATTACGAATTGCATCTTTATTTTAATTTTATTAACTTGGGGTGCAAAAGCCTTAGCGTGGCATTTTATATCATGTGACCTTTCTTTTTGGCCTACATCAGCAGATTCTAACTTTACTTTTGCTCATCATCATCATCATTGTCTTGTTATTATCACACCAATTTATATCGGCAACATATCTATATGTACTTCTGCCATACTTTTCCACTAGTCGTTTTCCAATCACTTTCTCTATTCACGCCCAATTCAGAAACCATCTTTCACACAGACCATTTGTGGTCTCCCTCTTTATGGTTTAACCGTTTGGCATTCCTCTACCCAGTGTCAATATTTTGAGCACCCTGGACTTTCCTATATCTACTTACATTACAGTAACAAGTTGCCAATTGCCAACTCATGATGAATTACCACTTTATTCTGTTTTACTTATGATACGATTATAATATTACTTATTGCTTATTTTATGGTTATTACTTTCAAGGTAATAACGGTCTTCAATTTTACGTTCCTTCACATTTAACTCATTACTGTAATTGATTCACTTTCTTTCAAAGACTCCAATGGAGGTAAAGGCAGCAACAACTTTTTCATTTTATAATTCTTATTCGTGTAATGAATAGTTCTTGTATGATATTAGTAGATTCTATTTTATTATTATTTACGTTTGTTTCTTTCAAAATGTCTTCGGGGCGGAAACGAGCATTAGCTTAAATAAAAATGAGCTTAATCCCTTGTCTTTAGTTCCGAGAACATTGTTTTAACTTTGCGTTATAAAATAAGCTGAGTTTGTTTATGAAGCGACAACAAGCTTTTTCTGACGGTGACGCTTTCCAATCTCCTGATTGGACGTTTTGATGTTATCTTTTTGGAAGATATTATGCTTATAAATATTTTTAAAGATTTCTATTACACATTCAGTCATTTCAAAATATTATTCAGTTATAATTTAACAAAGTCACCTCATTTTGCTTACTCGGATAGGTAAGTATTCTCAATCACTCACGGTTCAAAATAAAAAAAATACAAAATTTTAAGAATGCAAGTAAATATGGAATTGCTAAATCTTGAAACATCACACAAAACTCGCGTCATAATTACGTTTTGTTTCAATTTGGCATGTTTACGACTTAATTTGTATTGAAATGGAAGGTTGGGGAATGGTGAGAATATAATTGAGAAGTAAATATTTGTTCGAGTAGCAATTAGTTGATTGCTCTGTTGTTTACTAATTGATATTGTCTTTAGTTAGGTGCTAGATTATATATTTAACTAATAATAATTAGAATGGTGATTTAATTGACAGCCACGTGAATCTAGTGGTCGCAATACTAAACGGTCGTGGGTATTATAACAAGTTAGACAAGGTGTTATATGGGCGTTGCCCCTTTGAATAAAACTGGCGTCACAGATAATATAATACTAGCATACAGATGCCGTGGCTAGTCTCATTCTAACATGGTCGGCTCCATCCACCTACGTTGTACATACATAAACTCACGCCTTTTTCCCATGGGGGTAGGCAGAAACTAAAGAACGCCACTTGCTACGATCCTTACATACTTCTTTTGCTTCACACACATTCATACATCTAGTCATACACACACGCCGGTGTGTGTGTGTGTGTCCTACTACGTTGTCTAGCTTCTAAATTCAAAATAGGACTAAAAAAAAGAGAAAACTTTTCAAATGAAGTCGGTAAAAAAAGAACATTATTTTCGAAAAGTGCAGCTCATATCTTGGCGTCACGATCCGTGACCTGGTGGTTTTTCTCCGACATGGTCTGCTTGACACCCCAGCGAGGCATCCGGCTGCCCGCCTTCTCTTTATCGCTTCATAGTCTTTGCTTGCTTCCGTCGATTATTTCTACGGTGTACGGACTACGGAGTACGGAGGTAACGAACTGAGTGTCCACTGACCCTTAAAATGTAATGGTCTACGCTTTTTGATGTTGCGGTAAACTTGTTAAATTAATTAAAAATATATTTTTTGAAAGGTATTGTTGAATTTTATGAAATGCATCAAAAATGTAAAGAGGCAGAATAAATTCTGCTTGAAAGTCTAGTGCTAGTGATAGAATGCTAAAAGGAAAAATCTTTCTATCTCGACAGGAAAGGTAGGTTGTAATTAAAGTGTATAAATACGGTAATTGCCTACCTTATTTACCTAAATTATAAATGTAATCCCGCTAGAAATGACTTCAGGTAGGTAAGTGACAAACAGAATAAAAATCAAAAAATCAAAAAACCCGACTGCTTCAAAAGCGAACTAAAAAGACGTAAACAAGGAAAAAATCATGCTGTGCAGTCGGAGGATACATATTCGCGGGCTGGCTGACCAAAATCTGGTGTATCCTCCGCCTGCACAGCATGATTTTTTCCTTGTTTACGTCTTTTTAGTTCGCTTTTGAAGCAGTCGGGTTTTTTGATTTTTTGATTTAACTTTTTTTATTTATAAGTTTTTAGTTAAGTTTTTTTCGAATTAGATACATTTAAACATATAAGTGTTATATATTTTTGAAATCACCTCTTAAAACCCTTTATTTTGATACCCCACACAATGGGTTTGGAAGAAAAAAAAAATTGGGACCCCACAATATGGCGCCCAAAAACCGCCATTTTTCTATTGTCCAATTTTAACGTAGCCTATGACACTCGCAGGGTTAAGACGAATCGATTGACGTATGAATCATCAAAATCGGCCAACGCGTTTGGTCTCTGGAACGCCACATAGGAACAAACATACATACATACATACATACATACATACATACATACATACATACATACATAGACTTATAAACACATTACCCTCCTTCGGCAGTCGGGTAAAAAAGAAAGAAGGGATGTCTACATCTAAATTTAACAGTAATACCTTCCTGTAAAACACATAGGCATGCCTAAGTAGTCATAAAGTATACCTAATAATACCTATGACATAATGGCATGATAATAATAATTATGAAAACCAAAACCTCTATATAAAGTTATTGTTTTACGCAATGGCTCATCTACTCAATGAGGATAAATCATGCCAGTTTGCCACTTACCTGAGAAAAATACGGCGGCAGTACTGCCCTCTGGTCGTCTAACCGCGAACATTGTACTCGTTCTAGCAACTCGAACAACTCGTGTTGAGCGCGAGTGCCCCCTGTCGAAGTTGCGGTGGAACTCCATGGCGCCGACACGTGCTGCCGCCTGTTGGATAAACGGAGAACTATTACATCAACTTGACTTTGGATTAGTTTGATAAATGTAGATAGATGGCGCTGTAACTGGTTTAACAATTTCAATGTAGATGGCGTTGTGTGTGGTGTGAATCTAGGGGACCAATATTTTTATAATGGAAGGGCTATCTGCGAGTTTACTGAAAATGGGAAAGATTTTATAAAAATAAATAGAACTAACAGGCAGAGTTATTTTTGAGTTGGGTATCTCAAATAAAATTATAGCTGATGGATTTGTGTTTAAGTTTAGCTCCTTTGTATTTTTAAACATACATAACTAATCAATTAAATTATTTTTTTAACGTCACATGTATTTGTTATGAAGTACCGTATTTTTAATTTACCGTATTGTAAAAAATACGCTACCTTTGTTGTAAGTATATTTATTTTTTTATAGCAAGGTTTTATGTAAATAAAACTGTCAACTCGCTTTAATTAGCATTCAAATGAATTCAATCTTTAGGATTCAGTTTTGCAACATTAAATACAATACAGCGAGCCAATCGATTTAATTATTGGTTATTAATTATTTAATAAAACAAAAAAGAGTAGTAGAGAGCATTCATGAGTAAAGCAGCGCAGTAAGTATAGAGCAATAATGTTTGTTTTTAGGGTTCCGTAGCCAAATGGCAAAAAAACGGAACTCTTATAGATTCGTCATGTCTGTCTTTCTGTCTGTCTGTCCGTCCGTATGTCACCAACACAATTTTTTTCCGAAACAATAATAACTATGCTGTTGAAACTTGGTAAATAGATGTATTCTGTGCACCGCATTAAGATTTTCACACAAAAATAGAAAAAAAAACAATACATTTTGGGGGTTCCCATACTTGAATCTAAAAAAAATATTTTTTTTTTTATCAAGCCCATACGTAACTTCTAAAATAAGAGAATCATAAAACTATAAAACATATATGATGTACATTACCATGTAAACTACCACCGAAAATTGGTTTGAACGAGATCTAAGAAGTTTTTTTTTAATACGTCATAAATCATAAACCGCAATTTACCAAGTACGGAAACCTTCGTGCGCGAGTCCGACTCGCACTTGGCCGGTTTTTTGTTTTTGTTTCTAAGACCGGCGACCTACCAACTACCAACCAACATTTACTCACAGTAGGTAATTGAGTAAATGAGCTGATATTAGAGTTAAGTAGTGATTACTTTATATTTTAAACTCAATAATGCTGATAATGATCGCTCACGTCAAACGGCTCTTGACGCTGATTGCTGCAATTACTTTGTGTGAAGTGCGAAAAAAGGTACTGCAAAGTAGAAACCTACTCATAGGTATCTTAAACTTACAGTAGAAATAGGTTTGTCGCTTTGATCACTAATAAAAAGCTTCTTAAGGACTGTTGTAGTAAAATACAAAAATGTTGAATGTTGTAGTTTAGATTTGACACGTTTTTTTAAGGAGGGTAATGTGTTTATCAGTCTATGTATTTATTAACCCCCGCCGGAAAAAGAGGGGTGTTATAAGTTTCACGTGTGTTGCTGTGTATCTGTGTGTCTGTCTGTGGCATTATAGCGCCTAAACGGATGAACCGATTTCGATTAAGGCGGTACCCCGAGCAAAACGCCGCGCAAGCCGTTTTGTGCTGTTTTAAGGAGCTATCTACTCGTTATTCCAAAAGAAATATCAATAAATAAAAAACATTAAATTTCTACATAATATTGATTCTAAAATGGTAGATTTAGTTTTTTTTTTAATGTTGTTTAAATTTCACTAATCTCCTTTAAAAAAAAACACAAAGATGAGAAATAATTATTGATAGCATGCATCTCCTCGTAAAGTGTTCATTAATTATTTTTTGTACTAATACTAATAGACAATTTAATAACGAACATTTCGGTAGATTTTTTTTTTCAAAAGACCTAAATTCGATTTTATAAAGATTTTATTCTAAAATCTGGGCGTATTCACTACTGTAATTCATGCGCCACCAGTGCCGCTAGACCAATAGGAATGCTCATATCGCATGCCGATTTTTTGGTCAGGGTACCGTCTTAAGTTTTTTATGTTTGAAAGGTAATTTTGTCGAGAGTGTTCTTAGCTATGTTTGATATTTACGTATATACGATTTATAAAATCGGTTCAGCCGTTCAAAAGTTATAGGCGTTTTACTGTTTGAATCGGGGTGTTTTCGCAAGATAAATGTGTCGGGGGTTTTTAAATTTTGAAATTTTACTTGTGTATGTATGTTTTTTTCTTATGTGGCGTTCCAAAGACCAAACGCGTTGGTCGATTTTGATCGTCAATCAATTCATCTTAACCCTGCAAGTGTCACTGGCTACATTAAAATTGGAAAATAGAAAAATTGCGGCTTTGATCAGCATATAGGATACATCTAGTTTTGGTCAGCTAACTCGCAAATATGTATCCTCCGACTGCACAGCATGATTTTCTTCTTGTTTACGTCTTTTTAGTTCGCTTTTTAAGCAGTCGGGTATTTTGATTTTTTAATTATTTGCGAATACTTTCATTGTGTGCGCAGCTAAGGAGTAGAATTCCCTGTAGGAGTTTTTGTTTCAACCTCGGTGTCTTTAAGTAAAGAGTGAATAGGTTACTGCTAGGCAAGCGTGCTTCAACGTCGACCACATCATAAGTTATCAGGCAAGATAGTGGTCAAACGCGAGCCTATCGATGAATAAAAATAAAAAAATGGCCAGACAAAAAGGATTCAGTATGATGTCTATAGGAAATTGGTTTTTGCTATATTGATCTTTGTTTACAAGTGATTAAATTATGTTAAAGGTAAGGTAATGTAGCTTTCTACGCAGTCTGCTCAGAGCCGTAGATTTAGAAGCCGTATGGCCTGACTTGATCAAGGGAATAATTTTAAAACTGACAAAGGTATAATATAAACGATTTCACTATACATTGAGCAGACAGCGAGTCAATATTCGTTCTTACAATTTTATCAATTAATTAAAACCAAAAATCGAACCTTCCCTTTTCAAGAGTTTCCATGTTGACGTCCTATACATCAACATCAATCACTGCCAGCCTTTTTAATTTTTATGCGACTTTCCTATAGGTTTGAGTCTGCTCTTAAGCCTATACACGATAATAGACTACTTCACAATAGAGCTCGTTACTGCGGCCGACCAACTCAGGATTAAGTTATGCAAAGATTTTCCTTTTTCTTTTTACAAAATAAACTTTGCGAAGCGTGACGGGAAGGTATCATAAATCGCTACACTGGGAACGATGTTTGAATTCTTTTGCTGTTGTGAATAAGAAATAGAGCAAATTTGCTTGCATTGTGGTGTTGTTCATGAATATTTTTATCTTTTATTAAGATGGTTAACAAAAATCACCGCTTAACATTTTGTTTCTCCGTGTGTCTACTGAACAATTTGTTTTTTTAATAAAAATGTATCCCAAAAACGATAATAAATCATGCTTGGCTATCTGCCTCAGTTATTTAAATTGAATAGTACTCTGATTACAGTCATTTAACGGCACGAGACCGAGAGGAATTTTATTCAAAAAATTCAATAGCGTGTAATATACGATGACAGCGAAACTTAAAATTTCGAGAGAACCGGTTATGCACAATTTACTGTTATCAAAGTAATGTAAACAAAAGCGCATGCGACAATGACCCCATCTGTTGTCCGACAGCGGAATTCTGTGCAAGTAATAATGGATCGAGTCTGTGATTTATGCGTCAATTAACTGACCATTCTCTGTCTGCGCCCTTTGCGCGGCCCTCGCCTAGCGTTATGACCAAGGTAATGGTTTTCCGAATTAAATCTACCCCCTACATTAATTCGTTGGTATAACCGGTATTCAGCGACTCAATCAAGAAATGTTTGTTTTTCGACTTAGCCTAATTTCGCTGTGTTGAAGGGTGGCATTGTGCGCGCGCATAAAATAAATTTGATTAGCAGATGTTTCTGGACTGATAATAAATGTTTGTTGTTTTTCGATTTGCTGTTTTAAGTGTTTTTTATGGTACTGTAACTAAGGGGTAGGTTCAGCGTTTGATAATTATTTTACTCCTTAATCGGGCTAAAGTTCCAGTCTGCTTTTATTTTCAGTCAAGGTATGAATGCAAAGACTTATCAAGAATAAACCGGCCAAGTGCGAGTCGGACTCGTGCACGAAGGGTTCCGTACTTGGTAAATTGCGGTTTACGATTTATGACGTATTAAAAAAAAACTACTTCCTAGATCTCGTTCAAACCACTTTTCGGTGGCAGTTTACATGGTAATGTACATCATGCTTTTGTTTAGTTTTATCATTCTCTTATTTTAGAAGTTACGGGAGGGGGGGACACATTTTTTACCACTTTGGAAGTGTCTCGCGCAAACTATTCAGTTTAGAAAAAAATTATATTGGAAACCTCAATATCATTTTTGAAGACCTATCCAAAGATATCCTACACGTATGGGTCTGATGAAAAAACATATTTTAGTTTCAGTTCCAAGTATGGGAACCCCCAAAATTTATTGTTTTATTTTTATTTTTGTGTGAAAATCTTAATGCAGTTCACAGAATACATCTACTTACCAAGTGTCAGCAGCGTAGTTCTTATAGTTTAGGAAAAAAGTGGCTGTGACATACGGACGGACAGACAGACAGACATGACGAATCTATAAGGGTTCCGTTTTTGCCATTTGGCTACGGAACCCTAAAAAGGGAACGTTACTACAATAACAATAATCTGTGTAGGTACCTTCCGGATAAAAAGTTCGTAACTAAAACAAATAGGTTAGTAGATTGAATTAAAGCCTACCAAAACCTCAAAGTTTAAAATTGCTGTGACTCGAGATTCCAATGTGGGATGTGGGATTCCAATACAATTATTAATAAAGTAGATATAATTATTATGTAAGTCCTATGTATCCAAGTACGCTCTTAGTACAACAATCCTTTCAAAACATTCAATAGGATCCAGCATATTTTTGTCTGTATGATTCATACCATGGAAACACGTGTTCGCATACAGCAATTGTATTCAGTCAGGAATATTTTATGCGCGCCGGTTGCAGGCATGTCGCTTATAAATACAATATGTATGGTGATCTTGGGGGCGCGTCGGCATACCACCATAAATATACAATGCAATGATATTGTTTGACTTTACAATATTGTGATTGATTTTTCTAGCAAACCGATAAAGTATTTACGTAAAAAATTTTAAGGGCTTCTCTCTTTATTTGTTTATTCCATCATTAATGGTAATTATGTTGGAATGGAGGTTGTTTGTACGTTTTTACCGATGTTTTTTGTCATGATTCAACCTCACCATCAATTTTAATCCGAAGTGGCTACATGATAATTTTAAATCACTGCGAATGACTATCTTTTATTAACCGACTTACCAAAAAGGAGGAGGCTCTATGTTCGACTTCTTGTATGTTTTTTTTTTTTTTTTTTTTTTTTTTTTATGTATGTTCACCGATATCTCCGTCAATTGTGGACCGATTTTAAAAATTCTTTTTTTGTTTGAAAGAGAATGTTTCAAAATTGGTCCCATTTTAATTTGGTGAAGGTCTGATGAAGAACTTCGGAGATACACAACAGAACTCTTCAATAAATAACGGCAAAACTCTCGGGATTGCTGCAATCGCATGTCTGTTTGTTATTTATACTATGTCATAACATAATATCATGCCAGTACGCTCTAAAGGGGTACGCAGATCTCTCATTTCACCGGTTATGTTCAAGTTTCATGTTATTCGGTTAATCTATTCTGGAATTATAGGGACCTTAATAAACAAGTTGCTGTTAGGTAGGTAAAACTAAAAAGGGAAAAATAAAAAACTTTTTTGCAAAAAAATACTACCGACTTCCAAATGAAAAACTACAAAGTGAAAAATAACTTAACTTTTGGAAGTCGGTGTCCATATCGCAAAAAAAATGGTTCCTACGAAAGACACCGACTTCCAAAAGTTAAGTTATTTTTCACTTTGTAGTTTTTCATTTGGAAGTCGGTAGTATTTTTTTGCAAAAAAGTTTTTTATTTTTTCTTCGTGAAACTTCTATCCAAAATTCCCTATTATATTTCCCTATAATCTACAATTCTACGTCCTACCTATCTTCATCAATGCCAACCTCCTCATCCTGCTGGCAGCAGCTGGTCCTAGAACCCAAACTATGTTACTATATTATACTGTAGTCTACAATATCAGCAAGCGTGCACTCACTCCGTCACCCATTCGTCACTCACAATATTGAATCACGTTCCTATTTACTCGGCATCGCGCCCCTACATCCGCAACAATTAGGGTAACCAGGATTTCGCTGTCAGTTCATCTTTATCGCAGTAATTTCTATCTTTCGTCGGCACAGAAACTATCACGCGAATAGAATAAATAACTTAATGGTCGACACGTTGCGTGTTCGTAATGACGAGGTTATTGATGTTACTCTACAAACGGTGCAATACACAGCAAACAAGTAAAACAAGTCTAGACTGCCATACTTTAGTGTTCGGTTCCTTCCGAGTCGGAGTTTATGGATCTAGGTACTGTAAATTGTCCAGCTGGTGGTAAAAACGGTTAATAATAAGGTATATTTTGCAATGGTATGGAACGTTGTCTGCGCAAGTGCGCCCTACTCCACGTAATCCAACCAAACATTCTCTATTGTAAATTTATACCATAAAAGTTTAATTTTTTGTGGGTAGCACTGATCCGGTTTCGAAAATTTTATCACTGACGGACAAGCGTCGAGGAAGCCATCTAGTGTAAAATAACAAAAAAAATGATGGAACAGGTCACACATACGTAAAAAAAACCCGACTGCTTCAAAAGCGAACTAAAAAGTCGTGAACAAGGAAAAAATCATGCTGTGCAGGCGGAGGATACATATTCGCGGGCTGGCGGACCAAAATCTGGTGTATCCTCCGACTGCACAGCATGATTTTTTCCTTGTTTACGACTTTTTAGTTCGCTTTGGAAGCAGTCGGGTTTTTTGATTTTTTGAATTAAGTTTTTTTATTTATAACTTTTTAGTTAGTTTTTTTTTCGAATTACATATATTGAAACATATAAGTGTTATATATTTTTGAAATCACCTCGTAACACCCTTTATTTTGATACCCCACACGATGGGTTTGGAAGAAAAAAATAATTTGGGCCACCACAATATGGCACCCAAAATCCGCCATTTTTCTATTGTCCAATTTTAACGTAGCACTATGACACTCGCAGGGTTAAGACGAATCGATTGACGTATGAATCATCAAAATCGGCCAACGCGTTTGGTCTCTGGAACGCCACATAGGAACAAACATACATACATACATAGACTGATAAACACATTACCCTCCTTCGGCAGTCGGGTAAAAATAAAGAAATGCATTTTCGAACAAATAAGTAACCTTATGTTATGTATGAATAAATGCTGCAGATTTTTAATACAGTTATATCCTGGCGCAGAATGCATATGGTACACAAAAGTCACTAAGGAAGTACTTAACAAACTGATCTAGTTCAATTAAACCGAACTTTCTCAAGCGTGTAAAATAAAAAGTTGTAAAAGTAATGAGCGGAGACCGTGAAATAAGCAATATGTCATATCCGTAATATAAATCAAGTTAATTGTATCAGACCATACATCTGCCTTCTATGGGACGTGTGAAAATTGTTTGTGAGTCTTATTGTTTCTTTTAATCGGATGAATCTCTCAGGAGATAGTATATGGCATTGAACTTTAAGAAAATTGAAAAAGAAAACGATTATGAAGAAACGATGTAGGTAGATATGTTGATTGTAGAAGGAATGAAGGAATACACTGTATTTCATCTTTCTTTTAAATCAAAGTAGGTATCCTCGGTATGAATCGGCATAGCCGTGAGTACCTTTCTACAGAATTGTAGAAGTGGAATTTAAGTTAGCTAAATCGTTCTGTTCTTAGAATTTACCTAAAAAATAAAGTAACAAAAATCTAATTTTCTTAGCGAATTTTTGTACAAAGTTCGAAGGACCAATTTCAAAAACAAGAAATAACCTACACTCTATATATATAAAAGCTTCCAAATAAGTAAGTTGAAACTTGAGAAAGGGCCTTCCCTTTCCAATCGTCGCATGAAGTTTTTGTGACTTGAAAGCTGTTTAATGGTATATCATCTGGAGATAAAATGATATGAACACACATGTTTTATGATGCCGATGTCTATGAGTCACAAATGTTTACACGTAACTAGACACTACTTTCACTATCAACCCGGGAGATACCCTATTTAAATTATGAATCAGTTATTGGAATGATATGAGCCTGATATATATTTTTCACAGATAGATAAATATAAAAATGCGGGCATCGACTGGATGCGAGACGCACAGGACTGATCGAGGTGGCGACACTTGGGGGAGGGCAATGTCCAGCAGTGGACGTCCTTCGGCTGAAATGATGATGATGATGAGATAAAAATAACCACAAATCAACACCGAGAAGAACAGAAAATCAGTGATAGCGTGACGGGGGACATAACGGTACGGAAGAAGAAAACGTGTTGCGCCGAACCCAAGTAACATGTGACAAGAGCAAGAAGATGATGAACCACACAACACC
The DNA here is from genome assembly GCA_949775005.1 of Orthosia gothica. NCBI lineage: Eukaryota > Metazoa > Arthropoda > Insecta > Lepidoptera > Noctuidae > Orthosia > Orthosia gothica. The sequence continues at coordinate 17,381,671 of OX459066.1, read as the reverse complement.
ACCATCATAATAAGTAAGAACCGGATTATATGCAAGTATGCAACATGAAAAGCTTGAAATATGCATGAAAATTTGTAAAATACGCAACATTAAAATTTTAGACAACGAAAAAAAGTGGTTGGTTAATTTTTATTTTATTTCTAAAACAGCGTACAATTAGTGAATATTTCAATCATAAATTATCAATACCAAAATGTAGAAACTTTGTAGACGATAATAATGCACTAGAACGAAAAATTATTTAACATTTTTGTAAATCTAAACAATCAGGTAAATGTTTAGTCTTCAATCAATAAAAATATTTTTATAAGTGAAAATTATTAGTCTTTAAGCTTAAGTGTATGTAATAGTTCGTGTGTATATGAACGAAATTTTAGTTATAGAATTTATTAATATACTTATCAATAGGGGAAAATATAGCGAAAATATGCATCACCATTAGATTAGATGTAATAATTATGCAATTTCCACTGAGAATGGGGTAAATATTCACATGCAAATATGTATATTATAATCCAGTCTCTAATAATAAGATTGTTATCACATGTTTCTTGGGCCTTGGGGTCGATCCAACACGTAAGTAATCTACCTAGGTAGGTACTTAGTTTTTGCAAACGAGTATTGGAGAACTTTCTACCAACCACAATAAATACTTTTATGTTGACAATAGGCAGGAACCAAATTACTTTTTGCAACGACAGCTGTAAAAGTAATTATTTTTGTGTTGACAATTGTCAGAAACCTAATTACTTTTTGTAACGTTTGTGTTACGTGTTTTCAATTAAAGTATAACTACAGGTACGCTATAGTTAATTAAACTAACTTTAAAATGTATGCCAGTGACACGGATTCAAGAATCGCAAAACCTAGGCCAAATGACAGCTGGAATATACATGCGTGGGAAGTGACAGAAGCATTATATCTTGCTATTTCTGCAAAGAGGTTTAATATAAACGAAAATTGTCTCCAATATATTCCGAAAGTAACTTCAAAAAAAATAAAAAACTTTTTTGCAAAAAAATACAACCGACTTCCAAATGAAAAACTACAAAGTGAAAAATAACTTAACTCTTGGAAGTCGGTGTCCATATCGAAAAAAAATGGTACCTACGTAAGACACCGACTTTGTATTTTTTTGCAAAAAAGTTTTTTATTTTTCCCTTTTTAGTTTTGCCTACCTAATAGATACGCAAGTTGTTTCCTAAGGTCCCTATAACGCCGAATAGATTACCCGAATAACATGAAACTTGAACATAACCGGTGAAATGAGAGATCTGCGTACCCCTTAAAAGCGTACTGGCGTGATGTTATGTTATGAAATGGTATAAACAATAAACAGACATGCGATTGCAGCAATCCTGAGAGTGTTGCCGTTATTTATTGAAGAGTTCTGTTGTATATCTCCGAAGTTCTTGATCAGACCTTCACCAAATTAAAATGGGACCAATTTCAAAACATACTCTTCCAAACAAAAAAAGAATTTTCAAAATCGGTCCACAGTTGACGGAAATATCGGTGAACATACACAAAAAAAAAAAAAAAAAAAAAAAAAAAAAACAAACATAAAGTCGAACATAGAACCTCCTCCTTTTTGGAAAGTCGGTTAAAAAGTGATCTTCTATCAGCGACAATGATTGTCTTAAATGTAAGGGATTTACTACGTGACGTGTCAATTCCATAAGTTTTGAATTTTTTGACAATCCGTAACGTTAGGATGTAACTTTTTCTAGAGCCAAACTGTTTTCCAAGACATCAAATGTGCTAGCAAAAACCGTTGGAAGCACAAAATTTGTGTTTCTAACTTTCTGAATAGGTCGTTAGGTAGCTAGTCTCGGTCAAAAACAGTAAATACATAAATTATGTTAGTTTGGTTGAATAGATCATAAACATACATACACTCTTTAGCTTTGACCTTGAGGTCATCGATGCGTTGCCGACCTTGTGGGTCGTATGTAAAATACTGTCTTACATTGTTATGTATGATGATTATCAAGGTTGACAGTTTTGTCTTATCTTAGTAATTCGTTGTAACTTCGTATGCTGTAATTTGTAAGTTTTCTGGGCTCTGTAGGAAGGTGTTTATATTGTTTTTCTGGACAAAATATGTTTCAACGTATTTTATATTGAGTCATAGAATTTTAGGCATCCAAAAGTGCGTTGGGTTGACGATATTACCACAGTCGCAGAAAACATCTAGATGAAGGAGGAACAGAACCGGGAACATAGCAAAAATGAAAAAGGCCTATCTACCCATCAGTGGGTGACACGATTAACGATAATTTCAGATTAACCATGATTTATTCACATTCACAACCATCACAAACATTTGTAAAGATAAAACTCAAGGAGTCAGAATGTTAATCGATATAGATAAAGTCATCAAGACACTTCACTTTAGATTAGTTAAGAATTAATTAATCCTTAATTTTAATCAAGAGTAACAACACTACTCGTGTAAGTAAATTGAACACTATAGATAGCTTTTAATTGCTGTCAATCCTCCGTCTGTTAGTGCGATAAAGCCGCCAAGGTGGCATCGGGACCGGATATGTTGACCTAGTATTCTCTGAGGATCTATATGGCTATGAAATGAAGCCATACAACCATTGGATATGCTATAAAAGAAGTTGCCTGCAGCAAATATAAAATAAGCCGGGATATAGATTTAGTATCGGAAGATGAATGTAATACTCCGGAGGTAGTTTACTATTCATCTTGATCGAGTTTAGTCTATGTTAAACGATTAGTTTCTATTAGTTGGGATTTTATTTTGAAATCAAATTATTATAATAAGGGAAACGGAACCTAATACTTTTAATTATAGGACAATTTAGGAAAAACTACCATTTTATCAGCCTAGAGGAAAATCTACATTTTTCGACCGTATCAACCGCAGGTAGGTAATTAAAATTATGAGTTTAGTTTTGTTTGTAACTGACTGACTAGTTTAATTTGACCCTATATTTTCACGTAGTAGATACAAAATATAGGGCACACGTATTATGAAGATAAGAACATTATTATACACGCCATCCTGACAGATTCGGTTACGAGATCGATGTCGGTCACATGCGCTTGCGCATGGCAGATACATGACACTGATGTCCTCGGCTGTACCGATGCGTAATAAGATGTTCCAGAAGCTCACTTCCAGACAATCGACACGCGGCTCACGGGGCCGGTGAATGTGTCAAATGTCAAATGCGTCGCCACGCTTGGGGGAGGCCTATGTCCAGCAGTGGACATATTTCGGCTGATATGGTCTAGCAGTCAGTGTTCTAGTCTGATCAGATGCAGATGAATACGAGTATTATACTTAAAAACATGCTGGTCCTGCTCCATAGGGCAATCTTTGGTGTAGACAAAATCAAATTTGTTAATTTATATTCCCATTCATAGTTATTGTATTCATTGTTTTGTTTTTTTTTTTTTAGAAATTGACTCACACACTGTTCCGTTGTTGTTGAATTAGGTATTTTACCTATGTTTGTAATATTTGTAAGTATGTGAGAACCATGTTCCTACTTATCAAATTAATTAATTTTCCTGTTAATGCTTTTTAATACTTTATACCTGTGTGTAGAGCTATTCTGGGTGCATCGTCCTCACATATATTAATGTATGTACGTATGTTAATATTGTAAAACACCAATTTTTTTTTTTTTAAAAACAGTAAGTATGGAGTTTCTTGTGCGTTCTTCTCCATAACAATCTACTTTCCGAATGCACGGTAGAATTTTTTTTTTTTTTTTTTTTTTTTAATCTTATTTTTTTTTTATTACTTTTAATTTTTTTTTTATTACTTTTAATTTTTAATTTTAATTTATGTGACGTTCAAAAGTGCCGTTTATTGGCCTCATTGAATAAATATATTTGACTTTGACTTGACTTTGAAAGCGACTACCTATCTGACCTCCACTACCCAGTAACTGTGTAACACGATACCCCTGAGTAAGCAGGTGTCAGTTTTTTTACAGGCTTCCCGTGACTACTGGCAAATATCTACAAACTAGCTTCTGCCAACGGCTTCGTCCACGTGAGAAGTGTTTTCTTATCCCAAGGGAACGTTATACTGTGATGAAAAGTAGCCTATATGCTATTCTAGACTATAATCTTTCACTGTGTGAAATTTCATCCAGATTCGTTAAGTTGTTTTATCGTGATTGAGTAACAAACATACATCAATCCAAACTTTCACATGTATAATGAAAATAAAGTAGGAAGCAGTGACCAACAGTCTAACGTGCTTTTGTCGGTATGTCACCCATCAATGGACCAACTTTAGCAAGCTTTGCTTTGCCTTGAAGACCGACATGAGAGACTGTTTATATTAAGCCACGACCGCCTCCAGGAGAAACATTCTCTCTCATAACATTTTTAAAAACAAACTATAAGCGTTTTTCGAATTTCGACTTAAACAGAAGGATTCTGCTGTAGTTCAAATTCAAAATTCGAACGAGTTCTGTATTCTTTTGTTTCAAGTGGTACTTTTACATAGCTTCATTGATTTATCAGCCCCAAACTACTTCAAAATGTACTTCATTCAACCCGTTGATGTGTGAATGATTGCGTGAGAAATGTCGTTCGCAAACAATTGAATAATCAATTTGTCATAATTGATTCGAATATAAAATGTATAGAGATGAAAATTTGCTTGTGATCAGTTAGCAATTAGTGAGGTATGAATGCGTGCGATATTGAAGCCGATTATCGATTTGGGTCCAAGGAAAATCGATTTCTCGCAGATTTTCTTGTATATGGTGATCGTTCAGATGACTGACGCAGGATGTTGGCGTTTAGCGTGTAAATTGAAGAATTTACACATCTAACTAAAGATGTTTAGTAAAAAAGTCCTTCTTAGTTTCAGATGAAATTATGACTTTGTTCAAGAAAATCCTCTGTAAAACTGCGGGAGCAGTGGTGGCCCTGTGGTAACAGCCCCGACTTACGTGTCGTAGGTCATGAACGAAGTCACGAAGACATGTGACATTCACCAACCCGCACGTGGACGTGGACGTGGACGTGGGTCCACCGCGTGGTGGATTAAGGCCCATTATCTCTCTCACAGAGAGGATACCTGTGTCCCAGCATTAGTAACATTATAAGGCTGATGATATCTGTAATACTGATCAAATTTATTTGAAAACTTTCGATGCAATTTTGTCCGAAAGAGTTTCCTAAAAGAACTATCCAAGTGCACTACCAACGAACCTCCACAAAGAGAAGGCGTGAAGTAAAAAACGTATCAACTTGGCACTGAAATACGTCTGCCTACCTTCCGTACGCACTATATGCCACAAGTGACAGTAACACTTAAAAGCCTGACAAAAGCCTTTTAAAAAGTGTCTGGCGAAAGCCTGAATCACAACAAAGAGCGACTTCCTGATGCACACGTCCCCCCTTCACCCCTGGGGAGAAGCACGGGGTATTTTAGGGGAGACGTCTCCATACATGAGATAATTTACCATGAAATGCTTTTGAAAGGATTTTCCGTCGACAAATACCGAGAATCCGTGAATATTCAGATCCAGGAGAGGTGAGGTGAATGTAAATCGAACTAAAGTCGGTTTTAGAAATATCTTATAACGCGGAGTTGAGTTTAAGGGATGGCTCAATCAAGGCCCTGAAGCCTATAAGATTGCTCTTCGGTTTTCAAAGGCAAGAGATCAAACGATGCGGTGAAAATGTATAATAATGTTGTGATATTCAGGTCGAGAACTGAGTTTTCTTAGAACTTAGAACAATTTTATTCAATAGATATTGTGGAATTCTAATACTAGTTACATCAGTTAGCAACAGAATTAATTTAAAGGAAATTCCCAAACAGAAGCAATAATCAAATTCACGCAAAAAACACAATCATAAAACAAGATCAATAGAGCCCACGCCTCAAACATTTAATTAAAATAATTATAAACCAATAAAATAATGAATAATTTTCGCCACACTTGTCTTCTTTGATGTATTCCGAGTTAAGTTAGAACCAAACGTACCTCGACTCAATGAGAACTTCGGCTATTTTAGTCGATGACACGAGATGACGACTCGAGATTTCTTGTACGAATTCTTTGAATTGAACGACGTGTCTATTGTTAAGTAGAGACCTTTATCTCTTTACGTTTATAAATCCAAGTGGATATCAGGTTGTATAGCAAGGCCAAGAGCAACCATGACAGTGAAAATTAATCTTAAGAGTAAGAGGATTCAGACTATGAGTAATATTTTAAAGTAAGTGAAACTATATTTCAATCAGAAAAAAACTAATAAACCGCAAATTCAACTCCACAACATAATAGAGAAATTGGCAGATTTTGTTTCAGTAAAAAAAAAAACACTCATTATGTTGGAACCAAGTTTTCTTCAAGCTCTAATATTGATATTGCACTAACGACAAGGACAGATGATACTAAAGAAAGCACAAGAAAACAAAATGAATGTGTTTTTAAATGTAGTACGGTTTATCACCGTTCCATAAAAAAAAAATGTAATTCCGTTATAGATAGTAAATAGTAGAATTATAAATATATATCACGTTAACTAAGTCTATATTGAGACCGGTCCTAACTTCCCTGTTGTGTTCCAACTTTGCCGCAGAATTGGGTTAAGTTTCGTCTGCATGTAAATGACGCTTATTGGAGAAGCACTCGATATTTTACCTGCATTAGTCCTGTAAGTTACAGTAGGTACTTAAACGCATTATTGTCTAGGACGCTTTTTCTTTTCATGATCTGCTGTTCAAGTAATCCAAACTTAAATGGTGCTTCTATTAATAGATAGATAGGTGTGTTGGAGCAGGATAGCCTTAAGCAGAAGTAGTCTTTGTATTAGTAGTTCTGCAGTTTCAATAGCTTTTCGTGACACCGTTGCCGTACTACCGGAAGGTATATTTTAAAGTTTGTAAGATATTTTATAATGCCATTCATAGGAATATTGTTAGTCTTGTGAGTCTGTAAGATGTTGCCATCTAAAGTTACTTACACAAAGTCATACCTGTAAACAAAAATTTAAAACTTTTAATGTCTTGTCACGTAAAATAACAAAAAAAAATATTACATCGATTCATTTCATTGCGATGACAAATCTTTGAATTCCAGTTTCAAAATGAAAACCAACAGCATCTGAATACGCAACTGCCAAAAATTACGCAGACACGACACTTTATCGAAGACTTCAACAATAAGTCACAGGCACCAAAGTTAAATGAAGCATTACCCGGCAAGTCAATAAGCTATACCCAATGCAGTTTACCTGGTAAACTTCGTGATGTTAGAAACTAGATTAGACTGCGATGTCAGGTGTTTGAGTATCATTATGAAATACAGGGAATTGGTAGCGTGATAACGATAGGGGCTTAACTCCGAGTGAGTGTTGTTGTAGATTGTTAGATTTCTCATCTTTTCGTGTGTTTAGCCCGCGTTCGCTAAATTACAGTCGTTTGCCGTCACAAGTAGCACACGTCATCAGATAGACCCAAAATCCCAAATTTTAATTCATAAAATTGCATCTGAAAAGTTCGTTAGGTTTGGACATGGATCCACGTTTAGACACACGTGCAGATATTTTTTTTAACGTGGATCCACGTCTCAAACACACGAAACGTTAAAAGAAAGTTATAAGTCGCTTTCATTGTGCGCACAGCTAAGGAGTGGAACTCCCTTCCGGAGTCTTTGTTCCCTGATAGCAACAACCTTGGGGTCTTTAAGTCAAGAGTGAATAGGTTTCTTCTAGGCAAGCGTGCTTCACCGTAGACCACATCATCGTTTACCATCAGGCGAGATAGTGGTCAAACGCGAGCCGATAGATTATAAAAAAGAACTTAGAAGTGTTGTAAGGAGTGAAATTTGAAAAAATTCAAACAAAGTGTTTTACCTAAGCTATAATTATTAAGATGTTAAATAATTTGTTAATACATTGTAAAGGGTAATTCATTTCTGAAAGCACTCAGCCGATTACATTTTTTCTAGCTAGATAAAACTAAACTAACCAGGATAATACCCTGAAAAATGCAAACTCTTTATTTCCCCTAATTCTGCTATCATAAAAGACAAAACTTTACTTGAAAGCGTATCCCACCCATGTCGGTTTAATCCGGAAGTGTTAAAACCGTAAGTAGAAAACGACTTTCAATAAAGAGGGCTTAGAGCAAAATGTACATACGAATACAGCTTTACCGGGAGCATACATTTACCCCTTTTGATCCCAAATGCAACCATGGCCCCGTAACCGAGTTACCTACATTGTCCCACGTTCACGAGACCATACTAAGCTAAAATTCTGCTTTCAGAATTTCGGATAGAACTGATGCCAGTCGAAAATTACCCGAAAGCCTAATCCGTACACTTGTTTCATAATTATTTTATTTAAAACCCGTAACAGGATTTTTTTAACTATTTTACTTGTAGGGAATATAGATACCACTGTATTGCCTTAAATGCTTATATAAGTATTTTCCATTTAAGGCAACAAATACAATATATTTTTCCCGTAGTGGGTTTAATTATGCGGCTTAGGGCAAAACCCTGGAACAGTTTGACAAAAATACCTAAGTTAAACTTGATTGCGAATAGTGTAATTTAATGCAAAATTAAGATAATAATTAAAGCTGGAGTAGAAAAAGATAAGAGACTAGAAAGAGAAATGTTGGCCCAGTGGTCGCAGCCCCAACTTACGACTCAAAGGCTCGAACTCAGGCAGGCGCATAGCTTTGTTGAAATTTAATTCATCACCAATGCTCTCAAAACTACCACCCACAGAAAAAAGGGGCTTATCCCAGCAGTGGGAACATTACAGGCTGATTATGTTAGAAAGGGCTTATTCAAGTGTACAAGTTAGACATCACGTTTTAGACATCACGTTTTAGACACTTAAACCTTACAAATATGAGAACATATTAATCCTAAACATAAGTAGATACTCCATTTGAAAAGCGTTGAAAGTAATATTATAACGTCTTAACAATTTTATACATTCGACGAGTATTTTAGTTGGGAATTTTTGAAAAATTGCCACGACTTGATCCCTTGGCCTTAGATAATATTTTTACTGGATAATATTGAACTCGCAATATCGTTTACTTATTTTATTTTGTTTGAGATTTAGAACTGATAAATGCTTTGAACAATATTATCGAAGTGTATTGGAAAGAAGAAATGGTAATCAAAATATTATACAAAATACTTGATGGAATGATCAAATTACTGTGCAGGTGAAAATTAATTAGAATTTAAGGGTGTATTTGAGACTTTCTATGTATTTTTAAACAAAATCGTTCATATCAGATCACACCTTTTTTCTTAATTCAACTTCAGTCTCTTTCATTATTTTACAAGATCGCTTTACAAAACTAACTACCTAACATATGCCTTATTACAAATCCTAGGCCCTAGGACTAGGGTATCAGGATCTTAAACGTACATTTCAAAGTTCACTAACAAGAGAGAAACGTGTCGTGATCGGATCATAATATAACTCACCCAGGAGTTATGGCAAAATTTAGTGTAATAGGTTCCGTACGTAGTTCGACAACTGGGGATTGGGAATGGGGAATGAATTGAGAACTAACCCCTTATTTGTTGGTTTTCTATAGAAACAAAATGTTGCTGTGTTATGACGTTTGACAATTAGGCAACAGCTTCTTTTTGCAGCTGACTGCCGAAGGAGGGTAATGTGTTTATCAGTCTATGTATGTATGTATGTTTGTTCCTATATGGCGTTCCAGAGACCAAACGCATTGGCCGATTTTGATGATTCATACGTCAATCGATTCGTCTTAACCCTGCGAGTCATAGGCTACATTAAAATATCCAATTTCAATGTAGCCTATGAAACTGATGTATTTCTGTTGCCATTATAACAACAAATACTAATAAAAAAACTTTTTTGCAAAAAAATACTACCGACTTCCAAATGAAAAACTACAAAGTGAAAAATAACTTAACTTTTGGAAGTCGGTGTCTTTCGTAGGTACCATTTTTTGCGATATGGACACCGACTTCCAAAAGTTAAGTTATTTTTCACTTTGTAGTTTTTCATTTGGAAGTCGGTAGTATTTTGTTGCAAAAAAGTTTTTTTTATTTTCCCTTTTTAACCGACTTACCAAAAAGGAGGGGGTTCTATGTTCGACTTTGATATCTCCGTCAATTGTGGACCGATTTTCTAAATTCTTTTTTTGTTTGAAAGAGTATGTTTCGAAATTGGTCCCATTTTAATTTGGTGAAGATCTGATGAAGAACTTCGGAGATATACAACATAACTCTTCAATAAATGACGGCAAATCATTCGGGATTGCTGCAATCGCATGTGGGTTTATGGTTTATACCATTTCATAACATAACATCACGCCAGTACGCTCGAAAGGGGTACGCAGATCTCTATCTATGTTGAAGTATCGTGTTATTCGGGTAATCTATTCTGGCGTTATAGGCACCTTTCTAAACAACTTGCCTATTTTAGGTAGGTACAACTAAAAGGGGAAAAATAAAAAAACATTTTTGCAAAAAAATACTACCGACTTACAAACAAAAAACCACAAAGTGAAAAATAACTTAATTTTGGAAGTCGGTGTCCATATCGCAAAAAAATGGGCAAAAGAAAGACACCGACTTCCAAAATTTAAGTTATTTTTCACTTTGTAGTTTTTTATTTCAGAAGTCGGTAGTATTTTTTTGCAAAAATGTTTTTTTATTAGTTTTACCTACCTAATAGCAAGTTGTTTATTAAGGTCCCTATAACTCCAGAATAGATTAACCGAATAATATGAAACCTGAACATAACCGGTGCAATGAGAGATCTGTGTACCCCTTTAGAGCGTACTGGCGTGATGTTATGTTATGAAATGGTATAAACAATAAACAGACATGCGATTGCAGCAATCCCGAGAGTTTTGCCGTTATTAAATGAAGAGTTCTGTTGTGTATCTCCGAAGTTCTTCATCAGACCTTCACCAAATTAAAATGGGACCAATTTCGAAACATGTTCTTTCAAACTAAAAAATAATTTTCAAAATCGGTCCACAATTGACAGAGATATCTGTGAACATACACAAAAAGTCAAACATAAAGTCGAACATAGAACCTCCTCCTTTTTTTGTAAGTCGGTTAAAAACCGAATAAAATAAATATTTAAGTGGCTCCCATACTACAAACGTGATTTTTTTGCCGTTTTTGCGATAATGGTACGGAACCCTTCGTGCGCGAGTCCGACTCGCACTTGGCCGGTTTTTTCCTTGTTTACGACTTTTTAGTTCGCTTTTGAAGCAGTCGGGTTTTTGGTTTTTAACCGACTTACCAAAAAGGAGGAGGTTCTATGTTCGACATCTTGTATGTTTTTTTATGTATGTTCACCGATATCTCCGTCCATTGTGGACCGATTTTGAAAATTATTTTTTTGTTAGAAAGAGTATGTTTCGAAATTGGTCCCATTTTAATTTGGTGAAGATCTGATAAAGAACTTCGGAGATATAAAACAGAACCCTACAATAAACAACAGCAAATCATTCGGGATTGCTGCAATCGCATGTCTGTTTATTGTATATACCATTTCATAACATAACATCACGCCAGTACGCACTAAAGGGGTACGCAGATCCCTCATTTCACCGGATATGTTCAAGTTTCATGTTATTTGGGTAATCAATTCTGGCGTTATAGGTACCTACCTTACTAAACAACTTGCCTATTTTATTTAGGTACAACTAAAAAGAGAAAAATAAAAAAAACTTTTTTGCAAAAAAATATTACCGACTTCCAAATAAAAAACTACAAAGTGAAAAATAACTTTAATTTTGGAAGTCGGTGTCCATATCGCAAAAAATGGGAAAAAGAAAGACACCGACTTCCAAAATTAAAGTTATTTTTCACTTTGTAGTTTTTTATTTGGAAGTCGGTAGTATTTTTTTGCAAAAAAATTTTTTTTTTTGTTTAACTTTTTCTTAAGTCACAAATGTTTTAGATTGACAGAAATCAAATTCAATTTAATATCATAGTAAGACAATTTAATAATATCAATGCCAAAACTATAAATAAGATATTTCTATAGAAGGAATATTGGGTGTATTATGTACGCTATATTTCAAGTTACCTATTAGAAGCATAATGTCCGTTTAGTAGCATATTCTAATATTCAACTAAAATTATAGCAAATAAAATTATTCATCTGAATAAAATGACGATTTAAATCGGAATAAGACTGCATTGAAGTTTACATTGCTTGTACATTCCGAATGCAATTATGGAAAATGTGTGTTACACAATAGAAATAATTAACAAAAGAGATGTTATTAGCCTGCAGATTTCAAATTCCTCTGAAATATGAATACTGCTACCATTAATATGGTTCAGCTTTACCACTAAATCATACTACATAATAACTATTATTAAGCCCCCTATCTTCATTACTCGCTCTAAATACCTCGGTTTATATTAAAGTCTAATTACGCATGCGTTAGAAAAAAGCATAATAAAAATTGATCTTAATAACAGGCACAAGAGCATACAAAACATTCTATACGGTGAGAGCTATAATCATAATATTTCTAACACCATGTATTATGTGAATAATCGGCTATTATCGGCTATAATCGGCTGTACGTAATCGCAGGTGCGCCGACGCCGTTACTCGATGGCATTTTGATGTGCGCACGCGCCGGCAACACATTGCAAATTGACGATTTAAGTCTATCTACAATAGAAATGGGGATCACGTTTGTTTGTTTGGGATAACCTATGAAACCAAAAGAGTAATTTCCATGCTGTTTGGATATCATTGATTTATAACAGTTCTACCTATTATTATTATATTGAAATGGTTTTTGTTAGATTGTCATTTTGAAAGTGATTGACTTTCCGAGTGAGGATGCTTGTGATCTTATATTTATGTGTAGAGGGTACATCTTAGTAGGAGAGAATGGATACAAGAAACATGTTTATTTGAGGGGTAACTAGTCATGTTATTTTTTGCAATGATAGACAGTTGTTATTTGATTCAAGTAAGGTCAGTAATAATGCCATATTTAATAACTTGGTGCAAAATAAAGGACGCAATAATTATAAAAGCTTTCAACAACGCAAGATCACGACAACGCTAAACAAATAAAACCGGCCAAGTGCGAGTCAGACTAGCGCACGAAGGGTTCCGTACTTGGTAAATAGCGGTTTACGATTTATGACGTATTAAAAAAAACTACTTAGTAGATCTCGTTCAAACCAATTTTCGGTGGTAGTTTACATGGTAATGTACATAATATTTTTTTTTTAGTTTTATCATTCTCTTATTTTAGAAGTTACAGCCCCCCCCCCCCCTGTAACTTCTAAAATAACACACATTTTACCACTTTGGAAGTGTCTCTCGCGCAAACTATTCAGTTTAGAAAAAAAATATAATAAAAACCTCAATATCATTTTTGAAGACCTGTCCATAGATACCCCACACGTATGGGTTCGATGGAAAAAAAAAAATTAGTTTCAGTTTCAAGTATGGGGACCACCAAAGTTTATTGTTTTTTTTCTATTTTTGAGTGAAAATCTTAATGCGTTTAACATAATACATCTACTCACCAAGTTTCAACAGCATAGTTCTTATAGTTTCGGAAAAAAGTGGCTGTGACATACGGACGGACAGTCAGACAGACAGACAGACATGACGAACTTCCAATAAAGATCTTTAAAAGAATATTGTTTAATGTTTATTTAAATTTTATATTGCAATTGGTAATGGAGTGGACTAAAATGTTAACTAATTTGACCCCCTTGCACAGGCTAATATATTCCTTATAAGATGTCAGACCTTGAGAATGTGTGAAGCCTAAAGAATTTACTATGTTTACCAACAAAGCTATTTCTCCACTACTATTAACCTCACCTGAATGCTTTATGTCTTTCAGAGTAGCACGCAGTGTATTGTGTTAATTAGGCTGACTGCAGACATGTTTACTTCATTAGTAATAAATAATAATACCTATTATTTAGTACAATAACATAATCACACGTTTTCCTGGTTATGTGGTTATTGTTCTCATAAACGAGATTTTAGGTGCGTCATCGAAAACATGTCTATTTTGGCGATGATAGAAGCATTGCATCAAATGCTTGTAACTTGCATACAAATATGCTAGTAATTTGTATGAAATGGTGGTGTAAAGCTAAACAGGCGCGAGCGCGACGCATTAATACAATCACCATTTGCCTTAGAAATGGATTTACGGAAATTTAACCAACCGTAGCAATATTCTACGGTTAACTAGGTATATTTTTTTTTGTCACAACGTTGTCACATGATCGCATTGCGTATTTCTGCAGAAGCCTTAAAGACTTCTGTTGGTGAATCTCAGAATGCCATGCAAGATATTTGCTTCATTTTATTCAAACTACAGGACCGAATCCGTACCTTAAGATATACCACGGCAGTAGCATGATACACAACGACTAAAAACCTTCATCTTGATGCAGTATGAGAACATAACATGAGCCAGGTAGCAGTGGCAGTACTTGTTGAACGATATTACAGTAATTGTGATACCATGCTTCATTATGGTCAGGCATTTATTGTAAATCATATTTCATAGAAAACTGACTGGCTAGACTTAAATGTAGCTACAACAACAAGAGTTAAATGTGGGTACAATTGAAGAAATTTTATAGGTTAATGGTTATGTTATTTTAGTCCAGTAATTGAGGAAAAGGTTTTAGGTTTTATTAACGATATAAAAGGCGAAAGAGAACGTTTATCCATTTAAATGTGTATAAAAAGTAAAATATATATTAGATAGTAACACATCATAAGTAATAATAAGCTTAGTACTATTGGTACCTTTAATCAAAAAAATAAAACGATCGTCCGTAGTACGCACTTTAAAATATTTAGCTTTAAATTCAAGCACCAATTAAAATATTTCGTAAATGAAATGTTTTGCGTGCTTCGACTGTGTGTCTGTTCGAAGCATGCAAAAATTTCATTTCAACGAGTTATTTGCTATTGTGATTATCATTAGAACTTATCTTATTACACTTTTGTTCACAACTATTACGTACCTATTTTAATTAAAAGTAAATAAAATATAAAAGCAGTCGTCATACGTACATTAACTTCTTCATGTATCTTCTTCTCGCTGAGAGCAACGTGTACGTTTCCTTTTGCCCGCCCGTGGGCCAATACTTTCCAACCTTCGACTTCATTCGACAAATTCCCACTCACAATTCTAACTATCGGAAAAATCTAATCGTCGATATTCTCACAATTTTCTTTTCATGTGTTTTTCTCGTCTTCGCCAATAACTGCTCCTAAAATAGAGAAATATGTTTGAAGGAATATATGTACAGTATAGGGAAGCGACTACTTGGAACTACAGCAAGCAACTAACAGGGAAGCCAACCAACAAAACACAGTAAACCGAGTAACAAATGAATCATGCAATTAATAATAATCAACGTGCCAAAGTAAGGAAAAATAAGCTTGATATACCCAAAAGACCATATTAATGTATATAATACCTAATAAAACACGCAATAAAATAACATTATAATTGTGATGAAAATATGTAATAACTAACGTTGATAAACTAGGAATAGGATAAGCATGATTATTATAATGGTAAATAATATTTTTCCTAGTTTAATTCCACACATATGTTTCCTTCCCACTTCCTTTACCCAGAACTGTGTACCTCATTACAAATGGTTAACCGTTTATCGCCACAACGTAGATAATAATAACATCGATTTGATTGCTAAACAGTTGCAATTCTACCAGCAAAATGTGATGCAAAAGAAATTCGCAATATAATTCAAAACTTCAGCGAATTTGTTCCGATCCGGAACATTATAATATATAGAGTCACAAGTCCAAGAAAGAAATAAGGAGAAATTGCAAATCAAATGTGCAGAAAACACATTTCGTTTTCCTTCATCGTGGCAAACCGCGCTTGTAGCGGATATAATACAGACGGTAACTTCCTTCACAAGAAGTATTGGTGCTTATGAAGTATTAATGAACGGTAAACCGATACTATAATTAACTATCGTTACAAAGCACTATTTTGCTACTCGTAACGGTATGATTGTGATTATCTTAATCTAAGTTTGTAATTTCGGTTTCATACAAAGATTTTTGATTTGATCTCTCTTGCGAAGTGATTGTTTTGCCGCTTTATTTTCTTCGTGATCATTATAAGATGTTGTCAGTGATGATCATCAACCGTAAAATCATTAACCAACAAACCTTTGACATTTTTTTTTCATATGTACATTCTCATAACAGTGATAAAACCCACCCTTCGTACAAACGAATTATAATGGAAGTTTTTGTTTAAGACGGTACCCTGACCAAAAAATCGGCATGAGATATGAGCGTTCCTATTGGTCTAGCGGCACTGGTGGCGCATGAATTACAGTAATGAATACGCCCAGATTTTAAAATAAAATCTTTATAAAATCGAATTTTGGTCTTTTGAAAAAAATAATTTTACAAAAATGTTCGTTATTAAATTGTCTATCCATTAGTGTTAGTACAAAAAATAATCAATGAACACTTTACGAAGAGATGCATAATATCAATAATTATTTCTCATTTTTATGTTTTTTTGGAAGTAGATTAGTGAAATACATACAACATTTAAAAAAAAACTAAATCTACCATTTTAGAATCAATAATACATAGAAATTTAATGTATTTTTATTAATTGATATTTCTTTTTAAATAACGAGTAGATAGCTCCTAAAAACAGCACAAAAACGGCTTGCGCGGCGTTTTGCTCGGGGTACCGCCTTAAGTGTTCATCGTGAAGCTAACATAACAAAGTTCAGATTTATCATCGACTGTTATAAAACATGATATGAAAAGATAATCTCGTTCAAACAACGGAAGCCTAGGGGCACTTATTATACGTGATATCCAAAGATACTTATTTTAATGCCCGTGGAAGATAACACTTAGTTGACTAATAAATATTATAAAGTTTGAGTTTATACTCTGTATCAAAACGGAAAACTTTTTAAACTAAACATTACATTTAATTCAGTCTTTGTAAAATTTAATGAGCTATGTTCCCAAAATGACAATATACTCATTGTTTTAAAGTTAACAGTCGTTAAAAATCGAGATGATATAGTTTAAAAAGAAAACGAGTGCAGAAATGTATCATGAAGAGAAAACATGAATAATCTTACCATAGATTTGAATTAATGGGATCAAAACAAAGACGCAGAGTTAATTTGTATGAGAATAAGGCGTGGCCGTAAAATATAACCGTTAGTACATACACAAAAAGAAAACAATATAAAAAGTATATTAAAGCCGTGAGAGGGGAACTTAGTTTGATGTTTTTGTAAACTAGATTGATAAAGTTTGATTAGGTTTTAAGAAGAAACTGTAGGCATTATAGTCTTCGGTTGACTGTTTTTATAACGCAATAGTAACACATCAGTCAAATGCATAGTCTATACTAATGCTAGTAATCAGTTTATAGCACAGTCAATTGATAGAAGGAACAGTAATCATTAAGAAACTCTTCCGTTAATAAAATATAAAAAAATGTGAATGCAAAAACTTAACAACACTACAAAGAAGGTGACTATAATTAAACAAACAGTGATTGACAGGGCTTGTAATTATTATTTTAATAATAAAGCAGTCTCTATCCAGATAACGTAACAGCCCAAGCCGTAATTCTAGTCACATTATTCTACTGATAGCAAAAATGTTGCAAGAGCTAATGCAATTTTGCTTCGAGCGACTGATGAAATGTGTTACCCTAACGACTTTATCGAAAATGGTAGCTATTGTTAAGCTTTCGTTAACACCTACACACAACTAAATACATAACATAAAAAAGATAGGTGATTAATGGCAGATCGAAATGTTGACCATTTGACAGACGTTTTGAATTGAGATGTGGGCTATACCATTTAAACTGAGGTCAGCGACGAGACTAATATTAACAATAGAGTTAAAAAAGAGATTAAATTCGACTTAATATTTGATTCGATAAGATTTTAAATTATGAAACTATTGGTATTGACCAACACAATCACAAAACGAAAGAGGCAACGATGTTTATTTGGAGTCTTCCTATTAGTGACGAAACCAATTACATGGCAAACAAAGTAACCGTCAAATCTAATGATATTTTGAAAGAAAATGTTGATGGTAACAACATCAATAAGGAAGTTATTGTCTTTAATATGGCATTATAAAATCATTAGACTACTGACGAAGAAACGTCAAGTTCAGTGTAACAATAAAACGTGGGTAGACCATTCGTAAAGGCAACATGAATTCTTTATAACAGAACTATAAAAGGACATGCTTACTGATCTGTTACGAAACTGTTTTGTTAGCTTGTTAGCCTTTTATTTCGATAATATCTAGCAGATTGAGTCAACGAATGTTGTCGTAGTCATGATAGCATTACATTCTTATGCCGATTTCTTTGCTGACATTTTTGTGCTTTGTTTTTCAAACACGTACACACTATAAGCTTTTACGTTTATGAATTGTAGGAATTTAAAAATGTCTGCGGTAGTAAAAACTGTTCTGACAAAATGCAAAATAAACTTTTCTTAATCGTAAACTTAGCTTGATTTAGCTTGTTACCTTCATATAGGTACTTAGGAAATAAATTTTTCCATGAAATGTCCAAACTGGACACCAATAAGTCATTGTGCATTTCAAAGGCCAAAGTTAAGTAATTTTTATTTCCAGAAGTAATTAAAAGCTTTCAGTCTCATCGGAATACGTTGCATATTTCATAAGCGTATTTTGTGCAGGCGTTCACTCCTCTCAGAAACTTTAAACACAACAAACACCGCTGATGCAAATTCTGCTCAAACGTTTGCTAAGTGCATCGACTAGGGACTACTTTTAGATACTTGTTTGCTTTTACCTCTTAAGTATTTTCTTCTACTTCAGTTTGAAATATGTTACGTGTCGGATTACACGCTTCGATTGTTTGAAAAAGCTATTTGAATGTGAAATATGGCTTTAGTACCTACAATATCCAAATGGAAAACCAAACACTGATTTTCTAATAGAAGAATAACAGAACTATAAGTTGTTAAATGGACCATCGTAGACCACTAACTACCGGCTACAAATTAACAGTATGGATAGGAGCATTATATTTATTTATTGCGTTTCCCTGCGTAAATTATTCAACAAATGACGCCTGCGCAGCTCTCCGTGATAATCGGCCCTGTAACCATAACTTAGCTTGTTGTTCTAGTCTGACACACTTCTTGACGCCCCCAGGATTAGGTCATTAGAAAGCCCACGCCAAGGGTAGTGTAAAGGGGAAATGCTGTTTGATGACATTTACAACGTAATCAGCCATAATTAGCCAAGCCAAAACTACTACCTCTCTCCGACATAAACATTTCTGAACAATATTCACAGTAGGAAATAATGATCGTTTCGTAAATCCGTGGATTCGCATTTCTGAAAAATATTGCTCAATTCACTGGGGTAAATAGATTATATTTTCTGAGATAAAACAGTCTCCATTCCAAACTACCTTTGTGTCGGAAATAAAACTTGTTCGGTAATAAAGATTTGTCTTGTAAGGAGTAGTTTCACGAAAGAACATTATTATGGTAATCGACTTGAAGAATTACGTCGTACCAGCACAGCCGATTGCAAATAGTGTTGTTAAGTGCATCATAATTCACACAAAGTCATCGCTTCGGGGAAAGTTACGATTTAGAGCCAAGAACGTCTGCTTTGCATTTTATTTGTAACTTTCATTTCGTACTTTCTTCATAACTGTTCTACAAAAATTTAATACATTATAATTAGAGCAAGTTAGGAGTAATTAAGGCATCAAAATAAAAGACTATTTATTACCCAATTTGACATTCATATCATAATCCAACTCGGGTGCATTAAAACACATGTTTTATTATATAATCTGCTCATAAGAAAATGCATAAGATAATACAATTTGCACACATAAGCTGGAGATGCGATATATATCTTTCGAATTATTAAAATACTAGCTGCCGCCCGCGGCTTCACCCGCGTGGTACTTCGCCCAATATCTTTATTAATATTAACCTATGTGTTATTCTGATGTATAGGTAAGCTATATTTCTGTAAAGTTTCATCAAAATCCGTTTAGTAGTTTTTGCGTGAAAGAGTAACCAACATTCATCCATCCTCAAAAACTTTCACGTTTATAATTACATATATTACTAGGATTTCGATATAACTACAAAATATGTCTGAGCAGTAATTTGAATTGAGATTAAGTACTGCAACGGCATACAATAGAGACGATCATAAAAAATACTTAGGGATTTTCTAACAGTTTTCTTTAAAATGTTGTCGACTATTCTCAGCATCTGTAAACAAACTTAGCTTCATTATAGTCTACGATATTTAACCGGAGGAGAAATAAACCTATCCCCTTCAAAGTTACGCCCAAGGGTTTGGCCCATAGAAAATTTATATTCAAAATGCTATCCATTATAATTTTCAATATGCCATTCAGTATTGATTACGATAAAAGAGGTGAGCTTACACCTTGTTGAAATTTATTGACAGCATAAATTGAATAACTTAATGCGTTATGAGTTGTTTGACACTTACCTCATAAAATACAATTTGGTATGTATATTATATATAATATAGGTAGGCAATATAAATATTTATAGATTTGTTAATATGAACTTTGCAGTCAAACGATTCGACTTGGTATTCGTAGGCCGAAAAACGTGCATGAAAAACGGGTATTGTAAAATGGAAAAAAGAGTGTGGCGATTGTGTTGATAATTCATAAGAACTATTTATAGGGGACGATAAATTAAATTACATCTATATTCACGGCACACAATTGGTCAACCAAAGTAAAAGCAACAAAATAGTTATCCTTCAGGGCAGGTACAAAATAATTGTGAGTCAGCATATATTTCATAAGGTACGTAGGATAACTACAATTGTTATAAATTGTTTGTCAAACTTGTTGGTTCATGGTTTTATTGACTAATTTATTATCCAAGTGGAATATATACAGGCACAAGGCTAACGGCTCCTACGCGAAGCGACCATCGTAAATCTAGGACTTGTCTAGACAGTATTCAACGACCGAACTTAGATAACCGTAATAAGTGCCAAAAACGACCCGTGGGTGCAGCGGCCAAGACACTAATCGAAAGTTATGAAACAGTCCGAGCTATAAAAAAGGATCTTATGACTTTGACCTAGGTAACATTAACTGTAAATTTGAAATTTAAAATAGGGATAAAGTCATTCATAAAGTAACGAGTAAAGTTGAAAATCTTAGTGCCACTTCTTAAAAAGCTTTACTTGATTACGGACTTTAATGGTAATACGCTCGTTGCATTAGAAATCTTATAAGAAACGCATCAGCATGATTAGATTTAATGCTTGATGACACTACTTCTTTTGTACTGTCTAAAGCTTAAGCCGGTTTTGCAATAGATCGTGTTTTGATAACCCCGTCATCATCGTACCACAAAATCTAATTATGTTACCTTTGACAGCTGTCATGGTTCTTCAAAACCACCTTAATCGTCCTTGAGTTCAACCATCAGATAGTGCGCTCACTTCTGGCCATTGCCCAATCTTCCGGGCCAATGCATCTGAATCAGATGGCGCAAATCAAAATCACACGTAATTGGACAAGACGACGTAACCAAATCAGTGTCACGTTTAGCATCGTTCAGAGCTCGTTTAGTCACAAACAGGTAATGTAGAAGTACCACTATTAGCGTAGCGAAATTTGGTCCGTAGTGCTTTCGCATCAACGTCGTGAGTTACAAAATAATTTGTTGGTGGAGAGGTTTACGCTATAATTTTATAATCCGTCATAGCCTTATTTGCTTGGAAGATTTTGTATTTTGTGTTTTTTTGTGCATTGTGTCTTTAAATAATGTAATTGGTAAAGTTGCAATGTTAAAGTAAATCTATACTAATATTATAAAGCTGAAGAGTTTGTTTGTTTGTTTGTTTGTTTGAACGCGCTAATCTCAGGAACTACTGGTTGGAATTGAAAAATTCTTTTTGTGTTGGATAGTCCATTTATCGAGGAAGGTTATAGGCTATATAACATCACGCTACGACCAATAGGAGCGGAGCATAAATGAAAAATGTTACAAAAACGGGAAAAAATATTCCTTTTTGAGAGCTTCCATTGCGTGCGCTGCGTAAATGGCTTAAGTTACGCAAATATCATGTAAGATGGAATTGTTTCTCTTTAAAAGTTCTAAAAAAAAGTCCATGACACCATATGTCTATCTTTTAAGGTTGACTCACAAAAGCAACTTTTATGTTCTAAATTTTAATTAGATCAACGCTGCCGATAGAAACAAAAGTTGGTTGCATTCGTATAGTAGTATATTATTTCTTATTCAAATAAATAGTTCAACTAGTTGGTAGGTAGATAGGGTAGGGTAGGTAGGGTAGGGTAGGTAGGGTAGGTAGGGTAGTGTAGGGTACGGTAGTGTAGGGTAGGGTAGGGTAGGGTCGGGTAGGGTAGGGTAGGGTAGTGTAGGGTAGGGTAGTGTAGGGTCGGGTAGGGTAGGGTAGGGTAGTGTAGGGTAGGGTTGGGTAGTGTTGGGTAGTGTATGGTCGGGTAGGGTAGGGTAGGGTAGGGTAGGGAGGGTAGATAAATGTTTGGTATTTTTATGGCAAAACAAAGTTTGCTGGGTCAGCTAGTAAATAAATAAATGAAGTCATAATTATCTAATAGTGATTCCTGGGCAGATTACAGCCTGGAGCCACCAATCTGATAACATCGTGATAGGTGTTTCCTTTCCGGCCGCAAGATGTTATTCAAACGCATTTGCTGGTTGTACCCGAGTCATTAACGTTTTAATTAAACACAAATGGATGATACAGTGACGCTTTTATCCGTTTCTTAGGGCAATCAGATCATGCTGAAACCAGTTCAACGAAACTAGTTGTTCATGTTACCAATTAGCGTCAATCAGATATAATATATGCTTATCAGGTGAGAATTTAATGTGATTTCTGAGGCACATACGACGCGCTTCTAAATTGTTATTCTGTTTCAAACAGATGCCTCGTGAATATTTAAATTTATAATCAAGCAGAACTGAATTAACAACAAAGTAAAAGGTCACATAACCCCTGATGGAAATGCCATGTACGGCAATGTTAATGTAAGTGAAGACAGACAGAACACGGCAACTGTACAAACTAATTAATGAAACCCACATCAGATGTTCATACATGTGGACTTATAAAGCTCAAAAGCAATGAAAAATACTTTGCTTTCACAGTAATTAAAATATAATTGCAATATGGAAAGCAAAAAATATATCTACGGAAATAATGTCACGTTAGTAATAAATGACTCAATTCCAATAAATTTTATCGTTCGCGGACTGAGGTTTTATATTGCGTCAATGAAACCACAGTTACGACGGGTCATATTATTAGTGAACTCTACAATTTTACTGAATATCATTTTTGTTAAGTTTTTATTATAAAAATGTGGAAAGAACGTTCATTTCTTGGGACAACTTTATAAGTCTGTGGGAAGTAAAGTGTTTTTTTTATATGTAATAGTTTTCTTTTTTTCAGTTTTGTAAACAATTTACGTAGCATTGGAACTATTCACCAAAACTACACTAACAGTATTCCATACTCCCTTCCCTAAGATACTTGCACTTACACAGTTTCCAACTTGTAAGTCCAAATTCTCAATGGGCCAGTGAAATAAAGCATTTCTAACTTGAATAGTTTCTCTGTAAATAATAACACTTGTAAATAGTTCCGCTGCATACTTGGACCGACTATTACCTGCCACCATTACAGCCTTCATGCTGGCTATTTAATATTTTCGGAGAACCGCCCAGAATACGCAACTAAAGACTGCAAATTTTAAGCCCATTTCGCTACACTTTTCTTATTACGTGGTTAAGAATTCATAGGCTTAAAAAGGGAAATTTATTTCTAGAAATGTTCAACGCAGTAAATGAAAGTTCGTATTAGAAAATTGTGGTATTGTTATATCAAATTGAGGTGTCCTGTTGTCAACGTATTCTTTAAATGTTTAATATCAATACTGGTTTCGCGGACTATCTAAAAGAAAATTTCTCTTGAAAACTACTTTCCTTGTCCGTTGCCAACTATTTTCTCCGCCTATAAATCTCACTAAGCACCGACATCTAATCTATAGCCCACCGGTAGAATAAAAGCTATTGCTCGTGTTTATGTAGGACCAGGCAATTACTTCTTGGTTAAGCTACATTTAATTACTATTACACAACTGTTTGTAATTTTAACGGCAATTAGTTTGAGTACAGTGTTGCTGGGGACTGTTTTCGGTATTTGTTACAAATTACTTAAACATATCGAGGGCGAAATTTAATCAACTTCGATATTGGGAATGGTATATTGGATTTAACATTAAACGAGAAAACTTTGGAAATAATTCTATGATTTATTTAGACTACGAAATGATTCGTATCTAATATACCTTGATTACCAGATATAAATGAAACTACAATAAAATTAGACGTTTTCCCGTCAACTTAAAATAAAAACAGAAAAGAGCTCATTAAACGGGTGATGATAAATCGTAGTTGATTTATTTGCATTACAGACCGCAATTTAGAAAAACCGGCCAAGTGCAAGTCGGACTCGCGCATGAAGGGATCCGTACTATCATCGCAAAAAAAAAACACGGTTCGTGTATGGGAGCCCTACTTGAATATTTGTTTTAAATTATTTTTAGTATTTGTTATTATAGCTGCAACAGAAATACATCATCTGTAAAAATTTCAACTGTCTAGATATCACGGTTCATGAGATACGGCCTGGTGACAGACAGACAGACGGACCGCGAAGTCTTAGTATTACTATGGGTCCCGTTTTTACCCTTTGGGTACGGAACCCTACTTATAACTTAAATGGAAACAAGTGATTTTACAACTAATAAACCCCATTTAAACGTGAAGGACACATTAATTGTATGACAAACGATTATATGCAAATCTTATTTAGATTAACCTGCGGAACTTAGGCGCCTCTGATAAACCGGTCCAGATCAAATAAGACCATACACATGTCATACATACACCATACATGGACATCACCCATTAGTAATACGCAAGTAATTGTTTTGACTAAAGATGAATGATCACAATTAACTTGATTGAGACTTCCTGATCTGATTTTATCGACCAATTTGAGCTTGACGTAACCGATATATTTAATACTGCAAAAAATGTTTATACAGTGGCCTCTTTATTGTATAACAAGTAGGTAACACAAATTAAAATGAATAGCAGTGATATGTTTGAGATTGTTGATAAAACGATTGACACGAATGATTTGTTTTGCAAGTTTATTGATTTGACATTCAAAGATGATTAAAGAACAGTTGTCACGGAAGCCAATGAATCTGTTAGTATGGTCAAAGACCACGGTGTGACGAAACTCGGAACAATTCTTTTTTGGTTAATTATTTGCTAAGAATTTAACTACCATACACACAGACAGATCGACATCGACAGATCTGATACAGAAGCAACATTAGAACTCTTAGAATAGTTAACTCAACCAGCAATGGTCGAATGCGCTAACCAATGGTTTTAAACATTTCGGAAATATACCGATTTACCATTGGTTATCATATTTAACCATTTGGTTGAGATAACTACGGATCAAAAAACTGGGCCTTAGGTAATTAATGACGTATGTTGTAACGAGGAATAGTTTTTTCAAGAATTGAGAACGAAAGGAGCGAATCATATGAATATGTATGCGTTCCACAGTTCACTTTCGTACAATTGCATGTCTTTGCCTTGCTAGTGCACGCTACAGCTACTGTCAATATCTTAGATGAAAATTAAGATTTTTATTTCATTGTTTAAGATTTAACTTGTTGTGTTGTAATCAGAACACCAAGATCCACAAAATGAGTAGAAGAGAAAGTGGTTAAAAAAGAACATGCTACATAAGGAATTTTTGGTTTCAACAAGCCTTATTTATGATTCAATAAAGAAATATATTACTTTATAAAGACCATAACTTGTTGATATCCCCATAACTTTACAAAATCGCGATACGAATCAGAGACAATCAATATTTACATTTATATTTAGAATTTATTTGCTTTACGAACCGCAGAGTTCGGTGGTGGTCCGTGAAATCCTATATCCGATTATCCAAATATAAACGATCCATACTGTAAACAGTGTCTGTAAAGTCATAAATTCAAATCGATGAATCGATTAGAAAACACATCGATGACTCATAACGAAATATCGATTAATCGCGTGGGCCATGCTGTGAAATTGCAAAACTGCTTTAGTTAAACCGCGGAACTAATCACTTGTTCTGTACTAAAATGACGGATTTGTGGGCCCGTTTAGTGAACCGCAACGGAATTATTTATTTCTATGGAATACAGTACGGAATCCGCTTAAAAAGTATTTACTTATTAATGCTAAATACGAATGTTCTTGTCACGTAACAACCTCATTAGAATACATTTAAACGTTCTATTAAGTCTTGTATCTGAACTTTTTGCACCACTAAGTGCAGTTAGACAAGGAAAAAGTTTTATGGAACACATTTCCTAAGTACGTTTCTTGTGACCGTTCCGGTTTCGTCTTTTAAATGTTGGTTTTAATATTTATTACAGACAAATAAGGGAAGAGAGAAGTCTTTGAGCTTCCGACCATTGTGATCTGTATTATACATGGCAGAACCAATGAATATTGAATGAGTATATTTGTCTACGAAGTATGACCGTACTTTAACCGTATGATATTTTAGGTCCGCATAACAATAAATTACGTAACAGTGTTCTAGCCAAGTTGCTGTCAACGAAGATTTTATCTGAAATCCATTCAAATTCGCGTTTTGAAAACAATGAAACTTCTATTGTGCTCCTTAAGGAGGTGGGTAGGAATAGTTGAAGTGCCAACTGCTGGCTTCAGATACAATGGTTGATGCTTCGGCGAAATTCTTTGCGATCGTGCAGGATCAGATATTTCATGCTTTTCTTACGCCTCTAATAGGCAAAGCCGAGAAATAAAATTAAGTTATACAAGTAAAATTTCACAATTTAAAAAACCCCCGACGCATTTATCTTGCGAAAACACCCCGATTCAAACAGTAAATTGCCCATAACTTTTGGACGGCTGTACCGATTTTATTCAAACATAGCTAAGAACACTCTCGACAAAATTACCTTTCAAACAAAAAAAACTAAATTGAAATCGGTTCATCCGTTTAGGCGCTATGATGCCACAGACAGACACACAGATACACAGATACACAGCAACACACGTGAAACTTATAACACCCCTTCTTTTTCCGGCGGGGGTTAAAAAGAATCCAGCATTGCTTTCTTTGTGACGGACCTATTTAAATAGAACCATTAATTATGTGTTTAAGAAATATTTCTAGTATAAATGAAAGTGCATGTGCTCTAAGTATCAACAGGTATATATTCATATAAACATACCAGAATAAATATTCCCATGTCCTTATTTTGATATCAGCTTTTACGTATGCTACAAAATTTATCGTTATATAAGGTAATATTGGGAAACAAAACAAGACTGTTAAATTAAAATTTTATCTACAAATTGTCTATTACGATACAAAGTTAGTGGTGAAACAGGACAAAATGCAACAGGCTTTCGTATTATAATAACGATAATTTCTAGGATAATATATGGGCTAACATGGACTATTATTCGCCCACGTATCCCACTAAAACTTTGGCTGCCATTTTGTGTCGTGAGTAAACAGAAGGTAGGTTAGGTAGGGTTGGGAAAACCGAAACTGACATTGCCGGTCACTCATCCAAATAGCTTATTGTATAGTCGGCCTTTTTGTCGACATTGAAAAACTTTTCTATTCCATTATTGACAGCAAACTTTACTGAAAACAACGGTATGAATATGAACACCAGTTTTATAAATATTTGTAACTGCCGACGTTCATCTACTCGTCGAATATTGTGGTTAAAATATAAATCATAACTTTTATGACAGCACCGCACCCCTTTTTCAAAACATTTCCTTTTTTACCAGATTTACAAAAAATCGAACAGGAATGCCTGTTTCTAGTTTGTTTTGAAATAAATAACATAAATCATAGGGTAATAATAGTGGCTGATTAGCGATATAAAACCCACATACGACGCGCTTCTAAATTGTTATTCTGTTTCAAACAGATGCCTCGTGAATATTTAAATTTATAATCAAGCAGAACTGAATTAACAACAAAGTAAAAGGTCACATAACCCCTGATGGAAATGCCATGTACGGCAATGTTAATGTAAGTGAAGACAGACAGAACACGGCAACTGTACAAACTAATTAATGAAACCCACATCAGATGTTCATACATGTGGACTTATAAAGCTCAAAAGCAATGAAAAATACTTTGCTTTCACAGTAATTAAAATATAATTGCAATATGGAAAGCAAAAAATATATCTACGGAAATAATGTCACGTTAGTAATAAATGACTCAATTCCAATAAATTTTATCGTTCGCGGACTGAGGTTTTATATTGCGTCAATGAAACCACAGTTACGACGGGTCATATTATTAGTGAACTCTACAATTTTACTGAATATCATTTTTGTTAAGTTTTTATTATAAAAATGTGGAAAGAACGTTCATTTCTTGGGACAACTTTATAAGTCTGTGGGAAGTAAAGTGTTTTTTTTATATGTAATAGTTTTCTTTTTTTCAGTTTTGTAAACAATTTACGTAGCATTGGAACTATTCACCAAAACTACACTAACAGTATTCCATACTCCCTTCCCTAAGATACTTGCACTTACACAGTTTCCAACTTGTAAGTCCAAATTCTCAATGGACCAGTGAAATAAAGCATTTCTAACTTGAATAGTTTCTCTGTAAATAATAACACTTGTAAATAGTTCCGCTGCATACTTGGACCGACTATTACCTGCCACCATTACAGCCTTTATGCTGGCTATTTAATATTTTCGGAGAACCGCCCAGAATACGCAACTAAAGACTGCAAATTTTAAGCCCATTTCGCTACACTTTTCTTATTGCGTGGTTAAGAATTCATAGGCTTAAAAAACTTTTTTGCAAAAAAATACTACCGACTTCCAAATAAAAAACTACAAAGTGAAAAATAATTTTATTTTTGGAAGTCGGTGCCTTTCTTTTTTCCCATTTTTTTGGTATATGGACACCGACTTCCAAAAATAAAATTATTTTTCACTTTGTAGTTTTTTATTTGGAAGTCGGTAGTATTTTTTTGCAAAAAAGTTTTTTATTTTTCTCTTTTTAGTTGTACCTACCTAAAATAGGCAAGTTGTTTAGTAAGGTATTCTATAACGCCAGAATAGATCACCCCAATAACATTAAACTTGAAAATAACCAGTGAAATGAGAGATCTGCGTACCCTTTTATTGCGTACTGGCGTGATGTTATGTTATGAAATGGTATATACAATAAACAGACATGCGATTGCAGCAATGCCGAATGATTTGCCGTTATTTATTGAAGAGTTCTGTTGTATATCTCCGAAGTTCTTCATCAGATCTTCACCAAATTAAAATGGGACCAATTTCGAAACATACTCTTTCAAACAAAAAAAGAATTTTCAAAATCGGTCCAAAATTGACGGAGATATCGGTGAACATACATAAAAAAAAAAAAAAAAAAAAAAAAAACATACAAGAAGTCGAACATAGAACCTCCTCCTTTTTGGTAAGTCGGTTAAAAAGGGAAATTTATTTCTAGAAATGTTGAACGCTGTAAATGAAAGTTCGTATTAGAAAAATGTGGTATTGTGATATCAAATTGAGGTGTCCTGTTGTCAACGTATTCTTTAAATGTTTAATATCAATACTGGTTTCGCGGACTATCTAAAAGAAAATTTCTCTTGAAAACCACTTTCCTTGTCCGTTGCCAACTATTTTCTCCGCCTATAAATCTCACTAAGCACCGACATCTAATCTATAGCCCACCGGTAGAATAAAAGCTATTGCTCGTGTTTATGTAGGACCAGGCAATTACTTCTTGGTTAAGCTACATTTAATTACTATTACACAACTGTTTGTAATTTTAACGGCAATTAGTTTGAGTACAGTGTTGCTGGGGACTGTTTTCAGTATTTGTTACAAATTACTTAAACATATCGAGGGCGAAATTTAATCAACTTCGATATTGGAATGGTATATTGGATTAAACGAGCAAACTTTGGAAATAATTCTATGATTTAATTAAGCTACGAAATGATTCGTATACATTGGTTACCAGATATAAGTGAAACTACAATAAAATTAGACGTTTTCCCGTCAACTTAAAATAAAAACAGAAAAGAGCTCATTAAACGGGTGATGATAAATCGTAGTTGATTTATTTGCATTACAGACCGCAATTTAGAAAAACCAACTAATTACTTAAATGGAAATAAGTGATTTTACAACTAATAAACCCCGTTTAAACGTGAAGGACACATTAATTGTATGACAAACGATTATATGCAAATCTTATTTAGATTAACCTGCGGAACTTAGGCGCCTCTGATAAACCGGTCCAGATCAAATAAGACCATACACATGTCATACATACACCATACATGGACATCACCCATTAGTAATACGCAAGTAATTGTTTTGACTACAGATGAATGATCACAATTAACTTGATTGAGACTTCCTGATCTGATTTTATCGACCAATTTGAGCTTGACGTAACCGATATATTTAATACTGCAAAAAATGTTGATACAGTGGCCACTTTATTGTATAACAAGTAGGTAACACAAATTAAAATGAATAGCAGTGATATGTTTGAGATTGTTGATAAAACGATTGACACGAATGATTTGTTTTGCAAGTTTATTGATTTGACATTCAAAGATGAATCTGTTAGTATGGTCAAAGACCACGGTGTGACGAAATTCGGAACAATTCTTTTTTGGTTATTTATTTGCTAAGAATTTAACTACCATACACACAGACAGATCGGCATCGACAGATCTGATACAGAAGCAACGTTAGAACTCTTAGAATAGTTAACTCAATCAGCAATGGTCGTATGCGCTAACCAATGGTTTTAAAAATTTCGGCAATATACCGATTTACCATTGGTTATCATATTTAACCATTTGGTTGAGTTAACTACGGATGAAATAACTGGGCCTTAGGTAATTAATGACGTATGTTGTAACGAGGAATAGTTTTTTCAAGAATTGAGAACGAAAGGAGCGAATCGTATGAATATGTATGCGTTCCACAGTTCACTTTCGTACAATTGCATGTCTTTGCCTTGCTAGTGCACGCTACAGCTACTGTCAATATATTAGATGAAAATTAAGATTTTCATTTCATTGTTTACGATTTAACTTGGTGTGCTGTAATCAGAACACCAAGATCCACAAAATGAGTAGAAGAGAAAGTGGTTAAAAAAGAACATGCTACATAAGGAATTTTTGGTTTCAACAAGCCTTATTTATGATTCAATAAAGAAATATATTACTTTTTAAAGACCACAACTTGTTGATATCCCCATAACTTTACAAAATCGCGATACGAATCAGAGACATTTAATATTTACATTTATATTTAGAATTTATTTGCTTTACGAACCGCAGAGTTCGGTGGTGGTCCGTGAAATCCTATATCCGATTATCCAAATATAAAAGATCCACACTGTAAACAGTGTCTGTAAAGTCATAAATTCAAATCGATGAATCGATTAGAAAACACATCGATGACTCATAACGAAATACCAATTAATCGCGTGGGCCATGCTGTGAAATTGCAAAACTGCTTTAGTTAAACCGCGGAACTAATCACTTGTTCTGTACTAAAATGACGGATTTGTGGGCCCGCTTAGTGAACCGCAACGGAATTATTTATTTCTATGGAATACAGTACGGAATCCGCATAAAAAGTATTTACTTATTAATGCTAAATACGAATGTCCTAACACGTAACAACCTCATTAGAATACATTTAAACGTTCTAATAGGTCTTGTATCTGAACTTTTTGCACCACAAAGTGCAGTTAGACAAGGAAAAAGTTATATGGAACACATTTCCTAAGTACGTTTCTTGTGACCGTTCCGGTTTCGTCTTTAAATGTATGTTTTAATATTTATTACAGACAAATAAGGGAAGAGAGAAGTCTTTGAGTTTTTGACCATTGTGATCTGTATTATACATGGAACAACCAATGAATATTGAATGAGTATATTTGTCTACGAAGTATAACCGTACTTTAACTGTATGATATTTTAGGTCCGCATAACAATAAATTACGTAACAGTGTTCTAGCCAAGTTGCTGTCAACGAAGATTTTATCTGAAATCCATTCAAATTCGCGTTTTGAAAACAATGAAACTTCTATTGTGCTCCTTAAGGAGGTGGGTAGGAATAGTTGAAGTGCCAACTGCTGGCTTCAGATACAATGGTTGATGCTTCGGCGAAATTCTTTGCGATCGTGGAGGATCAGATATGTCATGCTTTTCTTACGCCTCTAATAGGCAAAGCCGAGAAATAAAATTAAGTTATAAAAGAATCCTGCATTGCTTTCTTTGTGACGGAGCTATTTAAATAGAACCATTCATTATGCGCTTAAGAAATATTTCTAGCATAAATGAAAGTGCATGTGCTCTTAAGTATCAACAGGTATATTTAACAAGGCTATTCATATAAACATACCAGAATAAATGTTCCCATGTCCTTATTTTGATATCAGCTTTTACATATGCTACAAAATTTATCGTAATATAAGGCAATATTGGGAAACAAAACAAGACTGTTAAATTAAAATTTTATCTACAAATTGTCTATTACGACACAAAGTTACTGGTGAAACAGGACAAAATGCAACAGGCTTTCGTATTATAATAACGATAATTTCTAGGATAATATATGGGCTAACATGGACTATTATTCGCCCACGTATCCCACTAAAACTTTGGCTGCCATTTTGTTTCGTGAGTAAACAGAAGGTAGGTTAGGTAGGGTTGGGAAAACCGAAACTGACATTGCCGGTCACTCATCCAAATAGCTTATTGTATAGCCGGCCTTTTTCTGACATTGAAAAACTTTTCTATTCCATTATTGACAGCAAACTTTTTACTGAAAACAACGGTATGAATATGAACACCAGTTTTATAAATATTTGTAACTTCCGACGTTCGTCTACTCGTCGAATATTATGGTTAAAATATAAATCATAACTTTTATGACAGCACCGCACCCCTTTTTCAAAACATTTCCTTTTTTACCAGATTTACAAAAAATCGAACAGGAATGCCTGTTTCTAGTTTGTTTTGAAATAAAGAACATAAATCATAGGGTAATAATAGTGGCTGATTAGCGACATAAAACCACGGGAAACTCGGTGGGGCGCAGTGTTAGTTACCGATATGTCATTGGGGCCGTAAAACGGTAATACTGCAGAGTTATAGCAGTGCAGATGGTCATCTCAGTTTTATTAGTTATACCATACCAGCTAGTGCAGACTTTCCGTGTCGTACATGATATTGTTTTCGATTTACGATAAAATGTATACGGATAGTTATCTAGTGCCTCAAGTATCTTATGATTAACTTCGCAAACAAAAAATTGTTTCAATGTGAGCTATTCTTATGTTCGGATAACAGTTTTTTTTGTTTTCTAAACGAAACTGTAAGTCACACGTTTCCACTCAGATTACCAATTACGTACTGACATTATATGATATTAATACATTACTAAAAGAAAATAATTTCTTTTTTTTCTGTAATATTTTGTATACAATCACACAAAGAGAGACTGAGAGACAGCTTCGTTTCGTCTCTCCCTCTCTCTCTCTCCATAAATAACATATCCAATGATACCAAGCAAGAACATAGCACAGGTGAGCCACATTCCGCCTTCATAGTCATCCATTTGTATTTTACTGGCCTACCACAGTCCTGATACAATCTAGACTAAAATGTCCATTGCACTGTTGTGTTTGAAAATATTATTATAAATCAGGTTATTTTACGAGGGACACAACACAGGTAGGATAGAAAGACTACTCCAAATAAAGTCGAACATAGAACCTCCTCTTTTTTGGTAAGTCGGTTAAAAAGAAGTTCAAGTAGGTTCAAGTAGGTAGTTTTTATTACAATTTGGCCCGATTTTTCAATAATCTGATAACTTTTAACTGAGGAATAAAATGGCCGTTTGACAGATTTTCTATACACAAGTAAAATTTCAAAATTAAAGAAACCCCCGACACATTTATCTTGCGAAAACACCCCGATTCAAACAATAAAACGCCCATAACTTTTGAACGGCTGAACCGATTTTATTAAAACATAGCTAAGAACACTCTCGACAAAATCACTTTTCAAACTAAATCAAAATCGGTTCATCCATTTAGGCGCTATGATGCCACAGACAGACACACAGATACACAGCAACACACGTGAAACTTATAACACCCCTCTTTTTCCGGCGGGGGTTAAAAAGCTGCCAAACCGCCATTTTTATTCCTCAGTTGTTCTTGTTATCAGACTATTGAAAAATTGGGCCTTACTAGAATGAAGCCTGCCTGCGGTGCCTTACAGAAACCTTTTAGATTACTGAAGAATTTAGCTGAAGTATGCAGAATGACCTAGGTCGTTGGGTTTGCCCAGAGATCCATGTTTTTTGCAGTGATTGCGGAGATAGCAAGCCCAAAAAAGCCAAACAGTGATCCTTTTGCAGATAGTGAGCCTTCTTTACTTCTTTTTGTATAAGATAAGCCCACGCAGTCCTCATTCAAAATCACAGTAGGTAGGACAAAACTTCACAAGTCGTTTAGATGGTCAATTGATAGGGCCATACTCATTGTGTAATTTTATAAGGGCTAGCAGTTGTGCTTCTGCAAAATGTTTCATAGTGGTTCAGTCAAAACCCACACGGTTAGGCGGTTCCCATACAAAAGCACGGTGGGTAGGGCTTCCCGGGTCGTGGTCAGGGGGTCACCGATGTCTGATGGATGGGACCGTAACTACGCATTACTGATAAAAGGAATTTGTGCAGCGTATTTTGTAATGGTTACAAAGAAGGGATCGTTATTAGGTTACAGGATATTTAAGAAGGCACAAAATGTTATTTGGTTTAGATTTCTAAAAAAAGGAATAAAGGTTGGGCATTCATTGAATTTACAATAATTAATGTTGCTTCTTTTTGTGTGTCCGATGTTGATGTTTTATCTATGGGGAAACAATTAAAACCCCATTCAGAACTCTGCTCTGAGATCACAAGGTCGTGTCATTCTGTATGTATCGTACTGATAACTCTACACACACAGTATCCTCCAATTTATCACGTAATTTCTCAATTATTACGATTTGTTTTTTAGACACATTGATAGGTCTTTCATTGCTCACGAGTCGAATAAATGAGCCTGATCATAACAAGGTTGTAGACGGAAACCTTTCTAAAGGTATACTCAACGTCCTGTAGCTCATTCCATCTCTTTGATTAAACCCCAATAAGAGCTGACTATCCAGACTGATTCATTTCCGAATTGACAGGAGTATCGTTGGAATTACTCGCCGCGTATCCTCGAAGCCTTTCTAAAGATAACTGGTTGAAATTTATCATAGATACATTTAACGATTTACCGTTGGGCTAGATATTGAGTGCCAGACATTCTATCTGACTGATACGACCAGGCATTCCTTCGCAGACTTAAACAGGTCTCAGAAAATCTTGACGGACGTTCTTCAAAGGAAATTCTCGTATTATCTTAACGGCATATAAGTATAGGAAACATAATTAAAGGACACATGAAAGTCGTTGTTTAGATACAGTAACTTCAAATCATAATTTATTGTTCGGAAACCTGACACCCCGATTCGCGCTGACCTTTCCGTTTTGATAAGATAGTAGCGTTACACAATTGTTACTTATAAATAAAATAGGTTAGGCAAAGTGAAAGAAAATAATTGATAACATGATAGTTTTGTATTATTGTTCTACATTTATTATGCAAGTTTCAACGCTTCTCTGTGATATTGAAAGATCCCTGTATTACATCAACCTTTGATCTTGTTCCACATTTGATGAATAAATATAATAAAAAAATATACAATAAAACGTGTGAGCTATTGTGATTTCAATTAAATAAAATCCAGTTCGTCAACAATGGAACTTAAATCCGAAAGTAAATTAGAATTTAAGGGAAATTTGTGACTCTTTTAGCGCCAGCGTTGTGGTATTGATTACCGATCAATTAAACATCATTAGGGCAAAAATAGCTGCGTCCATTCATTTCAATAATACCGAATTAGTAATTAGTGATGCGTAAACCGCTCGTGGCCCACCGTGCGGACAACAAACAAACTCCATGCGAAACACGATTACTTCCGATTAACTTGATTCGAATCGAAAGAGACCGATATTTTTTTTCAAATCGATTTATAACAATCCGATCATCTACCGTTAAAAAGATACCGTAAGCCGGAGGAATTCCGATTTATCGAAAATCTATATTAGGGTTGTTACTACTGTAAACAATTGCTCTAATCAACGTGTGTTGAAGCTGGGGCAAATTGTTTCGTTGCTGGCAATATGTCATCGTTCACAATACTTGC
Organism: Orthosia gothica; assembly: GCA_949775005.1. Lineage (NCBI taxonomy): Eukaryota > Metazoa > Arthropoda > Insecta > Lepidoptera > Noctuidae > Orthosia > Orthosia gothica. The sequence goes on along the minus strand of OX459066.1, from coordinate 17,345,115 downwards.
ATTGACATCTATCTATTGAGAATAAGCGAGAGTTTAATATTATTCATATCAATGAATTTTATTGTCATAGTCTAAGAAAAAAACGTAATTAATGAAACAATCATTGTTTTTAACCAGTTAAATACCGTCCGACACGTACGATACGATACACATAACAACATACATAAGTTATTTATTACAGTGCCTAAATCAACCAAAAATATTTGTTGAGTAAATATCCTCTAACAGCGAAAAAATAACAAACAAGCGACAACCCTACAGAACTATTACAATAACGCATCGATCTAATCATAACAATAGGGCTGGCTGTCAGTCCATATCGCGTCTCTCGATATCGGCTTAAAAACTTACAATATACAATCAGTATGATTTTTGTTAGTCAGTCATGCAGCACGCGACTTACATCAGTTCTCAATTAGAATTGAGTGGCCCGAGTAGCTAATTAACGTTAAAAAAAGTTTATTAGTAGCATGCGAAGATCAGAAACCACTTCGTTAGTTTAAGTATCTCTTCGATGATTTTTTCGTTTCATAAAATGTATTTACTGATTCTTTCGGGTACGCTCTGGTTTTAAACGATTGATGATTGAGAATATAACAGAAAATATCTATATTTTTTAATAAACTGGTATTTTTTCATATATTTCATTTACTAAGTGACAAATTATATCAACAATTTTGGTACATTTACCTCAATATTATCGCGTGGGTTATTTCTGAATAGATATTATTATTAAAAGAGCATCCAAAAACACCCTAACACCAAAAACGCCCAAAATAAAAACGAATGTTACTTTTTTGTACAAAAATACAAAGCGTCATCGTCGTAAAAAAGTCACGATAAACCCAATAATTTTAATAATGTCCCTTTAGCTTCCGATGTGTCACAAAACAGAGGTTGGCTCGGTCTATCGAGTCCAGATGACCGGAATGATCCGGTAACTACGGGTGAGTCGGGGTGACCACGGTACCCCACGTTATCACAAACAATGACCACATTCACAAAATAGCGGATTTCATAAAAATATTCATAATTTTCTCCACAATGAAGTAATACGAGTCCCCTTACCTAATGAATAACAATAATGTGATAGGTTTTGTTCATAGCAACAACCCCATAAAAAATGCGTGTTCTATTATTCACGGGTCCTTATGTTTAAATATTAATTGTATGCATAACTTATTGTGCTATCGACTGGACAGTTTGAATGAGCATAAAATGTGCATTTTTGTTGTGCTGTTGTAAATGAGTTATCTTATTTTATATTATTTGTTTGATCTATAAACACCTGGTTAGTTTATGATGTTTCTCATTTTGATTACGTAAGGTAAGAACAATAATTTTTATTTCTTTGCAGGATTAAATAAAGGGGAAACTCTTGATCTACTACGTAACGGTCCTATTTTTAACAGACTTGCCAAAAAGTTTGAGAAATTCGTCTTTATGTTTTTTTTTGTATTTTCACAAATTTCTCCGTCAATTGTGGGCCGATTTTGAAAATTCGTTTTTAGTTTAAATGACTATGTTCCCAAATAGGTGCCGTTCAAATCTGGTGAAGATCTTATGAAGAACTTCGGAGATATACAACAGAACTGAAGTTTTTAATTTTATTATGTAGAAAAATAAAAAGCCTTTACAAGAAAATTCTATGTTGTGTAAGTTGCGTCGCGTTCCGTTTAAAAAAAAATGGCCTGGAAAAATAAATCTTACTAATAAATCATTGAATTTACATATTTTTAAACGAAAACGTAATTAGTATTCAACAATTTTCTTTTCTTTTCTAATATATCGCGAACGTAAGCCGGTATAGTTTTCGCCAAAGTTCTTGGCTGCCATGGAGTTGGCTACAATGGCTGCACAATAATAAATCTCATATAACAAGAAAAATCAAAAAACCCCCGACACATTTAGCTTGCGAAAACACCCCGATCCAGACAGTAAAACACCCATAACTTTTGAACGGCTGAACCGATTTTGTTCAAGCATAGCTAAGAACACTCTCGACAAAATCACCTTTCAAAAAAAAAAACTAATTTAAAATCGGTTCATTCGTTTAGGCGCTGATGCAGGACAACACAACAAGACAGACAACAGATACACAGCAACACACGTGAAACTTATAACACCCTTCTTTTTCCGGCGTGGGTTAAAAGCAGCAGCGCGCCGCGCCTTGCGCATCGGCAACCCAACTACAGCAGCCTTATTGCGTAATGAATTCCGCAAGGCAAAGGACATAAAGTATGAACAATTTACCAGTCACATCGAAGGAAATCCACATCGTGTCTTTCAACTCGAAATATTTAAGTGGAGCTCCCATACAACAAACGTGATTTTTGTGCCGTTTTTTGCAATAATGGTACGGAACCCTTCGTGCGCGAGTCGGACTCGCACTTGGCCGGTTTTTTGTCCTTTGCCTTGCCGAATTCATTACGCAATAAGGCTGCAGGGCAGCTAAGAAGATTAGCGAGAACTATGCCTAAGAATGTACAATCGTGAATTAAATATAATATCTAAAAATTCCATACACTTTTTATTTCTGTAAAAATTCTATGAGGACTTTAATCTGCAGTTGGACGCATACTTAAATGCCAGTATAATTTTATTCAATTGTAATACACATCTTCAATAACAATTTGAACATGCTTATCATCAGCACTTACAACGACAGAAACTGGTTAAAATATCAAGCTGATGTTCTCCAATCATAATTATTTTGTGTTTTCGTAATTATCTGGGAAGACACTATATAAATTGCAGATTTAAAATCAGTAATACCAACTACACATAAAACCAGCACCGAGATTTTATAGTTTTACATCGGGTTCATTGCACTAATAGGAATACTTGTTCATATTTTATACATGTTAAACTCAGTCGTGTAAAGAAATACCAGGTAATTTATTGCAAATGTTATTCCTATATGTATCATCATTAATTAAAAGGAAATTTCCTGCTGTCTATCCGTCTGTATGCTAATTTGGACGACCAGCTAAGTAATTGAATCAAATTACTGAAGAAAATGAACTTAATATAAATCAAGTAAAACTTTAAGGTATAGTTACAGAAAAGAATGGGGAAAATGCGGTTTTATAAACAAGTAAAATTTCAAAATTTAAAAAACCCCCGACACATTTATCTTGCGAAAACACCCCGATTCAAACAGTAAAACGCACATAACTTTTGAACGGCTAAACCGAATTTATTCTAACATAGCTAAGAACACTTTCGACAAAATTACCTTTTAAACAAAAAAAACTAAATCGAAATCGGTTCATTCGTTTAGGCGCTATGATGCCACAGACAAACACACAGATACACAGCAACACACGTGAAACTTATAACACCCCTCTTTTTCCAGCGGGGGTTAATGAATAGCGTTGTTTAAACTTTCCCGCCTGAAGTTTCTTCTAAACTATGAAAATGTTGGGTCCTTCGAGATCCTTCGAATCTTTAATACCAAAGACCGAGGTGTGCAAGGAGTACTATCTTGTGCAGTTGCATTGTACAGTAATTCAGTAAATTACACTGAACAGAACTCCAGCAATGTTTGTATGTTTTATTTACTAATGAGTACAAACTGCACCTGTGTAGCTTCAACTCTGAATATTCTGAACAAAGCTACAATAAAGTTTCTAAAATATCTAAAATCATTAGCGAAATAAATGAGACCAGAATAGCAACGAAACATCATAAAATTGAATCAAAAACACTTACGAAAAGAGAAGAATACAAGTTTATTGCAACAGGCTGGTTAACCGCCTATGAAATAACGAGGAATCGAGACCATAACCAATCTCGCAAATCATCTAAAATATAGAGCAATCAATATTTTGAAGCGAGCAAAGTGTAGTTTTTTCAAAGGAAAGCAAAAACTTCTCGCTGCTATTAATTTTATCTCGTGCCAGCCATCTATAGAGCAAAAAAGTAATCAAAATACAAATCGCCTGATACTTGTTATAAAAACGAAACACGTGGTCATTGTTGTTTAATATTTTGGATGAATGATAACTATAAAAGGACATAAGGAGATATGGCACGTCACTGAATTAAGTGTAACAAAAGATTGATTTTATGTGGGTTGACGATAGTGATCTTGACAAATATGGCCCAGAATGACAAGTGACACTTGGACACTAAAAACTCAGTTTCGTTGATAAACGAGTTGTTTTGTTTCGACTTCCTGAAATAAAATCTAAAAAAACTAGTAGCAGCCATCCTTTTTTGTTATTTACTTGCATTTTCCGTGTAAAGATGGGTATAGCAATCTGCTTCATAATATAGCATATTCTTCATGGTAGCTATGGGCTCAAATGATAAAAAAAATTAAAGCCATTATTGTTTTCACCTTTTTTCTATATCAACGCTCATAGATGCTCTGGTTGATGTTAAATCACTATAACTGCAACTACTCATGGTGGTTTAGTTCTGGTAAAATATTGAGGCATTGAAAATGATGCATGGTCGCCGCATCCGGACATTGCAATGAATCAAACACATCACACATGTGTTATTTGATTTATTATGGCCAGAGAACGTGTTTGGGGACTTATTCGACAACTCTTACAATATATTGAAAAAAAAAATGGATCTTGCCAAATATTTTTCGAGGGATAGCAGGTACTTCGACTTTTGAATTGTCATTACTTTTAGAATAATTATCTCTCTCCTTTTGAGTAATCAGGCAACAGAATCCACTGTGACTTTGAACTAGTTGACGAACCATTGCTTTTCTGCTAAAATTATTCTGTTTAAGAAACATACTAGCAAAGATTAAGTGTCAAAGTTTTTATAATGCATTTAATCAACGCAACGAAATTGCTTTCTTTGTATAACTCCATCTACGTATTAAAACTTCGACAACCCTAAGATTAACGAGTAACTAACAAAGGTTACACTGACTGACAACCCGGGGACGGATCCCCTCTCATGACAAAATAAACTTAGTCGTAAACCGAACCCCTTATAGCGATTTTAGTGCTCGACTAATAAATAAACTTATAGGATTGTGGGGAGAAAAGTTGAACAAAAAACGCACCGGAATTCAATAATAACTATATTACTAGCACGCGTTCGCAAAAATACTATTTATCGGTTCGTATTTCCAATAATAATAGGAGAACTTTGTCCAATTGTGTCCGGGAATACCAACGAGGCTAACCTACGATTATTGAGTGTAATGATTGAATCCCTCAATGACAGATGGTAACACAAAGGAGCCTGTAGAATGCCTTATTGTTGGGCCAATTTAGATTGATCCTCGTATTGGGGGCATTTTTGCGTATTCATGTGGCGTTTGCGGAAATTCATAATATTTCATCACACAACGATGACAGTTCCGGATTTACTTTGAATAGTGTTGATTATGACATGATTAATAAGGGTGTTGATGAATATCCCAATAAAGATGCAGTAGGCAATGAAGGGATCCCTAAACAAATAGACTGTACAAATAAAGACCAAACACACGAGGATGCCAAAACTAACAGTCGAATGATTTATCACGTCTATTCAGAATAAGACTAAGACTAATTAATGTATCGAATAGCAAATTACATTTAATTGCCACGTCTCACTTTACCGCCGCACAAAGTATAACAGAGTCAGCGTAGAAAGCATAACTATCTATTCTTAAGGTGAAATCAATGAGAATGAAGAAAATACCGACTCCACGGCTGCAGTGTTGCGTGATGGTCTAAGTAGTCTAAATGATGGGTTGTAGAGATAAATTGTTGCTTAATTGTTCTACTTATAACAATGTAATATAAAAACTGTTAAACATTGAGTGAAAAGAAGTAATGAAGAAATTTTCGTTCTATAATTGCAGGGATACCGTATGGCATTGGTTTCGCATGACAACGAACGTAATTAACTGTTATGATTGTAATAACAATCGATCCTGTATCACTGTGTATATTGATATGATTCTAGCAATATTTGATGTTTGAAGAGCAACCGGGACTGAATTTACACTTGATGGAAACTGCCAGTACTGAAATGACAGATATATTTTAAACAGAACGTGTACTTCTGTTGTGATGATTACATTGATATACAAATGGAAATAATCATAATATATGCTGCTGGTTTAATATCATTATTTTCACAAGCTCCTTTAGCAAATTCACTTTTAATGCCATGTCTCGTGTGAAAAGGTGATGTCAATATCTCTTGGATTACAAAATCGTTACGAACATTTAGTCACGATCATTATTCGTTCACAGATCAAATAGCATAACACTTATTTCCATAAAGTTAGCGTGATGACGATGCGTTACTTTCCCTTTAACTTTATGTTGGTTGAATAGTTATTGCATGCGGGACTAATATTTTACAAATATCTATTTTCACCGCTTATGACATTATTGATTTTATGGTTTAAATAGTTGACTCTGCTATATGTGGAAATTATGGGCATCATGCAATTTGATGGGAACAAGAAGTCAAGGCGTTTGATCAATGCAGTGTATAAAGGTATGTATGCCTTAACTAGACACTTCAACCGTCATGATATTATTATAGCAGTTTGTTTTAAAATAATGTGAAAAAGTTTTCTGTTGAAAATAATACTACTAATGATCTAGTTAAAAATGATTGATGAATGGTGGAAATACATTACAACACAAATTACTGCGATGACAATCACCTTATTTAATGTTGTGGTAAATAAGTGTAAGTGTCGGTAACGCGAGTTTCTAAGTACATATATTGTGGTAAAACGTGTTAAATTGTCGAAACGACGTCGATTCACTATGAAAGTGAAGTCAGTACTTTCATCAGTATCCACTAGTGCGATCTAATTTTCGCTCATGTGCGAATTCTTAGATTTAAGACGAGCCGTTTTTAATTGGGATAGCCATTACAGCGTGTTAAAGTGAAAACTTAATGTTCTCAAACTTCTCTTTATTATTTTAACGGCCACCTTTCGGTACTTTACATAAAATGGCAGAAGAAGGGATCAAATAGAAGCAGAAATGTTACACGAGGGACCTAGGATGTAATAAGGTGATGACGGGTTACGAAATGCATATGACTTATGCTAATTGGCGACAATTCACAAAGTAGGACGGTCAACTTTCACTAGTTCAAATCCCTTAGGATGTGAAACGAGAAACTCATTAGGAGTGTGTGACCCAATTCACTACAATTTTCTAATGCTAAACAGGATAGAGAGGAACCGGTACCCGTGCAAGTTGAAAACCTGTTGCATGAAGCGGTACCTCTTCATTTTTTATACTATCTTGATGACATGGATGTCAGCATATTTTAACTGTTAAGATGATAGTAAAAGTTGTTAGAATTGTCACATAATTTCGCAACTTGATTTGTAGAGTGATGTTGTCAGTATGAATCACAATAACAAACTAGAGAGATTTTATCTGAAATATGTAAGTATGTGGAATTCTGGACGGTAGAAGATTGATATCTAAAATTTACGAAGATTAAGATACATCCTCCTCCTCGCGTCGTGTTCCTCATTACTGAGGATCGTGATTCCCCCGACAGGAGATCAACTTTTCTCTGACGATGATTCTCCATCTGTGTCTGTCCTTGGCGACGTGGAGTGCATCGTGCAGCTTTGTGTTCAGCGTTGTACGTATTAGGTCAGACCATCTGATCGGGCTACGGCCCCAAGGCTACATAATTGTTCTTTGAAATGCTATTAGCAAATGTTGGTTGTGGTAAATTCAATTAACTCGGGATTCTTCACGGCGAAACATACGGGAGTATGAATTTGTTCCTCAATATAATCAAGTTAAAATTCATCTCAAGTCAAGTAGTTGCAGTGAATGACCTCGGGGCTGAAGATATCAGGCAAAGAAGAAATGATCCTTATACTTATGACAATAAGGCTTATAAAGCCAGAAGTATTTTATCGGTAAATGAGTTAGGAGCACTTTGAGAGGTAAATATGCCCGTGGGCGAGGACATGCTACGTGATTCATTGCACACTGACGTCCCACTCTCGAATATCAGTAGGGACAAAAAGCGCAATGATTTATTATTTTCTTAAAGTGGTAATTTTAATTTGATCACTTTCGTCGCTTGTGAATAAGATTTTGGCTTGATTACAGTCCAGGAAAAAAATATTTTATGGGAATTTTGACAAATTATACTTCATTTGCTTAAGCTTCAGAAGTTATGGATGCTCATGGCGTTATTTAAATAGAAGCAGTCATTATGCGTAAGTGAGGTTGCGTTTCTAGAAAAAGTAAGACAAGACAACTATAAACAGAAGTTTTAAAAATTAAATGCGATGTTTATGATGAGTAATTTTTAACTTACTCAGTTTTCAGGTTAATGTTCATACTTGAGAATGTCTTAATGGACATTTATTTTATCTTTTCGCATTTTGGCTTGGGTTGTACTGTTTTGTTTTTTCCGTTCTCAACTCTTGTTAATATACCCACTTTTACTAACTTCTGTGTTGCGCATATTTAATTTATTTCATATAATAGCTTAATTGTTCTAGACTTTCGCTGAGAATTAATGGGTGGTTAGGCTGTATTTATTAACCAGTTTTTACGCCAGCGTTGTACTTAACCATAAGCGGTTTACGATTGTATTATTTATCTGTTGCTAAGCTTTTAAGTAGGCAACTTAAGTACTTAAATAAATACAAATATACTCACTAGATGTTATCAAAATCATTAGTTATCTATTGTTTAACGCCTTGTCGTAGCACAATCTAAATTACAACTAAATTAACTTTATTTCTTATCTTCAAAGTTATTCCCAAAGTCTTAGTTTCAAAACGAGCAAAGACATTAGACGAAATCCCACACCGATTCAAGCCAGTTTGCCACGAGTGCCTAATCAATCATACACTTATTAATGTTTATATTGGCACACTAATGGCAGATATCTATGTCGCCGATACATAAGCTAGCTAGGCAAACACTCGGTAACGAGTGGGAACCGCGATTATGTGTGGAAGTAGCCACAGCTGGCCAGACCATACACATGCATATTCAAAGATCAGTCAGTTTCCATTTTGCGTGCGTAATCGGAAACGCATCGGAACATTTGTTTCTTGTCTGCCAATCAAATAGGACCTTTAAATTCGAACACTTTACTTTTGAATTAGTTTGACAACAAAACAATAATAATGGTTTATTCATTTTTAAATTACTCTGGTGAGGAAGAGGTACGCCGCAGTGAGGGGAGAAAAAAGGCGCAAATTGAACATAGCATAGTACTGTAGGCGTCAGAGTATGACGGTGATACGGGTATGCTTTGCGGAAGAGCGTGATGGATGCATGTCACCCGACACGATACTGTCAGGTGCGCTTACGTAAATGTTGGTTACTGAGCTACCGTGTCGAATCGGGGAACGTTGATGACCCCTGGGAATAACGGGGTAGCTTCGTGATATACCCATCTACTTACCTATGATATCTACGAGAAGAGAGATAGTTTTCTTGGAAGGCAACTTTAAATATAATGTGAACGGAATTGTAAACTTTAAATGAATCAATATTTAATACCTACCTGGGATAGTGTGTGAGGTCATGGTCTTAATCACCAATATTTGGAATTCCTAAATACCAGTTATGTATGCATGACTGTGTCATAAAAAGAAAGACAGAAAGAAGGTCAACGCATCCGTTTACTTATTAACTATTAATGTGATTGTTATTAAAATATTCATGGCTTTAACAGCTAATTAAGATTCGAATTTTAGTGTCGATTGCTAATCAAAAGTGATTGGTAATAACATGAATCTATAGATAGTAAAATAGTCATTATGTATTGTACTTATCAATAGTAATTCTAGGTACCTACGCGTGGGAGTTGAGAATCGAATTCATTCCACACAACAACAAGTGGGTAGTCGTGACTTAATGTTTCTTTCAAATTGTTAGGCATTGGAGTACTAAGCAATCAATACATAATAAGATTACAGAGCTGATTGAGCGTGACGAAAAATGCATCGTCTTCCGGTACATATTGCCTATATTGAGACATAGGTAACTCCCTACTTTATTAGCGTAATTTGTTGCACTTGATTAGAATCAAGACAATGTACCTAACTTCAACGCCAATATTTGGAATCAAACAAGCAGATAAACTTTCCTTGCATTATTAAAATAAAAACACAATATAATTAAACACAAATCCATGCCACACACAATATTATCATAATTAAATCAAAACTAACCTGTTAAAAACACTGACGATCACCATAGTAAACAATCCAGCAATATAATATTTTCAACCGCAAATACTGTTAACAGTATTATCGTTTAAATCCATTAACACAATATAGTCGTAATAGAAATCGAGCACATTTTCATTTCACTAAAATGCACATTATTTTCGAGTCAACATTCGATATTTGAATTTTTAAATTGAGTTCGATGTTCGAACGGTCACATCACGAGCACCGACACTACCACACACGACGGGTGACGAATAGCAACTGAGGCGCTGATTGGTCGCCCGGCGTCGCATCAAACACTCGTGGGTTCTGTTCGGCTCGCCGGAGATGCAGCGCAGCGCGTGCGCATGCACCGAAACAAATGAAAATGAACACGACCAACAATTTAATTTATCAAATCTCGTTTACTTTACGGATGTGATTTTTTCGTTTTTATTGTTTGATGACATAGATCATTAATTTTCTCGATTAGATAATTTTCTGAAGTTTATAGGAGAGTACCAAAGTCTTACCGACAAAGAATAGGAAATGGAATACTTGCTGCAACTACAACATCTGTTTTTTATTTCACTTTGCACAGATTACCCAGCTACTTCCCTACATATACCCCGCTGTTCAGAAGATATTTTTAGTCTTTCGTCGCAAATATCGCAACATTAGATTAATCTTCTAGACCCTCTAATATTCAGACAAATGTTACAAACACGAAAAGCTTTTACCCAGCCATACTAGATAATGTTTTCCAACTGTTCACAAGGGCATCATTTTTCAGTGTGTTAGTCACCTGTGTCTTATAGATGCTACATGCCTCTTCACTCACGGACTGCGACGCATACAAATGTAGCTTATCATCTACGTGCGAGATGTATATATCAGTGCATTCAGACATACAGCAGTACAAATTGCAGGCAATATGTTTAGGTAATGCAAGGGCTTATGACAAAACGGTTGTAATTATTGCCAGAGTGGAAACGTGGTTGGAGTATCTAACTATTAATGTTGCCTAAACTGCGGTTACATTCGTGGCTATAACGTTATTCATCATTGTGAGTAGACGGTTTAAGTAAATTAACATCTCTCAGGATCTACATCATTCCCAATATCGGTTCCTGTCGTATCGTATCCTATTTCACCTAAATCACAGTTTGATATAACTGGGTGACCGTATTTGGCAGTTCCAGATGTATCGATATCTCAATCAGGGCTCTGATGTTACAGCTCACGCCAAATTGAGGTGGTCCTTCCATCTGCAAGACCACACGGACTGCATATTGCCACACATAATATAATATAGGTACTAGTAGCTATGGTGATTTATCTATCGCCGTGGAACGAACTTGTGTATGTTTGTAAATCGAACGCGATCGATTTACAAAAAATAATCAGTATAATCAGACGAAAAACGCTAGTTACGTCGCACGGTTTCTTTGTATGGGATGAGACATCTATATACTAGTATTATATTATCTGTGCTAGTAGGTATATTGCAATAAAATACAGTTAATTGCAAAACTTATCGTATATATAACATCTACATTTATGATTATTTGTATTTACAAGCTATACAGGCAATTTTTAAATTATGCTTAGCTTGTTTGACACGTCAACTAGTTTGTTTAATAAATTAATGTAGCTATCGATATTGAGCTTACAAATTGTATCAAATGCAAAACATCAAAAAACCAGTACACCAATCCTATCCTTTTCATTATTTTGTTCTATGCAATTCTCGCTTGCTTGCTTGACAAAAGCTCACGCAACCTTTGTTGCAGCACTAATTGTTCACGCCTTTATCGTGATCTCAGCTTCCTAATTTAGGAGAGAGATGGAGAGATTATCGACAATTGTACGGGAGGGGACCCCGCAGTGGGAGAAATGGGGTCACTGTGCTAGTATGCAACCACCTGTAATAAACTAGGGAGTGGTTCGGAAACAAGTAATGCTCAATGAGGTAATTACATTCTAAGTAGTTGATTTTAAACTTTCTTCGTTATACAAAATGTGCGACATAGAACCTCAAAGAGTGACGAGACGATGCGCAAATAAAGTAAATTATCGTATAAAGCACACTTGACAGGATATTCGGTCCTGCTGTGAACCTAACTATACTTATTGACCTGTATAGCTAGGTTGGACCTGGCTTATCTACACAAATCATGCTACCGATGGATAATCGCAAGATTAAATAAATATTTCAACAGACTATCATTACAATCGGTTTCGAAATCAGTATTGACATGGTTTAATGCAGATGTCATAATGCAGTATTGATGTCGATGTTGATGTAAGCAGCGCAAAATCAAACGAAATCAGTTCCTAAGAGGAACTTTATCTTCTTCGTTGTTTTCTATCGCGTTTATTCGAACAGCAAATAAATATCCACCATCTGAATTTCTTTAAATAGTATTCGTCATCGATTCACTTTAAAAATGCATAAAACTTAACACGTAAAGTTGTAACAGACTGACATCGGTCGTACGATGCTAAACGCGTACGCAAGGCTGACTCAGACGTCATCAGACATGCAACAGCGAGCGTGTCCGTAGAACGGGCCCAATGGGCTAGCGCCGGCAGATCACCAGCCATGGTAGACATGATGATCCATATTATATATATCTGAAGATAATATCGAATGTGACATACTTGTATATCAGATCAAAACAATAACAACAACTAATAAGTAGTTTGTATTGTTTGTTACGCAAGTGTCCAAAAAAACATCGATCCAATAATGCGCTGCAGCGTCAATTCCTGACTTTGGTTGTAAAAAGAAAATATTATTATGTATTTCCTATTTGCAAGTTCGAAACCTTTATTTAGGTTTCATGAGCTTATAAAGTTTTACTGCGTTTATTATCTTTACACAGACAGCAATACTAAAATGACTTGATAGTATGTAATGAAGATTATATAGTGATAAAGTTAACTACCAAGAATTTTACACCAAGTTCATATTAAAGGCCAATGACAAAAGTATGCACTCAAAGTCCATAAAATATGACGGTACTTACTTCTCGGTTGCGACACAAAATCCTCCTGTGAATAAGTTTCATATTCTTTGCCTGTCATTAGCAGAAGTCATCGACCTCGCTATATTTCTTAAATAACCATTTACAGTCCCTTTACAAAAGGTCCATTTTAAAGGGTCATGGTCCAGTCTAACCCATAATTAACTCACCATGGAACTTCAATCGTTTTCAAATACCCATTCGGATGTCGGCAACCGTTTAAAAGTACCGTTAGGGGTCCTCTCGACATTCTAATATTTGTAGGTTTATGTTGTATGTTGTCAATTTGAAGTCATATATTGCGTACTTACTGACACGAAGCAAGAAGATCTTAATAACAGCTTACCTGAAACGAGAAATGGCAATTAGATCAAGAGTCTCAGAATGAAGTAAAACTAGATTTGGCAATCTAGATGAAATGCTTATTTGAGCGTGACCGTTCCTAATTCATTCAATCGGCGTGGTGATCTTAAGTAAGATGGAGCTTATAAAATTGGATGTTCAACAGCTCGCATTTTACTATTTTTGAAGAAACGTACAAAAATACCTTCAATCATGTATTTCAATCAATAGAATTGCGAATAACAAGCTACTGTAGCCATAAAAAGAACTATAGATTAAAAGTTAGTTAGTAAAATACATAAATTGGCATAACATCTTGTACTAGCTGGAAAAGCGCAAATAATTAGAATTCTCTAACAATTTTACGATCGTCCTGGGTATGTGAACCTGAATCTCCATAAATCCTTATTTTATGTGGTACTAAACAAGTAAATGTAAGCATCAACAAGTTATAAATGATTTCAGAAATAAGTGTCTAGTACAGTCATATGCGACAGCACGGCAAAGTTCCCAGTCCTTTGAGTTTCTAATGCAGCCGCTTGACAATAATCATGAAGAATTATGCATACAGTATCAAGGTATGCATTAAGTTGCACGGCCGGTTTTTGCAAGAGGTCAGCCCTCCAGCACCTGTGATCTTCAATTGTTATCTTTGCAACTAGTTCCAAAATCTCGTTTCAGTTCACAATTCCGATGAGAGCGTGATCGAGTTTGACCTGAACAATTTTAATTTACATCTGATTGCCATTTGGTGTTCGGAAAGTGGATTAAAATTTTGGAGCAGGTCTGAGAAATGGAATAAATTGAACGACTGTGTGAAAATTATGATCATTATTTACCAACTTGAAATAAATACGGTTAAAGAAACTGGACCACGCCATGTTGATGTAACGTAGCCAAAAGCTTCATCTCGTGATGCTACAGTAGTAATTTTGATAATGTGTTTATTTCAAACTAGCTGTTGCCCGCGACTTCGTCTGCGAAGCATTAGTAATTCGAATTGCTTATTTTTTATATCGCGGCTTAATATTGTAGGTTTTCCATACAAACCTCTACCCCTCTTTCCACTCCCTTAAGTATGATTTCCGTAAGTATGTTTGGATATAAACTATCCTATGTCCTGCCCAGGGTCTCAAAATATCTCCGAACCAAATTACATTTAAATCGGTTCAGCGGTTTAAGCGTGAAAAGGTAGACAGAGAGACAGACAGAGTTACTTTCACATTTATAATATTAACTCCGCCCGCGACTTCATTCGTGTGATGGCAACTAAAAATAAGCTGTTATTAAACCAAATAAAAATGTGGTTTCGTAAAGTTCTACGGTTTATAGGTTTGGGACGATTCGTTATTTGACTTAAAGAATAATACATTTTAGGTTACCGCTACAAAGTAAAATCCGCCCCTTAAAACTTAATATACCCTTTTTCTCTTTTCAATTTTTTGTTTATTTTAGTTAGATTGCTCAGTAAGATGTCTCAAAAAAACTAAAATCACTTAACCCTATCAGGGGGGAGGTAGTTTTAAAAAACGTATTATGTAAATTTTGATTATTTACTTTGTCTCCACGGAATAAGATTGTCCATACAAACAAATTGCCCCCTTTTCACCCCCTTAAAGGTTGACAGTTCAGTGGTGACTGTGAACCGGAAAACGCAAATTAGGAAGTCCGACCTGGTCAAGGCTGCGGGAGTCCGGTGGATGCGAAACGCACAGGACCGATCAGTGTGGCGGCGCTTGTGTAAGGCCTATGTTTAGCAGTGGACGTTTTTTAGCTGAAATGATGATGATGGTGAATTCGTGCTCCCCTAGATCCCTACATCAAAAACGAAACCTTGTCCAGTATGATTCATAACAAACTTTAACACCCACTTAATCCTATTTTGGGGGGTAGTTTCGAAAAAATATAATGACAACCTTTTATTGTATACCTTAAGTTGGTATTTGTGTCAAGTATCAAGTTTATTAACCCAAGACATAATTTTTTTTAACAAAACTTTATCACCTGTTAAATCGTATTTTGGAGGCAGTTTCGAAAATCTAATAATATCAACCTTTATTGTTTGTTTAGGTTAGTATTTTTGTCAATTATCAAGTTTATTAACCCAATAAATAAGATTTTTCAAAAAACTTTAACTCTCCCTAAATCGACTTTTGAGTGTAGTTTCTAAAAACTTATAATGTCAACCTTTTATCATTTACTTAGATTACTATTTATGCCAAGTTTTAAGAATATTAGCTGAAGGAATTAGATTTTTCATACAAACTTTGTCCCCCTTTCTCTCCCCTTTAGGGGAAGAATTTCGGCAAATCCTTTCTTATCGGATGCCTACGTCATTCAAAAACATACTCTCCAAGTTCCAGGTCTCTACGATCAGCGGTTTAGGCTGTGCGTTGATCCGTCAGTCAGTCATTCAAGACAAAGCATTTTATATATATATAGAAGAAGATATTTTTTTTATATGTATAGAAGGAGCAGAAGACTGGTCGGGTTTTTTGAGACGCATAATTTCGGGTGGCCCAAAAATTACTTTAGTATGAAAACGAATGCTGCGTAAATTGCGCGACACAACACAAAAACCTAATACAGCGTAAATTACGCAACACTAAAACGTCACTCACAACTATGTTTACCAGAGACAAACGGTCCAGTTCGGTAGTTCCCCGTATTAGTGCCATTTGATTCTTCAAAGAAACTTTGACACCGCTAAATCGTCTTCCGGGGATAATTCCAAAAACTAATGATGTCAACATTTATTATTTTGCCAAAGGAATAAGATTTTTCATACAAATAAATGTCTCCCTTCAAAGTTGAATTTCCAAATATCCCTCCTAAGTGCTCCCCTACATCTTAAAAAGAAGCTATGTGCAGTAAAAGTAATCAAAAATCTTTACCACCCCGAAATCGTATTTTAAGGGTAGTTTCGAAAAACTAATAATGAAAACCTTAATTGTTTATTTAGGTTGGTATTTAAGCAAAGTTTCATATTTATTGACCCAAGAAATTAGATTCTTCAAAAAAATTAACATCCCCTAAATCGTCTTTTGGGGGTAGTTTCAAAAAATAATAATAGCAACCTTAAGGTTAGTATTTTTGGCAAGTTTCAAGTTTATTGACTCTAAATATCAGATTTTTCAAAAACACTGTAATATCTCCTAAATCGTCTTTTGGGGGTTGTTGCAAAAAACTAATAATGACAACCTTTATTGTTTATTTAAGATGGTATTTATGTCAAGTTTCATGTTTATTCACCCAAGAAATCAGATTCTTCAAAAAATTGAACATCCCCTAAATCATCTTTTGGGGGTAGTTTCGAAAAACTAACAATGAAAGCCTTTATTGTCTATTTAGATAATAAGATTCTTCAAAAAAAAATTAACACCTCTAAATCGTCTTTTGGGGGTAGTTTCAAAAAATAATAATAGCAAACTTTATTGTTCATTTAGGTTAGTATTTGTGGCAAGTTTCAAGTTTATTGACCCAAGAAATCACATTTTTCCAAAACACTGTAATACCTCCTAAATCGTCTTTTGGGGGTAGTTGTAAAAAATTAATAATGACAACCTTTATTGTTTATTTAGGATGGTATTTATGTCAAGTTTCATGTTTATTCACCCAAGAAATCAGATTCTTCAAAAAAAATTACATCCCCTAAATCATCTTTTGGGGGTAGTTTCGAAAAACCAACAATGAAAGCCTTTATTGTTTATTTGGATTGGTATTTATGTAAAGTTTCAAGTTAATTAACTGAAGTAATACGATTCTTAAAAAAAAAATTAACACCCCTATATCGTCTTTTGGGGGTAGTTTCAAAAAATAATAGTAGCAACCTTTATAATTCATTTAGATAAGCATTTGTGGCAAGTTTCAAGTTTATTGATCAAAGAAATCTGATTTTCCATACAAACTTCAACACCCCCTAAATCATCATTTGGGGGTAGTTTCGAAAAACTAATAATGTCAATCTTTATCATTTACTTAGAATACTATTTGTGCTAAATTTCAAGAATTTTGGTCGAGGGAATTAGATTTTTCATACAAACTTTCAACCCCCTTTTAACCCCCTTAGGGGTAGAATTTCCAAAAATCCTTTCTTAGTGCACACTTACGTCACTTGAAGAACCTTTCTGCCAAATTTCATGCTTCTAGGCTTAGCAGTTTTGGCTGTGTGTTGATTGATCAGTCAGTCAGTCAGTCAGTCAGTCAGTCAGTCACCTTTCGCTTTTATAGATATAGATAAGTGGCTAGCATGATTCAAAAACGCAAGTTTACAGTTCAACATACCGCATACCGCACAAATAACCACCGCAGCTAATAACAATAAATCACATAGTAAACTCTTGCATCGAACTTTCTAAAACCAATTTACGAAGTCACGTAAGTGGGCAATAATTTGGTGTAAGCCCTAAGTTGCCCTGAAGCTAAACAACAATTTTGTATATGCCTCTCACAGAATGGAATGAGTCAATAAACGCAATAATTACACACTTAAGAAATGCGCAATGGACGATACAGGAGAAAGTAAATTGTAGATCATACGGGCCCCAAGTAGAATTGGTAACAAAGAACTAGGAACTGAAGTTACAAATTGTATGTTTGATGCTTTTGATTTTCGGTCAAATTCTAGGGGTGAAGTAGGGCAAATATGGTTCCTTAACAACTTGTCGATGGTGAACGAACTCTACGACTATTGATTTGTCTATTTTACGACTTCCCATAGGATATAATCATGAGGATGGTATGTGGAAGTTATTAGTGAACATAAATTATTCAGATTCAGGATCAGACGGAATAAATGGTTTACATGTAACACGTTACGAATATTAAATGACATGAATTGTGTACTAAATTGTTTCTAGTTTATCCATTATTATTCTACCTATGAATAAAGATGCTGTTGCCAGAATTTCAGATTTTAGGTCACGTTCATTAGCTATACTAATATCAATTTCCATTTAAACCACTAACCCCAAACTTTGCACCTACACTTCACGTATAACAACAGTTTAACCGTTTTCCACGAGGTCTCAGCCTACATTTATACTGGGAAATGGGCATAACGTTCCTTCTAACGACTCCTGGGTTACCTCAGGGCTTTGTGGAGGCTCTTAGTGCTATCTACTGACGTTGATTAAAACTAATCTCATTTTGCTGCGGATTTTAGTTCAGATGGTGATCACTTTGACTGTAGAGAGTCTTAGGTTGGTCGTCAAGACACGTGGATGTATAGTAATTGGTTAAGTAATGAAAAGGCCTAAATTCATTTCTTCATAAAAAGAGGCAAAATTTATTCTATACATAAACATGGTTTCATGTGAAGCATGACGTTAAACTTTTCTGCAAGTTTATTTCTCTAAGAAAAAGAGAAAAAAGTAGTCTAGCGGAATAAAAACAGAATTGTTCGAAGCGTTGCATACGGATTGAGAAAGTTTACGACTTTACGCATACGATTAGGGACAAAAGAATAAATATTCAGAGAGAAACTGACCGTTTACCTTTTACGATGCAATTCATAGTCGTCTAATAAAAAGGGGTGCTTATTTGACTGCTTAATATGTTTCGGACAATACGAGCAACAATAGATCTTTTATTTTCATACGGTGACCCAGTGGCATCAAGAAAATATTCTCACAAAACGACAATGGGGTACAAAAGGATGCTGTTATTCACACAGTTAATTCTTTATATTAGAGATTAGACTATTTTACTGGTTAATGTGTGGATCACTATGCTTTTTAATTTGAATACAGCGGAATGTTTTTTAGAAAACAGAACACTGGTTCCATTATTTAAAATCAGAACGGTTGGGAAAGCCACAAATCTAAACAAAACAGAAAAATAAACAATGAAGACAAAATGCAATAGGTCAAGGTAATCCAATATCCAGTCGATTTGATTGCGAAATCACTCGGGGATTGAATTGGTTTATCCAATAAGAGAAAATAGACCTTGACATTGCTTTTTCCGCGTTTGAAATACATATTGTATAAGTCGACAGAGATAGACTTTTCAAGTTTGCGACTATATGGGAATAGGGCCAGTTCTACTTGTGAATTAAGGATAACGTCGGCTCATGAGATATTCTCCGGGGAAATTGCAGGGTTTTGTCAATCAGTAATTCAGTGTAGTTAGTCAATGTAGTGTTCAATTAGGCTATTAGCAGAGTACATATACATAGTATAGATATTCTTATTGAATAAGCAATTAAGAGACAAATTCTCAGTCTGTGGAATAGCTTCGCTTCTAACAGAAATGCTGCAATTGATTCGACTCACATGCAGGGCCAAAAGAGCTGCACCGTTAGAAAATCACCCTGTAGCTAATAAAATCTAGTTCACAAAGCAAGGTGGAACGACTTACAAGTGTGTAACAAAGCTTATAAAGGGACAAAGAGCTAAACAACGACGTGTGGAAACCACCCTTACGTCTCAGGTAGGTCAGTGACCCCGCTCTTATTCACCCCGTTCTTAGCTTCAGATTCTTTTCAGAACAATGCCGCTGCGGTTTGAATATTGATGTGGGGACATCAATCTTAGCCATAATTTGGTTTAAGATAGTTATAGGTGATTTGACATTGCTTTTTATGATAACGTATTTCGTTTCTCTGTGTCGTTAACATTTTCTACGATGATTATTTAAAATTCTTTAGATGGAGGTGTGAAGAATATGCAGTAGTTACGAGTTGCTCGTTCCTATATTATTAGGTACCCGTAGTAGTTGAGTTTTTTACTGAACTGCATTCTGGTATTGCGTTGTCTTTCAGAAAACAAAGGCTACATTATTTCATCAAACATGGGTATTATTGCCAAAGCAAAGAGTCCTTTTGCCTCAAGAAACTCCCTCATTAGCAACCATATCGGTTGCTTCATTCTTTGTCGTGGTTGCCGTTAAATACACAAATCTTTTGTACAAATAAATCTGGACTGGAGTTATGGTTGCGGCACAAACATCTGTAAGCCATACGAATGTTTATCCTGGTGCGTATCAAATCGGCGACCGAAGCACAGAAGGCCGATATTGCGTAAAATGGGTTGTCAAAACATTATAATCTAACCAAAGTAGCAGTTCGCTTACGTTAAGTGAGTAATTTGTAAAGATGTTATTAAAATATTTATCGATTTATGTTGGTCTCCATCGGCGTCGGCGCCATACAAAATGTCTTGTAGGCATTTGTCTTCGCTGTTCTATGATCGTCCACCTGCCCTTATACTTGTTAATTGGGGTCGGCACAGCGTGTCATCTCCTTCATCCAAAATAAATCTCTATTAGGCAAGCTCTCAGTAGGTAGTCTTAGTGTTTTTTAACCCCCGCCGGAAAAAGAAGGGGTGTTATAAGTTTCACGTGTGTTGCTGTGTATCTGTGTATCTGTGTGTCTGTCTGTGGCATCATAGCGCCTAAACGGATGAACCGATTTCGATTTATTTATTTTTTGTTTGAAAGGTAATTTTGTCGAGAGTGTTCTTAGCTATGTTTGAATAAAATTGGTTCAGCCGTTCAAAAGTTATGGGCATTTTACTGTTTGAATCGGGGTGTTTTCGCAAGATAAATGCGTCGGGGGTTTTTTAAATTGTGAAATTTTACTTGTAGTTATATCATCTTTCATACAATCCGTAATATTCATTAATTTATTATAGCTTACAGAGTTTTTTACAAATTTTTTTTTTCATAAGTTTTAATAAATGTTGAAGCATAAACAACATTTTAACACTAACCCAATTTTGATACCAATTTAGTTTGTTACTTTGTTCGAAGATTCTGTTCGCCGTTTGCTAAAATGTGCAGTTAGTCAGGTTTTCAGTGTCACCTACAAATTCACCTACTTAGTGACAATAGGCGATCAAAAAATCTAACAAGTTCACACAAAGATACAAGAGCCATCATAACTAAAGCAATTACCTATAGCTTCATCTATCTGGTCAAAAGCGACTCTTGAAAGACATTCCTCGACCACAAAGAGAGGTGAAAATGGAAGGTATTAAACCAGCCGAGACACGCTCCAACAATAGATCTTTTAAAGCCTTTGTCTGATCTGACTGCGCTGAGATGAATACGGATCTCTTATACGTGGTTAAGCCGCGATATTTATTTCTTTTGCAATGATTTATGGTCATCTTGTTAAGAAAACGTACCTATATGTAATAACTCTCGTTTGCGAACGAATTAGAGTAAATCTAAAATTGACGTAACGAAGCAAAACCTCCCAGTCCTTGTGATGAGCGGAGAGCTCTCGGTTTAATGATCTAAATGAAAACAAGACGAGCATTTTCTGCATTAAAAATAAACTCGTAAAGCGCCCAAGTAAATACGAATATTCTTGTTTACTTCTGAAAACGTGAGCAAACAAAGTTCTAAACGATTCGAAGTGGAATTTGTTGATGCCACTTACAATATTCGTGGAATAATATAAGTATGACATCATTTTGATATTCAGAAAGAGAAAACGTTTCCGTGGAAAAAATCGGAAACGAAATTACTTTTGGATACATTGCAAACCACTTTCTGAAACATAGACGACGGTTTCAAACATCTATCCTACACAATTCGAATCAATCTCGACAATGTAAAAAATGATTTTGAAGCCAATACCAAGATAAATTTCAGAAATGAAACAGAATTTATTGAGGGAATTGAACCTTATTCAGGCATAATTTTACCCAAAAATTGTATTTACGATCTACATCACTTTAGCTAAACAAAAAAGGTTTACTGGTCATAGACATTGCTCATTTACTCCCGTTATGCCAATGCGACCGTTAAAATGAGGTGATAACTATCAAGAAAAAATATTATTTCACTTGTTCAAAGATATTTTTCTGTAGACAAACGTAGTGTATTCAAGTAACGGAAAGGTGATTGAATCTTTACCCTCGAGGGAATGTGCACCGGTTTGATTCGATTCCAAAATGCAGGTCAGACGAAATTGCGCTGCCAAGCCAACTGAATTTCTTGAAGCGAATTCAGTGCAACGTTCTACATTTAAGTTTGGGAGTAACTTTTAATTGGGCCTGGTAATAGTCGGGTGGTTTTGAGTAAACAATAATACCAGCAACATTTTGCTGGTACACACTATCGAAATACTTCGATTTACTCATTAAATACCTAATTTTAAGACGTGAATTAAAGCTGCATATCTCAATCATTGCTAGATTGTGTGAAAGATGAAAAAAGCCGGCCAAGTGCGAGTCGGACTTGCTCACGAAAGGTTCCAAACAGCAACAAAAACACGTTTGGTGTATGGGAGCACCACTTAAATATTTATTTTGTTCTGTTTTTAGTATTTGTTGTTATAGCGGCAACAGAAATACATCATCTGTGAAAATTTCAACTGTCTAGCTATCACGGTTCATGAGATACAGCCTGGTGACAGACGAACAGACAGACGGACCGCGAAGTCTTAGTAATAGGGTCCCGTTTTTACTCGTTGGGTACGGAACCCTAAAAAGAAAGTACTTATTGCGACAACTGCAAATACATAATTAAGGATGAAGAAAACATGCTGCGCTGGCTCCAAATAAATTGTTAAAGATCCAAATATATATAAATAAGAGCAGGTAGATGTTGAAATTTCACGATCAGGGAGGAAAAAAAAGCTACGCTTGCCTCGAATCTCCGTGTTTAGATCGTGGTATACCAAAATTGTAATACAACACATTATAATATCGTTCGAGGGGTAGGCTATATTCGCGGAAAGGTATTCCAAAGGGTTATTAAATCAGACTCCGACCGCTAATACCATCAGAGATTTACATACGGTACGTTTTAATACGTTATATTCCTTATAAAGTATTATGTTACACTGACCATCGCCAGTACCTTTCGAGGGCTCTTCAATCACAATAAGCATTAGAATATTAGGGTTGCGCCCTACTTCATCGTAGATTCAGTTCCAAACAATGTACCACGTCGCATTATTGTAAGTTAAAACCCGGATTACACGGGTTTTAGTGTAAACTAAAAAAAACTCTTTGGTGAAATTATGCAAAACGTAGAAAAAGTATTTACAATTGTAATGAGGTTTCATTCTATTGAGTTATTTCAATCCTCACTTTTCAGCCTGTTGTGCTAGGGTGTGATAAAATAAGGATACAAATCTCGATGAAATAGATAGGTAGTCAATTTATGTGTGTATTACTGATCAAATCAATTTATAATCATGAGCGTATGAGTTGATGTCTAAACAATAAAACAACGTACCATTCAACTAATAATATCAGCTGACGTGAATTTGACAATTCCTTACAAATATTTTTCTATAATTTTTGTTCCACTGTGTCATATCCAAAAAATGACTCAAATTCATTCTAATGATTGACCAGCAAATAAAGCCAAAACGAATGATCAAAGCAAACACTATAAAAGCTGAATATGCAATAAATCTTGCAAAGTAATTAAAAATGCTGATTCAAAGGGGAGATAAAACGTTGATTTCCTAATGCAATTAGCATGTTATTAGTAGGGTTTACAATACCCAAGAATTTATAATGAACATCGCTGTTGAACATAAATTTGAATTTTGTCTCATCTAGAAAACTACCTTGATAAACTATAGACAGATTCCTAAATAGTTATAAAATTTATATTTTGTAGATAAAAGTCTTGTGATGATGGAAATAATTTTATAATACAAGTTAAAAAATTTAAAGACGTGACGGATATCGGGTTCTAAAAGCAATTACGTTTTAGTTAAAAAAATTTGCTTATACAAAAATTCGATTTTATAGAATTCATTCAGTGAAGTTTTACCAATGCCTTATATAGGTACTTAAAAATATTTACTACTTGTTGTTTTCTGTGCTTACAAACACCATTCAGTTTACACTATGGCAGCTGACAAAACAACACGCCTGACCCTTTGGGGTCTTATAATTTCTAATACATTGAAAAGTCAATTGCAAACCGTCAACGGCAAATTTTGCAACAAACTATTGTCCGAACAGGGAACATTTGTTAAATCGAGATGTTATTACAGAAATTACCATAATCGAAGCAACCAGCCGTAAAGACATTGTGAACGGCCCAAGGGTGGCCAGCAAGCAACATTCAGGGAGTAGAGACGAAACAAAATTATAAATCAATTTTCTAACTTATCACAACGTAGTAAGCGTCAGTTTTCCTTGTATTATTTCCAGTGGTATATTGGTATTTTAGGTGTATTAATATTATGCAGATTTTAAAAGGGTTAGTTCAATGACCCGATTGAAGTGTCGCGATAACGTTTTAAGGTGTTAATTTGTATTAGTTACTTTATCAGAAGGTTTGATCAGTTTTTTTGGAGTTCAAAGAGTTCCCCTACCTTTTGTAGGGCTCGTTAGGCGTGTTTAATGTTAGGGCGCTAAGGAACCGGATGTTTTAAATGATTTTCTCGAAATTGAGTTAATAAACTCCAAACCTGCACACATTCTTGGGTTTAAGTAGTCCTGTGATTTAAAATGATCAACAATTAAAATTAATGAGCAAGAAACATCCTGAGCTTAGTTCAATTAAGTTATCTATAGCAACCACGTCGAATTATTAGAATACATTTTCATTGTTAAAAATCAGTACACTTAGTTTGTACAGACGTATTCATTTTATGGGTCATAAAATAGTTTTAACATGCATGGTCCACAACCATGAACAATTTCTTTCCCCTCTTGAGTACACTGACATTGCAAAAAACACACTTATTCCTCATCGTAAAATAAGCGTCCGAAATTGTGCGTGCTCTAGCAATAAAAATGGCAATAACTTTCCTGTACATAATAAAACAACTGAGTCCAAATTGAAAGAGGACGACATTTTTATAGAGCGATAAAATATGGTCGAAGTAGTTCCTACATTATAGGGATTCAAGGGCCATGCCATTACACTTCTCATTTTTAGCTTTTCAAGTACATCTTTATTTGATAGAAAACTGGGTGTTATAGGCTAATGTTTATCTTTAAAAAATACGGTTCCTATGGACTAGCTAACTAATAACCAAATTGGCATAACCTACACTATTATGAGTTCCTGGAAAAGCAAAACCAAGTGCCTTAAAATAAACAAGGATATAAATATTTCAAAGAATAAAATAAGAGAAATAGATAATTATAAAACCTGTCATGAAAGGAAAAGTTTTGAAAGGTGCCGAGAGAAATGAAAGTAAATAAGATAAGACAAACAACTGAAATGGATTTACTGATAAAATATGCAGAGGACACTATTTATCCTCAGATGATTTCCAAATAACGGAAACCGGTAACAAAAGATGACAGCCTCGTTATGAAAAAAAAAAAGCTCATACAAACACAATGATTGTTCCTCATCTTCCTAATTTCATTAAAAAAAGCAAACCATTCATTTGGACCTAATGTCAATAAAATATTCGCATTTATTTGTGTTATAGTTGACTGCCTTTATGGATGTCAATGTCCAAAAATACCAGTTTTGCGCAGGATTTGTTTGCACAAATCTTCATGTTTATTTTATATGCTTACACAAAATTATAATTTTATTCAAGGGGTTCGTTACTGTAATATGAGTGTCCCACTTCAAATTGCGATTCATTGTCATCATGCCTTTTATTATCTGCGACCTTTTTGCGATGTTAGAAAAACAAACTTTTTGTTTGTCTATCGTTAGCAAACTTGTCTGTTACACTTCTGTTGCAGCACCACCTTTATTGAGTTATTGAATATTCTACCTTATGATTTTTATGATAGAGTTTTAAGTTTAATGTTGCAAGAATCTATGACATCGTTAGTAATTCAATATCCTTTAAAACAAAAAATACAGTCGCATTAACACACGCTATGGGATCATTGGGAACAGATGGTCGTTTTACCATAAGTGGTTTATCTTATCGACTCGACGATTATATCATCGATGTTCTACAGTGTTAATTGATTTGTTCATTAATGACCAATTTATTTAACACCAGTTATACCCTTAATCGCATCTGCTTCTTATCTGGAGACAGTTTACAAAATTTTATTCAGGACATATTTCTTCCATTAGTGTAGCTTCTTTTTTTCATCTTGTTCTGGGTGTAATAGAAAAACATTAGTTATATCAGCTGCTGCTGCATGCGGATAACTCAATAAAAAAGGGTAGGTTGGTATAAATTCTGTGTTAGTAAATAAGTAATGTGTTTCCAAAACAACTTTGACGTATTTAATTAACTACTTTAAATCTACTATTATTATCATAATCATAAATATCTATGAACCCAACAAATGCAGACAGAAAAAATATTACTCATAAAAAACCTTTATTTATTTATTATAAATTCATGCAGCGTACAGGTAAATAGGTGGACTTAATTTCTGAAGCATTTTCTACCAGTAAACCAAAGGTGGTGCTGAGATAACATGAACTAGGTACATGAACAACAATTATTTCTATTTTTATGCACATGCATAAAAAATTGAAATAATTGTCAAAGTAAAATTGATAACAAATACGAGTTTAAATAGTTTAAAATTAACATACATATCAATCAATCAATCTGCCTAGCCTTTTTAACCGACTTACCAAAAAGGAGGAGGTTCTATGTTCGACTTCTTGTATGTTTTTTTTTTTTTTTTTTTTTTTTTTTTTTATGTATGTTCACCGATATCTCCGTCAATTGTGGACCGATTTTGAAAATTCTTTTTTTGTTTGAAAGAGTATGTTTCGAAATTGGTCCCATTTTAATTTGGTGAAGGTCTGATGAAGAACTTCGGAGATACACAACAGAACTCTTCAATAAATAACGGCAAAACTCTCGGGATTGCTGCAATCGCATGTCTGTTTGTTGTTTATACCATTTCATAACATAACATCACGCCAGTACGCTCTAAAGGGGTACGCAGATCTCTCATTTCACCGGTTATGTTCAAGTTTCATGTTATTCGGTTAATCTATGCTGGAGTTATAGGGACCTTAATAAACAACTTGCTATTAGGTAGGTAAAACTAAAAAGGGAAAAATAAAAACTTTTTTGCAAAAAAATACTACCGACTTCCAAATGAAAAACTACAAAGTGAAAAATAACTTAACTTTTGGAAGTCGGTGTCCATATCGCAAAAAAATGGTTCCTACGAAAGACACCGACTTCCAAAAGTTAAGTTATTTTTCACTTTGTAGTTTTTCATTTGGAAGTCGGTAGTATTTTTTTGCAAAAAAGTTTTTATCCCAATTATGTTGGGGTCGGCTTCCAGTCTAACCGGATTCAGCTGAGTACCAGTGTTTTTAACCCCCGCCGGAAAAAGAAGGTGTGTTATAAGTTTCACGTGTGTTGCTGTGTATCTGTGTATCTGTGTATCTGTGTATCTGTGTATCTGTGTGTCTGTCTGTGGCATCATAGCGCCTAAACGGATGAACCGATTTCGATTTAGTTTTTTTTGTTTGAAAGGTAATTTTGTCGAGAGTGTTCTTAGCTATGTTTGAATAAAATCGGTTCAGCCGTTCCAAAGTTATGGGCATTTTACTGTTTGGATCGGGGTGTTTTCGCAAGATAAATGCGTCGGGGGTTTTTAAATTGTTAAATTTTACTTGTACATGGAGCGACTACTAAAATAAACAAGTAAAATTTCACAATTTAAAAAACCCCCGACACATTTGTCTTGCGAAAACACCCCAATTCAAACAGTAAAATGTCCATAACTTTTGAAAGGTTGTACCGATTTTATTCCAACATAGCTAAGAACACTCTCGACACAATTACCTTTCAAACAAAAAAAACTAAATTGAAATCTGTTCATCCGTTTAGGCGCTATGATGCCACAGACAGACACACAGATACACAGATACACAGATACACAGATGCACAGATACACAGATACACAAATACACAGATACACAGATACACAGCAACATACGTGAAACTTATAACACCCCTTTTTTCCGGTGGGGGTTAAAAACACCACGATTCAAACAGTAAAACGCCCATAACTTTTGAACGGCTGAACCCATTTTATTCAAACATAGCTAAGAACACTCTCGACACAATTACCTTTCAAACAAAAAAAACTAAATCGAAATCGGTTCATCCGTTTAGGCGCTGTGATGCCACAGACAGACACACAGATACACAGATACACAGACACACAGCAACACACGTGAAACTTATAACACCCCTCTTTTTCCGGCGGGGGTTAAAAACAATGAAACGAATGCTGGTTGCCGAAATAAAACGTTACCCACCTTATTTAAAGTAAACCAGATAGTTTCAGATAGTGTATAAAGAGCAGAAGAGCCCCCACTCGCTTCTAATCTTAACATTCAGGAAATGGGCGATAGACTAAGTTTATTTTTCAAGTTAATTTGAGTTTATTACCTTAATATGCTTTTATTGAGTAAATCGACCAATGCAAACAAATTTTACCATTGACTAAGTCAATTTTAAGTCCCAATCCAAACTCATATATCCTTAAACAATTTTAAAAACCCTACTCCAAACTCCTTAAAACCACTTAATCATTGATATTTTTAAATAACAGCCTAAATAATTGGTGGGCCCTATTTTATTAACCCCCGCCGGAAAAAGAAGGGGTGTTATAAGTTTCATGTGTGTTGCTGTGTATCTGTGTATCTGTGTATCTGTGTGTCTGTCTGTGGCATCATAGCGCCTAAACGGATGAACCGATTTCGATTTAGTTTTTTTTGTTTGAAAGGTAATTTTGTCGAGAGTGTTCTTAGCTATGTTTGAATAAAATCGGTTCAGCCGTTCAAAAGTTATGGGCATTTTACTGTTTGAATCGGGGTGTTTTTGTAAAAAAATAAATGCGTCGGGGGTTTTTTAAATTGTGAAATTTTACTTGTTGCAAAATAAATGCGTCGGGGGTTTTTTAAATTGTGAAATTTTACTTGTTTTGACTAGATAAGTGGATTGGATAACACCAAAACTTTTTGTAGCTTTATTTAATGAAGTCATAAAACTCAAAACATTTTTCTCAATTACATTGGTAAAGTGAAATTAAATTAATGCAGTGTTTTTTTCCTCATAAATTATGCTTTAGCTGGAGTAATAAACTTGAAGTTCGCTCTTACATTCTTGAGACAAATGGGTCGTTTTTCAAATTACACTCAACCTAAGTGTGAAGAAGTACCTACCTACGGAGAGGGCAATAAAACTTATTTTTAAATCCATATTTATAATTTTCCTCATTGTAAATTATAATGAGAATAATCAACCACGGCTTTCTGCCTTATTTATCAAGCAATTTGATACGATTTAGCAAAAATATGACACAATTTAAAAGAAATGAAACAGGCACTTCAACCTCCAAACGGGGCAAAAGATAATAGAAGGGAGAATAATAAAATGATAAAAGAAAAAGAAGAGCTTTTTCGGACGGAAACAATTAAGAAATTTTGAAAAATTCGTTACCGTTTAATTAAATCAGAACAAGAGTCAGTCGTAACGAAGCGGAAAGTCACGCGCGGCGCACAAACGAACTTTACCTTTGGAGCGGTATGTATTACTATGTACAAGTAAAATTTCAAAATTTAAAAACCCCCGCACATTTATCTTGCGAAAACACCCCGATTCAAACAGTTAAACGCGCATAACTTTTGAACGGCTGAACCGATTTAATTCAAACATAGCTAAGAACACTCTCGACAAAATCACCTTTCAAACAAAAAAAACTAAATCAGAATCGGTTCATCCGTTGAGGCGCTATGGTGCCACAGACAGACACACAGATACACAGATACACAGATACACAGATACACAGCAACACACGTCAAACTTATAACACCCCTTTTTTTCCGGCGGGGGTTAATAAACTAATCAGTATTGTGACCCATTTGTTTGAACTATATCATTATATCCAGCTAGAGAATTCTTTTACTTACGACGTGAAGTGTGTCACACTTACTGGATACTAAAATTTGCAGAATCCACAGATGAAATCCTTTTATTGTTCTCAGGAACCTGTTCAGATTCTGTTGGATATGAGAAGTAAGGTGCCGCTCGATGTGGCGACGCTTGACTTTGTCCAGTAGTGGACTTTTCGCAGAAAATATCATCTAATTATTTAGGGCACATTTTGCAGGAAGTAGTCGACTCATAAATTCAACTTATAAATTAAATTCGACATGATGAACCAGAATTTGTCAATATATTGACAAAAAATCCATGTCCACGCTATTACCAGAACAAAACTAGAGTGAAATAATAAGCCTACTATCAGTAGTAGGACGAGCTATTCATCATCTGCTAAGAAAAGCATCACGACAAGATTGTTAAACTATTTTATGAAGGTATAGCTAAAAATAACTTGGACGTAGTAACTGACCTTCTGGCTAATCCAAGGTGTCACAGAGATGATCATGTCACCCCAGCTTATCGATAGAAAAATAGAAATCAACTGTAAAAAAACTTTTTTGCAAAAAAATACTACCGACTTCCAAATGAAAACCTACAAAGTGAAAAATAACTTAACTCTTGGAAGTCGGTGTCTTACGTAGGTCCCATTTTTTTTCGATATGGACACCGACTTCCAAGAGTTAAGTTATTTTTCACTTTGTAGTTTTTAACCGACTTACCAAAAAGGAGGAGGTTCTATGTTCGACTTCTTGTATGTTTTTTTTTTTTTTTTTTTTTTGTGTATGTTCACCGATATCTCTGTCAATTGTGGACCGATTACGAAAATTCTTTTTTTGTTTGAAAGAGTATGTTTCGAAATTGGTCCCATTTTAATTTGGTGAAGGTCTGATGAAGAACTTCGGAGATACACAACAGAACTCTTCAATAAATAACGGCAAAACTCTCGGGATTGCTGCAATCGCATGTCTGTTTGTTGTTTATACCATTTCATAACATAACATCACGCCAGTACGCTCTAAAGGGGTACACAGATCTCTCATTTCACCGGTTATGTTCAAGTTTCATATTATTCTGGAGTTATAGGGACCTTAATAAACAACTTGGTAGGTAAAACTAAAAAGGGAAAAATAAAAAACTTTTTTGCAAAAAAATACTACCGACTTCCAAATGAAAAACTACAAAGTGAAAAATAACTTAACTTTTGGAAGTCGGTGTCCATATCGCAAAAAAATGGTACCTACGAAAGACACCGACTTCCAAAAGTTAAGTTATTTTTCACTTTGTAGTTTTTCATTTGGAAGTCGGTAGTATTTTTTTGCAAAAAAGTTTTTTTTTCGGGAAATAATTGTCGTATACAACATATAGCGGTAGTGATTCTGATTCTCTCTGTCAGTGAAATAACCTTTAATAAACATACAAGACAGGACCAAATCAAATTAGTTTCGTGAAACATCGCATGACAATTTGTCCTCTTTATATGTTATAAGTTTAGATGTTTTCACTTGATTGATATAGTTGTGGGCACTTTTGGTATTCATAATGATTAATCATACCTCCAAATCATGAGTACCGCAGCGCTTGTTAAAATTGGTCCCTCATTATATCCCCTACTTTTCTCATCGTCACAAAGTCAATACCTTTACGGCAAGAAATGAAATCACTTTGCTCACGCACGGCTTAGCTTAAAGCTACTTTAAAAATAAGCACTTTCGTTTGCTTCCCTCCAAGGAAGATCAAAGTCAAGGTAACAAGGTCGCCGAGCCCGTGAACAGTTCAGAGCGTTCAGTGTCGCTTTCATTAGGCCATTCGAAAATAACTTTTACCATAGTATTGGCAATAGGAGCAAAATGATTAAATTTTACCTATGTCATTGGGACTAAAATTAAGAAAGACTATTTATTAAATGACACAGCATTTATAAATAGTTTGTAACGTTTGATTAAAACAAACAACAAAACAAATTTACTTCTATTATTATTTATCTACGATCAGCATGGATATGGAGACATAAAATAAAAATAAAAACTGCATGCATTGCACCAACCAGTGCACAGTCAGGATGGTTGCAAATTTACCCCACCAGAGCGTACCTAATGCACGTTTTCCATCTACAAACACTACGATATTTTGAACCTGATTCTAGGTTTGATGTGGCACTGTGCAACCACTGAGCCGAACGTGTGTGTACTTCAAAACGGCTACTAACAAAGCTACGCGACACTGCGGTCGACATGTTGCAATTTACGCTGTACTGTCCCATTCGCTCTATGAAAAATATGGATGTATTTTTGACAGAGTGCAAACGATGTAAATTGACGCAGATGACGGTGTGAAGTGACTGCTATTAGAGTTACGGCACTCTAGAACGAGCCATGTTTCCCACCGACCACTTAATTATTACTGCAACGCGTACGTGAGCCGAAAATCATTAAAAATTCAGGACACTAACGAATGCAGCATCCATACCAAATGGGCATCCGATACGAATGCCCGTTATACACGACACGATGTGTGATGTTAATTTCAAATCAGTCACAATCACAACCCGACATTTCAAAGATAATACAATTTATTGTATTGCAGATCCGGACACGCGTCCCCGTAAAAAAGGTTCGAAATTTAAATTAAAACTCGGTGCCTTTGTAATCATTATTACAATGGAGGTAAAAATTTCGAATTCAAGTATCTAAGTTCATTGACAAACACGCGTACGACAAAATTAATTAGTTCCATCAATCACTGGTTGAATGGTGTCAGTCTAACACCGGCCCACTGGTTTGAAAAACACCAACTATCGAAAAAAATTGTAACGTGATTCGACCATTGTGTGTTAACCCTTCTATTGCTGGCTTGATAAAAAGTTGTGACGCTTGAGTGGGGCGGGCTAGCGCCTGGGCGGAGATATACTGGGACAATATTTTGAATGCGTTGGAGATATGATAAGTGAAGATTTATTTTCGGGTCGGCGTGCTATGCAAGCGTGTGATCTAGAATGTTTGGCGTTTATTTACATAATTTTGATAAGTAATTACGACACTAATGTAGACTTTAAGATTAAAGGTACGATGTTTACTACATTTCGTGTTGCTAAGTTGGTAATTAAGTGTAAATAACATTAACTTTGATTATGTCTGGATATAATTAAATTATTATTTATCTTCCTGCATACTGGCGCCGCGGACGCCATCGTAAGATAAGTATTATGGTTTTTCTAACTCTAAGAGTAATTTAACTTTAAAAGGCGTGTGATTTTTTAACCCCCGCCGGAAAAAGAGGGGTGTTATAAGTTTCACGTGTGTTGCTGTGTATCTGTGTGTCTGTCTGTGGCATCATAGCGCCTAAACGGATTTACCGATTTTAATTTAGTTTTTTTTGTTTTAAAGGTGATTTTGTCGTGAGTGTTCTTAGCTATGTTTGAATAAAATCGGTTCAGCCGTTTTAAAGCTATGGGCGTTTTACTGTTTGAATCGGGGTGTTTTCGAAAGGTAAATGTGTCGGGGGTTTTTAAATTTTGAAATTTTACTTGTTTCAGCTTAGCCTGTGATAGATTATTATGATATTTCTATCAATCAAAATCAATAAAATATCATCTTCTATGATGAAGGCAAAGCTAACATAAACCTTGGCGACTATTGGTAAAGCTTAGTGCAACCACGGATTAAGTGATATTTGCTTATAATTTATTAACCATTAAATAGCTTAGCGAACCCCTTTTTTGATATCGATCAGTTATCTATCAATCACCGAAGGGAAAGACATGTCAATCAGTCGACGTTTTGTGCTCCATTTATTGTTAAAACTACAATGATATGATATCAAAATTGATACAGTTGTACTCCGCAAAAAATATCGGTAGAAATTCCATTAGGATATGACAAATTGTGTCTAAATAAAACGTTATTTTTTTATTATTATTTAGTTTGGTGCATGCCCTCTGAAATATATTTGTGACAATAAGAGACCGTCGGAAAGATAATTTACATATCTATAGGTGATACTTTGAATATGACAGCAATCTATCATGCGCGGTGACAATACGCGTGCGCCCTCTGTCGACCTT
Source organism: Orthosia gothica (assembly GCA_949775005.1). Classification (NCBI taxonomy): domain Eukaryota; kingdom Metazoa; phylum Arthropoda; class Insecta; order Lepidoptera; family Noctuidae; genus Orthosia; species Orthosia gothica. The sequence goes on along the minus strand of OX459066.1, from coordinate 17,310,769 downwards.
TCGACGTATTTCGGAACAGTTCGGCGAAAACTGTAGGGTTGTCATGCAGTCAGTATAATTTCAGTATTATTATTTGCGAAATAATGATAAAGTAATTTGTAACCGAGAGCTGAGTATAATATTTTTGTAGGCTTGCACAATTTTTTTGATTCTCTGTATATTCTGCCGAAAGCATATTTATGTACTAGCTTCTGGCAGCGGCTTCGCCAGCGTTAAAATCGAAAAAGATCCCGATGGAACATAATCCCGGGTTCAAAAAAATCCAGTGTGCTGTATTCCTGACTATCTATCTTGTGCCAAATTTCATCCAGATCCGTTTAGCCGTTCTGGCGTGATTTAGTAACAAACATACACACATTCAAACTTTTGCGTTTATAATATTAGTAAGATATATAGGTATTACTTGTACCATTATACTCAGTAATGGGTACAAGTAAAATTTCAAAATTTAAAAACCAAAGTCAAAGTCAAAAGTCAAAGTCAAATATATTTATTCAATTAGGCCAATAAACGGCACTTTTGAACGTCACATAAATTAAAATTAAAAGTAATAAAAAAATAATTTAAAAGTAATAAAAAAAAAAACAAGACAAAAAAAAAAAAAAAAAAATGATTCTACCGTGCATTCGGAAAGTAGATTGTTATGGAGAAGAACGCACAAGAAACTCCATACTTACTCTTTTTAAAAAAAACAAAAATTGGTGTTTTACAATATTAACATACGTACATACATTAATATATGTGAGGACGATGCACCCAGAATAGCTCTACACACAACCCCCGTCACATTTATCTTGCGACAAGTAAAATTTCAAAATTTAAAAACCCCCGACACATTTATCGCGACCACGCTATCGCATTAGGTATACCTATAGGTGTACCAGAATCTCATGGCATTTTTTATTTTTTTTAAATTCTGATTTTCATATGGCAATGTCAATTGTCACCTGTCGAATCAAAGTACTTGATGTGTCAACCGCTGCTGACATTTTTTGATATTATCTTGAAAGTTTGTTATTTTTGTGAAAATGTCGAAAAACCCACTTCGATCTCATGCGAGACATATTGTTTTCAATGTGTATCATAAAATAAGGGAAGACGAAGGCGTAAATCAAACTCAATCTTTGATTTTAAAGTGCGTCGTAGAGTGGACCGGTAAGTTGGACTGACTTGTTTTGATACTTTTAGTTTAATTTATATTTTTCTTACTTTATTTTAATTTCATTCCATTACTATTATATGGTAAATCGTAGGTCAGGGCACATCGAATGATGGCCGGAAGGAAATGGCAACAGTAATGTAACTGTTACTTATTCTTCGACAAGATATTGATTTTAACGGAGATTGAGAATCTTTGACGTAAGAAAAATATTAAGTAATAATCTGCGCCCTGCAGTGGGACGTGTATATAGACGGGAGTTTTTGGCGGGATTTTGTCGAGTGAAGTTCAGTGGCTGTTAATATTATTTGCAAATTGATTCCTAGTGGATATTGTGATATATTATTGGTGTAGTTTTGTATCTCAACTGTCTCCGCTACTGGACAATTTGTAAAATCATTGACAAAAGCGATCTCGGGATAGTGGAGCGGTGTATTTTATTGTAGTATTGACTGCCTCTGCAAAGCTTACTGGGAAGACTGACTCGATACAATTTGCTGCCAAATACTCCAAAAAACATTAGAATCTGTTACATCCGCATTCTAATGCATACTAAAGAATAAATATAAGATCCAAAACTCTTTCCAAAGACGTGGCTAAAAGGTCCTAGCAACCAGGCCATAAAACTTACATAAAAACAAAATATATAGACTGATGATGATGAATGACTTTAAGTAACATGATACATTTTATTATTTTAACAGACTTTATACATAAAGAGATTGGTTTTAAATATGTTAAATGCCAATGAAAAAGAACCATTTTGATGGAGAGAGATGACATAAAACTACAAAGATACAAGTTTTTGAAATGCCAGTGGAGTTCATGGAATCGTATTCTAGTTTTCTAGTTCTGAATGAGGTTTTAATTTATTAGTATGATTTAAATGCTAAATAATAAATTAGTACATAAATTAATATTCAATTGATTTATTTTTCCTATGTTACGAACACGATGTATAACAACATTATTCATACACATACCTATAATACTCACAGTGGATCTTTGTGTCTCTGAATTGGTTGCAAGACACCGCGCAGTAGCTATTTTTGTGTCAATGTTGAAGGTGAAGATAGCATTGTATAACTGTCTCTTTCACTCGCTTATGTATGTCACATAAGCTTACGGAGTTTCTTGTGCATTCTTCTCCATAACAAGCTACTTTCCGAATGCACGGTAGAATCAACTTTTATTCCATGTAAATTTTAATTGTGACATTCAAAAGTGCCGCTTGGTGGCCCAGTTGAAATAAATATCTTTTGTCTTTTTTGTCATCGTCCTATCTCGCTTACTCTATGCAGTATACTCGATGACAAACTGTTTCTTACGCAATGGTTGGCAGGACCAAGTTCAAAGACACAAAGATCCGTTGTGACTACTATAATATAGGTACCTCATGTTCATTAATACTAAAGACATAAATAAAAATTAAACAGTATCAAGATCGTTTGATCCAATTGCCCCAGTATTGCATACAACAAATTTTTATTTTCCTATTTGCCATGCGATTCTGGTAGACCTATACCTGTAATGATAGTTGTAAGGGAGATTTTAATAATAAATGAATAAATTTATCTTGCGAAAACACCCCGATTCAAACAGTTAAACGCGCATAACTTTTGAACGGCTGAACCGATTTAATTCAAACATAGCTAAAAACACTCTCGACAAAATCACCTTTCAAAAAAAAAAAACTAAATCAAAATCGGTTCATCCGTTGAGGCGCTATGGTGACACAGACAGACACACAGATACACAGATACACAGCAACACACGTGAAACTTATAACACCACTCTTTTTCCGGCGGGGGTTAAAAACACCCCGATTCAAACAGTTAAACGCGCATAACTTTTGAACGGCTGAACCGATGCTAAGAAAACTCTCGACAAAATCACCTTTCAAACAAAAAAAAAACTAAATCAAAATCGGTTCATCCGTTGAGGCGCTATGGTGCCACAGACCGACACACAGATACACAGATACACAGCAACACACGTCAAACTTATAACCCCCCCTTTTTTCCGACGGGGTTTAAAAATCAGCACGATGGAAACTCCACCAATAACTTAGCCATTGGGCACTAATTTAATTTAAAATAGTCAAAATTTTATAATTATCAGCCGAATTCAGGGCAGTTTTTTGTACAAAAATATTCACAGAACTAAAAGCAATTGTTTTGGTAGTACATGAGTAATAGTGGCATAACGTAGAAAATGACACAAACATTTGTGGGCTCGTCGCCCATTATCATTGTCAGTTGGAGCCGCGAGGGAACGCAATTGGCATAACAATGCCTTGTCTGTGCATCTTTTTCTAATAAAAAAGCTGATTTGCATTATGACATTTGTTGTTGTCAGTGAGTGACAGCTAGTGTCAAAGTCAAAAATATTATTTTTGTGTTTTATTAATTTACATTATAAAAGATTCAATGAAGGGTTAAATATTGATTAGCTATTCGATATATTGATTAGTTATTATATTATTTTATTTTGAGTATTCATAATTTTAACTAAACTTTTGAAAAGTAGGGTGCATAAATACTGTTTACGATGAACTATGAAATCAATTCTATGTTGTTTTGTTTCTTTCAACAAGAAAAATTTCACAATTTAAAAAAACCCCGACACATTTATCTTGCGAAAACTCCCCGATTCAAACAGTAAAACACCCATAACTTTTGAACGGCTGAACCGATTTAATTCAAACATAGCTAAGAACACTCTCGACAAAATTACCTTTCAAACAAAAAAAACTAAATTGAAATCGGTTCATCCGTTTAAGCGCTATGATGCCACAGACAGACACACAGATACACAGCAACACACGTGAAACTTATAACACCCCTTTTTTCCGGCGGGGGTTAAAAAGTAACATAATTATAAATCTAAATTGGTTTTTGCCATGCAACTTCTTGCTTTAAAAGCCAACGTGCTCTTTTAATAATGGGGTCGCGATTAAGACAAACCGTAATTTCTTTATTCTTTAATTTCAACCATAACTAGCATAAGAATTACCGACAGTGTCACAATTTGCCCATTATTCCTATAACCTTTATTCGTTCCACGTAAAATAAGTGTTAAACAATAGCAAAAAATCCTTACAATCGACTTATTAACTTTTGTTTAGATTGTGAGAAAAAAATACCCCTAAATTAAAGTTTGCTATTAATTTGTCCTCATTTGCATCATAGATGGAAGTTTTTTTACTGTTTGCTAAAGAAAAGTGTTACATGTTTTGTAATTATAAGCTGTATGTTTTTGAAGCATCATGCTGTGTTTTTTGAGCAAACAATGCGGTGAAACTGGTATTTAGCAAGCTTTTGTAGTTGGCATTTTAAGGTATAGTGTGTAAACAATTAAATAAAAGTAGTGGTTAAAAATTAAATGGCATGTTTATTTTTTCAGTATTCTGAAATGAGATTGTTTAGTTTCGCGAATGTTGATTAGAGGTCATAGAAAAAATGAAACATTCTATCAGTGAGAGCTTTTGTAAATAAAAATCTTTTTTGCAAAAAAATACTACCGACTTCCAAATGAAAAACTACAAAGTGAAAAATAACTTAACTTTTGGAAGTCGGTGTCTTTCGTAGGAACCATTTTTTACCCGACTGCCGAAGGAGGGTAATGTGTTTATCAGTCTATGTATGTATGTATGTATGTATGTAAGTATGTATGTATGTATGTATGTATGTATGTATGTATGTTTGTTCCTATGTGGCGTTCCAGAGACCAAACGCGTTGGCCGATTTTGATGATTCGTACGTCAATCGATGCGTCTTAACCCTGCGAGTGTCATAGGCTACATTAAAATTGGATAATAGAAAAATGGTGGATTTTGGGTGCCATATTGTGGGGGCCCAAATTTTTTTTTTCTTCCAAACCCATCGTGTGGGGTATCAAAATAAAGGGTTTTAAGAGGTGATTTCAAAAATATATAACACTTATATGTTTAAATGTATCTAATTCGAAAAAACTAACTAAAAAGTTATAAATAAAAAAACTTAATAAAAAAAATCAAAAAACCCGACTGCTTCAAAAGCGAACTAAAAAGACGTAAACAAGAAAAAAATCATGCTGTGCAGGCGGAGGATACACCAGATTTTGGTCAGCCAGCCGGCGAATATGTATCCTCCGACTGCACAGCATGATTTTTTTCTTGTTTACGTCTTTTTAGTTCGCTTTTGAAGCAGTCGGGTTTTTTGATTTTTTTTATTAAGTTTTTTTATTTGCGATATGGACACCGACTTCCAAAAGTTAAGTTATTTTTCACTTTGTAGTTTTTCATTTGGAAGTCGGTAGTATTTTTTAACCGACTTACAAAAAAAGGAGGAGGTTCTATGTTCGACTTTATGTTTGTTTTTTGTTTTTTTTTTTTTTTTGTGTATTTTCATCGATATCTCTGTCAATTGTAAACCGATTTTGAAAATTCTTTTTTTGTTTGAAAGAGTATGTTTCGAAATTGGTCCTGTTTTAATTTGGTGAAGGTCTGATGAAGAACTTCGGAGATACACAACAGAACTCTTCAATAAATAACGGCAAAACTCTCGGGATTGCTGCAATCGCATGTCTGTTTGTTGTTTATACCATTTCATAACATAACATCACGCCAGTACGCTCTAAAGGGGTACACAGATCTCTTATTTCACCGGTTATGTTCAAGTTTAATATTATTCGGTTAATCTATTCTGGAGTTATAGGGACCTTAATAAACAACTTGCTATTAGGTAGGTAAAACTAAAAAGGGAAAAATAAAAAAACTTTTTTGCAAAAAAATACTACCGACTTCCAAATGAAAAACTACAAAGTGAAAAATAACTTAACTTTTGGAAGTCGGTGTCCATATCGCAAAAAAATGGGACCTACGTAAGACACCGACTTCCAAAAGTTACGTTATTTTTCACTTTGTAGTTTTTCATTTGGAAGTCGGTAGTATTTTTTTGCAAAAAAGTTTTTTTATTTTTTTTGCAAAAAAGATTTTTATTTTTCCCTTTTTAGTTTTACCTACCTAATAGCAAGTTGTTTATTAAGGTCCCTATAACTCCAGAATAGATTAACCGAATAACATGAAACTTGAACATAACCCGTGAAATGAGAGATCTGCGTACCCCTGTAGAGCGTACTGGCGTGATGTTATGTTATGAAATGGTATAAACAACAAACAGACATGCGATTGCAGCAATCCCGAGAGTTTTGCCGTTATTTATTGAAGAGTTATGTTGTGTATCTCCGAAGTTCTTCATCAGACCTTCACCAAATTAAAATGGGACCAATTTCGAAACATACTCTTTCAAACAAAAAAAGAATTTTCAAAATCGGTCAACATTTGACGGAAATATCGATGAACATACATAAAAAAAAAAAAAAAAACATACAAGAAGTCGAACATAGAACCTCCTCCTTTTTTGTAAGTCGGTTAAAAAGTCCAAAAAACGGCATTGACACGCGCTAGTGAATTTCAAGTGGTACATCCAAAATATATTGGACTTTTGCTGATATTATGTCACTTTACGGAAATACATAGAAAAAGTGTAGTTTAAAATATTGGTTTGAATCTAACACGATACAATAATTGTAAAGTACCTATCCTATTTAGATGAGTCAATTTAATAAAGGAATTGCTTCTTAGCTATTTGCTTTTTATTTTAAAAAAATACTTAACCTAAAGCTTCTGTTACTGACAACAGCTACTGAACTGTATTAATTGTATCGCCTAGAAATACAAATAACTCAATTTGAACAAAAAATAAAACTAGCAAACACGTACGGGACACTAGCCCGAGGCAAAACCAACAGACCTCAATCCCATTGTCTGCGGTCGCTAAATCTATTGATGTGCGCAAAAAACTTGTAAATGCCCTTTTTTTATCGCCGACGACGAAAACTAGCCCCTTTTATGAATGGAGTACGTGAGCCGGCAAATCAAACAGAGCTTGGTTTAGCATTTATTTGTATTGTTTCGGTCCAAGTATTCGGCCGCAAACGGTGTTCGAATTGGAATGGAGTTTATTGAAAAATGTGAAAAAAATGGTAGTCCGGGAGTAATTCTAAAATATTTTTCTTGTCTTGATAGGTACTATTTATGGGTAGGTGGAATTTGTTTGTGATAATGCTATAACTATTCAGATAAAAGTATTGTTTCAGATTGGTACTAAGATAGGTTAGAAATGCTTGGATATAACCATATGAAATCCTGTAGTGAGGTCACCCATGGTGTCTTTTTGCAGTAATTCAGTAGCTCGCAAATCGCAATACATCATCGTTATAGTTCTTGCCAAACCTCTGGGCCGCCCTGAAGTTGGCTTTCAGATGCGCAAGCTCACAGATCATAGAAACATGCGCAAGGTGCTGATCGGTGCTGTTTTTGTATGAGATTTGCTACTGGGCAGCCATTGTAGCCAACTTCAGAGCGGCCAAGAAGTTTGGCGAGAAATATACAGCCACCTAGCCGCAGCACCTTCCCACTCTGCCTTTATCCGATGTCAAAGTTCCCGAAAACATTAGTGCGTTTACAACGGCAACTGGAATTGGGCAATTCCTGGTAAATCTTTATATTGCGATGCTCACATAGCTAGGCGTTGCCGCGTTATCATACTTAACCAAAATTGCCAATAATTGCGCAATTAATTGTTGTGTAAGCACACCTTTATTAGTATAAGTCGAATCTATGCAATTTTATTGTAGTGCTTCTCTCGTGCATTGCAAAAATGACAAACGACCGCCGCGCGCTAACGAAGCACGCTACTGAATCGATGCAAAAAGTAATCATGGGCGACCATACTTGGAGTAGGTACTCAAAATAAGTAAATGACATAAATCCCTTGAAGCATAAACACTTTGCAGAGCGGATGCCTTCCGTAAATTACCTTAAGGTTGAACTAGTCGACCGCACGAACTATTTTGTGCGCGGGGTTAAAATGCATGCTATATTATCCGACAACTCGTGCGAAAGATATAGATGCTGTGATGAGCAGTAAGAAGCTAGTTCGCGTACGAATTAGCACATTTGCAAATTTGTATTGAAATGGATGATGATTTAGATTTTAGGAAAACGAGCACGCGAAATTTTATAAAGAGACCTTTGGGAGTCTAGATATCATGAAAAAACAACTACATGTATTTTTATAAAATAACATTATTTGCATTGTTGAATTACTAATCTATCCCTGTATGGAGGCCGTTTTGCAATTTTCCTTCTTCTTATTGTATTTATTTCCGCCCAAAGATGCGTTAAAAATAGTGTTGAAATATGGAACTTTCGACGCTCATAACTTTCAAATATATTATTTTTTTTACATTTTTGTTTCCATACAGGACTAGATAATGATGAAACAAATTGATATCATTTTTTATTTTGAACATACAACGTCAAACAGTGGAGTAATCTCTAGACTACGTTTGTATGGAAGAATTTTCGACTAGTGTATCCTTAAAAGCTGTAACTACCCAAAATGCAGCTTCACATTAATTGAGCATTCTCAAACCAAAACAAGGATAAAGAAAGAAAAACGACCTACCTCGAGTAACACTAAGTAACCTGATACCATTAACCTAGTCCTTTGTTAATCTCAGTCCCCTTTGTTCATGTATGCGTCCTCTAATTAAAAAACTCTATGCAAAACATCTCGCTGTTATTTAGAGTCCAAAATAATGTTTGCTGTTTCTTGTTTGTGCTGCACCCATGGATCTAATGAATAAATTGGGCTCATCCAATTTACATACATTGTTACAATGTTTGTTACGATTTTTGTTTGTAAAAATTGTTGATGTAATAACCGCGCTTTCTGTTATACGTTTTTAGGGTTCCGTAGCCCAATGGCAAAATGCGGAACCCTTATAGATTCGTCATGTCTGTCTGTCTGTCTGTCTGTCCGTCCGTATGTCACAGCCACTTTTTTCCGAAACTATAAGAACTATGCTGTTGAAACTTGGTAAGTAGATGTATTCTGTGAACCGCAATAAGATTTTCATACAAAAAAAGAAAAAAACAATAAATTTTGGGGGTTCCCATACTTTAAACTGAAACTAAAAAAATTGTTTTTCTTCAAACCCATACGTGTGGGTTAGCTATGAATAGGTCTTCAAAAATTATATTGAGGTTTCTAATATATTTTTTTTCTAAACTGAATAGTTTGCGCGAGAGACAATTCCAAAGTGGTAAAATGTGTGTATGTGAAAATGTGGTAAAAACTATAAAACATTATATTATGTACATTACCATGTAAACTTCCAACGAAAATTGGTTTAAACGAGATCTAGTAAGTGGTTTTTTAGGGTTCCGTACCCAAAGGGTAAAAACGGGACCCTATTACTAAGACTCCGCGGTCCGTCTGTCTGTCTGTCTGTCTGTCTGTCACCAAGCTGTATCTCATGAACCGTGATAGCTAGACAGTTGAAATTTTCACAGATGATGTATTTCTGTTGCCGCTATAACAACAAATACTAAAAACAGAATAAAATTAATATTTAAGGGGGGCTCCCATACAACAAACGTGATTTTTGTGCCTTTTTCTGCGATAATGGTACGGAACCCTTCGTGCGCGAGTCCGACTCGCACTTAGCCGGTTTTTTTTTTAATACGTCATAAATAGTAAACCGCAATTTACCAAGTACGGAACCCTTCGTGCGCGAGTCCGACTCGCACTTGGCCGGTTTTTTTTATTAGGAATGCCTACTTGATTTGTTTGAGCGAAATAAGAACTGAAAACTGAAAGGTTAAGCAGCTCTAGTTGAGTTCAGACCGTGGATGAGCCGAGGCGTTCGTTACACATTGCAACACTTGTTCCGCCTCCATTGATCATTGTTTTCACTAAACATACAGTTATTGTATCAGCTTGTGTTGTGGTGCAGATGATGGCATTCCCTACAATTGAAATAGTGATATTGTCAACTATGGTTTGACTAGAAGTCAACTTATCAGCTAGATCAAAAGGCTTGTCCGCTTGTGTATAGTATTATTCATTGTCTCCTTGTTGTTCTGCTTATATTCGTACCTTACCTATAATTAACTTGGGTAAGTATTATGGATGACCTTCTCTTGCTCCCAGTGATATTCAATACGTAATAAACTCATTAGTTACGCTTAAATTCACTGTTTAATGAAATAGTGCACACATTGGAATCAGTTGCTTGACTAAACTAAGGCTCTGCTCATATTGAAACCAGCATAGGTTTCAAGGTACTCTGATTAGAATAGATTCTCAAACTCAAAGCATATATCTCAACAGAGACGTTTCCTGGGTAGAAAAATGATAATTATATTTAGTCCTTCATTGAGATTAACAAATTATATTGAACCCGTATCTTTTGCTTTATCAAATAAATAAAAAAATACAAATATAAAGCGTATCAAAGTTTAGGAATGGGGCTTGTGACGTCACTTTGCCAGTATAAAGGGTAGCACACCGTGAAGTCACACGATATTTCAATGCATTGTATCATCGTATTTTTTTGTTTACGTGGCAAAAGAAAAATGCGTGTCCAATATTTTTAGGTAATCTAATTGAAGGACTAAACAGATTTTTTAATCATCTCCCCTGCTGGGAACTCTTTTGAGTCGTCAAAAAGTCGGTCAGCCAGTACTATGTTTCTTAAATTATATTTCTATGGAGAAGAAAGAAGGAAGTGCTCTACGAACACTCTTTTAAATCAATAAATAGCTTTGATGCTAGTAGAAAAATCCAAAAGTGAACAAAAGTTCATTCTTTTTAAATATCCAAAATTTAATTTTCGAACACAATGCGCAGGAGCAGTTACGCTAACGCGATACACCGATAGTAAAATATAAATGGTGCGTGAAAATTGTGCATTATCGTAAATAAAGAAACGGATTTGACAACAAAGGAGCTCTTCATATAACAATAACAGCGTGTTTTTAAAACCCTTTTATGCTCTGAATTAAATGCAATAAATCTTGTTCTAAATCTGACATGATTCTGCGGCACTTCCGATGTTAAAACGATAAAAAGTTTTATTGAAAGTCAAAGTTGCGATAAACTTTAATAAAAAAATAAATACAAAAAGTTAACCAAACGTATTGCGCATGGTCCATATAATTTTCTAGTTTATAGTGCAATTTCAATGGCCGGTCGGAACTTTTTTATGGTTTTCAATTTTACTGAGTAAATTCTGCTCTTGAAACACGGTTTTAAAGTTTTTAACTGTATTTCAAACAACTACTATAACTTCAAACTTTTGTATGTTTTAAAATGGCAAAACTTTTTTTAACACGCCTGTTTCTTTTTTTCTATTAATTTTTATAAGGAAAATTAGAATCTCGGATTCAATTTTTTTTTGGCTTCACAAATTGTTATTTTACAGCTTGGACATTGGCTATTATATTTTTACATGGAATTTAAAACGGTTTTATTCTACGACAATTGTCAAAACTGGTTTATATTTCCGTTCCAATAAAGCTCACTAGAAATTCGAAGTAATTATAAAAACGCGTTACTTATGAAACTTCAAACATCTGGCAACCCAGTTCCTTCAAACTCAAACATAATTCCCCGGTGTACAATATTATTTAAACCAACAAAAACTTGTTATAACTACGTCACAGTACCTGAACACACACAATCGGACATCCGACACGCGCCTCCTTATTAAATTATAAAGAAAATAAACCGGTAAAGTTGGCAACCCTGCCATTTTGAAGCGCCTATCTTTATCTGTAGTATCTTGTTCTATTTAAGTATTTTAAAATTGGTCGATTAATAGCAAGGGGAAGCTACCGGAAAGGGCCCGCCACGCGCCTAACCAGGTGGGTGTGATTTTTTCTTCGCCCATATTGAAAAAGGAAATGACTTTTTAAGCCAATTTCTTTTAAGGGTCTCGTGAATGAGTAAATATAGGCCGAAATTAAAGCAGTTTTACTTTTATTTCTTTTGAACAGTCAATTATGAGATAAATTAGGTTCTATTTTTAGCCGACTGCCGAAGGAGGATAATGTGTTTATCTGTCTATGTATGTATGTTTGTTCCTATGTGGCGTTCTAGAGACCAAACGCGTTGGCCGATTTTGAAGATTTTTACGTCAATCGATTCGTTAACCTTGCTAGTGTCACTGGCTACATTAAAATTAGTGAATAGAAAAATGGTGGATTTTGGGCGCCATATTATATGGGCCCATTTTTTTTCTTCCAAACCCGGTGCGTGTTTCAAAAACCAAAAAACCCTACTGCTTTAGAAGCGAAATAAAAAGACGCAGTCAGAGGGTACATCTGACTGCACAGCATGAATTTCTTCTTGTTTACGTCTTTATAGTTCGCTTCTTTAGATTTTTTGTAAGAACTTTTTTATCCCGAAAACAGGTCTTGTGGCGTGGGCCACGGGACCGAACCGCGTGCAAAAGTTAGTATCTAATAAGTAGCATGTCAAACTGTAATTCTTGTTATTAATTACTAAACTTAATATTAAGAAAAAATTCAGACTATTGAAAAATCACACCTAAGTTTTCACAATAATATTATTTCTACATTAGATATTTGTAGGCATATTGGAGGCACCGAATAAAAAAAAGCGTCCTTGTTAGTCCTTTAATTAGGCTCTGGTGAAAGTACCTATGTAGTAATACTACATAGTAAACAACGAATAAGTTTCGGAGGAGAAAAGTTCAAACCAACCCCTTCGGCATTATGTAATTACATTTATGACTAAATTGAAGGGTGCTATCAATAATATTTTTATAAGAAATTACAAGAAACAGTGGCGCAGATGTCAACTTTCTTTAACAACCCGAAACCGTATCCATTCTAGTAACTAAATGAGCCATAACGTGTGAATTTCTTCGTTCCGTTACGTTGAAGTTAACGACTTGAGAATATTACACCCGGCCAGTACTTACTTCAATGTAGGTAGCTAAAGTATGATAATATATTTTATGTTTATCTTCATCCTACTTTTTTACTAATAATAATTATTTGAAGATCTTTACGTACGTTTGTTAATCAATCACACTTCAACGATTGAACGAATTTTGATGTAACATGGCACATGGGTAGACCATGATCTGGATTAGGTCATATGATTAGGGGAGTTTCAAACTGCCACGCGGACGAACACTAGCTAAGCTATCGAGGTAAGTCTAAAAATTATATTTAAACAAAAGTTGATTCCTCTCCCCAGAATAAGAAGACAGAAGAAGGGTTAGATTCCAAGTAGGTACGTAATCAAATAATCTTATTAAATTCAAAAAAAACCTCAGTAATAAAACGATTTCAAAAGCAAATAAACTAATAACAAAAAATAAAAATATCATGTTGTAAAAAAGCGGGGGTTTAAAGGGGGGCTTTTATTATGATATTTTCAAAATGACTGTACTTTTACCAATATCTGTCAATAAAATATTATAACAATCGACATCAAGCACCCCACGCATTTATACTTTAAATATCTTTCTTTTGTTAATCACACCATTATTAATTTAAATTTATTGAAAATTATTTTCTACACTTTAGTTTGATTTTCTATTAGCGCTCTAATAGAAAATATAATTAAATATTTATTTTTATAAAAAAAAAAAAAATATTCTTTACTTTTTAGTTTAATCGCTAATCCTGCAGATCCTGGTAAGAATAATGGGACAAACTATTTAAATTATTGCATTGTCATTGGTTCTTGTTAAGTGTGCTAAGTTTCAAATTAATCCGACGTTTTGAAGGGGGTGAAAATCACGTTCAAAGATGCCGTTACATAGAAACATACATACCAAGTTAATAAAAGCGTGTAAATAAATAAAAAACTTTCGAATCGGAAGTCGGTTTTGCACTTTTTTGTATATTGCTTTGGATGTCGGTTATTTTTTTTGTGAATTATATTTTTATTTTGAAGTTGGTTAAAAAACAAAGGCTGTTATTGATTGAATTAGCCCATCGCCATTTTGTAAGCACATTGCCGGATCCTGCGGTTTGCGGCGTAAGATGACACTGCTCACCTATAGGTATGTGGGTCGAGGACACGAGGTTTAAAATCAAAATGGCGATGGGTGGGTGACTATGTCAGCATAGAAAAAATAAACTCGAATTCGAACCCATTTGTAAGGATCAAAGGGAAAAATTAACCAACTTCTTTTGTCTCCCAAAGATACCATTTCCCTTCCCTCTCAATCAAAACCAAGTGAGTTAACGTTAAAACGTTATACAATGTAAGAGGAACGAATAAGGCTCAAGTCACGGGTGTACTTAGTAGAACAGACGGAAGTCACGTTAATTAATTAAAACGTTTCCCTTAGTTGACTTTTACGCTTGGGAGACAATACAGAGACAAAGCTTTGAAGATTTTTCGTGTCTATGTTAAATAATATAGTACGTATTTACTTTGTTTTTCGGATAAAACGTAGATACCTTTGTGCGTCTACCTAAATTACGTTACTTATTCAAAATCAACGCAGGTTCCTTAAACATTTTAGTTAGCTACTTATCTACTTTTCCGACGCCATTAAGTCCGTACTGTAAGTACTAAGATTTTGAAAGTCAAACCCATTTAGATTGCTAGACGATTTTATCTAACTATCTGGCAATGTAAATTACTAAACCGCTGGATTGTGAGTAAATTACAAAGCAAGTTATGTCGCTTAAAAACCTTAAGTTACCGCGAGCATATCGTTTCACGCAAATGCACAAAACTCCCGAGACACAAAGAAACTTTTGAGCATTATCCAAGTCCTATGTTGGTAATTAATCCGATGCTAAGCTAATACGTGGTTAAAACGCGATTAAACCACACTGAGCGGTTAAACTGGGTTTAAGTTTAGTTTGACGAAGGTAGACTTGTTTTGAGTGGAATATCTGAGTATGTAAAATTCTATAAATTTGTTAACAATATTTAAAATCGATTTTAGAAGACAGGTCGGTTTCAAATACATAAATGCCGAATTGTTTGTCTTAGTTTTGTAATAGCGCCATCTAGCGGTACTCATCTGAACTTCAAGCTCCAATATCGATTCTATTATTACTTTTACTACACACTCTACTAGGTAAACTATCTTAGTTTACAAAATTGACGGTAGATGGCATTAGTAGAAACTACTAGTGCAGTAAACTAAATAAAGTGCCGATTGCAAAAATATTCAAGTTTGAACAGTGTTTCTCCGAGATACATTATCATAGTTTGACTTAATTATAAAGACAAATCGGCTTATTCTAGCTGGGATTTGATACGCGCTATTACAGGCTAGTGCTAGATAAAACCCCCAACGGGAGCTAATCTTCAGGGTATATCGTGCAATTCACCCGGGGTTTTATAATAACTAGGCCAAATACTGTTATTAGAACTGATGGCTGCACCTAATTCGGAGTAGGTACGCCAAGCCGAGCTTGTAACATTATATTGTAATTTAATTTTTTGAGCCAAAATAATCCATTTAGACTGAGCGGGATCTAAAGTTAGTTACGGCTACTTTCGGCCTAATTCTCTTTTGTTTTAAGGATTGGACTGCGTGTTAATAAGATAGGTATTTGATGTGTTTTTGAGTACCTAAGATTAAGACGGTACCCTGACCAAAAAATCGGCATGAGATATGAGCGTTCCTATTGGTCTAGCGGCACTGGTGGCGCATGAATTACAGTAGTGAATACGCCCAGATTTTAGAATAAAATCTTTATAATATCGAATTTTGGTCTTTTGAAAAAAATAATTCTACAAAAATGTTCGTTATTAAATTGTCTATCCATTAGTGTTAGTACAAAAAATAATCAATGAACACTTTACGAGGAGATGCATAATATCAATAATTATTTCTAATTTTTATGTTTTTTTGGAAGTAGATTAGTGAAATATATAC
This sequence comes from Orthosia gothica, assembly GCA_949775005.1. Classification (NCBI taxonomy): domain Eukaryota; kingdom Metazoa; phylum Arthropoda; class Insecta; order Lepidoptera; family Noctuidae; genus Orthosia; species Orthosia gothica. The sequence continues at coordinate 17,294,832 of OX459066.1, read as the reverse complement.
AACATTTAAAGAAAAACTAAATCTACCATTTTAGAATCAATATTATGTAGAAATTTAATGTATTTTTATTAATTGATATTTCTTTTTAAATAACGAGTAGATAGCTCCTAAAAACAGCACAAAAAACGGCTTGCGCGGCGTTTTGCTCGGGGTACCGCCTTAAGGTATCTGTGTAAAAGAATGCACTCAATACCTCTCGCTGAAATACCCAAACCGGTCTGCTCAAACTTCCGGTACTTGGAGTTGCTTATCCAAGGGGATAGCGACGTAGACTCTCGTAACACACCGGAGCAACTCAGGATGGATAAAATTGCGACAGGTCACTGGATAACTGGTGACCCACGGATGCCCCTCAAATTAAAGGGGAAAATATATAAGTCCGTGATCAGACCTGTTCACCTGTCGTAACTCGTACTGTGTGGATCAGAATGTTGGGCTGTGAAAAAGATGAATGAAAAGAGATTGCATGTAGCAGAGATGAGTATGCTGATATGGATGTGCGGAGTGACGAGAATGAATACAGTGAGAAAGTGGTGCCAGTGACCGAAACCGTTTGTCCTGCAGTTTAAAAAATATTGGACTCTTTAGAAAAGAGTATCTTCACCAATTAAAGCTTTCAATCATTTTTAGCTATACCTAATTATCGAAAGAGAATTTGTCATACTCGTTCATGGGGTCAAAGCCTTTGCTTTGCCGAATTCAACTACGCAATTAGGCTGTTGGTATGTTCATGTGATGAGGAGAGATGAAACGCATGTTACTAAGACTTATGCATATAAATTTGGTTGGATGGAGAGGGAGGGGACGGTCAAAGAAAAGATGGATGGACTGTGTTAGGAGTGATATGAAAGAAAGGAAATAAAAAAAGCCGACTATTTAAATAAAAAAGCGAAATAAAAAGACGTAAACAAAAGGAAAATCATATGCAGTTGGAGCAAACTTTTTTTTTCGAATTAGGTAGATATATAGATAGATAAAATATGTATGTAGTGCACACAAAAGACATAGCACAACTATGATAGTATTATATTATCTGTGGCACAACACACAAATTCACAATTAATTAATTAGGTATGTATATGTGTATGTATTATTTATTTTTGAAATTACCTCTTAAAACCCTTATTTTGACGTCCTTCCTTCAAACTTGCAAAAAAAAACCTGCTTACTTTAGAGCACAGATAATGTAATACTAGTACACAGATGCCTCATCCCATATAAAGAATCCGTGCCGTCGTAACTAGGGTATTTCGTCTGATTAAAAAGATTATTTTTTGTCCATCAATCGCGTTCGGTTTCGTTCCACGGCGATAGATAGATGGTGTTAGCAGCAACTTGCAAGTAAAATGATTTACACGGTTCGTGAATATCTTTTTCATTAAAATACAGTGAAGGTAAGTTATATAGTATATTTTTGCACCCTTTTACGGTTTCTTTGCACCAAAATGTGTTACAATACAAATTTAAACAATCGAGTGGAATGCCTCAGAAATTTAAAACCGCGCCATCTATTGGCATCAATTATAAATGATCCGTTCAAATAATCTTTGAAATGTGAATTGAGAGCCCATTATTCCATAATTTTGTGCTTAGGAGAGTTGACTAAATAAGAACATACAATTTTATGTTCAATTTCAGAAAATGATAATTTTACACACATTCAATAACAGATCAGTGCATATCGCGCCATCTAGTGAGATTAATTTGAACCAAATTTTCTTTCTAACCGCTGAGACCCCGTGCTTTAGAGTAAGCAGATTTTATTTTTGTTATTAATAGGAACTTAGGAACAGGAACCTATATTAGTCATTACTTTACTCATTTGACGTAGGTAAGATCAGTTCTATGTAAGATAATTATTAAAATACAATAGGTAACCAAGTTGCCCTTCCTGCGATGAACCGAGTTCGAGGAACACCTAATTGTGTCAGCATTGACATTTCAGTTCAGTTAGTACATAACTGAGTCACAGTGACAGTCGGAAACAATTGCCGATAATTGGCACTTACTGTTGAGATGTCAGGCACCTCACTATCTATCAGTCAGTTGTCAATATGACAGCTGCTATATAGTCTGTTCTGTTGCGTACTGGACCTACTGGAGTCATGTAAGATTGTTTTGTCCTGAGACTGAATCTTTCATTTCTATAATAAATGGCACGGCATATTGATAAAATGCATCGTTGTTTTAATATCAACACTTACTAATCTATTCAGCTACATCCAACTATTTGAAGCCAACAGAAATACTACCAGGCATACGTAATTGATTCAATAAATTTCTTCACCTTCAGTAATTGATATGGAACGCGCGTTCGTTCTTATTTGTTTTCATGTACCTAGTACCTATACGTTGGTACTGCACAAAATAAATACTCTTACTTATTTTATATCTCTGAACTGTTTAGCAAATGATTAGCAGATTCGATATTGAAAATTTGCTTAGGGATTTTGAATTAAGAATAGTTGCTATTAATTTGTAGCAGATTTTTAAGGAAAAGGCTCTTAGTGTTGCTAAAATAAGTACCTAGTCAGTTTCGCATATTTTTAGACCTACGCATTTTTACCCGACTACGGCGAAGCAAAAAGGAAGGGTTATAATTTTAGCAGTCTATCTATGTATGTTTGTATTTACGTATGTTCCTTTGTAGCGCCTGAACTATTCATCTGATTCTGATAAATATGGTGTCAATCAATTCGTTACTATGGCCTGGGTATCTGTGGCCCGGGTAACAGAGGCTAAAAAAACATGTTTGTTTAACAGATTTTAACTAAATTTTTTGCTTGTTGTTTTGTAAAGTCAGAGTAAGTATTAGTGGTTATGCCATACTTTATAAATGACTAGGGGACGCCTCGCGTTTTCACCCGCGTAGTTCCCGTTCCGTAGCTTCCCAACGGTGAAAGAATTTGTGAAATCGGTCCAGTAGTTTTTAAGTTTATTCGTTATATACAATAAAAAACTTTTTTGCAAAAAAATACTACCGACTTCCAAATGAAAAACTACAAAGTGAAAAATAACTTAACTTTTGGAAGTCGGTGTCTTTCGTAGGAATAAGGTCCCTTTAACTCCAGAATAGATTAACCGAATAACATGAAACTTGAACATAACCGGTGAAATGAGAGATCTGCGTAGCCTTTTAGAGAGTACTGGCGTGATGTTATGTTATGAAATGGTATAAACAACAAACAGACATGCGATTGCAGCAATCCCGAGAGTTTTGCCGTTATTTATTGAAGAGTTCTGTTGTGTATCTCCGAAGTTCTTCATCAGACGTTCACCAAATTAAAATGGGACCAATTTAGAAACATACTCTTTCAAACAAAAAAAGAATTTTCAAAATCGGTCCACAATTGACGGAGATATCGGTGAACATACATAAAAAAAAAAAAACATACAAGAAGTCGAACATAGAACCTCCTCCTTTTTTGTAAGTCGGTTAAAAATACAAATCATTCCTCTTTATTTGTAATATTAGTATAGATATAGACAAGATACTATACTCTATACTAGTGACATTATACCAACGAAAGCGTCGCGACAGCGAATGGTATAAAAACTTAAATAATAACTTTTTTGCAAAAAAATACTACCGACTTCCATATGAAAAACTACAAAGGGAAAAATAACTTTATTTTTGGAAGTCGGTGTCTTTTGAAGATACCAATTATTTGCGATATGGACACCGACTTCCAAAAATAAAGTTATTTTTCCCTTTGTAGTTTTTCATATGGAAGTCGGTAGTATTTTTTTGCAAAAAAGTTTTTATTTTTCCCTTTTTAGTTTTACCTACCTAATAGGCAAGTTGTTTAGTAAGTACCTATTACGCCAGAACAGATTACCCGAAAAACATGAAACTTGAACATAACCGGTGAAATAAGAGTTCTGCGTACCCCTTTCAGTATACTGGCGTGATGTTATGTTATGAAATGGTATAAACAATAAACAGACATGCGATTGAAGCAATCCCAAATGATTTGCCGTTATTTATTGAAGAGTTCTGTTGTATATCTCCGAAGTTCTTCATCAGTTCTTTAACACATTAAAATGGGACCAATTTCGGAACATGTTCATTCAAACAAAAAAAGAATTTTCAAAATCGGTCCACAATTGGCGGAGATATCGGTGAAAATACATAAAAAAAAAAAAAAAAAAAAAAAAAAAACACAAGAAGTCGAACATAGAACCTCCTCCTTTTTGGTAAGTCGGTTAAAAAATATATGGGAGCGATCAAAATGTCACGTAATCAATCCCTTACATTTTGGAAGTTGCCCAACGCTATCGTTGACTCTTGAACACGAATAACACTTTGCCAAGACTCTAAGGTTTATTTAGTCTGGTGACAGTGCGATAGTTTACAACATATTTTATATTTCTATGGTTTCAACGTTAGTAAAGTTTCAATTTGGTAGGCTTTATTTTTGAGATGGTGTCTAAACAATTAATTTAGGGAAATTCTACAATAAATCTATTTGTCGCATCATGGGTGAACGATTGCAAACCATCGGGCAGTTAGGAAGTTATTCCCTTAGGTAAAGACATAATGTGTAGGCAGGTAGGTGGGTACGATCGTGAAAAAGAAATCACTCAAATTATTCAATAAACTGAGTTTATTCAAATAATCACAGTTACAATCTTGCTTACTAATATTACGGATCGACAGTGATTCTACGACGCTTTAGCTCTAAGGCGGTCAGTACTCAACTGCCATATTCTGCTGTCACCACCACGCAAGTGGTTAGAAAAAGCGCGCCAATACAATACTTCAAATAACAAATTCAGCATTTATCAAATTAAGATCTCCAACAAAGGATAATTATATTATACATAAGAAAGGACATATAAATAACGAGCGATTATTTCAAAATATATGGCTATTGACTTACCCAACCAAAATTTTCCTATTGCCTCACCACGGAAAGTTTCTACATCTAATTGTGATTTACCCTTAATGCCGAGGTATTTATGGTCGGTGGAATTATTCCCAGAGCCTACATTTGTTTGTATCCTCAATAGATTTGTGATCGTTGACCCTCAGACGCCACAGGTGATCCAGATTAATGAAATTATATGGGTCGCGTGTTACCTACCGACATACCTTTAAGTAGGTATACGTTGTACCTACCAGGGATGAAGCAAGCCATTTAGGCTTAGCACTCACTGCGGTTTTCAGCCGTGCGGATAAAAATCGCAAATTCTGTGACATGGAAATTGTACACACGTTTCGTACCCTTAACGGAGCCCTATTGCTGTCACTTACGTGTCTGTCTGTCCATCGTCTATCACACAGGTTTTACAGCCAAACTGTTGGAGCTACAGTCTTCCAATTATTATCACAGTATAAGCATCTTGTTTACCCACAGCCAAAAACAAAAAAAAAATGAAAAGTGGGACCCCCTTAAAAACGGTACGATTACTTGCAGAATTTCCGTACTTACGAAGGGCGGTACCGAATTTACAACCCTGGTTACTTACCAGCACATAAGTAAGGGTAAGCATTTTCTGATATGAAACCCGAAACTTTTATCTTCATTTCCTGTTATTGGAGCAACAAGAAAAATTATTTGTTTTGACAGTGTTTGTAATACGGTAATACCTATGACATGGATATCCTTTGCTGGTTTTATTAATCAAACAAAATGTTATCGACAAGGGCTTTTAAGAACAACTGCAGGTCTACTAAGTAGGTAAGAAAAGACAATCAAATTTTTTATGAGTGCATGGTTTTTTGATGTGTACTATAGTATAACAAGTAAAATTTCAAAGTTTATAAAACCGTGGACACATTTATCTTGCGAAAACACACCGATTCAAACAGTAAAACGCCCATAACTTTTGAATGGCTGAACCGATTTTATTAAAACATAGCTAAGAACACTCTCGACATAATCACCTGTCAGACAAATAAAAAACTAAATCAAAATCGGTTCATCCGTTTAGGCGCTATGATGCCACAGAAAGACACACAGATACACCGATACACAGATGACACAGCAACACACGTGAAACTTATAACACCCCTCTTTTTCCGGCGGGGGTTAAAAAAGCAACGATAAAAATTATATTGCTGCCAAATAACCTGGGGATAAACCGTAAAGTTATTTTGTTGTTGTTACCAAACGTAGAAATTTGTTTTGCCCTTTATTTACAATAATTGTGAGTTTTGTACACAAAACTTAAATTTAAGTATTCTAATCTATATAGCAACTAGTACCTAAATATATTTTTTTTCCTGTTACTGTTTCACATTTTTGCAATCTCCAGTCTCATACAAAACGTAATGACAAGAAGCTATTACTACCTAACGTTGCGCAAATCGCACTCTTTTGTTTCATCAGCGAACACAACAAAAATATAATTAAGCCCATTATTAAGAAACTTAACGTAAACACTATGCAGTGTTTTTAAACCCCGCCGGAAAAAAAGGGGTGTTATAAGTTTCACGTGTGTTGCTGTGTATCTGTGTATCTGTGTGTCTGTCTGTGGCATCATAGCGCCTAAACGGATGAACCGATTTCAATTTAGTTTTTTTTTTGTTTGAAAGGTTATTTTGTCGAGAGTGTTCTTAGCTATGTTTGAATAAAATCGGTTTAGCCGTTCAAAAGTTATGGGCGTTTTACTATTTGAATCGGGGTGGTTTTGCAAGATAAATGTGTCGGGGGTTTTTAAATTTTTAAATTTTACTTGTTTGTCCGTCAGGTATATTAATAAAAATTATTGGGCACGTATTTTTCTTTTGACACGTCAACATAAAGTGACGACGATTATAATAATAATGCACAGAAATATCGTGTGACCTCACGCCGTTAGTACACTTTATACTGGCATAGTGACGTCACAAGCCCCCACTCTTGAACTTTGATAGAATAGAATAGAATAGAATATACTTTACTGTACACCATAAAAGTTACACATCTATTTTATAAGAAAAAAAAAAAAAAATATCTTTGTAAATTTTTAACCGACTTACCAAAAAGGAGGAGGTTCTATGTTCGACTTCTTGTATATTTTTTTTTTTTTTTTATGTATTTCTCTTGTCTTTCTTTTTTTTTCCCATTTTGTTTGCGATATGGACACCGACTTCCAAAATTAAAGTTATTTTTCACTTTGTAGTTTTTTTTTGGAAGTCGGTAGTATTTTTTTGCAAAAAAGTTTTTTATTTTTGCCTTTTTAGTTGTATCTAACTAAAATAGGTAAGTTGTTTAGTAAGGTAATAAGGCCAGAATCCAATTCGATACGTTAACAAACCAGACCTTGAAAAGTATTCGATATAGGTTGGGGGCTACCTTTTGTGAGAACTTTTAATTAAAACTCCAACGAACTTGCGGCCAACGTTGCTATTATTCACCAACGAGAAATAGCCGATAGTTTTTAAACTCAAAATTTTGGTTTATAAAGGTGGAGTTAAAATTTTATACAGCCTTTAGTTCATTCAATGGGTTTTTTATTTCACCTACATTATTTTAGAGGGTAATTCTCTTTTGATAAATTGGTTTTCACAAGGAAAGAGAAGATTTAAATTCAGCGAAGTCTAGCATCTTTCATAGCAGAAATAATGTCAAAGCAAACCCCGGGTTACGCTTTTGCATTTCAGGAAACCTATTTAATATGGTAATTAGAACACAGTTTATTTTTGAGACCTAATTATTTCTGTTTCCTTCGTACACACTTTTAATTTAGTAGCACACCTGTTTTAAGAACAAGCCATCTAAGTTATCTCATGATATCCAATAGATAAGTAAACTTATTTCGATATAATAGGACCAGTATTACTTGAGACGTGCTGTCCTTGGAGGAGTAGACACCCAGTAGAAGTTTAAGAACTATTTAGTTGATCAGGGGTCTACCAAAAGTTGTCGATTTAGGATATATTTTCTTGTAAGCGATATTTTCGTCGACCTCCGTTGGGGGATAAAGTGACGTTGTAACGAGACGTTGGCTTTGAAGGGTATACCTTTGTCACAGGTGACAAAGGAAATTAGAAGCGTGACGCGAAATATGACGTTATTACAAAACTGTTTAGGACGTAAATGGAATAATCGGTTTTTAAGATCACAAGAAATTAGCAACCTATACTCTGATCTTAATTTACTTGCTGTCTGTAAATGTACCACCCAATCCAATTATTTTAGCCCACCCAAAGTCTAACCCTGGTTAGTCATTAATCTCCTTTGAGTTGGAACTTTAGTATGATTTTCAGGTCCGAACTCGAAATCAGCAATTTGTAAACATTATGATCATTGATCAAACCTTCTTTAAAAAAAAATAACATGTAATATTATGTATTTATGTTTATTTGTAAGTTTATGTTTAGTTCTTTATATAGCTATTTAATTTTTATGTATTTTTTTAATGTAACAGTGCACCACAAGGCAGGCTATGAGGCTACCCTCTGTTTTATTTTAAGTTCTTTAAGTCCATCCAAAGGTTGTCCGTGTGATGTGTCAGCGATAAGACCACCTTTGTACCCATAGTATTAAGTTGTTGTAATAGTTATGTGTAATTTCTTTTAGGTATACAACAAAGTATATTCTATTCTATGAACAAACTTAAAATAATGCAGTTGTCAGGTATCGTAATGAAAGCTTCATTGCGACCTATTTCGATAAAATTCGAATAGGCTCATTCATAATATTAGAGTTCCCTCCAGTCCAGTCCTTCCCTTCGCGTCTCACATCCACCGGACTCTCACAGGACCCACCGGACGCCTTGACTAGGACTAACTTATCCCGAGTAAAAGGCACAGGAGTGAAGCCGCGGGTAAATTTTACGAGGAAGACTTACATTCTACACACTATCAACAGGGGATTACAGCGAAGTACTTTTACCTTGACCCAACGTCATAGTTATTAAAACCAACCCAAAACTAAGGGTCATATTCGTCATCGTTGACACACACCTGCATCATTTCAGAAGGATTAAGGCCTGATATCTCGCTAAGGTGTACCTTTGGGAGGACCCAACTTAAAATGAAAATACAGGAGGCCACCTGTGTCCTTCCCATGTATGTTTGATATATTATGTACCTACATATATGATTCCTCTTGTATACGGGTGCGCTGTGGTTTTTAGGAAAGCCTTTGCATTTGGTTTTGACATGGGAAAACAAGTCATGGTTGTGTGTGTAAGGGTATATCACGGACCTCCATGAAATTCTTGAATAAATTTCTCTAGTAGCTTTTATTAATGTTTTTGTCAATCTGTTGTTTTCTGAAAAACTTGCTCAAATCTTTTATATTTAAAATTTAATACCAAAGATATTTTCGGGATCAGACGGATCTTGCAGAATCTAAAACTACTTATACAGCAAATTCTCCTAAAAATACGTAACAGAAAAAGGAGTATACAGATTAAAGCTAATTTTATAGGCAAAGGCTTCATCAACCAACCAACTAGATATAACAACCAACAAAAGATTTTCGCAAAGAGGACTACCGTTGGTTTGGTCGCAGATGGTCTTACTCAGCGAAAGGAGAGCACTTCGGCGTTCTGCAGAGCAATAGGGACACAACTGGGTCAAGGGTCCAGGAAGGTACGCTCGTCCGTTTAACTCGTTAACTCTGTATTGAAACGACTAGATTCGCAAAACTAGCACGGAAGTAAACATTGAATATAAATGAATGTAGAAGAAGATTTGGCAGCAATGCAACATCTAATTCATAAGTGCACACTTCTAGAAAAGTACAAATAAATTGTTACAATTTGTTGCCTAGAATCCATATAGGTACAATAAAATAAAACAGAAATAAAAATGTAACAGAATTTGCTTGAAACTATATTGTTTTTAATTAACCCCCGCCGGAAAAAAAGGGGTGTTATAAGTTTCACGTGTGTTGCTGTGTATCTGTGTATCTGTGTATCTGTGTGTCTGTCTGTGGCATCATAGCGCCTAAATGGATGAACCGATTTCAATTTAGTTTTTTTTGTTTGAAAGGTAATTTTGTCGAGAGTGTTCTTAGCTATGTTTGAATAAAATCGGTTCAGCCTTTCAAAAGTTATGGGCATTTTACTGTTTGAATTGGGGTGTTTTCACAAGACAAATGTGTCGGGGGTTTTTTAAATTGTGAAATTTTACTTGTTGATAAGTTTAACTGAAAGAATGAGATGATGAAACCAACCATGTCAAATTCAGTGAATTATCATTTGGTAGCTAGGTAAACCCGGTCCCATGTTTTTTTAACCCCCGCCGGACAAAGAGGGGTGTTATAAGTTTCACATGTGTTGCTGTGTATCTGTGTATCTGTCTGTGGCACCATAGCGCCTAAACAGATGAACCGATTTTGATTTAGTTTTTTTTGTTTGAAAGGTGATTTTAGCGACAGTGTTCTTAGCTATGTTTGAATAAAATCGGTTCAGCCGTCAAAAGTTTTGGGCGTTTTACTGTTTGAATTGGGGTGTTTTCGCAAGATAAATGTTTTGGGGGTTTTTTAAATTTTAAATTTTACTTGTTACGATCTTCATATTCACAATTATGTCTATTCATTCACGTCTAGCTCCCAGAACGGTGACAGTCAACCCCATCTGTCAACTTAGGTGTGAATCAATGCGATGTCCAGCTATAATGTGTTATGCTATGGTTCCAGCACTGAATTGACAATCTCTGCTGGAATTTGAATGCAATTTAAGAAGAAGAGTTAGATTCAGCTGTACCTTTAGCCTACATCTGCATCTGTCCTGATTCGTGTGTTGTGTGTGCTCCTGATCCTCTGTGCTGAAATTGAGATAAAGAGAGAGAGATTATAGAATCGTTGGTTTGTTTGTAAAAATAAGTTCTGAAGAAGAACAAGAACTTGAGGTACTACTTATGGTAGGCATCGCATAAACTCAGTTCTAGATTTTTATTGCTATAGTTAATTTGCATTTCTGTGACTGTACTTCGTACGTGCAACGGTTTAGGCACAGCTGAGTTATAGAATGCTGTGTCATCTATCACTCTTTATCCCTCGTTCCATGTTGTACAAGTCAGTCGAGAGAAACATGGCCCATTCCGGTGTTTGCACGGGACAGGTTGGCACACGGTCATTATTTGCACGCCATTGCCGACATGTGCAATTGTGCATTGTGCACTCCGTATTCAATCGAGTGTTTCTGCTAAATCTGAAGTTGATTCAACCTAGACTTAACTACTCGCACTTTAGCAGCATTGCGTGTTTTCATGTTAAAGACCACTTAACTTTTGCCACTTGCGTTATCGGAAGATTTGTATTTATCAACTTTAATCAAGAAGCAAATCGAAACTGCGCTAATTATACAATTTATGCGTGACATTCTCACACTCTTCCCATAAACTTTCGTCCATCAATTTATCAAATGTCTCTGTCATAAAAAAAACTGAACTCAACAATGACATTCATGTCTGTCTGACAGTGCCCACTATCTAACAATTTATTATCCAACCATAACACTTATAATATTCCACCGTGTGAGAGAAAATGAAATAAAGCCAAAGAGCCATCAAGACCGCGATTTTCCTTTCTCAGTTTCTCACCATTAGAAAACAGATTTCCCTCTATATTTACTTTGTGGAAATCATTATGAAGGTTTGTGTTTCCCACCGCTATTATTTAAGGTCCCTAACAGTTTATTTTGGGGTACAGCGGTACCCCGGGGTTCTGTTTCCAAGGGTCCATGTTTGGGATTAGTGTGGTAGATTTCGACGTATTTCATAAGCGCTCGGGCTGAGTAAATTGCGTTCAGTTATGTTTGAACTTTACATGGTATGTGTTTAGTGGTAGTTACTTGGTTGTACCTTTTGGGAAGATATTGCGTCTATGACTTAACAAACGTGTACAGTGGGAACAACAATATGTTTACCCTTACCCAGCCCTGTGCTAACATATATGATTCATGACTCTCTGTATCTGGTATAGTGGGACTATTAAGTTGGTGCCCGTACGCGTACTATTAAAATCTCTGAGAATTAGTTTGCATTTTGGTTATTTATTTCTTGTCATTTATATGTTTTATAAAAAATATCTAAAATCCAATGGCACGTATAGTATCTTCCTAGAAATACCAATAAAATATCTATTGACAGATTTAGGTATGACAACAACAATAATATAACAAATGTTTGAGCTCTTGTATTGATAGATACAATCACAGATCACGATGCTTACCGAACGCTTTGTTTACACAGCACCGCCTCTTTATTTAATGTCTCCGTTGACACGAGTACCTAACCTTTTGTTTGCTGACATGGCAACAAAGAAGCTAATGTAAATAATTACAACATAATTTCATTACACTTATTCTCGACTCAATTAAGATATAACGATCGCAACAAAGTACTGAAAAAAGCCATTAAAATAAAATGAACAAAAGCAGCAGTAAAGACAAACTGTAATTACCAGATATTATTCCTGTTACATTTTCAATGCGAACAAATAATGAATTAAGGCTGAGTACACATGATCGCTTTTTCTAGCGTCATATTTCACAGCTCGTCGCTCCGAACGGAATATCGGTGGCACACCGTTGTGTAAGAGCGGTAACTGCGAGTTAATTGCACGCTGGTGTACAACCGACTTAATTGTGTGAATGGTATGCCTGGTTTAATGAATCGTTCGTCGATAGAAAATTAAAATCAATAGCCTTCGGGTTGAGCTCGACGTAACTGATATTGTGGTTGAGTGTTTCGCTTTACTTATAATGAGACTTCGCAAGGTCGGACGGAGGATGAATCTTGAAGGTTGTAACAATGTTTTGCGCGTAATTCAGTTTTATTATCAGTCACTATGATACTTTAAGTTAAATATCGAACTCATATACAAAATACACCGAGAGACAATTAAAATAATGTTGACCAAACAAGACATACATATAATATCATTTCGCAATATAGTTCGTAATTTTTAATTTATGTTTAACTAGCTTCTGCCAGCGGCTTTGCCCACGTATATTATACATATAAACCTTCCTCTTGAATCATTCTATCTATTAAAAAAACCGCATCAAAATCCTTTACGTAGTTTTAAAGATCTAAGCATACATAGGGACAGACAAACAGCGGGCAGCGACTTTGTTTTATACTATGTAAACTTGAAGCAATAAAATCTATATCAAGTATTTTGTGTCATCATTACTAACCTTTTAATTGGCAATTCATAAAAATATCTTTCACTTACGTCTACAACTTGTACAATAGTTACAACAACGCACTAAACACTGCAAATAGTCATCATAGCGTATGTAAGATTTTTTAAAGCTTTATTTACATCTAAATTTATATGAACTTGGACATCAACCACAAAGAATACCGTAACTTCTAAACCCAAAATTTCAAATATTTAATCACCATCAGAATAATACAAAACAAAAGTCAAATTAATTTTGCATCTACCCTCATTAACATCAATATTTTTATTAATAAGTTCTACATCTCGCAAGCGAAGTTTTGTTCCCATTTAGATACTTATGAAACTATTATTTTTATAGAACTGGTGTCCGTGTATACTCAGGAAGCCAGTTGGGGGATCTGGTGTCCTTCTTCCCCTGTACTATGATAACGAGTGTCTTAACGAAGGCATTACTTATTAGTAAAACGTATTCCAAAGACTCCATGTTGTAGTACCCTTCTGCTATTGCGAAAGTCTGGCAATATTTGTGTGTTAATTTGCTGAGCGTAGCTGGACGCCCCTACTGAGTATACAATTTGACACCTTTTTGGGTATAGTATTTTTTTAAACATTTTCTTTAAAGATACAAGAAATAAAACTAGTTTTATTATTTACAATGAAACAACAAAAAGGAAAAACTAAAATGTAATTGTTTTCTTAGCTGGATACCCCTAATGAGTATGCAATTTGACACTTTTTAGGGTTCCGTAGCCAAATGGCAAAAAACGGAACCCTTATAGATTCGTCATGTCTGTCTGTCTGTCCGTCCGTATGTCACAGCCACTTTTTTCCGAAACTATAAGAACTATGCTGTTGAAACTTGGTAGGTGGATGTATTCTGTGAACTGCATTATGATTTTCACACAAAATTAGTAAAAAAACAATAAATTTTGGGGGTTCCCATACTTGAAACTGAAACTATTTTTTTTTTCCATCAAACCCATACGTGTGGGGTATCTATGGATAGGTCTTCAAAAATGATATTGAGGTTTCTAATATATTTTTTTTCAAACTGAATAGTTTGCGCGAGAGACACTTCTAAAGTGGTAAAATGTGTGCCCCTCCCCCCTGTAACTTCTAAAATGAGAGAATGATCAAACTAAAAAAAATATATGATGTACATTACCATGTAAACTTCCACCGAAAATTGGTTTGAACGAGATCTAGTAAGTAGTTTTTTTTAATACGTCATAAATCGTGCGCAATCCGATTCGCACTTGGCCGGTTTTTAATTGTATTGTTGTATCGTATTATTATTATTATATTTCATTATATTAATTTTGAGACAGCATTTTATTAAGACAATAAGGAACAAAACTTGTTTAATTGTTTACAATGAAAAAGCAAAAAGGAAAAATTTAAAAACATCCTGAGATTCGAACTCAAGACATAAAGCGTTCACTGATAATGAAACTAGTGTTGTGATTTGTGATCCAGTTAGAAATTCTTACACAAAAGAAGACGTGGGTTCGAATCTCCGCATTGATGTTTCTTTATTTATGGTTATTTTTACCCGACTGCAAGGAAAGGGCGTATATTGTATGCATGTATGGAATATTCTTTATTACCTCATATCTTTCAAACCACTAGACGGATTTATATAATAAAGACATCGTTAGATACGTCTTGAGCGCCCTAGTGTTCTTAGATAGGTGAAATTACAAGTAAAATTTCACAATTTAAAAAACCCCCGACGCATTTATCTTGCGAAAACACCCCAATTCAAACAGTAAAATGCCCATAACTTTTGAACGGCTGAACCGATTTTATTCAAACATAGCTAAGAACACTCTCGACAAAATTATCTTTCAAACAAAAAAAACTAAATCAAAATCAGTTCATCCGTTTAGGCGCTATGATGCCACAGACAGACACACAGATACACAGATATACAGATACAACATGGCGGATTTTGGGCGCCATATTGTGCGGGTACCTATTTTTATTTTCTTCCAAACCCATCGAATGGGGTATCAAAATGTAATCACTTATATGTTTAAAAGTACCTAATTTGAAAAAAAGTTATAACTAAAAAGTCGTAAATAAATAAAAAAAGTACATTTCAAAATCAAAAACCCGATTGCTTGAAGCAAACTAAAAAGCTGTAAACAAGAAAAACCATGCTGTGCAGTCGAAGGATCTGGGGTTGGCTAATTCGCGAATATGTACCCTACAACATCACATCATGATTTTTCTTGCTTACAGCTTTTTAGCAGTCGGGTTATTGATTATTTTATTGACTTTTTAACCCCCGCCGGAAAAAGAGGGGTATTATAAGTTTGACGTGTGTATCTGAGTATCTGTGTATCTATGTGTCTGTCTGTGGCATCATAGCGCCTAAACGGATGAACCGATTTTAATTTAGTTTTTTTTGTTTGAAAGGTGATTTTTTCGAAAAGTTATGGGCGTTTTACTGTTTGAATCGGGGTGTTTTCGAAAGATAAATGTGTCGGGGGTTTTTTAAATTTTGCAATTTTACTTGTTCTATTTAGGTACTTCTTTTATCTTTTTAGTAAATTCACATGTAGGTTAACACACAGTATATCCACAAAGTATAATAAAATAGTTTTCTATCTACCCTCAATACCACCAATATTGTTATCAATAAGTTCTACATCTCGCAAGCGAAGTTTTCGTCCCAATTAGATACATAGTAACCTATTCGTTTTGTAGAACCGGGGTCCGTGTATACTCAGGAAGCCAGTTGGGGGATCTGGTGTCCATATTCCCCTGTACTATAATGAGTATCTTTAGGAGGCATTACTTATTAGTAAAAGGTATTCTAAAGATTCCTTGTAGTACCCTTCTGCTATTGTGAAAGTCTGGCAATATTTGTGTGTTACTTTGTTTATCGTAGCTGGACGCCCCTACTGAGTATACAATTTGACACCTTTTTAGGTTTAGTATTAATAAAAAATAAATAAAACATATTTTTAAAGATACAAGAAAATAACTTTTATTATTTTGTTTTTTTACAACGACAAAACAAAAAGAATATTTTCTATTTTTAAGTTTGTATTGTATTTATTATTTTGTTATTATTATTACATTGTAATTACTTTAGAAAGCATTTTTTATGTTAACAATGAAAAAACAAAAAGGAAAAATTAAAACACTTGCTGACATCCGAACTCAAGACAACACGTTCATTGACTATGAAACTAATAAACCATATCGAATTCGTAACTCAAAAGAAGACTTGGGTTCTAATCTCAGAACTGATATTTATTTCTGGTCTATTTTAGGTACCTCTTTCATTATTTTTGACCGACTTCAAAAAAAGGATGAGGTTCTCACTTCGTCAGAATGTTTATTTTGTATAGCTGTTCATGTGATATCTGCGCAAATTGTTTTGAAGAGGTAGTTCCTTTTATATTTGGTAAAGTTCTGATGAAGAACTTCGGAGATATACCACTCTCAAAAATAAATGGCGGCAAATCGCCCAGGATCGTTGCAATTGCATGTATGTATGTTTGTTGTTTACACAATAATATCTTTACATAATATCACGACAGTACACTCTTAAGGGGTACGCAGTTGTTACAGTTCACCAGAGGTCACCCTGCTCGTTTCACTCGTGACGTATTATTGGGGTTGTCTGTTCGGGCATAAGTATTTTTTTTCTAAACCGATCTTCTTCCGTAGCTTTTTTATTTGAATTGGACCTTGAATATCAAAAATGTAACAGCATTCTCCTAAAGTTTTAATATTAAATGTTTTATGATTGAGATATTATTAGGTTTATTTGTATGTCAATCCCAAGGCATGGTAGATATCTATCTATGCGCTGGTTTGGACTTGTACTACGAAGATAAACAACGAAAGTACCTCACTAATAAGTTATAGATGTGAGGTAACCACTAAAAATAAATAATAAAAAACCTTTTAAAACAAAAAAACTTAGAAACAAAACCATAATCACCGACTTCCGAAATTAAAATTATTTTGCTCTTTGTAGTGTTTTTATTTGGAAGTCAGTTGTATGTTTTTCGTAAAAAGGTTTCGTTTACCGAAACTTCTTAATACAAACTTTCAAATGATCAGTCAGGCTAATACGAAACAAATGACAATTTATTTTGCATCTACCCATATACCGTCAATATTTTTATCAATGAGTTCTACATCTCACAAGCGAAGTTTTCTGCCGATTTAGATACATAGGGACCTATTATTTTTATAGAACTGGTGTCCGTGTATACTCAGGAAGCCAGTTGGGGGATCTGGTGTTACTCTTCCCCTGCATTACTCGTATGAATGGTTATCTTGAGAAGGCATTACGTAAATGTAAAAGGTATGCAAACGTCTAGCAATATATATATATGTTTCAATGAAGCTGGACACCCCTACTGAGTATACAATTTGACACCTTTTTTAAGTAATAGAATACTTAATTTAAAAAAATAAGTAACCAAGTATATTTTTTCTTTAAAGAAATTAGAAAAAAAAATGTTTTTAATTATTTACAATGAATAACAAGTAAAATTTCAAAATTTAAAATCCCCCGACACATTTATTTTGCGAAAAAACCCCGATTCTAACAGTAAAACGCCCATAACTTTTGAACAGGTTAACCGATTTTATTTAAACATAGCTAAGAACACTCTCGACAAAATTACCTTTCAAACAAAAAAAAAATCAAAATCGGTTCATCCGTTTAGGCGCTATGATGCTACAGACAGACACACAGATACACAGACACACATATTCACAGATACACAGCAACACACGAGAAACTTATAAAACCCCTCTTTTTCCGGCGGGGCTTAAACAGGAAAAACATCCAGAGATTCGAACTCAAAACAATGCGTTCTCTGATGATGAAACTTGCATAATGATCCAGTTCGAAAACGTGAGTTCGACTCTCAGCATTGGTGTTACTTTTTGGTTTATTTTAGGTACCTCTTGATTATTTCACAAACTGTAATATCGTGATTCTGACTTTTATTTCCTCACAGTTTTTTTGTTACAAAATATTCTGTTACAAAATTTTCTCCGATACCCAAAAAGTAATTTGGGCACCTGGCCAGCCATAGAAATGGGCCTAAGGCTTTCCTTTTGTAGGAAAACACCATAACAGTATCAGAGTGCGTTATAACTTATAATCCCGAGGCCTTTCCCTCATGGTGGGGCCATAAAACATGTTGAATTTGTTTTGTCCGACCGACGCGGGCGACGTCGCGTCGTACTGTCGCCCGCCGCTATGTTTTCATTTAGTTTTTACGAGCGCAAACAATGTTCCCGCTCGCTTCTTGCTGTGAGGGCGTGGTTGAATTGAAAATGTATGGAGTGCAAGGTTCGGTTTCGTATTTTGTGGCACCTGAAAATGGTCGAACTAATTGAATGGAATTTTGTGGTGCACAGTTGTATCATTTATGAGAAATGAGTGAGTGAGTGAGACACGCAACCAAACATGATACAACAACGATAGACTATTAGCATCAGCCAACGGCTTCGCTCGCCCGCTTAATAGTTGGAAAATAGAGTAGAAAAAACAAATATGTCGTTATCCAAGATCAGATTTTGCGGTTTCGGTGTGAAAACGTAATAATACTATGGATAGTATGCAATAATAACTATTAGATATTTGACAAGATAGAAATAGCGATGGTGGACCAAAACAGTGTCCTCGGATGACTAAGAGAAAACCTGATTTTTGAAGTCGATACGATGGTTAGGTATGACAAAATGGAGATAGTGGTAACAACTATCTAGTCATTGGCAAAAATTCGCCTCAAAGCCTGGAGGTTGCTAAACAGCAATAGGAACTTAAAGATCATCCAGAAAGTATTTATCATAACTCAGTGATGTTGTTTGCGATTGCCTGAAGTCGTTAGATCAGGTACAGCAAATCAAATCTTGGACATCAAACATTCAACCAATTTCATTAACTATTCCTAAGAAAACGCCTGTAATAAAATCATCCGCAATTTAGTTTTATTAAATTGTTTGTCATGTCCGCGACAAATTGTCGTCACAACCTGTCGGATGACCCGGTAGAAAACAACGATCCGTGATGTCCCAATAAAAAGTTATTTGCGAAATTATACCGGCGCCACCGGGACGCTTATTTGGATGGAAATCGATATCTTGATACAGTAGAAATAGAATGTAGGTGAATTGTGCTGTACGGTGAAGCTACCCACATTATTTAGTAGCTGGTTTTGGGTTGCATGTTGTTTGGTTCAGCTTTTCATACCTGAAAAGGGCTAACCTTTAGAAATGTATGTATGTGTTGTGTATGTGTTTAGGAATGTATGAGGATTTAACTGTTCTGTACCATCTGGCAAATGTTGACAAAGCTAGCTGGTAGGCTGGCTATCTTGGTATTTCCAAATATAATATCAACAACTCGGTTCTAAAATTGTTTTTATTGCATGGCAGATAGTAGTGGGTGGTACATAATTTCTATTCGCATGTTTAGTCTCGCTATCTCCAGAGACTTTGGGCTATATTTTACCATCTGCAGGTCCAAACTGATCTACCCAGCTACTGTTTAAACCTACTGGAGAAACACATCCCTGGTAATGCTAGGACAATCCGTGACTTTGCCAAAACGTTCATAGAAAATCTTCTTTAGTGACTTCACAGATACGTCAGTCTTAATGGATAAGCACCTTCATTTATTATGAGATGTGTATAATGTTGATACCCAGAAGTTTATATTTCACGTAATGTTCATAGTAACCCGTCTTGTATTGTTCGCCTTAATACTGTTCTGTATATTTTGGATTATTACCTAATCTTAAATTGTGTGCTACCGTCAATGTTAACTCAGTATCGTAATTAAATATTGATATTATAATCTACGGCTTATGTTCATCTTTTGTTTCAAACTGGATAATATTCTTATCGCTTCTTTGTAAAATCAACTTAGCTAGTTTTTCCAGAACGTGATTTTGTAACATCAGATTTTAAAACCTGCTTCATTCAAGTTAATATGTGAAAAAGAACATACCTATACAGAATTTAGTGTAGGTTTGAAAGTGAAACACCTAGTTACTTTTCAATGGCATATATTATTTCAGGTGATAGTTAATTTCACTTACATGATTTAATTGAATTATACCTGACAAATCATGTATTGTCAAGTGTAATTCAATCAAATAACACGCGAAGATGTGTGAGCCTATGTAGCTTTAATCTTGTAGATCTATGAGGTTAAATATATTTACAAATCAAGACTCAAGGCCGAGAAACATATAGGCCCGGTGTAAAAATATCTATGAAAACGGCTACGTTTACAGGATTAAATAAAAACCTCTAAGTCCTTTGGCTATAAGTCGTTTACCTGTAAGTCTTGTTGGTGTCAACAAAACGTTACTTTGACTTATACCGGCACCGAATGCACAGTACTCCATCCAGCGGAACATAGTGAACTTCACCAAATCATTGGTTTATCTTATGGGGGCCATACCCACTACCCACGGAACCCACCACGCTTCCGCTGCAAGATTTTTATACTTGTCATTTGTTTTTTTTTGATAAAACTCACCCATTCGGCTGCTGCTCCTGATTTTCATCAGCATCATTACTGACGATAGACTCTAACATTTGTATCTTCAACATTGTAGTGCGTCACATGACAGTGAACTCACTTTTTGGCACTTACACACTCGACAACACTTAGTAAAACCTTCACTGATTAACTTTAATAATATTCAACACTGAGATTTCTTCGGGAGTTGTTTGTTGATGACCTGAAACAAAAAATAAAACCATTTGTTAATTTTACAATGACTAGTACTAATGTAAGACGTAGTATTATTCAAATGATAAGGTGCTATGTAATTTAAATTGAAATACATAAATAAACTATGGAAAAGATACTGTTAAATATTAATTTAAAATCTAAACATACTGCACCGACAACAAACAATTATATCGACAGAATAAATAAAAATCTTTTATGCAAAAAAATACTACCGACTTCCAAATAAAAAACTACAAAGTGAAAAATAACTTAACTTTTGGAAGTCGGTGTCTTTCGTAGGAACCATTTTTTTGCGATATGGACACCGACTTCCAAAAGTTAAGTTATTTTTCACTTTGTAGTTTTTTATTTGGAAGTCGGTAGTATTTTTTTGCAAAAAAGATTTTTATTTTTCCCTTTTTAGTTTTACCTACCTAATAGCAAGTTGTTTATTAAGGTCCCTATAACACCAGAATAGATTAACCGAATAACATGAAACTTGAACATAACCGGTGAAATGAGAGATCTGCGTACCCCTTTAGAGCGTACTGGCGTGTTATGTTATGTTATGAAATGGTATAAACAACAAACAGACATGCGATTGCAGCAATCCCGAGAGTTTTTCCGTTATTTATTGAAGAGTTCTGTTGTGTATCTCCGAAGTTCTTCATCAGACCTTCACCAAATTAAAATGGGACCAATTTCGAAACATACTCTTTCAAACAAAAAAAGAATTTTCAAAATCGGTCAACAATTGATGGAGATATCGGTGAACATACATAAAAAAAAAAAAAAAAAAAAAAAAACATACAAGAAGTCGAACATAGAACCTCCTCCTTTTTTGTAAGTCGGTTAAAAAGAATATACTCGATACTTGTATAATTATCGATACTGTTAACGGGTAACAATCAAAAGAATTATATAGTGTATTCAAATTAACTATTTTTAATTCAGAAGAGCCTCTAGCTAGACAAAGTGATAATATGAGCGATGGCGATTATCGTAGAGTTCAAAATGCGTTGGCATGCGCTACCGTGTGTAAACACCAACGAACAAAGAAAAACCAAATATTCAAACAATCCAAACATTTAAAAGAATTTCACTTGTATGAGCTTCAGGTTCTTATCTCAATTCAATTCATTTCATTTATTCCACCAACAAGTAAAATTTCAAAATTTAAAAAACCCCCGACACATTTATCTTGCGAAAACACCCCGATTCAAACAGTAAAACGACCATAACTTTCGAACTGCTGAACCGATTTTATTCAAACATAGCTAAGAACACTCTCGACAAAATCACCTTTTAAACAAAAAAAAATAAAAATCGGTTAATCCGTTTAGGCGCTATGATGCCACAGACAGACACACAGATACACAGATACACAGCAACACACGTCAAACTTATAACACCCCTCTTTTTCCGGCGGGGGTTAAAATGGTAGGTACATAAAGCTCTTATATAAAATATTTAGCAACACACATTTGGCCAAAATACGTGGGACACTCAGAAAGTTTTGCGAAACTAAAAAAAATTGTTCTATACGTACATATATTTTTATTAAATCTTTTCAAAGTACTTTCCACCAGCCTCTATACAAAGATTCATGCGCCTAAACCAGTTTTCAAAACACTTTTTCCAGTCCGCCGCAGACACCTCGTTTACAGCCTGCTCGAACGCAGCCAGCGCATCTTCCGGCGACGAAAATTGTATCCCTTTGAGCTGATTTTTTATTTTTGGGAATAAAAAGAAGTCACACGGTGCTAGATCAGGGCTGTAAGGAGGGTGACCCAGGAGTTTGACTGGCGTGCTGTCCAGGAAGTCCCTCGTTTTGAGTGCGGTGTGCGCAGGTGCATTGTCGTGGTGGAGCAGTAGCCCGCGGAGCCCTGTGTTTGGTCGCTTGTTGCTTATAACAGAGAAAACTTCTGGCAAACATTTGGTAGTGTACCATTCGGCATTAATGCTTCTTTGATCCCGTAAGGGAATTGATACCAAGTGGCCAGTCAAATTAAAAAAGCTAGCGATCAAAATCTTACCCCCGCTTCTAGATCGCTTCACTTTGGTAGGCGTTGGCTCATTTTGAAACACCCAAACAGTCGACTGGCGCTTGGTTTCTGGGTCGTATTGATAAATCCAGGACTCATCACCTGTAACGATGTCGTAAACAAGCCGAGACGAGCCTGCTTCAAATTTGTTAAGCATATCACGGCACCATTCCACCCGGGCCTGCTTCTGAGCATCGGTGAGGTTGTGCGGCACCCAGCGTGATACTATCCTCCTCACGCGAAGATGGCTGTGTAGAATCTCGTGAACGCTTCCCGATCCAATCTTCAATATGTGTTGAATCTCCTGATATGTAATTCGCCTATTGTCTTGGATTAAATTTTTCACTGCTAGCACGTTTTCTTCGGTAACAGCCGTCAAAGGGCGACCGCTTCTTTCGTCATCCCCCAAAGTTGGTCGACCGCGCTTGAATTCGTTATACCAACGATACACGGTTGCCTTGGAAGGGCCTTCATCCATGAATGCCATTTGAAGTCTATCGTACGATTCATCCGGTTTCAGGCGACACTTGAAATCGTATAAAATCATAGCTCTAAAATGTTCCCGGCGCAGATCCATATTTCAGTGAGACACAATACTTTGAATTAACTCGCAAAAAATGTGGAGGGAAATTTTGAAATTGGAACTTACTTATTTTTACTTATAAATAATCATATTTTCGAAAAACATTATAACTGGCCAGTCTCCCATATATAAAAACTTTTTTTCGCAATACTTTCTGAGGGGCCTGGTATAGCATGCAATAGTACAAGTTTTTACACTTAAGATATTAACTAGGTAACATTATGTCAATTTATGTGTCTACTTAAAAGTTAAATATATCTGTGCCTTACAGGGACACTTTTGTAAGAACTCATCTATCGAATAAAACACTCTTGTAACAACCAATTCCGCAACGCAACACAAAACGCAGCACCGCCAAAAAAGTTCTAGCTTTGGAACGGGCTTTTCAAAATCTAAATGTGTAGGTTTCCTTTTATATGTGTTATTTTTACTACCTTCACAATATTTTTCCCATATAATCTCAAATTCTTCACGATATACTAGTTATGCGAGACTCAGTTTCAACGTACAGTCTTCATAAAACTTTATCAATAAGAGCTCAAGTGAGAAAATTAAAACCATCCTATCCAGTACAGAACTCTGAAGGAGTCTTACAACTGTGTACACTTTTGAAACTTTGAGCTTTAAAATTCTCTTCGACTTATGATACGAGTATCCTTTGATCAATGTCATTAATTAATTTAGTTTTGAACTGGTCTTAGTGACAACTTTTAAGTGTCGTTAGCCTAGCCTTTTCAAGAGTCCTAGCATTATAATCCAGCATCAAAAGGTTTAATTAGACTTCATAATCTCTCATCATAATCAGCGTCAAAACCCACTATCATGACACAGTTATAGATTGACAAAATATCAACATCAAATACATAATCCAGAAACCAATCGTTAGTATTCATGATCAGTTTTTACGGAAGGATTGTCAAGGGGTAATTTGTATAGTTGTTTTATGTTAAGGGTAGACAAGTGTCATTCTTTTACACCCTCTAGGTCGATACTATCCCTATACAAATCGTAGGATACCGCGTCATCTTCTAAGCCAAGGACCTATTCAGTCTTACAATGTCATACATTTTGATAAATTATTTTATTTCTGTAAGTTGGTTTATACAAACACTTTTACATGTCAATCATATTGTTAAAAACTAGATGAGGTCGGCGTCTTCTATCTGACTACTCTGAGAAGAAAGGCCGAAACAAACTCAGAGGTCACAGTCTCTTTTAAAGTCAAGACAACAATTTGGTTAGATCATGTGAAGACCATGTAGATTGGTGTCTGAAATGGTCTTTTGAGGAAAGAACCAGCCAGATTGAGTGAACCTGTCCAGTCAGTGCATAGCCGTTATGTAAGACAGGCAATCGACATTGTTGTCATCGCGGTTAGTATCTGGATAAGGGTGGCACAGAAGCGTTAGAATTGGCCCAAGAAAAGAGAAGCCGATGTCCAGCAGTGGGCGAAGTCAGGATGTGGATGACGATTTAAGACACAGACTGACAAAGCCGGTTCCTTAAATAACCCTAAACAGCAAAAATACTTTGAATACCTGGTCTTAGTGACAGCCTTCATGATAGTCTACAAATTATCGCAATTAATTACGTCCGTAATAGAGCATGTCAAATGGACGATGTTACGCGGAAGCCAACAATTATTTTTGTGACGGTAAAAGTTGAAATTAATAACACGTCTTCATAACTGTATCGCTTGTAGAAAGTGACAATGTAATGGTCTGAAAATAAATTTAAAAGTAAAAAGTGAGCAAAATTATGACGCTAGTGCAAGTTGATATATTATCAAGGGAGACAGAGTAAAAAAAAATTGTTTAGAAGCAACAAGTATTGCTAAATGCTACAAACACACGGATAGAAGAAGCAAATTCATTGTTATACAATATTTATATTTTCTGAGCCAGTCATAAGGTCCTCGGGACTGGATATTGGTCCCATTTTAATTTGGTGAAGATCTCATGAAGAACTTCGGAGATATACAACAGAACTCTTTAATAAATAACGGCAAATCTCTCGGGATTGCTGCAATCGCATGTTTGTTCATTGTTTATACCATTTCATAACATAACATCACGCCAGTACGCTCTAAAGGGGTACGCAGATGTGTACAGTTCACCTTGGTACACTTTCATTTCACCGGTTATGTTCAGTTTCATGATATTCAGTTAATCTATTATGTCCAAGTTTCATGTTATTCGGGTGATCTCTTCTGGCGTTATAGGTACCTTACTAAACAACTTGCCTATTTGAGGTAGGTACAACTAAAAAGGGAAAAATAAAAAACTTTTTTGCAAAAAAATACTACCGACTTCCAAATAAAAAACTACAAAGTGAAAAATAATTTTATTTTTGGAAGTCGGTGTCTTTCTTTTTGCCCATTTTTTTGCGATATGGAGTTTTTTTATTTGGAAATCGGTAGTAATTTTTTTTTTTAAAGTTTTTTATTTTTCCCTTTTTAGTTGTACCTACCTCAAATAGGCAAGTTGTTTAGTAAGGTACCTATAACGCCAGAAGAGATCACCCGAATAACATGAAACTTGGACATAATCAGTGAAATGAGAGATCTGCGTACCCCTTTAGTGCGTACTGGCGTGATTTTATGTTGTGAAATGGTATATACAATACTAGCTGTTCTCCGCGGTTTCGCCCCCGTGGGCCACCCCACAGGACGCTTTTTCGGGATTAAAAATAGCCTATGTCACTCAGGAATAATGTAGCTTTCTATTGGTGAAAGAATTTTTAAAATCGGTCCAGTAGTTTCAGAGCCTATTCGGTACAAACAAACAAAAAAATCTTATCTCTTTATAATATTGGTATAGAAACAGACATGCGATTGCAGCAATTCCGAATGATTTGCCGTTACTTATTGATGAGTTCTGTTGTATATCTCCGAAGTTCTTCATCAGATCTTCACCAAATTAAAATGGGACCAATTTCGAAATTTAAGGGATAAGCTTTAATTTAAATTTATATAAATATTTAATTAAAATAATTTGAAATTTAAATTTATTTTGTAATTTAAGTTATATAATATCTTGTGATATTATATCTTATGGTTTAATCATACTCTTTCAAACAAAAAAAATAATTTTCAAAATCGATCCACAATTGACGGAGATATCAGTGAACATATATATATAAAAATAAAAAAAAAGAAGTCGAACATAGAACCTCCTCCTCTTTGGTAAGTCGGTTAAAAATATGAAATCATAACAAAGGGATTATGCCACACAAACAATTGTATTAAATAAATAATATGAAATTATAAAAGAGAAGTCAAATTGTCTACATCGGTGGGGTTGAGTGCTACGCACTTCCCTTTCTACATCAAGGCATCATGGGCTCGGCTGCCTGACGACCACGTCTTTTCAGCCAGACTTTCAGCCACAGCCGGAGACTTTTCGCCGTGGCCTAATAGCCTTAG
The DNA here is from genome assembly GCA_949775005.1 of Orthosia gothica. Taxonomy (NCBI): domain Eukaryota; kingdom Metazoa; phylum Arthropoda; class Insecta; order Lepidoptera; family Noctuidae; genus Orthosia; species Orthosia gothica. Next base: position 17,267,975 of record OX459066.1, on the reverse strand, counting down.
ACTTCCAGCCGTGATCTATCAGTTTATTTACCCCAATCAGCCAGCCTTTTAGCCTTGATGTCCGATCCATACGTTCAGTACTTCACGGCATTCCAAATTTTTGGGTCGTTGCTTTTTCAAGGACAACCTTACCGCGTAGACACGGACTTCCCAATTTGACATCGTCAAAATTCGTATCTATCCAAAAACGCCCGAAAACTTTGCTTGCGAGATGTAGGAACTTTATAGAGAAAAAACTTTCTTCTAGGAATTTGTAATGTTCCACATTGTGTACAAAGGATCGAGACGGGGGCAGGTAACTACTTGGAACCAAAAAAATGGTCGCAACCAATCACGTGGTCGGCAAACGGGATGTCGATGACGTCAGATTTCACAACCCCTGCTGGAGATTTTTGTTCTGTAACCGATAAACAAGTTTATTGATAGTCGATTATTATGACAAAAGATCATAAAATTGGAAAAAAAAAATGCGAATTGGACTCGCGCACGAAGGGTTCCTTACCATTATCGCAAAAAACGGCAAGAAAATCACGTTGTTGTTTGGGAGCCCCATTTAAATATTTATTTTATTCTGTTTTTAGTATTTGTTGTTATAGCGGCAACAGATATACATCACCTGTGAAAATTTTAACGGTCTAACTATCACGGTTCATGAGATACGGCCTGGTGACAGACAGACGGACCACGGAGTCTTAGTAATAGGGTCCCGTTTTTACCTTTTGAGTACGGAACCCTAAAAAGCCGACTGCTTAAAAATAATTAAATGAAAAGAAAAAACAAGTATCATAATATTTAATGTATTCTAAAATAGGATTTTTCTAATAGTCTATTTAGTAGCTTTCATTTGATACCGATGAAAAATTGTATAACCACCTTATTTGGGCGAAGGGGGGCCATTATTCAAAAATTATATAGCCTATGTCACTCCCACAATTTAGACGAATCCAACGTCAAGCCGTGGACAAACATACATAAATACGCTCAAAAAAATTACCCTCCCGCAGTTGGATAAAAATGAAGCGATACTACTAAACTTTTATTTATTACTAGAAACAACGCGAAAATTCGGGCTCTAATTAAAAGTTATAGAAACTTTCTAAAAGCTCTTCTGACGAAAAGAAATAAAGTTTTAAAGCAATTAGTAAAGAAATTCCTCGATCAATATTCAAAGCAAAAGTTTATTGAAGTTATTTGCCAAAATAAATTTGGGATGTCCTATAAACTCCTGTATTAGGTTAAATAAGTCAATACCAAATTGTTTTGTTTACTGTTGTCACTAGCACATTGCGAGCAATTTTTCTGCCCGTGACTGCCTATAATCAGTGTGAATATAAAATTTGAAACCATATTCCTTGCCTATGTCAAAAAAACCGGCCAAGTAAGAGTCGGACTCGCGTACGAAGGGTTCCGTTCCGCAAAAAACGGTAACTAAAACACGTTTGTTGCATGGGAACCCCTCTTAAAAATAAGATGATTTTGTCAAGAGTGTTCTTAGCTATGTTTAATAAAATTGGTGGAGCCGTTCAAAAGTTATGGGCGTTTTACTATTTGAATCGGGGTGTTTTCGCAAGATAAATGTGCCGGGGGTTTTTAAATTTTGAAATTTTACTTGTTATTTGAAAGCCAGTCATGTGCTGCTTGTCATGTGGTCCCATTTAAATTTCATCAAGATCTGATGTAGAACTTCGGAGATATACATCAGAACTCTTCAATAAATGACGGCAAATCACTCGGGAGCTGCAAACGCATGTTTGTTTATTGTTTACACCATTTCATAACATATCATCACACTGGTACGCTCTAAAGGGGTACGCAGGTGTGAACAGTTCACCCTGGTATACTCTCATTCCACCGATTTTAGTTAAGTTTCAAGATTTTGGGATAATCTATTCTGGTATCACTTTGGGCAATATAAAAGAGAAAAAAAAAGAAAATACAGCCGACTTCCAAATATTAAACTACAAAGTGAACAAGTAAAATTTCACAATTTAATAAACCCCCGACACATTTATCTTGCGAAAACACCCCGATGCAAACAGTAAAACGCCGATAACTTTTTAATGGTTGAACCGATTTTATTCAAACATAGCTAAGAGCGCTCTCGACAAAATTACCTTTCAAACAAAAAAAAAACTAAATCGAAATCGGTTCATCCGTTTAGGCGCTATGATGCCACAGACAGACACACAGATACACAGCAACACACGTGAAACTTATAACACCCCTCTTTTTCCGGCGGGGGTTAAAAATAACTTCAATTTCGGAAGTCGGTGTCAAAAAACGAATAAACGAAAACAAGAACAACGACTTCCGAAATTGAAGTTATTTTTCACTCTTTAGTTTTTTTATTTGGAAGTCGGCTGTATTTTTTTGTAAAAAAGATTTTTACCATGGAGATTATTTTAGATTTGTTTTCGATAAAATAATACCAAAAATTTCAATTTCTACAAGTATGAAGAAGTATTACGAGAAAGAAAGAAAAATTCTTTATTCCACACAACTACACTTACCTATTTGTATTATTGTTTTAAATTAAAAAAATATGAAATTACAAAACAGAAGTCAAGTTGCCTACATCGGTGGGGTTGAGTGCTACGCACATCTCCTTTACATCGAGCTTCATCGGCTTGGCTTTCTGATCACATCTTTTCAGCCACAGACTTTCAGCCATAGCCATAGGTTTTCAGCCACAGCCTAATAGTCCCATACTTCCAGCTGTGATCTGCCAGTTTATTGACCTGCGTCTGCCAGCTTTCCAGCCTTGATGTCCGCTCCATACTTAGAGTACTTCACGGAATCCCAATGGGTCGCGTGCCTTTTCCAAGGACACACTTACCGCGTAGACACGGACTCCTCAGTCGGACATTGTCAAAATTCGTATCTATCCAAAATCACCCAAAAACTTTGCTTGCGAGATGTAGGAACTTTATAGAGAAAAAACCTTCTTCTAAGAATTTGTAATGTTCAACATTTTGTACAAAGGATCGGGGCGGGTGCAGGTAACAATTTGAAATAAAAAAATGGTCGCAACCTAGTCGGTTGCGACCGTTCGGCAAACGGGATGAAGCCATATTTGTCACCTCAGTTGCTTTTTTAGGGTTCCGTACCCAAAGGGTAAAAACGGGACCCTATTACTGAGACTCCGCGGTCCGTCTGTCTGTCTGTCTGTCTGTCTGTCTGTCTGTCACCAGGCTGTATCTCATGAACCGTGATAGCTAGACAGTTGAAATTTTCACAGGTGATGTATACATGTTGCCGCTACAACAACAAATACTAAAAACAAAATAAAATAAATATTTAAGGGGGGCTCCCATACAACAAACGTGATTTTTTGCCGTTTTTTACGAACATGGTACGGAACCCTTCGTGCGCGAGTCCGACTCGCACTTGGCCGGTTTTTTTTTCAAATACACTGTTGAACTAGTTCCGTTACCGATTGATACGTTTTTTGATGGTCGATTTGACAGAAGAGATAACGCATAATACTAATCCAATCCAAAGGAGATAGGTTGCACTAGTCGACGGCACGAACTATTTTGTGCGCGGGGTTAAAATGCATGCAAAACAAATGCACATCTATCTACATCATTGCTTGATTACTCGAGACATGTACATTGTGTTTAGCGTGTATGCCAATCAAGGTAACACGTTGCAAAGACTATTAATACTTCACTCAGTAGTTGGACCTAGTTCTACCTGTATATTACGTTGGTCTAACCTAAATTCAATAAGGAAGTATTTAGCTAGAAAACTCTAATTTACCTTTTTGAACATCTAATAAAGATTGTTTACTGAATTGAACACGTAGAAAAGGTGGACCTGCAGACAAGTGCGATGCTAAAAATAAACAACGATGCGACAGAGCTCTTCTAGAAATTTTATTAAAATTATGGTCTGGTCTAGAATTTTATTTATGAAATATGGTCTCGTCTGAATTTATGAAATATGGTCTGACCTACAATTTATGAAATTTGGTCGCGTCTTTTATACGATACTAATTAAAGTTTTGTATTCAGATTTGTTACATACTAGCTTTTTCTGTCTATTTCAATTAGTGTAAATAATTTAGAAAAAGAAATATTGCCCAGCAGATTTACTGTTATTGTGATGATTGATGATGTTTAATTGATTTTACACACTTTCAGATACGCTTGATCTTTAAATTAACCTGTTTGTCGTGTATCACTTTTGTGTCTTTATCAATATTCTACTGTATAAGTAACTAGTAAGGCCTCAGACAAAAATACATCAATCTGAAATAATATAATAAACAGATCAAACTATTTGTATGTTTAGATTTTTGCAAAAATGTCTGGTAGTATTAATCCGAATACGAAATGTCTTTCACTGAAAATCTTTTTTTTTTATTTGTGATAGGCTCGCGTTTGTACACTATCTTGCCTGATGTTAAGCGATGATGTGGTCGACAGTGAAGCACGCTTGCCTAGAATTAAGTAACATACAATATAAAAAGAAGAATGAAGAATAATATAAAAAAGAAAACAAAAGCTCAGTCCAACTGAACAAGCCTATGGATCTAGAAAGCTGACATTTTGCACCGAGGTGCCCATTTTTAACCCCCGCCGGAAAAAGAGGGGTGTTATAAGTTTCACGTGTGTTGCTGTGTATCTGTGTGTCTGTGTATCTGTGTGTCTGTCTGTGGCATCATAGCGCCTAAACGGATGAACCGATTTTGATTTAGTTTTTTTTGTTTGAAAGGTGATTTTGTCGAGAGTGTTCTTAATATATATAATATAATATACTATAAGCCTCTCCATCCTGAATTTCGATTCTTTGTTCAGTTGTAGTTCTTTCCAGTTCTTTTTAACCCCCGCCGGAAAAAGAAGGGGTGTTATAAGTTTCACGTGTGTTGCTGTGTATCTGTGTGTCTGTCTGTGGCATCATAGCGCCTAAACGGATGAACCGATTTCGATTTAGTTTTTTTTGTTTGAAAGGTAATTTTGTCGAGAGTGTTCTTAGCTATGTTTGAATAAAATAGGTTCAGCCGTTCAAAAGTTATGGGCATTTTACTGTTTGAATTGGGGTGTTTTCGCAAGATAAATGCGTCGGGGGTTTTTTAAATTGTGAAATTTTACTTGTTAAAGTATATCTCTCAATTCAGTGTGCCTCAGGGCAAAGGCCTCCTCTAACAGTTTCCACTGTTTTCTGTCTCTAGCGACTCTTTTCCAATTAGGACTGTCAATTTTAATTCGTGAGTGTTGTTAGCTATGTTTGAATAAAATCTGTTCAGCCGTTCATAAGTTATGGGCGTTTTACTGTTTGAATTGGGGTGTTTTCGCAAGATAAATATGTCGGGGGTTTTTAAAATTTTGAAATTTTACTTGTGATGCAGACCTTTAATATGGATTGTGAGCACCCAGGGATGAAATTGCTCGGAAAGTGCTAGTGACAACATTGAGTAAAACAATTTGTTATTCACCTAATTAAACCAATATAGGACATTTCAAATTTGTTCTGAAAATGACTTCATTAAACTTTTGCTTTTCATAATGATCGTGAAATTTCTTTACTAATTGCCTTAAAACTTTATTTCTTTTCACTGAAAAAGCTTTAGAAAAGTTTCTATAACTTTTAATTTGGAGTCCGTATTTACGCTTTGCTTCTACAAATAAGTACCTAGTTTAGTAGTATCGCTATAGTTTTAAAATTATTGATTGTTCTATATTCAATAAATGGTTCCCACGAAAACAGTCTCATTTAATGTTTCAGTGGGTAATTTTTATGTTTCTTATCTTCTTTGGATTGGTTTTATGCGTTATCTCTTCTGTCATGATAATAAACTTATCAATCGGTAACGAAACTATACACAAACTTTAAAAGTTCGTTGAAAAAAAAACTCCAGCAGGGGTGTGAAATCTGACGTCATCCCATTTGCCGATTGGTTGCTTGCTACCATTTTTTGGTTGCAATTAGTTACCTGTGCCCGCCCCGATTCTTTGTACACAATGTGGAACTTTAGAAATGCTTAGAAGAAAGTTTTTTCTCTATAAAGTTCCTACATCTCGCAAGCAAAGTTTTCGGGCGTTTTTGGATAGATACGAATTTTGACGATTTCAAATAGAGGAGTCCGTGTCAACGCGGTAAGTGTGTCCTTGAAAAAGGCATGCGACATATTGGAATGCCGTGAAGTACACAAAGTATGGATCGGACATCAAGGCTTGGAAAGCTGGCTGAATGAGGTTAATAAACTTATAGATCACAGCTGGAAGTCTGACTATTAGGTTATGGCTGAAAGTCATCGGCTGTGGCTGAAAAGCTGTGGTCAGGTAGTACCCACCCCTTGAAACCTTGATGTAGAAAGCGATGTGCATAGCACTCAACCCCACCGATGTAGACAATTTGACTTCTCTTTTATAGTTTCATATTTTTTAACCCCCGCCGGAAAAAGAGGGGTGTTATAAGTTTCACGTGTGTTGCTGTGTATCTGTGTATCTGTGTGTCTGTCTGTGGCATCATAGTGCCTAAACGGATGAACCGATTTTGACTTAGTTTTCTGTGTTTGCATGGTGATTTTGTTGAAAGTGTTCTTAGCTATGTTTGAATTAAATCGGTTCAGCCGTTCAAAAGTTTTGAGCGTTTTATTGTTTGAATCGGGGTGTTTTCGCAAGATGTGTCGGGGGTTTTTTAATTAACCCTCGCCGGAAAAAGAGGGGTGTTATAAGTTTCACGTGTGTTGCTGTGTATCTGTGTGTCTGTCTGTGGCATCATAGCGCCTAAACGGATGAACCGATTTCGATTTAGTTTTTTTTGTTTGAAAGATAATTTGGTCAAGAGTGTTCTTAGCTATGTTTGAATAAAATCGTTTCAGCAGTTCAAAAGTTATAGGCATTTTACTGTTTGAATCGGGGTGTTTTTGCAAGATAAATGTGTCGGGGGTTTTTTAAATTGTGAAATTTTACTTGTTAAATTTAGAAATTTTACTTGTTCTATCAGCCTTTTTAACCCCCGCCGGAAAAAGAGGGGTGTTATAAGTTTCGCGTGTGTTGCTGTGTATCTGTGTGTCTGTGTATCTGTGTGTCTGTCTGTGGCATCATAGCGCCTATTACGGATGAACTGATTTAGATTTAGTTTTTTTTTAAAAAGGTGATTATGTCGAGAGTGTTCTTAGCTATGTTTGAATAAAATCGGTTCAGCCGTTCAAAAGTTATGGGCAATTTACTGTTTGAATCGGGGTTTTTTCGCAAGATAAATGTGTCGGGGGTTTTTTAAATTTTGAAATTTACTTGTCCTTAATACTTTTTGATAGAAATTGAAATTATAGCTTTTGTTTTACTGAAAAGCATATAAAATACTAAAACTTGAAATGCAAAAGATATAACAACACAATTTGAATTAGTAAATTATTTTTATTACTAAATTTAAATTATTGAATTATATTTATTATTAAATTATTTGTATTAAATTATTGTTATTAAATTATTCGTAATAATTATATTATTAACTTACGATTGAATTTTAATTATTGTTAATGTATTTTTGATTATTTAGGCATTGTTATGTTTTTATTGATTATTATGTGTAATAGTCAATGTGTTGACTTTCTGCACGTGTTGCGTCAAACTGTAAGTGCATTGAGTAATTGAGATAAATAAATAGAAAAGTCGCGTGTATTCCCTGAAGGGTCAAGTAGAAATGTGCACCTATTGTAGCCCTTTGATAAAAAGTTTTGTTGTTTCAGGTTCCGTAAAATCGCAGAACGAAAAAAAGTGCCAAAAACATGTCCCAATTTTAAATAAGATAATTTTTTTTTTTTTTTCTAATTCATTAATATTGAAAATTTTGTAATCTGAAATAATTCCAAATCTTGTAGTTAATTGGGACTGCTACTGAGAACTTTTAAATTGAAAACCGCAGATATAAATCTAACTAGATGACGCGATTGTATCAGTACTTCTCGTGTCAAAAATCAGGGTAAAATTACGATCAATGATCGTAATTTGAGCTTTTCATTTAGCATTATCGGCACCGGAAACCCACCGAAATCTTGAAAAAACGTTTTTAATGGCATATTGAGCTGTAAAGACTGCTGGAAAAAGTTGGCCGAGGCATTGGAAATGTTTTCTTTCATTGGTAAGTAAATTTGTTTTTTTTGTTTGAAAAAGTGGCACGCTCGGTTTTCATACAGATGGAGGGACTTGCGTTATCTAGTAAGATTTATGTCTGTGGGAAAACCCAATAACACTTGTCGAGCAAGGAATCGAACGTAGGATGGCATCGTCATTGCTCAACAGGTAGCCTAGACCAACGAAACAAACGAATTTATGTACACACAAAAACACATTGAAAAGAAAAGAAAGAATACAGATTGAAGAGCACACAAAGGTACTGCTTATCACATCACACTAATATTATACGAGCGAAACTTTGTGAGTGTGTTGTACCTATGTTTGTTACTCTTTAACGCAAAAACTATTGATCTGATCTGGATATAATTTGGCATAGAGATAGATTATAGTCTGGAATAGGATGTTCTAAAAAAGTAAAAGTCGCAACACTGATCTGATCCTGATCCGTTGGTGCCAAATGTGGAATATTTGTTTTTAATAATAAATCATTCCTTTTACGGCACCTGCGAATGTGGAATACCTCAGATGCCATTAACTCAGGTGCCGTTAGAACGGGTGCCCAATGTGTAATACGTCCATTAATAACCAACTCAGTTTTAGTGATACAGCTAGATGTTGGTAACTTAAAGCTTTATTGAAGAAAAAGTAAAATATAAACTTTTGTATCAAGACGATTGTTCGTCGCAGGTGCGCACTTTAATAATACTTGAATAATACAACCACTCTTATCTGCCAAAAGTACGAACAAGATAAGAAATGTTTTGCACGAAATATCTTTGTTATGTCTCAGCTTGAACAAAGCAGACTTTATGTATACCTTGTATACCTGTTATACAGGCGGGTACATCTTAGGGCTTGTCCATCACCACGTCACGACGTCGTCAACGTGGAATGCTGCGGTGTCGCGGCGCGCCACGTTGGCTTCAAGTGCATGTTTACGTTACCGTGTTGTAAAGATACACGATACGATGCCGCAACGTAACACGTTCTCGTGCCTTGAAAACATTCTGGTAAATTTTTCAGAATTTCTGACATTCTTTTTGCACAACTAATCGCTAGGACATTTCAACATCAACTGAGCGTGAGCGAGCGCATCGCTACGTACCGCTTCCGACGAAGTACGACGCGTCGTACCGCGGCACCGATTCCGTACAGTGCATTAGCACGTCAAGTCAATGCAACGCACCGCGACACCGCAGGGTTCCACGTTGATGACGTCGTAACATGGTGATGGGATATTTTTTTGGCGTTTAAACAGAGTGTGATTCTCTTTAGATACAAGTATTAGCTTTGGTCGCTTCTGTAATCATAATATATAATAATAATGCATATGCATAATTTGTCTATAATGTTCCCAATGCTGGAACACAGGCCTCCTCTCTGTGAGAGGGAATGGGCCACCATCTACCATGCGACCCCAGTGCGGGTTGGTGGATATCACATGTCTTCGAATTCTAGTTCTAGAACATGCCGGTTTTCTTACGAAGTTTTCCTTCACACTTTTGAGAGCAGTAGTGATGAAAGAAAAACCCGACTGCTTCAAAAGCGAACTAAAAAGTCGTAAACAAGGAAAAAATCATGCTGTGCAGTCGGAGGATACATATTCGCGGGCTGGCTGATCTAAATCTGGTGTATCCTCCGCCTGCACAGTATGATTTTTTCCTTGTTTACGACTTTTTAGTTCGCTTTTGAAGCAGTCGGGTTTTTGATTTTTGAATTAAGTTTTTTTATTTATAACTTTTTAGTTAGATTTTTTTCGATTTAGATACATTTAAACATATAAGTGTTATATATTTCTGAAATCACCTCTTAAAACTCTTTATTTTGATACCCCACACGATGGGTTTGGAAGAGAAAAAAAAATTGGGGCCCCCACAATATGGCACCCAAAATCCGCCATTTTTCTATTGTCCAATTTTAATGTAGCCGGTTTAAGACGCATCGATTGACGTATGAATCATCAAAATCGGCCAACGCGTTTGGTCTCTGGAACGCCATATAGGAACAAACATACATACATACATACATACTTACATACTTACATACTTACATACATACATAGACTGATAAACACATTACCCTCCTTCGGCAGTCGGGTAATAAATTACACAAAGTAATTCGTTTTCCTGGATTTAAACCCACGACTTACGACTCGTAAATTGGGGCCGTAACCACTGGACCACCATTGCTATACTATCTCTTTGTTTACTTCACTGAAGAGAAATCTTGAATAATAAAGACTCCTTGTAGGTAGGTTACTATACTTCCTAAAAGATAGCCTTGATCTCAGTGACAGCTGTCAGTATCAATGCAGTAACAATAGCGCTTGACAGGCTAACAATAACGTATACGTCAGTCTGACATATGTCGCAGAGATCAAGCTATCTTCTATGAAGTATACCTGTAGCTTAGAATGTATGGTAAAATTGTATAATGTTGGTCATTCATACAAAACTTATGGCTAATGTGCCATGAAGACAGCCTTTGTTCTTGCTACGCTGCTACATAAAGTTTTCAAATCATTGAGAAAAGTTGAGAGTCCTTTCGTGGTTCCTTAAGACAACGACAGTCGCCAACGACCTTGATGGAACAAAACGCGCACTCGTTTCACACTCGCGCGACCCAAAATTCTTTAGTTTTTTGTACTTTCCTTATTAAACTATGACTTAAACAAAAGCCTCAGATCAAAATGTAGATGATTAAATTGTTTTTGAGATGGTGAAGATTTCATTAAAATACGCCCGGCACTTTTAGTGCGATTGTCGTTTTTTTGTCCGTGTTAGAAATAACTTTACAAATTATTTACACTATGTCATACAAATACAAGTAAAATTTCAAAATTTAAAAAACCCCCGCCACATTTATCTTGCGAAAACACCCCGATTCAAACAGTAAAACGCCCATAACTTTTGAACGGCTGAACCGATTTTATTCAAACATAGCTAAGAACACTCTCGACAAAATTACCTTTCAAACAAAAAGAAACTAAATCAAAATCGGTTCATCCGTTTAGGCGCTATGATGCTACAGACAGACACAAAGATACACAGATACACAGCAACACACGTGATACTTATAACACCCTTCTTTTTCCGGCGGGGGTTAAAAAATGGTCTAATGTAACAAATATTTTTTCTAAAAAATTACGTCTAGCCGTTTAGACGTGATTCTTATTTTAAAATCAGCTACTGAGGAGTATCTACGCCTACATGCGCTCAGCAACAGCTGAAACCACGGGTGCCATTTTGATTTGACAAGACCTAAACTAAAAAACTGGCCAAGTGCGAGTCGGACTCGCGCATGTAGGGTTCCGTACCATTATCGCAAAAAACGGCAAAAAAACACGTTGGTAGTATGAGAGCCTCACTTAAATATTTATTTTATTCTGTTTTTAGTATTTGTTGTTAAAGCGGCAACAGAAATACTTCATCTGGGAAAATTTCACCTGTCTAGCTATCACGGTTCATGAGACAGACAGACAGACGGACGGACCGCGGAGTAAATTAGTTAAGTTATATAGTTGTTGGTCTATTTTTAGATTTCGCTATTTCCTTCTACATACTGCGTCTTCTTATATCATCCAATTTCATGTCGCTGACCTGCTGGAAGAAATTTATATTGAAATAAGCAGTACTTTTGTGTTCTTCTTTCTGTATTATTTATTTTCTCTGTTAAGTGTTTTGTGTACATAAATAAATAATAAATTTTGATCTGACCCGGGAATCGAAGCAGAACCTACTACTGAGCAGTAGCGCTTGCGGCCACATACTTTTATAACCGCGAAATTTTGTGACGATAGATGATGAACGGATTTCGATAAAACTTTACAGTAATATAGCTGATATATCAGAATAACACATTTAATACACTAATAATATTATAAAGTCGAAAGTTTGTGTGTTTGTATGTGTATTACTTCTTTTATCCATAAAAAGCTTCTTTGCCGAATGGACGGTAGAATCAATTATTATTACTTATAAATTCTAATGGTTGACGTTCAAAAGTGCCGCTTAATGGCCTAATTGTAATAAATGTTTTTGACTTTGACTTTGAATCCAGAACGGCTGATCCATGGAATTTGGTACAGATATAGATTATAGTCAGGAATATCATATAGGAGAGATAATTTTAGACATTCACGCAGGCGAAGCCGCTGGCAGAAGTTAGTAGTTTACATTATTACACTAATATTATAAAGCCGAAAGTTTGTGAGTGTGTGTTTGTATGTTTGTAACTTCTTTACGCCAGAACAATTGAACGGATCTGGATGAAATTTGGCACAGATATAGATTATAGTCAGGAATATCACTTATGATCCTTTTTTAACCCCCGCCGGAAAAAGAGGGGTGTTATATATAGTTTCACGTGCGTTGCTGTGTATCTGTGTATCTGTGTGTCTGTCTGTGGCATCATAGCGCCTAAACGGATGAACCGATTTCGATTTAGTTTTTTTTGTTTGAAAGGTAATTTTGTCGAGAGTGTTCTTAGCTATGTTTGAATAAAATCGGTTCAGCCATTCAAAAGTTATAGGCGTTTTACTGTTTGAATCGGGGTGTTTTCGTGAGATAAATGTGTCGGGGGTTTTCGAAATTTTGAAATTTTACTTGTTTATCCCGGGAATAAGATCTCTCGGGATAGTTTTCGACCTTCACGCAGGCGAAGCCGCTGGCAAAAGCTAGTAGTTATATAAAGATATTGGACGAAGTACTAATTCCACACGGGCGGAGCCACAACATGCAGCTAGTTTTACAAAATTTTATTATAGTTTTAATACTATAAAATAAATAGTAAAATATAATAAATAATGACGACACGGTCGGCGCAGTAGTTGATGCCCGCGCAGAACAAATATTTGATAGATGTTCGGGTCTGAGTGTTTGTGTATGTGAGTTTAAATACATATACGTATGTATAAATGCACCCACACAAAGTGAGACATACAAAGTTTAAAGTATCTGAAATAGTTTGTTAAGAGTGAAACAACTTATAAAGATCTGCCTGTATCTGTAGTAGGTTCTACGACATAGGTGTAAAATATTTTATTTTACAAAAAAGGTGTCAAAGTGCTCTTCTGCGGTGGGACAGAGAACAGAATACTGCCCTCTCACCTTAGGGAACGTAGGAGAAGCCCGGCGCTTACCTCTCCCACGAACCCCTTCATCTGCTTTAGGCAGACATACACTGTTTGGTTCAGGACTTTAGTTGTTTGTTACAATATTATACTTATTGTAACTTCCCGAGAAGAGCTGGACACCCAGTAAACACTTATTCTCAAATCTATTATATTTATCCGTATAAAAATGTTGATTGCGCCATTTATTATTTTGGCAAAAACTTACAACGACATGAATGGTTCCCTTACATATGCCGTTGAATTTATATTCAGCAAAAGTCTTGTTACAAGTAACCATCGAGAAATACGAATTTTAAAGCATCGTTATGCGTGATAATGGTAAATTAAACAAATATATAACACACACGATGTCTTAGCGACATCTATTAACGATAATTAGAAAACAATTTTATTTTCTAAATGGTGGGTAGTTACATTTTTGTTGATAGTTTGACAGTTTGCAATTATCATTGTCTGTGTTGTTTACGCGACAAAATAAGAAACTAAAAAAGTTAATTAAATTAATTTTGCCCTTTGCAAAGCGTGCCACTATGGACAGATAAGAAATTATCTGTTTCACTTTGTGTACTTACATCGTAAAAGTACTTATGAAAATTGGTTGGAAGTATATTGTGTTACAAAGTGCTATTCCTTGCTAATGTGAAGTAGACAGTATTTTAATTCGTTAATAGCTCCTCGGTTCTCAGGTAATGTTATTGGTGTTTAATGAGAAATATACTCGCATTCGTGCGGGAGTAAATTATAATATAAAGACTATTCACTTTACTGTTTGAGTCTGTGTAGCTTTTAGCTTTATTCTCCGTTGATAACGTAGGTGTTCGAGATAATTTATCACCAATGTAAATACGTCAACTAATATTTAATGATATGTGTACTGTTATGTTCCGCAGGTTAAAAGTAAATGGTGGATCGATATTTAATTAGTGATTGCAGCTAAATTAATAAACAAACTAAAAAACCATCATGCCTAATTTGTCTACATGCCTGCAAATCAACTTGGAGCCATTATAAAGGTGAGATATTTTGCCAACTAAATAAATCTACCGAACGGGATGTCTTTGTTTCCATGGAAGATGGGTAGACCTTTAGTATGGGACGCTATTAGTGTCGATACTTTGCGCCATCCCATCTTCCTAGCTCGTCGTGCTGTTCTGGCGCTACCGCTGCGGTTGCAGAGAGCCTCAAGCGGCGGAAAATAATAACCTCATCAGTAGTTATATTTAGGCTTGCAGGACCGTGGGGTCCGAGTGCTCACGCATTGTTTAAAGATCTTTCCCAACGCCTAGTTGGCACTTCGCATGACCCAAGGGCTGGCTTTTACCTTGGTCAGAGGATAAGCATTACAATACAACGTGGCAATGCTGCCAGTCTTTTGGGCACATTACCAGTGGACAACGATGTGCAGGAATTTTTCGATGCCATAATTTTTGTTTTAAGTGTAACATATACACTACAAAAAATACTCACTAAGTTACACTAGTCATAGTTCATTATATAAACTGATATAATATTTAAAATATATATATATATATATATATGTTTATGTATATTTCTTCCACATTACATTTCTTAATCTTGATTAAGAAATGTAATGTGGAAGAAATATACTCCTATAATAGTTGTGCCACATCGACCGGTCCTGTGCTTCTGAGCTGACACATAGTGACTCCCGGGGCCCAAATAGGTCATCGGTCGATGTGGTGTCGCTTGGGGGAGGCCTATATCCCGCACTCCGTCAGATGAAATGATGTCTTTGTAATTGGTAAAGAATTGTTAGAGGCTTCTGTATACTTATTTGCTGACACTGAAACTAATAAAATTAGCCGTAATAGGTACTGCCTATTGACTTTTTTATATTAATAAAACCTAGCATAAATAAGATAGACAATAAACCAGCAGTACAAAGACGTCTTAAAAACTTTATTAATTCAATTTAGGGCCACCCAAAAGAAGTCCTTGTCGTTACTGACAAAGAATAGGGACACCCCTATCTACCACCGGGTGACGTAAAAGGCGAATTAGAGATTGTATTAAGAGGTGGGGCAGGCGTCTTCCTGTCTGCAAGTAACAACATTGTCGTGATCGATAAACCGTCTACCAAATAGCTTGATTAGGCTAGATGTCTTATGATCAATAGAGTAACAGATTCAATATATGTATATTATTATAGCTCTCAAAGCCCAGAGAAAAACACAAAAGATGTATATTTAATAAAAACAAATATTTTTTTAAATTTCAACAAGCCCGGACCATTCTTCACCATGATAAATAATATGACCTCCTTTTTGGATTTGCCACATTTGAAAAATATTTGTTTTATTAAATATAGATCTCTTGTGTTTTTCTCTAGGCTTTGAGATCATCATAATTCAGGTCAAATTCGTATCATCGGAGGTGTAATGTATATCGCATAGTCTAATGCAACTTCGTCCCCGCTATTAAGATCCCAAACCGTGTCTTTTCGAATGAGTGTTTCAGATGTGTTTACGTTTTTTACAAACGTAATATAGACTTACATTACACAAACTAACAGACCGGAACAACTATCTGTAGGCCTTACAAATATTTGTTCCGTGTGGGAATCGAACCGGCAACACGCAGCGCTACTGCTCTGCGTGTTGCAGGCCTATCGCAGCCTATCGCTCAACCACTACGCAAAATCAATCAAATGTCACCAAGATACAGTTCCTACCTAGTTTGGAGACCACCGTCCGTACAAACTGATTGTTTTAATAGTTCCAGACCAGATAATTATGTAATAGCTATAAGAATCACTTTGTAACAGTGAACAGATAAACTTATTTTATTCTTAAATCGCCAAGCCGTGTCGTCAAATAGTCTTGTACTCTAATCTGTTGCGCGGAGGACTCTTGTGGAACTAGCTATGGCACAGGCCAACTTGGATTCGATTCTTAGGACCTGCAAAACGTTTTACTTTTGTATATTTAACCCCCGCCGGAAAAATAGGGGTGTTATAAGTTTCACCTGTGTTGCTGTGTATCTGTGTGTCTGTCTGTGGCATCATAGCGTCTAATCGGATGAACCGATTTTGATTTTTTTGTATGAAAGGTGATTTTGTCGAGAGTGTTCTTAGCTATGTTCGAATAAAATCGGTTCAGCCGTTCAAAAGTTATGGGCGTTTTACTGTTTGAATCGGGGTTTTTTCGCAAGATAAATGTGTCGGGGGTTTTTTAAATTTTGGAATTTTACTTGTTGAAGTTTAATTATGAACTTTAGGTTCATAATAATGGTTCCCAGGATCACAAATGACTATTGGTAGCTGATTAGGTTTTTTCAATTTAAATATAATCTATGGCAATCAGATAGCCATAGTGATAAAAGCTTCACTATGGATAGCTAAGTGCCATTGTTATTTTTTTAAGGGGAATTTTTAACTGCACCTCTATTTAGAAATTTAAGCAAACAAAATATCTCCACTAATAACCTACTGCAAAACAATATTACTCACCGTAAAACAAAAATACTGATTTGCACACAAATTATTCAATTAAATATAAAATAAATGTGAATTAGTCCAAGAGCGAGCGAAGCGAGCTCGGGAGCTTAGGGCACCCCGACACGGATAGGTTAGGTTCGAAGGAGATGACGGGAGCTGAAGTGAGCGAGCAAAGCGAGCGAACTCAGCTCCCGTCATCTCCTTCATGTTAGGTTACTTTAGACCCTGCAGACAGAAATAGGAGCCCTGCGCAGCGGGGCTCCGTCGACTTTGTTTCGTTTCCCCCCCTCCCTTAAAACTTAAATATTTTGTTGCACTCGAAGAATTATTAGATTTACTTTTAGTTAACAGATAGTTATTCAGTAAAACAGTTAAGCTTTAAAGATCTAGCAGTATAGTATAATTCATTTATTTGATGAGCAAATTTAGTGTGCAATTCAGTATTTTTAACCCCCGCCGGAAAAAGAAGGGGTGTTATAAGTTTCACGTGTGTTGCTGTGTATCTGTGTATCTGTGTATCTGTGTGTCTGTCTGTGGCATCATAGCGCCTAAACGGATAAACCGATTTCAATTTAGTTTTTTTTGTTTGAAAGGTAATTTTGTCGGGAGTGTTCTTAGCTATGTTTGAATAAAATCGGTTCAGCCGTTCAAAAGTTATGGGCATTTTACTGTTTGAATCGGGGTGTTTTCGCAAGATAAATGCGTCGGGGGTTTTTAAATTGTGAAATTTTACTTGTTGGTAGTAATTTCGAATATTTTGATTGAAAAAAGGGGAATTACAGTTAAAGTATTAAATACCACCCTTTTTTTAATTTGGAACAGAAAAAAAATATTTAAAATAAGGATCAGTTCTTTCAGATCTCTTACAAGTTTAGATGACGATTAAAAGGAGTAAGTTAGAAATTACGACTTATCCGTATTATAACTTGAATGATGCTCTGCCAGAAAGACCCTTACTTCTCAGCTTCAGCTCCCGGTCTTTTTCTAATGAACGAATGCTGACATCGGCTGTAACCATAGTAATGATAGTTATAATGTATTCTACATTTAGTGTAGAAACTAAGTTGTACTGTAACGTAAGAAGCGTAAAAAATATGTGCCAATTTAAAGTGTTGTTTGCCATGTTGAGAGGAGCAGGTTACGGACTGTTTTGATTCATGTTTTCGAATTTCAATCAAAACTTTGTTATAGTACAAGTAAAATTTCACAATAAAAAAAAACCCCGACGCATTTATCTTGCGAAAACACCCCGATTCAAACAGTAATATGCCCATAACTTTTGAACGGCTCAACCGATTTGATTCAAACATAGCTAAGAACACTCTCGACAAAATTACCTTTCAAACAAAAACAACTAAATTGAAATCGGTTTATCCGTTTAGGCGCTATGATGCCACAGACAGACACACAGATACACAGATACACAGCAACACACGTGAAACTTATAACACCCCTTCTTTTTCCGGCGGAGGTTAAAAACTAAATAGCATTTCAATTAAAACAACATTGAATCATATAATCTAGTAATCGAAAGTAATTACAGTATTTTGTGTTTTCGTTTTGAAAAGGTTTCTGACGTCACAACGACAATGCAGGTGATGGATAACAATATCGTTAGGGACTAATGCCGATAGGGCCACAATAGTGAATTCAAACACTATTCTATTGTCCCAAAACTAGCAGGTAACAGTTTCTGCATCGCGCAAGCAACATTTTCAAACGTTTTTGTATACCTAGATACAAATTTTGAAGCCCTTCTAATGGGCCGTCCGTTTCTCCGCATTGAATCAGTTGCCAGGAGCTGACCTGAGTCCTGCTAAGAACTGCTAAACAAGACACAAAAATGTAGTTCAAAGATGTCAGTCTTGTACTTGGCACTGAGTGCATACAAGACGGTCTGAAAATCAATGACGAAGAAGTTTTGACGCCATTTTTTTATAAAATTGGTATTAGATATTTCCAAGCGCTTGAATGAAGCAACACTCAATGTAATCTCAAGCTCCAGGTATAATATATTTACATGCGATTCTTATATGGTCATGTGAATGTGGAAGCAATCCAGCTGCTAGATAATACGGACATAGTGCGTAGGCTAATATAATAATAATAATAGTGCGTAGGCTAAAGAGAACTAAAACATTTGAGTTAGTGTAGGGTATAATAAGTAAAAAATAATTAGAAACACACGACAATTTTTATTTGAAAATAACTGACTTAAGTATTATAAATCAAATTATTAAAACTATAAAATTCAATTATTTTTGTGCCAATATGCCATTCTAGACTGTTCATAGATGCTACTAATGCAAAAATAATCTCGCATCGTGGGGATCGAACCGGCTCTTTGCAAAGCCCGCCGTATTATTTTGAAGAGCTTTTCTAAGCGTAGCGAGTAGCGACCCGGCAGGAAGTGGGGTAGCAATTTTTTTTATTTGGTTTGGGTCTAAAACTGGCATATATTAAGTTTTTTATTTAACTTTTTTAATTTACTTTCATGCTGGTCCTTCAATTACAAATCGGAATCCTTCGACTTATTTCATATTGATGAAAATAGTAACCTCAACTTATAAAAATTATGCAAAAAGATTTGCAGTTCCTGAGAACCGATACTGGTACTTTAGAATCCCAGTCAAAAAGAATCGCGCGTCTCGTAGTTCGATCCGGCTCCTTGCAAAGCCACTTGTGTCTGAAAATACACTTCTATGAATTAAAGTATTTTGCATTATTTAATTTCTTAACCATTTAACCTTTACATTACAAATAAGATCTACTTTATCAGCTAAGAATATAAATTATGTTAACATTTGCTTAATGGTCCTTAATAATGACTAACGGGCCAAAAGACCCTAAGAATAATGTTGAATGAAACACGTGTTGTTGCATACAAATTAGTTATAAAAAAGCCTAAATATTGGGATTAAATAAAAAAACATATGTTCACAAAAAGTGGTTTGTGGTATTGAGTTCATATCAAAGCAAAGCATCACATAAGATAAATACGACAGTGACAGGACATACAGGTAGTTCGTTGCATTTGTTTTCATCACTCCTGTCTCTCTCGTATGCCAGAAAATTAATTGAATCATGATTGCAAAAAGCTTTACCATCTTGAAAATCCGATCGTACCGTGATATTCTGATGTAAGACTGTGCTTTACCTACGTACCAACAAAGAATATAAATAATTAGAATACTCACTTTTTTATGATCCTTACAACTAAATACCAAATAAAAAAATTGGCCAAACGACCAAAATATTAAATGAGCTAGTGTAATTGCAGTCAACTACATAAAAAAACGCCCAGAGCGTAAATACATTAATTCGAGTCTATGTATAATAAAAAAAACAAACAAAAAGCTTCGCTTCAATCCAACGCTTGCAAATATTTTATTCCGATTTCTAACATCAAAAAGGCGTCAAAACTTCTTCGTCATTCGTTTTCAGACCGTCTTGTATGCACTCAGTGCCAAGTACAAGACTCACATCTGGTTGAGGTAGCGTACTATCCAGCAGGGATTAGCAGTTCTTATCAGGGCTCAGGTCAGGTACCCGGGCAACTGATTCAATGCGGAGAAACGGACGCCCATCGAAAGGGCCTCAAAATTTTTATCTATACAAAAACGTTAGAAAATGTTGCTTGCGCGATGCAGAAACTATTACCTGCTAGTTTTGGGACAAAAAATGTAATAGTTTTGGGTCGTCTATTGTGTTCCTATTGGTCCCTAACGCCATTGTCACCCAACACTTGCATTCTCGTTGTGACGTCAGAAAACTTTTCAAAACGCAAACACAAAATACCGTTAGTACTTCCGATTACTAGATAATTCTGTGTATTTTCTTTTAACTGAAATGTTATTTAATTTAAATTAAAATTTGAAATTAAATATGAAATAAAAGGATCTGCAACTTGCTCTTGTGAATATGGTGAGGAGCATGTTACCGGCGTCAGTTTTATTAATAAATAATATACCGGTCTGATTCCGAATTCTTACCCTGGTTCAAGTAAAAAAATACCTTCGGAATTCAGCTAGCAATAGTAAAGCTTTTATCACTGTGGCTAGCTGATTGCCATAGGTTATTTTTTATTTGGAAAAAGCTATTCAGCTGCAAACTGTTATTAGTGAAACTGAAAACCATAGCTATAAACTTATGAAAGTCCATTGTAAAAACCGTAATCACTTTTGATTACTAGATATTATGCATCTGTGTTTTAATAGAAACGCTATTTAATTTTAATTGTAATATAGGTTTAATTGAAATTGGAAATAAAAAATTGCATAAAACAATCCGTAACTTGCTCTTTTAAACATAGTAAACAGCACTTTAAATTACAAATTTTTCGACTGTTGCAACAAAATTTAGTTTAAACACAATGAAAGGATGCCTGTTGAAAAAACCGGCCAAGTGCGAGTCGGACTCGCGCACGAAGGTTTCCGTACTTGGTAAATAGCAATTTACGATTTTATTAAAAAAAACTACTTACTAGATTTCGTTCAAACTAATTTTCGGTGGCAGTTTACATGGTAATGTACATAATATTTTTTTTTAGTTTTATCATTCTTAAGAGTAAATATTAAAAAAAAGAAAGTTATTATTTTAGAAGTTACAGGAGGGGGAGGACACATTTACCACTTTAGAAATGTCTCTCGCGCAAACTATTCAGTTTAGAAAAAAAATATATTACAAACCTCAATATGATTTTTGAAGACCTATCCATAGATACCCCACACGTATGGGTTTGACGAAAAAAAAAATTTTTAGTTTCAGATTCAAGTATGGGAACCCCCAAAAAATATTGTTTTTTTTTCTATTTTTGGGTGAAAATCTTAATGCGGTTTACAGAATACATCATACTTACATCACACTTACCAAGTTTCAAAAGTGTAGTTCTTATAGTTTCGGGAAAAAGTGGCTGTGACATACGGACGGACAGACAGACAGACATGACGTATCTATAAGGGTTCCGTTTTTTGCCATTTGGCCACGGAACCCTAAAAAGAATTAAAGGCATCATATCTAGGGTTTTTGCCAAGGCCAACATTATTTCACTTGATAAAGACCGGGAGCTGAAGATTATAGGTTTTTCGTTATGCTAGAACTTCTTCAAATAATAATCATCATCATTATCAGTCTTTTAATGTTCTCACTGCTGGGAATCAGGCCTCTGCGATCGAGAATGGGCCGTAATCCCAGGCCTTATGTTGGTGGATGTTACATGTCATCGAATTTTTGGTTCTAGGACATGCCGGTTTCCTCACAATGATTTTCCTTCACCGTTTTGAGAGCAGTGGTGATGAAATAATTTACATAAAGTAAAGCGCCTGCCTGGGCTCGAACCACCTACTACTTGTAAGTCAATGTCGTTACCACTGAGCCACCCCTGCTCTCTTCAAATTACAATGGAATTAAATTCTTCCAACTTTTTTTAACCCCCGCCGGAAAAAAAGGGGTGTTATAAGTTTGACGTGTGTTGCTGTGTATCTGTGTATCTGTGTATCTGTGTGTCTGTCTGTGGCACCATAGCGCCTCAACGGATGAACCGATTTTGATTTATTTTTTTTTGTTTGAAAGGTAATTTTGTCGAGAGTGTTCTTAGCTATGTTTGAATTAAATCGGTTCAGCCGTTTAAAAGTTATGCGCGTTTAACTGTTTGAATCGGGGTGTTTTCGCAAGATAAATGTGCGGGGGTTTTTAAATTTTGAAATTTTACTTGTTAACCGTAATCTAAAATTGTAAGAGGTAAAAAGTCAATTATAATATCTGGATATTCTGACTCGTTTCTGAAACTCTTTCTCTTTGCCAAGGTAAAAAATAATTTAAAGCAGTCAGCAAGCCCTACTGAATCTTTTTAACCCCCGCCGGAAAAAGAAGGGGTGTTATAAGTTTCACGTGTGTTGCTGTGTATCTGTGTGTCTGTCTGTGGCATCATAGCGCCTAAACGGATGAACCGATTTCGATTTAGTTTTTTTTGTTTGAAAGGTAATTTTGTCGAGAGTGTTCTTAGCTATGTTTGAATAAAATCGGTTCAGCCGTTCAAAAGTTATGGGCATTTTACTGTTTGAACCGGGGTGTTTTCGCAAGATAAATGCGTCGGGGGTTTTCTAAATTGTGAAATTTTACTTGTTTGGCATGTGATAAGCTAACCAGATACTAATAAATATTAGTAACTAGCTGCCAGCGGCTTCGCCCACGGAATGTTGAAAATGATTCTGTGGGAGCATATTCCATGGATAAAAAGTATCGTTTGTGCTATTCCTGACTTTAATCTATCTCTGTGCCAAATTTCATCCAGATCCGTCCAGCCTTTTGACCGTGAAGAAGTAAAAAACATACACACTCAAAATCAAAACTGATTCACATCCGTGCACTTCAACGTAAGGTTTAGTTGAAAACCAGCGTCAGGCAACTCCCAGTTGTCTGGCATTTTGCTGAACTGGACCTTTTTGGCGCAGCCGCGGGGCACACTATGTATGTAATTGTTTTTATTAAATTCTTTTTCCTTATATTTGTACATTGTGTGTATCTGTGTGTGCCAAATAAACAAGTTTTCTTTCTTTCTTTTTCTTTCTTTCTTTTACACTCAGAAACTTTCGCCTTTATAATATTACTAGCTTCTACCAGCGGCTTCGCCCGCCTTAAACTCTAAAATTATCCCGACGGAACATATTCTCGTAAAAAGTATCCTATGTGCTATTTCTGACTATAATCTATCAACAAATTTCATCCATCCAAACTTTCACATTTATAATATTAGTAAGATATATAGTTTGATCCTGTTAACCATTACAACGAACCTAAAGTAAAACATTAAATTAAAATACAAATGCAAAAAGTTTTGTAGGTCCTGAGAATCGAATCCAAGTTGTCCCGTGCCCATAGTTGGTTCCGCAAGCGTGCTCTGCGCATGCGCAACATGTTCACAGACTATTTGATCTCACGGTTGGTGCATTCGTAAAGCGACCGGCTGCTGCGCTGTATGTCGCGGGTTTAATTCCCACACGGAACAAATATTTGTATGGCCACAGATAATATAATACTAGCATACAGATGCCTCATCCCATACAAAGAACTTGTGCAGACGTAACTAGCATTTTTCGTCTGTCTAAACTATTTTACTAAAAGTACATCGAACGCGGTCGGTTCTGTGTCAAGCGATAGATGGTGTTAGTAAAGGGGTTTAATCGGTTCGTGAATATTTTATTCTTTAAATACAGTGACGATTTGATTTATAGTTTATTGCACGTTTGTACAGTTTTATTGTGCCAAAATGTGTACAAAACAAATTAAAAAAATCGAGTGGAATACCTCAGAAATTTAAAAACGCGCCATCTATTGGGATGGGTTTTAAATGATCCGTTCAAATAATCTTTGAAATGTGAATTAAGAGCACAATATTCCATAATTTTGTACTTAGGAGAGTTGATTAAAAAATAAAATATAATTTTAATGATCAATTCTAGAAAATGTTAATTTTACACAACATTCGATAAATAATCGATATGATGGTATATCGTGCCATCTAGTGACATTTATTTGAACCAATTTTAATTTATTTGAGTTGGGATCGGGACCCTTTTGAAGTTGTGACCTACAAGTCGTTGTTACGGTCGGTTTCTTCGTGATGTGATTTAATTATGTTTGTAAATGCACCCACGATTCAGGAGATATTCCTAATGTCGCAATGTTTAAAAAAACAATAAACAGGAGCAACGTTGTGCATCATTGATTGAATAAGTGTATAATAATAATGTCAGTTCTTTTTAATAAAAATCGTCTAAGGTAACCTAGAAAGTAGTTAACTACTTAGTAATAAGTAAAATTTAACAATACCCACCTTAATCAATAAGACAAGTTTAGTGTAGGATGGAAAGAAAAGAAACCTAGTTTCTTATTAATAAACAGTATATTACTTATTAGGTAACCTACTAAGATTTCAATAGTTGTAATAGTACATTACAGCAGAATCCAGTAAGTAAGCCTTCCTGGCCGAGTATGAGTTAACCGGACCGAACCGCAGGTGAGGTCCGGTTATATACGAGGCCAGGATGGCTTTCTTACTGGTTGAGGTTTGTATAATGCTTTTCTCAAAAATGAAAGAAAGTTTAACAACAAATTCGTTTAATTAATATTGAAGGTTACATTCATATTAGGGCAATTACTGATAGATATTGTGATCGATTTACCGGGGGCATTTATATTTGTTTGTTGTACATCTTGATTAACGGACTCTTTAATCCAACATGATTTATAAACTGAAATGACTAAATACAAACATAAAATCCCACACTATACTTCTACAACATTACTAAGTACAAAACGCAACGTGCATACTTTTTCTGCGTCGCGTTATGTGTCACAGACCCATAAAAAAAAAAAAAAAAAAAGTGTCACAGACAATAAAATGGATGTTTAAGGCTCCAAAATATATTATGTATCTCATAAAATGTCATACCAAAAAGAGATAGATATATATTTGGAGCCTCCCTCTAACCATGTTATAATGGCTAAACTCTAATCTGTGTCTGGTACTATGTTTTTTTTTTCTAAGCAGATCTAAAGAGGATGACCTAAACCGTGCGAAGCCATAAAAAAAAAAAGGGATGAAGGATGACCAAGTGTCCAGTAAGTAAATTACATACTTACTTACTGGACAGTAGGAGATTCCAAATTTAAAATCTCGCTTCTTACCGGACAGTTGTGAATAGTCTCCGGTAGAGTTCACTTTCTGGATACTTTTTAGAGATGTTATGTCAACATTACATACCATTTTTGAGAAAATATAGATATCAAACTGAAACATGCGTGACAAAGCTTTACCGTCCTGAAAA
Organism: Orthosia gothica; assembly: GCA_949775005.1. Taxonomy (NCBI): domain Eukaryota; kingdom Metazoa; phylum Arthropoda; class Insecta; order Lepidoptera; family Noctuidae; genus Orthosia; species Orthosia gothica. Next base: position 17,242,469 of record OX459066.1, on the reverse strand, counting down.
TCCATAACAATATGATAGTGCTCTCAGTATCACCGCAGAATATAAATATGAATATTCACTTTGATGATTCTCAATAATGTGAAATAACACTTTGGGACAAAGGAACAAAATGTTGAATGAACACAATCATGTTATTTCATAAAAAATGTCTTAAAACTTGTGATTACGTTGAGCGCTACTTCAATCAAACGCTTGCAAATCCTACTATTATAAATGCGAATATTTGTGAGGAAGTAACAAACATCCATCCAGGATGTTTGTTCCTTTTCACGCAAAAGCTATTGAGCGGCTTTCGATGAAACTTTACTGTAATTTAGCTACATCATCACTATAATAATAATCATCGTTACTATGATTTATACCAAAAAAAATTGAGGGAAATACTGAGTCCACGCGGGCGGCAGCTAGTAATATCTAAGCCTGCTTTATAACACCAACAAAAATGCGTCAAAACTTCTTCGTCATTGGTTTTTAGACCGTCTTGTATGCACTCAGTGCCAAGTACAAGACTGACATCTTTGAACTACATTTTTGTGTCTTGTTTAGCAGTTCTTAACAGGACTCAGGTCAGCTCCTGGCAACTGATTCAATGCGGAGAAACGGACGCCCATCGAAAGGGACTCAAAATTTGTATCTATACAAAAACGTTTGAAAATGTCGCTTGCGCGATGCAGAAACTGCTACCTGCTAGTTTTGGGATAATAGAATAGTTTTTGGGTTCACTATTGTGTCCCTGTCGGCATGAGCTCCTAACGGTATTGTCATCCATCACTTGCATGCATTGCCATTGTGACGTCAGAAACCTTTTTTAAATGTAACCTCAAAATACCGTCATCACTTTCGATTACTATTTTTATGTGAAATTCTTATTAAATGTAACATGGTTTAAATTCCAATTGGAAATTAAACAATATATAACGTATAATTGTGAACAAGGGTTCAAAATTTAGTTTTAACGCAAAGTTAGGATACTCGTTGAAAAATTTATAACCATCATAACTAGGGTTATTGCTGATGTCAGCATTATTTTGTTATAAAATACGACACGACGTAAACTCTTATTCTTTTTAACCGTCCTAAAATTGTTTGGAGGCTAGGAGGTATCTCTAGTAGTTCTGCTCGGATTCTGAAATTCATTCTGTGATATATAGCTAATCACTGAGTACCTGGCTTTTTTTCATCTTGGAAAATAGCTCGTCAACCATAAATATTTTTGAGTAATAATAAAACTATGAAACCTGTGAAATTGATAGTAAAACTTAAAACATTTTCAACACAAGACAGTCTTTAAAAAAAACTACAATAACAAACGTTGCATGTCATAATCGTAGTTATTGGTCATGGCGAATATATTCACACCCACATGCAGATCTGTTCCGGGATGAGTAGGATTACAAAAACACATGACATCATCATAACTAATTAGTATTGGAAACGCTTTAGTCTGCTGTAAAGAGATTGTTTGGAGTCTGTTTTATTTTATGTGAATATTTTTCATATCTTTGAGTATTTATAAGTCCAGCGAAGGGGTCTTTGACTAAAAGTGGCTTCGTTATTACAAGCTTTTATTTATTATTACAAGCTTTTATTTAATTTGCAATGTATGTAAGTATGTAATTATGTATGTAAGTATGTTCGGGTCAAATCTTGCAAAAAAAATTTAAAGCAGTTATCCTCCACCGATTATGATGATATTTTGCATACACTTTTAGTTTGGTTGACATTGCTTGGTTAGCTAAGTGACGTCATTCTAAATCCAATATGGCGAATGGCGCAAGATGGCGGACTAGTTATTTTAAGTGCACTGCCATGATATGGGTATCAAATGAAAGGGTTTGCTGAGAAGAATACGAAAAAACTTAAAACATATTTATTAATGAATTATTATCGACCTATGTGTGGGTCCACTACCAGATAAACTGTGAACGAGTCACTGTAAACCTGAATCCAGAAAAGATTGAGCGTTAATTTCTATGTAAAAATTGTGGAAGGAATGATAAATGCATGTGGAAATATAAAGCTTTTATGAAATATAAACATTTTATCTGATTGTGATACGAGGATACTGCGTGTGTATCTGTTTGTTTTGTAGTTCTACTTTTTTCTAGTAATCAAACAAGATACTACAATTGGGATCTATCTGTCAAATATGAAAGAAAGAAAGAAATTTCTCCCTTGACTCTTTCCTTTATAGATTTGTTTTTTGTAAAAACTGACATAGCAGTGGTAGAAAGCCAAGGCAATTATCATCACCTACATAAGTTTACGGTTTTCATACAATTTTATTTCTCAGCAATCGCGATGGGAGCAAAAATTGCAAGGAAATTGAGTTCAAAATATAATTATAGCGGCGACATCGTTGTAGGGTTAGGAATAATTATTTTGCTTCCACTTGAAAATTAATTAAAATGTTAATTTCGTTTCAGCGTTGTAAGCTGGTAGCTTGTTGCATTGAAAGAGCTCACTCATGTTGGCTTCAGTCGGATTTCAGTATCCACGACAGTATTCGCTATATCTAAGACGCTAAAAAGTGAATAGTTTCCTCTCGTGCATTACGCATATAAACGCCCGATATAGCGAATAAAGGCATGAAAATAGTAAGCTATGTATTTATTATTCTGTGGAGGTCTACTATTGAGTTATTTCTATGAATATGATGTAAATATAATTTTGAAGGACCCCATTATTTTATTTTTGTAGTACTGCATGCCACCTGTTAAAGGTGGAGGAAAAAAATTCACGAAGGAGTTATGCACTGGTCAGACCAAATCTGAACCTCGCTAATTAACGGGGCACAGGTTTCACAAGTTTTATTGGAAAGTTGGAGCATGTAAAGAACATCATCAAAGAGAAGTTTGTGCACCCATGACGGTTTCAATACACCCAGGAACGGGGAAATCACACAAAGAGGGAAGTACTAAAAGCATATTATTATAATTGTGAAAATTAATACAGCTGAGTTTGGTCCTTGAGCTCTGAGAGAGGATGGAAATTTGAAATACCTTTGTAATCACCATCTAATTGGTTTTCAGGTGGCCTACTTTTAACCCAGGGAGAAGCACGAGAAGAAGAAAACACGGCCTACGGAACAAGAAATGTTTAACATACTTACGGCTAGAACAGCCGTCACGATTGCCTTCATAGTGAGTTCTCGAAATATTTTATTATTGCAGGTACATAATCAATTTGCAATCGCATATAATGTTATTAATTATTTTAGTGCAGTTTTAATTATACCTAGAACAATTAATTAATGAGAAAAGACAAATAAGTAGGTACATAATAAATATTATGTACCAGTCTGCTCGTCTTTTAGTGCCTCTATTATATTGCAAAGAACTACCTACGTGAATTAATGTTATCGTCATGGAACTATTAAGTAACCATTTGGCCATGCATGCCCTCCTAATAAGTCAATCGATAAACAATCAGCCTGATTGCTACACCATCTGTACATACAAACTCTTAACTAGGGCTCTTTCGTTTGTTTTCATAACTAAATCAAGCAGATTTATTTACTTTGAAAGCGCCTTTGACGTATATTTAACTTTTTTTAATAGTTTAATTTTATGAAATAAAATGTATTAAAGTGAAAAAAAATATCTAGAAATTAGACTTTTGAATGTAAATAATGCGATGTAGGTTAAATCAAGGTTAGTTGCAATCGCATGCTATTTTATTAATCTATTAAAATACTCTCCAACTACCGCAAAGTTGACCGTGTCTCATGTCTCTGTGTGATTGCATGTGAAGACAGAATTCGATCTAACTCTTGTTTTCGGCGAAGCTTTTTTTTTAAATATTTTATAGGCTCGCGCTTGAACACTATATCACCTGTTGGTGTTTTGTAAGCGATGATGTGGTTGACGGTGAGCCACGTATAAATAATTAAATGTAATAGGCAAATATACGTTGTGGGATAGATGTCCCACAAGTAAAATTTCAAAATTTATAAAACCACCCCGATTCAAACAGTAAAACGCCCATAACTTTTGAACGGCTGAGCCGATTTGATTCAAACATAGCTAAGAACACTCTTAACAAAATTGCCTTTCAAGCACAAAAAAATTAAATCAAAATCGGTTCATCCGTTTAGGCGCTATGATGCCACAGTCAGACACACAAATACACAGATACACAGACACACAGATACACAGCAACATACGTGAAACTTATAACACCCCTCTTTTCCCGGCGGGGGTTAAAAAATCCAAGTACCAACCAGTTTTTTAACCGACTTACAAAAAAAGGAGGAGGTTCTATGTTCGACTTTATGTTTGTTTTGTTTTTTTTTTTTTTTTTTTGTGTATGTTCATCGATATCTCTGTCAATTGTGGACCGATTTTGAAAATTCTTTTTTTGTTTGAAAGAGTATGTTTCGAAATTGGTCCCATTTTAATTAATTTGGTGAAGGTCTGATGAAGAACTTCGGAGATACACTGACTTCCAAAAGTTATGTTATTTTTCACTTTGTAGTTTTTCATTTGGAAGTCGGTAGTATTTTTTTGCAAAACAATTTTTTTTACAAATAAAGTAATTTGCTTTTTCTGCTGCGAGATGTAAAGTGATTTCAATAAAAAAACTTTTTTGCAAAAAAATACTACCGACTTCCAAATGAAAAACTACAAAGTGAAAAATAACATAACTTTTGGAAGTCGGTGTCTTACGTAGGTACCATTTTTTGCGATATGGACACCGACTTTCAAAAGTTATGTTATTTTTCACTTTGTAGTTTTTCATTTGGAAGTCGGTAGTATTTTTTTGCAAAAAAGTTTTTTTATTTTTCCCTTTTTAGTTTTACCTACCTAATACCAAGTTGTTTATTAAGGTCCCTATAACTCCAGAATAGATTACCCGAATAACATGACACTTGAACATAACCGGTGAAATGAGAGCTCTGTGTACCCCTTTAGAGCGTACTGGCGTGATGTTATTTTATGAAATGGTATAAACAACAAACAGACATGCGATTGCAGCAATCCCGAGAGTTTTTCAGTTATTTATTGAAGAGTTCTGTTGTGTATCTCCGAAGTTCTTCATCAGACCTTCACCAAATTAATTAAAATGGGACCAATTTCGAAACATACTCTTTCAAACAAAAAAAGAATTTTCAAAATCGGTCCACAATTGACAGAGATATCGATGAACATACACAAAAAAAAAAAAAAAAAAAAAACAAACATAAAGTCGAACATAGAACCTCCTCCTTTTTTTGTAAGTCGGTTAAAAAGTGTGGCAACGATCCGTCTCTTACCCTATAGCTAGGTAAAAATATCTATAAAAGGAGCTATTTTTTTACAAGCTCTTATTTAACTGCCCTTGTTATTTAGTAATTACCTGGATGTAAAAAAAAATCAAGACGAAGCAAATATTTTAAATTGCTATAAATGAGCAAAAGTGGCAGTTCCAACAATATATTAAATTCTCTTTCGTGGTAATTTCAGATATTATTTATGCAGGCCAGGTAGGCCAAAAGTTTGACAGCTAGCCTAACTTACAATTCCGCGTTGTCCAGTAATTGGATTGTGAAATGCAAAGGTCAGATGCCAATCTCTCCGTGGGAAACGCTGATTTTCTGTCTGATTAATTTGATTGGACTGTTTAGTCGCTAGTTATATCTATAAAAATTAGCGTTGCCACGACTTCTTCTTAGTGTCGCGGACATGACAGTAGATATCAACTTTGGATTCTGGTGGCCCAAAACTTCACCACTTCTACGACGTCGTCGGTAGCAGTGCAAATTACTTGGGCTGTGCATTTTTTGGGGAATAGAGGGCAGGAGTCCTGCCCTCTGTTGTCTGCCGCAGGACAGGACTTGACATGCATGTTTATCCCGTTACCGTAACCGTTCCGTTACCGTTACTCAAGGAAAGAATATTGAAAAAGTGCTGGTTGTACGTTTTTCTTCAGCTGGTGGTTTATTTATTTAATTTATTACATAAAAATTCATTTTAACAAAATACATTGATTTCTTATTATCTACTTAATGCTTATATTCTATTTACAAACAAAACATTACGTTACTAGTAGGTACACTGAAACTCAATAAACCACCCATGCACAATTTTACAGCGACAATCATGTACTTTAAGTAGATAATGGGCAGTTAGTCAAGTTGTAACCACGGGAGCTGTTTAGTACAAGCAAAGTCCATTTACTGTGTTTTATAGCTGTTTTATTAAAGCTGCTTTTATATTGCAAAACTACTAGCTTCTTACGACCAAGACCACACAGGTGAAGAATTTGTTATAATGTACCGTGAGATTGAGATTTTTACTATCGTTACAATTGGTGCATATCTATATCTATACTAATACTAGCTGACCCGGCAAACTTTGTTTTGCCATAAAAACACCAAACATTTATCTACCCTAAAATATTTGTATGACCTACAGATAGTTGTTCCGGCTCTGGGTGTTGTGTATGTGAGTTTATATGTTTGTAAACGCACCCACGATACAGGAAGAAATTCCTAGTGTGAGGCAACGTTTTTTAAAAAAAACAAAAAACAAAACAAAACAAAACCCTACCTACCCTACCTTACACTACCTACCCTACCCTACCCTACACTAACCTACCCTACCCGTCCCTACACTACCTTACCCTACACTACCTTACCCTACACTAACCTACCCTACCCGTCCCTACACTACCTTACCCTACACTACCTTACCCTACACTACCCTACCCTACCCCACACTACCCTACCCTACCCTGCACTACCCTACCCTACACTACCTTCCCTACCCTACGCTACACTACCCTACCCTACCCTACCCTACACTACCCTACCCTACACTACCCTACACTACCCTACCCTACCCTACACTACCCTACCCTACACTACCCTACACTACCCTACCCTACCCTACCCTACACTACCCTACCCTACACTACCCTACCCTATACTACCCTACCCTACACAAAGCAAAAATAGCTTATACAATAGCAATAAAGCTCAAATTGACTCTACGTTTTAGTTAGAAAACTTTTGTATGGGAAAAAAGAAAAGGGCTGTTTTTTTTTTATTCGGCAATTATTAGATTTTTCCTCCCCGTAAAAACCATCTTTGAACTTCAAGGAACATTTAAAAAAAAAAATTGGCTAAATTGGTCCAGGCGTTGTTGAGTTATGCGCTTACCAACACATTTTGCGATTCATTTTTATATTATAGAAGATTATAAACACGAAAGATTTGTATTTTTGTGTGTTACAAATAAACTTGAAAACTACTGGACCGATTTCAAAATTTCTTTCACCGTTGGGAAGCTACTCTATACCCGGATGATATAGGCTACTTTTTATCCCTGTATTTCCTCGGGAACGGTAACTGCGTGGGTGAAACCGCGAGGCGTCCGCTAGTTCTGTATTCGATTATTATTAAGTTTTCTCGTGGTTTTGCTGCCGTGGCTTATTCCACAAAAACCATGTAATTACAGCTACATTGTAGCTTCCCATTAGTTCCCATCAGTGGAAGGCAGTAGTCGGCTCTGTATTTCCAGTGATTACCTCCAATAAACAAATCATGATTTGTACCTTTTATGATATTAATTTCATTATTATTATAAGCCTTTTAATGTTTGCATTACTGGTACACAAGCCTCCACTCTGTGAGAGAAGAAATGGGTCTTAATCCACTCGGGCCCAGTGCGGGTTGGTGGATGTCACAGTTCTTCGGATTTTTGGTTCTAGGACAGGCGTTTCCTCACGGTGTTTTCCTTCACAGTTTATAGAGTGGTGACGATGAAATAATTTACACAAAGTAAAGCGACGGGGTTCGAACCCACGACCCACAACTTGTAAGTACTAAGTCACGGACGTTCAACAACACGAGACGTAAAGCGGAAGCGTTTACACTGGACCACCACCTGCTCATCATGATATTAAATTATATCATATTAATGCGACGATTTGGTTCACAAATAATTTGGTGAATTATTCATTTGATAATTACCTAAACGTAGAACGGGGCGAGACGAGTTCGACCCCTACACGTCAGATAGGGATGGTTCACACTTGGATCAACACGGGCTAAAAATTTAATAAATTGTATCATATTATCAACTTTCTTAAAAACCTTTCATAGCTGATCAAAGTTCACGCTTGGTTGCCATGCTGTACGTCAGGGATTCCCAAAGGGAACGTTATTTACACCCTTGGGTAAAAATCGGTTTCCCAGGGGGGCAGTCAACGATATCTAAATATCGACCCCTTTTAATTATCACAAGTTCTTATTTGAAACTTTCAAGATACTGTATAATGTATGTTGTGTTTCGTGTACCAACTTGTTGAATGACTATTATTTCTAACCCCCGCCGGCAAAAGAGGGGTAAGTAAGTAATAAGTTTCACGTGTGTTGCTTTGTATCTGTGTATATGAGTATCTGTGTATATGTGTGTCTGTCTGTGGCATAATAGCGCCTAAAAGGAAGAACCGATTTGTATTTGTGTGTTGAAAATAATATTTTAAATCATAAAAAATTGCTATGGTTAATATGTCAGGAGACCTTTCCTAGCGCTAGGAAAGCAATAGGTATCATAGACACCGACTTCCGAAAAGAAAAATATTTCTCGCTTTCTAGTGTTTTGCTTTGGAAGTCAGATTAATTTTTCACAAATAAAAATATTTTCACGTTGCTTACGTTTCAACACGAGCGCCAGAACGGTATATTATTACCGCCACACTTGCAAAGCTTCTGTAATTGATGGCATTCGATAAATTGTGGATTTTTATATCGTTAGTTTTTAATCTAAGTTACAATTAACACTACCGGAAAACTGCAAGTGAAAAATGTTGCAGAAAAATAATAACAAATATTTTTGCTATGAAATTGCCTGTGCATAATTCGTAGGCACTTATTATTATATTTCGCCGTATTCGAATACGACGAGTCGGTACTGCACAAACCTGAAAAATCTGCTGATCCATACATTTAAGCTCGCCACCTAGAAGTAACGTATTCACTCTTCACTTAAATCCCCTGAGGTTGTAGCTTTCGGGAAACTAGGGAAACAGACTCCGGCAGGGCATTCCACTTGTATTCAATATTGAAAGTATTTCTAAAACGTTTAGTGTGTATGTGTCCACTATATTACTTAGCAAAATAAAAGATACTTTCAAAATAATTTAAAACCAAAACCATACTCCAAAACGTGTAGGTACATCACTGGTTTGTTCGTAAGTGTAAGATCTTTCAAGGTCTTTGTAAAGTCCCTCGGAAAACAAGGTGAAACTTTGCTTTTATTATCAGGAAGCAAATTCAGAAAACTTTTATCAGTTTTCGCTCAAAGTATTGTTATGACCTTGTTTGGGCTTTGGCAGATTTATTATCAAATCGGTTTCTGGAGAAAAGGTATATCAGATACTTTGCTGTAGAATATATTAATTCCAATTCCCTTTTCATTCAACTCCAAAACTAATTATTAACCCCCGCCGGATAAAGAGGGGTGTTATAAGTTTCACGTGTGTTGCTGTGTATCTGTGTATCTGTGTGTCTGTCTGTGGCATCATAGCGCCTAAACGGGTGAACCGATTTCGATTTAGTTTTTTTTTGTTTGAAAGGTAATTTTGTCGAGAGTGTTCATAGCTATGTTTGAATAAAATCTGTTCAGCCGTTCAAAAGTTATGGGCATTTTACTGTTTGAATCGGGGTGTTTTCGCAAGATAAATGTGTTGGGGGTTTTTTAAATTGTGAAATTTTACTTGTTTTACTTACGTTCTTGTTGTACCTATGTATGGTTTTATTTAAAGGTAGCAATTCCTTCTTAGTTCGACCTCCGCGTTCAACTCCGTATAATACTTGAGAAGGCAGATGCGGTAGGTATGATTATTTTCTTGTGGAGGTTCCGCATTTTTGGAGGCACAAGCTTTTTAAAAACCTACTCTTGATAATCGCCGAACTTTTATTCTGAAAAGCAGAACTCGACTTTTTTATCCTCGCACTGGAACGTCTTGCAGCAATTACACGTATGGAGCACAATCTTATAATAAACAAACCATAAGTCCAGGTTTCCTCGCGATGTTTTCTTTTACCGTTGTGATCGATGTTCAAGATAATAATATAAAGTACATATGAATTGAAAAAGTCACATTGGTACATGCCATCCGAATGCAGGAGAGGCAAGGTCTTAGCCACTGGGCCACCACGACATAACGGTTCGTATGTTTTACGCATCTGTTTTGATTAACTTTGATGGAAATAAGTAGCGAACCGTGTAGGCAAGATTATTATGAATAATGTTCATCCGATTACAGTAAATCAAAGAGAGTTATGATTCTCATTTGCATATTAAAAGAGATATCTTTCTTTATTACCTACCACAACGCTACTCAACGCTACTTCGTCAACGTCTTAAAAACCGTGTCCTTTTGACTGATTGTCACTTATTTATTATAAACTAGCTTCTGCCAGCGGCTTTGTCCGCTTGAAAAGTGTTTTCTCATCCCAAGGGAACATTATACTGGGAAGAAAAGAAGACTATAATCTATGACTGTGCCAAATTTCATCCAGATCCGTTCAGCCCTTGTAGAGTGATTAAGTAACAAACATACATCCCCAGATCCACACACACAGCCATCTAAACTTTCACATTTATACTTAAGACCCGGCCCGGCTTCATGATGTGGCCGACCCGAAAAACCCGAACCCGAACTGGAAAATACCCGCTGCCCACATCATGATATGGTCTGGCCAGATCAATGAAGAATCACCGTTGGACGATATGAACACAAAACGCAAGGCTACTTCATGATATGGTCAAACATTAGTGATCACATTGAAAAATGGTTACATTATCCACCGTTAGAGGCACTGATATCGTTGTTTTTAACCGACTTACCAAAAAGGAGGAGGTTCTATGTTCGACTTTATGTTTTTTTTTTTGTGTATGTTCACCGATATCTCCGTCAATTGTGGACCGATTTTGAAAATTCTTTTTTGTTTGAAAGAGTATGTTTCGAAATTGGTCCCATTTTAATTTGGTGAAGGTCTGATGAAGAACTTCGGTGATATACAACAGAACTCCTCAATAAATAACGGCAAAACTCTCAGGATTGCTGCAATCGCATGTCTGTTTATTGTTTATACCATTTCATAACATAACATCCCGCCAGTACGCTCTCTAGGGGTACGCAGATCTCTCATTTCACCGGTTATGTTCAAGTTTCATGTTATTCGGGTAATCTATTCTGGCGTTATAGGGACCTCACTAAACAACTTGCCTATTAGGTAGGTAAAACTAAAAAGGGAAAAATAAAATAAAAAACTTTTTTGCAAAAATACTACCGACTTCCAAATGAAAAACTACAAAGTGAAAATAACTTAATTTTTTAAGTCGGTGTCCATATCCCAAAAAAACGGTACCTAAGAAAGACACCGACTAACTCTGAGTTAAGTTTTTGGTGCAAGTGGGCCTTAGCGATTAACACCTTTGTCACATCAAATACCTACATGTTATTATGTATTCTGGTTCTGCTTGTTTAGCATGTATCAATTGCGTCTATAGGGAATCCGTTACTATATCCGTCACGAATATATTCCCTTAAGGACCGAGTTGATGAATTATTGATAATATGCACAAAGTTAGTACATTACACATATAAAATTCCTATTCAAGTCAACTAAGGAATTTCAAACTATAACCAACGAACACCGGACGTAGACGGTTATAAAGCTAATAATCTAAATGAAACGAGTTCTGCTTATTCCATAAGCGTAAAGTAGCTCGAAGATAAAGAAGAAACACAATATTTAACTCGACAAACTGTTAACCTAGTTTCAAAGAAAAACACGAACCATCTGTTAGTAGCCGCGGCACGTTGACCACTAAGTGCTTCGCTAGTCTATGGACTAGTTTTAATCATAGCCATCTTTAGTTGTTTTAAATTCAATTACGATACACTGTTATTATTATCATAATTGTTTATGCGTTATTTATTTATTTTATTTAACCATTTATGCACACACGTCATAATATACAGACAAGAAGAAGGAACAGAATAATAGGTACAGAGGTTATGCTTATTTCAATAGAAATCTTTCCAGCATACCTGCGTTGTTGGTTTAGGAGTTCATTTATTGATTTATATTATACCTTATTTATAAAAAACTCGACGGTTTTTAGCAACTACTTAAAAGATTCTCGATTAAATTTCTCTATATTTTATTTTTCATTTATTGATTAATATTTTACCTTAATTCACCAACTCGACACGAGAGTCTGGAGAAAAACAATCGAAAACATAAAAGTGATTTAATATAAGTTTCATTATCTGAACATGCGTAAAAATCTTGGCGTGTTCAGATGACGAAATGATAAATGATACTAATTTTGAGTTTCACCAACTGGACACGTGTGTCCAGTCAGACTCTCTCGTCGAATTGGTGGTTAACCCAAGAAATCGATGTTTTTTTTAGCACGTACTTAAAATATTCTACATTGAATTATTCTTAGTATATTTTATTTTAAATAAACAGCTTCAAGATTTTAATAAATTAGGTTGCCATGTTTAGGTAAATAATTTATTATTATTTTTATATTCTTGATGTATAGCAAAACGAACTAATGAAATAAAAACGGCTTGAAATTAAGCTAGACTGGTTATGTTTACATCCTGATCTTTGAAAGAAACATTATAACAATTTATAACATCTAAAGTTTGAATATATTCAATTCCAAAGGTAACAAGGCGTCCTTTGAGCTTGCTGATTGGTTGAAATGGGTACTTTCGTTTGTGCTTACTCAAAAGAGTTTTGTAGGTACCTAGTAATGGTGTGTCGATACATAGGTATGTACGACTTGGTTGTATGAATTCAGACATATTATATGTATGTGGCTGAAATAAGTCGAATGTATAATTTATTTCGTGGCGTGGTTTGTTCGACTCAAATAGGTTATTTATAGGTAGGTATCTAAAATTCCATTACATGTAATATGCCTTGGGTAAGGAATTATGTAGGTAAGATCGGTACTCGTAGGTAAATAAATACCTATATGAAGGTATTTTTTTTAATATTTACAGGAACGTCCTCACTAAGAGCATTCACGTGTAATGAGCATTCGACGTAGAATATTCGACTGGTGTGGACGTTGAGCCGAGCGTTACAAAGCTTACACGCAAGCGCGAACTTCGGCCGGTGTGGACGTCGCAACGATTTTCGCGGAAACGGCTCGTATTCGAATGTTCACGCAAATAAAACGCTTGAAAGCGAGTCCTCAGATAATTAAATCAATTAGTATGTATGTAGGAATATTACTGGCCTCTTGTAAAGCAAGGAACAGTGTGTTTTTGACCTTCTTGGTCAATCGTATTATCGAATGAATGACATTTAACGAGATCGTACCCGATGCTCCAAGTTCGCAAAATGTTCGATTCGAACGTTCATAGTTTTGCTCGAACGTGAATGCTGGGCTCGCTGGGAAGCATTTGTTGCTTTCCTACGATTGCTTGTTTACAAATTCTCGCGAAAGAATGCTACCAGAGGTCGCTCCTTCTTGATCGAACAAATAAATTAAAATTTTAGAAACAATAAAAAAATTATAGTAGTTTTATGTTGTGAGATGGCGAGGCCATGAACTTGGAGCATAACGTTTTGAAATATGAACACTGTTCCAGAAAGGTACTAAATTATATTAGGTACGGTGTTACAAAAGTTGTAAAATTGTTACGGGATGATCATAAAGAATTCAAGGTCCGAACTTTTACACGAGTTTCTGATTCAATTTTGTATGATAAATCCATTTTAGAAAAAAAACTCTTGGTAATATTCTTCGTGTAAAAGTTTTAGGATGATTTTCCTCAACTTTGCATATTATCCTAATGATACTGAAACCTTGTTAATGTTTTCCTCCTTTAAGTTTTTTTATAGCCTGCTGGTAGTTTGCATTGTTTTCTATTGTACTTATTTTTAAAGCGTAGTTCCTTCGTCCGTAATCTGATTACCACCTGACCTCCGCAAGGGAAATCTAGGTTTTCTCGTACAAACGTATCGAAATAAAATGTACTGGTGAACCTTGCTACTTACACATCACAAAAACTTACTTAAATCATCGCTTCATCAGACAGTGAATTGACGATTAAAGTTATTTTTTTAATTTTTACCCGACTGCGCGAGGGTAATGTTTTTCGAGCGTATGTACGACGTACTTATGCATGTTTGTCCTTTTCTATGGCACGCTCTGCAGCCAAAACGGCTTGACGGATTATGACATATGAGAATTATACCTAGTCCTTTTTTCTCTCTTTTCAGTTAATTATTTCTTAGCTGTCGGGTTTTCTTTTTACCCGACTGCCGAAGGAGGGTAATTTGTTTATTAGTCTATGTATGTATATATGTATGTATGTATATATGTATGTATGTATGTTTGTTCCTATATGGCGTTCCAGAGACCAAACGCGTTGGCAGATTTTGATGATTCATACGTAAATAGATTCGTCTTAACCCTGCGAGTGTCATAGGCTACATTAAAATTGGACAATAGAAAAATGGCGGCTTTTGGGCGCCATATTGTGGGGGCCCAAATTTATTTTTTCTTCCGAACCCAGCGTGTGGGGTATCAAAATAAAGGGTTTTAAGAGGTGATTATAAACATTTAGGATTAAAGGCACTGTAATAATGTCCATTTGAAATCCTATAACGACCATTTCAGGCCTTTAGTTTCGAGAGTTCTAGCAAGAAGATGCCTTTTACATGCTTCGGGTTATTTTGCCCAGCATTGATATAATAATATATATATATATACCTATGTAGGTAATTATCAACTTAAGATGCTGAATTAAGAAGCCTGAATTTTTGGAAATTCTATTGGGGGAAGTTTACTTTTTATTATTTTATTTGTGATATGCTCGCGTTTGACCACTATCGACGACGACGGTGAAGCACGCTTGCCTAGAAGTAACCTGTACACTCTTGACTTAAATACCCCTAAGTTGTAACTATCAGGAAACAAAGACTCCGGCAGGGAAATCCATTCCTTAGCTGTACGCACAAAGAAAGTATTTGCAAAACGCTTTGTGCGTATTGGTGGGATGTCTACCATACCGATGGCGCATTGCCGTACGTCTTGTAGTCTGATGACGTAAATGAATTTCATTGAGCAGTTCCATCGCACACTTCCCGAAATGTAACTGATAAAAAACTGACAGGCTGGCAACTCGGCGTCGATGTTCAAGGCTTTGGAGCTTTGAGTCGACCATTGCATCGTGACCGATGAGCCTCTTGGCCCGTTTGTTAATCGACTCATGTGCTTCTATTTGACAGATCCGTCCCAGAGGTGATAGCAGTACTCCATGCATGACCGAACTTGCGCTTTATACAAGTTGAGCAGCGGTTTAGTTCAGGTTCAGTGAAGTACCGTATCACCTTTGCAAGGTTGCCAATTTTTTTGCAGCCAACTGAACCTTTGCCTCAATGAATGGACCAAAATTAATGGGCCGTTGTCAACGTAATACCAAACAGGTCGAGTTGGTCAAATATCGGCACGGTTACACCACGGAAAGATGGAACTGGGTGGAATTGGCTCTTTTTTGCGGAAAAATGTCACGCCTGGGTTCAAGCGCTCAACTATGGCTTCCTGGATAGACCGGATCTGAGGCCCAGTAGCCCGTTCGCAGGACACGCATCTCTCAGCAACAGTGCTGTCGTCTGCGTTCCAAAAGGTCCAAAGGTGGTTTTATCAGGTCATTAATGAGCAGCAAGAACATTGTTGCCGAGAGCACCGAACCCTGAGTGACAGCAGCCATCGATAACCACTCGGATGGACCGATGCCTCAGGAAGTTGGCAATCCAGTCACATAGACCACTAGGCAGACCGAAAGAGGAAGCTTACTAATAAGGCTTTCGTGCCAGACCCTGTCTTAAGCCTTCGAGATGTCAAGGGAGACGGTAAGCACTTCTGCGTGCCTCTCGATGGCCTTACTCCAGATATGAATGACATACGCTAGAAGATTATCAGTTGACCGATTTCGTTAATAAGTAAGTAAATAGTTAAGTACGCCATTACTAAGCATATTAATAGTGCTTTGGGTGTCATAGCCATGATAATTATTGCCACGCTGACACTAGCTGTGGTCCGTCACTAGCCGTCGAGACATCCTGGTGTATTTGTTATCTAATAAGATTTTAATTTCAACCTGTAGTTATAACAAATTACAATAGGCAGTAAACGGAATTCAAACAATATTCCTGAACAATTAATAATTACACAAAACAAAATATTTCCATTTTATTAACCCTGTAATTGAATTCTATGAATTTATAGTACCAATTACCAGGTTACGTATTAAAGGGTGTATAGTGTGCCCATGGGGCAAATACTAGCAATAACCTGGGTACCTAAAGTACTAATATTCATTTAGGTATATTGTTTATTACCTACTGGGTACCGTTTGCCTATATAGCCACACGCCTTAAGGATCATAAATATAATAATATGGTACATGTAACTGAGAATTATGGTGTACGTGGTTAGACTAGGTGCTAAAATGTAGGTACACTATAGTTTTGTGTTATTATATGATAAATAATTATTAAAATTAAATTACAGTATGATGAGATGGCAAAATGCAATACTTCTTGCTAAGTGGTGCCTATTCGCGTGTGTACGTGAGTACAAATAATGGTACACGAAACGAAAACGCCATCTACCTAATTTCCAATGAACTATTTATCTAAGAAGCACACTACGTCGTGGTGGCCCAGTGGCTAAGACCTTGCCTCTCGTGCTTGAGGTCGTGGGTTTAAATCCGGACAAGTACCAATGTGACTTTTCAATTCATCTATGTACTTTCTAAGTTTAGGGTTTTTGAGGAAACCTGAACTTATAGTTAGCATAGGTTTGTGCTCCATTCGTATAATTGCTGCTAGGCATTCCAGTGCGAGGAAAAACTAATAAATAAAAAAAACTCGAAGATACTTTCACTCAGGAATAACACACTGCTACTATAAAAACAAAGATTATCATAAAAATACAAAAACATGCCCATGTTGGGAGGAAGCGAAACCTTTTTAATATGTATGCGGACCCACGGAGTCGTTCCATCCTTTTGTTGCTTCCTCGAAGTGAAAGTTGGCCTCGAAAATGTTTAAAAACGAGGTCAAGGTCATAAGACGTGATAATAATAATAAATGATTTAGGAGTTCCTTCCCTTCCTTCCTCTTGGAGTCACAAACGCTGGTAGCTTGAACCTTGTTCTCAATACCGGTGAGCTACTATTTTTTTAATGTTTTTTATATGTACTAAATATTTAGTTCCTTGAACTCCCTTCAATAGTAGAAACAAAAAATTTAGTTATTTTCGAAGATGTCTCTTGGACGATCAGAAAGAAGCTATCTTGGCGGTACCAAAGATGTAAGGTAAATTGTCGGCACCACTGGCGGGCTTCTTCTAGCTATTTTCGCTTCTGTTAAATTTGGTAACTGTTAAAAAAATCAGGCAGTTTGAAAAAATTGCGTTGAGAAAGACAAAGTTCCTGTAATTGCAGAACTTCTTCAAGATGTACCTTGACGTCAAGCG
This sequence comes from Orthosia gothica, assembly GCA_949775005.1. Classification (NCBI taxonomy): domain Eukaryota; kingdom Metazoa; phylum Arthropoda; class Insecta; order Lepidoptera; family Noctuidae; genus Orthosia; species Orthosia gothica. The sequence continues at coordinate 17,224,956 of OX459066.1, read as the reverse complement.
GCATGTCAATGTAGCTAATGTAAGTACAAATACCATGGAAATACTTTTTTTTTTTTTTTCTTCAGTAAATAGTAATTTCCAAACTGATCTTAAGACTCTTTCTCTATCTCGATCTCTTTCTATCATCTGCTGGTATCATCAGACATGGTGAATGCTCACACTGTTTTATTTATTTACTTATAACAAATAAAACAATATATTTTTTAAGTCGTTTTTGAACAGTGTGTACACATGCACAGCTGGACGTATGCACTCTGAAATGCCCATGTAGTTGTTGCGTATAAAACGGTCGAACAAACACTAATTATATTATTCAAAGGTGACAACATTTAAGAAACAGCTAAATAATATAGCAAATACGAATAAGTTTATTTTAAAATTTCCTATTTGTCCTGATACCACAAACTTGGAGGACCAACGTGCCATAGTTCAGTTGGGTAGGATTATATTGAAACTAATCAAAACTAATAAATATTATAAAGAGGTTAAATTGTTTGTTTATATGTAATTTATTTATTTATTTAATTTAATTTATTCAGACAACAATTGAGTCCATTTTGTTAGTAAAAATACCTTATAACTAGTGTTAGTATTACACAAACAAGGATAAAAAATAATAAAAACAAAACAAATAGAGCAGGTGACCGAGACAGAATGTGCAGAGAACGATAAGGCGAGGAAAAAGCTACCGGGGGGGTGACCACAAGCTCTTAGAGTAAGGTTATTTTGAGATCGAGTAAGGGACAGATGTATCTGACTTGTATACATCTGTCACTTACTCGATCTCAAAATAACCTTACTCTAAGAGCTTGTGGTTACCCCCCTGACCATTCTCCCCACATAGTGTCTCAGGAAAGGGGAGTGAGGGCTCTCTACTACTGTTTTCAGGATGCTGTTGTCACTGCCCCGTGTTCTACGCATCAGTGATGCGACTTTCTTACGAATTACCGCATGGAATCCGTCAGTTCGGTTCTGAGCAAAAAATATAATAATATGTAATATGTACCTACTCATAGAAAGGCCCACTTGACCCATTCTGGGTTATCTTATTAACCCTGAATTAGAAGCTAACATGGCCTTTTTATGATATATCTGTTATTTAACCTCGTTTCATAGCCTTTTTAACCCCCGCCGAAAAAGAGGGGTGTTACAAATTTCACTTGTGTTGCTGTGTGTCTGTCTGTGGCATCATAGCGCCTAAACGGATGAACCGATTTTGATTTAGTTTTTTTATTGTTTTAAAGTTGATTTTGTCTTGAGTGTTCTTAGCTATGTTTGAATAAAATCGGTTCAGCCGTTCAAAAGTTATGAGCGTTTTACTGTTTGAATCGGGTTGTTTTCGCAAGATTAATGGTTCGGGGTTTTTTTTAAATTTTGAAATTTTTCTTGTATATTCCAGAAAAATGCATGGTTCCTGTTCCTGTTCATGGCTAGGGGGCGAACCTTCGGAAAAAACCTGTATTAAATATTCTGAAACTGTAGGTTACCAAAATAGTTGAGTCATTGTTTTGACTAAGCTTGATTTAATTTTTATTGTAGACTTCTGAAAATTAGATTCCTAGCTCGAAAACGTTTTTGTATCTAAGCGAGCATTTACAAAGAATGGGCCGTAAGTAACTTTAAAAGGGTGCGTTGTTGATAAAAACTTTACCTAAAAATCTGCTTCAATAATAAATGCTAAAACAAGTAGTGTCTAAAAAATATTTTTATACGTAAAACTAGAAGACTAATAAAAGCCGTTTCGCTGTGTCAGTTTTCTCGCTGTCCCGTGTAAACCTAAATAATTTATTAACCCTCGAGTTTTGTGATTGCTATGAAAAAGGCAATGAATTTTAAAATAGTCACTTGTTTATTTAGAGCTTTATTTTGTCGTTCGAATTGTTAGGCAGGCTCTAGACAAGTGGCATTCGATGTCAACGAAGGCGATAGTCGAAATGTCAATCTCATTCAATTTTTAACCCCCGCCGGTAAAAGAGGGGTGTTATAAGTTTCACGTGTGTTGCTGTGTATCTGTGTGTCTATCTGTGGCATCATAGCGCCTTAACGGATTAACCGATTTTGATTTAGTTATTTTTTGTTTGCAAGGTGATTTTGTCGAGAGTGTTCTTAGCTATATTTGAATGAAATCGGTTCAGCCGTTCAAAAGTTATGGGCGTTTTACTGTTTGAATCTAGGTGTTTTCGCAAGATAAATGTGTCGGGAGTTTTTAAAATTTTGAAATTTTACTTGTCGCAAGATAAAATGTGACGGGGATTTTTAAAATTTTGAAATTTTACTTGTTGACAATCGCTATCGCCACGCTTTCGATAATAGAATGTCAATTGTATATATATAACAAGTAAAATTTTAAAATTATATATGTAGATATTGCTAATGAAGTTTTTTATACTATAATTATTAAATCATTCAATTTAGTTACAGTATCTAACTGATTATGTTGATAACTATAAAAACAAAATAGCGCACGGGCTATTTACGAAGATTTTCGAAGGTCATGAAAAGTAGCACAGGGTAGTTACAAGACTCTGAAGACATAAATAATCTGTTCTTTAGTACTTTGGAGGTAACTTTAGTAACAATTGTCTTAAAAACCTTTTAAGTCTGCTTAGTATAGATACTATGCAGACTTTAAAGGTTTTTATTAGGTCTGTATAGATACAAAAGTATTTATTTGCCTGGCGCTTCACTCCTGTAGCCCACCCCACGATTGATTATTAATCATATTAAATTCGAATATATTATTCATGTAATACAGCTACATACATTTATCAACGGCGGCACCTATAGAATCACGTAACTGAATAAAAAAAAATAGCTTATTTGGCACAAAGGTAACACTTAACATGATGATGCTAACTCCCAAACTAGGACTGAGTCGGTATTTTGGGGGCTAGTAATAATGGTCTTTTTAAAGGCCGGTATACGTCCTTTTCAAAGATTACTCGAAAAGGTAATTAAAATAATTTACCAATACATGTTTCCTTCGCTCACACCCAGGCACGGGTAACCATTGAATATATTGCTATTAATAAACGTATTGAAGCCAATTTCAAACTTCGAACACCTAACTCAGCACGTGCGTGGCTCTACACGTGAATTAATTATTCTTGAAGACTGAACGTAATTCCGGATGGATAGCGCTCTAGGGCGCTCTGAGCTCACTCTTTGATCGTCAGTCGTAAGGTGTCACATGCGTGGCTTTAAAGAGGATAAAAAGTAATAATGCACCTACTTTTTTGTGGAATAGTTTCAGTCCGGATGGAAAAGAGTTTTTCCTTTTACATAGTTTTTTTTTTAATTCTTTGGATCGGTTCTTTTTTATTGAGAGTTTGCAGTTAAGAACGTTTCAAACCTTACTTGAAAGTTTAACAAGTTTACAGGCAATTTAAAATTATCTTGGTTCAGAAGACGGAGATTTTTTATAAAATATAAGAACTGCCCAGTACCTATTTAGCAGATTATAGTACTTGATAATCAGTTGCTGAGAGATGTTTACAAATTTTTACAACTTAGTAAGAAAGGCGCTTCGTAGCTAATTTAATCAGAAAGGTATCACTGCAATATCAAAATTAGATTTTTATAAACATTTTGAACTATAGAAAAATATATTGATTCAACGTGTAATTCTGAGCACGCTCCGCTTCATAAATATTTTTAGGATTAAATAAACAAAACAAAAATCTTGAAACAAAATAAACAACGCTTCATATTTATGTTCAAATCTGTAAAAAGCATTTTGACTAATTGAAGAACCTTTGTACCTACTCCATGCTTTTGTAAATGTACAAGGTAAATAGCGCGTTTGGAAGTACCCATTTAAAAGTTCTCCGAAAAACCTGATGTATAACTTTACTTAAGTAAGTTAAGAATACGCATTGAGCCCTTTAGCTTTTAGCAGGTTGGTCTGACGGAATTCATCTTACATAGTCTCTTAAGTTTACGTTGGGGATGCTCTAAGACATTAGCCGTGATTTCCCAAAAGGAGCTTTTGTTCTTCGTCGCCAAAGTAGGTAACGTTTAGATTTTCTGAGGAAACTAATTTACGTTGTACTATTAATTTCACTTAGTTCTGTGTAAGGACATAGTTTACTTAAGAACCCAGTACTTTTACGTCGTTTTTGGCTGTGTCTTTTATCCAAGAATATTTTATTCCGTTTCAGTATTCCTTTGAGTGAAAATGTTTGAACACAAACGCCGATTCACTATGAAAAGAATATATAAGTATAACGAGTCTGAATTCCTCTTTTTCTAAACCAAATTACCATACCAAGCCATGCCAATAATCCCGAAATACTTAAATGAACATCCAATTGCAAAATCTTTTTGAAAAAGGGATTCTACAGATACCTAACATGAATGGCTTGAAAGTTGCGCATATCATGTACCCTGAAATGCCCTAAATAACGTTAAGTGCCTCTGGGTCATTTGCACAAAACCCCCAAATGTTTCTTCGCTGGGCCTTAAGTGAAACCTTGCTTGGAGCCCGAGGGTATGAGCGAAGAGCGAATAAATATACCTATGTATTCATGTATGTTTCAAACTTTTATGTGTATTCGTTCGCCCGGATAGTTCAAAGGAATTATTTGTCGATAATGTCTAGTGATAGGTATGTGGAAGGAAATGGCAGACTTTATTAAAAAGATGTTTTAATAGTAATCTTGTACCTTGTTTACTTATTTTTTTATACATCTTATTGTCCTATTAAGAAACTATAACGATACAAATTTTAACAAATGCAAAATGTACCTACCTAACTAGTCAGTAGTTCTACTAAGTCATATAACGAACATTCTACACCTGATGGATAGCTACATTAACGCACTCTCTCTTTGAGGTTACTTTTTTCTGCACAGTGCAAGGATAGGCCACGGACGTGAAGCTGCGTGGGAAGAAGGCATTAAGTCTGCAGTTGTGTGCATGTAGTATTAAATACATAGCTAGTTCCCGATAAATCAAAAAGTCAAACCTCTGTTTACTTCCTATAACAAAAGGCTTAGAAATCACCCGAAACATTTAAAGCTTAATTTCTCAACCCTAACAAAATACTGGAGAGAAAATTTCGACAGGTATATTTAAATTGCAACAAGTAAAATTTCAAAATTTAAAAGCCCCGACACATTTATCATGCGACAAGTAAAATTTCAAAATTTAAAAACCCCCGACACATTTATCTTGCGAAAACACCCCGATTCAAACAGTAAAACGCTCATAACTTTTGAACGGCTGAACCGATTTTATTCAAACATAGCTAAGAACACTCCCGATAAAATCACCTTTCAATTAAAACAATCTCTTCTCTCTTTCACTAAATCAAAATCGGTTCATCCGTTTAGGCGCTATGTTGCCACAGACAGACACACAGATACACAGATACACAGACACACAGATACACAGCAACACACGTGAAACTTATAACACCCCTCTTTTTCCGGCGGGGGTTAAAAATACCGACAGGTATATTTAAATAGCAAAAACAAAGTCGAGGTAGTATAATATAACCTGACTTATGTACCAACCTTCTTAAGTTACTTCATTGTATCCCAGTACAGTGTAAACTTTAAACTTATATATCTTGACTTAATGTTGAAATAAAAGCGTATTATTAAGTTTGTGGGTTGACTAATTTCGTACAGCGCGTGCCACGAAAGATGAGACTTGACACACCACGTGGTTTGACTTGCAAAGTAGACCATTCATAGGTCGCTTTAGCGGTATGAGGTCTGAGTGCGGGAAGGGACCGCGCGTCATCGGGGCGGCGGGCAGAGCGCGGGAGGCGCGGTCAGGTCTCATATTTCGTGGCACGCACTGTACATCGTGGCATGGCTGCACAGTGAACGTTTAAAAAGTTGTTTTATATATTTAATATTTTAAAGGTTTTTTATTCAATATAATATCTACTCATTTGGGAACAGGATTGTTAATACTCGTGGGATTTTAGAAGCCAAAAAATCTGACACCATTCTTGCTGAAGGATATTTTGTTACCCAGTTACTGGGTTCTGGAGGGCGGTCAGATAGGCAGTCACTCCATGTAAAATACTGGTATTCAGCTGCATTCTGCTTGACTGGAAGCCGGTCACAACATAGTTGGGAATAGGCTAGGCAGACTAATTGATTACCTCAAGCAAAGATACCTACAATACTTGCCACGATATTTGAAACACAATAAATCTTCTTGGTCAAGTTTCCATCTACTTTATCATTTACCATTAGGTAAACAGATTTTACAGATAAGGAAAACAACCGGAAAATTGGTCCCAAATATTCAGAATGATTGATGAGATACAAATTGATGATTCATTATGCATTTAGAGCAAATCGAATTAATGGAACTTCCTTTGAATATTTTGTTTTCCTTCTTTCGTGGATATTTGCAATTAAATTAGTATCGAATTTTCTTTTTAACCCCCGCCGGAAAAAGAGGTGTGTTATAAGTTTCACGTGTGTTGCTGTGTATCTGTGTATCTGTGTATCTGTCTGTGGCATCATAGCGCCTAAAAGGATGAACCGATTTTGATTTAGTTTTTTTTGTTTAAAAGGTGATTTTGTCGCGAGTATTCTTAGCTATGTTTGAATAAAATCAATTGAGCCGTTTAAAAGTAATGGGCGTTTTACTGTTTGAGTCGGGGTGTTTTCGCAAGATAAATGTGTCGGGGGTTTTTTAAATTTTAAAATATTACTTGTTCCTTGATTTTATTATATTACTAGCGGAGGCCTCGCGGTTTCAACCGCGTAGTTCCTGTTCCCGTTGGAATACAGGGATATTAAAAAGCGAACTAAAAAGACGTAAACAAGAAGAAAATCATGCAGTGCAGCCGGAGGATACATATTCGTGAGCTGGCTGACCAAAACCAGATATATCCTCCGACTGCATAGCATAGTTTCCTTCTTGTTTATGTATTATTATATCAATAATATTTATTACTTTTAGGAAAGCTTGCAGACTAATAACATTATAATAACAATAATATATATGTATTTAAATTGCTAATAACAAGGTGCCACTTAAAAATAATCAAAAAAAATATACTTCCCTTTAGTCATAACAATTAAATGACCCAATTTTGAGTAATTATTATTACTCAAAATTGGGTCATTTAATTATTGTTATTAATCAATTATATTGTTATAAATAAGTATTTAACCACTGATTACTGTACTATGATAATAGTTTTTGTTACTGCTTACAATATCCTTCCTAGCCAAAAGCTAATTGAACAGTCACGTACTATTAATTTGAACTGCTTTATTATTTCCTTTATTTCATTGTCAATGATAATAATTTGAGAGGGATTTTATAGGATGTCCCCATTGTAGGACGGCCATTATTCAATTTATTTTCAAGGCTAAATCATAAAGGTTAAGGTTATTTATTGACTGTATTTAGAGTTACGAGAGGCGATATTTATTTTATTGTTTTATTAAGGGAAGCAAGCAGAATTATTGCGCCATTTATGGGTTCCTAAAATTTATTTTTAATGGTAACTCGGGCACTTTTATTGGCAGCTTTTTGTAAATAATTATAATTAGTTTTTGCCGGCAGTTAACGTAGTTTGCAAGGACCCGACTATTTGAAGTCAATAAAGCTCAAAAATAAGGTGAGGAAACTTAACAGACCAATACGTTGAAGTTTGATATCTTGAATCCTAAATTATGAACTCTAACTGCCAACCTAATAAAAGTTTAACAAAACCGGCATACCAAACAAAAACGATATCATAAAAGAATATGGAGCTCACATGAAACAAATGGAGCAAGTAAACCGTCACAGTAAAGCGATTTCGTAAAAAATACCTAAAAAAAGGTCTTAGGACGCGGTAAAAGCACTTACAAAGAGAGATTATCGTTTTCAGGAATCGACAATAACTTTTGAGCAGATCTTTGTCACTAGACATTTTCCTGTGCCCTTAGGTAACGCGGACTGGGTATAAGGTACCCGGAAATTTCTTTTATGACCTTCCCGGAGGAAAATGTAATCCGGCTGTTATTTTCGTTTGTTTTCAAGTAGGTTTCTTGATGATACTGGCACAAAATCATTAGAAATAATGAAGACATATTTTTTTATTAGATTTAAAAAAACCCGACTGCTTCAAAAGCGATCTCAAAAGTCGTAAACAAGGAAAAAATCATGCTGTGCAGTCGGAGGATACATATTCGCGGGCTGGCTGACCAAAATCTGGTAGTGTATCCTCCGCCTGCACAGCATGATTTTTTCCTTGTTTACGACTTTTTAGTTCGCTTTTGAAGCAGTCGGGTTTTTTGATATTTTGAATTTAGTTTTTTTATTTATAACTTTTTAGTTAGTGTTTTTTCGAATTAGATACATTTAAACATATAAGTGTTAGATATTTTTGAAATCACCTCTTAAAACCCTTTATTTTGATACCCCACAAGATGGGTTTGGAAGAAAAAAAAATTTGGGCCCCCAAAATATGGCACCCAAAATCCGCCATTTTTCTATTTTCCAATTTTAATGTAGCCTATGACACTCGCAGGGTTAAGACGCATCGATTGACGTATGAATCATCAAAATCGGCCAACGCGTTTGGTCTCTGGAACGCCATATAGGAACAAACATACATACATACATACATATATACATACATACATACATAGACTGATAAACACATTACCCTCCTTCGGCAGTCGGGTAAAAAAACGTGGGCAATAGGAATATGACAAATTAATCTGTATAGTAATTACCTTGTTATTAGTTTCAAAGTAATGCTTGTTTGTGTATTCGTTGACCTATAATTATTATACTATCGATAGGTACGTTTGTAAAGGCACCTTTTACATGAATACTTGCCGTACCGTGAATGACTTGGGCACGGACATAAAAATTGCAGAAGGGCAGCTCCATAAAAAGAGTGAAAACAGGTGTGTAGTCAAAAATAAACGCTTGCTTACAGTTAAACACGCTTTTACTATTTGATCTTTTGCTCCGATCTCTGGGATGTGCGAAAAGCGCACCGTACTGGTCGAATTGCGCAGAAACTCTTCCGGAGATATCAAACTAATGCCATTCACGAGTGCGCTTGCTGAGTGCAAGCGCACTTGCGAATCGTGCGTGCTTCCTTTTTCTCGTCACTCATATAAAGTGGTACTTCTGTATCTATCTATATTGTGACTCATGGCTAAGTGTCTATTGACGGGACCGAGAGAGAAGATTTTGCGATTTCTCTAGCGTCGTCAAGGCGTCGCTGGCTGGCTAGAGATTGGCTTCTCTATGAGGGATGAATTTTTCACCCGTCCTTTCTGAGAATTTATTCATATAAATTCTTTGGATTTTTCTTCTTTTCAGTTGAATTGCGGTGACACCCAAAATGCGACACATTGCACTTGGTGTAAGATAAATACAAGATATTTTACAAGAAAATTGGTTACAAAATCTATAAAAGATTTTTGACGTTTTTAATAAGGATTGGAGTTACAAACATATTAGTTATTACTATTATAATTATACTAGCTGACCCCCGCGGCTTCGCTCCCGTCAAAATTATAGCCTATGTTACTCGTTAATTTTTAAAATCGGTCCAGTAGTTTCGGAGCCTATTCGGTACAAACAAACAAACAAACAAAAAAATCTTTCTTCTTTATAATATTGGTATAGATAAACTTAATTATGCTATTTTTAACCCCCGCCGGAAAAAGAGGTTGTTATGTTATGTATGGTATGTGAGTGGTTGTTATAAGTTTCACGTGTGTTGCTGTGTATCTGTGTGTCTGTCTGTGGCATCATAGCACCTAAACGGGTAAACCGATTTCGATTTAGTTTTTTTTGTTTGAACGATAATTTTGTCGAGAGTGTTGTAGCTATGTTTGAATAAATTCGGTTCAGCCGTTCAAAAGTCATGGGCATTTTACTGTTTGAATCGGGGTGTTTTCGCAAGATAAATGTGTCGGGGGTTTTTTAAATTGTGAAGTTTTACTTGTGTTTCATAGTAAAATTTTCACAGAAGGAAATGACAGATAAAACTTAAAAAAGGTGACTTATTTATTTATTATATACTTTATTGTACACCACTTACTGTGTGACCAAATAGAAGGAAGGATGATAATTAAACAGTTTTTGTTTTTCAACATAAAATTTGCACGCGGGTGTTTGTTCCTATTTTTAACCCCCGCCGAAAAAAGAGGGGTGTTATAAGTTTCACGTGTGTTGCTGTGTGTCTGTGTATCTATGTATCTGTGTGGCTGTCAGTGGCATCATAGCGCCTAAACCGATGAACCGATTTTGATTTTGTTTTTTTTTTGTTTGAAAGGTGATTTTGTCGAGAGTGTTCTTAGCTATGTTTGAATAAAATCGGTTCAGCCGTTCAAAAGTTATGGGCGTTTTACTGTTTGAATCGGGGTGTTTTTAACCCCCGCCGGAAAAAGAGGGGTGTTATAAGTTTCACGTGTGTTGCTGTGTATCTGTGTGACTGTGTATCTGTGTATCTGTGTGTCTGTCTGTGGCATCATAGCGCCTAAACGGATGAACCGATTTTGATTTAGTTTTTTTTGTTTGAAAGGAGATTTTGTCGAGAGTGTTCTTAGCTATGTTTGAATTAAATCGGTTCAGCCATTCAAACGTTATGAGCGTTTTACTGTTTGAATCGGGGTGTTTTCGCAGGATAAATGTGTCGGGGGTTTTTTAAATTTTTCTTGTCGCAAGATAAATGTGTCGGAGGTTTTTAATTTTTTTAAATTTTACTTGTATACAGACTGGTACAAAATATTGACCCTTTGTGTGTACTTAGAATAAAATCTGCACATACGCGTTTAACAAATTAAAAATCAATGAAATTTCTTATTATCCCTTTTATTGACCCTAGCTACCACATGGCAACTATATTGGCGAATTTATTTTATTATGCGATTGTTACAATCTGATTGGAACTCCTGGCTGCTGTTTGTGCTGTTTTATGTTCATCGTAAAGGGCATCAATAAATTCCAGACAATCAATTTGGATTTAACTTTCGAATGGAATTTCACCTTTCACTCAGCTTCAGAACATAGGTCATAGTTCTGAGCTTTACTGCTTTGTTTTTGTTTCTGTGAAAAAGAAATTACTGGTGTTTAGTGGCATACAATAGAGTACGTATAAAGGCACCTTTTGTTTTTCATCTTGTTGATGATGGATGGTTATTTCAGTAAGAATACCAACATTATAGTAGATATACCTGTGCACCTAGAGTTGGCTACGCTCGGAGTTTTCTTGCATGGTCGAATCAGAAATGCAGATATCTGCAAGATAACCATGGTTACCGACATAGCCCGTAGAATTGTCAAACTTAAGTGGCAGTTGGCCGGGCACATTGCTCGCAGAATGGATGGCCGATGGGGTTCTGGAATGGCGACCGCGAACGGGAAGACGTTGCGTTGGAAGGCCGCTGAACTGGTGTAGGTTGCGGGGATCCGCTGGATGCGAGACACATGGGACCGATCAATGTGGCGACCCTTGGGGGAGGCCTATGGACCCTTGGACATAGGCCTCAATCAATCATCATCATCATATGATGATGATGATTGATTGATTTTGTAAAACATTACTGGAAAACATTTCATTCAGTCTTATCGTCTCCTTTATCCTACCTTCAAGGAACGTTGACGAAGAAGACACTAATATAAAAGTTCATAGTATAGTTCCTTTTCTTCGACCTTTCTCGCCCATTTGCCATTATTACGAAATTCCGAAGGCGAAGTCCCCTTTTGAAATGTTTGGAATCCTGATAGGCGCATGGGGTTTTATCATTTTAAAATAGTTGTTAAGGTATGATTTCTGAAAGGATTGTTTAAGTCTTGTTTTCAACCACTAAGTACAACATTTTTATCGTTTAGATTACATGTATACCTACAATATATTTCTTAATGATTTTTCATCATTTGTGATACATTTTATTATTAGTAGGCTCGCGCTTGACCATTTTCATTATTTTGCTTACCAACAGATGAGATAGTGGTCAAGCGCGAGCCTATAAAATAGAAAAAAAAGACAGCCAAAAGACGTTCACTGCTGCACATAGGACTCTCCCAAGTGTCAATGCAATGACCAGTCCTGTACGTTTCGCATCCAGCGGCATCCCGCGTTAACCCGGTCATAGGTCATGATGATTTACTACCAATTAATAAAATTGCTTATATCAGCTTATATGCCATATCAGCCGAAAGACGTCCACTGCTGGAGATAGGCCTCCCACAAGCGTCGCCACATTGATTGGTCCCGTGCGTCTCGCAACCAGCGAATCCCCGCAACCTTCACCAGTTCATCGGTCCACCAGGAGGGAAGCCTTCCAACGCAAAGTCTTCCGGTTCGCGGTCGACACTCAGAACCTTTCTGCCCCATCGGCCATCCGTTCTGCGAGCAATGTGCCATTCCTAGTGCCACTTAAGTTTGGCAATTCTTCGGGCTGTGTCGGTAACCCTGGTTGTCTTGCGGATCTCTACATTTCTGATTCGATCACGCAAGGAAACTCCGAGCATAGCCCTCTCCATTGCCCTTTGAGTGACTGTAAGCTTTCTGATAAGGCCCATTGTAAGCGACCACTGAGCTCTGAGAGGGCCATATGTCATCACTGGAAAAACACACTGATCATAGACTTTCCTCTTGAGACACTGTGGTAAGTTGGACGAGAAGATACCGCGTAAATTCCCGAATGCTGCTTAGCCGAGTCGGATTCGACGGTTGACCTCTTTCTCGAAGTTAGCCCTACCCAATTGGAGCGTTTGTCCCAGGTAGACATAGTCGCTCACAACTTCAAGTGTACTCTCCGACCTTGAAAGGAGTAGGTGTAACATGGGCATTCAACATCACCTTGGTTTTGTCCATGTTCATCCTAAGACCCACTCTTTTAGAAGCTCTACTGAGATCAACGAGCATTGTACTGACTTTCTTCATAGTCTCAGCCATAACCACTATATCGTCGGCAAACCGAAGGTGAGTGATGTACACGCCATTGACGTTGCTGCCTAGCCCTCTCCAGTCCAGAACCTTGAATACATCGACCAGTGCAGCAGTAAACAGCTTCGAATATATATCGTCTCCCTGTCTCACACCTTGCTGCAGAAGGACGGGTTCCGAGGTCTGATCCTGAAGTCGAACTGACATGGTGGCGTTTTTGTATAAACACTTCAACACTTCGATGTAAATTGTAAATTGCTATTGGATGAGAGAAATATGGTTTTATTTTCTTCACATAAAGAAAATTCATCATCCTATGTCAAAATCCATTTATACCCGAACCCAGATTCAGTTCAATGTAAACTCTTCAGATATGATTCTGTGTCGGGACAATAAATAATCTATATTCCGTCGACGCGATACACTACATAGTGACAATGGTTGTCAACACAAAAACGTACTGCTCCTAAAATTATAGTCGATCGCCGCCATTGTTGTTGGTAATGAATATTCGAAGCGCGTGCGCATGACGTGTTAAACGTCAAAATATTTCGTTAGAAAGTCGCCAGAGTATTCGTTCTTCCATTCACGGTGACAAGGATAGTGGCCTTCATTATTATAGGTTCATTTGTTTTCGAGGTGAGAACTATGATTTGGTAGTAAAATGATGCGTTGATAATTCGGATCGCGTACGCACGTCTCGCTGTTACTGGGAAGATTCTGATCGGTATTTTTGTGTCAGGTCAAGTATTTTTACTTGATTTTTATTACTGTGATTAAGGTTCATTGCGTGACATTTTTCTTAAAAGTACTGGTTGAATTACAGATATAGAATTACAGACCCTTTTTAACAATAGGTTTCGCCCTAATCATATTTTATTCTACTACAGTTCCATCGAATCTGAGTTACGAGAATAATAATCGGCTCTTTGTTCCATCAAATGCCGTTTGGCTGAACTCCAGGACTGAGGACGAGCTTGCAATAAAGACAGCCTTTAATATGGCTAATAGATTGTTATTGTCTGGTTTTGAAGGAGAATTCAAATGTTGGCAATTTCAGTTGTATTCGACGTTCGAATTATTGGTCGTCTCGCCAAAATATTGCTCCTGGCCTTTGCTTGAGAAACTAGTCAACAGCACAACCAGTTCCAGTTTTGATCAATTGGATTTTTCGACTGATTATTGTACCGGAGTTTGGCTTTCTACTGTCGTCTGACCGGAAGATACTCAGGAAGCTTTATTTTTGCTATTCACATAATTATTTTCCTCAGTCCTTCCTTCGATAGTTTTATTCCTGTGATGAGAAGGAAATCGTCATCATTTTGTAAATTTTTGTAGCCGCATTCTGCTTGCTGATAAGAAATCTAACCATGATCAATGATGATAGGGCCTTGCGTATGTTCAATGATGTCGTGACGGCGTATAATTTAACCAAAATATTACGCAAAACGAAAATCTGCAGCCTATATCTTGCACAAGACAATTTTGGAGTCATCCGACAGTTACACAAGCGATACAGTAACAGTAACCTTAACGTTTTGTTAACAAAACACCGGTCGTTAGTTGTTTTTCACAATTCTCCCCATTGTTTTGTTAAATGTTGATTGAAATAATCGTTCTCACGTTCTACTAGATATGAGCCATTGTTGGAGTTCCAATGTCTCTGATATGGCGTGGCTGTGATATTAATTGTTGTACCAACAGATACCTACGTGCTAGCAGGACCGTGATGACTGGCATGCTATGCTCAGTAGTTGTTGAAGTCGGGCTGCATACGATGGTGATGATACCCTGTTTAAATAATAAGGTTTTTCACCCCCGCCGGAAAAAGAAGGGGTGTTATAAGTTTCACGTGTGTTGCTGTGTATCTGTGTATCTGTGTGTCTGTCTGTGGCATCATAGCGCCTAAACGGATGAACCGATTTCGATTTAGTTTTTTTTGTTTGAAAGGTAATTTTGTCGAGAGTGTTCTTAGCTATGTTTGAATAAAATCGGTTCAGCCGTTCAAAAGTTATGGACATTTTACTGTTTGAATCGGGGTGTTTTCGCAAGATAAATGCGTCAGGGGTTTTTGAAATTGTGAAATTTCACTTGTCGCAAGATAAATGTGTCGGGGGTTTTTTAAATTTTGAAATTTTACTTGTTCAGCAAGCACTGAGTAATGTCGGGCTGTCAAAAATGCAAGAGTAACTCCAAATAAAACTTCGAAGCAGTTTTTCACTTTAGTTAAACATGCAGAATTTAGGGACTGCAATTTATTAAATGAATTGATTTTAAAAAGAAACCAATAATATAATACTAAAGTAAAAAACCCAATCAAAGAAGACGTTCTCCATATCCTGAAAACTGACGCTGATATCATAGGAACTGAACAAAAAGCTAAGAACGTCGAAAGCATGGCAATAAAAATTAAGAATTTATTTGAACCAAAGTAGCAGTTCAATTGAAAATTTTGGTGTGTTCATCGACTTAAAACTAATATAGCGTAACGTTTTGAAAAAATACAAAAGACATAATTTAAACATCAGAGCGAAATCGTTAAATGAATGGTGTATTATAATCTCCCTGCATTTGTCTATTGTTTTCATCGATGAGAATTGCTGTGACATCACGTTTAAATGTCCGTGTGATTAACATTTTTAAGTTAAGGACATTTTTTTGTTCGCTTTATACGTGATAGCAATTTCCTTTTAATATAGGTATTACTGTGTCTGTTTATTTAATGACTGATTTATATAACTTATAGTCCAATGGGACGGTAATGTCGGTTAATGTTGGTTTGTTTGTTTTTTGGAAATCAAGCGCAGGATCAACGGCTAAACGTTATTACCGATTTAATATACTGCCAACTTCCAAACACAAGACGAGGAAGGAAAGAAGGAGTACACCTGTGTTCGTGCATACACTTATTTACAATATTTTTTCGAACATCGATTAAAAGTGGCCAGAGATTGGCCACTATGGCCGAAATTAGAGAGGCTCTAGACAAGTGGTATTCGATGTCAGCGAAGAAGATAGTCGAAATGTCAATATTTAGGGGATTGATCACGTGATTTTTCTATATCGCTTGTCAATCCCATACAATTTTGCCTCTTTGACAATCTCTATCGCCACGCTTTTGATGATAGAATGTCACTTGTCTAGGGCCTTAGGAAGACTACAAATAATGTAACTTATTTTTGGTTTAAGTCATAGAAATCTGAATTCAAAGCTAAGGGATCATAAAATATTTCGGTTCTATCTTCTGCATATAACTTATTATTGCTCTCAAAATAAATTAGAAGCTCCAAATATATTTAAATCCTGACGTATAAAGTTCTTCAGAGCGCTAGCGCCTCAAGCATACTCTATTATTGAATCAAAATGAATATGTCAGGAGCAGGGCTTGGCTGCGACGCCTGTTAAAACAACTCAATGTGTTGGTTACACAACATTCGCTGACGCACATGGAATACCCGCTGTGTTACGTTCATTTAGTTCTATGATTAACTTAGGAAATGCTGCCTGAAAGTTTTGGCTTGTTACGTCATTAGAATTTTGAGGGTTGAATTTTATGGTTAGGTTGTTACATTCAGTTACTTTTTTGTATTGTTCTTTTAATTTCTTGTTTTCCTCTCTGATATTAAAATTATGTTTGTTGTATTTTATTTTAAAACGAGAAATTAGATGCAACTCTGTTTGTTTTGTTACGTTTTCTCGCAGAACCAATGCCTACAGCATTGTGAATTCTGTTAATTCTAGATAACAAACCCATTCATAACTGACAAACGCAAGAGGTTCTTAAGACGATATGTATTATTTTTGAATGCATGACCAAAGCAGTCCAATTTTTACAAAAAGTGTTTGGAACTTGTATAACACCATAACACAACAACAAAACGATGATGACGGAGAAGAGCTACGCGACGAAATCAATGAACACCTTTTTCAAAGGAACACCTTCATAAATCTGTACCTGATTAAAATCCGCCTTTTACACGTGCAAATAAACAGATTCGCCCACTCGACGTGCAATTCGTTTGCATTGAATGATGGTAACTCATTGAAATCTCTCTTCAAACAGCTCACCTTTTCCTTTGAATATCATTTTTTGATGTGAGTTTTAACATATAATATTTTTGTACTATGATTGTGATGTGCTACTAGAATATTAAGGAATGGTGAAAATTTTTTATTTCAGTTAGCTAGGATACATCTTTATGAAAATTAAATAATGTTTGATGAAAGTTTTCAGAGAATAAATCCAAAAGAAATGCTCTTTGTAGATGTCGTAAGAGGAAATTAAAAACCTCTGTAGCAGACAGCAATTTATACACGTATCAGCATTATCTTACAAGGATCTACTATGGCTATAAATAATAACTAGAGATTTGAAATATTGATACAAAGGTCACAATACGGCACTCAAGTATTTACCGAAGTAAAACAAACCACAACCAGTACTTAGGTTTACCAAACATAATGGAACTAGACAGAATCTGGTTGGACACTCAGGCTGTAGATATACAAAGAGCCTAGGTTTATTTGTGTGAAAACAACCTCTTTACAAAGACCGAACTAGATCAATTGGGACAAACACATTGAAGTCCCTAACATAAATAAAATATAGATATATATCACGATAATGAAACCTCTTTGATGTAAAGTCTAGCTTCTGAATTCAAACACCAAGTAGTTTCAAAAATGTTATTTGGCTAAGAAAAATTTACTCTTATTCAAATAATTCTCGATTCCATCTTTAAAATTACTTGGATTAAAATAAATATTTTCTCGATTTCGTTCCCTTGAGGAATGATTAATGAAGGTAGTTCATTAAAATATTGTCATCAACGTAATGAACTTGAGGCATATATTTGTATTTTGAATAAATTTTCTCCGGTTTTAAATTAACATTCTCCGAAATTTTTACTGTAAATGTCAATCTTTAGAACACGAAATTACCGTTGGTGAATTGTAATAACTGAAAAGTTATTTTATATTTTATCGAATTAGCGCTTGATTAATATATGAGCTTTTTTATAGTTTATTGGAACGAAGTTACTTTATGCGGCTTGCAGTAGGTGTGATTCGGGAGCATATATAACATCACCTAATATTTTGGCGTTATGCCCCCTCCATACGCGTTTCTCTTTCTCTTAGTTAATTTATCTTTTTATGATCAGGCTCTTCCTTTCTCTTTCTAGTGTATCGTGACAAAATTCGTTCCCGACGGGTCCCCTGACCACATCCGTATTTTTATCTACTCTATATATATGAAAGCTACATTATTCCATAATGTCAAAGGCTTATCAAATGTTCAAATGTTTATTCTGAAAAAATCAAGAGGTTCTGTGGAGTGGGCCCCGGGAGTGAAGCCACGGGTAAAGAGCTAGTTTATTATTCACAAATATCTTCGTCTCAACAAGGCCCTTAGATTCTCATAAATCAAGACATATTTTTTTTCATACTAGATACGTAAAAGCTACTCTTGATAATGATCCTTTTTCAAGTCACTAAAGATAATTATAGTATCATTCAGGAGAAGATAAAACAAAATAACAAGTAAAATTTCAAAATTTAATAAACCCCCGGCACATTTATCTTGCGACAAGTAAAATTTCACAATTTAAAAAACCCCCGACGCATTTATCTTGCGAAAACACCCCGATTCATATAGTAAAATGCCCATAACTTTTGAACGGCTGAACCGATTTTATTCAAACATAGCTAAGAACACTTTCGACAAAATTACCTTTCAAACAAAAAAAACTAAATCGGAATCGGTTTATCCGTTTAGGCGCTATGATGCCACAGACAGACACACAGATACACAGCAACACACGTGAAACTTATAACACCCCTTCTTTTTCCGGCGGGGGTTAAAAACACCCCGATTCAAACAGTAAAACGCTCATAACTTTTGAACGGCTAAACCGATTTTATTCAAACATAGCTAAGAACACTCTCGACAAAATCACCTTTCAAACAAAAAAAAACTAAATCAAAATCGGTTCATCCGTTTAGGCGCTGTGATGCCACAGACATACACACAGATACACAGACACACAGATACACAGCAACACACGTGAAACTTATAACACCCCTCTTTTTTCGGCGGAAGTTAAAAAAAGAAAAGCACGTAGATACCACAGATATATCATTTACATAAAACAAGTAGGTCCTTTTCAGAACAACATCCAATTTGAATTTCCAGAGTACAACAGTTACAGGATTTTTTGTTTATTTATGAATAATTTCGAATGCGACGCTGTACCATATTTACAAGCTTCATGCTGCCTGTTTAAATAATTACTGTTAAATATTTATTTTCATTTAACATTTTTTGGTCGTATCTCAATTAAGTGTGTAATTAACATGAAGTAGGTAATTATTGTTGCTTTGGAGTGAAATTTGTGAGAATCGTTTGATCAGAATGGATTGACCCAAGAGGTAACCTGAAGCCATAAAATATTGAGAGATCAATCTGAAAATTATTTGGCCTCCGTATCACATTGTACCAGCATATATTATAATGACAATGAGTTCAATTTCATCATCTCATTTATACCAAGTATTTTGATGCAAACTTACTGAAATCTGGAAAATCTATCGAAATTGTAAAAATATACTGCAGTCGCAATCGTAGTGGCACTGGCAGTAGATCGTAGGTCGGGACTTGCGTAGATTTCATATTGAGTTATGATGAGTTCAGGATGGTCTACCCATTTAGGAGAGTAGAAATAATAAATATTGTTTTTAAGAAGGTTTTTCTTTAAACTCGTTCTGCCTCTATAGCTTTTGGCTAACGATGATAATATTGTAAAACATGTTACCCCCATCAGTAATATAAGGCAATATGTAGGAGCAGTCCTTCTCCATTCTAGTTAAATTACCGCCTAAAGTTACCAAACAAGTTTCTTCTGAACTAAATTGGTACAATCACATCGCACTATTCCCAGACCACTGCAACTCCTGAAAGCCAGAATCAACAGTGACGACCACCAAAACAGCGCCGAGGCAATGAAGCTCTACAAAGTCCCGGTGAATGAATTTAACTGTCTTGGATCCCGCAACGATACAAATCAGAAAAGAATTACGGAGGAGTAGAGAATTTGTACTTATTCCAGAATTACTCAATGCAACTGAACACCAGTAGGTTTTAGTGTAGCACATTAAAGGCAAAATCAACCAATGATATTTCCGACCTAAAGAGCAGACCTGTATCTTTAGGTCGGGAATATCATTGGCTGATTCCTGTAAGAAGTATTTATTGTGTTTTGCACTCATTTTTTCCAATACTTCTGGTTTGGTAACTTTCCAACAAAGTTATACACCCACGTACACACCTTTAGTGTTAAAATTGCATGGCGCCTTGCTACGAGTATCTCCTTGTCATGTGCAGCGAACATGACAGTGCTACCCAACTTGGTTCGTTATGACTGTTTATAGGGTACCCTGCTACAGTAATGGACGTTTTCCAGCTGTCAGGGAAATAATTACTTGTATTGCACGCTATCTCTGCATACAGATAGTCTAGTTTTAAAGTTTTTTTTTAAGTTTTTTTTTGTCAAGACTTATTGTTTGGTTTAAGTGGAATTCTTTTAGACGCTGCAGTAGTTGTATTAGGTAAAAAAATGTTCTTGAAAGGATAGGTCAGGCACATTATACCAAAACGGGTACTGTTAATGTGGCATGCGGTACAAATACAATTGATTATAAAATTTAATTTTTAATTTTTTCACGCTTTTACGGTTCATACTGCATTTGTTTACGGCTTAAATTGCGTATTCCTGTAATATAATTTGTTCATTGAAGTTTACTCTGAAATTTCCACCTTCCGTGAATTTAATAGAAAAAATAAAGTGGAAATAAACTGTAGATATATTCGTTATATAATATACTTAAGTAATTACAGGAAATCTGTTTGGTTTTTCAGAAAAGTGCCTCAAAATAAGAACGATGTCGAGTGCTTCCTCATTGCAGAAAACCAAGAAAAAGCTGGGAAAATGCTGAGCTAAAGAAAAAGATTTACCTCTGGTAATATTTTTATAAGCCATGCCACTGCTGAATGAATTTCTTATTGCACTCGCTTTATGGCCAATCTGAACTTGGCTTTATGAAAAATATGAGTGGGCTAATATTTTTGCCAGTAACACTAAGCTTGGTGTACGTGGATAAGAATAGCACAGAATTAAATTAAATAAAACAGAATATACTTTATTTTACACCAAAATCAACAATCAGCTCCTTCGATTTAATTCTCAGCTACGTTTTTAAAATGCTTGAAAGGACGCGACGATTCGTAGTTATAAAATATTGATGTGTTTGTTTAGGTACTGTGACTTTTGTAAAACTTAACAGATATATGTGTTGCAGGGGAGTTTGTTAGGGGTATTCTTCGAAGCGCACCCACGTTGAAACATAGAGAAGATCATCAAGGATTCGTAATAAATGATATCGATAGTCGTTTTTAAATTCAACTGTTCTAATTGTTTATTTATTAAAACTAACAGGAAAGCACGTTATTCTGCTTTCCTGTTAGTTTATATTCCTCTTTGTGTTTAATCGTTGGTGCATAACTTAGTGATATCGTTTAGGCGCCTATTTTCTGTTCATTTCTGTCACCCTGGTACTTTTCAAAACAACAAAATATCCAATTTCAAAACCTGTATTTTTATTAACCCCCGCCGGAAAAAAAGGGGTGTTATAAGTTTCACGTGTGTTGCTGTGTATCTGTGTGTCTGTCTGTGGCATCATAGCGCCTAAACGGATGAACCGATTTCAATTTAATTTTCTTTGTTTGAAAGGTAATTTTGTCGAGAGTGTTCTTAGCTATGTTTGAATAAAATCGGTTCAGCCTTTCAAAAGTTATGGGTATTTTACTGTTTGAATTGGGGTGTTTTCGCAAGAAAAATGTGTCGGGGGTTTTTTAAATTGTGAAATTTTACTTGTCATTATTGAACTAAGCAATTATTCACTTAAGCACCTAGTTCCAGTTAATTTCTGCTTTCCTGGTAGTTTTAATCAATGAAAAATCGGGACAGTTCAATTTTAAAACGTCTCTCGTTATCATTTATTACGAATCCTTCATTATTCTATGTTTCATCGTGGGTGTGCTTCGAAGTATACTTTAGATGCGCTTCAAATTACTTGCGCTTCGAGGAATACCCATTTGTAACGCCACTTTAGCGAAATTTTGGTGAAAATATTATTTTTTATTTCAGTAGACTAAATCAATTTAATAAATTATTCTTGATTTTTGGTTTTTAACTGAAGGAATGTATATATAAGTTCCTTTAACGAGGGCTTATTTGACAATAGACTTCCGTTTTCAGGTTCGCCTTACTGACTGCTGTGATTGACTGATAACCTTCCTTCTAATGTTATGGTTGATGTTCGTATCTATGTATTTATCATTATGTCAGTAAATCGTAATTTATTAACCCCCGCCGGAAAAAGAAGGGTGTTATAAGTTTCACGTGTGTTGCTTGCACGTGTGTATCTGTAACGGATGAACCGATTTCAATTTTGTTTTTTTTGTTTGAAAGGTAATTTTGTCGAGAGTGTTCTTAGCTATGTTTGAATAAAATAGGATTAGCCGTTCAAAAGTTATGGGCATTTTACTGTTTGAATCGGGGTGTTTTCGCAAGATAAATGTGTCAGGGGGTTTTTAAATTGTGAAATTTTACTTGTGATTGATGAATTTTACTGATTAATTAACAAGCGTGTAGTGTTACGTTGCAGGAACCAATTGCCGTACCTAATTGTGAATGAGTGAATATCGCTGAAAATTAAAACTGATTATTAAGAAAATACTTAGAAGAAAACACGTATTTCATAGTTGCACAAGGCCTGGTTTGTTAATCATTTATGGTTAGGTATTGTGTGTGTAATACAAATTAATATAAACTAAACATACACAATGCGAATTTATTGTTTATGATAAAGGTTAATTCTTTATCCGTAATATGTATAAACGCGAAATTACAAATATTTATTGGTACTAATAATTATAATGAACGGGGAATTCCGTTTTCACGTTTAAAACCTAATTATTCACTAATTGAAATCGGAAGTTAATTTCCAAATGGTTTCAGCACTATTCATTATTTAATCAAATCCATCACTGAAAGTTATTGAACAATATGTGATGCAGCTAATGCTGAATATAGGTAGGTATAAAGGTTATTGCACTGAAGTAAAATCGTAAATTTCAACAAAATATAGGTACATAGATTTATCTTAAATTATAAGACAAAATTGCACTCACATGCAGATACATTTGTCATCGTGATGAAAGGATTAGCCAAAGTACCCGTAGCTGAATTTTGGGCCAAACATTTGTATAAAAAATATATTTTCTATCAACACGCTAAGAAGAAGACCTACAAATAAAGTACTAAATTCTATCGAGCCCATCTTAAAGAAAGTAAAACATATTATCTTTTCTTTTTTCATAGAATGTAAAACATGCACAACTGAATTTCAAAAGAGTTGTGTAAAATTCAAAAGTTTCTAAAAATACTTCAATTAAGTGTTGCTATATTATTAAAACATAGTACTGAGTAAAGTGACCTTTCACAAAAATGGCATTTTTTTATATTAAAAATTCATAGAGTAGCGCAGAGGTTCTCATTTATTAGTCAGCCACTAAAAGTATTTCGAAAGCCTGAAAGTAAAAACAAAGCTTGAAATTTAACAGCTCTAGTTTATGAATATGATATTAAAT
This sequence comes from Orthosia gothica, assembly GCA_949775005.1. Taxonomy (NCBI): domain Eukaryota; kingdom Metazoa; phylum Arthropoda; class Insecta; order Lepidoptera; family Noctuidae; genus Orthosia; species Orthosia gothica. Next base: position 17,201,365 of record OX459066.1, on the reverse strand, counting down.
ACTTTTAAGGATTCTAAAATTATAGACACAAAAAACTTAGTTGTTTATTTTTAAGCCGCAACCATCGTCTGCAGCCTTTTTTATCCGACTGCCGAAGGAGGGTAATGTGTTTATCAGTCTATGTATGTGTGTTTGTTCCTATATGGCGTTCCAGAGACCAAAAGCGTTGGCCGATTTTGATAATTCGTACGTCAATCGATTTGTCTTAACCCTGCGAGTGTCACTGGCTATATTAAAATTAGACAATAGAAAAATTGTCACACGCAGGGTTAAGACGAATCGATTGACGTATGAATCATCAAAATCGGCCAACGCGTTTGGTCTCTGGAACGCCATATAGGAACATACATACATACATACATACATACATAGACTGATAAACACATTACCCTCCTTCGGCAGTCGGGTAAAAAGAGACACATAGGGTAAAACCAGAATAGTTGCCCCAGGGGCATAATGCCCCGATTGTTATTATTTTGGTTTCACAAATGAATCGCACGCTATTTTATTAATCTATCGAAAGATTTTCCAATTACCATTGAGGTGACCGTATTTCATGTCACTGCGATTGCATGGGAAGGCAAAATGCGATCAAAGTTCTTGCGGGATAGATATCCTGTTTCTCGGTGGGGTATCTATCCTAAACGTAATATAAATGGATTAGGCAACTATCCCCTATGTAGGGCAAATGTCCCAAAATATACAGTACCGCAAGAATCGATAATACTCTTGAAATATTAAAGATAATGTTTTTAGTTTTCTTAATTTTGTAGATAAAAAAACCAAAGTACCAGCCAGTTTTACAAATAAATTATTTTGTTTTTTACCAGCCGAGTGGTATAGCTATCGCAACTACACACTTGCTTCTCGCTGCTCAGCGAGCAGCAAGTGTGTAGTTCCGATAGTTTTGTCACTCGGCTCTAAGCGAGTATTATGCAACGAGTATAATGTGCAACGGGCGATTACTCGCACTACTCGCTTGGGCGGCCAGTGCTGCACGTGTTGGTTTGTTTGGTCTTGCTGAGCGATTATAATTTTGATAGCTCTTGTCGCTGCGACAAACTTGTGGTGAGAGGGTACTCGCCGGCAGTTTGAACAGCCAGCGATCAACTTATACTATTGACACGGCATCTTATTTCTTTTGTACGTTTCATTAGCTGGTAGCAGTTGGATGACAGTTACCAAAAACCGAGATAAATGGTGTGCGATTGGAGAGAATCTTAATTCTGCAACTACTGTCAAATAATAAACCATTTTACAAAAAAAAAAACTTTAATCAAAAAATCAAAAAACCCGACTGCTTCGGCAAGCAGTCGGGTTTTTTTATTTATAATACATAAACTTTTTTTATTTATAATACATAAACTCATACATACATACATAAACTCACGCCTTTTTCCCATGGGGGTAGGCAGAAACTACAGAACGCCACCTGCTACGATCCTTACATACTTCTTTTGCTTCACACGCATTCATACATCTAGTCATACACACACGTCGGTTATGGGTACTGCGCACTTGGCCTTTCTGAAGAACATCACCTATAAGGTCTATGTATGTTTTTCTAGGGCGTCTCCTCCCGACGTTTCCATTCACGTCTGCCTTGTAAATACCTTTCGTTAGTCGACTTTCATTCATCCTCTCAACATGGCCAAACCATCTTAACATACCCTTTTCAATTACCCTTTTCTTTTTTTTTATTTATAAGTTTATAGTTTTTTTCGAATTAGATACATTTAAACATATAAGTGTAATATATTTTTGAAATCACCTCTTAAAACCCTTTATTTTGATACCCCACACGCTGGGTTTGAAAGAAAAAAAAAATTTGGGCCCCCACAATATGGCGCCCAAAATCCGCCATTTTTCTATTGTCCAATTTTAATGTAGCCTATGACACTCGCAGGGTTAAGACGAATCGATTGACGTATGAATCTTCAAAATCGGCCAACGCGTACATACATACATAGACTGATAAACACATTACCCTCCTTCGGCAGTCGGGTAAAAACTGACCAACATATTTCACACAACCCAAGCATTTTGATCGCATTGTCAGTCTCTAAAATTTATTAAAAATGTAATACACACACACAACGGGTAAATTAAAAATGCTGATGAACTTTCATAGCGGGCACATGTCTTCGTCTCCTGTCATGTATGAACCCAACTTATGACACTTTTCCAACTCCACCAAGCGTAGCGTTTATAATAAAAATATTAAAACCATTTCACAGCTTGATTAAAAGGAATAAAAGCGTTGCATCAAGCGAATATTAAAAATGTGGGATAAAAGGCAAATTGGTTTTGTTGAAGCTAGAGTAGAAAATATAAATAGAAAAGATTTTATGCGACATAGACACAGTTCAACAGCAGCAATGACAAAGTTAAAGAGAAAAATAGTAAAAAACTATTTAAGTGGAATTATATACTTTGTTGAAATTGTGGGTATAACTACGACAAAATGACGATATGATTGCAAACATTTTTGTGACTATTTAAAGGTCTTTAATAGTACTTTAATAATAAATATATTAGATAGATAGATAGATAGATAAACCATTTATTCAGTGCACACAAAAGACACAGCACAACACACAAAATCACATACATGTGGGTATTTGGAAAAAAAAGGTGCCAAAATACAAAAAAAAAGAAGAAGAAAAAACAACATAATACAAATAAAAGTGACACAAGTAACTCTTATATTCGCCATAATCTGCTCATATCATGATACTAAGAACACTTATTATAGTTTTATTAAATAGAACATAATATACACTTATACCATAGGTCCTTAGACCTCAGGCCTAATGCAAATATTATTTATTTTTATTTTTAAATGGCTGCATCCCCTAAAATGCAACCAAACGGAAAACCTTTTGCACATACTCGCATAAGACTTAAGCATGCAATCACCCACCTATATACTCCACACTCCGCACCTACACATACACACACGCATACAATCACATAAAAGCAACTTAAACTCTATTCATATTTTAAATAATAACCTCTTATTATCTACATTATAATGAAGTTTTGTCTCTGTGTAATTAGGTATACTACCGAGCGAACATGTTTTTCTTACCTACACAGGAAGAGACTGGACCGCGCAACACAGGGAATCCTAGTGTGTGGTCCAGGGAATTTGTTAACACCTAGCACTTAAGGTCCTCAAAATAATGTATTATTGGTTAACTATTGTATATTAAAAATGAATGGAATAAAGATTTTTGTTATTTTGTCCTTTATTTAATTTAATTTCTTATTTAATACATTTAAAAAAATAAAAAAAAAACATCTTTATCACATCTATTGAACATACACATTATGATAATATATGTAAAAGTCACCAGTTAATATATATGCGTGTAATAAGGCCATTTTAGGTTTTATAGGAAAAAGTTTCTCATACAGCATGAATAAGTGAGCAGTTGACAGCGATAAATAATTTGCTAAAAGTTTTAAGAGAAATAGAATAATCTGCATCATAGTATCTACAGTAGTAGAAGAATCACAAAATCAGTTTCTTTTCGGACAAAAACTTAATCGTCATAATTCACTATGAAATGCTCTACGTACCGGCATTTCCGTCGCATTCCGACATATACCGTCACATTAGCGCCTACAACCGTATCGCACACAATACCTAGTTTAGATTGTTTCTACTTCCATATACCTATTCCGTATTAAACGGAAGGGAAATTAATTCATACTTCCATTTCTACTAATATTGTAAACGTGAAAGCAACTGTATGTATGTCTGACTATCAGTTTGTCTGTTTGTTACCATAATTATACTTCGTAACGGCTAATCGGATTCGTATCTATAAATGATGATGATCAGCGGGGTTATTGAGTAACACACACACTCATGTATCATCATCACCATATCAGCTGGAAGACGTCCACAGCTGGACACAGGCCTCCCCCAAGCGTCGCCACATTGTTGGTCACGTGTGTCTTGCATCCAGCGGATCTCCGCAACCTTCACCAGGTCATCAAACTCATGCAATAAATCGCAAATACTCACATTTTGTCAATTCCGTAATACTGTGGTATTGAAAAATGCCTGCTCGAAAAGTAATCGCACAATGTGTATTCATTAAAAAAAGTTAAATCAAAAAATAAAAAAACCCGACTGCTTCAAAAGCCAACTAAAAAGACGTAAACAAGAAGAAAATCATGCTGTGCAGTCGGAGGATACATCTGGTTTTGGTCAGCCAGCTCGCGCATATGTATCCTCCGACTTCACAGCATGATTTTTCATTTCATCTTATCGTATTTAGTGTGTTATGCAGTTAGGGTGCTGGATTAAGATAATGTAATACATAGAATACTTTTACACCCCGAAGAATTGTTAGACAAACACATTTCGCGCGGGCAAACCTTCGGGTAGAAGCTAATGTTATTATATTTCTGTTCATTTACTTTCATGTCGTAAATATTAGGTATACGCCATTTAATTCAGTAATTAATATTTTGATTATATAATTTCTTTGATAAATGAAGTCGTTTGAATATGGATGATGGTTCAATCTTCCAATTAACGTTCAAGTTTTACTAATAAAAGCATTGGTTTATTTGCCGAAGTTTAATTAATTACGGGTTTTGATAATAATAATTAATGTCTGTTATGGTGTGTTATTAGGTATATTCAATTGGTAAAAATACGCGTTGTTATTATAATTACTGCTAACACAATCGGAAAATGTTCGGGCAATTAGTTTATTAATTTAATTATAGTTATTTTATCCCAATGAATTACTGTTTTTATTTACTAATAATTAACGTCAGTTAATGTTATCAATTATTTTTCTGTGTCCAGTTTCTAGAACGTTCTTGTAAATTTACGGAAAACTGTCACAAATAGCCAAGCGCGCGTAAACGACTGTACTACTTAATAGGTTGAATAAATCTTTCACAGGCTTGATTTTTTTTTCTCATCACAAGAAAAAACTTTCTTTCTTTCTTTCAAGGGAGTTTACGTGCTTATGACAACTTATGTCATCAAATAGTTGGGTCAACTGCTTACCCTAACCTACGTACCATACGAACCTACCTCCCAATTTTTTTTTAAGGTCATTCTTCCACGGGGAATCTTAACACCGCCATTCAGAAAAGGACGTCAAATGCACAACGCCATCTATCGAATAGGGAGTTCAACAAACTGTCCGAGCACCTGAATTGCGTGTGTTGTGATATTTTACTTTATGAACAATTCAAATTCATATATCTATTGATAAAGTGAACCGATTGCGATGAAACAAAAACTCAGTAATACTTCAAGTTACGCACAATTTTATGTATAAAAGTTACCTACATTTGTCTCGTACATTTAACGTGATGGAGACAAGCCTTAACACCTTGGTAAGACTGTTTTTACATTTTTCTGGATCTGACTAGCGTAACGAATGTCACTGATCTACAAATAGCTGCTGGGACCAACGTCTTAACGGGCTTGACTCCGAGGCACGGATGAGTCTCTGTATGTAATGGACGGTCACCCATCAACGGACCGACCTGGGCAACATTACTTAGCCAAGAACTCCTTTCAAAGTATTACCTACTTAAAAATATATCTACGATACGTATCAACTACCAGACTACAAATCTGTGGGTATTACGTCTCACAAAATCAGGCGCTTCCTTCAACATAATATTATTTATTCAATGAATATTCGAGAATACCGAGCCGACGGAAATATGCCGAGGAAATAATATAATATTACACATTTATCTTTGATGTGAAATGTAATTAATGTTTTAAAGCAAACTAAAACATCTTCGTAATTAACCAAATTGATTAACAACCACTTCGGTATAAAATACGCTGGTTACTGGTAGTGAAATTCAAATTAATTGGGTTTATATAGTAAATCGTCAATAGTAAATCGTTTTTATTAGTTTGTTGTTAGTCAATAATAAAGGGTTAAACTGCAGATTAAGAGATAATATTAGTTTAGCTTAGCTCGCCATCTGAGGTAATTTTGCAGAAAAAATAAACATTTAAACATGCATAAAATATTTTTGCTAGCGCCATCTCTTGTAACATGTCATAAACCAATGACCGAATACAGAAATAAACGCATTTGAGCTTTCGCGGGCGATCGACATTTTTTTACTTTTATTATTATCAATAGGCTCGCGCTTGACCACTATCTCACCTGATGGTAAGCGATGATGTGGTCGACGGTGAAGCACGCTTGCCTAGAAAAAACCCATTCACTCTTGACTTAAAGACCCCTAGATAGTAGCTATCGGGAAACACAGACTCCGGCAGGGAATTACACTCCTTAGCTGTACGCATAATAAAAGTCTCCGTAAAACGCTTTGTGTGTTTGGGTGGGATGTCCACCATGTACCGATGACGCATTGCCGTGTGTCTGGTTGTCCGATGATAGAACGGGCTGGGCGGAATTAAATCATGCAATTCCATCGCACACTCCCCGAAATGTAACCGATAAAAAATCGACAAGCCGATCGAATGTAACCGATCTGAACTATCTCACTCCTTTTTTCATTCCTTTTTAACCAACTTACCAAAAAGGAGGAGGTTCTATGTTCGACTTTATATGTGTTTTTTTTTTTTTTTTTGTGTATGTTCACCGATATTTCCGTCAATTGTGGACCGATTTTTTTTTTGTTTGAAAGAGTATGTTTCGAAATTGGTCCCATTATAATTTGGTGAAGAACTTCGGAGATACACAACAGAACTCTTCAATAAATAACGGCAAATCTCTCGGGATTGCTGCAATCGCATGTCTGTTTGTTGTTTATACCATTTCTTAACATAACATCACGCCAGTACGCTCTAAAGGGGTACGCAGATCTCTCATTTCACCGGTTATGTTCAAGTTTCATGTTATTTGGGTAATCTATTCGGCGTTATAGGTGTCTTAGGAAACAACTTGCATATCTATTGGGTAGGCAAAACTAAAAAGGGAAAAATAAAAAACTTTTTTGCAAAAAAATACTACCGACTTCCAAATGAAAAACTACAAAGTGAAAAATAACTTAACTCTTGGAAGTCGGTGTCCATATCGAAAAAATGGTACCTACGTAAGAGACCCAGTTTTCCAAGAGTTAAGTTATTTTTCACTTTGTAGTTTTTCATTTGGAAGTCGGTAGTATTTTTTTGCAAAAAAGTTTTTTATCTCATATATGTACGCCTGTACCAAAGAGTTGACAGAAAAACTGAACCTTGACCGTGAGACTTCGTATTCTCACCGCCAGCTCTTCATGCGCATCGCAACTCAACAACAACATTCAACTAATTGGATATGAATTGGATGCATCAGTTGCAGCCAATTCATATCCAATTATTTGAATTTTATAAACTGTGAACCAAAACCAGACCCTTCAAAATATCGGATAAAGGAGTAATTTGGGCAGAAATTACTTGAAATGTGTTGTGTATTCTATTGGGACTAATTGTCGTAATTGCAAAATGTTTCAGTATATTCGATAAATATATAAGTAATAAAATTCCCTTTGTCTTAATTTCAACTTTGTTTTTTTTTATAAACTGTGAATAATTGCCCGCTTATTTCAACAACTATTGACCGGACCCTTCAAAATATCGTCCAATATTTATAATAGCCACAAAGTTTAATGAGGTTTCTCAAAGCGCTGTAACAATTATCTCAACTGTACGAGCAAAATAAGTTACTTGTAACTTAGCTCTTGGTGCCCAGCCTGATTTGTACTCGTTGAATTCGCAAGGTTCCGTTATGAACCCATGTTTTTGTGCCATTCATATTTTCACTCTTTAGCAGTTATATATAGATATTTTCGTGCTTTTTCTCAAATTATCGTCCTTTGTTATCGTTAAGTTTGTTATGCATGTCATTTTAGACTTTAATTCCAAAATCAAAGTGATAACAAATGACGACCGCCTTTATCAGGGAATGACCCTCAACGAACACGTGTCCATAAATCGAGCCACTACAACATACTGTAAGGTACAAACAAAACAGATGACCCCAATCTTCGTAATTGCCTACCTGTATCTCCCCACAGCCTAAGTTAGTCTGCCTCCATAAATTAGGCTAGGCTAGGTATTACTGGGCTATACATTGATCTATCTTAGCCTTGGTTACTAATACAATTTCTTTGAACTTAATATATTCTAGCCTGAAAGTTAATAGCAGTAGCACTAACTGCATTTAAAAATGAGGTTATGAGAATCAAATCATTATATAAAAATTTTGATTGGCTCCATAATGTACATATACAGGTGTTACCTAAATAAAATTATTACGGAATCTGTCGGGTACAGCAATTTTCTTCAGGCATCTGTTTCCCCATTTAACCGAAATTCGTGAAAAACATTTCGGCATTTTAAGTTTCTATTACTAAGATAATTAACACCCTGGAAAAGGGTGAGGTTTTGTAGACGACCAGTTTACTTATTTTAAGCACACGTTTAAGTGGCATCCCTCGTCCACCGTCCAATAATAGCCGTATAATACTCACAACGGATCTTTGTGGCTCTGAATTGGCTGCAAGAGGCTGCGCACTAGCTATTTTTAACCGACTTACAAAAAAAGGAGGAGGTTCTATGTTCGACTTTATGTTTGTTTTTTTTTTTTTTTTTTTTTTTTTGTGTATGTTCATCGATATCTCTGTCAATTGTGGACCGATTTTGAAAATTCTTTTTTTGTTTGAAAGAGTATGTTTCGAAATTGGTCCCATTTTAATTTGGTGAAGGTCTGATGAAGAACTTCGGAGTTACACAACAGAACTCTTCAATAAATAACGGAAAAACTCTCGGGATTGCTGCAATCGCATGTCTGTTTGTTGTTTATACCATTTCATAACATAACATCACGCCAGTACGCTCTAAAGGGGTACACAGATCTCTCATTTCACCGGTTATGTTCAAGTTATATATTATTCGGTTAATCTATTCTGGAGTTATAGGGACCTTAATAAACAAGTTGCTATTAGATAGGTAAAACTAAATAGGAAAAACTAAATGCAAAAAAGATTTTTTGTGTCAATATTGAAAGTGAAAATAGCGTTGTATAACTGTCTCTTTCAATCGCATACGTTTGTCGCATCATCCTATCTCGTTTACTCTATGCAGTTACTCTGTTTCGTGCGCAATAGTTGACAGAACCAACTTCAGAGCCACAAAGATCCGTTGTGAGTGTTATATCTAGGTATGTTCATCTAAGGAGGAGGTTCCTACTTATACCTAACAAACTTTAGACACGATGATCGAACCGGGCTTATTGATTTAGGCAGGTAAAGTATACATCTTTCAACCAAAGAAAGTCCCTTAATCTTTAAAAACTTTAATAAAATATGTACATAAAGGAATGAGCAAAGTTTAAGTATATATTACCAAAGAAATAAGGTTTTAAGTAAATTATTTTGTATTAGTTAAGTTTTGTAATTTGAAAGCTATCGATTTCAAGATAATATCAACTTTGATCTTTATCTGAAATTGAATTAAAACGAGGAGGTTTTCTTTCAAATTAAAATTGAAATCTTTTATTGAGATCAGATATCATCGCGGAGCTATTTCTGCGCATCCGTACGACGTCTATCGCTTTGTAATTTTCTTAAAGTAAATACTTAGCAGAGACTCTAGATATTAATCTAGCAGTATTATATCAAAGCCCTCTCTAGGATAAAATCATTTAATTTCACTAATCCAGAAATAAGTCAACACTATAAAGTATAATTGAAATATCTATTTCGGGAATTTAAAAGCACGACAAGTTAATATTAAATCTGAAGGCCAAAGGGAATAAGATGACATCTGACGATCACTGAACTGCAAATCTGAACAAGCTTTATTCGCGTTTCAAGACAAAACCACTCATGAAATACTCACCACGAATCTTATTCGACCGATGAACTTAGCAGCATTCTCGTTCACTAAAGTGTCTATGATCACGAGTCCAAGCTCCAGGGGTCACCCAACGACAAACTAACAACCAATCAGAACGGATTCTGAAGGGTCCTTGCTATCTGAATGGGCCCAACTGGTCTCGGCAAACATCGGGACGTAATCAATTCGAGTCTTGGCTAAACATCATTAAATCGACAAGCAACGTTGTTAATAGCAATATGGGTTATTTATAATGACAAGCTATCTTTGGCAAATACTTGTGTAAACAGTTTGATTAATGTGCTCCTAATCTAAAACGTTTCGAAATATAAGCCGCATTTTTTCAGAAGTTTTTCTGTGTCCTTAAGTACTTACGATTCCTTTGTAGATAACAAGGTATCATTTACCTGAAAAAGAAAACAGATCATAAGTACGGAGAATAAAAATCTTTTTTGCAAAAAAATACTACCGACTTCCAAATGAAAAACTACAAAGTGAATAAAAAACTTTTTTGCAAAAAATAGTCGGTGTCTTTCGTAGATACCAATTATTTGCGATATGGACACCGACTTCCAAAAATAAAGTTATTTTTCACTTTGTAGTTTTTCATTTGGAAGTCGGTAGAATTTTTTTACAAAAAAGTTTTTTATTTTTCCCTTTTTAGTTTTACCTACCTAATAGGCCAGTTGTTTAGTAAGTTCCTATTACGCCAGAACAGATTAAACAAAAAAACATGAAACTTGAACATAACCGGTGAAATTAGAGTTCTGCGTACCCCTTTCAGTATACTGGCGTGATGTTATGCTATGAAATGGTATAAACAATAAACAGACATGCGATTGAAGCAATCCCGAATGATTTGCCGTTATTAATTGAAGAGTTCTGTTGTATATCTCCGAAGTTCTTCATCAGATCTTTAACAAATTAAAACGGGACCAATTTCGGAACATTTCCTTTCAAACAAAAAAAATATTTCCAAATCGGTCCACAATTGGCGGAGAAATCGGTGAACATAAATAAAAAAAAAAAAAAAAAAAACATACAAGAAGTCGAACATAGAACCTCCTCCTTTTTGGTAATTCGGTTAAAAAGAAAGTTGTTTACAAGTTTTGCAATACATTTTTGATACAATCGATAACATTAGATCCCAATTTATCTATATTTACAAAATCAAAAAAAATTTTTTGAATCTTCGACTAAATATTTGTAAAGGTATTTTATTATTTACTAGCTGTCCCACGTGGCTTCGCTCTCGTCAACTAGCTACCTACCTACCCATCTACCCTACCTACCCTATCTATATACATGATTGGTGCGAACTTAAACCGTTTACGCAGCGCACGCAACGGAAGCTCTCAACAATTTAAAAACCGGCCAAGTGCGAGTCGGACTCGCGCACGAAGGGTTCCGTACTTGGTATATTGCGGTTTATGATTTATGACGTATTAAAAAAAACTACTGACTAGATCTTGTTCAAACCAATTTTCGCTGGCAGTTTACATAGTAATGTACATCATATATTTTTTTAGTTTTATCATTCTCTTATTTTAGAAGTTACAGGGGGGGGGACACACATTTTACCACTTTGTAAGAGTCTCTCGCGCAAACTATTCAGTTTAGAAAAAAAAAATATTAGAAACCTCTATATCATTTTTGAAGTCCTATCCATAGATACCCCACACGTATGGGTTTGTTGAAAAAAAATATTTTTAGTTTTAGTTTCAAGTATGGGAACCCCCAAAATTTATTGTTTTATTTTTATTTTTGTGTGAAAATCTTAATGCGGTTTACAGAATACATCTACTCATCAAGTTTCAACAGCATAGTTCTTATAGTTTCGGAAAAAAGTTGCTGTGTCATACGGACGGACAGACAGACAGACAGACAGACATGACGAATCTATAAGGGTTCCGTTTTTTGCCATTTGGCTACGGAACCCTAAAAACCGCTGTCACGTCTTTTTTTCATGCTACGTAATTTATCTAATACATAGTAGATACGCTTAGATCGGCAATCTATTAAACACGTAATTATGACACAATATCTTGCGAAAACACCCCGATTCAAAACAGTAAAACGCCCATAACTTTTAAAAGGCTGAACCGATTTTATTCAAACATAGCTAAGAACACTTTCGATTAAGTCACCTTTTAAACAAAAAACTAAATCAAAATTGGTTTACCCATTTGGACGCTATGATGCCACAGACAGATACACAGATACACAGCAACACACGTGAAACTTATAACAGCCTCTCTCTCGCCTCACCCTAACATTCTTCCAGCGGGGGGTTAATAAGGAATATTTTTTCCCGTTTTAACAACATTTTTCATGTATGCTCCGCTCCTATTGGTCGTAGTGTGATGTTATATAGCCTATAACCTTCCTCGATAAAAATAAAAAAAAAACAACTATCCAACACAGAAATATTTTTTCAATTCCAACCAGCAGTTCCCGAGATTAGCGCGTTCAAACAAACAAACAAACTCTTCAGCTTTATAATATTAGTATAGATATATTTAACCGAATATAATAAAACATTTTGCAATTACGAGTAAGTAGTCCCAATAGAATACACAAACCATTCAATACATTCCAAGTAATTTCTGCTCAAAATACTCCTCAGAGAGCCATCGGCCGTGAGTTACAAAGATGATGCTGAGACATCAATAAACAAGGCCTATTGCATAATATATGTAGAGGTTATTAAATATTTGCATTCAGATTATTCTACATTTTTAACCGACTTTCCAAAAAAGAGGAGGTTCTCAATTCGACTGTATTTTTTTTTTTTTTTATGTTTGTTACCTCAGAACTTTTTACTGGGTGAACCGATTTCGATGATTCTTTTTTTATTTCAAAGCTGGTGCTTGTCATGTGGTCCCATTTAAATTTCATCAAGATCTGATGAAGAACTTTGGAGATATACAAGAACTCTTCAATAAATGACGACAAATCACTCGGGATAGCTGCAATCGCATGTCTGTTTATTGTTCTTTCACTAGTACGCTCTAAAGCAGTACGCAGGTGTGAACAGTTAACCCTGGTATACTCTCATTCCACCGGTTTTGTTTAAGATTCATGTTATTGTGATAATCAATTCTGGCTTCACTTTGGGCATTATAGGTACCTAACCTATAGAACTGGGGGGTGACCACAAGCTCTTAGAGTAAGGTTATTTTGAGATCGAGTAAGTGACAGATGTATACACGTCATATACATCTGTCCCTTACACACACTCAAAATAACCTTACTCTAAGAGCTTGTGGTCACCCCCCTGGTCCATTATGTAACAAAACTAAAAAGTGAAAAATAAAAAAAAACTTTTTACAAAAAAATACAACCGACTTCCAAATAAAAACACTACAAAGTGAAAAATAAATTCAATTTCGGAAGTCGGTGTCAAAAAACGAAGAAACGAAAACAGGAACACCGACTTCCGAAATTGAATTTATTTTTCACTTTGTAGTGTTTTTATTTGGAAGTCGGTTGTATTTTTTTGTAAAAAGTTTTTTTTTTTAATCAAATTCAATGTCATACAAGACAAAGTTAAAAGTCTTCTCTTGCAAATTTGCACCCAAAATTTTTAGGATCTTTCATACAATTGACAAATACAGCGATAATAATTACCGAAAAGCCAAATACGTCTGAGATGGTTTCGAACTTTCACGCGTCCCAAATAATTTGACGTTTCGACAATCCTTATGTCACTAGAGCCTAATAACCCGAGATCTGACTCCAAAAATCTGCATTTATTTGATAACACTTCATTTTTATGAATGATACTTCATCGTATAAAGATTTCTGCAGGGTTCCCTGAAAATACTACTATCAATTACCATGCATGAAAATTAAGTTTAATCAAAAATCTTAGGCTATAAAGTCAAAAATTAAATTAATTTTAAGACGATGTCAGTAGCCAACGACCTTGACGGAACGAAATGTGCACTCGTTTCACACCCGCGCCACCCAAAAGTCATTAGATTTTGTACTTTCCTTATTACTCTATGAAAAAAAAAGCCTTAGATCAAAGTGTAGATAAATTTGTCTGTGAGATGGTTAAAATTTCATTAAAAAATACGCCCTGCGGTTTCGGAGCGATTGTCGTTTTCATTTTTAACCCCCGCCGGAAAAAGAGGGGTGTTATAAGTTTCACGTGTGTTGCTGTGTATCTGTGTGTCTGTGTATCTGTGTGTCTGTCTGTGGCATCATAGCGCCTAAACGGATGAACCGATTTTGATTTAGTTTTTTTTGTTTAAAAGATTGAAGAGAGATTTGTCGAGAGTGTTCTTAGTTATGATTGAATAAAATCGGTTCAGTCGTTCAAAAGTTATGGGCGTTTTACTATTTGAATCGGGGTGTTTTCGCAAGATAAATGTTTCGGGGGTTTTTAAATTTTGAAATTTTACTTTTTTATGTTCGTGTTTGACCTCACTTTACAAATTAATTATACTATGTTATACGAATAAAATTCAAAAAATAGGCGTAGATCAAATAATTAATAAAATGGTCTAATGTATAATAAATAAACAAATATATATTCCAAAAAATTACGACTAGTCGTTTAGGCGTGATTCTCATTTGAAAATGAGGTTCTGAGAGGTATCTGCACCTGAATTACGTTGAAATAGAAACAAATACAAATTTAAGTATAGTCTGTGATTATGAACTAAAGTATACATAACTTAGTAACACAAGTCACGTCAACGGTTAATTTAAGCAAAACGGTACAGCGTATGATTGAAAAGGGATTACATAAATCTCGAGGCTTTTGTAAGGAAACTCCTTTGATATTGACAGCGAACAGTTCATCTTAAACGGCAGACCTAATAATTAAAAAGTATGTTCTTTTAATCCGCGCTGAAATATTTTCGTGATACATAATATCTCCTCACCACAGCAATAACAATATCTGCATGATATCTGACGGGGTTAAAGGTCCAATGCATAGGCTTTTGATCAACTTCATCTAACTGTCAAACCGTCTTAAGTCAGTTGTACAACGTGGGTAAGTCGACTTATAAACCAATTTATTACCGGAATTAAATCATATGTCCTAATACAGATCTAAGTCTCTCCGTGTGCCCAGTTTCTTTAAATGCCAATCAGAAGTTAAGACGTGAAAACGTGACAGGCGGCCAGAGAGACACCTTCGCTTAAATAATAATATTAGTAAAGTAAATACAAGTAAATCTAATCTTCTAATATATAAAAATAAGTCGGTTTTCTTCCTGACGATATAACTCCAGAACGCATGAACCGATTTCAATGGTTTTGCATTCGTTGGAAAGGTCTCGGGCTCCGTGAGGTTTATAGGTAGGGTAGGATAGGGTAGGGTAGGATAGGGTAGGGTAGGGTAGGGTAGGGTAGTGTAGGGTAGTGTAGGGTCCGGTAGGTTAGGGTAGGGTAGGGTAGGGTAGGGTAGTGTAGTGTAGGGTAGGGTAGGGTATTGTAGGATAGGGCAGTGTAGGGTAGGGTAGTGTAGGGTCGGGTAGGGTAGGGTAGTGTAGGGTCGGGTAGGGTAGAGTAGGGTAGTTTAGGGTAATGTAGGGTAGGGTAGGGTAGGGTAGGGTAGATAAATGTTTGGTATTTTTATGGCAAAACAAAGTTTGCCGGGTCAGCTAGTATGATATAAATACATAAAATAAAAATTATAAACTTAATAATATATAAAAGTTAAAACAACATGTTTCATCCTTCAAACCCTCTGACTGCTCTTAAAAGTTTGCAGAATATTTTGTAAACATTTATGCTCATATATAATAAAAAACTTTTTTGCAAAAAAATACTACCGACTTCCAAATGAAAAACTACAAAGTGAAAAATAACTTAACTCTTGGAAGTCGGTGTCTTACGTAGGTTCCATTTTAATTCGATATGGACACCGACTTCCAAGAGTTAAGTTATTTTTCACTTTGTAGTTTTTCATTTGGAAGTCGGTAGTATTTTTTTGCAAAAAAGTTTTTTATTTTTCCCTTTTTAGTTTTGCCTACCTAATAGATACGCAAGTTGTTTCCTAAGGTCCCTATAACGCCGAATAGATTACCCGAATAACATGAAACTTGAACATAACCGGTGAAATGAGAGATCTGCGTACCCCTTTAGAGCGTACTGGCGTGATGTTATGTTATGAAATGGAATAAACAAAAAACAGACATGCGATTGCAGCAATCCCGAGAGTGTTGCCGTTATTTATTGAAGAGTTCTGTTGTATATCTCCGAAGTTCTTGATCAGACCTTCACCAAATTAAAATGGGACCAATTTCAAAACATACTCTTCCAAACAAAAAAAGAATTTTCACAATCGGTCCACAATTGACGGAGATATCGGTGAACATACACAAAAAAAAAAAAAAAACAAACATAAAGTCGAACATAGAACCTCCTCCTTTTTGGAAAGTCGGTTAAAAAATATCTCCCTTTACAGTAGTAAACTTATTAATCTATTCTCCAAAATTTATAACCGACGAAATTCTTGGCAGCAAACTTACAAACTCCATGTTTGCAAATCCTGCGTGTTATTTAAATATTTCACAGATGAGTTGGTTTCAAATGTATAACAATTTCATATAATGTTAATTTTGTGTTCAGCAAACTGCGTGTCTGAAAGAGATCTTCAGGAGGTTTGGGCTTTCTCTATAAGCCAGATCAGTTCATAATCCCAAGATTTTATCAAAAGAAGCTACTTATAAAATCACATAACTAACATCTACTTATAAAGTCCCTCTTCGGACTCGGACAAAGAGCAAAAGCATGAGAATGAAATAGGAATGGATGAGATTATAAAAGCACTGAGTGGGATGAATATTGGTAAAGCTGCAGGGTATGACCGAGTATCTGTTGAAATGCTGAAGGGCGGTGACGGGGTGGTAGCAAGCCTGTTGTGCCGGATCTTTAATATGTGTTGGAGATATGGCCGCGTGCCGGATGACTAGTGCAAGGCTGTAATCGTACCACTATATAAGGGAAAAGGCTCACAGCAGGAGTGTAAAAACTACCGCGGAATTAGTCTTTTGAGTGTTGTCGGCAAATTATATGCGAAAGTTTTAATAAATAGAGTGGTAAAAGTGACGGATGAACAATTATGGGACGTGCAAGCAGGATTTAGAGAGGGAATGGGCTGTATGGATCAGATCTTCTCCTTGAGGAGCGTAGCTGAAAAACATCTGGCTAAGCACAAAAAAGGCTTTCGTGGACTTGGAGAAAGCCTAAGACAGTGTGTGGAGGGATGAACTGTGGTCGACGCTATCCGGGTACGGTGTGGACTGGCACTTGGTACGGGCGCTGAAATCTCTATATAGGGATTCCAGTGCTTGTGTTAGGATTAATGGGGCGTATACGAACTGGTTTTCCATTTCAAGGGGTGTTAGACAGGGCTGTGTAGCGTCACCGTGGTTGTTCAACTTGTACATGGATAGTTGTCTGATAGGTTTGAAAGAGCATGAGTTCGGATTAAGGATGAATGAGTTGCCTGTCAAATGCCTTCTCTATGCAGATGATCAAGTTCTACTTGCATCGTCAGCAGAACAGTTGCAAGACATGGTGACTGTGATGAATGAAGCTTTTAAGTTAAAAGGGATGAGTATAAATGTGAACAAGACTAAGGTAATGGTGTTTGAAAGAGAAGAAGATGTATCGAAGTGTCAAGTGAAAATAAATGATAAGAGTGTGGAGCAAGTGAACGAGTTTGTATATCTGGGAAGTATGTTCACAAGGGATGGAAAGATTGAAGAGGATGTGGAAAGGAGAGTGAATGCAGGGAATAAAGTGAATGGTGCTATGCATGCAGTTGTGACCTACAAGTCGATGTCTCCGGAGGCTCGACTCGCCGTTAACAACAGCGTGCTGGTGCCTACACTTATGTATGGAAGTGAAGGCTGGGTATGGCAAAAAAGACATGAAAGTAGGATTAATGCAGTAGAAATGCGCTCCTTGCGGAGTATGTGTGGTGTAACTTTAACTGATAGATTGAGGAATGAGGTAATAAGGCAACGTTGTGGTTTAAAAGAAGATGTAGTGACTAAAACTAAAAAGCCCCTGGTCTGTCCACCCGACCGAATTGGAAAAAAGCATCCTGTGCGTTATCTGTCCACCCGACCGAATCGGAAAAATACCTGTCAGTACAAGTTTTGACGTATCAAATATATATTGTTTTATCAAATATATTACAAGGTAAAACTGGGTAAATCCCTATGAAATCAGATAGCTTATTTTATCACAATTCTAACAACATAACATTTATACATGGTCCCCATACAAAAGTACCGAGAAATCGGCGTTTTACTGAGACCGGGCGATCGCAAAAAATGGCCCCCGGGAACGTCATCCGACAGCGCCCCGGCGGCCGGCCAACCTGGACAGTTGACCGTTTAAGACGGTTTGGCCATGTTGAGAGGATGAATGAAAGTCGACTTACGAAAGGTATTTACAAGGCAGACGTGAATGGAAACGCCGGGAGGGGACGCCCTAGAAAGACATACATAGACCTTATAGGTGATGTTCTTCAGAAAGGCCAAGTGCGCAGTACCCATAACCGGCGTGTGTGTATGACTAGATGTATGAATGTATGTGAAGCAAAAGAAGTATGTAAGGATCGTAGCAGGTGGCGTTCTGTAGTTTCTGCCTACCCCCATGGGAAAAAGACGTCTGTTTATGTATGTATGTATGTACAACTGAAAAAAATAAATATTCAAAAAATTAACTTAGTACCTATTTCAATTAACAACCAAAATAAACACAGAAACAACAGCAACCGCATTCAAAACAAGAATGCAAGAACAATAGAAGCCAGATCGAAAAAACTTCCGAAGCGAAAAGGATTCAAAAAGGAATTAAACAATATAAAGTTTTTCTATCTCAGTCAAAATATCATTTACTCTCTCAAACCGAGCTGAGCGGTAACGCTGTGGCCGTAAATAAATTATTTAGAAAAAGTTATCTCGGGAAGATAGGATTATGTAAATCTGGGACGTAGACGAGGTCACCGGATCAGAAGAAAAGCTACAGACTTATTTGATGAGTTTCGTTACTTTTGATACAAAAAATACACGTGTCTAAATAATTGTTATTTTGTCGCTTGGAAGTTGCGTAGCAATCAGGTCGTGTGCTCCTAGACCTATGTATATATTCTTGATTGAATTTCATACCCAAACTAATTACCAGATGAAGAAGAATTAGATAAGATGGAAAGATCTCTGACGTCAAGTAATAATTGATTTTAAATGCTATAAGGCAGTAAGAATCTTGTGTTTACCTACTCTTAATTTTTTTAGTCCACTTCATGTTTCTGATGATGGGTGTTACAATCCATTTCTCGTTGTTCCAAAATGCCATAAAATCGGACAAAAACTTTTGAAGAAATAAAACAAACCACTATCTATTCATCCATACTAATATATAAATGCGAGCAGTATTGATCTGTCTGTCTACCGTACCGACTGAATTGTTTTGGATGAAAACAGAGGGGTAAACCATGTACTAGATTAGGTCATAGGATACTTTTGATCCCGGGAGTGGATACTTATGATCCCTAGAGTATGTTCCCTTGGTATAATTTAAACGCAGGCGAAACTGCTGGCAGAAGCTAGTATTTCATAAATCTAAAGGATTATACTACCACAAGGAAAAACTGGTAGCTCCAACCTCATCGTTATTCTAAACGCTACGCTGATCTGTATTCAATAACTGAATTGTGAAATATCGCAATATCTAAAGAAAAAAACATTATCTACAGAAAATAAGCAACACAATAGTAAGGAAAATATATTGATTTCTCAGATAATTGCTGTGGTATAAAGCTAGCTGCAAATCAAGAGCTAAGCTAAACAATTTTAGCTTATCTCGCATAGCAAAGGTAATTTTTCATACTTACCTACTTGTTTATATAGTTTGTGGTCTACACACTAGGATTAAAAATTAATTAAGCTATGTCAGCTGAGCTGCTTTCAAAAATATTGTAAGTCTTTTTGATGCAATCTTCTTAAACTCGCTCAACTGAGTCGAGGGAGTCGAGGCATTTTAAGAAGACCTTGACAACGAAAAAAGACTTGAGTTGAACATGTTGATGACACTGTTTATTTGATTGTGTCGGAGTCGAGGTTTCAAGTGGAGGATATTGTTAAGATGGTGTAAGATATGGGTGCTAGCTTAACTCTCAGTATGCAACTGGCTTAGAGCAAATGCCTGCGTTTAGAGCACCTTTGAACTCTATGGCTACTTTACTGCTGTTGCAATATGCCATAGCTGTAAAGTTTTTATTATTAACTACGTACGAGTAGGTACATTAATGTCGGTCATAAAACCTAGAACATCATCGAAACAAAGTAGCTGTTGGTTTGCGAGTAACACTGTGACAGGACAAGATTGAAAATAACTTTTAGTACTCTGGAGTCTATCTAAGCTAGACTTCAACCAATAGCACTGCCGATACGAACTTTATTCCGATATTATTTTTAATTACCTTGGTGTCTGGAAAACTCTAACATCAACATAAAAAATGGTTTTTAGTTTTGGTTACTT
The DNA here is from genome assembly GCA_949775005.1 of Orthosia gothica. NCBI lineage: Eukaryota > Metazoa > Arthropoda > Insecta > Lepidoptera > Noctuidae > Orthosia > Orthosia gothica. The sequence goes on along the minus strand of OX459066.1, from coordinate 17,181,000 downwards.
TTTTATATCATGAAAGTACGCATTGTTAAGAATAACTTAAAACCTAATCTTCAGATATTAATCAAATTTAAATAGGAACACATGAGAAAGACCAGCTTTCAAATAAAAAAAAGAATTATCAAAATCGGTCCATAATTGGCAGCGAAATCGTATAAAAAAATAATCGAATTGAGAACCTCCTTATTGATGTCGGTTGAAAATATTAGAGAGCTCTAGATAAGGTGACATTCTGTCAGCGATACATAACGAAAGTCAAAGGTCAAAAATGTCAATTGACCTTGTGACATTTCGGTAGTGCATGTCAATCCCATTGGATTTTTTGATATTATACTGATTGCTAGATTGAATGTCAATTTGTATAGGTCATATAATAAAAAAAAACCGGCCAAGTGCGAGTCGGACTCGCGCACGAAGGGTTCCGTACTTGGTAAATTGCGGTTTACGATTTATGATGTATTAAAAAAAAAACTACTTACTAGATCTCGTTCAAACCAATTTTCGGTGGAAGTTTACATGGTGATGTATATCATATATTTTTTTTAGTTTTATTTTAGAAGTTACAGGGGGGGGGGGACACATTTTACCACTTTGGAAGTGTCTCTCGCGCAAACTATTCAGTTTAGAAAAAAAATATATTAGAAACCTCAATATCATTTTTAGACCTATCCACAGATACCCCACATGTATTTATGGGTTTGGTGGATTTTTTTTTTCAAAATTTATTGTTTTTTTTTCTATTTTTGTGTGAAAATCTTAATGCGGTTAATAGAATACATTTACTTACCAAGTTTCAACAGCCACAGTTCTTATAGTTTCAGAAAAAAGTGGCTGTGACATACGGACGGACAGACAGACAGACATGATGAATCTATAAGGGTTCCGTTTTTTGCCATTTGGCTACGGAACCCTAAAATAGGTTTTTGTTTTGGTACCTTTTTATATCATGAAAGTACGCATTGTTAAGAATAACTTAAAACCTAATCTTCAGATCTTAATCAAATTTAAATAGGACCACATGAGAAAGACCAGCTTTCAAATAAAAAAAAGAATCACCAAAATCGGTCCATAATTGGCAGCGAAATCGTATAAAAAAATAATCGAATTGAGAACCTCCTTATTGATGTCGGTTGAAAATATTAGAGAGCTCTAGATAAGGTGACATTCTGTCAGCGATACCTAACGAAAGTCAAAGGTCAAAAATTTCAATTGACCTTGTGACATTACGGTAGTGCATGTCAATCCCATTGGATTTTTTTATATTATACTGATCGCTAGATTGAATGTCACTTTTTTATAGGTCATATAATAAAAAGAATACAAGCTTTGCATGCATTGCCATACAAACTAAATGGGTATGCAAAATTTCAGCTCAATCCTTGTCTGAGGACAACAGTTTTAAAATTTAGTTGAAAGCTTACACCCATACATAATTTACTAATAAACAACTATCTATATAACTGGCCAAATTAATTGTATGCGGTTTGCTAAATCCAACTTTCATACAACAAAACGTCCTTACAACTAACTAAGCCCGTTCACATAATGCAGTAATATTTTGTTTAAGATTGCATCAAGGAATGTTTATTAATATTGTGCGTCATCGTAAAGTGGTTTTACAGCATCTGTATAATACATAAAGTAGGCAATATCCCTTACAAAGCAGCCATTCAGCTACTATCTGGTCATTTATAGCAAGAGATGAAACAAGGCGCTGTAGTGAGGGGCATGCATCCGATCTATCGATGAAATGAGATTAAGAATAAGACGATAAGAGAATTATGCGAATTATTTGCGTTGATCGAGGATTTTAATTGCTTGGTATTCAGAATGGTTTGATGCGAGCTGATCTTATTCAATGGAGCTAGTTATTTATAACATATTATAGCAAGGCTAATTATCTGCTATGATAACCAACACTTTTGTGCTTAATCTAAGTGAAACCCGCAAATGTCAATGACTGTCAGGCCCATACTTAACTGCTTATTTATTCATTTCATTTGCTTACTACAAGCATATCAAGCTGTACCTATGTTCATTTCTTCAGAGTTCTTGAAATCAAAGTTCAAAACCACGCCCCACGCGAAGTTATAAATTAAAGATTTATAAAAGTTCACTCGTCGTAAAAAGACGGAATAATTTATGTCGTCCCTTTTTCCACATTCACACATCGACGCGACGCTAACCACGTTAAGTCTTAATATGACTGGCGATGTGCTTACAAAAAATAAATCCGTTTTATCGATACCTAACGACATTATTCATCGATAAAATTTGCCTAGCGACATCACTCGTCGGTGCCGCAGTGTCGAAAGGGTGCAGTGCTTCAGCAGGCGACGAGCTGACATCTGACTCAAGAGGGGTCAACGACTTTCTTTTACATGTCCGTCGGCACTAACACTGTGCCTTAAGTCTGTTATCAGCTTTAGAGTGAAGTGTGAATCGAACAGGCCGAAACGACTGTCAAAAGTTTATGTAACGATGTTTGTTGTTCAGAATTTGAATGCTCTCGGGACAACCTTTCGTGCTTTCGGTCTGATGTTTTTTTATTGGATGACAGTTTGGACACTAAACTGTTAGGGTTTCATATATTTCTTTAAGCTATATTTGGGTCAGATTTTCTAAGACTTGAAATGAAAAAAGCTTTTCTTTTATAAAACTTTCTTAAGTCATAATAAAATCTCAGTAGGCCTATTTATCGATTTGAGTCATGAAATTCATCAAGTTTCGGGTTTCGTTCTTCGGGCTCAGTTCCAAAGTACCAAATATTTTTATTATTACTTCAGGCCTGTTCGTCCATCCGTCTCTGTCAGTCGATGTACGTCATCGCCTCATGGTTTTAATTATAAACTGGCTTCCAGGAAATTTCATAAGATATTTTGTGCATACTCAAAGATACAAAGTTTATAATAAAAAAAGTTGCGAGATTCATGCATTAATCATTAAATCTACAAGTTATATTACTTTGACGGAGAAAACATTATTTCAGAAGTTGTCTTTTTCGTCGTTCCTTCTCTGCTGAGAACCGCTTCCACATACGACGCGTCTCCAAGTCTTGCAGTCTTCTGCAGTATAAACTGCTAGGTAGCCTCAAGCGGCTTTATTTATTGCACATTCTCTTCTTGCCGTAGAAGTCAAAAATTGGGTGAAATTTATAAAGGAAAATGAATTTTGAACGTTGTGACAAGCCCCTGAAATACTAAAGTGCCTGAGCAAGAGTTAACTATTTACTACTATTTAGAATGCATCACTCTATTTGCATTATTCTAATTGTATTAACGTTATTTGCTTGTTCCATCTTTGTATTAGATAACCTTGTCAAGCAAAGTAGGTCAAGTGTTTCCCGTAATTTAAATTTAATTTTCAACATAAAAGCTTTCTGTCCTTCGTATTATTAAGTTGAAGTTGTACACAAATTGTATTTATTTATCAATTGGTTTGAGTTGTTTGTTTTTTATTTATTCTTGCGTTATTAAAATGTCATAAACAGAAATTGTTTTTGTAACTTCCGATATTGTTCTTTTTCCTCAATTTAATAAGTGTTTATTTTTCTTCGAATAGTATAACTTACTAATTATTATATATACAAAAACTAGTAGGTTTTCAATATGGTTGTTGAAATAATTTACTTTATTTTTTATGTAGTTTCGGGCATAACTCCGTCATATACAGATGGATTTTCACAATTCTTTTTTTATTTAAATGAATATACTCTCGGAGGGTCCCATTGTCCGAAATCAGAATCTGATGATGGGATCCCACGGAAATCGAGGGAACTCCTCAAATATTATAGGCAGACATATAGCAATTTTGGTATTTTCAATAACATGGCAAGCATTTGCACTCAGAAAGTATCATTTGGTGAAGTGGAACTGATGAAGAAGACCACAGATGGCCACTGGAACTCCTTAATGAGTAAGTCATGGGTATAATATATCTTGAATAGTTAAGCGACTATGATGAAGTATTTACATATAAATAAATGGTTGTGATGAAAATGGAACCGAACTGATCTGATGATGAAGCCGGAAGGTAGGTATTCCGTTATACAATTTGGGCTTATTGGGATTGAAATTAAATCTACTCAAACAAATGATTTTCATGGCAATAAGTAGCAACATTACAAAGCGAAAAATAACTTTATTTGCGGAAGTCGGTTAAATTTATATATTTAAAAGTTTTATTTTATTTAGTTTTTCTTAATAGATTTATTGTGAGGACTTGTGTGGAAGATTAATCCAATTTAGTATTAGTAATTTAGTTTATTTTATTTTATAAAAAGCTTTATATAGCCACTTGAAATATGAACACAAATATTATGAGGTACATAATAATTGGTCTTTGTTTCATGGTGTGAGCTGGGTAGAGCCTCTCTGTATTTGACAAATGATAACAAACAATTCAAAACCTAATCATGCTGCCAGTTCACAGCACCTACTATATAAAGGCGACAGTAATGAGAAAAACAAACACATCACAAACCATAACAGCATACACAAACATAAAGTGTGGATAAACAGACATATTTATTGAACGTCAGTCATCGGTTCTCACTAGAATATTATCCACGAATGATGGATAGGTTTAAATAAATACAATATGAATAGGCATACTTTCGTACTCAGTCCGACATCATTGCTTTAGAAATCTGTTTATTTTTCACGCCTTAACGACTCAGTGGCTTTGCATGAAATTTGAGACATGGGTACACCATGGCCTGGATAAAGACCCTTATTAACAACCCTTGGGATAGTTTTCTGTTCTTCAGCTGAAGCTAGTATTTCTCTGTTCTTCTTGTGAATAATAAGCGTAAAATTCCAGGAAACACTCGTATGTAGATTGTTTGAGTATGACAACGCGAGGTTATGTAGAGCAGAAAGTTATTATAATTAAGTTATTAAACATCTCCTTTGTAGGAAATATATTGTTTGACAGGAAATCGAGTTTGTTAGAAAGACAAAAGTTTGATTAGATAGAGGAAACACGATTTCAATTACTAATAGTAGGTAGGTAATTAAATAATGTCTCAAGACAAAAGTCTATGACCAGTGTGTGTTGCCAGTGATCACTTATGGGACCGAGACGTGGTCGCTCACAATGGGCCTTATCAGAAAGCTTAAAGTCACCCAAAGGGCAATGGAGAGGGCTATGCTCGGAATTTCCTTGCGTGATCACGTCAGAAATGATGATATCCGCAGGAGAACCAAAGTTACCGACATAGCCCGAAGAATTGCCAAACTTAAGTGGCAGTGGGCAGGGCACATTGCTCGCAGAATGGATGGCCGATGGGGCCGAAAAGTTCTGGAATGGCGACCGCGAACCGGAAGACGATACGTTGGAAGGCCTCCCACTAGGTGGACCGATGACTTGGTTAAGGTTGCGCGAAGGCGCTGGATGCGAGACGCACGGGATCGGTCAATGTGGCGACGCCTGGGGGAGGCTTATGTCCAGCAGTGAACGTCTTTCGGCTGAAATGATGATGATGAATTAAATAACTATTTATGACAAGTATATCAGATATATCTGGGATAGGAAGGGTTCTCCAAAAGAGGTAATACTTTGCTTTACAGAGAATGGCGATAAATCTACTCAGGGCTTAATGTTTCTGTTGCGACGACCATCTTTTTTGTTTCTGAAAGTGAGTTGAGGACTATTTGTTGGTCGGACGGACTGAATTTGTGTTGAGTTTAGCATAAACCAAAATATTGCATGAAACGTAATTTCAGCGACTCACTTTCAATGGCGTAAATTGCGCGTGGCGCTTCCCTAAGCTCACTATTCCAAAATACTCTTTTAATTTGTAGGCGTAAAATTTGTCTGAAATCAGAACCAGTCAAACTTCAGTCGGTCAAACATGAAGTGAAATAACCAACATTCATTGAACGAGGTATGAAAATAACCCCTTCTGGTTATTTCCCATGGGAAGCGCTAGCTCCTGACGGCAGTGACAGGATGATTCTAGCTAAGCTTTAAGACTAGAGTTTTAATACTGAGGTGACGTCTCGTTGGCTCGTAGAAAGCTCTCCCTAGGTGATAATTCTGAAGTTTTGCTGGTAAGTGTGGTTTATTTTTAGGTTTTTTTTTGATAAATTTCGGACCCTTTATATATTTAGCGCTGTTTTAGGACATTAAAGTTAATACAAACAGTCTCTTCACATAATTATTTTGGCTTTCGTTTTTGGTAAAGATGGATCCAATTTCAGCTGCTGAATATTTAAAAACATCTAACTTCAAAAACACTCGATAGCTGGGTTTGAATAAAAAAACTGTCATGGTAAAATTAGCAACATGGTACAAATTGGATAATCCAATAAAGAATTCCATTTTTTACTACTTTTACCGAAGTGTGAACCCGTGTCGTGTGTCCATCTTAATAAGTAGACTTGATATTTTCCGTGAATCAGCACAATTGTTGCGAATGTCTACATGCCGAAAATAATAGTGATTGACAAGTTCAAGGTGAACCTGTCTTCGATAAAATTCTGTTAGTAACAGGGGCTATTGATAGGCATAAAATAAACCTAGAGAGCAAAAGTTGCCATATCTGTTGCGTGACACATGAACTTGGACACGGTTTCAGGTCCTACAAAACCTCAACATTTTTTTTTTCGGTGACCTATGTCAGGTACAGTGTGTGAAACATAAAGACATCGTGTGACTTGAGCTTCTAGAACGAGAGTTATCGCAATATAAAAGTGACAAATTGTCAAATGTGCGTTAGCTGCTATGATTGTTTGAGAGATTTTGCTACAGCCAATCGCATCACTTGGCATGCGTCTAATTTATTTGTAACATATCGAATAATTTATATCCAGAAATTGCACTGCATAAAGCTTCACTGAATTGAATTGAAGCATGAATGTAAAACAACCTATTAGGAATTCTGCAACAAATTACCAACAGGATGTGTTCGAAGCATCGCTGTACACTTGAAAGACCCGCAGTAAGCAACCTTAAGGTTATGGGGTTCCAAACAGGTCTAATAAAATGTAGGATGGGTTTAGCAAATTAAACTCAAGCTCCTACCTAATTAATTACATAGTATTTACTTTAGTACTTCAATAATTTATTGAGTATTAGATTTACCATTAACTAGTTACTATTTAAGGAATGTTGTAGAATTCAAACAAGAATTTGTCAAGATTTAAGCTTGTCTTAAGAAAATAATTCAAAAGACATTTTATAATAAAACTTCTGCCACAAAAGAATAAAATCAACATAAGGTAACGATGATAAAGCTCGATATATGGGGTCATGACCAAACAATATTAAAACAGAATAAAAAAATCAAAAAACCCGACTGCTTCAAAAGCGAACTAAAAAGTCGTAAACAAGGAAAAATCATGCTGTGCAGTCGGAGGATACATATTCGCGGGCTGGCTGACCGAAATCTGGTGTATCCTCCGCCTGCACAGCATGTTTTTTTCCTTGTTTACGACTTTTTAGTTCGCTTTTGAAGCAGTCGGGTTTTTTGATTTTTTTAATTAAGTTTTTTTTTAAGTTAGTTTTTTCGAATTAGATACATTTAAACATATAAGTGTTATATATTTTTGAAATCACCTCTTAAAACCCTTTATTTTGATACCCCACACGATGGGTTTGGAAGAAAAAAAAAATTTGGGCCCCCACAATATGGCACCCAAAATCCACCATTTTTCTATTATCCAATTTTAATGTAGCCTATGACACTCGCAGGGTTAAGACGCATCGATTGACGTACGAATCATTAAAATCAGCCAACGCGTTTGGTCTCTGGAACGCCACATAGGAACAAAAATACATACATACATACATACTTACATACATACATACATAGACTGATAAACACATTACCCTCCTTCGGCAGTCGGGTAAAAATGCACGAAATTTCCCTGGAGTACCGAAAATGCACGATAAAAATAGTGGAAGGAAATACTGGCAGTTATATTGCCACCGTTTTGAGTTGCGTAATAAAGGAAAAGTGTGAACGGTACTCACCGCTCTACTCACGCAGGTTTTATTTCGTAGTTTCTGAAAATGCATAAAAAATACCGGCATTTTGGTAGGTTTCCCTCGTTTTTTATGTTCAGCTGTAAACATTCATTATTCGAAAGAGGTTCAAAACATAAGAAGTTGCTGGCGGTATTCAATGTGCGTTTAAGAAAATGTTTTCTATATTTTGAAAATGGAATCGAAGAAAGGAATGTTGTTCTTTTTAACCCCCGCCGGAAAAAGAGGGGTGTTATAAGTTTCACGTGTGTTGCTGTGTATCTGTGTGTCTGTGTATCTGTGTATCTGTGTGTCTGTCTGTAGCATCATAGCGTCTAAACGGATGAACCGATTTTGATTTAATTTTTTTTGTTTAAAAGGTGATTTTGTCGAGAGTGTTCTTAGCTATAATTGCATAAAATCGGTTCAGCCGTAAAAAAGTTATGGGCGTTTTACTGTTTGAATCGGGGTGTTTCCGCAAGATAAATGTGTCGGGGGTGTTTTAAATTTTGATTTTTTACTTGTTTATGAAAAAAAGTTAAATAAAAAAAAACAAAATACCCGACTGCTTCAAAAGCGAACTAAAAAGACATAAACAAGAAGAAAGTCATGCTGTACGTCGGAGGATACATATTTGCGAGCTGCCTGATCAAAACCAGTTGTCTCCTCCGACTGCACAGCATGTATTTTTTCTTATTTACGTCTTTTTAGTTCGCTTCTCAAGCAGTCCGGTTTTTAGATTTTTTTAATTAACATTTTTTTCATAACCTTTTAGATTTTTTTTCGAATTAGGTAAATATGTAACATAATATGTGTTATCATTTTTATAAAATGCTTCTCAAAACCTTTTATTTTGATACGACGATAGCTATAGAAGAAAAAAAAATGGGCTTTCACGATATGACACCCAAAATCCGCCATTTTTCTATTTTTAACCCCCGCCGGAAAAAGAGGGGTGTTATAAGTTTCACGTGTGTTGCTGTGTATCTGTGTGTCTGTCTGTGGCACCATAGCGCCTCAACGGATGAACCAATTTTGATTTAGTTGTTTTTGTTTGAAAGGTGATTTTGTCGAGAGTGTTCTTAGCTATGTTTGAATTAAATCGGTTCAGCCGTTCAAAAGTTATGCGCATTTAACTGTTTGAATCGGGGTGTTTTCGCAACATAAATGTATCGGGGGTTTTAAAATTTTGAAATTTTACTTGTCCCATTTTAATGTAGCCAGTGACACTCGCAAGGTTAAGACGAATCAGACGACTGCGGCAAGATGAATCATCTAAAGTGTATATTGTGTGAATTTCATTGATTTTCCGAATCTGTCAATCAAATTCAATGTACCCGTCAATTTCAATAAACAAACGACAGTGTCGTTGACGTCAATCACACTTTTCTCGCTATAGCGCAAGTTATTAAGCGAGAGACTAACAAAATGCGGTAAAGATTGCTTGGTAACAAAATTAAATTTTAATTTTATTCAGCTTTGCTTAGAGGATATAATTAACGTCAAGTGCGGTAATTGAACCCGGTAATAATGTCGCTACCAATTTATAAATGAAATTGAAATTCTATGAAACTTTTGATATTCTGTACATTTATTTCGCGGAAAACGATTGTTATCATTTTCCACCTTTTTCCTTGAGTAGTAAAATGAGTTTGCATAATTTTCCATGTTGATAAACACAGTTACTTATAAATTAGTTACTTAGTTTTACTTATAAATTATAATTGTTTATTCGGAGACATTCAGGCTTTTGTTTAATAGTTTATCGTTTCTAAAGACGATATTCACTCTTGTATCCGTCCGTTTTCTAATTATAGATTATAATCCACACGTAAAATTTCAAAATTTAAAAAACCCCCGCCACATTTTTATTTCATGCTACATAATTTCTCTAGTACATAGTAGATACGCTTCGATCGGCAATCTGTTAAACACGTAATTATGACACGAAATCTTGCGAAAACACCCCGATTCTAACAGTAAAACGCCCATAACTTTTAAACAGCTGAACCGATTTTATTCAAACATAGCTAAGAACTCTCTCAATTAAGACACCTTTTAAATAAAAAAAAACTAAATCAATATTGGTGCACCCGTTTGGACGCTATGATGCCACAGACAGACACACAGATAAACAGATACTCATATACACAGATACACAGCAACACACGTGAAACTTATAACACCCCTCTTTTTCCGGCGGGGGTTCAAAATAGCATTATCGATCCTAATTTTGATCAGGTCTTTCAGTATCTGACCTTTTATGAAAATAGTATGTAGTTACATCAGATAGCGCCTACTAACGCATTCTGCCGTCGTTCTTCTCAAATAGATAAATTCCTTTTATTCTCTGTTATTACTGTTGTCCGCTGCCATATGTTTTATTTAATTATCTGTATTAAGAAATCCTGCACGTATTTCAATTGTGATGTGTCGCCTTTCTCAAAATGTTTCTACATTGTTCGTAATGAAATGTTGGACGCTAATTAATTTCGAGCGGATGCGAAATTGACCTATGTCAACTCCGGAATCGCGTGAGTCAACCCTAAGGACTGCCATTCCACAATTAAAGTTCGACTTTTATGTTTTGTTATAAAGTTTATTGTTGTGTAAACTTGCGTTTATATTTATGTACTTAATATTAGGGCTGTGAAAGAATAGTTTTATAAGTGAGTGTACAATAGGGTCGGCACGTCCGGTGCGGGCATTGCCAGACGAGAAATTAACGGCGGGAGATGATTTTATTACACGAAGGCGAGTTTTAGCCAAGAGGAATAACGTCCAGTATTCAGTCTGCATTATTTAATTTAGAATGGTTTGTTTGTTACGACAATTCAGTTACGAAAAAATAAAATAAAAGGGAACTAAGGACTTATTAGAACAAAGGACAAAGTATCATTTTACGAGCGATAACACACTTTTCTCCCTTCGCAATTCTCTCATCAGTCCTTCCTATGTTATATCTATCTTTCAATATCTATGTTTTTCACATGCTCGGAATCTGCGTTCAGCGAATAATCTAATCTTACTCTGTGCTTCTCATACTACTGATATCGTTCACCCTTCCTTTCAATATCCAGTCCATTCTTCTCTGGAAGGCGCTGCCTCCCGAGATGAGAACCTATTAAAATAGGTTATGGTAATATTAATAACTGGTTTTTAGGGTTCCGTACCCAAAGGGTAAAAACGTGACCCTAGGTATAGCTATTATTAAGACTCCGGGGTCTATCTGGCTGTCTGTCTGTCACCAGGCTGTATCTCATGAACTGTGATAGCTAGACAATTTAAATTTTCACAGATGATGTATTTCTATTGCCGCTATAACAACACATACAAAAACAGAATAAAATAAATATTTAAGTGGGGCTCCCATACAACAAACGTGATTTTTTGCCGTTTTTGTGATAATGGGACGGAATACTCGTGCGCGAGAGCGACTCGCACTTGGCCGGTTTTTAAATATACAACAACAATGCACCTGCCATGTTTTGTCTTCACCACACTTGGTTAACTGGTAGAGAATGCCTACGGCATAAACTGTTGTACCGTTTGTACATGAAGTCTAAACAAATAAATAATGATTGTCAAAATGTGTCAATTCCAAACATTTTCGCTGATAGAGAATTACACTTTTTCTAGGCAAGGTAAATAAAATCTGGAGCGTACCTTCACCACTATTTACAACGTCTACAAAGTCTTGTATACGGTGCCTTAGAGAATTTAATCACGAATGTGACATAGGCCGTAATGTAGATACTAAAGAAAAACAGTGGACAAATGTAAATACCATTTTAATGTCCAATCCCATTTGTACACTCAAAACAGGTTTTAGATTCACGACCAGTAAAACATTCGGAATAGAAGATCGGAGCTCATTAATTTCGAGCCTAACCCCAATAAAGGCTAAGTTAATCCTACTAAGTTTAGTGCTCATTATTTATTCCACCTTCGTAAACAATTCGAAATGTTGAGCCTATTCCCTTATCCATTCTTGTACAGTCGAGTCGTTTATGTCTTCGTCAGTTTTCACATTATTTCCTTTGTCACTAAAACCTTTTGAATGGACGGACCATATTATTAAAAAAAATATACGAATTGTTTCATGTAATTCTCAATCTCATATGTAATTAAAATAAGCAGTGTCATTAACTGTCATCACGTTAATACTGTGTCAGTAAAGTAGTAAAGCACATTCTATCGTGAAAGGCGCAAACAAAAAAAAACTCTTAAAAAGCAAAAACTAAGCCTCATACTCGCCTCTGGGAACTGCTAAGTAAGCAAACGTTGACGGTTCTTCGACGCGTGTACGAGGCTTATTTTTTACTTTTTAGAGGTTTTTTGTATCAGGGGTTTTTTTAATTTAATTTTTATTTCATGTTTTTAAACATCATATAATATATACCTAGTAGTAGACACGCTACATTCGACAATCTATTGAAACACGTCTATCAATTAAGACACGATATCTTGCGAAAAAACCCAGATTCAAAGAATAAAATGCGAATAACTTTTGAACGGTAGAATCATTTTCTTTTTTAAAAGAGTAAGTATGGAGTTTCTTGTGCATTCTTCTCCATAACAAGCTACTTTCCGAATGCACGGTAGAATCAACTTTTACTCCATGTAAATTTAAAAAGTATGGAGTTTCTTGTGCATTCTTCTCCATAACTAGCTACTTTCCGAATGCACGGTAGAATCAACTTGTATTCCATTTAAATTTAAATTGTGACATTCAAAAGTGCCGCTTGGTGGCCCAGTTGAAATAAATATCTTTTGTCTTTTGTCTTTTGTCTTTAACGGGTTAACCGATTTTGATCCAACATAGCTAAGGACACTTTCGACAAAGTGATCTGTTAAATTAAAACAAACCAAATTAAAATTTGTTCATCCATTTAGGAGCTATAATCCCACTGACAGACACACAGATACACAGCAACACACATCAAACTTATAACACCCCTCTTTATAACCCCCGCCGGAAAAAGAAGGGGTGTTATAAGTTTCACGTGTGTTGCTGTGTATCTGTGTATCTGTGTGTCTGTCTGTGGCATCATAGCGCCTAAACGGATGAACCGATTTCGATTTAGTTTTTTTTGTTTGAAAGGTAATTTTGTCGAGAGTGTTCTTAGCTATGTTTGAATAAAATCGGTTCAGGCGTTCAAAAGTTATGGGCATTTTACTGTTTAAATCGGGGTGCTTTCGCAAGATAAATGCGTCGGGAATTTTTTAAATTGTGAAATTTTACTTGTCGCAAGATAAATGCGTCGGGGGTTTTTTAAATTGTGAAATTTTACTTGATCCGTCTTGGATTTAAAAACAGACCTGTGGTGCTGATGCCATGTGGTGACAAACCCATTTTTACCCTGACTTTACATATGACGTGGCGTTGATAGACTATCATCGAATGAGTCAGCGTATACCTACCTACCTAGTAACCATGACATTTCAATGGTGCCCTTTATTTTGTAACAGATTTGTAGCGAATTCATGGCTGATATATATCTTCAGAAGACGGATTGCGGCCGACCCTTGCTCTTTTTACGGCTGATAAGGCGGTGATAAACCAAAACTTGTACCATCACGTTTGTTTGTTGGTCGTCGTAAAAGGAAACTTGTGTGATAATCTATCAGGAATGTTACGTAATGACATATATTGGATTCAACAAAGCTGGCTGTATCTTCTATTTAAGTTCAGCTAGACAAACAGTTTGCGTGTTTTTTTTTTAATTTTATAGGCTAGCGTTTGACCACTATCTCGCCTGATGTTAAGTGATGATGTGGTCGACGGTGAAGCACGCTTGTCTAGAAGTAACCTATTCACTCTTGACTTGAAGACCCCTAGTTTGTAGCTATCAGGAAACAAAGACGGCAATATTTACGTCTTATAATTGTCAATTAATGCTCGTGCCTTCTCTGTGGTTCGTCTTTTCGAATTTCATTAATATCATCGTCATTTTCAGTTACAATTGGGGATTGTTGTTTTCCTCTGCGGATATTGCTTCAAAGCAACAATATTTCAGACCAAATTTCTAAATCATAGAATATTCTATCGATCACACTTTAAATGATAGATTGACACATGATGTAATAAGACAACGTTGTGGTTTAAAAGAAGATGTAGTCACTAAATTTGAAAAGAGTATGCTAAGATGGTTTGGCCATGTTGAGAGGATGAATGAAAAGCGACTAACGAAAGGTATTTACATGGCAGACGTGAATGGAAACGCCGGGAGGAGACGCCCTAGAAAGACATACATCGACTTTATTGGTTATGTTCTTCAGAAAGGCCAGATGCGCAGTACTCATTACCGGCGTGCGTGTATGACTAGATGTATGAATGTGAGTGAAGCAAAAGAAGTACGTAACGATCGTAGTATAGTTCTCGCCAAACTTCTTGGCCGCCCTGAAGTTGCCTACAATGGCTGCGCAATAGAAAATCTGATACAAAATCAGCACCGTTTCGTGTCTCGCGCATGCGGAAAGCCAATTTCAGGGCGGCCAAGAAGTTTGGCGAGGGCTATAGCTGGCGTTCGTAGTTTCTGCCGACTCCCATGGGGAAAAGGCGTGAGTTTATGTATGTATGTACTATCGATCACCAACAGAAGATCAAAGATTACACCAACTGCAACGGAAGTTACTATAAAACATTTTAATTTGGACACTTCTCCAATATTGAGTTCCATGATTGTGTGAGGGTCATTGGTAAACTCGAAAAATAATCAAATATTTCGTATATAACCACAAAGGATCTCTTCTCAGATGTCTAGCTTGGTTCAAGTCTACTCTGTTCTATTTTTAAACCTGAACCTGCAATTCGTTGGAGGTTAGCCATAAGGCAGATGGTTCCGTGTGTCCGTGACTCGCAAGTTTGAACGGAAGTCCCAGGATTACCCCGGGAGTACCCGGGTTACCTTGACCTTCCATTGTGTAAGAGTCTTACGACGACTTAGGACCGCCAATCCAAGCTAATCTTCCAGAGGTACGGCAGTAAAAATAAATTCTTTAGGATAAGTCTGAATGTTTGGAATAGGTAAGATTTTTGTATCAGCGTGAATTTCATGTTAAATTCATGACGGAAAAGATTGTATGAAAATGCCCTCGAGTTAATCTTTTGGAATAGGTACCTCGATATTCCTACCAATCGTATAATCGTTATAGTTTACTACAATCATTAGAATTTGGTTTTCTTTGTCACAATATTTGTGATAAAGCCAGTTTGTATCTTCTTTGACTTTATTAGCACGATGATGTACCACTAAAACTCCACTACTCATATAATCCCGAGAGATTGCTCGTTGTTTATTGAATAGTTCTGTTGTATATCTCCAAAATACTTCATCAGATCTTCACCAAATTTAAATGGGACTAATTTGGAAACATACAAAAAAAAAATTAAGTCGATCAAAGAACCTCCTTTTTTTTGAAAAGTTGGTTAAAACAAGCAAAATTTCAAGATATAAAAATCCCCCGAAACATTGGTCTTGCGAAAACACCCCGATTCAAACAGTAAAACACCCATAACTTTTGACCGGCTGAACCGATTTTATTCAAATATAGCTAAGAACACTCTCGACAAAATCACCTTTAAAACAAAAAAAAATAAATCAAAATCTGTTCACCCGTTTAGGCGCTATGATGCCACTGGCAGACACACAGATACACAGCAACACACGTGAAACTTATAACACCCCTCTTTTTCCGGCGGGGGTTAAAAATCAGTTCAGCCGTTCAAAAGTTATGGGTGTTTTACTGTTTCAATCGGGCTTTTTTCGCAAGATAAATGTATCGGGGTTTTTTTTTAATTTTTAAATTTTACTTTTAAACCTAATCCAAACACAAATTAGATGTATTACATCCTCATAAAATTTCGTAGCACTTTCATTAGCGAAAACCAAAGTTATTAATATTTATAAGGTTACGCTTTAATAATATAATTAACACACTACGTACATCGCCTGAAGGTTTGAGCAGTGTGTTTGCAGTTCAGTCACGTGGTGGCACTTCTAGTGCTCAGCTCACGTTTAGCTCCTGACGGGGCTCTGACCTATTAAAAGAATAGATAGCGGCCGACGGAAAATAGATTGTCACTCTAAAGGCTTTTATGGTAGGTCTTCCTATTATATTGGTTTGTTCTGCTTTCTTCCGAGAATTAATGCCTGAGAACAGTATTTTTGGAATGAACAATAAAATAAAGAGTTCATCTCAACTCTGTAAAGAGATAACATTGTTTTTTACGCGACTGCCGAAGGAGGGTAATGTGTTTATCAGTCTATGTATGTATGTTTGTTCCTATGTGGCGTTCTAGAGACGAAACGCGTTGGCCGATTTTGATGATCCTTACGTCAATCGATTTGTCTTAATCATGCGTATTAGGCTACATTAAAATTGGAAAATAGAAAAATGGCGGATTTTGAACGCCTTAATGTGGGGGCCTGCTTTTTTTTCTTCCAAACCCATCGTGTGGGTTCCAAATAAATATTTTTAAGAGGTAATTTCAAAAATATATAACACTTATATGTCACTTGTATGTGTGTATTGTTAATCTAATTCGAAAAAAAAAAAAACTTAACACTCATAAATAAAAAAAGTGAATTCAAAAAATAAAAAAGCCGACTGTTTAAGAAGCGAACTAAAAATACGTGAACAAGATGAAAATAGTGCTGTGCAGTCGGAGGATATATATTCGCGAGCTGGTCCACCAAAACCAGATGTTTCCTTCGACTGCACAGCATGATTTTCTTCTTGTTTACGTCTTTTTAGTTCGCTTCTTAAACAGTCGGGTTTTTTGTTTTTTTTTATTAGTTTTTATATGTTTATAAAAGGAAATCCGAAGTACTGATCCGATTACGAAACTTTTGATTGATAAAAAGTTACACGGTTCCTATGGGGTAGGCCATGGAAACAGTGGGAAAAATACTATTAAGTATGAACGATGCTAAAAAAACATAAACATAAATGTGTGTTTCTTTTAAAATACAACAGGAATAATGAAAATAATGTGAACATTAATTTGTGAATAACTGGGGTTATTGCACGACCATTCAGTGCCTAATTACTCGTACATTTGTCGATAAATATATTTTTGACATCATTGCATTTCAGCTGCCAATTGCATGAAATTGAAACAGACAGGATGAAATTTAAATTATTATGTTTAGCAATAATTGTATTTGTTAAATATCTTTGCAAGCGGACTTTCATTTATTTTATTGTGTAGGCTTAAATTATTTAATTTGCGAAACAAACTGATACAATAATAACAAACATAATTTGCTTTCCCTCCTTCGGCAGTCGCGTAAAAAACAATGTTATCTCTTTACAGAGTTGAGATGAACTCTTTATTTTATTGTTCATTTCAAAAATACTGTTCTTAGGCATTAATTCTCGGAAGAAAGCAGAACAAACCAATATAATAGGAAGACCTACCATAAAAGCCGTTAGAGTGACAATCTATTTTCCGTCGGCCGCTATCTATTCTTTTAATAGGTCAGAGCCCCGTCAGGAGCTAAACGTGAGCTGAGCACTAGAAGTGCCACCACGTGACTGAACTGCAAACACACTGCTCAAACCTTCAGGCGATGTACGTAGTGTGTTAATTATATTATTAAAGCGTAACCTTATAAATATTAATTACTTTGGTTTTCGCTAATGAAAGTGCTACGTAATTTTATGAGGATGTAATACATCTAATTTATGATTGGATTAGGATTACAAGTAAAATTTAAAAATTAAAAAAAAAACCCCGATACATTTATCTTGCGAAAACACCCCGATTCAAACAGTAAAACACCCATAACTTTTGAACGGCTGAACTGATTTTTAACCCCTACCGGAAAAAGAGGGGTGTTATAAGTTTCACATGTGTTGCTGTGTATCTGTGTATCTTAGCTATGTTTGAATAAAATCAGGAACACTCTCGACAAAATCACCTTTCAAACAAAAAAAACTAAATCATAATCGGTTCATCCGTTTAGGCGCTATGATGCCACAGACAGACACACGGTGTTATAAGTTTCATCTGTGTGTCTGTCTGTGGCATCATAGCGCCTAAACGGATGAACCGATTATGATTTAGTTTTTTTTGTTTGAAAGGTGATTTTGTCGAGAGATGATGAATATCTTTGGAGATATACAACAGAACTCTTCAATAAACAACGGGTAATCTCTCGGGATTATATGAGTAGTAGGAGTTTAAGTGGTACATCATCGTGCTAATTAAGTCAAAGAAGACACAAAATGGCTTTATCACAAATATTGTGACAAAGAAAGCAAAATTCTAATGATTGTAGTAAACTAAAACGATTATATGATTGGTAGGAATATCGAGGTACCTATTTCAAAAGATTGACTCGAGGGCATTTTCATACAATCGTTTCCGTCATGAATGAAACATGAAATTCACGCAGATACAAAAAGCTTACCTATTCCAAACATTCAGACTTATCCCAAAGAATTTATTTTTACTGCCGTACCTCTGG
Organism: Orthosia gothica; assembly: GCA_949775005.1. Classification (NCBI taxonomy): domain Eukaryota; kingdom Metazoa; phylum Arthropoda; class Insecta; order Lepidoptera; family Noctuidae; genus Orthosia; species Orthosia gothica. The sequence goes on along the minus strand of OX459066.1, from coordinate 17,162,557 downwards.
AAGATTAGCTTGGATTGGCGGTCCTAAGTCGTCGTAAGACTCTTACACAATGGAAGGTCAAGGTAACCCGGGTACTCCCGGGGTAATCCTGGGACTTCCGTTCAAACTTGCGAGTCACGGACACACGGAACCATCTGCCTTATGGCTAACCTCCAACGAATTGCAGGTTCACGTTTAAAAATAGAACAGAGTAGACTTGAACCAAGCAAGACATCTGAGAAGAGATCCTTTGTGGTTATATACAAAATATTTGTTTTTTTTCAAGTTTATCAATGACCCTCACACAATATTATTTAAAAATAATTTTCTAAGTAGGTATTAGAGCAGCGGCCTGTTCTTAAAACGGTGAAGGAAAATATCGTGAAGGAACTGTCATATCCTAGAATCAAAATTTCGAAGACATGAAACATCCACCAACCCGCACCGGGCTCACGTAGTGGATTAAGGCCCATTCCTTCTCTCACAGTGAATAGGCATGTGGCCTGTGTATGTGTGTGTGGCTGTGTGTTAAAAGCCCGATTATACGTTTGCTTATGCTTATCATAAATATTGATTATAATAAAACCTACAAATAATAAAAGCATGTCCAATGAATCCGTTAAAAAAATATGTTCACGAATTACATAATTGTTAGTAAGAAGGTATTAGTTCCGTTGTTTCACAACAATATTATTGCATGAACAACAATATTAAATTTTGTAGCGTAACATGCATAACACACATCTGTCTTCAGCAATGTAATTGTGTGCAACGGAACAATAAAGAACCCGATTTAATTGCACGTCTCGTCTTGAAAAGCCAATATGAAGTAAATATGAAGTAGTTGTACAATAACACGCTAATGCCACTAAAATATTTGATGTTCCGTGGTTTCGGCATTGTTCCTCATTCTTCATAAAGCATTACGAGCGTTAAGCTCGGATGCATATATCAAAAGTGATATCGTTTTAGTGGTTAATACATAACTGTTACAATAATAGTTTCGATTTTCTGTTTGTTTAAGTAACAACTATAAATAAAGATCACTTAGTTTTTTCAGCATTATTGCTACTGGCACCACATATTTTTAACCTGAATTAATTGCTGATTTTCTTATACAAATTATACTTTCAGACAGTATAATAGGCAGTATAATAATAAAAATTACAAACAATTACAAGGACTTTAAAAGAGCGTCTTTCGAAAGTCACAAAGTGGAACAAACCAAGCGCCGCACCGCTCGAGACACGGCTGATCTTAGCTCGATGTAATAACAGGGGCAATATCGACATAACACTACTGATATAGTGCCACAGTCCCCCCTTGAAGTCCCGAGTAATCATATTGGTTTGTACTCTGCAGTCGAGTGGTTCGGATTGTGGACGCTCGTATTAGCAGATAGAGTACGTGCAAGATTTCATTCGCTTCTGAGCCCTCATTCATTTGAAACGAATGTAGTTTCGATATATTATGTCAAGTATGTTGAGGTCGAAGCTAATAAACGTAAATCATTTTTAACTAGTAAGAAACGTAATTAAATTTAATTCCATACGATTAACGAGCAATATTTATATATAAGGCTGCGGGTTCGAATCCCAGCTATGGATAGGTATTTTCTTTTTTTTGGAAACCCGAGCAGAGCTCGGTCACCTTGGGTTAGCCCAGGTACTTAGTTAAAAACGATAAACCATCGTACGAGTATAAGTCCGGGGTTCAATAAGAATATGTGTGAGTCAGAAACAAAACGTTAAAGTCCTGTACTTCGGTTGTGGAGGTCAGATGCAATTGGTTTTGGTGGTGGAGTTCAGAGGGGTAACCACAAGCTCTTAGAGTAAGGTTATTTTGAGATCGAGTAAGGGACAGATGTATCTGACTTGTATACATCTGTCACTTACTCGATCTCAAAATAACCTTACTCTAAGAGCTTGTGGTTACCCCCCAGATGCCGTTCTAGCTTCATAATAAAATATTTAGTAGGTCTGGCTAATCTAAAAGCGGGCCGTAAGGTTGCACTAGTCGATCATTAGTCCATACAAAAAACTTTTTTGCAAAAAAATACTACCGACTTCCAAATGAAAAACTACAAAGTGAAAAATAACTAAATTTTTTAAGTCGGTGTCTTTCGTAGGTACCATTTTTTTGGGATATGGACACCGACTTAAAAAATTTAGTTATTTTTCACTTTTTAGTTTTTCATTTGGAAGTCGGTAGTATTTTTTTGCAAAAAAGTTTTTTTATTTTTCCCTTTTTAGTTTTACCTACCTAATAGGCAAGTTGTTATTGATTACCCGAATAACATGAAACTTAAACATAACCGGTAAAAAAAACTTTTTTGCAAAAAAAAACTACCGACTTCCAAATGAAAAACTACAAAGTGAAAAATAACTTAACTTTTGGAAGTCGGTGTCTTTCGTAGTTACCATTTTTTTGCGATATGGACACCGACTTCCAAAAGTTAAGTTATTTTTCACTTTGTAGTTTTTCATTTGGAAGTCGGTAGTATTTTTTTGCAAAAAAGTTTTTTATTTTTCCCTTTTTAGTTTTACCTACCTAATAATAAATAATAATTTATTTTATTTCAAAAAGGATTAGCCTAGGTTACATCAGTGTTTACATTACAAAAATGGGCATGGCTATTACACATAATAAGATCCCTGTCCTTCAAACTAGGAAGACCTGTATCTTGAAGAACAGCTTTCTCCAAATGGATTTTTACATATTTTGTACAAGTATGTATTTATAAATTGAGCACTAGCTCTGATGTTAACATATTACTATACTGATTTTCATTTTTTATTTTTTTTAAATTAGTAGTTAGGTTTTAGTTAATTGTGTGAAGTGTTGATGTATGTGTGTTGGTGTGAGGTTTGTCCTAAGTGTGTTATGTATATATAATAAATAAATTTAATAATTGTGATTATTGACAGATAAAAGTTAGCAAAATAGCAAGTTGTTTATTAAGGTCCCTATAACTCCAGAATAGATTAACCGAATAACATTAAACTTGAACATACCGGTGAGAATGAGAGATCTGCGTACCCCTTTAGAGCGTATTGGCGTGATATTATGTTATAAAATGGTATAAACAACAAACAGACATGCGATTGCAGCAATCCCGAGGGTTTTGCCGTTATTATATTGAAGAGTTCTGTTGTGTATCTCCGAAGTTCTTCATCAGACCTTCACCAAATTAAAATGGGACCAATTTCGAAACATATTCTTTCAAAAAAACCGGCCAAGTGCGAGTCGGACTCGCGCACGAATGGTTCCGTACTTGGTAAATTGCGGTTTACGATTTATGACGTATTAAAAAAAAACTACTGACTAGATCTCGTTCAAACCAATTTTCGCTGGCAGTTTACACAGTAATGTACATCATATATTTTTTTCAGTTTTATCATTCTCTTATTTTAGAAGTTACAGGGGGGGGGGACACACATTTTACCACTTTGGAAGAGTCTCTCGCGCAAACTATTCAGTTTAGAAAAAAATGATATTAGGAACCTTTATACCCCTTATTACCCACTGTGGTATTTATTCATGATCTACTTACGTTTCATAACACTCCACAATCCATCTTCACATCTTTTGATATCGCATCAATTTGTGTAACTCATTTTTATATATATTCTTTGTATTATTACATCTGGAAAGCATATTTAGTTATCTCTGACTGTTTTAAATATCTAAACTTAAATTATATTCGTAATTTATAATTCTTCTTGTAATATTTTTCTACTGTGACGTTTTCGTCTGACATGACAGCTGTCTGTCTATTTTATTTTCTTAAAGCCATAGACATACCATAGGTACCATGGACTATAATACCTAGACCTTTCCTTAAGCTAGTTGTACATTATTGTAAGGTCAGAGCAGACTGACCCGCCTTTGTAAAGCCGTTTTTATTCGCTCTGTTACGTGAGCATACCACGACGGTTTGAAGAGTTCCAGTTCGTCCAGCTGTCTGCCTTACCTGTCCGATTGCCTGCTTGTCCGTAGTGGTGTCTGCTCACCTATCTACCTCGGACATTCTACAACTTCCTGCCCGACCTGCTGGCTGGATACCTGCCCACGTCGCGCGAAGCCGGCCCTTTAGTTTTATACTTCTTTATCCTTTATTTTTATAGCTTTAATTTAATTTTTATCTTGATTTTAATAACGTGGCTTACGTACAGCTCCACTGAGCTATACGTAACGCTACAGTTTGAGCAATAGCCTCGAATCTTTTTTCGAGAGTGACGTTTTCGTCTGACATGACAGCTGTCTGTCTATTTTATTTTCTTAAAGCCATAGACATACCATAGGTACCATGGACTATAATACCTAGACCTTTCCTTAAGCTAGTTGTACATTATTGTAAGGTCAGAGCAGACTGACCCGCCTTTGTAAAGCCGTTTTTATTCGCTCTGTTCTGATTGAGATTTGAATTTGAAATTGAGAAGAGATGGCAGATCGAATGAAAAACGGGCTTCAGCTTTTTTCAGTCTTGGAACTGGTCTGAACGCTGAAAGTCGGTGGAATATTTAAGATTACCAATTTTACGATTGTATCAGCAAACTCTTGATTCTATATAAGCGGCCTGTGAGTTGTGTTTGTATCAAACCTTTGAAGTGCAATAAATAATAATAATTGAGTGTGATACTTATAAATGTGCAACTTTACTGGTACATAATCCTCCTCAGTCGTCACGACGTATCAAAGGGCTCGCTGTTTGGCGTATTGAGCCATAGCCGGCCTCCACACCCCTCGGAGCCTACGTACTTACCCGTTTGCCTGTTTATCCGTCCTGCTATCCATTCTGCTGTTATTCTATTGCCTACCTGCCTGATTGCCTGCCTGGACCACCTACCCTTGGTGTATGCTGACCTGCCTACCTGCCCGATTGCCTGCATGTCCGTCGTAGCTGCCTGATCACCTACCTACCTCGGGCATTCCACGACTTCTTGCCCGAGCTGCTGCCTGGATAGCTGCCCACGTCGTAGCTGCCCACGTCGTGCGAAGCTGACCATAGTTCTGCTCTCTATATCCTTTTATTTTCATAATTTAATTTAATTTTAACCTTTTATCTTAATTTTAATAACGTGGCTTACGTATAGCTCTCCGGAGCTATACGTAACGCTACAGTTTGGCGCCCAACTTTTAAATAATTGGGCGCAACGTTGTTTGTGCGCCCAATTATCTGAATCCACCCCATCACCCACACTATACCTACTTTTTACACTATCTTTTTTTAACGTGGGCTCGATTTTTCATCTATTCTCAAAATTCTAAAAACATACTTACACAAGTATATACAAAGGCTAACTTTTGGTTTCTCTTACAGGCCCCATTTCATCATCATTGTCTCTCTTTACACTTTTGCTAGCACTTCTTTTAATACTTGACAATTAACTCTTAAATTCTTGATTAACTAATTAACTAATTTTTGAATATATATTTATTTTAAATTAATTAACTAATCTACCTTTCTTGTTATTTAATCATGGCAAGATCAATTAAGTACTCTTATCTTAACAAACTTGAACTCGAATATGAGGTGATTATCAGAACTGAGAGTCCAGCTGATAATCTCCAAACTCTTAAAGAACAAATGTCGAAACTTGTTCATGTTCTTGCAGAAGACATAAAATTTTCTCCCATTCCACTCAAACTTGATCTCTCCCAGGCGGAAATAACTTTTAAATATCTGGAAGACAAAATTTCTCAATTAGAAATTTCTAAAGATAAAATTTACTTTAAAAAACTAGAAACCTTCATTAACCACCTTTATCATCGTCTTGGACGATTTCAAGCAGTTGTACCTTTTATTGAAGCCTGCTCTAATTTAAGATCTCGCTTTTACACTCTCGAAAAAAGATTCGAGGCTATTGCTTGTAACGATACAGAAAGGATTTCTTCTGAAGACGTAGTCGAAACTTACGATCAACCTCAAAAAGTTCAACCAGCTCCTTGTTTGTATCCGTCAATACCTCAAACAGTTCTTCAAAGTTCTACAATTTACACTCCAACTATCTCAGACCCACAGGCTTCCACAATGTGGCAAACCTATCACCCTCCACATAATTTTGTTAGAGAACTTAAACAATTTTCTTTTAATGGCAAATCATGCCCTAGGTCATTCCTCCAAAGATTAGAAGAATTTTGTTTATCTAGGAACTTATCAGAAGAAATGCTTTGCAAACACTCATTTGAAATTTTCACTGATGATGCACTTCATTGGTTTCGATTTCAATATAATCGAAATCCTACCTTGTCTTGGAGTCAAATCCACCTTTTATTAATCAAAGACTTTGGTTTACATAATTATGATTATAAAATGCTCGAAGCTATTAGAAACAGAACTCAGGGTGCATCAGAGTCCATTATTGTGTATGTAAGCATTATGTTTGGAATGTTTTCTCGCCTTACTAAGAAACTAGATGAAAACGAGCAACTTGAAATTTTACTTAATAATGTGAGACCGTGTTATTCAGTTTTTATAGCGCTTAAAGATGTCAATACAATAGACTCTTTAATTTCAGCTTGTCAAACTTATGAGAAATTTTCTGAAAAAGATTGTAATTTTTCTGAACCAAAATATGAAACAGCATCTTATGCTACTGAATTTGCTTATCGGCCTTCAACTTCTAAATGCTTTCCAAATATAAAACACACAAATGGAATAGGACATAATAAACAACCTCTTTCTGCTACTAAAACTAATGACGACTCTAAAGTAGACTTTTGCTATCGCTGTCGTATCTCGGGTCATTCCTTACAAACTTGCACTAAACCTAAATATCTGATATGTTTTAAATGCGGTCGTAAAGGTGTTAAAATAACTAATTGTCCTAATTGTAACCCAAAAATACAACAAAAAAACTAGATGTCGACTTGAATAACGTTCCTAAATCTCAAAATAATAATTTTGATCCTGATGATTGGAAACTATGGCTAAATTTTATTAAAACATTTATGTATTGCTATAAAACAACCTCTGTATATTATGACACAGAAAAAGATTATAATAGACCTTTTATTGAAGTGTCTATTAATAACTTGCCATTTTCTGGTCTATTAGACAGCGGGAGTTGTATAACTATCCTAGGAAATAATTCTCATAAAGATATCCAAAAATTAGGATTTAAGTTATTCAAGTCGTCTACTCAAGTTATGGTTGCTAACAAACAGAAAACTATGTCCTCTGGTTATTTTCATTTACCAATTGAATTTAATAATCAAATACGTATTATTAAAGCTTACGTTTTCCCTGATATTTATCCCTCATTGATTTTTGGTTGGGATTTCTGGAAAGAGTTTAATTTAATTCCTAAATCGCTTTTATCTGAACTAAAACCAATTAATAAAACAATTACGGTGAGTTCAGTTGACAATAAAGTACTCACATTTGAACACCTTTCGTTTAATGAGAAGAACATTGCAACAGACTTGATTGATCGTTTTAAAACAATTTCTTTTGAGGAACGAGGCATTTTGGGTCGTACCAGTTTAGTTTCTCATCGTATTGACACCGGTAACGCACTGCCAATTAAACAACGTTGTTACAGACTTTCGCCTGAAAAACAAAAGGCATTAATTAATGAGGTTGATCAAATGATTAATCTAGATGTAATTGAAAAATGTGAGAGCCCTTGGTTATCTCCAGTGCTAATCACTCCGAAAAAGAACGGAGAGTGGCGTTTCTGTGTTGATAGTAGAAAATTTAATGCAATCACTCGGAAAGATGCTTATAGTCTTCCTTTTGTTTCTGAAATCCTAGATAATCTTAAAAACGCTAAATATCTGTCTAGCATAGACATTGCTAAAGCTTTCTGGGAGATTCCATTAAATAAGGACGATAAAGATAAAACTGCTTTTTATGTCCCTGGAAAAGGCATGTTTCGCTTTAAAGTTATGCCATTTGGCTTAACCAATGCTCCCGCAACACAACAAAGACTCATGGATAGCTTATTTACACCAGATTTTGATAATAAAGTCTTTTGCTACTTAGATGACATAATAATAATAAGTGAAACATTTGAAGAACATATCTCACTTCTACTTAAAGTTCTTCAAAAACTTTCTTACGCAGGTCTCACAATTAACTTCAAGAAAAGTCAATTTTTTCGTAAAGAATTAAAATATCTCGGTTACATAGTTGACGATCAAGGTCTGCGTGCTGACCCTAATAAAATTGAAGCTATTTTAGCTTACCCCGCTCCTACCTCTAAAAAAGAATTGAGGAAATTCTTAGGCACATGCAGTTGGTTTCGTCGCTTCATACCTAACTTCAGTTCTATCGCTTCACCCCTTTGTAAACTAACTTCTTCTGGAAAAAACTCTCCCAAGAACTTCGTCTGGAACGATGAAGCAAATTTAGCCTTTTCTAAACTAAAAGAATGCTTAATTTCAACCCCAATTTTAGCTTGCCCTGACTTTGACTTTCCATTTTCTGTACATTGTGACGCATCTAATTTTGGAATTGGTGCTATGTTGACTCAGGAACAAGGTAATAAAGAAGTAGTGATCGCATACATGAGCAAATCTCTTAATAAGCATGAGCAAAACTATTCAACTACTGAAAGGGAAACACTAGCTGTTATTACAGCACTTGAACATTGGCGTTGTTATCTTGACAATGGTAAACAGTTTACAGTTTATACCGATCATGCGGCATTAAAGTGGTTCCAAAATTTGTCTAATCCTTCTGGAAGATTAGCTCGATGGACCCTCCGTCTATCTTGTTTTAATTTTGATCTGAAACACAAAAAAGGTAAAGATAATGTCGTTCCAGATCTTCTTTCACGCCACAAAACTCCTGATACAGCTATTATTGGCGCTGTAGAACCTATATCCGGAGATATTGTGTCCGAATTGGAACACTTTAATAAACTTTTTACAAATTGTCAAAGAAACCCTGATGACTTTCCGAACTATAAGATTCTTAATGCTAAATTATATCGCTTTACTAACTCATCTGATTACCTTAACGAAGATTTTGCATGGAAAGAGGTTCCACCTCCTTCCGAAAGACTAAACCTTATTAAATCTTGTCATGGTGTTACAGATAATAATCCCCATATTGGCATTTTCAAAACTTACAAGAAACTTTCTTTAAGATACTATTGGTCTGGAATGTTTAAACATGTGGCAAAATTCTGTTCTACTTGTGAAACTTGTCTTTCTTATAAGCACTCGAATCATTCTCCTTATGGTCCTATGGGTAAACCAAAAATTTGCTCAAGACCTTTTCAAAATATTTCTTTGGATTTGATGGGTCCTTTTCCAATGACAAGACAACGTAATCAATATATCCTCGTGGTAACTTGTTCTTTCTCTAAATATTGTCTTATTTTTCCTATCAAACGTGCTACAACTTCTAATATTATTTTACATCTAGAAAACTCCGTATTTCTTATACATGGAATTCCGCAAACTATCATAATGGATAATGGTTCACAATTTCAATCAAACGAGTTTCAAAGTTTTCTGAACAAATATAAAGTTCCTTTTATCTTTTATTCTCCAAGATATTGCCCTCAAGTGAACCCTACAGAACGATATAATAGAACAATTATCACTGCTTTAGCACAGTTAGTTGGTGATGACCATCGGTCATGGGATAAATTTTTACAAAAAATCCAATTCGGCCTAAATAGCACGGTAAACTCTTCAACAGGATTCTCCCCATCTTTTCTTGTATTTGGTCGGGAAACTATACCTTGTGGTTCAGTTTACACCAATTGCACTAATCTTGACAACGTAATTTTTCTACCTCGCGATATCTACGCCACTAATGTAGGATTATTATCTACTATCTTCGATAAGGTACAGATTGCATTACACACTGCTCATATTAAGAACGCTGTTCGTTATAATGATAAACACAGCTTTAAAGAATTTAACGTCGGTGATACAGTCTGGCGTAAAAATTACGTTCAGAGTAATGCAGGCGCATATTATAGTGCAAAATTAGCTCCAAGATATGTTAAATGCACTGTAATCGAGAAGCTTTCACCTCTTGTTTTTATTCTGGAGGATCCTAATGGTTTGAGAGGAAAATGGCATGTAAAAGATTTTAAAATTTAATATTTTACTTGGCATTTATTTTTATATTTGGTGTAATTCTTGTAAATAATTACACATTCGGCTTATTTTGTTTTCCATTATTATTAATTGTGTATAGTGTTCTAATAATGAAGATATCATTATGTAATTATATTCTAGGTTATCCTAGATATTCTTTTTACACTTTTGATGTCATTACTAACACACACTTATGTGTTTTTCTTAAATTTCCTTGACATCACTTATCTTATTCTTAACTTTATGCATTAAGAATGAGGTGTTATGCAAAGAGCGGTCCCGTAACTCTTTAAAAATAAGCCAAATGCGTGGAGTCTTCTTAAACTTCTTAATTCCCTTGAATCTTATTCTTAAAGAATGAGGTGTTATTTTAGAGCGGTTTGCATAACTCGGAAAGCCTTATATGCAAAGAGCGGTCCCGTAACTCTTTAAAAATAAGCCAAATGCGTGGAGTCTTCTTTAATATATTTTTTTCCCTTTTGTATCCTTCCCTCTTGTATCCTTCCCTCTTGTATCCTTCCCTCTTGTATCCTTCCCTCTTGTATCCTTCCCTCTTGTATCCTTCCCTCTCAAACCTAGTTCCCTCTCAACCTAGTTCCCTCTTATAGACTTGAGAGTTCCCTCTTATAGACTTGAGACTTCCCTCTTATAGACTTCAGTCCTCCTCCTCTTTGAGTTCCTCTTGTTTAAATAAATAGTTTCTTAAAGGGTTTTCAAACAGGTGCGGGTAACGACACCTATTAAAAATAAATAAGCCTTCGTTATATCTTAATAAATATTTCCTTGTGGAGTATACGTCATTGAATGTGAACTATATCCCCTAACGTGTGATTGAATGAGAGTGTTTGACGAAAGTATGAAAGATGTTGTGTGTTAGAGCAAGGATTATATTTAAACCTCAAAATTTTCTTCTAGTTGAAAATTTTTCTGGGGTCATCGGGGAAATGTGGTATTTATTCATGATCTACTTACGTTTCATAACACTCCACAATCCATCTTCACATCTTTTGATATCGCATCAATTTGTGTAACTCATTTTTATATATATTCTTTGTATTATTACATCTGGAAAGCATATTTAGTTATCTCTGACTGTTTTAAATATCTAAACTTAAATTATATTCGTAATTTATAATTCTTCTTGTAATATTTTTCTACTGTGACGTTTTCGTCTGACATGACAGCTGTCTGTCTATTTTATTTTCTTAAAGCCATAGACATACCATAGGTACCATGGACTATAATACCTAGACCTTTCCTTAAGCTAGTTGTACATTATTGTAAGGTCAGAGCAGACTGACCCGCCTTTGTAAAGCCGTTTTTATTCGCTCTGTTCTGATTGAGATTTGAATTTGAAATTGAGAAGAGATGGCAGATCGAATGAAAAACGGGCTTCAGCTTTTTTCAGTCTTGGAACTGGTCTGAACGCTGAAAGTCGGTGGAATATTTAAGATTACCAATTTTACGATTGTATCAGCAAACTCTTGATTCTATATAAGCGGCCTGTGAGTTGTGTTTGTATCAAACCTTTGAAGTGCAATAAATAATAATAATTGAGTGTGATACTTATAAATGTGCAACTTTACTGGTACATAATCCTCCTCAGTCGTCACGACGTATCAAAGGGCTCGCTGTTTGGCGTATTGAGCCATAGCCGGCCTCCACACCCCTCGGAGCCTACGTACTTACCCGTTTGCCTGTTTATCCGTCCTGCTATCCATTCTGCTGTTATTCTATTGCCTACCTGCCTGATTGCCTGCCTGGACCACCTACCCTTGGTGTATGCTGACCTGCCTACCTGCCCGATTGCCTGCATGTCCGTCGTAGCTGCCTGATCACCTACCTACCTCGGGCATTCCACGACTTCTTGCCCGAGCTGCTGCCTGGATAGCTGCCCACGTCGTAGCTGCCCACGTCGTGCGAAGCTGACCATAGTTCTGCTCTCTATATCCTTTTATTTTCATAATTTAATTTAATTTTAACCTTTTATCTTAATTTTAATAACGTGGCTTACGTATAGCTCTCCGGAGCTATACGTAACGCTACACCACACGTATGGGTTTGATGAAAATAAATATTTTTAGTTTTAGTTTCAAGTATGGGAACCCCCAAAATTTATTGTTTTATTTTTATTTTTGTGTGAAAATCTTAATGCGGTTCACTTACCTAGTTTCAACAGCATAGTTCTTATAGTTTCGGAAAAAAGTGGCTGTGACATACGGACGGACAGACAGACAGACAGACAGACATGACGAATCTATAAGGGTTCCGTTTTTTGCCATTTGGCTACGGAACCCTAAAAAAAGAAAGAATTTTTAAAATCGGTCCACAATTAACGGAGATATCGGTGAACAAACACAAAAAAAAAAAAAACAAACCTAAAGTCGAACATAGAACCTCCTCCTTTTTGGTAATCGGTTAAAAAGTAGTTGGCAATTACTGCACTGTTAACGATGTTCGTTCAAAATAAAAAATTATATCAATATGTCTCATAGCCTAATATGTATAAAAAAACTTTTTTGATTCCCTGTATGGAAACAAAAAAAAATACAATATTTGAAAGTTATGAGCGTCGAAAGTTCCACATTTCAACACAAATTTTACCGCATCTTTGGGCGGAAATAAATACCATAATTAGAAGCAAAATTGCAAAACAATCCCCATACAGGGATACATTATTAGTTCAACAATACAAATAATTTTATTTTGAAAATATACATATATAGGTCTGTTTATATAATTTCGCGCGCTCGTTTTCGTCCTAAATCATCATCCATTTCGCTAGAAATTTGCAAAAGTGCTAATTCATGCGCGAACTAGCTTCTATCTGCTCATCATAGCATCTCTTTCGCACGTGTTGTCGGATGAGATAGCATGCATTTTAACCCCGCGCACAAAATAGTACGTGCCGTCGACTAGGGCAACCTTGACAATGTAAGGTAGTTAAATTCTAGGGTATTTCCCGTGGGGAATAAATACCACGAACACAAACTGATGCTATGGTTACTGCGTCAAATAATGCTTGTTTGTAGTCTAAAGCTATTTTAAAGATAGATTTATGATGACAGGATGAGTGACGCGGTAATCGTGAGTTATGACTTGAATAGTTAACGTTCCACTGTTAGAAATTAAACATCAAACAAAGCATGGAATTAAGTATTTATACGGAATATATTTTGCATGAAAATAGGTAAAGGTTTTCTGGACGTCATAATTACAGGCACGGATTGATACAAGTAAAACTTCAAAATTTAAAAAACCCCCTACATATTTATCTTGCGAAATCACCCCGATTCAAACAGTAAAACGCCCAAAACTTTTGAACGGCTGCACCGATTTGATTCAAACATAGCTAACACTCTCGACAAAATTTATAACCTTTCAAACAAAAAAAAACTAAATCAAAATCGGTTCATCCGTTTAGGCGCTATGATGCCACAGACAGACACACAGATACACAGCAATACACGTGAAACTTAAAACACCCCTCTTTTTCCGGCGGGGGTTAATAAGTCTATACATTGAACTTAGCCATAATTTTGTTTCATGCTTTTTAGAATGTAAACTTTATTTCAATGGAAGCTCTAGTTCAACAAAAATGTATATTTTAAGTGTTAATACTGACATCCGTTTGACCGCACCACCTTCTTGTCCAAAAATATATTTAAATACTCTTTTCACGAGTGCAAGATCCCGGAAAACAGATCGAAAGAGCCCTTTTCTTGAACCACAATTTTACTGTTCGCATCAAAAGAGATAGGAAGGCATTGGATCCTAAGGGAAGCGATCGTCGCGATATTACTCGATACCTATCTATTATATTCATATTTCTAGATCTCAATGTAGACTACGCACGTAAGTGTACGGTATTCTGTTACTTTATCGGGTATTGTTCACCTGAATGTATGATTTATTATGACTAATGTTCTCCTATCTGTAATAAATGTATTTTGTTGGAAATACAGAACGTATTTTGAAAGGGCGAGGATGTTGTATAGGTATCTAATGTCGAGATTTTAGGTGGAGTCTAAACTTCTTTTGTTATTTTGTATGAGAGGGATTTTAGTAATCCATTATCTATTATTATGAGACCCTGAATACAATACCTTGCAGATAAGTAAGTACTTAATGTTAACTAGCAATGCAAATAAGGCATTTTGTTTAAAGCTTTCGTACTCTGATATATCTGATTATAATAATGAATTATATGTAAAACTTACTCAAACGGATACTACTGCTCTACCCTCAACTTCCAATCAAAGTTTCACCTAAAATTCTTATCCATCCATACAGAACTTCTACTACCAAACTTAGGGTGTATAACGAAACTATTCAGAACAGTTCTCAAGGAAGTGATAGCACCAAGTTCATATCTTCGCTTGAGTGCATCTCATTGAACGTTTCAGTTCTCAAATGCCCGATAAGAACAGAAATACTGGCAAATATTTTCCATGAGTCGCGGCGGAATAGGCATCATTATTGCTATTGGAAAACTCCAGTAACCTCATTTATTTCTTCTAGATTTATATTGTGGGTGAGGAACTGGAAACTGTGGAAAGAGAGATGGTGCAGTTTATTATTTTTTTTAGAAAATAATAAGACTTGTGCGCATCAGTGACTAAAATGGACACAAATGATATTTTATGTAACTTTTCTGTCTATTTCGAACCTGTGTCACTGTCTATGTAGTTTTAATTATATTTTGTGTTGCAAAAGTTGTTTCAGTAGGAAGCCGGAGTCTGAATTCGTGCCCGGTTAATGCTAATAAACCCACCTCTTATTTTGTGGAGTTTACAACATAATTGGTAAAATGTGCCTGTACTAAATGACTAATTTGTACGAAATGTGATTATTGCTGCTTTTTATGACGGTTACTGCATTTTCTTTAGGCCTGTATTTCTGTTATTAACTACTTGAAAAATCAATTGCAAATAGAACCCACATTAACTGCAACATTAAAGCTTCGTTGCCGTTTTTACCGAAACAATAGGGATGTTTCCTGGGTAGAAAAAATATAATTCTAATTTGTCCGTCAGTGAGATTATCAAATAATATTGAACGCGTATTTTTTGCTTTACCAAATCAATAAAAAATGTCAAAGTTAAAGTGCATCAAAGGTCAGGAGTGGGGGCTTGTGACGTCACTAAGGCAGTATAAAGTGTACTCGCGGCGTGATGTCACACGATATTTCAACGCATTATATCGTCGTCACTTTTTGTTTACGTGTCAAAAGAAAAATACGTGTCCAATATTTTTTATAAATCTACCTGACGGACAAAAAACTAATTTTCAGTAAACTACCCTATTAACAAGTAAAATTTCACAATTTAAAAAACCCTCGACACATTTATCTTGCGACAAGTAAAATTTCACAATTTAAAAAACCCCCGACGCATTTATCTTGCGAAAACACCCCGATTCAAACAGTAAAATGCCCATAACTTTTGAACGGCTGAACCGATTTTTAACCCCCGCCGGAAAAAGAAGGGGTGTTATAAGTTTCACGTGTGTTGCTGTGTATCTGTGTATCTGTGTATCTGTGTATCTGTGTATCTGTGTATCTGTGTGTCTGTCTGTGGCATCATAGCGCCTAAACGGATGAACCGATTTTGATTTAGTTTTTTTTGTTTGAAAGTTAATTTTGTCGAGAGTGTTCTTAGCTATGTTTGAATAAAATCGGTTCAGCCGTTCAAAAGTTATGGGCGGTTTTCTGTTTGAATCGCGGTGTTTTCGCAAGATAAATGTGTCGGGGGTTTTTAAATTTTGAAATTTTACTTGTATTCAAACATAGCTAAGAACACTCTCGATAAAATCACCTTTCAAACAAAAAAACTAAATCAAAATCGGTTCATCCATTTAGGCGCTATGATGCCACAGAGATACACAGATACGCAGCAACAAACGTGAAACTTATAAAACCCCTCTTTTTCCGGCGGGGGTTAAAAAGAAAATTTACTGACATAAAAAAAATATGCAATGTAGAAAATGGTTGACTAACTAAATATATACTCAACTAAAAAAAAACTCCTTACTAATTACATTACACTTTTAATTATGTGTTAATTGAGAAAGCCTATGTTAGCAGTTGTATTTTTGGTTTTGGTAGTGTTTTCCAGTGAATAGGTACTTGATCTTTATTTTATAAGTCTGTTTTATGAGATGACTTACTATTGTAACAAAGTTTTATACCACAAAACGTACCGAGAGAGCAATAAAAGACATTAGTTTACTACCGTTACGTTCAATAAAACTTTATTTGCGTATTTTTAGAGTTCCGTACCTCGAAAGAAAAAAAACGGAACCCTTATAGGATCACCTACAATCTAGGGGTCTTCAAGTCAAGAGTGAATAGGTTACTTCTAGGCAAGCGTGCTACCCCGTCGACCACATCATGGCTTACCATCAGGTGAGGTAGTGGTCAAGCGCGAGCCTATAAATTATAAAAAAAAAAAACCTTGTTGTGCATCCGTCTGTCAGTCAAGACCTTTTTTCTCAGGAATGCGTGAAGGTATCAAGCTGAAATTGATATCAAATACTCAAGTCTACTGTCCCTTAAAGTTGTGAAACTTCTACTACTACTACTACTTCAAAGCCAACGCAATCAAAAGATACAGCCGTTTATGCAGCAAATTTCGGCAAATTTTCGGCACTCGCAAGGGAATCAAAACATCATCAGTTCCCGTGAACTCAGAATCATGAAATTTGGCACAAAGCAACGTCTGATAGCACAGATAAATGAATAATTGCGAAAACCGTAAATTTTAAGTTACATTATTTAATAAAAATATCCTCATGAACGCGTACAGGTATTAAATTGAAATTCATGTCAAATACTCAGGTCTATAATACCTTTAAGCTGAGGTTTTTAAGGAACCCTCGGTGCGTGAGTCCGAATCGCACTAGGCCGGTTTTTTGTTTTTACTTTTAATGGTCTGTTTTATTAACCGACTTACAAAAAAGGAGGAGGTTCTATGTTCGACTTCTTGTATGTTTTTTTTTTTTTTTTTTTTTTTTTTTTTTTTTTTTATGTATGTTCACCGATATCTCCGTCAATAGTGGACCGATTTTGAAAATTCTTATTTTGTTTGAAAGAGTATGTTTTGAAATTGGTCCCATTTTAATTTGGTCTGATGAAGAACTTCGGAGATACACAACAGAACTCTTCAATATATAACGGCAAAACTCTCGGGATTGCTGCAATCGCATGTCTGTTTGTTGTTTATACCATTTCATAACATAACATCACGCCAGTACGCTCTAAAGGGGTACGCAGATCTCTCATTTCACCGGTTATGTTCAAGTTTCATGTTATTCGGTTAATCTATTCTGGAGTTAAAGGGACCTTAATAAACAACTTGCTATTAGGTAGGTAAAACTAAAAAGGCAAAAATAAAAAACTTTTTTGCAAAAAAATACTACCGACTTCCAAATGAAATACTACAAAGTGAAAAATAACTTAACTTATGGAAGTCGGTGTCCATATCGCAAAAAAATGGTTCCTACGAAAGACACCGACTTCCAAAAGTTAAGTTATTTTTCACTTTGTAGTATTTCATTTGGAAGTCGGTAGTATTTTTTTGTAAAAAAGTTTTTTTTTGTCAGTAAACCTACTTATAGGAACCTTGGTAAATAATAAAGTGCCTCTGTGTTTTCCGTTTATAATACCTGCCTATCTATATTTTAGGATTTATTCCATTTATTTATATATCTTATACAGGTATATAAATAAATGGAATAAATCTACGTCATATACGAGCATTCATTTTATGGTTTTTATAATATTCTTCAGCAAGCGTAGGTGTATCGTAGGTGACTTATCAAATTTACTAAAAGTAGACTACAAGTTTTAATTTTTTTTTATTTATTTATATTGACTTTATGTCTATCTCTGGTACTCTATGAGTAAAATAATGATTTTAATAATAAAGTAAACATTGAAGAATACTAAAAATCCTACTCAATACGTTTACACGTAAAATATTTTTCTGGAAAAACCCACTATCAAAACCGATACGGTCACAATTTTCATAAAGGTTCCGAGAAAAAATATGAATAACGGCCAGGTATTGGCGAGATGCCTATAGTATGAATTGACACCAGTCACTCATCCTTTTCAATACTTGGTCCTTGTATAGGTCTACTCAATGTACCAACATCACGGCAATATTTTACAGAACCTGACAGGGGACGCCATTTATTCCCCTGCTCAGGGTATTACATGAGTTCGAGTTTATTATAAACGGATTTTCTTTTCAAAATTTTATACGAAGGTGGGACATAGGTGCCTTGTTATATTGGCATTATTGACACATTCAAATACCTAAAGGGCGAGCTTATTTAAAAGGGTTCTCAGTGAATAAGGATTATTCAACCGCTAGAATATTTTTACACCAACATGAAGGTAAAACAAAATGTAACATATAACATGGGTAGGTATTTCAGTAAGTTAAAATAAATAGAACCTTAATTTGTCGGTACCTAATTAAGTACCTATAATAATTAAAATAATTACGAAAGACCTTAATAAAACTACCTAGTCATAAGAGTTCTTAATTTTCTTAGAGAAATTAAAATATTTAATGTTTTTCGTACCACTTCCAGACTATTATTTTCATATTTATTCAAATATAAAAATATTATTATCTTGATTTTCGAAAATAATAACAAAACCGTGGTTTTAATTTCCGCCATACTAATTTAAGTTAGCGCTCCTTCCATTAGGGGTAACTCCTCGGGGCAACTCCTTCAATAAGATTACCAAGATTGTTATGACTAAGTTAGTACTTAGAACTTGGACTGGTCTACCCATTGGTAATATTTTATCTTAGTATTCTGTAAGCAACTTATCTATTCTTGATGGCAGTACCCTATCAACTCTAAGAAGAATAATGAGAAAGAGGGTTTCAAAAAATGGGCCATCGTAAATTGATATGTTTTTTTCATTGACGATAGGCTAGCGTTTGACCACTATCTCACCTGATGGTAAGTGATGATGTGGTCGACAGTGAAGCACGCTTGCCTAGAAATAACCCATTCACTTCTGACTTAAAGACACCCAGGTTGTAGGTACCTATCGGGCAACAGACACTCCGACAGGGAACTTCACTCTTTAGCTGTACGCGCAATCATCATCATCATATCAGCCGATAGACGTCCACTGCTGGTCATAGGCCTTCCCCAAGCGTCGCCACATTGACCGGTCCCGTGCATCTCGCAACCAGCGGATCCCCGCAATCTTCACCAGGTCATCGGTCCACCTGGTGGAAGGCCTTCCAATGCAACGTCTTCCGGTTCGCGGTCACCACTCCAGAACCTTGCTGCCCCATCGCCCATCCGTTCTGCGAGCAATGTGCCCTGCCCAACGCCACTTAGGTTTGGCAATTCTTCGGGCTATGTCGGTAACCTTGGTTCTCTTACGGATTCATTTCTGATTCGATCACGCAAGGAAACGCCGAGCATAGCCCTCTCCATTGCCCTTTGAGTGACTGTAAGCTTTCTGATGAGGCCCATTGTAAGCGACCACGTCTCAGAGCCATATGTCATCACTGGCAACACACACTGGTCATAGACTTTTGTCTTAAGACACTGTGGTAAGTTGGACAAGAAGACGAGTACGCGCAATGGAAAAAATTAAAATGCCACATGTGTGTCTTCAAAATTCAATAAATACTCGTAGATTGAAAATCAGATAAGTTTGCTTACAAGTTAATCTTGTCCATTTCACTCTTAGCTGAAAACAAATTTTAGGATGCCATAATGAATATAATCAAATAAGAGCCTTCCATTATAAAAGTTGACTTCCACATGCTAGCGCGTTGCGACGGTGCGATAATTTGCGAAAATATTTATCCGTAAAACACGCATGATTCTGTGTTGCATTGTCATGTCAAAACAATCTGCAGGAGCCATTTATACGTTTTTCAAATGACAGCATGAATAAAAACACTACAAAACAAACAGTAGCTCTACATCCTAATTAAATTTTAACACTATTTCGTTCATCTATTCAGAATTTCTTCACGGCTCCGTCACGTTCCGCGTTCGTGAATAGCGTCGAAAGTGAACGTTGTATACTACAATTAAGATCTTGCATCTATTGTTTAGTTACGTCACTACAATTAGTCTCATTGAATAAAGTGATAACTTGCTAAATGTTACCGGAATTAGATAATGGTGTAAGGTAAATGGAATTTGACCTAGTGCGTCGTGACGGATAAGTTTTGAAAATGTTTTTCATATTGCCTAAAGGTGTAGGTGATTGAGTATTTTTCCTTATAATTGATAATCGTTATATGATTAGCGTCCATATAAGAATGTTTATTTCGACGTTTATGGCTTAAGACATATAATTTATATTACCCAATGTTAACGCTGTCGCTATTCCGGTCGGAGCCAGAATATAAATATTGAATCTCCTTTTTAACCCCCACCGGAAAAAGTGGGGTGTTATAAGTTTCACGTGTGTTGCTGGGTATCTATGTATCTGTGTGTCTGTCTGTGGCATCATAGCCTAAACGGATGAACCGAGTTTTAATTTAGTTTCTTTTTGTTTGAAAGGTGATTTTGTCGAGAGTGTTCTTAGCTATGTTTGAATAAAATCGGTTCAGCCGTTCAAAAGTTATGGGCGTTTTACTGTTTGAATCGGGGTGATTTTGCAAGATAAATGTGTCGGGGGTTTTTAATATTTGGTATTTTAGTTGTGTACAGTTTTGTTTGCAAAATATTCTTTGATTTACATATGTTATTTCAGTAATGAAGAAGTTTTAGCCATCCATTTTTCTGAGTATTTCATAAACATCCAAGTCGTTTTGGAAGAGTATCTTTTTGGTTTCCTAATATTCGTAAAATACCATCTTATTTTATTTACTTACTTATGCATTTGATCTAATAATCACTCTTCGAAAAATACGCAGCTTTAAAAGAAAAATCTTGGAAAGCAATTTTTATTTGTAAATAGTTACTTAAGTTTTAATTAAAATGTTCTTATGATGAATACCGAGAAATCGCTTGGCTATTATGAAATGCAAAGATCTTTATAGTTCTGTATAAAATATAGTTTGCCAATATACCTACACCGTGATTGTTTTCATCACCAAACAATATTTCAACAAAAAATTATCTGTTGATGTACAGGATTTCTTTTTAACCCCCGCCGGAAAAAGAGGGGTGTTAATAACCCCCGCCGGAAAAAGAGGGGTGTTATAAGTTTCACGTGTGTTGCTGTGTATCTGTGTGTCTGTCTGTGGCATCATAGCGCCTAAACGGGTGAACCGATTTCGATTTAGTTTTTTTTTTGTTTGAAAGGTAATTTTGTCGAGAGTGTTCTTAGTTATGTTTGAATAAAATCGGTTCAGCCGTTCCAAAGTTATGGGCATTTTACTGTTTGAATCGGGGTGTTTTCGCAAGATAAATGTGTCGGGGGTTTTTTAAATTGTGAAATTGGACTTCTTGTATGTTTTTTTTTTTTTATGTATGTTCACCGATATCTCCGTCAATTGTGGGCCGATTTTAAAAATCCTTTTTTTGTTTGAAAGAGTATATTTCGAAATTGGTCCCATTTTAATTTGCTGAAGATCTGATGAACAACTTCGGAGATATACAACAGAACTCTTTAATAAATAACGGCAAATCTCTCGGGATTGCTGCAAACGCATGTTTGTTCATTGTTTATACCATTTCATAACATAACATCACGCCAGTACGCTTTAAAGGGGTACGCAGATGTGTAGAGTTCACCTTGCTACACTTTCATTTCACCGGTTATGTGCAGTTTCATGATATTCGGGTAATCTATTCTGGCATTGTAGGTACCTTACGTAACTACTGGCCTATTAGGGAGGTACAACTAAAAAGTGAAAAATAAAAAAACTTTTTTACAAAAAAATACTACCGACTTCCAATTAACAAAAACTACAAAGTGTAAAATAATTTTATTTTTGGAAGTTGGTGTCCATAACGCAAAAATATGGTACCCACCAAAGACACAGACTTCCAAAAATAAAATTATTTTAATAATTAAATAAAATTTATCCTAATAGAAAATGTAGATTTCTCTGCATTTTGCGGTTAACAATGTACCAATCGAACAAAACGCGAAGGCTACGCACATTACATAAACATTAATAAAATAGATAGGTCTGCATCGATACTCAAAAGTAGTTCCTTTGTTCGTGTGTACATTCATTATAGCCCCAGAGGCTCGCAATTAACATACTACTACCAAAAGTTCATTGTAAGTTTGTAAACAGTACAAGTTGATTGAGATCTGCAATGGGGCCTTAATGGAGGTCCCATAACAATTTAAACTTTTAAGTTACATCATTCAATTTAACTATTTAAACATTGACGGCGCTTTCAGAGATAATGAGAATTTTCCTGTTGACCTGATGGAAGGAAAAATGGCCAAAACCGATGTAAAAGAACGACATGTAAAAGATACTAATGTATTGGAAATATTATTTGAAAACTAACAGGAATTCGGAATGAACAGCAAAATTAAATTAACGCACATCACTTTTAAAGTTGTCATAAGTGAAATTGAATAATTTCACACACAATATTACGTGCGAAAAGTATTTAAGCATAATAAAGGCAAAAACTAGCCAGAGACATGAACTAGTGTTACAAATGTATGCCGAGAACGGACCGTGACGGACAAATTATTTTATATAGCTACGGTATAAGTAGATGCCTGTAATGAGAGGTGAGTAAACTTAGGCAGATTACTCAATGTTGTACTAGAATGCCGTTGGAGAATGAAACAATGTAAGTTGATAATTTTAAATGATCTTTCTAAATCTTAGGGGGAAAATTTACTACGATAGTCAACTGTTACAAAGCCTGTTGATGAAAATAATGGAACAAATAGTAAGCTTAGGCTCAAAGACATATCAAATTCAGAATAAATCTAAATGATTACAACACAAGTCTAAGCTTAGAAGCGAGCTAAAGCAAAACTATTTATGTCGTTAAAAAAAATGAATAACAATGTAACTAACCTATCCAACAAAAGCTTTCAAGCAGCTAAGTGGAGAAAATTGAACTGAATTGGTTCACTCAAATACAACTAATATCGGACTCCCTATAAATCTTCAGAATTAAGCACTGGCATCATAAATTGCGAACAAACCTACGTATGAACCGTATATGTCAACGAACTGTACCACAATTATCTAAGTTTCGAGATATAACTGTAACATCTAAACACACAACATAGTACAATGTGCCGTGGGGCTCGTTCATTCATACACAAATGTAACAAGAGAACTATTCAACTAGAATACGTGTGGCGACTGCGAGTGGTCACGACCTGACGTGCAAATGGCAACGGCAATTCGGACATATGCTCCAGCTATTCGCTTGTTTACAAATAGGTATACCAGGCCCCTCAGAAAGTATTGCGAAAAAAAGTTTTTATATATGGGAGACTGGCCAGTTATAATGTTTTTCGAAAATATGATTATTTATAAGTAAAAATAAGTAAGTTCCAATTTCAAAATTTCCCTCCACATTTTTTGCGAGTTAATTCAAAGTATTGTGTCTCACTGAAATATGGATCTGCGCCGGGAACATTTTAGAGCTATGATTTTATACGATTTCAAGTGTCGCCTGAAACCGGATGAATCGTACGATAGACTTCAAATGGCATTCATGGATGAAGGCCCTTCCAAGGCAACCGTTTATCGTTGGTATAACGAATTCAAGCGCGGTCGACCAACTTTGGGGGATGACGAAAGAAGCGGTCGCCCTTTGACGGCTGTTACCGAAGAAAACGTGCTAGCAGTGAAAAATTTAATCCAAGACAATAGGCGAATTACATATCAGGAGATTCAACACATATTGAAGATTGGATCGGGAAGCGTTCACGAGATTCTACACAGCCATCTTCGCGTGAGGAGGATAGTATCACGCTGGGTGCCGCACAACCTCACCGATGCTCAGAAGCAGGCCCGGGTGGAATGGTGCCGTGATATGCTTAACAAATTTGAAGCAGGCTCGTCTCGGCGTGTTTACGACATCGTTACAGGTGATGAGTCCTGGATTTATCAATACGACCCAGAAACCAAGCGCCAGTCGACTGTTTGGGTGTTTCAAAATGAGCCAACGCCTACCAAAGTGAAGCGATCTAGAAGCGGGGGTAAGATTTTGATCGCTAGCTTTTTTAATTTGACTGGCCACTTGGTATCAATTCCCTTACGGGATCAAAGAAGCATTAATGCCGAATGGTATACTACCAAATGTTTGCCAGAAGTTTTCTCTGTTATAAGCAACAAGCGACCAAACACAGGGCTCCGCGGGCTACTGCTCCACCACGACAATGCACCTGCGCACACCGCACTCAAAACGAGGGACTTCCTGGACAGCACGCCAGTCAAACTCCTGGGTCACCCTCCTTACAGCCCTGATCTAGCACCGTGTGACTTCTTTTTATTCCCAAAAATAAAAAATCAGCTCAAAGGGATACAATTTTCGTCGCCGGAAGATGCGCTGGCTGCGTTCGAGCAGGCTGTAAACGAGGTGTCTGCGGCGGACTGGAAAAAGTGTTTTGAAAACTGGTTTAGGCGCATGAATCTTTGTATAGAGGCTGGTGGAAAGTACTTTGAAAAGATTTAATAAAAATATATGTACGTATAGAACAATTTTTTTTAGTTTCGCAAAACTTTCTGAGTGTCCCACGTATTTGTACCATGTTCCTAATTTCTGTTTAGTATGCATTCCCTATTACCATAACTGTTAAAGTTACCACTTTGTCTTTGAGCAAATAAGAGAACTAAATTGCTATTATTTCACAAAGGCACGGCTACATTCGATCGTATTCGATACGAAGGAGAATACAATCGTGTTCGATTAACAAGTAAAATTTCAAAAAACCCCCGACGCATTTATCTTGCGAAAACACCCCGATTCAAACAGTAAAATGCCCATAACTATTGAACGGCTGAACCGATTTTATTCAAACATAGCTCAGAACACTCTCGACAAAATTACCTTTCGAACAAAAAAAACTAAATTGAAATCGGTTCATCCGTTTAGGCGCTATGATGCCACAGACAGACACACAGATACACAGATACACAGCAACACACGTGAAACTTATAACACCCCTCTTTTTCCGGCGGGGGTTAAAAACACCCCAATTCAAACAGTAAAATGCCCATAACTTTAAACGGCTGAACCGATTTTATTCAAACATAGCTAAGAACACTTTCGACCAAATTACCTTTCAATCAAAAAAAACTAAATCGAAATCGGTTCATCCGTTTAGTCGCTATGATGCCACAGACAGACACACAGATACACAGATACACAGCAACACACGTGAAACTTTAACACCCCTTTTTTTCCGGCGGGGGTTAAAAATAGCAACATGCGAAATAACTTTGGCTTAGCGACAGATAATTTAATACTAGCATACAGAGCCTCATCCCATATAAAAGAGCCGTGCAGACGTAACTAGCGGTTTTCGTCTGATTATGCTGATTATTTTTATAAGTACTTCGATCGCGTTCGGTTCTGTTCCATGGCTATAGATGGATAGCACTTTGCTTTTACTTGCAAGTAAAAGGGTTTTCTCGATTCGTGACTATTTTTGGGGTTCCGTACCTTGAAAGATAAAATCGGAACCCTTATAGAATCACTTTGTTGTCCGTCCGTCCGTCTGTCTGTCAAGAACCTTTTTCTCAGGAACGTGTGGATGTATAAAGCTGAAATTTATATCAAATATAATACCTTTGAGCTAAGGTTTGTACGGAACCCTCGATGCGCGAGTCCGACTCGCACTTGGCCGGTTTTTTTCTTTAATTACAGTGACGATTTGTTTTGTAGTATTTTTTTGCACATTTTTACAGTTTAATTGTAACAAAATGTGATACAATACAAATTTAAAACACTGGCTAGAGTGCTAGTCTGACTCGTGCACAGGGGGTTATAAACAGCTACATTCACCAAAATAAATAGGTAAAATTACCAATGTTCATAAACAATGAAAACACCGAACACGAAGTTGTTAGTGTTGTCCTCATACATCAATATATAAAGTTTTTACTTTGGCAATTACATTTTATGTTGGTCGACTCTTACTCGTAAACTTGTAAAGCGTAGGCTTTACAAGTTTTCGAAATTAAAAGGAAAACTATCACAGCTAAGTAGTCAGCTGTGATAGTTTTCCTTTTAATTTCGTTATAAATGCTACTGCTGTGAATTTTTACATATCGAAAAGCAACCATTTAGCTGGCAGGGGAGGGGCACTTGACTCTAACAAAAAATTGTCATTTAAAGCTTAATTTTACGCAAACGGTTACCTGAATCGAGAAATAGTTTTCACAGACCCGTTATATTTTTGAATGGCCTAACCAACAATATCCCATGGGATAGACGAGAAAAAATCATCCTACTACGGAACTCTAAAAATCGAGTGGCATGCCTCAGAAATAAAACCGCGTCATGTATTGGAATCAATGTTAAATGATCCGTCCAAATAATCTTTAAAATCTGAATAAAGAGCCCAATATTCCATAATTTTGTGCTTAAGATACTTTATTAAACAAGAACATACAATTTTTTATTATAAATTCTAGAAAATGTTAATTTTACACACAATTCAATAATAAATCGATGCACATCGCGCCATCTAGTGACATTTATTTGAACCTATTTTTCTTTGTTATCGCTAGGACCCCGTGGCTTGGCGAAGCGAAGCCTGTGGTTCGTTCACAATTTGTGGCAAGTGAAACATAAACGAAACTCAGGTTCATTTGATTATTCCGACCATTCGACTCTGTTTGCGGTCAATTCGTTTGTTTTCGTGCTTGGTCGTGTTTATTCTAATTTCAAAAGTTAGTTCGATTATGTACCTGTTTAGCTTAATCGATTTTATTGTTGGACTAGTGCAATACTATAGTTATAATTGAATCGATAGATTCCCTCTTGAAGGAAGATTACAGTATTCTGATGTTTCCTGTTTCATTTTAGTCAATTCAATAGTTCTTTAAATTTTTAGATAATCGGTCCATTCCATTACAGTGGTTTTCATATTTTATTGGTGACAAAGATAACAGTTAGTATAAAAAAATAAGATACCCTTTAAGGTAAGGAAGTGAAGATACTGAAAGAAATAGTGTAAATACACGGTGCATTGACACCGCATAACAATTAGCAGCACAACAAAGCTCAAAATATAACAATTTAAACATAAAAGTTTCCTTAAACATTGTCATCAACTGAGCATTGTAATGCCAACTAGCAAAACTTGTTAAAACGGAACTGCGCAAACTAAAATAGCTCGGTTTGTACATAAGTTTCAGCAAAACACGTGTTATTCTGAGCTGAAACCTGAAGGACAGTAGAAATTGTGTGCGAGGACGAAATGCATGTCGCAAACAATGGAAACAGGTATAACAAGGATGTGGAAATGTTCCCACTGCATTGTGTGCTCAGATAAATATTTTTATTGTTTACTCTTGTGTATCGCGTAGCTGGCCAGATGGATAAGAAAAGATTTTCCTCTATTAGTGTTATTCTATCGAGGTGTACTTCGTTGTTCGTTTTATGGTTTCTTTCTGTGATCAAAGCCTTTAGTTTATTGTATTGTTCTCATAGGTAGATACAATACGTTTATGTACTCCCAATTTTGTTTGTTTTTCTCACTGTTTCTTTTTAACCCCCGCCGGAAAAAGAAGGGGTGTTATAAGTTTCACGTGTGTTGCTGTGTATCTGAGTATCTGTGTGTCTGTATGTGGCATCATAGCGCCTAAACGGACGAACCGATTTCGATTGAATTTTTTTTGTTTGAAAGGTAATTTTGTCGAGAGTGTTCTTAGCTATGTTTGAATAAAATCGGTTTAGCCGTTCAAAACTTATGGGCATTTTACTGTTTGAATCGGGGTGTTTTCGCTAGATAAATACGTCGGGGGTTTTTTAAATTGTGAAATTTTACTTGTGGTTTCAGTTCTTCTTGTGAATTTTGTCATGGAGATATGAATCTTTGACTCTAATTACCTGACTGCCGAAGGAGGGTAATGTGTTTATCAGTCTATGTATGTATGTATGTAAGTATGTATGTATGTATGTAAGTAAGTATGTATATATGTATGTTTGTTCCTATGTGGCGTTCCAGAGACCAAACGCGTTGGCCGATTTTGATGATTCGTACGTCAATCGATGCATCTTAACCCTGCGAGTGTCATAGGCTACATTAAAATTGGATAATAGAACAAGTAAAATTTCACAATTCAAAAACCCCCGACACATTTATCTTGCGAAAACACCCCGATTCAAACATTAAAATGCCCATAACTTTTGAACGGCTGAACCGATTTTATTCAAACATAGCTAAGAACACTCTCAAAAAAATTACCTTTCAAACAAAAAAAATTAAATCAAAATCGGTTCATCCGTTTAGGCGCTATGATGCCACAGACAGACACACAGATACACAGATACACAGCAACACACGTGAAACTTATAATACCCCTCTTTT
This sequence comes from Orthosia gothica, assembly GCA_949775005.1. NCBI lineage: Eukaryota > Metazoa > Arthropoda > Insecta > Lepidoptera > Noctuidae > Orthosia > Orthosia gothica. The sequence continues at coordinate 17,134,035 of OX459066.1, read as the reverse complement.
TTCGGCGGGGGTTAAAAATGGCGGATTTTGGGTGCCATATTGTGGGGGCCCAATTTTTTTTTTTCTTCCAAACCCATCGTGTAGGATATCAAAATAAAGGGTTTTAAGAAGTGATTTCAAAAATATATAACACTTATATGTTTAAATGTATCTAATTCGAAAAAACTAACTAAAAAGTTATAAATAAAAAAACTTTATTAAAAAAATCAAAAAACCCGACTGCTTCAAAAGCGAATTAAAAAGTCGTAATTTTAATATTTTGTTGTATTAAAACTCAATATATAACAAGTAAAATTTCACAATTTAAAAAACCCCCGACGACGCATTTACCTTGCGAAAACACCCCGATTCAAACAGTAAAATGCCCATAACTTTTGAACGGCTGAACCAATTTTAGTCAAACATAGCTAAGAACACTCTCGACAAAATTACCTTTCAAACAAAAAAAAAAACTAAATCAAAATCGGTTCATCCGTTTAGGCGCTATGATGCCACACAGAAACACAGCAACACACGTGAAATTTATAACACCCCTCTTTTTCGGGCGGGGGTTAAAAATGTGAGCTTATCGCGATGAGTATGGCAATTTTCTCTTTGGCGGCTCCTTGTACCGATCATAGTCAAGCTTATATTTTTCACTGGATATTTACAGGCTGATATTATTATGAAAGTGAAGATTTGTTATAAAGTAAAATGTCATAAATCAGATGTTCGATATTCTAGTACAGAAGAGCTTTATATTGTTCCTCTGTTTACTCAGAATTTATTTTGTTCAGTAACTTTAATAAACATTAAAGATATATCGATATTTTGCCATCAAAAGAAAATAGGACGCACGTGTAAGATTTCTTAGAATTCTGATCACGTGTTAAGAAAATTGTTTTATTGTCTTTCTTTCGATAAATAGATTTCTGCTTACTTTTTTCTAACCAAGAATAAGGGCAGGAAATTATACTCGTAAAATCAAGCCGCTCAGTTTACTTGGAAACGTTTACTATTTTGTCTAACTGTATTTTATTAGAGTAAGCCAGACTTACAGCTAAAACATACTGAGCATACAGAGACCTAACCAACAGAAGTTATCACCACCTTTCATTCATCTATATCATTAACACATATAATAAATCTGTAGAAAAGACGTTTTACATCGATAATATTTAAAAAAAATTGCCACGGTGTTAAAGGATAACCAACAGAACCCATTTCCAGCATTTTTGGATTTTTTGTCTGTTGGTCTGTTTGTCTGTTTATTGGTGCACGCATCACGTAAAATGTACGAAACCAATGTAAATAACTTTTACACAAAAACATTGAGCGTAACTTGAAGTATTACTAAGTTTTTGTTTCATCGCATTCGGTTCACTCTATCAAAAGTTAGATGAATTTAAAGTGTTCAAGAAGTAAAATTATCACAACACACGAAATTCAGATACTCGGATAGTTGAACTGCATATTTGATAGACGGTGTTGTGCATTTGAAGTCATTTTCTGAATGGCGGTGTTTGTTTGAGATTCTCCGCAAAAGAATAACCCTAGAAAAAAAAATGGTAGGTAGGTAGGGTAGGCAGGAAGGTAAGGCGTAGGTAGGAAGGTAGGTAGGCTAGGTCGGAAGGTAAGGCAGTTGACGGGAGCGAAGCACAGCTAGTTACAAAATTAGTTGGTGTTGCTAGGGCAACAAAATAAAACAAACTAGGACTTTAGGCAAATCTTTAACAAAAAATCCATCCATGGATTTCGTTTCCCTCACAAAATAAACGTCTTAATACCATTACTTATCAGCTTAAAATTCATAATGACTAATAAATTTTAATCGCCGTTCATTTTCTCTCACGAGCTTAGAGAACGGAAGCCCTTCTGATTCAAGGAGCAATTTTCATTTGAATAGCTCACGAATATTGCAAGCCATTTTTGCCCTAATCAAGTACTTAGTGCTTGTGATAAGACACGCGCCGACAATTTAGGGGACACGAATTTTTCGAGTGCCCTTTACAGTGAGTAAGTGATTGTTGATATATACTTCATGATACAGCTGTTTTATTTATAAAGGCATTATTTTTAAAGGATTATCGTTTTTAACCCCCGCCGGCAAAAGAGGGGTGTTATAAGTTTCACGTGTGTTGCTGTGTATCTGTGTGTCTGTCTGTGGCATCATAGCGCCTAAACGGATGAACCGATTTCAATTTAGTTTTTTTGTTGGAAAGGTAATTTTATCGAGAGTGTTCTTAGCTATGTTTCAATAAAATCAGTTCAGCCGTTCAAAAGTTATGGGCATTTTACTGTATGAATCGGGGTGTTTTCGCAAGATAAATGCGTCGGGGGTTTTTTAAATTGTGAAATTTTACTTGTCGCAAGATAAATGCGTCGGGGGTTTTTTAAATTGTGTTTTTTTTTTATAAAGGCATTATTTTTAAAGGATTATCGTTTTTGTTTAAGGTTATAAAATTTTAACTTTTTTCTCGGGTATATGGCATATCGTGGAGGACCTCGTGGCTAAATAATAACAGCCGCACGGGCCGATCATCAAGGTAAAGCAACACTTGACGAGGTCGGTCCGTGGATGGGTGACCATTTTCAACATACCGAGTTTCCTCCGTGCCTCGGAAAGCACGTTAAGCCGTTGGTTCCGGCTGTCATTTGAAGATCTTTGACAGTCGTTAGGAGTAGTCAGAAGCTTGAGATCTGACACCAGTCTAGCCAAGGGGTACCGTGTTACCCAGTTACTGGGTTGTGGAGGTCAGATAGGCAGTCGCTCCATGTAAAACACTGGTACTCAGCTGAATCCGGATAGACTGGAAGCCGACCCCAATATAGTTGGGAAAAGGCTAGGCAGATTGATATTGGCATATTGTTGAAGCCTATGTCTCGAGGTAAACAATTTTAGGCAGGGAGGATGATGAGTCATATTTTACTGTGTTTATTTATAAGGATATTATCAATACAAAGGTATTCTATAAAATAAATCTACATTTATAATAAATTGGATGAGGAGAGATAAAATAAAATAGTTCCCAGGAATAATAAAATTTCAAACTAGCAACTTGTTAGTTTTGCTTTTGTTCGCACTGTTTTTCAGTTCCCTGCATTTATTTAATTGGTCCTTTATCTAAATAATCTACAGTGACGTTAATAAATGTTCAGTTTTACACTAGAATAAATCGTTCCTGAAATAAATGCGAGCCAGTACTCCTACCCTTATGGAGCTTTGTGTGCCTATATATATAATAATGAAAGACAGAAAGAAACAAACAGTTATCTGTCTAAAACGAAGAGTAACTCCATCCGTCATGACCTTACAACTCATCCATCACTTCAAGTCCTTTCACTCGTAGCAATAATCAAATCTGCGTCCTTTTTTCTCACCTTACATGCTTATTCCTATCACATCCATACTAATATTATAAATGCTATAATATCTTTGTCTGTCCATCTGTCTGTCCATCCGTCTATGTATCTATCTGTATGTTTTTACTTTTTAGGGTTCCATACCCAAAGGGGAAAAAGGGACCCTATTACTAAGACTCCGCGGTCCGTTTGTCTGTCTCTGTCCGTCTGTCACCAGGCTGTATCTCATGAACCTTGATAGCTAGGCAGATGAAATTTTCACAGATGATGTATTTTTGTTGCCGCTATAACAAAAAATACTAAAAACAGAATAAAATAAATATTTAAGTGGGGCTCCATACAACAAACGTGATTTTTTGCCGTTTTTGCGATAGTGGTACGGAACCCTTCGTGCGCGAGTCCGACTCGCACATGGCCGGTTTATTTCCTCTTAACAGCTGAATGGATTTTGATGAAAATTGGTACACTGGTAAACCAAGTCCTGGATTTGGATAAAGGCTTTTTCATCCTGGAGTATGTTTCTCTTTGGGTAATTTAGGACAATCATGTGAGCAAAGCCGCGGGCAGAACCAAGACTTAAAAACTCATACATCACTTCACTCCTTACTCAAAGCAATATACAAATCCTACTTTCTCACGTAATACATACTTAGTCCCATCACATACACATACACATAGACATGCATTTTCAATTTGTTTTGCACTTTTGTATTTTCAATTGCAATCTCCTTCCTACTATTTAACCTGCATTTCCATCTGAAATTGATTTTAGCTCGAATCTTTATTAATTCCTGAGCTTGACTAGGCAATTTTAGTTGTGTCGTTATTTACCTATCCGATATAAAATGAAAATTGCGGCGTCAGGACTGGAGGTAGTTTGATAGTGAAATTACTTTCTGTTTTATGCAGAATGTTTTATGGTAGGTTTCGAGGTAGGTTATTTTTATTGTGGAGTTATAGGCAGTCTAAGAAAATGAGGCATAACTGGTCAAAATAAAACATGGCAGGAAATTGCTGAAAGTCTGTATATATGTTTGTTACTTAATCGCGCCTCAATGATTTAACGGATTTGGAAGAAAATTTAAACACTGCATGAGATGGACTACGATGCAGGATTTTACTTTATTATCCCAGGCGGTAAAGATGCTGTTAAAAGAGCAGTCTCAAGTAATAAATTAGAATTATAAGATAAGCCCTTAGCAGCAACGATTTCAGGAAGCAGTCTGTCTTCACTGGTCTTGTCAGACCCTCGCCAGTTTTAAACAATAGTGCACTTGCATCAAAATTGAAAAATTCGTACTGACAGACAATGCTGTTTGTACTACGGACGCCTGCAACAAACAAAATTGTTATGAAATTGTGTGAACATTGTTTGTCTTAAGTATTTATTTCGGCACTTTTATCAAACATCTGAAACTATGACCTGGTTTTTGAATTCAGAATTTGAACTTAGAAAAATATGACTTGACTTTGACTTTACCATAAAGACTGGTAAAGATATAGCATTTAAGTAGAGTTTGATGGGTTCTTAAGTTATTATTATTTCAGAAACCACCCACCACTTCAAAATATTTACTCTAAATACAACCCACAAATTACAGTACATCGTCCTATTTAACAAAGTAACATATCTTGATTAATTACTTCGCATACCAGATGTTTTATCTAAACACGTGGCAGAAACTGCCGAGCCACACAGAAATCAAAGGATTTACCAACCAATTAACTAGACCGTAATTACCAAATTAAACTGAGATTTGGGCGCTCATTTAGAGGGAAACGTCCCAAGTAGTAATAAAACCTTTTTGTAGGGATGTCTTGAGAGCAATCTTAACTAGATGAGTTTTGAAACGGTCGCTCGGAAATTCTGGGACCGCATAGGGTAATGTCAAAGTCAGAATGCTGTTTCAGTGCGAAATGTTTGAGCTAAGAAGTGGAATTCCTTGCCCAAGGCTGTGTTTCCCTGATAGCTACAACCAGGGGTATTTAAGAGGAAATGTGGGTAGAGAGCTCTGACTGAATTTTATTAGTAAACAAGTAAAATTTCACAATTTAAAAACCCCCGACACATTTATCTTGCGAAAACACCCCGATTCAAACATTAAAATGCCCATAACTTTTGAACGGCTGAACCGATTTTATTCAAACATAGCTAAGAACACTCTCGACAAAAATACCTTTCAAACAAAAAAAAAAAATCAAAATCGGTTCATCCGTTTAGGCGCTATGATGCCACAGACAGACACACAGATACACAGATACACAGCAACACACGTGAAACTTATAACACCCCTCTTTTTTCGGCGGGGGTTAAAAATCATAATTCTAGGTTTGTTTCTCGCCTATTTCTTTCTCCAATATTCGACCAATTGTAAAGATATTCCATAAACTGAAAAAGAAATATATGTAATATGCCCGTATGCTTTTCTTTTTTCATTTGACAGCGTAATTTTGAGCATTTTTTTAGGGTTCTAGTGCTTCTAAAGATAATGTATCATCAAAAAAGAAAACATAAGGGTGTAGTATATATCTTGCTTTTTCAGTTTATGGAATATCTTTTAAATTGGTCCAATATTGGAGGAGGAAATAGGCGAGAGGCAAACCTCGAATTACGACATATTTCTTAGAAAATTCAGTTGCATGTCTTCTAGGTGAGCGTGTTTTAGCATTGACTACGTCATCGCTTAACTTCAGTCAAGATAGTGATACATCCTGTATAGCTCCATCCCTTTTATCCACTGGAACTCTGATGATTTCACCATTCTCTCTGTATTCACATAGCAAACAAAAACAGAATTTAGAAACAGTTTCTATCTTAAATTCTTGCCCGATTTTTGTTTTTGGAACAGACACTATGATGTTACAGTTGTTACAGCTACAATGACATAAATTCGGCAAAGGCTTTTCCCAATTTCGGTGTGGTCAGATGTGGCTGAATATCAGTATTTTACACGCAGCAACTATTATCGGACCTCCGACCTAGATACCGGACTAGACAATATTGAAATACTTAGACTAGTCTCGGTATTCAATATTGTATCCAATAGCCAAGTAGTATGACCTCCAGTAAACCTCAATGCCTTGACATCAGTGCCTTGTCTAATAGGTTATTATATAAAAATGTGTTACAATGTGCCCCCTAACTGCTTAACACACTAAATCACACTTTCAGTCACAAACAAATTAAATGCCCAATCTACTACATCATGTTTAAAAATTCGTCTGCTCTTCAATGTGAAACTCGCAATGAATACTGTTTATACAAGCATTGTGTTATTTAACCCCCGCCGGAAAAAGAGGGGTGTTATAAGTTTCACGTGTGTTGCTGTGTATCTGTGTAGCTATGTATCTGTGTGTCTGTCTGTGGCATCATAGCGCCTAAATGGATGAACAAATTTTGATTTAGTTTTTATGTTTGAAAGGGGATTTTTAACCCCCACCGGAAAAAGAAGGGGTGTTATAAGTTTCACGTGTGTTGCTGTGTATCTGTGTATCTGTGTATCTGTGTATCTGTGTGTCTGTCTGTGGCATCATAGCGCCTAAACGGATGAACCGTGAATTTAGTTTTTTTTGTGTTGGTTCAGCCGTTCAAAAGTTATGGGCATTTTACTGTATGAATCGGGGTGTTTTCGCAAGATAAATGCGTCGGGGGTTTTTAAATTGTGAAATTTTACTTGTGTCAAGAGTGTTTCTTTGCTATGTTTGAATGAAATCGGTTCAGCCGTTCAAAAGTTATGGACGTTTTACTGTTTGAATCGGGGCTGTTTTCGCAAGATAAATGTGTCGGGGGTTTATTACATTTTGAAATTTTACTTGTCTTGAATAAATATGTCACAAAACACTATAATTATTATGGTGCAGTCTAGATCATTTCACAGAATTTAATAAATTATTCCTGGTACTTGTTCGATTTTCGTTCTTCTTCTTACACATTCTTTATTTTAACTGAGATACTTTCGTTAATTTAATCAAAATTGCACAAAAATCAGCTCACCTTATAAAGACTACGAAAACCTACGCATAAATTATTATTAGTAAAATTATTTATTAGTAGAATGGATGGGCGCGAATAATTTGAAAATAAATATTGATAAAACGAAAATAATGACTTTTGAGCAAATGACAAATCATAAAAAACCAGACATAAAATATAAAGACAAAATAATTTCAGATACAAACAGTACAAAATTTTTAGGACTAGAGCTAGATAGAGATATGTCGTGGAAAACTCACACTGACAGTGTCTGTAAACGCCTGAGCCGGCATTCATATGCTTTACGCAATCTCGCAAAGGAGGTACATAAAAATGTTTTAGTCACGGCGTACCATGCATATGTTACATCTACTTTACGCTACGGGATCATATATTGGGGTAACTCCACGAATATGGAGACGGTATTTAGAGCGCAAAAAAGATGCATTAGGGCGATATGCGGTATACAAAGCACGGAAAGCTGTAAACCGTTCTTTACGTATTTTCGCATTCTAACAGTACCATGTCTGTACATATACGAAGTGGCTGTCTTTGTTAAAACAAACTTTCACTTGTTTGAAAAATTTCATAGCGCACGACACAAAAATAAAATAAGCTGTAGACAACACAAAAAAGCAGTGTTTCATAGAAACTTCACAGGAATGGCTCCACAAATTTATAATAAACTACCAAATTCATTGTTAAATATTAATGGCATCAATTTATTTAAAAAACAATTGAATAATTTACTGCTAAGCAAGACATACTACACAATACATGAGTACCTGTCGGACAGAAATTTATCTGTTTAAGTGGTGTGATTGGGGTGGATACTTGGGTCCGATTTGTTTACTTATTACTTATTATTATGTTAATTACTAAGACATTGTATATTCTGACATTACTTATCAATTTTAATTTATGACATTGTTTACGTTTTAAAGTTTTAACATTAATTTATGACATTGTATATGTACAAATTTTATCTATGACATAGCATACATCAGATTTTTTGAATTTATGACATCTTATAGTATTTTTTTTTTATAATATTGGATATGTTTTAAATTTTGACATTGTACACGTTTTTAATTTGAAATTTATGACATGTTATACCATTTTTTAATTTATGATATTATATGCAATTTTTTAATTTATGACATTGAATACGATTTAGATTTTATTTTATTTTTGTTTATGACATATACGTTCAAATTGTAATTTTAATTTAATTTGTAGCATTGTATTACTTTAATTATTATTGTTACTATAATTTTGCATGCCTAAATTGGTGGAACACGGTTGACTGCGCATTCACCTGACATCTGGAAGTGTATTTTTATGTACTGTGTTGAGCAATAAATGAATTTGAATTTGAATTTGAATAAACGCTACACTTCTACATTCTACTGTACTAGAGTAACAAAAGGTTCCGTACCAAATAAAGGTAATTGATGAGGCGGCATCCGCGGCCTCATGAAATTTAGATGAGGTCCAACCCGCAACTCTAGCCGTGACAAATCGGGTGCGCTCCACGATGCATTACAGGTATAATTTAATACAAACCTGGAACTGTCCTACTGTGAGGCAAAAGTCTTTTCTCGTTTAGAGAAGGAAGAGACTAATATTTGACACTATGTGTGTTCATTACGTGTGACAGATATAAATCACTCAGGGCCCCAATGGCGTTATATCACAATGTGAAGTACTTTGGAAGAAATTCTTAATTCATTGCTGCAAGCATATCGTCGTATTATATAGAAACGTTGTCTACAATCACGTTGTCAAAATAAAAACAGCATTGCTATTGAGTGTGTTATGAATATACCCGCAGATTTGCTTGAAAGTGTTTCAATGATGACCGGCAAATATATTCTACCACTTGAAAATACTTTAGGAGCATAGTGTGCGTTACAATGAAAAAACCGGCCAAGTTCGAGTCGGACTTGCGCACCGAGGGTTAAAGGTATTATAGACCTGAGTATTTGATATGAATTTCAATTTAATACCTCTACGCGTTCACGAGGAAGCTCGTGGCTAAATAATAATAGCCGCACGGGTCGATCTTCAAGGTTAAGTCGTTACGGGTAGTCAGAAGCTTTAGATCTGACACCAGTCTAGCCAAGGGGTATGGTGTTACACAGTTACTGGGTTTTGGAGGTCAGTTAGGCATGTAAAACACTGGTACTCAGCTGAATCCGGTAAGACTAGAAGCCGACCCCAACAACAATGGGGAAAAGGCAGATGATGACGCGTTCATGAGGAAAGGGTTAGTTTAAAATTATAAAAAATATTTTTATTAAATATGATATACCTAAAAATTTGCGGTTTTCGCAATTTTTCCTTTATCTGTGCTATTTATAAGACGTTACATCGTACCAAATTTCAAGATTCTGAGTTCACGGGAAGTACCCTGTAGGTTTAGATTCGTGTGTGCGTGTAATTGTGTATGTATATATCAGTCTGATAATTTAGGATAGTATTGTGTTCCTTAATTCTCCTTTGGAACTGACGTTATAACATAATTTGCATAGAATATTACGATAGTCCATTCATTGATTAGCAGCTGTGACGGGTGGGTTGGGTTAACTGGAAAACAATGATTAAATGTGACTAATCTGTGACAGCAAGCTGACCGCAACGGTACTCGTTATGTTTATTTGTGTTAATAATGGGTTCAGAGGATATGAAAATAATGTAAGTTGTCGACTAAGTTGCTTAGAAAGAATTTGTTTAATTGTTTTTTTTTAAAGCGTTATATACTTTATTCAACAAAAACAAAGTCAAATCATTTATTTCAAGCGCCATTGCACTTTTATTGTCACAAAAAAAGTTATATTATTACCATTAAAAACATAATGAATATGAATATTTGAATAGTATGTATTTTTTTTTTATTATTAATGATAAGCTCGCGATAGTAGTCCACTGGTATCTGTAAGAGGGTACAGTAACCTTCTAACAATCATCATCATTATATCAGCCGAAAGACGTCCACTTCTGCACATAGGTCTCCCCAAGCATCGCCACATTGACCAAATTTTGTCAACAAACTGCGATCGCCAACCCGCCTACCAATCGTGGCGATTAAGGCAAATCCCCACAAACCTCCTAATTATTACTATAGGTGAAATAACTCTTAACCTTGAACATGTACCCGTATGATATATATTATTATGGAGAGTTAGCTCACTTATGTGTCTCATACAAGCTATCATGCGTGCATGAGCGCATACAGGTCGTGTGAAGTCTCTTTTTAGTACCCTCTTGCAGCAACATGACGTATTCCATTATTGTGTGAGGCGATATTTTTATACATCATGTGGGACAATGTTAACATCGACATAGCGTGCAAACGAGCATCTCACGCTTTTATGTGTGAGGAGACAAAGTTCTAACACGAGAGTTGTTATTATGTAGAAAAACTGGAAAATTATGGCTATCTAATCATTCATGCCAATGCTGAGTAAAGGGCCTTTATTATAAAAAACCGGCCAAGTGCGAGTCGGACTCGCGCACCGAGGGTTCCAGACAAACCTGTAGGTATATAAGTAAAAGTGGCCGGGCGGCTGGAGGTTAGCCGGTTTTTAAAATTTTTATATTTTATAGATGTTACTAAAATCTGTGCTATAAGACGTTGCTTCGTACCAAATTTCAAGATACTGAGTTCACGGGAAGTACCCTGTAGGTTTTGATTCCCTTGCGAGTGTCGAATATTGCGGCATAAAAGGCTGTATCTTTTGATTGCGTTGGCTTAGAAGTTTGATTTTTTCACAGCTTTAAAGGACAGTAGATCTGAGTATTTGATATCAATTCAGCTTGATACTGTAAGGACTTACCATGACAGACAGACGGACGGACAACAAAGTGATCCTATAAGGGTTCCGATTTTTCCTTTCGAGGTACGGAACCCTAAAAAGAAATTAACCATAATATTAATCAATCTGCTTAGCCTTTTCCCAACTATATTGGGGTCGACTTCCATTCTTACCGGATTCAGCTGAGTACCAGTGTTTTACATGGAGCGACTGCCTATCTGACCACCAAAACCTATCCACAGAGTAACACGGTACCTCTTGGCAAGACTGGTGTCAGATCTCAAGCTTCTGACTACCCGTAACGACTGTCAAAGATCTTCAAATGACCGCCGGGATCAACGGCTTAACGTGCTTTCCGAGGCACGGAGGAAACTCGGTATGTTGAAATGGTCACACATCAATGGACCAACCCCGTCAAGCGTTGCTTAACCTTGATGATCGACCAGTGCGGCTGTTATTATTTAGCTACAAGCCCCTCAAATTAACCATAATATGATTAGTTTAAATACTGATTAGCAAATTCAAAATTAAATTAAGAATGTGCTAATAAGTATTTAAACTAATCATATTATAGTTAAAAAGTTCCACTCACCGCCTGCCGTCCGCCTCGAGAGGACGTCCCGCTGCTCGCCGCTCTGCTGCTCGCCGCCCCACCGCGCGCCACGCCGCGCCCCCACCCTCCGTCTCGTCGCGCCCCTGCGTGACGTCACTGCGGTGCCGCGACTCTGCGCGCCGCCGGCATTTTTGGCCCCTTCCGGGTTAAAACCACGACTTAGTGGTCCTTGGTGGATACCTTACGGGTTAACGAAGCCAAGTGGAGTGCTGCCCCTTGCACTCGCCAAGCTCCTTCAGAGCACGGCAGTCAGAAGGAGTCGGGAGCAGGATCAGTTGGCCTTGGTAGATAGCCTAGTCAACCCCTGCTCCGTTCCACAGCTACACCTGGTACGGTAGGGTGTTTCTACCCCTACGTACCAGACTTTTCGGTACACAGGAGGAGGGTGGCCCACCTTCAGTGGGTTCACCGGTACCTTAGGACCCCTGTCACCCAATAAGATTGGTGACAGGTTTACAAGCTTAGGGCTCACCAGATACTCACCTCCCAGTCTCACCCGGCTGGGAGGGTAGGCTTACACATCCCCGGGCCCACCCACCCGGGGAGGCCCCTTACCCCCTAACAATGCCTTCAGCAAAGTTAGATGAAGAAGCAATTAAACAGCTGCTGGCTGACATAAAGCTCCTCAATGAGAAACTTTTTACAGACCCTGAAATCCGTGGTAGATACGGTGGTGCCCTCTGGAGGATTATTGAAATAGCTCTCCCACCAGATGTTGTCGTTCCGCCCACTGAGGCCGCACAGAAATCTATAGCCGAACATCATGCTCGCAGACTTAGTCAGGCCTCCGCGCCAACCCAGGCCCCCGAGCCAACTCAGGCCCCTGCGCCAACCCAGGCCCCCGCGCCAACCCAGTCCCTCGCGCATACGGTGCACAAAGATGCGCCTAGGTCGCCCTCTCCTTTCATCGGACCCGCTTCCAGGACCAGGTCGTCCACCCGCTCCCGGGTAATGTCACTTTCGCCCATCTCTGAGAGAGATCGCAGTCCCCTTAAGCCCCAGTCTCCGGCCGTGAAGCCCAAATCACGCCGTTCCCAGAAGAGCACCTCTTCCGAAAAGCGTCAGTACAAAGAGTACAAAAAGCGCATATCCGATTTTCAGTCACAGTCAAAGTCCAAGTCCAAATTCCGTGCTGATGATGAATACGAATCCCCCAATGAGATGGATGTGGCCCAAAGCGTTGACGATGAGTGGGATGAAGCAGTCCAACTTATTGAATCAGTCGCTAACCAGTTAGCTGAATTTCCAGACAATTCTGAGGACTACGACACCGTGTCCTCCTCCTCCGATAATGAATCCTTTAAACAGGTAAAGGGCAAGAGGAAGAAGAGGACGGGCCCCTCTCACTCTAGCAAGGCCAAAAAGGCTGTATCTACAACCTCGCCCCATTCAGTTGTGCCGCCGGCTTCGCCCGGCAGGCGACCCTCCCCCACCCCCTCGCCCGATAACGCTTCACAGCGGGGAAACCGCTCGCCCAGCCCCATGGCAGTAGTTGACACTGCTACCGTTAGGAAGCTTCCCCTCCCTCCACCCGTTTATCTTCAAGATAAAGGGAAATGGAATGAAATTTCTTGCGGTTTTAAAGATCGCAACATTCAATACACGAAAGCCACTGCATGCCAGCAGGGCATTAAAATTCAGGTCCCCACGTCCCGTGATTACCGAGTCTTAACTCGCTACCTACAAGGTATGAACGCCTCGTTCCATACCTACTCCCTCCCGGAAGAACGGCCCACCCGAGTGGTGATTCGCCGAATTCCTAAAGAGATTTCCACGGATGAAATCCGTGATGATCTGTTGGCCCAAAATATCCCGGTTATCGATGTCCACCGACTGCATAAGGCAAGAGGTGGGCAAGAATATGACATGGTGTTGGTGGTCTGCCACCACACCGAGGGATACCACCCCATTTTCGGCATCAAGACCGTATGCTCCCTGTCGGGCATAACTATTGAAAGGCCATACCGTCCCCATGTCGTTGGGCAGTGTCACAACTGCCAACTGTATGGTCATTCGCAGTCCAACTGCTATGCGACCCCCAGGTGCGTAAAGTGCTTGGGCGAGCATAGCACGAGAGACTGCCCCCGTCCAAAAGACCGCGCAGAATGCACGGAGCCTCCCAGCTGCGTGCTCTGTGGTCAGGTCGGTCATCCTGCCAATTACCGTGGCTGCCCTAAAGCTCCCAAGCTAGCGCCTAAAATGGCCAAGCGACATGCAGCGCGCCAAGCACGCACGCATCCCGATATCTCCCAGCCCATCCCAGCGCTGATGGCCACTCCCATCTCAGCGCCTATTCTGGCCCTGCTGCCCCCATGTCCGCACAAAGCCAGAAGGTGGCCTCCACCACCTCTGCCGCTAAGTGCCCACCCCCTGCTGCCCCCTCTGGGCAAAGGTCATATTTGAGCGTTGCCGCGAACATCATCGGCGCGTACTCTTTCTTCATGACCCCACAGGCCCGTGCTCTGGATGCTGAAATCCGGAATGCGGGCTCTCTCTCCCCCGCTGAATGCAATGCCCTCTTTTCGAGGTACGAGTGCATCACACAAGAATTAGATAGCCTTATTTATAAGGACGGTCAATGGGTTCGCAAATAGTGCGAACACCATGGTCCGAAGCAACAATTAGAACACACAAACGACCGTATTCGTTCCGCCCTCGTCGCCGAGGCCCGCCGCGAAGTCCTTGTCTAAAACTCTACAAGCCATTGCATTAGATGCACTGTGCATTAGTTAGAATCTAGTTATTATTGGAGTTTCTTGTCCGTTCTTCTCCACGTAGGCTTTTCCGAACGGATGGTAGAATCACTTTATTAGATCCAGCCTTAGTTGTCCCCCCAGCGACGCCCTGAGCCGAGGTTCGACCCCAACTGGGGTAGCCCTCAGCGTTGTCGCTTAGGTTTAGAAATTTGAAGCCTGGCTGGAGGCTAAGAGATTAGTCTCCACAGGGAAGTCCGGTTAAGTAATAGCCGGCCATTTTGGCCGAATTGCGAGACGCCCCATAGAAAATAATAGTTAAAAAGTTGTTATAAATAAAGCTGTAAATGTTTACTAATTGATATGACAATATTTCGACATCAACAAGCAACAGCGATAAAAACAACAAGAAAAATTTCAAAATTTAAAAAACCCCCGACACAATTATCTTGCGAAAACACCCCGATTCAAACAGTAAAACGCCCATAACTTTTGAACGGCTGAACCGATTATATTTAAACATAGCTAAGAACACTCTCGACAAAATAACCTTTCAAACAAAAACAAACTAAATTGAAATCGGTTCACCCGTTTAGGCGCTATGATGCCACAGACAGACACACAGATACACAGCAACACACGTGAAACTTATAACACCCCTCTTTTTCCGGCGGGGGTTAAAAATAAATAGAATCAGATAAACACAGCAACCACTCAATCTAAAGAAACTTATGCCCTTTAGTTCAACACTAAATCACTGGTATCTGGACAGGCTCATGAAATAATAATGAAAGGGTCACTACTCACTGTATTTGGAATTGATTACCCTTTAAGTTTGGCTGAATAGTTACGAAAATTAGCTAGTACGAGGCCTTTCGAGCTGTCAGTGGCAAATTGACAGGAAGGGGCGTGAAATCGTTGACAAGGACCGACCGTATAAACGTCAAAGGGTTTTGCAAGATTGATGCCTAAATTCCATTGTGGCTTTCTGCACTAGCTTGGCTGTCGATTTATTGGTTTGACTTTATGAGGTATTGTTTGCCTGATTTTGATGGAGGACTATTTTAATAGATTTGGATTTGAATGGGTCTTTTGTTAATTTTGATTCAAGCGAAAAATATAATCTCTTATGCTCTAAATATAGTTGGATCTTATAAAAAATAACCTTACAATACATGTACATACATACCTCAAACAGTACACAACTAATGTACAGAATCAGATAGAATACAAATTCGCTCACTTCTTATTATAAACATACAAGAACGATACGGCTCCAATCGGAAGAATCTTCTAAAATAAACAAATCTTTTAAAATCACTTCGTATAAAATGAACTGCTTAACTCGTTTCCCATTAACCCCATTCCCCCACAGCTTATTTAAGGACTCGCGTAGACAGGCGTGAAACGTCAACGCGACAAACGTGTTTTCATCTAAATGTTGCTTCCTGTAGCGCAGTGTTTCATCCATTTCTATGAAAATGCGTTGTCATATTGTCTAGTCAGGCCTGTGTGTGGAAGCCTTTATAAAAGCAGTGAGTAATATGCCTTAAAATAAATTGACGTGCAAATTGATAATTATGATGAAGCATTGAATGAAATCTAAATATTTTTAGAAACTTTCGCATTAATATTTCAAGTTCATTAATGTTTTGGTTTCGAGAAATAATTTATTCATTTATTCATTTTCAGCACTTCAATAATTTATACAAAGTGTTCAACTTGCTTTTATGTAGTTAAGTATAAATTCAATACAAACATTTGAGATTGATGTCTGAATTAAATTGCTTTCAAGTTTAGATTTTGAGTTCTTAGTAAATTGTACCTGGTATCTGGACTAAGTTCCCGAAGTAGTTTCAAGTTGTGTAAAGGTATGGATTGAGTCGCAAAAGCATTGGTTTAAAGTCTAATTGAAGATATTTTGGAGCTGAAATTAACAAATTTTATGGTTTAGATATATCTCTTGCCAAATGTTGTTTACATGTGAACTTTAAGTCTAGGTCTACTAATATTGTAGGCATTGTCTAAGACTCCACGAAGGCAGGCTCAAAACCAGACGGACAACTATTTTTCTGCCAGCCTGCTTGCTGTAGGGTTCAACATGCAACCGTTGTTGTATCAACTAATATAATATTTGCCTATATCTGTACACAATACTTATGTTCTAAGTTCCGAGTAACGATCGATCCATCTGTTTAAAGAATGAACAGCATCTTATATCAAAATTTAATATGATGAAAAATATATCGCGAGTGGGTTGTTTGAAAAAATCCTGTCAGGGCTATAATTAATCAAAAATTAAAAATGATTTAAAAAATCAGTGTCTGTTTTACCTTAATATTTCGGAACTGGAATAATATATTCGCAATTGGTAGCATCTATAACAATGTATCCATTATCCTGTATTTTAAATATAACTTTTTTGCCCTTCCCAATGAAGATTAAGATTCCAAGAGACGAACCAGGTTACATTCAAATCAATATCTGAAATTCTTTCATTCATTTTTTCTTTCTTTAGAAGTCAGACCATTATAACTATCTCGTCCAAATAAGTAGCCAATAGCTATTCTACTAATACGTCTAAGTCGAGCCAAACAACTGTTAACTCACCATAATAGGGTTTAACGAGCTCTTTAATAACATTGACTGCTTAACGACCCGTTATAAAATCGGTATTTTTAGAATTTCTAAGCTTTTATACGCTCATTAGGTCCAAAATTAAATAACAAAGAATTTTGGTCTAAATATTGCTGGCATTTTAGACTAACGTTTTAGACTGTTATTTATGTGAAAGCAGGCAAATAGAAACGTTATAATAAGCGTGGACGTTAAAGAAGATTTATGGGTTTCAGTAAGCAAATATGAAATTCTTTGGTAATCTTAATATTTTAGTAAAACAAATGAAAAAATATTCAGAGGCGCTATACATAGTGTCATTCTATTAGCAAAAGCGATGGTCGAACTGCCTTAGCGCAGATACCCCTCAGTAGCTGATTTTAAAATGAGAATCACGTCTAAACGGCCAGTCGTAATATTTTTGAAAAAATATATGTTACACTAGACCATTTTCTTAATAATTTGATCTAATAAATTTTTGAGTTTTATTCGTATAATATAGTGTAATTAATTAATGTAAAGTTATGTCTAAAACGGACAAATAAACGACAATCGCACCAAAACCGCCGGGCATATTTTCTAATTATTTATCTGGCCTCTAATTTATTTCTATTTATTAATCTCAAAGACAATTGAATTATCTACATTTTTATCTAAGGCTACATTTTTTTTAAATTCATAGGTCACGCGGGTGGGAAGCGATTGCGCGTTTTGTTCCTTCAAGGTCGTTGGCGACTATCTTCGTCTTAACCGTGCGATCCTGTGGAGACTAAACTAGAGCCTCAAGCCAATGGCTCTTAGCATCCCCATT
Source organism: Orthosia gothica (assembly GCA_949775005.1). Taxonomy (NCBI): domain Eukaryota; kingdom Metazoa; phylum Arthropoda; class Insecta; order Lepidoptera; family Noctuidae; genus Orthosia; species Orthosia gothica. The sequence continues at coordinate 17,116,169 of OX459066.1, read as the reverse complement.
TATATTTTCAACACTTTTTCAATCACTATCGCAACTCTTTCATTAGCATTAATAGAATTTCGCTTGTCTACAGCCTTTGATATTGCTTCCACTTTTTAACCTCAAGCATTTAAAAGTCACTTTATTACTAATCTCGACTCAAATCTAGGTTTAAGTCGAATTTCATGACGGAATTACGTTCTAGAACACGGGCTTTAAATATTTAATTTTTAATTCGGTTCGGATGATGTTCATTTCATTACGAGCCCAAAACAGGGCTTTATTGTTTTTTTTTGTCCTGGTAATGGGTATGTAATTGAAGGTAGGTCCATATTCTAAGTCAAAATAAAGGAATTCTTCTCCACTCTGTTGCCAAGACAACAGAAAAACTTAAACAACAAGCCATAAAAGTAAATTTGACGATTCGTGGTGAAGTCTATTGGAGGACATGACCTGAAATTATTAGTATCGCTACAGTAAATAATTAAATTAATTATACCGCATTACGCAACAGCAATGCATGATACATAATTATGTTGTATTAATTTACTCAGCCAAGATTAGTCGCGTTAGGAATAAAAATGAACCAAGAAACTCAAAGCAATCCTTCATCGCAGGAATACAGTATACGACTTTCATTAAAACTTCCATATTAAGTACCTTATTATAATAAATGAATTGGGAACACCGTTTAAATAAATTGTACTATATTACCATGCTTGTAAGTAAAAATGGTGCCAACAATGTCACGTAGGCATTTAAATCTGAATATATGGATAAGCGTAAAAAAATAATAGATTGCTGAGTAATGGCCGAGCTCAATTGACTTAGCTATTAGTTGATACAGTAATAAAAGCTTAAGAGTCTGTTTAAGCCTTTGTAAGGTCATAAAATTGCTACTATTGATAATTAGAACCGATAGTGCCAAGAAGTCGTCATCAACATCTGCCTAGCCTTTTCCCAATTGTTGTTGCGGTCGGCTTCCAGGGCCAAGAAGTAATTGACATAATTATTGTCTTCGGCGAAGCGTCATCGGGGTGTTTTTTTGAAAATCTGTGCAATAGTCATAGCAACTAAAAAACATCATCATCTTGTTCTTATCTCAATCCTTTTAGGGTCGGTGTCTCCACGTCAAATTGTTCGCCCATACATACTATTCATCCTATTCTGTCTATATTTTATTATTTTTTCAGAAATGTTGCTTAAACTAGACACAATTATACAAATCCAGTAGTGTCCAACAGAAACCAAGCTGATTACGAAAACCAATGTGTTCTGCAATTATACTGTACGATCAGCAGATACGGACATCAATCCCTTGGGATTGAGCGACCAATTGGGCAGCGCCAACTTATTTATAGCGTGCAATATGATAAATAGATCGGCTTTATCGAAAGCACTAAAATCGAATCAAAACAGTTGATGAAATATCGTGTTATCGAGTATATTTCGCGAGACCCGATAAAATGTAGCGCCCGAGGGGAAGTGGTGAAAATATTGTATCGCATTAATGAAAATGTTTCTCATAATTTTATCATATTTTTAAGCACACATTGGCTTTAATTGGAGAGTGTTAATTATGCATCGGTATGTAAATGTTCCAATATTTGTTACTTATCACCCAAATTATCTCATTGTTGAATAACATTATTTTTGATTTTTTATTCAAATATTAATAGATATTGTACATTGACAACAACCATTCCACTACAACAAACTGCTATTAAGATTTTTTATAGTGTAAGTTAATCGGAAAAGCTGTCGTGACTATCATCTTACGTTATCATACCAGTATTTTTGAACCCCCGCCGGAAAAAGAAGGGGTGTTATAAGTTTCACGTGTGTTGCTGTGTATCTGTGTATCTGTGTACCTGTGTATCTGTGTGTCTGTCTGTGGCATCATAGCGCCTAAACGGATGAACCGATTCGGTTCAGCCGTTCAAAAGTTATGGGCATTTTACTGTTTGAATCGGGGTGTTTTCGCAAGATAAATGCGTCGGGGGTTTTTTAAATTGTGAAATTTTACTTGTCGCAAGATAAATGCGTCGGGGGTTTTTTAAATTGTGAAATTTTACTTGTTTCTATTGAGACACTTTGCAAAATACTCTAATCCATACAATTGCCCAAATGTCTAATGGCGGTCAACTCGTCATCGATATAAAAATTAAAATAATTCAATTAAATAATTTATTCAATCAAATTCTAAGTATTCACCGACTAGACAATTCTGGTTAACCAATAATTCAAATTTGTATTTTACTTAAGTATAAGTATGTTTAAAGAAAGTATTAGGAAATGTGCTTCTTTGCGATTTAGAACATTAGAACATTGATAGTCCCTAGTCTAAGTTCACATACAATTAGTCAAAAACTGTATCTGCGTAAAAGCTTTCCTTATTCTAAATGTTTTGCACATTTTCCGTGTTTGTAATAAGCAATCGTATACTAAGCTTTAAGAAAAACGTCTTACAAACAAGTAAAACAAAATATACTAATTAAACATTTTTTCCTGCCGGCTATGTATGTCATCAACTCACCGCAAAAGAGCAACAAAGAAAGATTACGGACTCTAACAATATACTTCAAACCTTAAAAACAAAATAATTCACAATTTCATTACACAACACAACCAAATTCTTTGTTTGCATTTACTTAACAACAAACATTTCCATCCTTACGAAACCTCGTTCAATAAAATGTACTATCTCGTAGAAATAGCAGTAGATGAACCATAAAAAGTGGAGTATATTCGTTTACCTTAATTCTGTATTCGAAGCGCAAGCTCTGCATAACCGTGAAAGGAACGCAGGGTGCGAAAGAAATTCCTTTCCTATACTTATAAAAGTAGAAGGAATTCCTATAATGTTTATACGGTTTTAGAACAAGAAATTCATAAAGAAAAATATGTTCATCGTCAACATTTTTCGTTACGACCGTGAGAAAAATTATATTACTATAAAACGTGGAGATCTTAATTAAACTTTACAGAAAAATATTAAAAACGTGTCCGCTTTACTCAATTGAATGAAAAACCGTGACACGACGACACCAATATACGACTGATCTTTGAAAATAAATTTGTATTTCTGCCAATGTTCAACCAATCAATGCTCAAAGTTTTTATTCAAATTTCGAACATCTCTGTTCCAGAGCTGTCGAACAAGGATTTGCCCAACTAGGCATGTTTTGTCACGTCGTATATTCACGACATTCGGCATATACAGACGTGTTCTCGAATCGATCGATACGTATCTTCGCATCCGTACCTTTGCTACTCGATTATGTTTGCTTTGGTACTCGCAATCGAGAACGCAATCGCAGTTGCGGGTTTGGCCTAGTTTTGCGGAATACTACTTAGCTTGTGCTCGTACGCGGTATTAACATAGATGTCTCGGACAACAAGTAGGTACATAAAAGAAAATCTCTTTCCAAAACCGAATGGTCGTCTCAAATAAGTTCCTACTATTATTTCAGTATGCTTGACTATTTCAGATATGAGAAGAAACTTTTAATAATGTTTTTCGCTTTTCTTCTTAGAACATTTGTCTTACTGATATTGACTTTTTAACCGACTTACAAAAAAAGGAGGAGGTTCTATGTTCGACTTTATGTTTGTTTGTTTTTGTTTTTTTTTTTTTGTGTATGTTCATCGATATCTTTGTCAATTGTAGACCGATTTTGAAAATTCTTTTTTTGTTTGAAAGAGTATGTTTCGAAATTGGTCCCATTTTAATTTGGTGAAGGTTTGATGAAGAACTTCGGAGATACACAACAGAACTCTTCAATAAATAACGGCAAAACTCTCGGGATTGCTGCAATCGCATGTCTGTTTGTTGTTTATACCATTTCATAACATAACATCACGCCAGTACGCTCTTATGGGGTACGCAGATCTCTCATTTCACCGGTTATGTTCAAGTTTCATATTATTCGGTTAATCTATTCTGGAGTTATAGGGACCTTAATAAACAACTTGCTATTAGGTAGGTAAAACTAAAAAGGGAAAAATAAAAAAACTTTTTTGCAAAAAAATGCTACCGACTTCCAAATGAAAAACTACAAAGTGAAAAATAACTTAACTTTTGGAAGTCGGTGTCCATATCGCAAAAAATATGGTACCTACGTAAGACACCGACTTCCAAAAGTTAAGTTATTTTTCACTTTATAGTTTTTCATTTGGAAGTCGGTAGCATTTTTTTGCAAAAAAGTTTTTTTTTGGTTTTATAATGGAAGTAAACATTTTAAGAGCTGAGATGAAACATCTTATAAAAACAAAACAAAATTATTGTGTAAAGATATTGAATTTAAAAGCATTGTAATCTCAAACAGTAAATAAAGCTTTTTTGTTTTAATAATTATGTCGTATACATATCATACATGTTAACAAAGCCTTACATAATTTCGTGAATTGATGAATTTATAACGAAAAATTTGCTCCGTCTCGTGAGATTTCTGTGTCTGAATATTTTAAAAGGAAAATAATTCAGGAGCTTATTTCTTCTTATATGTAACCAAGGCCATTTTTGTTATTTTATTTCTTTGGGGGTGAAATTGTTGTGATTTCTGAGTGTAGACGTCGGCTTCAGTGCTCGTACACCTAGATAAATGTAATATTTCTTACGTTTTATGTATCATGTAGAGGTTATTTTTATACGGTACTTATTGTTCTACTGTATCCGAATAGATCTTGTTATAACACAACTAGGTTTAATAAAAACATATCCACAAAAAAATAGATGTTATGGCTAATTGGCTAATGGCAGATCTGCAGTACCTATCCCGTAATACTGATTTGGATCAAAATTCTGCATACAACATTGACGATGGGCAAATATTCGCTAATATTATAAAAATGTATGTGAATGGATTATTATCTCTTAGTACGGTGTGTGGTCCGATCCGACAAACTGGTTATATCGTCAGATTTGATGACCGGGAATCAGCTCTGATTCGATCTTATACATTGGAATGCAAAATTAGGTCCCGTAAGCATTAAGCTGCTCATAAAAACGGTACTGCAATATTTTTGAATGGTCAAGCAAATTCATGACTTTTCACGCTCACATTTTATTTTGAATAAGCGGGTTTTTAATTTACAAGCAAAATACAAGAATTTACAAAAATATTTGAGATTTTTTGATGGTAAATTCTGATGTAAAGTTCGCAACATTCTAGCGCGTTACAAATTTGGAAAAAAAAACATTAAATAAATTACAAAAACACGTCAGATACATAACAACACAATATTTTATTCCAAATACTCAGCAGAAAAATGCTTAGTGGGGTTTTAATAATTATAACAAAGTATTTCAATAACGCTGTTACATAAGACGATGCTAGTGATATAAAATTTATAACTGCAATAAAAATATATGCGCAGTATACGAGTTGGTTGAATTTAAGTATCGGAATTGAAACAAAACTCGATGAGAGCTCATTGATGTAAGATAAAGAGAATAATAAAATGGACGGACAGACACTAAAAGTTGTTAATGGTTCAGGAAGTGGATCTAGATCTGTAGCAGCTGTTATTTCCTCTGAAGTATTGAGACTAGAAACATATGCTCAGTTTGTAAATCTTGTTTAAATACTTTCTTCTAAATAAGCTTCCACGAATCTATTAGGAATATTCAATAAGATTTCGAAATTAACTCTAAATTTATATAATAATCCTCAAAAATACAAAAAGTACAACTAATTAAATTATTATTCGAATAAGGCTATTTTGTTCCTTGTAAATCTAGAAATCCTAGAATCGATTCTAAAGTGAATTAAAGTATGTTTTTTGATTAATGAATTATTGAACCGAACAATATTAGCTCGCCCAGTAATAACGTACCAGCGCCTTATTAACAGAAAGATAATAAATGAAAACATCTAATATCCGACAAAGTAGAGTAATCTCAAAGAATTATTACGAAAATGGACTTCGACTGTAACTAAGTAACAAAAGTCGAAAAGTTAGATAACTACGCAGAATTTTTCTTCTGTACGTCGGTATCATAAAGGGAATATATATAAAGTTGGAATGGCAAAAAGGCGAAATACATAGTAAGATATAAGAAATTTGGAACACGATAAATGTTTAATTTCAATTAAGGATGTGGACATACGACAAGGTTAGGTTTGCCTATTGGGTAAGATCTTTTCAATAAGAATATTGATTCAATTTACACGGCGTGAACATCATCTAGACATGGAACTAGATATAGATACAACGACGTAGTTACTAGAGCAGCAGCAGCTAAGAAGTAAGTTTGGAACTCGGTTATGCGAACAAGTGAAACCGATCACAGTTTAATTGTGGATGAGAAGATGATGAATTTCATAGTAGATTTAAATTTGGATTGTGGGTGATGAATTGTCATCCTATAGCAAACATCATGCTAAATAAAGCCTTCCTCTCAGTCGACTTACAATTGCACGGGAGAATAATGCCACGGGGACGCATTCGCTTTCTAAGCATGAAAATGATTGCGAGTTTGCGACTATTGTTTCCTTTTTACCTGCATATGTTGAATAAAACCACAGACACAAACCTATACTGTAAATAACGTATTAACATACATTATTAAATGTGAATGATCATTTTGATGAAGATTCTGAGGTTGAAATAAATTATAAAAGGCAGATCTTTACTTTATAATTTTATTGTAAGAAACATTTGCCATGGAAAATGGTCTAAATAAATGAGGATAATTTAATTTAAGTCTAGTCACAACATTTACAAAGAAAATAATTTGTTTATGAATTATTTGTTTGAGGAAGTAATTATGAATAAATTATTATCTACCCAATGAAGTAGTAACATTAAGATAATACTTATTATTAATAAAATCTATTCAAAAAGTAATATAAATTCCTGTTATATTAAAAGCTCGTTATTTTGAATCGTTGAGTAGAATCGTCCAATTTAACTTAGTTCGAGGCCATAAGGTATTTTTATCAATTCCATCATTATTAATGTTTTGTAATATACCGATACGCTGTCTTCTTACACTTCAATGAATAATTTTAACTAGCTCTCTGGGGCAGCGATACCAAGAAAAATATCTATCTACTATTTGCCGTCTTTGCCGCTGATCCTTCAATATCGAAAATTCTTGTGAATTTTCTTATTTGACGGTTAAAGTGCTCATAAATTGCGGTTTTGCGATTTTCCGCCACTACTTTGTACCTATCAATATCGAGATATCGTCAGATATATTATATACCAAGTGCCGATTGCTGAAAAAATAGAGGGATAGAATACTCTTTTTTGAACATCATAACAAGACCAGCTTACTTAATTTATTTATTCGTAAATGAAATACAGAGTTACTGTTATTCTATGTAATATAGAACCAGGTCTAAAGGTCACTGGTGAAATGTAATATTGTTAAACTTCATGGTTTCTAGTGTTCCTTTTAACGACTGACGCCCACGCGGTACCTACAGACGAGAAGAAATATGCAGATTTTTTTTATTTTTCATTCTCATCTTATTTGTATATCTTTTCAGGTAACGCTTGGAGTTTAGTCAGTGAAATTCTTGCAATGCGTCAATAGACATTGATGGACTAAGAACAACATTATTTGGAATACGTATATCTCAGGTGTATCATTTGGTTCCTTTCCTGAAACCCCAAATTAAACTGTATAGCAATTTATTACTTTTAAATACAACATGCTTTTTGTCAGTAAACTAAATAGAGTTGACACAAGGCAGTGTACGTAAAGAAGACATCACAAATACAGAAGTGTTATCATCCACCAGAAAATATCGGAAATAACTGAGCAATATTTCTCGTCATTGATTAACAATCATTGGCAATTTGGTAGCAAACAACAATGAAACAAATCGTCTATTTATTGAGTTAGATTGCTGTTTTTATTTTCATTTGACATGAAATCTATTGTTAGAAGTATAACGGCATGGCTGTTTGTTCTAGAACTAAATACATAACCACGTTTCGCTTCTGCTTACCAAGTTCTAATTTATTCATGCTAAACCTGAAATAGTTAGAAACCAAGGCTTTTATGTTCTTTAGAAAATATATGGAGTAAATCCAAATAATAAGAAGTTGAGGGGCGAGCTTTTTTCGTGTACTATAGCAACACCCCTGCCTTACCTTCCGGGGAATATCTTACGTGATGTCATGGGATAATATTTAACAACTAGCTTCATATATACGAATGAATCATCCTTTTTGCTCTAGCCAATTTTGATTAGCCTAAAAAGAAAGTCATGCCATGAAGCACGGCATTATTATGGTGTCAAATTGTCTATTGAAATAAAATGAATTAAAATTGACGACTGTTTTTAATAAAATGTGAATGTTTGGATAAAGCTGACAATTTCAGAATATGACGCTTTGAATAATAAATTTTCCAGCGCAATATACAAAAATATTATCCGCTATTTACGGAAAACAGAGAATTGATCAACGATCCCCATGCTAGGTAGAACTTATGTAACAGGGGTCATTCATCGATCCATTATATAGGATTACACGCATCCATTTATTACTTAACTCGTAGGATAACGGCCAGTTTGATGATTACAGTGACGTTATGATCTATAGAAATATTTTACTTTCTGCTTTCTTTTCTTTCTCCATAACTAGTTTTAGAATTCTAGTTGCAACTAGTACTTTCCTCGTCATATTTGGGGAGCGACTCATCTCTGAACCCGACTCCGTCGCTTCCGCTCGCGGACTCGTCAAGCAATTTCCGTCGCAAAACATACATAGAGACATACAAACGTAAGTACGTATGAATACGGACGGTTTCGCCGCGTTGTGTGCGTTCTGCGTACGAATGCGTGTTTTGACACACATTGGTGGAAAGGGAAAATATTGGAGTTCTTTTTTTAAAATATTGAAGTGTTCTCGGTGTGATCGTATTTTGTTTTTGATTGGAAGTTTGTTTTGAATGACAACGGTTGACGAAAATTCCATTATGTATTTGATTGGCATGAGGTCAATCCCTTACATTTACCTTTTCGACTATCGTTACTGCTGATATAATGTCTTTGAGAACAGCCTCTTGTATAGATGAAATAGTTTGCGGTTACGGTATGGTCTCAGTTTTTAAGAGATTTTTTTAAAGCTTATTTAATTACCCATCCATGTTCAACAATACCAGTCAAGACAGCTTTAGTGTCAGTGTTATAATAGAGCCCAATACTGATGTATACCTCATTTCTCTTACTATTAGATTTTATGATATGCACCGTAATTGGAAAATTGTTGTTTTACAAGCAGTGCTTGAGCGCAATTCTCCAGTGATGTGCAAAGTAATATAGAAACTTATACCGTTCGTAACCTTTATTTATAATTCCTACAATCACGTATATCAATAGTATTTTATTAGCCCTCTTTTCCCATTTCCTAACTTGGGTAAGGCTGTTGCTTCCATCACATAGTTTCTTTAAACGTCCGACCCGATATGGTTCTTAGGACCAAGTGAAATCACTATTCAATTCATGCTTTGGAATACCGTTGGCTAGTAAACATGCTTGCTCTTACAACTAGGTACTAACCATTCAATACAAAAATATCCCCAAGAAAGGCGCAAGGTGAATTTCTTCAGATTCATCGGTGAAGATTCAGCAAAGATTTAAATAGCTCGTTATTGGGTACCGATTACTTAATAGTTTATATATAGGTGTGGTTGTGTGGTGTCGGGTCATTTACATACCTGTGTAAACATTTGAAAGATCATATAATGTAAGAACCATATTCCAAATCAGCTTAAAGGACCTCTGCTTGATTCGGTCATCATGACAACGGAAAAATCGGCGATTAATATTAATAAGCAACAATCTATACCTAATTGACAATTTGATGCTCCGAGTTGAAGTAGAGTTGGAGGTCATGACTTGGAACCTAATTGGACTCTTAAAGCATATAGGGCTTTAATAATAAAAATCACGACACTGTTTAGTAAGTGCTTAGCACATTTATATTCAAATTGTTGAAAGAGAAATCAAATAAAGAATCTACAAATAACTTAAAAAATATTGCCCTAAATTGAAGTGTGATGCTGTCTCTAGCTGAAGCATGAATTGATTCACACATACAGGATCTAAGAAAACAAATGAGAATCTTTGTGAGAATATTATTCAAATCTCGATTAAATAAATACGTCTGTAATTAAATATGTTTTAATTAAAGAATTAACCTTGTTATTCTTATATCATAGAGCATAATTTATTTAATCTGGTTTTGTAAGCAAATTAATTGTTATAACAACACATTATAATTAATCATTGCGTAAGTAAATCGTTAAATCCTGCCAAAACTATTGAGAATGGCATCTGAAACAATAATTTATAAAAAAACTTAGCCGGCTAAACGACAATATTTTTTTACAACGAAAACTCACGTTAATAATTAAAACATACATTACCTGAAAAACTGCAGTCAATGAACACAAACAATATTCACCAGTTTAAAAATCCCACTGAGAAACACACAACAAAACAATAACTGAAAAATGCGTTTTATTAAAACCACTTTTGCTTGCACTTGGTAAATTAACACAAGAAATCTATTATTTGAGTCATACGCTTTTTAAATCGTTTCCAATTTCAATTTTTTAATGCGTTCCGTATTGTTTACATTTGATACGTAAATCGTAAGTGTAGAGACGGCGCGCGCGTGCGGCCCCTCTGCATGAACGTTCGGAACTGGCGTAGCAGCAATATACCTACTTGAAGCGATGAAAATTGTACCTACTGTGGAAAATGCTTTCGTTATGTCCATAGACACGCTGCGTTTAGGAGTTAGGATTCTTTTTGCTGGAACTCCTTGTTTCGAGAAGAGTAATGATCATTATATGTTGGGTTTTGTGTGCGTTGTTAATGACTGCGTGTCTGCTTTTATGATCTGACAGCTAACTGAACCGCGTCTTTATGGAGCATCGTATGATTCATCAAAGATACTTGAATTTAATTAAACTCTGCAATATATGGTGACGATACTTTAATATTACAGTTTTAGTGCCCTATTAAATTTTAGTTTTTACCATTTTGTTTTATAGTTTTAATCTCTGCTTTTATTTTCGTGACGAAAGCTCGTTTATGAGTACGAGCTTTGATTGTATTATTATCGAAGTTTAATAATCCGTGTAATAAGTCTTTATTCACGGTTTACGTTTACGAGTAACTTTATTATCATAGAAAAAGATAGAAAATCTATGAAAACAATACATAAGGGCTAATTGGACTACTTTAAATTAAGTTACTGTCACAACTAGATATAGTTTTATTGAGTTAAACTTTAATTTAATAGTCTAAAAGGTTTTACAATCATTAAATTTCAGCTCAGTATTTGAATAAGTAACCTTTGTTTTCAGCATAAATCACTTTATTTAAAAAACTATGAACATTGCCTAAGCCTTTTTCTTTCACAGCATTTTATACTTTTAATCATTCTAGCCCATCTAAATGTGGTCTTAACTGGATTCATTACATCGTACCAACTTAAACTTAAGTACCTACGTATTTCGGCGGTATTGTTGTAGTCTGGCAAGAATAGGGGCTTTTACAAGGTTTCTTTGAAGAAACTCTACCCGTCTAAGTTAAGTAGGTACCTATCAGCTGATAGCAACGTGTCAGCCACAAATGAGGCTTCGATACAAAGGAAAATTACGTTTCAAGAAATTTAATAGAGTAACAAGTAGGTTATCATTCTGTTGAGTCGTGGTTTGCGTTGATTGTATGCAGTGTGGAAAATGTATGCGTTCACTGCTCTAAGGGAAAGGGGAAAAGGAAAGTTACACGCGTTGGAAAGTCTAACTCTTTAAGGAAAATACCTAAGCCTTGAGCTGGATATAGATAAAGTTTACACAATGTATGTCTTGAGGAAATGAAAGTAAGATTCTTTACGAAATGGCTTTCTATCAGAGATTGCGTGTGTCATATGTTTAAAGTGTTGGGAATTATCAAAATGATATTTAGGAAGCGCATATCAATCTTATCATTTTTAACCCCCACCGGAAAAAGATGGGTGTTATAAGTTTCAAGTGTGTTGCTGTGTATCTGTGTGTCTGTGTGTCTGTCTGTGGCATCATAGCGCCTAAACGGGTGAACCGATTTCGATTTAGTTTTTTTTGTTTGAAAGTTAATTTTGTCGAGAGTGTTCTTAGCTATGTTTGAATAAAATCTGTTCAGCCGTTCAAAAGTTATGGACATTTTACTGTTTGAATCGGGGTGTTTTTAACCCCCGCCGGGAAAAGAGGGGTGTTATAAGTTTCACGTGTGTTGCTGTGAATCTGTGTGTCTGTCTGTGGCATCATAGCGCCTAAACGGATGAACAGATTTCAATTTAGTTTTTTTGTTTGAATGATAATTTTGTCGAGAGTGTTCTTAGCTATGTTTGAATAAAATCGGTTCAGCCTTTCAAAAGTTATGGGCATTTTACTGTTTGAATCGGGGTGTTTTCGCAAGATAAATGCGTCGGGGTTTTTTTAAATTGTGAAATTTTACTTGTCGCAAGATAAATGTGTCGGGGGTTTTTTAAATTTTGAAATTTTACTTGTCGCAAGATAAATGTGTCGGGGGTTTTAAAAAATTTGAAATTTTACTTGTCGCAAGATAAATGTGTCGGGGGTTTTTTAAATTGTGAAATTTTACTTGTAACACTTAGAACTTTTTGACAATAGTTATAAATAATAGATTGTCACTTGTCTAGGGCCTGAAGGCCAATTCTTGTTCTTTATAAACATTCAACTTTTAGGCACAATATCATCTCGGAGACAATCAATGTCAAAACTTATTAGAGCTGGTGTTCTTGACAGATTGTGACTACGTTAAAATATGAAAATTTTCTCCTATGTTATTTGATGTTTTTGACATTAATTAAAAAGGTTCATTAAGGGGTTTCATCGATGCAATAGACGATAAATGAAAGAAAACAATAACGTTCAGCAAAAGTTAATTCAAATTCTGTGTCTTTTCTTAAAGCACCAAAGAATAAGTCAAGGAAAACGTAGGATTTGCTCATTTCCGCAGTATAATACAACGCAAGGGAGAGTCTGGCATGAGGGCATCGAACGAGTCGCTTGCCAAAAGACAGTTTAATGTTTTGACTAACATGGTACTAGGCATTGTTATAAACTATTTAGGGGCACTTTATTTATGGCCAGCAAGTGCAGCAGCCTTTTATTATGGTCCGACAACATAACTAATGCCTTTTCGATGGTAATTGCTAAGCCGCTACAACTTTTAATGCTGTTAAGTGCATAAGTCGTAAGCAAAGTGGTCTTATAAATCTTAATTAAATTGTGTTTTTGTATAAATAAAGGCCATTCAAGAATTATCATGTTTGTACAATACTTTTCGAAGGGATATGCAGAGGGGTGTAGCACATCGGGTTTTTTTTCTAACATTTTTTTTGTAGAAACCACATTATCCAAGCTACAATCCCATCTCACTATTCCTAAACCACTGCAACTCCTGAAAGCCAGAATCAACAGTGGCAACCACCGGAAAAGCGCCGAGGCAATGAAGCTCGACGAAGTCCCGGAAAATGAATTTAACTGTCTTGGATCCCGCAACGAAATTAATCAGAAAAGAATAATGGAGGAGTAGGAAAAAAAAAATTAAATTTCCACTTCCCTCCATATCAAGCAGGAGACAGAACAAACAAGGCCAATAGGCACAAAGGGTTGTTTACAACTGGGATAAGCCCAGTAGCCTAGCACCACGGATACAAATTAGGATTAATATTAATGGGTCCTAACATTGTGAGCTGTTATATTTGATTCCAATAATAGGTATGACAAGAACGCTTGAACGCACGGAAATTTGTTCTAGTTTCTACAAGGTCCGTATAGTAAACAACTCCGTATGCAGCCTGTACATTATTCAACATAATATTACGCTCATTCTGCCATAAAATACACTGCCATAAGATATGATGTGCAGATTGTACATATTCGCAGTCAGATGTAGAATACTGACATAAAGGCGAGGCAATGAGCAAAAGGAAAATAATTTACTTTTAAAGTTACCTTACCCTGTTAGAAATTGGGCAACTTACTGATCCACTTCCAGCCACATGCTGGGCCTGCAGTCTCGACATAGCTAACGATCGTTACGCTAGCTAACATTCGTTAACTCTTACCACAAAATAGTAAGTATACAGAAGGGCCACTCCCACCGTTTGGAAAATTGACAGCTAAACTTGACAGATTCACTAGGGTTGCTACTATATTGATTCCGAATTAAAAAAAAAGGGTAGGTTGCCCAAGTTACAAACATAAATACATAGATTCGTCTAAACATACATCATATCATGCTTACATGCCTTAGAGGGTAGACAGGGCATCAAATATCCATTTAATATCACGAACACTACAACCCTAGTGAATCTGTCAAGTTTAGCTGTCAATTTTCCAAACGGCGGGAGTGGCCCTTCTGTATACTTACTATTTTGTGGTAAGAGTTAACGAATGTTACTTAACGTAACGATCGTTAGCTATGTCGAGACTGCAGGCCCTGGCCAGCCGCACGCGAACGGATGGAAAGAATTGGTGAAGGTGTCGGCCCTTGATGGAATTATCCCACCTACATTGCCATTCGCATAAAAGATTCGGATTATCCAAGCTAGTAATCGAACCAGTACCCAAGATCACAGCCAATCAAGGAGGCTGCCACAAATACCATGGTAATAAATGTAAATAATGTCTACACTGCAGTTATTCCCAACACCCAGTGCCAGTCCCAGTGTTTTAAATTATTCATAATAATTACTTAACAATTATGATTGTTTAAGAATCTTATCTGCACGCTCGTGTTCGCTTACGGTATTGACGTGAGTTGGTTACGGTAGCGGTAACAGTGTTTAAATGGAAGTAAAGATTATATCGTGTGATCCGTGGATCCTTCTATCGTGATAGAAGGTAGAATGAGACTTTTCATGCGAGACAAAATACTAAAGGTAAGATGAGCTCATTCCGTAGTAAAAATTTCAGCCAGTCGAAAATGTTAAGGAGTTCACTTGTTGTTTTTAAACGTTGCCCCACTCTAGGAATTTCTTCCTGTATCGTGGGTACGTTCAAACATTTAAACTCACATACATAAGCACCCAGACCCGGAACAACTGTAGGCCATATAAATATTTGTTCCGTGCGGGAATCAAACCTGCAACACGTAGCGTAGCAGCCGCTCGCTCAACCACTGCGCCAACCGTGTCGGCACCAGTTATGTGAACTGTACAAAAACTGTTTTTTTCAGGTGACGTGCAAATCAATTATACAGTCCACCTGTTCACACCCTAACACGCGGTATCGGTGACGAGTTGACGTCAATCGTCCCCCCGACGACGTAGCAAAGTGAAATGAGGGTCAGAAAGTCATCTTAGGGAAGTGTTTGATGTTATGTTCCCCATGCGGCCTTGTCTGGTTTCTCGTACGTGGGACAAGGCCGTAATGATACCTTACCTTAACCTATGTTCGGATAGCGTCATCAATTGCGCACCTCTAAGATATTTTAATGCATAATAAGTAAGTACGCATTTATGACGCTATCGGTACTTTACTTTATAAACTTGTACTCGTCAATCAAAGAAATCTTTTCCAATTGCAGTGACCCAAATACATTATTGTGTCTGCCTTTCGTATAGTGAATATATATATATATATGTGTGACCTTGAATCCTGAACTTGCACTCCATTATTGTAAGTCCCATAGTTTAGTTCACGTATCTAACAGAGTCCATAAGGACGTTCTTTAGGTCTCTGATCCCAGTGTACTTAAATCATTTATAAGCCTTAGCTAAAATTATCAAATAGAGCTCCAGCATTATAACCTCACCCTCAAAACCACCTTACACGAGCTTTGTAGGCGCACATTTGTTTAAATTATTAATAATTAATTATAAAAGCATCAAGAGATCTCTCTGTGAAATGTAAATAACCTGTCACCCTCGCATGCATACGAGAGCTGAGGAGTTCTCGCTATGAAAATTAAATTACCGAGTCGTGTGGCTTTACTGACGCGGGGCGCAGAGATAGGTATAACCCAAGCTTTAGTGGAAATGTACGAGTCTCTTCTTGCTTAAAGTAGATACTTATTTTTTCACTGAAATGGAACCCTTTCTGATCATGTCTCTCTTTTACTTGCAGAGAGTCGCCGAAAATATGCCCAAGTGAGGAAGCATAGAGCGACAAACCGTCAGAAAATTCTGTGACGGAATTTCCGCGTGCTTTTGTTAGCTATAAAAATTACGTGATGTTATTCTGACCTAGCAGTTGTGGTCCAGTGGTAACGGCAGCGACTTACCAGTTGTAAGGCGTGGGTTCGAACCCAGGCAGTTGTTTTTTAACCCCCGCCGGAAAAAGAGGGGTGTTATAAGTTTCACGTGTGTTGCTGTGTATCCGTGTATCTGTGTATCTGTGTATCTGTGTGTCTGTCTGTGGCATCATAGTGCCTAAACGGATGAACCGATTTCAAATTAGTTTTTTTTGTTTGAAAGGTAAATTTGTCGAGAGTGTTCTTAGCTATGTTTGAATAAAATCGGTTCAGCCGTTCAAAAGTTATGGGGATTTTACTGTTTGAATCGGGGTGTTTTCGCAAGATAAATGTGTCGGGGGTTTTTTAAATTGTGAAATTTTACTTGTACTTTGTGTAAATTATTTCATCGCCACTGCTCTCAAAACGGTGAAGGACAACATCGTTAGGCAACCGGCTTATCCTAGAATCCAAAATTCGAAGTCATGTGACATCCACCAACCCGCACTGGGCCCGTGTGGTGGAAGATGGCCCATTCCCTCTCAAAGAGAGGGGGCCTGTGTCCCAGCAGTGGGCTATTTTTTTTAATGCTTCGCGGTAGCGATTGGTAAAATGTGAAAAATGTATATGATTGTCAATCGCTACTGAAAATTCACGTGATCAATCACATATAGTTTGTCATTTCGACCAATGCCATCGCTGGCGTCAAATGACGCTTGTCCAGAGTCTCAAAAGTCACAAGAGGTAGTCTTTAGTTTCTAGAATGTAAATGAATCATTTACATGCACGTCTATGCGACAAATTAATATTTATTTATTTTAGACTGTTTTTGTCTATTGACGTGATAATCTCCTAATAGAATACATTCGAGAATACCCTGTGAAGTATAAGCCGGCCAACATTGAGGCAAAGGTCAATGTTGTTGACTCAAGTATTATCGCAAGAGTTTTGGAAAGAAGTGTCTATACAAACACCTAAGTAAACTAAATATTTATGTAGGACACAATATGAATTACAAAAAAACAAAACTCTAATGTACCTATCTTATCTCGGCCGCCCTGTTCACCTAGGCGAATCAATTGTATTTTAATCGAGAAATTTTTCCTTTCTTTCCGATTCCAAGGTTAAGGGCATTAAAAGTAGCCATCTTTTTTCGTTCCCTTTTTAGAATCAATTTAAAAAGCAATTAATTGGTTTCAAAAGTCCATTTTGCTTTAGCAGTAGTTAAGGAGAATTATATTACAATGATATTAGATTTTGTGAATATCGTTTAGAATTAAAATGGTTTCTTGTAGACTGTATTGTTGCGTTGCGATGGAAGGCCTCTCACCAGATGGATCGATGACCTGGTGAAGGTTGCAGGGATCCGCTGGATGCCGGATACACGGGACCGGTCAATGTGGACGCTTGGGGAGGCCTATATACATCTTTTTTTTTTTTATTGTTATAAAAAACGTTGCCCCACACTAGGAATTTCTTCCTGTATCGTGAGTGCGTTTACAAACATATAAACTCACATACACAAACACCCAGAGCCGGAACAACTATCTGTAGGTCATACAAATATTTGTTCCATGCGGGAATCGAACCCGCGACACGCAGCGCAGCAGTCAATCGCTCAACCACTGCGCCAACCGTGCGCCCATTAGTGGACGTCTTTCGGCTGAATGATGATGATGATGATGAAGAGACAGTATTGTTAATAAAATTTTGGATACTGTAATTATTTAATATGGAGTTAAATCATTTGTGATAAGGTTAATCTTTTATGAAATTATTCATGTATTTTATACCCATTGGATCTAATGTTACAAACCATTATAATATTGTATTTGATTATTTCGGTCACAAAAGTAAATTACAACAAGGTTTATTACGGGTTTTATTCCAAAAAAAACCCTTTACTTGAGGTAAAATTTTAAGCAGACCCTTATAATAGGCGTCCCTTGGGGTTGATTATATTCTTCAGGGGTGCCCTTTGACAAAACTAAATTATGTTAGGTAGGTAAGTAGGTACCTCATTGTATCTCTAGATATACAATATAGCAATCGTTTACAATTTACATTATTTGAAAAGAGTTATGAATATTAATGTGGTTGAATGGACCGGGAGAGAGAGGTCTAAAGTAAATACGGTTAAAAGGGGAGTTAGTGATATCGTGACAGTTGACAGGACATAACGGAAGAAGTAAAGAGTAAACAGTGACAAGGGCCGGCACATAATGCACAGACAGATAAAATCTCTAACTGAACTCACACTCGAAATAACTGAGTCGGTATTTTTATTTTAACGAGTACTTTGTACCTATACCAACAGCTAAATATGTATGGGAACATACCGGCATTCATTACCTACCACCTACAACGCCATATACGTAGAAATTGCAATGATTACGAAATAATTGCACGATTATCGCTGGCTGCAAATTGGTCATTATCACTTTTAGTTCCCGTTTTCTACATGTTCTGCAGGTTTTTGTCCGTTGTATCTAAGAGTGTGCTCATTATATCATTATCTGCCAATGGACAGGCTATAAGGAATTCCTAACCATTGCCATTACATCCTGGATATGGAGTGTGGTCATTATAAACAATACACTTTATTAGCACTGAATTAGGTTGGACACAAATTTGTAACATGCCAGATGAACAATGGGACAAACTTGTGACCTAGAAGGTACGTGCGTAACATGCGTAGTCGTGACAGGCCCGCGACTAAAATGTTTGATAATATTTCGCATGAACTAAGTTCGTAAGAACGGCATCAAACATATTGATGTCTAATAGTAGTCCTAATTTAATTAACGCGATAATCGCTTTGTTTCCCCTTATTTTTTTATTGCTATCGAGTGCTGCACAACAGGTTATTCACATGTTTTCCGTGGTATCGGTTAGGACCAATGCCACGCAAACTGCGTACCTGGATCCGCAGTCACTCGCGTCGTTAAACGCGCGATAATCGCGTAGTCGCGTTGTATTATGTCAACGCCTTATACAGATAGAAGTGGAAGAAGAATAGACTTTTGCCCTGCAGTGGGACAATACAGACTTGTCATTTTATTTGAATTCTATACATTTTGGTCATTTTTAGAAACGTTATAGCTGATAGAATTCTTTTTTTTGGAGAGCCACAGACACGGTCAAGAATATCTAAGATTATTGAATTTGCTTGGAGCTATTATTACGCCTGGAGCTATTATTTACAATTCAGGATTCACCTAAGGGCGATGGAACGTAGCGTGCTAAGTGAGTTAACCCTCCAACAATCAAAGGCGTCACAGATATGCGCGTATATGCTTATTCGCCCCAGTTGGGTTCGTAAACTTCCCTACATAGGCAGGCACGTAGGTATAAGTGTGAAAGTTTAGCATATACACATAATATAGGGAATCTTCTCAGGCAGTTGGCATTAGTTACACTTGTATCCATTGTAACGTTACGTTTAGCACAGGTTGCTAAATGTAAACCACGTTAATAAAAGTAATTATTAAATAAAATTTAAAAAAAACTTAATTCAAAAATTCAAAAAACCCGACTGCTTCAAAAGCGAACTAAAAAGTCGTAAACAAGGAAAAAATCATGCTGAGCAGTTGGAGGATACATATTCGCGGGCTGGCTGACCAAAATCTGGTGTATCCTCCGCCTGCACAGCATGATTTTTTCCTTGTTTACGACTTTTTAGTTCGCTTTTGAAGCAGTCGGGTTTTTTGAATTTTTGAATTAAGTTTTTTTATTTATAACTTTTTAGTTAGTTTTTTTCGAATAAGATACATTTAAACATATAAGTGTTATATATTTTTGAAATCACCTCTTAAAACCCTTTATTTTGATACCCCACACGATGGGATTGGAAGAAAAAAAAAATTTGGGCCCCCACAATATGGCACCCAAAATCCGCCATTTTTCTATAATCCAATTTTAATGTAGCCTATGACACTCGCAGGGTTAAGACGCATAGATTGACGTATGAATCATCAAAATCGGCCAACGCGTTTGGTCTCTGGAACGCCACATAGGAACAAACATACATACATACATACATACATACATACATACATACATACTTACATACATACATACATACATACATACATACATACATACATACATAGACTGATAAACACATTACCCTCCTTCGGCAGTCGGGTAAAAAAGGATAAAGATAATTACAATACTAAGGGCTGGCTTCACACGATGTTGGTTGCTTGTGGACGACAGCTAAGCAGGCAATTGACGGTCAGGAACTGTTCAAGGAATTCTTCTTCATGGAAAGCTCGAGGTAGGCAAGTGGTGAGCAGGCACCACGACGGACAAGCAGGCAAAATGGGCAGGTAGCCAGATAAGCCGGTTGTTAAGTAGAATAGGAAGGCAAGTATCAGTAGAGCTAGGCTGTGGCGTTTCAGGCAGACGGTCAAGTAGGCTGATTCAGAATCTGTGCCGGCTGCTGGCGGGCGCGCTGTGGCCGTGCGCGTCGCTATAGAATTGTCTGATGCAGCTCTTGCACCACGTACCGGACGGGCACTACGATTTCATTTAGCAGTAAAAGTACACTTAGTCCAAATGTTATATATTAATAGTTTTTCTAGAGATTTTAATCACATTCACATACTGAATACATTGAGATAATAATGTAATGACTGATTAGAGAGTTTAGAGAGTTTGCCGACTAGAAAATACTCTTGGTAATCCTAAGTAGGAAACCAGTCTTTGCACGTTCCGACCAGATTCATAACTAAAAAGCTGACGCCCGTTTTTCCTACTTCTGTCATCTATTTTAAATTTCAAATTTAAATCTCAATTAAGAAATCAAGACCAGAACGAATACAAGTAAAATTTCAAAATTTAAAAAACCCCCGACACTTTTATCTTGCGAAAACACCCCGATTCAAACAGTAAAACGCCCATAAATTTTGAACGGCTGAACCGATTTTATTAACCCCCGCCGGAAAAAGAAGGGGTGTTATTCAAACATAGCTAAGAACACTCTCGACATAATCACCTTTCAAACAAAAAACTAAATTAAAATCGGTTCACCCGTTTAGGCGCTATGATGCCACAGACAGACACACAGATACACAGATACACAGCAACACACGTCAAATTTATAACACGCCTCTTTTTCCGGCGGGGGTTAAAAAAACGGTTTACAGGGTCAAAACGGCAGTCTGCTGCTGCCCTTATAATAATGTAAAACTACCTTAAGAAAGGTCTAGTCCTATGTTACGTCTATGGTTTAAGAAAATACAAGTAAAATTTCACAATTTAAAAAACCCCCGACACATTTATCTTGCGAAAACACCCCGATTCAAACAGTAAAATGTCCCATAACTTTGAACGGCTGAACCGATTTTATTCTAACATAGCTAAGAACACTTTCGACAAAATTACCTTTCAAACAAAAAAAACTAAATCGAAATCGGTTCATTCGTTTAGGCGCTATGATGCCACAGACAGACACACAGATACACAGATACATAGATACACAGATACACAGCAACACACGTGAAACTTATAACACCCCTCTTTTTCCGGCGGGGGTTAAAAATAGACAGACAGACGTCAGATCTGATGAACATGTCAAAGTATAAAATATTCCAAGATTTTACTAATTAGCAATAAAAAATAAATTAAAGATATTAAATTAATCAGAGATAACTAAAAATATGCTTTCAGGTGATAACAATACAAAGAATACATAATAATGAGTTACATGAGATAATACAATATCAAAAGATATGAAGGTGTAGTCTGTATAGTGTGTTATAAAACGTAAGTAAACTAAAAGATGTGGAATGAACACCACACCGTCCCTACACACTGCAAAATACACCTTATACAGATACACCACAAACACATAATATCTGTTTTATTTTTAATTATTAAAGGCTAAAATAGAGAGGGAAATATGGAAATCGATTGTCAAGAACAAAAAAGTACTTTCTTTATGAAGTTATGCCCATTTTCACTTACATTAAGAAACACCTAAATACATTCCTCTATTAGATTTTCAACTCTTGGTACTGAATCGAGCATTTAATCTATCACAAGTATTGTATATTATACGTATATTCCACCAAAAGCATTTTCATGTAAAAAAAATCCAAGACGAGACCATATGGCTCACACTGTCAAAAAGATATCAAATCTCATGTAGAGCCAAGCTTCTAACTCTATACGCCCTAACCCTACAAGCCCTAACTTCACAAACTCTACACCTTAGTCAAAATTTGTGGCTGGGCCGTTTCGCTACCATTACATGCCTCGTTACGAAGTCGCCACTTATGTTTCACGTATTTCGTATGCGCAACTCCTCGTCGCCATGTTTCGCTTAGACAAAAAATATTGTATACATTTTTCACCTTCTTCGGTGTCTTTCGTAGGTACCATTTTTTTGCGATATGGACACCGACTTCCAAAAGTTAAGTTATTTTTCACTTTGTAGTTTTTCATTTGGAAGTCGGTAGTATTTTTTTGCAAATAGTTTTTTATTTTTCCCTTTTTAGTTTTACCTACCTAATAGCAAGTTGTTTATTAAGGTCCCTATAACTCCAGAATAGATTAACCGAATATGAACTTGAAATGAAACTTGAACATAACCGGTGAAATGAGAGATCTGCGTACCCCTTTAGAGCGTACTGGCGTGATGTTATGTTATGAGATGGTATAAACAACAAACAGACATGCGATTGCAGCAATCCCGAGAGTTTTGCCGTTATTTATTGAAGAGTTCTGTTGTGTATCTCCGAAGTTCTTCATCAGACCTTCACCAAATTAAAATGGGACCAATTTCGAAACATACTCTTTCAAACAAAAAAATAATTTTCAAAATCGGTCCACAATTGGGTTGTTGAATTAAAAAAAAATGACGATTTATTTCGAAACTTTACATAACTTAAATTATATTGTCGTTTCAAAAAACTCTTAAATATTTTTTTTCAATTTATTATAAGCAATTGAAAATCGATAAAATTTTGAATAGAACCACGTGACTACAAACGGGCCACAATTGGTCGCCATGTTGGTGACGTCATAACGTTCAAGGAAATCATGATACTATAATGTCAACTACACGAAGATTGACTAAAAATATCCGAAAATTAGTGCAAAAATATTAATAAACAACAAATTTTATTTAGTCATGTGTGATAAAGGATTTATAAAGGCTAATGTCGACAATATACCCACCTGATGGACGAATTGGAAGTTTTGAGCTTAAATAAAGTAGTCGTAATAAATAATACGTGAGAGTGGACCGGTGTTAGATAATGTTGTTTACCAGGTACATTAGGAAACATAATTGTCATAATGTAATCGTTTTTACATATAGGTAGGTGATATCGGTGTAAAATAAAAAGTAAACAAACGTGATTGGCGCGAAACTTTGACTTTGGTTAACAAAAAACTTCATTAGATACCACTAAATATGATACACATACACATAAAATTTTTGGTAATTCCCATTATTTACATATCCCTTAATAGAGGAGCTCGTGGCTAAATAATAACAGCCGCACTGTTCGATCATCAAGGTTAAGCAACGCTTGACGAGGTCGGTCCGTGGATGGGTGACCATTTCAACATACCGTGTTTCCTCCGTGCCTTGGAAAGCACGTTAAGCCGTTGGTCCCGGCTGTCATTTGAAGATCTTTGACAGTCGTTACGGGTAGACAGAAGCTTGAGATCTGACACCAGTCTTGCCAAGGGGTACCGTGTTACCCAGTTACTGGGTTAAAGGCTAGGCAGATTGACAATATCCCTTAATAATATTGAACACTAATGTCTATATTATATATTTGCAAACACTAAAAAGTTTGTTGAACAGAAACGTAAAAATATTAACTTGGTACTTAGATTTTCGTTACACTAATTCTTCAGTAAATATCTCTTAAATACGTCGATCGATTCTCACAATTCAAACAGAAATGTTAGTTTTACGCCTATATCTGTCATTTAAGTATAAAATAATGAATATATCACTAAAAACATATTTACAAGTTACGTAATTATACAACAATGTCAACTTTGCTCGAAAGTTCCCTTAAAAAATTACTATTATCAGTCTTTAATGATCAAAGTAAGAATTTAATACGAATCTAATACAAAATTAGAACAAGATAACAACAGAGTTAACACTGTTGTTATCGTATTTATGTTTACTCATTTTTTTATTTCTATTCATAAAAAAAATGTTCTCGCCGTCACTTGCCACTAAGGTTTCATTGGTTCAGAGTCACCCAGTCGACACCGGCTATCGCTGAAAACCAGCGCTGTGGCTCTGTCTCGCACGCGAGTCCCAGCAATATGCTGAGTGGTGATCATTTTGCGTGGTTGTGACGCAACCACGCGTCACACTTTACTTTGTAATTATTGTATTTATTTTTATGGTATGCGTCGTGCTTGGCGCAAATAAACAATCTTTCTTACTTTTTTTCTTTCAGAAAATGACGTCAAATGCACAACGGCATCTATTGAATATGGAGTTCAATGGAATCCAAGTATCTGAATTTTACTTCCATAGATTAACAAAGGTGGATACAGACTTTGCGAGGCATGCGCCACGAACGACGCACAACGCACGCCCTTTGCTCGCAACGCACGCATTTTGCTTTGATTTGAGTGGTCGTAGCACATGCCTCACCACGAACATGAACGTCCACACCTTGCGAGACTGTATCCACCTTTATATGTATAGTTGATCGATAATACTCACAATCTTTTACGTAACCAATGGCAGTGATGTCCAAAATAAACAAGTACGAATGTACTGTATAACTCAAGGAGGAAAGAAAAGTAATTTGGCGGTTTCTTCGTTTACGTAAACAAAGCTCCCTTGTTCTCTCCCAATTACGTACGCCTGCGTTAATTACTACCCACAGAAAAGTTGACCTAGCTATTTCAATCTTGTTTATGAAGAAAGAGGGACATGTTATCAGGAGGAAAACTAAGTACTTACATAAAGTTGTTCCAAAGGCGAAAATAAAGGGTAATAAAAAGACGATTTAAATTTCGTCTAGCAGCTTTTATAAAAAACAACGACATACCTTGAAATATTTATTCACCATAGTATTATTTAAGAGGAAATGCGGTCGCAGACATCCGACTGAATATCCTAAGTAAAAAGTCGTGATTCGAGGATTGGCTCTCGCCTATTGCCTCCTCCAATCAATCAATCTGCCTAGCCTTTTCCCAACTATGTTGGAGTCGGCTTCCAGTCTAACCGGATTCAGCTGAGTACCAGTGTTTTACATGGAGCGACTGCCTATCTGACCAACACAACCCAGTAACTGGG
This sequence comes from Orthosia gothica, assembly GCA_949775005.1. Classification (NCBI taxonomy): domain Eukaryota; kingdom Metazoa; phylum Arthropoda; class Insecta; order Lepidoptera; family Noctuidae; genus Orthosia; species Orthosia gothica. Next base: position 17,090,684 of record OX459066.1, on the reverse strand, counting down.
TAATAGCATACCCTTGGCTAGACTGGTGCCAGAAGTCAAGCTTCTGACTACTCGTAACGACTGTCAAAGAAGTTCAAATGACAGCCGCGACCAACGGCTTGACGTGCTTTTCGAGGCACGGAGGAAACTCCGTATGTTGAAAATGTACAAGTTGTTGTTGTATGTTTTTTGTTGCCTCCTCCAATATTGGACCAATTTAAAATATATTCCATAAACTGAGAAAGAAAGATTAATACTATGTCCCTATGTTCCTTTTTGACGATACATTATCTTTAGAAGCCCTAGAACCCTCAAAAAAATACTCAAATTGCATTGTCAACAGAGGCCTAGGGTACAAAATCAAAAAATATAAATGAACAAGTAAAATTTCACAATTTAAAAAACCCCCGACACATTTGTCTTGCGAAAACACCCCAATTCAAACAGTAAAATGCCCATAACTTTTGAAAGGCTGAACCGATTTTATTCAAACATAACTAAGAACACTCTCGACAAAATTACCTTTCAAACAAAAAAAAACTAAATTGAAATCGGTTCATCCGTTTAGGCGCTATGATGCCACAGACAGACACACAGATACACTGATACACAGATACACAGATACACAGCAACACACGTGAAACTTATAACACCCCTCTTTTTCCGGCGGGGGTTAAAAATGAAAAACATAGGGGCATAGTATATATTGTTTTTTCCCAGTTTATGGGATATCTTTTAAATTGGTCCAATATTGGAGGAGACCAGTAAAATTTCACAATTTAAAAAACCCCCGACACATTTATCTTGCGAAAACACCCCGATTCAAACAGTAAAATGCCCATAACTTTTGAACGGCTGAACCGATTTTATTCAAACATAGCTAAGAACACTCTCGACAAAATTACCTTTCAAACAAAAAAAATTAAACCGAAATCGGTTCATCCGTTTAGGCGCTATGATGCCACAGACAGACACACAGATACACAGATACACAGCAACACACGTGAAACTTATAACACCCCTCTTTTTCCGGCGGGGGTTAAAAATAGGTGAGAACCAAACGTCTAATTATGACTTTTCACTAAGGAAATTCAGTAGGCGCTCTCTGCCCACATTTCTTCTTAAGTTCTTGTCTTCTCTGACGCCTACACAGTTAATCTCTACGAAGACGATGACTCATCGTTTCGTGTGTTTTGCACGTATCCCTCAGATCTAACTGAGGCAGAATCATCAAAACCTCTGCATGTGCTGCAGGCAAAACCTGATGTTAAAATCAAGTCAGTTAATAAACCAAAACATTAAGCAAATGTAATTCAAATGTCAATATTACTTGTACCTTATAACGATTAACACCAATAAACACGTAATGGCTTAATTGCAAGCGAACAAACCAACGGAATACCATTAGGGAGAAGTTTGTAAATTGATCAAAACTTCAACATTCGCATTACGAAATGAAACGATGTTTGGCTTTTGTTCCACTGTTTGGTGCCCATTTCCACAATAATAAGGGGAAAGTTCTTGATGTTAACAGCGTTGAGAAGTACCGGCTAAGTGACTTTTGTGAAAGCTTAACTTCAGTCCAAGTAATTTCAAGAGAAAATGTTTCGTGTGAATTTTCTAAAACTCTAGGCATTTTCTAATGAGTTACTATCTCTAAAAACTCCATTTAGACACTGAGATGATCTGATTATAAGTCCTAAAGTATCCTTTCGCAGGTCTGTTGAGAGAAAGAATCTCAGTAATCCCCGGTTGTAGCAGGATGTAATAAATGGGGGCTACCTACCGCGTTTAAATTTTCCACTACGAGTAGGGGCGCTGGTGTAGACTTCAAAATGTAAAATGTATTAGCTTTTTGGCTTTCAGCGCGAGCTTATATAAAATTTTCTGATTTTTGTGAATATTTTCCAAATATTGTTGTAAGGGATTTAATAATCACTGCTATCATAAATTTTTATGTTTCGGAAAATTTTATCCTCCTTTTTTTAAAAAAAAAGGGGTTGCACAAAACTGCGTCAACGAAAGCCGACTAAAACGAATCTGAAAATACACGAATAATATTAATGCTATCATTAAGCATAGTGTTTGAAATATATAGTATAAGTAAAACAACCAATTTACAAAGTTGAGTCCAGAAGATAGATGAACCTATTACTTTTGGTTGGGTTACCCTTTTTAAACTCAATTGTTTTCTACTGTTCAATGATGTCTGTCCTTAAAAACATTCTCATGCATGTGTGTTTTTATTACTTATTAAACTACTATACTTAAATACTTCATTACCTATCATTTACATATCAATACAGAGCCACTATTAAGTAGTTGGCTAACTTAGACCTAGGACAAGTTATCACGTATCAACTTTGCTCAACAATTCTTTAAGTAATAGGAAAAGTTTTATTACTTTAGAAGTTAGTAACAAAAATATTTAACGCTAAAACTTACTAAATGGAAACTTTAGGCCATAAACGGTTAAAGAACATTGTCCTTAGAGAAAGCTTGATCCATTAATTAAAGTAAAAGCACTTGTAAAACTAACTTGAAAGATAACCGTCTTGATGGTCTGTGTAAATCTTAGTTTATTATAAAAGTATTTTTGCTGTGCTATAATAATATATTCAAACCCGAAAGAACTCAAATCATAGCAATATGTACAGCATTGAGCTAAATCTTCTCTTAAAGATTTTTCCAAGTCAAATTAGTGACAAAGGTCGAGCAACGAATGATTGTCATATAAGCCACTTTGCATGTTAACTAGCATCCATCATCGGGATCTAGAAATCTACTAGATCGCGATACTTATCCTTTCTGCTATTGATAGTAAGGACAATCAATAGCAGAAAGGATAAGTATCGCGATCTAGTAGATTTTCAGCCGGAGGATAGTGTTTTTCACGGCGTTAACCCAAGGGGCTTACCGCCGTGAAAAACACTATCCTCCTCCTCCTTCCTACCACAGATTGTCACTTACAAGCAACGCACTGCTCAGTGCCATCACTAGGAACTTCATTATTCAGCATTCGTATGCCATTCAGTCACGAATTGTTACACTTGGTCTTAGGTACCTATTTCTCTATCGTTGAAATAACTCTAAATTATCATAATTCTTTTTCTTTTTTCTTTATAAAACGTTGCCCCACTCTAGGAATTTCTTCCTGTATCGTGGGTGCGTTTACAAACATATAACCTCACATACACAACACCCAGAGCTAATAACAGGTACACCTACGCTATATCACAATGTAGATAGGTAGTACTCGATAGTGACGGTCATAAGCGTCTGAGACACCTTTCCAAACTGATCCGATGGGTTTTCAAACAAACGGGTGACTTGTTTTTTTTTAATTATTATTATAATGAGGCTGTTATGTCCCAATGCAGGGCAAAGGCCTCCCTTCCCTCTTTCCATTTTTCCTGTCTCTTGCTACATCTGGCCAATCCGATGGCGTGACGAATTAGACGTCTATCTGAATAGACGTCTAATTCGTCATTCGTCTATCTGAATTAGACGTCTATTCAGATAGACGTCTAATTCGTCACGCCATCTCTTTCTGGGCCTACCGCGTCGTCGGTTCTTGATAAATATTAAATTGTATTTAATTTATTTAATTACATATATACTTGATATTGTCTTTATATATCACAACCGATCATTGTTTAGTGAGTTAGCTCACTAAACAACGATCGACTCTTTCTACAATTCGAAAACGATTCTTAATTTGTATTGGTGTTCAAATCCAGCTAGAACAGTTTTTCAGCCGGTCTGTATGCTGTAAAGTTCTCTTCATCAGGATTTTTTGGGTGGCTCAGAGGAGCTCCATAGAGATACATTCATTATTTGCGAGTTAAATAGCGTTTATTCCTATCAATTTTACTATCTTCACGTTAATTTAAAAACATAGGTGCCTAGATAATTGACTCTCTTGACAAATCCATTTGATCCTTATGCATGAAACTTAAAATTATATTCAGTCAATAATATTTGATAAAATATCCGTCTCTCATGCGACTTACTTACAAGTACATACGTCACAGTACCTATTATTTGTACACATGCTTTCATCCAATTACGGGCGAAAAACTCAATAACAATAGCACTAAACGACTAGGACACTACCGACTTTTACATGCCTGAAGAATACAAACCAATTACAAGTAAACCCTCAATAAAATTATTGACAAATACCATGATTGTCTGCTTTTTTCAATACACTTAATCATTCGTATTGAATTGCCAATACCGGGGGTCGGACCCCTGCACTGCGGAACCAAATTATCCTATTAACTACAGGAATGGAGTGATCAACGCGCGAAAATACTTCGCTTCCTCACTACACGGTTGCTAACAGGCAACCATTGTGCGGTAGGTTGCAATTAGCAACTGTAAATAGCGTTTTGTAAAGAAACTTTGTTGATTTTCAAATAATTATGTAGCGACGATGAGCAGCATTCATCTTCGTCTTCCTGCCCTTATCCCATGTTACTTGGGGTCGGCGCAACACGTTTTCTTCTTCCATACCATCTTATCACGCTATCACTGACTCCCTTTTCTTTCATATCACTTCTCATACAGTCCATCCATAATTTTTTGACCTTCCTCTCCATCCGTCCACATTTATGGTCATCACTCTTTTAATAACTTGCGTTTCATCCTTCCTCATCACATGTCGATACCAGGACAAACGGTTCCTTTCAACTTTTCTGTCACTGGCGTCACTTTCAAACTTCTTCTACCAGTCTCGTCACTCCGCCACATACGTCACTCCTCATTAATATCTCTGCTACATGGAATCTCTTTTCATCCATCTTTTTCACAGCCCAAAATTCTGATCCATACGGTAAGACAGGTACGGACTTGTAGATTTTCCCCTAACTTGATAATGTAAGTCTCAAGTTGTTCCAGTGACCTGTCACCAATTCATCCATCCTGAGTTGATCCCGTGCCTTACGTTTCGGTCTACCCCTACATCCCCTTGGACAAGCGATCCTGGGTACCACAAGTTGGAGCAGATCGGTATGGGCGTTCCAGTGAGAGCTATGGGCAAGGAACTAGAGAGACCGCCAAAGTCATAGAACAATTACACAACAAGTATTCAGTTTTGGATCTGCTCAATTTCAGGCCAACACTCTCCATTCTGTGCCACCACATCTCCAATCTGTTAACAAGGTTCGATCAATCGGAATAAGGAGTGGTATGCATTTATCTCAAAATCAGTTGAGATAGTGGTCAAGCGTAACCCTATTAATAAATATAATAAAATAAATATAGATGCCGTGACGGGGTCTATTTCCTGATAGTTATTACCCGGGATAAAGTGGCTACAAGTGAATAGGTTACTTCTAGGCAAACGCACTCCATCATCGACTATATTATCACTAATCATGAGGTGGGATAGGTTAGAGTCTAGCGCGAGCTCATCAATAATAAAAATACAAATCGATCAGTAGCATTAGTAAGTAACATTTACCTTCGATAGTAACATCCTAAGATACAAGCCTTATGTAGTTTTTATAGTTTTCACACAGTCCGTAAACCAACTCAGTTTTATAACGAGAGTTAACAACTTGCACATAAATTCTTTCAAAACACCCATTTACCTTTCAGCTCCACCATGACAAAGCACTCTGATCCCAATTACATTTGTATAAAATAGTTTAGCTTGCGAACTATTTATGAAACCCCTGTGTCCGGTCAGAAGTGTGCCGGCCACAACTTTACTGCGCCGCAGTTGCGGACAGGACAGGGCAAGACAACTTGCAGATAGCGGACCCTCGCTGCGGAATTCCGGAGCGGGATGCAATTGGTGTATGCCGCAATGGACAGGCTTATTGACTTTGTGGAACAGGCAGCAAATATGCAGATATTTGCTGTGTGTGGGAATTTGTCCGACGATAGTGATAGCAACCAACTTGTGATACCTTTTGCGACTATCTAACTCGACGCAAGAAATAAAGCAACCTAAAGTATATATAAAGCAGCAAAAAGTGGGTTAAACGGTAATATTGGTTCAAAAACACTGATACCAAATTCATTTGAAGAAACTGAATGCGTCATAATAATACTTTTGATTAGAGACGATATGAGGCAGCCACGTGTATCCACATACCTACTCTTCAAAGCACAGCCTCAGCGGGCACTAAGGAATACGATCAAGTATGGCAATCTTGAGTAATATATCCCTTGACACAAACCTCTATAAGCCAACAAAACCTCATAGCACAAATTCCACTAACTTACACCACACCCGATCAGAAATACAGGAGCCAACTTGGAAATGCCAAATGCAATCTCGAATTCTGTTCGCAGTATAAAATTATTTCAAGCAGTTTCATGAAAAGTCCAGGCTCGACCTATCAAATTCAATTAATCGTAGATTCGGAGATTTGTAGTACCTTGGTGGAACCTCGAGTGTAACAAATATGTTTGCAACTAGTAACGTTTAGCTATGAGAAATTAGCTTTTCTCAAGTAGTATTAATTTTGCACTCAATGCCAAATAAAGAAACTTATGAAAAGTTTTAATGTTAAATACTGAATTGGATGCGCACCCAGGTAATCCGTTGCTAACCCACTTGAATAAATAGGGTCATATAGATCCGTCTGACTTTAAATACGAGTGCGGGGCCCCTGTCCAAAATTGATGATGTGCCCCAAGTACCCATACACCTGCTACATTGAGGACTCAATGAACGCCACTGATGCTGTTATAAACGTAGCCAACTGGGTCCAAAAGGTGTAAAGAATAAATATCGAATCAAAAAAAGAAGATGAGATAAGATTAACACATCAGTGAGTTAAGTTACGGCTACTCAATATTAACGCAGTTATATTCTTGCCCTTATTCATTCTGTAGGTCGCACCACAGGTCTATGATTTGTGTTACTTCATTGGTTGGCTTTAAGCATAAAAATAGGTAAAATTCGTTGTCTATCACATTATGCAGTCGGTATAGTAGTATGTTTTATTGCACTCTCTATCTTAACGTTCCTCACGTCCAAATGATCCTTAAAAGTTTCTGTAGATTTATATTGTTCGGTAATAGTTATTGTTCTTTGATTTCAATAAAACAGGAGTTATTCTGTTGAAATAGTGTATTTTTACAGTTTCCAAAAATCAATAAAATATCTATTTAATTAATTGTTTTAATCCTAGGGATTACAAAAATAAGTATTCTTATTTATAACAATTTAAAAAAATATTTTAATTACATAGCTTCAATTGCATCACCCAAACTTTAAAATGTTATTCATACTTACGCAACTGAATATTAATGTTTAATTTTACTAAAAGAATATTTACAATGACGTTTATTACGTCTATAAATGGAAGACTTATAATTAAATTGACTATTATAAATGAATTAAAAGATAAGTCTTAAATTATGTCATGTTTAGAGATAGCTACCGATTAAGCCGTAATAAGTTTAGTACATGACAAACTAAACATATTAAAATAACTATTAGTGGACTCTTGAATACATTTATTTTTACAATTAACTTAATAAATACAATTCAAATAATAAAATTGACATATATTTCGGTTTAATTATAAATGTCACTTAATTAGGTAACTACTCTGAGAACCAAAATTTCAATTTGTTCATTATTAACAGATTTTCTAAATTGCTGCCGTGCTTATTATTAAGTGGCTCGTTACTCACAAAATTTGGTGATAGATATTAAAACACAATAAAAGCAAATCGCAAGTTATTTTAAAAATTACTGTATTCCGCCGCCAACCAGATTGAAGTCACCTAAATATATTGAGCATTTCGAATCAGCGAAATGCTCCTCATTGCCGCCATCGCGTAATATTCATTCTATGCAATGGGGTTCGTTTCTTCTGCCAGATGTAATATATAAAAAATACCATCTGAATATTAGCGACAAATTCAACAAATAATCTGTTACGTTACGTATGAATGTTGAACTCTTTGTATCGACGAAATATTCAAGGGAAACTAATATCACAAATAGGGCAGAAAATTTGCATAAAACTGAAGATGATTAATATGATGCAAACCAAAGAAAATACTCGTCAAAATTAATCTGGTAACACGATGTTTTGGCATTCCGGTCACCCTGACATAATATAAAAATATTGTAATACTACAGAAAAGATATTCGTATAACTTATACAAAGGAGACCAGTAAGATTGGCACAACATGTAGTCAAAATAAATAAATATAGATTCATCCTTTGCCTAGTATAAAGGGTTATAGCAGGTATTATATAAATAGTAAATCGAGTTAGTATCGTGCTATCTGCCTAGCTTTTTCCCTACTAAATTGGGTTCGGCTTCTAGTCTAACCAGATGCAACTGATCACCAGAATCACAATAATCATGGAAAAATCCTTACGCACTCTTCATTGGATATTGTAAGTGTTTTGATTTAGGACACACTCTCGGACTTATTGTAGCTTCTTATTTATTTAAAATTCCCGAGAGTTTCTTACAATTTTGCACCATTGAGCACACGAATAAAACTTATATCAATTTTATAATAGGTTCGTACGTAAGGCAAAAATAAGTACAAAAGTAATAGAATTATAGAACCAAAACTTGCTATTTATATTGTACTACTATTGAAATATATTAATAAGCAATGATCTACAAACAAAAACAAAATAATAATAATAAATATAATAGTTGAGACTTTAAAATATATTATAATTTATGCTATTTACAATCCATAGTGCTATTCAGAGCGTTGATAAAAATACTTCAGGTAATTTTGATTGCAAAACCATTTTTATAATCTGAGTTTCTCAATTTACCGACTCTGAAAATCACTATCAGTTGACAAGCAACTGGCAAGAACTAACAACTAAATATTTAATGGCAATAAACTTTCAACTGTCGTTGACTAACGTAGCAAAGTGAGAAAACAGTTCACTTGTCTTGATATACTTGCATGATGCAAACGCCATATTTTCTATAATATTAAGTAAAATAATGGTTACGTACTGAAATTGACGATTCTATAAACCTTTACGCATATACTGAAATCTAAATAAATATATAGGTTCTTGTGCCTCGCTATGATTGTGCTTAAGTTAGGTTAGTCGAGGCTGTAATTACAAATGGAGTGATACCAAATATGGATTCTGTACAGATAAATCTGGTGTTTGTTATACATGTTCTCGTACTAGTAAGGTTTTCTCCTGTATTCGTTAAGTCGCCTAATTTAGAAGTTATTGTCCCATCCAGAGAGGTCGTCTGGTGGGGGTTCGTCGCCATCGGCAGGATACTGGTCGAAGTTGTGGGTGTCGACCGGAGACTTCACTACAGGGGTGATAGGAGGTTCCAGTGAACGTGTTGCTAAGCCTTCCCAGTTGAAACCATCGAACCACCTGAAAAATTAAAAAGTTTAATCAGTAAGCTGGAAAAAAAATAATTACAGAATCGCTTTTCAAACCTGAAGGTTATTGAATCGTTTGATGAAAAAACGACTATGATGAAGAGATTCCTAGAAATTGGTCACTACTATGAACCTCAGCTTAGAGGAAAACGGCTTAAAAAGAAGAGGAGAAAAAAGATGAGGTAACATTTATTTCTGATAACAATTTCGTCGAACGCAGTTGCTGTTTAAAGAAATCATTATTAGGTAGGTGTTCAATATTAAAATGTACGTACTTGTGTTTCTGTATCTCCGTAATGCCACCTCGTTGGTAACCAAGTCGCTCTGCAGGGTTGTCTCTACACAACTTCTTAATAAGGTTAGCAGCATTCCTGGTGATGCAACGAGGGAACTCCACAGCATCAATACCCTTGAGGATCTTGTTGTAGGTTTTCATAGGATCGGTGCCCGTGAAAGGAGGTGATCCCGTCAAAAGCTCGAACATAAGAACACCTGGAAAGATACAAATTTAATGTTAGAAACGGTGATAGGTACGTTCCTGATTCGTGATTTACCGAAATGATGATAGTGCCCTTTAATGAACTGATGAAGCAGTAGATTATAGGGTAGCGAATCGCAAAATGTTTGAATAGTTAAATAATGGGTAAATAATCAAAATTTGATTCGGAAAGAGTCATATTTGCTTAAAGTTTAAAATAAATTAATAAACAAATGAAATCTGGGCAAGATATAGGAATATTGCCTAAGCAATTAAAGTTAAATCGTTCATTCTTACCTAAGGACCAATAGTCCGCACTAATATCATGACCTCGGTTCATGATAACTTCAGGAGCGACATACTCTGGCGTGCCGCAGAAGGTCCAGGTCTTGCGGCTAGCTTGCAGCTTCTTAGAGAAACCGAAGTCAACTAGTTTTACGTAGCCTTTTGAGTCTAGTAGTAAATTCTCTGGTTTGAGATCCCTAGAAACAATACAACAAAAATTATTAGCAGTTCATGGAAATTTATTAATAATAATGTTAGCAAATATGTCCAAGGTTTTCCTTGTAGTAATGCATAAATTGATATGTTTCATTCATTCTTACCTGTAAATAATATTCCGCGAATGGAGGTAATGGAAGGCTTCAACCACGCAAGCCGTGTAGAATCTAGTTGTGGCATCGTCAAATTGTCCTGAAATCGAAACAATATTTTAGCAAGGACGATTCAATAACATTTTTCATGATTAAGAAATATAACTCTTGTAATTACCTCGATCTCTCAAAATTGTCCACAACTCTCCTCCAAGGCAAGTCTCCATCAGCATGTACAAGTATTTACGATCTTTAAACGTCTTATACAACTTGACGATAAACTCGCAGTTCATCTCCGACATTATCTCTTTTTCTGACATGATATGCTGCTGTTGCCTTGTTTCAACGATCTGGGCCTTCTTCATCTGTTTCAAGGCAAAGGACCTGCTGGAATCGCTCTGGATCTGGACCAGTTCCACTCTGCCAAAGCCTCCAATACCCAAGGTCGCGATGATGCGAAGATCTGAGAGACGCAAATTGGCGAATTCCTCGTTTAATCTGGAAAAGTTGATGGTATATTAGAAATCTGACCTCGAACTCTATTTTTAACGGAGGTTGAACGAATTATAGCCTTTTGACAAAGAATGGCCTCTACCGCGGAACTCAGGAGGTGGTCATGGCCCAACAATGCTTTACTTGAAGTACAATCGCAACTTAATAAGTACAAAAACATACAGTTTTCGATAACCTTGATTTCTTTTAATAATTACTGTCAAGGAATTGGATACCAAGCTACTTTTTATCTCACATTCCTATAGCAAAACGGAACTTGATTGATATGAGTGACATCATTACATACACAAACTATTAAACCAGGGGACTCATTGATACCAATTATGGCAATATAAATACGTGTTGATTCTACATGAAAATGATAGCTGTGTGAAAAGAGGCAGACGCAATTTATTATAACAAAATCAATATTGCAAAAACTGTTTTCCTCGTAGTAATAAATATTGGCCCAAAATATCTGTTCATCTTCTCAATAATAACTTTTCCATGGAGTTAATTGATATATATTTTGTTTTTGCAGCAATTCCATTACTAAGTCATCCAGATGCGCTCGCGCCTATTGTTTTCTTTCGCACCTCACAATCTGTGCAACAAAAACGCGGGAAACGTAATTGTTATCGCTCAATGCTGTAGTAGACACATTTTCTACGTCAAAGAGGAAAGTTAATAACCGATTTGCTTCCACTTTTTAATTAAATTCGACATTGATGAGTAGAAAGTTTAGGAATTACTTCTTAATTTTTATAACTTACCGTTCTTTCAAATCCGTATTGTTTGCATCAAACAAGAAATAAAAATTATTATAGACGGTGAAATCAAGATACAAATCGTTATCGTTTCTAGTCATATTGCAGAACCTATTGTTTGAGAGTCAAAAAAAGATTAATAGCCACACAATGGCTTTATGATGCATCTGTGTGGTATCTTTTGAGATGTTATTGTAGTTGGCTTAGTTTCGGATTGGTGTGAACTTGACATAGGAAATTATTAATGGCTCCAAGGCATTAATGTCTTCTTAATTAATGTTTAAAAGTAAACACTCCATCAAAATACAATTAACATTGTTCGCCTTAATCATTACTGACTCGAGAAAAAAAACGTATTCATTATATTATTTATCTATAAACAACTTCAACATTAACTGAGAATAGTTTAGATTGTTAATTTGTTGAAAAAAACACTATAATAATATTTTTTTATGAGAACGGACTAACATTGTAAGAAACAGGACATGACACGTATCATGAGAATTGTGCTAAATACAACGATGACTCATTTGAAAGGGAGAACAAGATCGAGCTAACAGACGAAGATACAGATGACAATCGAATAAATGAAGGTAAAAGTTATGACATACCGCTGCCTGCTATCTCCTTCATCCTTGTACTTGGTACGAATCTCGTCGAGAGCTGAGATGAGTTGGTTGAAGGTCTCCCGGTCGATGACGAGGCAAGTCGTGCCCTCCGGTGAGTCGCAGATAATGTTGGCCGTTCGAAGATCGTCTCTGGAATTTTAGAAAACAATGTTGCAATATTTGACGTTTTTCTATCTAAAAAAATAAACAATGTTTAAAACTCATGGCTAACCATTTAACAATGAAAATGACATTAATAATGTGTTCAACACAAATTTTTTCGCGTTAACAATAATACATTCTTCATTACCACTATAAGAAATTTTACAAGGATAACGTGGCTACATTTTGGTAATAAAATGCAAGTAAAGCTTACCCTTGCAATGCCTTTTCTCCGAAGAAATCGCCTTTCGTGAGAGTTCTTATAAACTTTTCATCGTTACTGTTTGGTGGTTTCTGAGTCACTTTCACCTGAAAAATAAATAATCATGACATAAGACTCTAATATAATTTTAAATAAAACAAAAATATAAGTAGTCCAGCCGCCTTTATTTTCTTAATTTCCCCATTGTTGAAAAATGCCATAATTAGCCGCTGATGTCAGTATTGTCAGATGTTTTTATAATAGCTGTAGATGCTGAACATAATAACAGGTTGGGTGAGCTTATTACCGTTATTATAAAAACGTGAAACGGACGTTTAGACAACATCGAAAGTTGTCATTAAACTCCGGATGGACATGAAGTAAGGCACGCAGGGCTAACGGGCATTTATGTTCAGGCATCATAATAGGCTGCGAAATTTAGTCACGAGCATGTAATTACCGGTTCCGCTATGTAAATTAGTAATTAGCCTCTGCTAGGTACCGATAAGGGAAACGATAAATTCTTTATGTTTCTTAGAAAAGATAAGTCAGTAAACATTGGATCAACCAAAGGTTACAAACAATTTAGTCTCATTTAGTTTCTCGATAAATCGACACACAAAAACAAATAAAAAAAAAACGAGAACCTAAACCACTTATCTAACTTTACATACAAATAATAGAACATAATCATAAAATAAAACAGGAACTAAGCTAGTTCAACAAAAGAGTGAAACGTGTTGAATGCTCAATGATGCATCAAAATAATAATAGCCGAAACGTTCACACCTCACGACGAATTAAAAATCTAAACATAGATCGTTCTATTTTAGGCACAGTTATTTCTACCTTTGTTATATATCCAGAAATAGATGCATTAATACATTAGCATTACAAGACCCTATATTACAGGATATTAAACACTGTGCTATCTATCTTGCTTCCCATCTATGAAGACCGGAAACGGTTTCACGACCCAGTTTTATCTAACACAAACCAAGTTAGGAAAAAGAGTGTAAAAACTTAAAAGCATACAAACATTGATGAGATAACAACGGAAATGTAAGAGATAATGTAACTTTAAGTAACAGTCGCCGACAATGAAGTCATCCGGATAATTCTACAAGATCAACAAAACGGGAACTTTTGTCACACCTCAGTGGTTTAAGAGGTGCTCGCTTTATTATTTCTAAGAAGAGTGACAATTTATCTATACAATGATTTGGTGTAACAAATGGTCTGTGGTCATTCAATCTATTGGTTTGAAACAATTATAACTTGCATGTCGTATTCAGTGGCATGTCGTTGGCAATCTAAATGAATTGTGCCAATCTGACCTTAGCTTCGAGTACAGCAATATCAGTAGCAAATATCTGTTAGTACAGGTAAAGTGCAGGCCATCTATATACGCCTGCCCCAGAAAACGGTCGTTGTTCAATTTGGTTGATCTTTCTATGATTATGTGTTTTCGTTAAAATATATGCAATATACATACACTCCTCAAAAGTAGGCCTTTTCGCCCGGGCTTTACAAAAATGTATACCTGTAAGTTTAATTTCAGCTGGCCTAATCAGCGTTTAGGTTCAGTTGCTTTATTGATCATCTAACTTACCAGTACTTAATGCATGGCAACATTAATCGCCCATCCGTAATGTTTGTTCTAAATAATTTAATTTGCATATTAGTACAGACTTACTTTAATCACGTAATGTAACTCTTTCACTCCTTACAAAGAAATATGACTCTATTGACTATGTGAATATTCAACAGGTTACCAAACAAGATTACTTCAAAAATTGGGCACATTGCGGTCGTAATAATGAAATCATCAAAGTTTGAGAAGAATAAGAACATTACTTAATTCTTACGACTTTATTGTTACCTTTGGTATTTCGTAGATTTTAAAACAATGTTCTCAATGTTGAGACAACCTTGCGGATTTGCAAATGAGTGATAAAAATAAGTGTTCGGAAAATTTTAAAAAATCCTTGCCGTGCTTTTGAATAACAAGTATCAACACAATGCATATTGGGTTTTTAAATATCAAAATATAGGAAAAATACAATAGTCAGTTGTTTATATATCTAATCACATAATATTATTTATATGAATGTCATCAACGGTTAATTTTTTTTTTTTATCTCATAAAGACTAGACAACACAAATCAAAACGAGTTTCATAGACAAGCAATAGAGTGGTTCCGCAATCAAAATGTATTCACAGATTATCAAGAATTATTTGGTAATTGAGTTGCGGTAAATTGCTTCATTCGCTACGATTTTTTATGTAAATAAACATATGCACTTAAACGCCAAGAAGAGTTTTCATAGAATACTTCTGCACAAGGCAATAATGTACCTATGTATTTGCACTCACTACACGTTTGTTGAAATAACTTTCTCTCATCAGTCTGATGTAAAAATGAATGTACCTTCCTAACGCATATTTGTATGTAAAACGTTATATTCAAAATTTCAATTATCCGGTGCTATTCATTGTTCACCATGTTCAGAAAACAAAGAAAAAGATTAGACAAACAATAAGTTTGGCGTGCCCGAATATTTCCCACAAAGCGTTCAAAAATCTGGCCTCAAAATGCCATACAATCCTCTCGAATGTCCACAGTGCGCTGACCTTGGGGCCACACTGCCACAATAGTCGCCAGTCGGGCTTTTGGCCTTTACCACCTCCGTGTTATATAAAAATTGAGTCACACCAGTGATTGTTTAATGTCCAACTTTGCGATCGCAATGATTAGTCTTTTATAGATTGAAACAACATCATTACATGCTGATTAAAATCTTTTTTTTGTAGCTTTTATACGTTAGTTAGTAAACTTATAGATCCTGATTCCATGATTAGGTTCCTGTTTCGAATGTCTATTCGATTTTGCGATTTATGTACTTATTTTATTTTACTTCAAATTTTGCATTTGATTGTGATTCCGCATTTATTATGTTAACAGTTGTTAGTGTTACATCTCCGAAAAAATAATGTATGTTTGCTACCGTGTCTCTCTGTGTTAAGATATAGACAAAGTGTAAAATCAAAATATAATAAATATATAGACCGTATTTGCGTCGGTCAGAAATAACAATCAGTGTTTGCGGAGACGTAATGCTAAATGCCAAGGTAAACTTCTTGCACAGTCACCGAGTCTACTGCACGAAGCTTATACAATTTAGCGCCATGACTACATAAAGGAAATATTATTATGACTTTCGAAACTTTTTCGGCAAGAAACTAGTCTCCAAATTAAAATGATTAGGAGGTACAGCAACAGCGTCTAAATACAGTTTTATGTTTAGCTCAACGTGCAAAAAATATTTATGATGACAAAGTTGACAAAAAAGCGAAGTCAAACATGGCTTCTGGTGACCTCAAGCATTTATAGGTATTATGCTCAACAAACACTTAGGCTTTATCTTAACAAATACAGAAAAAATATATGACTAACAAAGAACAAGGTACACAAACATAACATAATACAATCAGTGTTATGTCATCAGAAGTTATATTTTGAAAGCGAAACGATCATTACAGATAATCGAATTACGTAGTGCCGAAGACGGATATGTTTACAAAACACGGAGGCGTGGTCAAAGGTAAAAAAGTCACGTCGCTCCGGGCAGATGCTCGAAAGTTGGTCTAAACAACGAAAGTGAAATTTTCAAGCTTAGTGAACATCATCATTTTAAGTATGGAACAGATTTCTTTCTATGTCATCCTAATAAATGACCAGCAGACGACAAATACCCACTTACTCGAAAATATATTAGAAGATGACAAAGTGATTGTCGAACTAATGTTCTTGCGGTGGAATGATGATAAAACTATGTAATTTATTTCTTTTAACCATCGAGTTAGAAAGTCCTTAACGCGTCAGTAGCTGAAGAAGACCATTTAAGTAATAGCGTCAAAATTTCCATAAGTCATTTTTGGTAGTGATTAGAATATAAAATCGATAACTTATGCAAAAGCCTGTGTAATATTTTTAAATTTTGTAAGACTATGACTAATCGTTTCTGTTTATAAACACATGTGATATGATAAAGAGTCTACGAAGAAATTAATTATTCATTATAAATTATTATAATTATATAATTATCTTTGCAATCATTATTTCTACTAAGTTCATTCTAGTTTTCTTCAAGTTGCATTTCTCATAAACATAACAATTAATTATTAGTTACTTAACAACATGATGTTGTTCAACTAGTCTGATGAAATTCTTTAACCATCCATATAAATGACATGAATGAAAGGTACATACATTTAAAATGACTATGCTAATTGCAATAACGCAATATAAAATGCTGTGCTAATCCTAAACATCAAATATTATTATTGGATAATCGAAGTGCCGGGATAACAGAATTAAATAATCTTTAAATGGTGTGAACGTAGTTGCCCGGTGATAGACGCGGCCGAGCGTCTAAGTTTACACATAACTACGTGTCTCTGGATATGGCTCTGAAACTACTTGATTGATCCGATGGGTTACAAATCAATGTAAAAGATGGAAGCCGTTAGTTTAAGGTAGTAATAAATTAGAACGAAGTAGTTTACCTGTCCTTTAGAAATGATGAAGAAGGTGTCACCACGCGCACCCTGCCGAATGATGTAGTCGCCATTCTGGTAGTGAGTCTCTTCCAATACATCAGAGATCTTGATCAGTGTGTCTTCAGGTAAATCTTTGAAGATCGGCACGCTGTTGAAAAAAAAACAAAACCATTAAAAATGGTACACAGATTATGTCACCAGAAAAAGTAGGCTTAACTGTTACGTTTGAGAGTAGAAAGTGTTCGGCTGATGGCGTATTATGGAATTTGTACGCTATAAAAAAACAAGTATGATTTCAATGTTCTTATGGTGTGTAACTTGTTCTGTTACAGTTCCTACAAAAACGATTGCTGACACTTCTCATGTTTTTTTCCATCAATATTTTCCTCAAGAAGTTTGTTAGACAACTCTTATTTTTTTTCAAACTGGTCGTTTACTATCGATGTTTTAGTAATTACTATGGATAAATTGTAAACTTATGTAACTTTACCAATAATGTAGTCAATTTAAATCCACCTAGTTGTGTGCATATTAAATCAATTCAACAAGCTATTCGGTTGAAAGTGAACGCTAAAAGGTTGCTGGTCAACTATGCGAGGTTTCCTAGAGTGAGTCATGTAATATAAACCTATAAGTGAGGTAGGTAGATAAGTCAAATATGGATTTCACAATCTATGTTACTGCATTATAAATAACTAAGTTTAATATTGTAGGTAAGAACATAAAATATGTATATCTTGATGAGTATAATTGTGGTATTTTCTTTTGAATTTATTTAAATTGCTACCATACCTTCTTAGATTTACATTTTTATATATTTTTTTAGTTGTTTTTTTTTTCTAGCTGATCTTATTTCTAAGCTATGCTCTATCAGCTGCTTTTGATCACACAATTTCTCTACTGTAATAAAGCAAAATAATAAAAATCTCTGAAGGAATCATGTTCTTTTTAACAGACTTCAAAAAGTCGGAGGCTCTTAATTCACTTGTATTTTTTTTTGTTACCTCAGAACTTTATACCAGGTGAACCAAAAATTTTGAATAATATTTTTTTATTTGAAAGTTTTTTTTCTCATGTGGTCCCATTTAATATGATTTGATCAAGATCTGATGAAGAACTTCGGAGATATAGGACATAACTCTTCAATAAATGACGCCAAATCTCTCGGGATTGCTGCAAGCGCATGTATGTTTATTGTTTACACCATTTCATAACATAACATCATGCTAGTACGCTCTACAGATGTGTACAGTACAATATAATTTCACCGGTTGTGTTAAGTATCATGTTTTTTGGCAAATTATTCTCGCATAACGGTGGGCACTATAGGTATGGACCACAGTTAAAAGTGTTTTTTTTTTTCTAAAATGACTTAACAACAAGTAAAATTTCACAATTTAAAAACCCCCGACACATTTATCTTGCGAAAACACCCCGATTCAAACATTAAAATACCCATAACTTTTGAACGGCTTAACCGATTTTATTCAAACATAGCTAAGAACACTTTCGACAAAATTACCTTTCAAACAAAAAAAATTAAATCAAAATCGGTTCAACCGTTTAGGCGCTATGATGCCACAGACAGACACACAGATACACAGATACACAGCAACACACGTGAAACTTATAACACCCCTCTTTTTTCGGCGGGGGTTAAAAACAAGACCACCGACTTCCGAAATAGAATTTATAGTGTGTAGTGTTTTTATTTGGAAGTCGGTTGTATTTTTTTGAAAAAAGTTTTTTTTTAAATTGTGTTTGAAATTAACCTGAGATTAGAGTACTCCTAAAGTTAAATGAAAAACAGAAACACAGCTTTTTCTTTTTAGTCGGCGGATTCGACCTCAATGCAAGGTTTGACAGTGGCCTCGCTCAATTTGACAGTGGCTCGTTCCGCAATGTTAGGCTACATTCAATTATATTATAAGTATCGTATGGATATCGTATTTGATATAGTTGAACTTTTTGTTAAGCGTCTACCCTATACATTAATAATAATAATATAGCCATTTATTCAGATCTAGCAGCTTAACCTAATAACAAAATTCTAAAAAACTTAAGCTTAAACTATTCTATTATTTGTTGTTTTTTTTATTTTCTGTAGATCTGGTTGCCAATCGGCAAAGGCCTCCTTTTCATTCTGATCGTTACTGAGCTACTCTATTCCACGTTGTGCCTGCCACTTCTCTGATATCATCATCCCATCTTTTCTGCGGTCTGCCTCTTTTCCTTATCCCAGGGACCCTATACATTAGATACGTTATATTTTTTGAAAAAAAGTTTAAGAAAAAACATAATAGGAGCAATGTTAACTTAAACAGAAATAAGAAGTAGTCGGGACATTGATAGTCAATTGTACAGAGGGTCCTTAAGCAATGAACAACAATAATAACAAGAAGTAATTTGATATCTTGTTGCGTTGTTATATTGCAACATCGTGTAACTTGATGCTAATGCACAAACAGGTAATTAACTAAAGTATGTCGAGGCAGAAGCTACTACTCCACGATCAGTATCTTGGACAGAGGAAAACTCTGTATCATTAATGATTATCTACACGTATTACAAGATTAACGGAGCATTCAATATTTCATCAAAACGGTTACTTTTTCATCGCGTTCTTGGAACAGATTTTCTAAAACAATGTTCATAAGTATCTAATGATCGCTGATGTGCTCAACAATGACAGTTTAGTAACAGAAGACACCACTTAAAATGTGATACAGAAGACATCGTGAGTTACTCGTAATATAAATGTGTATGTACATAAAAAAATAATGTAAATCACTCACTATGGGAATACTACACGAACTAAACACGGTAAACGTTATCGACAATGTTTACTAAAGATCGTCACAAAAACCTTTAAATGACTGGTAAATAACAATGATATCAAACTGGCAACAAACGTTACAGTTATATTATCATCACTCTGAAAGAACAACGGAGTACATACCTATCGCTCGAATTTAATTGTCTGGAAAGATAAACAGGAAATAATCGTTTTAATGTGGCGTAGGAAGATGTTAATAAAGCAGCTATGGGCCAAATAAAAGATTATTTCCAAAACAAAGGCTTTTACGTAGTTGTGTATAAAGGACTTTTAAATCTGAAATCATATCCTCAGGATACTAAAACGAAGCCTGCATATATCCACTCATTGTCATACAAAAACGATAAGCAATGCATTTGAAACCATAGATCCACCATCCGCCATATTATATTTTCAACATTCCTACTTATTCAATGACAATGCATGGCGCAACGTAAATAATGAATCAGTCTAGCGGTTCAAACTAAAATATTACGTGCATTTTGATTGCGTCTCTTGGACAAAAATTATTATACATGTCTCTTGTACCGGCTAGTCTTGCTTTCTTAGAATAGATTATTACGTCTGTGCAGTGAAAGGATTGCAGTCTCAAAATGTCAACTTGCAAACGTGACGGGTAGTAAGTGAGTATTTCGTAAATTGCGCGCGAATGCTTGAGCAATGTTGCGTTGACACTGGTTTCGCCAACAATGGCTTTGTTTTATTGCCGGTTGATAGCTAGTTGAATATAAACAGTCTGTGTATAGACATTGAATTGCTTTCGTGCGTTCGATGCAAGCCAATCGTTGCGTGTTAGTTTGGCATAGCATCTAACGTTGCAAAGAATTGGAACAAATGCATCAGTAAAAAAAGCGTTACTAAAATTTGCCCCGAAAAACTTTGTTCCAAAATACGTGGGACACTCAGAAAGTTTTGCGAAACTAAAAAAAATTGTTCTATACGTACATATATTTTTATTAAATCTTTTCAAAGTACTTTCCACCAGCCTCTATACAAAGATTCATGCGCCTAAACCAGTTTTCAAAACACTTTTTCCAGTCCGCCGCAGACACCTCGTTTACAGCCTGCTCGAACGCAGCCAGCGCATCTTCTGGCGACGAAAATTGTATCCCTTTGAGCTGATTTTTTATTTTTGGGAATAAAAAGAAGTCACACGGTGCTAGATCAGGGCTGTAAGGAGGGTGACCCAGGAGTTTGACTGGCGTGCTGTCCAGGAAGTCCCTCGTTTTGAGTGCGGTGTGCGCAGGTGCATTGTCGTGGTGGAGCAGTAGCCCGCGGAGCCCTGTGTTTGGTCGCTTGTTGCTTATAACAGAGAAAACTTCTGGCAAACATTTGGTAGTATACCATTCGGCATTAATGCTTCTTTGATCCCGTAAGGGAATTGATACCAAGTGGCCAGTCAAATTAAAAAAGCTAGCGATCAAAATCTTACCCCCGCTTCTAGATCGCTTCACTTTGGTAGGCGTTGGCTCATTTTGAAACACCCAAACAGTCGACTGGCGCTTGGTTTCTGGGTCGTATTGATAAATCCAGGACTCATCACCTGTAACGATGTCGTAAACACGCCGAGACGAGCCTGCTTCAAATTTGTTAAGCATATCACGGCACCATTCCACCCGGGCCTGCTTCTGAGCATCGGTGAGGTTGTGCGGCACCCAGCGTGATACTATCCTCCTCACGCGAAGATGGCTGTGTAGAATCTCGTGAACGCTTCCCGATCCAATCTTCAATATGTGTTGAATCTCCTGATATGTAATTCGCCTATTGTCTTGGATTAAATTTTTCACTGCTAGCACGTTTTCTTCGGTAACAGCCGTCAAAGGGCGACCGCTTCTTTCGTCATCCCCCAAAGTTGGTCGACCGCGCTTGAATTCGTTATACCAACGATACACGGTTGCCTTGGAAGGGCCTTCATCCATGAATGCCATTTGAAGTCTATCGTACGATTCATCCGGTTTCAGGCGACACTTGAAATCGTATAAAATCATAGCTCTAAAATGTTCCCGGCGCAGATCCATATTTCAGTGAGACACAATACTTTGAATTAACTCGCAAAAAATGTGGAGGGAAATTTTGAAATTGGAACTTACTTATTTTTACTTATAAATAATCATATTTTCGAAAAACATTATAACTGGCCAGTCTCCCATATATAAAAACTTTTTTTCGCAATACTTTCTGAGGGGCCTGGTAAAACTAGACTACGTTGAACCGGTTGCATCTCAAATTGACAACAGTGAAAATATTTCATTTCTTCTTTTTACTCATTAGCCGGGAGAAATTATCCATATTCTTAACATCAACCTAACAAGTTTTAAAATAAAGCAGCAGCATCAACTTATATTAACATCGCGATAGAGACATTAATCTTGAAGATGATGGTTTCAACTAAGATGGATCACCGTGCTAAGAGCATGTTTGAGTACTTCGTAGTATATAAAGCACAGATGCTAAGCATTCTACAACACGATACTCTTGATTGTAAATGGGAGGCTGTCTAGAGTTACACGATACCCGAGCCACACACAAATAAAACTTTTATTATGGCCATAGAAATGTTTTAATATATCATTGCGTATGTCGTCGTTGTAAAAGTTTTACGATATTTTCTATTTATACATTTCTTTAGTTTTGATTCACATAACACAATTTTAATGGGGTTTTCTATATCAATTCAATTATTTGGATGTAGGTTAGCAATAAACGTGAATCATTTGATGTTTTCAACTCTCGTGAAGATCGTTCTAATAACATCGTTCACGTTATTAATAAATTAACATGCGTGCGTTGCAATCTGTTCACATACACGGCTCGTGTCAAGGCCCGCTCTGTAGACGGCATTGTAAAAGTGTGAGCCCGTCGAAAGCAGAAGAATGGGCCATTGCACGCCCATTGCATTTGCATAAGTGTCCTGAGGTCAATATCCTTCTCTGTCATCGGTAATGGTCTCAGAGGCAGGCTTGTATTGTTTTGCTCGGTTAATACAGATATATGGCAACCATTCAGAAGGTATAATGAAGACCTCCGTATTGTATAGCATCAGAAGTATCAGGATGATGAATCATTTTAGTCGATTTCATGTACATAGTAAATGCATAAACAAACATTATTGTCTCTTTTATGTGACTTTTTTACTTATGGAATTATGAACTAAGGCTAAAATGATAACTAAAATTAATAATTTAAGTTAATAGCGATAGCCTGAGAGCGCTGAGGAATGAAATTAGTTTAGAACAGCTGAAAATGGTATATTTTGCATTAGTGGAGTCCAGAATTAGATATAGCATACTTCTTTGGGGTAACAGCTACGATTATAATTGCAAAAGGGCTTTCATACTACAAAAACGCGCAATTCGTACTATGATCCGCATTTCTCAAAGAGATAGTTGCCGTCCACATTTTGTAAACTTGGGCATACTTACAGTACCAGGTATATATGTTCATGTACTTCTAAGTAATATGGCCAAAAACATGCATGAATATGAAACAGGGGAGGAGCGGTTGATAAGGGAAGCCACCCGTAGACTGGATTTAAAAAATAACATGACCAATCATAACCTCAGAATTGTGAAGCATAGTCCACGTTACCAATCTGTAAAATTATTCAACAAGTTGCCTTTAGACATAAAAAGTTTAGTTTATAATAGCTCTTTTAAAATAAAATTAAAGAATTTCCTATTGAGTAAGTGTCTATATGCTGTAGAAGAATTATAATATTGACATGTCTTATTATTTGTCTAAATGTATTTTTGTTTTAGATGTATTGTATTGTTTCTTATTTTTATTTATTTTTTTGACATGCTAATTCTATTTAATTGTAATTGTAAATTTTGTTTATTGGGTTTAAAGACATTTTGTTTATTATTTAAAATTGGATTATTATTATTATTTTTTATTTTTTTATTCGATGACATGTAATTTTTTATATTTTTATTAAGTAATTTTTTATTTCTTGACATCTTAAATGTAATTTTATTTATTGAAATTTGTGTTTGTTTTTAAATATGTTTTGTTGTTTTTGTTTTTAAGATATTTTCAGTCTCAGTTTTCTGAATGATTGAATCATTTATTTATCTCGTTTAACGTTTTCTTTTTTTTGTGTTCTATATTTTTTATTATTAATATTATTTTGAAATGTGTAAATTCAGATACAAATGATTGTTCATGAATAAATGACTATGACTATGACTATGACTAATATCACTGCATGCCTTTTACACTATTTAAAGTTATTCATAACTTGAAATGCACAAACGTTATGTAACAAAAAAGAAATGAAAGTAAGAAGAGTTAAACCTACACAAAAGTATTATAGAAGGAAGAATGAGAAGTTATATTTACAAGCAACATGTGCTTAAATGGGAAATTAGGGCGAGTACTTATTATTAAATCGTAGTTAGAACAAAATATGTGAACATATTGAACATTTCGTTTGTCAGTCAAGTCAATACACTGCGAGGTTACTGCCCTCGATATCGTAAACAAAAAGTCTTTTTAGGAAGGATAAATTTAAATAGTCCATCTAAATAAAGATCAAGCTTTCACAAAAAAAGTGGATATTAGTAAAGACGTATTTCTGTGCCAAGTGTGAATGATCCGCCATTTATATTTAAAGATATAGCGCAAACCTTTAACACAATGGTTCGTATTTCTCAGTAAGTCATAGAAATATTGATGTCGCCATAAAACGAACATCATCGCAATTTTATTGCAATTTATGAAGCAAAAACGGCTTTCTAAGTTCTATCTAAATTAAAAATAAATGCACTGGACAGTGAGTATCTCTATCCCAAGATATTTACTAGTGATGTTGTTATAACTTGTGTGCAACATAATCCTATTGATATTTTTTTATACGGATGAAATAAATGATTACAATACTAACGAAATATTAGTTCTGTTTCCAAAGAATAAAAGTCAAGATACATGGTCATATAAGCATTATTCTGTAAAATGATGTCAATTTAGAAACCAGAAGACAGAGACTTACGAGGCCAATATGAGTTATAAATGAGTATGTAACGGCTTACTAGATGCCACCCACAGCTGTACGTCTAAATAAAAATAATGAAACTGTTGACCAGAAACCAGGAAACAATATTAAAACTTTGAATGATGCTCATTATATCATTGCAGTATATA
This sequence comes from Orthosia gothica, assembly GCA_949775005.1. Classification (NCBI taxonomy): domain Eukaryota; kingdom Metazoa; phylum Arthropoda; class Insecta; order Lepidoptera; family Noctuidae; genus Orthosia; species Orthosia gothica. The sequence continues at coordinate 17,065,500 of OX459066.1, read as the reverse complement.
AGGACAATAAAGATGGAGCTCACTGATAATCAGAAAAAGACATTAAGTCCTTACCTCTTAAGGAAGTCAGTGTACTCGGCCTGGCGAATGAGCCCAGTGCGCATCATGATGGTCTGGAAGCACTGGCGTTCGATGGCCCATAGTCTGCAGTCTGTTGCCGCCTTGATGGTAGCAGTACGTTTGCAGTTATACAGGATGGCAAGCTCGCCGAAAACTTTGCCAGGAGCCATCGTGCTGAGGTATTTGTTCTCCCGGGATACTTCGACGCGGCCCTCTGTTTAAGAAATAATAAGTTTAGAAAATATAATCATAAATATAATAATTAATTTCTACGTAGACTGTGGCAGTGAAGGTGGTAGTTTCTAGTAGGTACTTACCAATATAAATTACTCTTAAAACAGAATTGGTTTATAGTATAATAATTTATTTAGTTGCTACAATGAATGTGTAGACACGAATTATAGGTATTTTAAATAACATTCGTATCAAGAGAATTTACAAGTGCAGTTAAACTGATGGTAAAATTAAAATAAAGCTGGATAGATATGAATTATTGAGGCTAATGGCTTTAGACCTTAGGGCTAGTCGCCAACTCGCCACAAGACAATACACCCCGCTAAACCATCGAATATTCTTTTTACACTAGATTTTCTACTTTTTTGGTTGACCAATCGATAAATTATAAGAGTCGGTCGTGTATGTACGTGGGACACTCAGAAAGTTTTGCGAAACTAAAAAAAATTGTTCTATACGTACATATATTTTTATTAAATCTTTTCAAAGTACTTTCCACCAGCCTCTATACAAAGATTCATGCGCCTAAACCAGTTTTCAAAACACTTTTTCCAGTCCGCCGCAGACACCTCGTTTACAGCCTGCTCGAACGCAGCCAGCGCATCTTCCGGCGACGAAAATTGTATCCCTTTGAGCTGATTTTTTATTTTTGGGAATAAAAAGAAGTCACACGGTGCTAGATCAGGGCTGTAAGGAGGGTGACCCAGGAGTTTGACTGGCGTGCTGTCCAGGAAGTCCCTCGTTTTGAGTGCGGTGTGCGCAGGTGCATTGTCGTGGTGGAGCAGTAGCCCGCGGAGCCCTGTGTTTGGTCGCTTGTTGCTTATAACAGAGAAAACTTCTGGCAAACATTTGGTAGTATACCATTCGGCATTAATGCTTCTTTGATCCCGTAAGGGAATTGATACCAAGTGGCCAGTCAAATTAAAAAAGCTAGCGATCAAAATCTTACCCCCGCTTCTAGATCGCTTCACTTTGGTAGGCGTTGGCTCATTTTGAAACACCCAAACAGTCGACTGGCGCTTGGTTTCTGGGTCGTATTGATAAATCCAGGACTCATCACCTGTAACGATGTCGTAAACACGCCGAGACGAGCCTGCGTCAAATTTGTTAAGCATATCACGGCACCATTCCACCCGGGCCTGCTTCTGAGCATCGGTGAGGTTGTGCGGCACCCAGCGTGATACTATCCTCCTCACGCGAAGATGGCTGTGTAGAATCTCGTGAACGCTTCCCGATCCAATCTTCAATATGTGTTGAATCTCCTGATATGTAATTCGCCTATTGTCTTGGATTAAATTTTTCACTGCTAGCACGTTTTCTTCGGTAACAGCCGTCAAAGGGCGACCGCTTCTTTCGTCATCCCCCAAAGTTGGTCGACCGCGCTTGAATTCGTTATACCAACGATACACGGTTGCCTTGGAAGGGCCTTCATCCATGAATGCCATTTGAAGTCTATCGTACGATTCATCCGGTTTCAGGCGACACTTGAAATCGTATAAAATCATAGCTCTAAAATGTTCCCGGCGCAGATCCATATTTCAGTGAGACACAATACTTTGAATTAACTCGCAAAAAATGTGGAGGGAAATTTTGAAATTGGAACTTACTTATTTTTACTTATAAATAATCATATTTTCGAAAAACATTATAACTGGCCAGTCTCCCATATATAAAAACTTTTTTTCGCAATACTTTCTGAGGGGCCTGGTATATTTGAATATTTAACTGCACTTTTGTTTCTGCATAAATCAAACTGTTTTTGCACAAATATACCAAAGTATGTCTGAGCCCTAGTTTAACTTGTGTGACTACAATATTTATTTCAATTGGAATATAATTTCGATATAATCAAATTAATAAAAACTGCCAAGGTTGCCAAGATTGAAATTGTCGGCGGACATAAGTGACTCATTGCAGTGAACGGAGTCGATAGTGCAAAAATAATTTTCATTGTGGTAAAAACAAAAAATCAAGTTTTATGACTCTTATCGTAAAGTGTGAAAGATTACAATTGTAAGCAGCTGTTGTTATCGACCATGAGAAGATAAGTGTGAGAATAAATAGAGAGGCATGTGAAAATGCAGCTTGTTTTAATGAATAAACGTGAGTGCATGTATGCACCAAGTATTTTAACAAGATACGAAGACAGAATATCAAATTATTGAGATAAATACTAATTTGAGAAAGTGAAACGTTAATCACTTCATTCTAGAATATAACGATGCAAGGTGCTGTTTTTCTAATATTGGTACCTATTTACTTTCTTAGAGAAATGTCTGTTTTTTTTAATTTAGCTTGCTAGTGTAGGATGAGTAAAAGGATTGGATTTTGATACTTTTATTGGAATGTATTTAAATCGTCTCAAGAAATATCTGACTTTTATCACTTTTCTTTAAAATCCTCTAACAATATATTCGGGGTTCCGATATTCATATTCAATCTCATTCATAACTAGGTATTTGATTTCTGTGTTCCTTCTTGTTTCGTATTTATTTTAATTTGAAATAGGTTTTATTGTAAGGGTAGAGCATTCGTAACCTATCTATTTTTGATTCAAAGCGTAGAATCGAATAGTACATAACATGAACAGTTACTATTGACTGATAAACACACGTACAATTGTTCATTCACTCAATGTGTGTTGTTTAACAGTAACTGTTGTCCTGCGTGACATTGCTTATTGTCTATTCAAATGTTAGTCCCGTTATAATTGTTCACTAAACTAAAGATTAATTTTCGACAATTTGACATGACTCTTTTGTTTATATACTATTGGTTGGTAGGACAGGTCCTAGGACAGTACCTAATAAAAAAAGTAGAAACATGGATAACTCCTGGAATAGAAGAAGATCAAAGTAAGATAGACGAAATAAAATAGAAATTAAGACAATAAAAAAATCGAAAAGATGATAAGAATAGAAAATAGCGAGAATATTGAGCAGATGTATGAAATAAGATGACAAACTCCAGGCACCAAATCAATGAAAATATGGATATGAGAAAAATTATATGAATCTTCATCATCATCAGCATTTTAATGGTTCTATTGATGGGACACAGGCCACCTCTCTGTGAGAGGGATGGGCCGTAACGTGAGCCCAGTACGGGTTGGTGGATATCTGATATCGAATTCAATCGAATTTTTGGTTCAAGAAGTTCTAAGACCGCCAGTTTCCTTACGATATTTTCCTTCGCTGCGTTTTGAGAGCAGTGGTGATCAAATAATTTACATAAAGTAAAGAGTATGTCTGGGTTTGAACCCACGACCTACAACTTGTAAGTAGCGGCCGCTCTCTGCATGTATTTGCATATTACGCAATCTAGGTTGAAGTTTAAAATCATCAAGTAGCAGAAGCCTCAAATATTTTGAGCTGTTGTACTGGCATATCATAAACTAACATTTGCAAAGAGCTAACAAAGTCACGCGGCAAGGACATCGGTGTTTAACCTCAATTTTATTACAGTCATGATCAAATCTTTTTATGTAATCGAGACTTTGTAACACTATCTAGTTTAATGAGCTAATATTTGAAATAACGAATGTATAATCTTAATTAAAGAAGAATGCTTATAGTCTTCTTTAATTTATTAAAAAATTGAATTTTTATATGACTATCAATGATCACAGTAAACAAATTTTAATTTGTTTTGTTTTATATAAATGCGTTTTTTCAAAGAAACTTATCGATATCTAATATTGAATAAAAAGTAAGTCACGAATTTAGCGAAATAATGCTATTTATTTAGCAACTTCTCTTGAAATTTCGTCGGTAAAAGTTACAAGTTTCTAAATCATGTGTGAAATGATTACAATGTAAAATAAACTGTAGCGTTACGTTTAGCTCCGGAGAGCTATACGTAAGCCACGTTAATAAAAATAAATAAATATAAACTAAAATTAATAAAAAAGATATAGAAATATAAAAATTAAGGGCCGGCTTCGTACGACGTGGGCAGCTTAACAGGCAGTAGGTCGGGCAGGAAGACGTGGCACGGTGTGATGGGACGGCTGGTGGGATGCCGTGGCGCGCTTGTATTCAGAGCGCACCAGGGCGTGTTGCGAGCGCACCAGCGCATGCTGCGAGCGCACCAGCGCATGCTGTGAGCGCACCAGCGCAATCTGCGAGCGCACCATCACGTGCTGCAAGCGCACCAACGCCGCGCCGCGCCGCTGAGGTCCTGTCAGCCGCAGTACATCAGAGGTCCTGTCTGCCGCAGAACGTACGTGCACCTCGTGCCAGAGTGGCACATCTTGATATATATACGTATAGCAGTAAAAGAATACTTAGTCCAGAAGTTATTTATTGATTTTAACCACATTCACAAACTGAACACATTGAGGTAATAATATAAAGACTGATTATTAGAGATTTTAGATAATTTGCCGATTAGAAAATACACTTAGTAATCCTCAGTAGGAAAACAGTATTTCGGCGTTCAGACCAGACCTGAGACTAAAAAGAACTGAAGCCCGTTTTTCATTCGATCTCCATTTCTTCTAAATTTCAGGAAGAACATTATCTTTACCTTTTTTGTGTTTCAGATCAAAATTAAAACAAGATTAGCTCGATGCATTCCACGACTTCCTGCCCGACCTACGGTTAGCTGCCCACGACGTCTGAAGCCGGCCTAAAGTTTATACTGCTATATCCTTTTATTTAATTTTTTTTATCTTTTTAACTTAATTTTTATTAACGTGGCTTACGTATAGCTCTCCGGCGCTATACGTAACGCTACAGTTTGGGGGAAATGTGGTATTTTTTCAAGATCTACTTACGTTTCATAACACTCCACAATCCATCTTCACATCTTTTGATATCGCATCAATTTGTGTAACTCGTTTTTATATATATTCTTTGTATTATTACATCTGGAAAGCATATTTAGTTATTTCTGACTGTTTTAAATATCTAAACTTAAATTATATTCGTAATTTATAATTCTTCTTGTAATATTTTTCTACTTTGACGTTTTATCTAACATGACATATGTCTATTTTATTTTCTTAAAGCCATAGACATACCATAGGTACCATGGACTATAATACCTAGACCTTTCCTTAAGCTAGTTGTACATTATTGTAAGGTCAGAGCAGACTGACCCGCCTTTGTAAAGCCGTTTTTTATTTCTCTGGTCTTTTTGAGATTTGAATTTGAAATTTAGAAGAAATGGAGATCGAATGAAAAACGGGCTTCATATTTTTTCAGTCTCAGGTCTGGTCTGAACGCCGAAATACTGTTTTCCTACTGAGGATTACTAAGTGTATTTTCTAATCGGCAAATTATCTAAAATCTCTAATAATCAGTCTTAATATTATTACCTCAATGTGTTCAGTTTGTGAATGTGGTTAAAATCAATAAATAACTTCTGGACTAAGTATTCTTTTACTGCTATACGTATATATATCAAGATGTGCCACTCTGGCACGAGGTGCACGTACGTTCTGCGGCAGACAGGACCTCAGATGTACTGCGGCTGACAGGACCTCAGCGGCGCGGCGCGGCGTTGGTGCGCTTGCAGCACGTGATGGTGCGCTCGCAGATTGCGCTGGTGCGCTCACAGCATGCGCTGGTGCGCTCGCAGCATGCGCTGGTGCGCTCGCAACACGCCCTGGTGCGCTCTGAATACAAGCGCGCCACGGCATCCCACCAGCCGTCCCATCACACCGTGCCACGTCTTCCTGCCCGATCTACTGCCTGTTAAGCTGCCCACGTCGTACGAAGCCGGCCCTTTAGTTTTATACTTCTTTATCCTTTATTTTTATAGCTTTAATTTAATTTTTATCTTGATTTTAATAACGTGGCTTACGTATAGCTCTCCGGAGCTAAACGTAAAGCTACAGTACATAAACAAATAACGTCACATTTATATATTATATTATTATCAACATGTTGTATCTAGATTGGGCCAAATCAACAAAAGATTGTTTGAAACAAGTTAATTATTTTATGGTCTTCTAAGAGATTAAGACACTTTTCTCATTGTTTATGTCAGTAAAAAAATTGTGGTTATTATTATCAATTAATGAATAATACCGAAAATATAATGATAGTTGTGGTTTTCTTCTAAAACAAACCACAGATTTTACACCTATTATAGAACATATTATATGTATAACCTAAAACAGATATAAAGCTTATAGAATATCCACAAGCTAAGATAGAACCCTAACGATGGAAATTACGAACAAGCTGCAGAGCATTTTACAAATGTTATAATTATACCCTAAATGCAAAATACTAGTTCACCAATCGAACATGCGAATTGCTGGTCAAGTCTTAGATGAAGTTAATTTAATACTCAAAGAACGAAAGTGTTTCAAGGCAACTACCAACATAATGCTTGGGATATTACACTGGTGTCAAGAGTTCGGATACGTGTCCAGGCTTATGGCCGTTTTATTGGTCAACCATCTTACTTTGATGCATTAAGATTACAACACAGATATCGGTTTTAGAATAGGAGATGTGGTAATAATTTGCAAACAAGAATCTGGTATCTGCATACAAAAAAAATGTTCTTATTTTATGGTTGAAAGCTTCTTGAAATGTTGAGTTATTTTAAAATTACATACATTCATGTTCGTGTCATTCAATGCTAGGCTTGGTTCCCAAGCTAGGAGCACTCCTACCTATTATGCATGCTTGTAATCTTAATGAGAGCCTTTAGTAATTGCTTCGTTCCTATTATCTGGGGCACGGCAGTGCGAGACAAGACGAACCAAGCGAAGCGCAAGGGCACTACCTACCTTGTCTCGAAGCGCTTCGTCGTTTTTTTGAACCCACATAACTTGGGTTTGAATTATATCAGAAAAACAAAATTCTCAAGATATGATGTCAATGACTATGACTTATTAAACATATAAAGTTTCAATTCAAAACTCTTATACTTTAGATTGTACTGATATCCAAAAAAAAACAATTTCGTCACTGACTCACTCACTCGCTGATGATCATCAAAATTCTTAGGGTACTTCCTGAAGTCCTAGAATACTAAAATTTGGTATGTAAGCTACCCCCCAAAAACCCTTAAACTAGGGGATGGAAGTTTGTATGAGACTTACGCAAATTTTGATGCTAGAGGCCTGAAAATTTATATAGGAACTCCTTGTTATATTAAAATACATATTTCAGGATTTTTAGTAAATCAGCCCCCATCTTTGAAATAAGGGAATGGAAAAAAATTATAAAACAAAAAAAATATTGTCTTATGCAACTTAGAAAAAGAAGTGAAAGCCCACAAAAAACATTTTCACACAACACATGGGCGTAAGGTAAAAAAAATATTCACTGTTTATTACTTTTCTGTTACCTATACAATAGTTCATGTAGTGACGAAACATGGCGACGAAGATTTGCGCATACGAAACACGTGAAACCTATAAGTGGCAACCTCTAGTACAGGGCATGTGACGGTAGCGAAACGGCTAAGCCACATATTTTGACTAAAGTGAAGAGTTTGTGATGTTAGGGCTGGAAGAGTTAGGGCATGTAGATTAAGAAGCTTGGCTTTACATGTGATCTGATAACTTTTTGACAGTGCGATCGATATGGTCTCGTCTTGGAAACAATTCTTAACCAAAACCGTTTAAAAAGGTCGGTTTAAAAGAAATACGACGACAGCGCAACAATTTTGAAGCAGTTAATATCTCTAAACCTGAATCCGTTAGTCACAATGATCATGACGGCAATAAGGTATCTTTTTAACGATAAATTCCAGAGGAAACACCGAAATAAATAATATTTTACTCATATTCAAATCATAAAATAATACCTACGATGGACAAGATTATACAGCTCCCAAAAATATTAAATAAAAACGTAAACGTGGTAAATCGATTTATGTGGCATCGATTGTTCTTTAATCAAAACAAGTTGCTTTCGGGTTTTGAGCACCGACTTTATGAGTACGTAAGATTTTTTTTTACCAATAATACAATACACCATTACAGCGGAATTACCATTACTAATGGCATTTTACACTCCAGCCTATACCTTCGTAGATTATTTCTAATACTTTTTGTTGTAAGAACTATATTTTGCAATCAATAATTCAAATTGCTGTATTACAAGTAGCTATGTTAATTCTCATATTCGTGCCTGACTTTATCCAAATGTAGGGCAATACGCAGCCAAGTTTAATTGATATGCCAGTCTCGGTGCGTTTAGCAAACTACCTATACATATCAACATAATGCCAAGGCGCTCAAAACCTCGTTCGTAAATGGAGTAAGCGTGGCGCAATGTCCTGTCCTTCTTTAGATTTTGGTTAAATATTATTGGTTAAGTCTCTCTTTTATAATCATAGTCTTAAATGGAAAACTAGCTGAAGTTGCAATAAAGGAAATGTATTAATCAATTTTGCCGTGTTCTCTGTCTATATAGACCGTCATTTCCCGTGCGTGTTGTAAGAGTCGACTTAGAGATTGTATCAAGCAAGAGAGTGGGCAGCAGCATCCAAGTACTGCCACACATCATTACACTTTGACCAGTAATCCGCTTGTTATCAACGCAATAGACTTTAAAGCTGTCGTATTTTGCAACAGTGTCTATAAGAAAATTAAATAATTTATAGTTGTGAGTTGATTATATCGATTGTATGGGTGAGAATGATATAAAATATCTTTCATTGTAGACATTGCTCTCTAAATAAACTGTTTCTTCAAACAAAGCGTAGGCAACCTATGCACCAAGAGGTAAGATTCTTGTGATGAAACACTGAGTCACGTGCGTAGGTATTTCACGGTTTATATTACGTCATCAAAAATGTCATTCGTGAGACCTCGAAGCTATCCTGTCGCCGTAACACATTTATTCATCGATCAACATAACATCAGTACCCATGAGATCAAAATAACTTCCCGATAACAACTACGATAGCCGTGTATATTGAAGATAGACAGTTATGTAATAAAACTATATTAAAGGTAGGCTATTTAAGGGTCAAAATTTACCTGTGTCTCCATTTCGGGGATATTTCTCAACGGACTTCTTGTTTTCGTCTAGACGAGTCACGTCTAACAATATACCCGCATCCAACGACGATTCAGTGGCAGTACTGTCCCGCTGGCAAAGATTACCCGTCCTCCTCTTTCTCGTTCCGTAAGTATGCACCGGCACTATTAACTTAGGTCTAGGTATCGAGAAATCCGAATCCGATCCGCTAGACGAACTTTTCGCACTTCTTGAAAACACACTATTATTGTTTGTGGCACGTTCTTCACTAATTCGGTCTTTTTGGGTCCCGAAAGACATAATGTCATTGTATCTGTCATACCTATCGTCACTTTTCACTCTTACTGTATTGTATAGCTTTCCATACTTATCACGTTTGATTTGTTTTGCAACACCGTTTATAGTCCGATACTCACTTTCTTTGGTCAGATCAGTAGAGTGTAACCCATTAGCAATCGGCGGGGCGGGTTGACTTTGACTTCCGTTAAACATTTCGTACTGCATTAACGTCAGCTGTTCGCTCGGTGACAGATTTCTTTTCGGTTGAGTGACAGTGACTCCATTATAAACCTCCTCAGGCTGGGCCGCATCGAGATAAGCTCGAAGAGGCGCTCTTCCTTCGCTTTTTACTCTTAATGATTTAGAACGAAAGCTAGGTTTATTATCTTCGATGCGACCGTTTCGTTCGTTTGCCGGTTGCGTTGTGTGCTTAGGAAGTTGATCGCATGTAGATAACGACTGGTTAATAGGCTGCATGTACAAACCCAAATCTTCCGCTTCGCAATCCATATCGAGGTTCTGTTTTCCGTTCCTGGACTTTATTGGACTTAAGTCCAAAGTGGCCATTGAGTTGATTAATTGATACATAGTATTTCCATTTTGTTTTATAGGCTCGCCGTGAATAGGTTTTTCTTTTTTCGTGTCCTTCTGCATCTGTTTTATCTTATCACTGTCGGTGTCATTATTCTGTTGACTTACTCTGGAGTAGTACTCATAGTATGATTCAGATGAGGGGTCAGGAGGGACCGCCCCGGGATCGGGTAACGGATAAAAACTTTTTTTAGAGTCAGCTTTTCTCTGCCTATGTGCATATTTTAAAGAATCCTTACGTTGTGGTGGCACAGGTGGCTGTTTACTGTTAGACGCGAATGCTTCAATATCCCATTCAGTAAAATTCCTACGTTTAACTCTTCTTAATGTCGACGGTCTATATCCATTTGGCATATCCTTAAAACTATAACTATGTTTCAATTTATTCTGTGCGAGAAGATTATTATTCGCTCTCGCCTTCTCCTCTATATTTTGTTGGTACTTAGCTAATTGAGATATATTTTCATTAGGAACATCATTAGAATAACTATATTCATTATCTTCCAATGAATATGTTTTGCTATCATAATCTTTGTCGTTAGTACGACCAACGTCTCTGCACGACTTACTTCGTGATATGGAGTTGAATTTAACGCTGTTTGAATGGTCATCGTTTTCATTATACGAGCTGAGATTCTTTGCACCAACCCAGTTCGCAGCGTACACAAGGTCCATAGTTCTGTCCGTGATGGACAGCCACGGGTCCTCCATGACCGCTTTTCCAGGATAATGCTTGATTTTCATAATGTCATCGAATTTTTGAGCGTCGCTTTATTTACATCACTGTGGAGCCAAAACGTTTGCCTGTGAGGAGTCGTACTTAATAAAGTTAATTCCATTTTCCCGTTGGGAAGTTATCGACCAGCTGTTAAAGGTTACGAGGGTCGGACGTCATTAGACGGGAGATTAATGTGACGCACTCGCTGTTTTTGTTAGTTCGTAATTATCAGGAAAATACATTACTCGAGTCAATCTGTGGAAGTTCAGATTTGATGCTGCAGCAAAATGTTAAATTTTTTGTGGGATTAATTAGGTTTTTGTTTAAGTTAATAGGTTGAGTGAAAATTTCTCAATTTTCCTACTAAATGATTGCGTTAAGAATGGCGCGTTCGACTGATTAATAATGGACAACAATGGAACGATTTTGCAAGTACTACCATACTTATCCGTGTCTAGAAACTCGATTATTTTTCACGAGATACAAAGCGTGTGCACCTTCTCGGCAGCTGCACAGTTAAGCGCATAATTAACAAAGTACCGAGTACACTCACTCACCAATCATGTGAAATTAAAATACATGAGAAATAACTTTGATTTTTTTAAGACTTTACGCCAGTTACTAACTGCATATTCTTTTATGAATTTTGGTGCTAATTTTAGTGGAAACTAAGAAAATTAAACAAATGAGATGTTCTATGGATGAGCACGGACCACAGTTTCATAACTCGGTAAAATATAAGAATACCAGCATCATAAATTCACAATGCGTGCATCTCAGATTTTAATCAGCAATGAATTATGGTAGTTGTAGTCATATTACATACGTACTTGAGTTTTTTAGTGCTACCACACGTCCGGATTTGGTACGGCCGGACCAAAGATTTGTGGGTGGAGTTAGTCCGGCCGTACCATATCCGAGCGTATGTAGAGTGGTCCGCCGGACATTATTATTAATTGAGTCTGTCTCGGTCCGCTTGTTTTCACATCGGATATGGTCTGCTCCGTACCAAATCCGGACGTGTGTAGGGTTGTCGGCTGGTTGGACCGTAGTACCGTACCAACTACGACCAGCGTTGAAATAGTCTACGATTTATGGGCAATATACTGATTTTGGTTATTGTCTCCCGATATTTTTACATACAACTTAGTCCTAAGTAAAAACAATGTTTTGAATACGGCAACACTAGGATTAGTGGGCGGGGTTAGCCCAGCCGTGCCAAATCCGGACGTGTGTTAGCACTATTATAGTCTATCTAATCGATCTTTGCTTAAACTTTATACATACCTACAGTACAGTGATTGCAACATACAGCGAAGACTGTTACGAGAGGGCTCTCACTATATGGCCTTCAAGTCTGTGCTTCATAGGTAATTTGGCAAAAAATCGTCTGCGGCCGGTAAACTTCGCAAGAACGGACGCGTCACGGGACGCAAGCACGACTATTGCTCAAGAAGTAGTTTGGTCCAACATATTAACGAGGAAGCACTAACTGGGCCTCAAGAGCCCATAAGGCGAATGCAAATGGAATCACATTGCGTAATAATTAGATAATGGGGGCTGAGTGAGTGCGAGTGGCAGCTGGCAAAGCAACAGCTACATACGGCCAGTTTGTTGTTATTAATAATGTTTCACTTTCACTGGGAAACTCTACAATACTAAACTTTAAAGCAGATGTACATCGAGTTATGGAATTGAAATGAAGTCATGAACAAGATATAAAATTATCACATTATAATAATGACGAAATATAAAAACAATGTAGGTGAAGAAAACAATAACAAATGATACGTGGTAAATAGTAGCAAATTAGAAACAATCATAAAATGCCTGATCGAGTTAGTAGGAAACGATTTCTAAGACATCAGCCGATAGACGAGTTGAAACAAGTTCATTGGTCCACATATCCAGTCGGCTGGTCAGCGATGATACGTGAGAAACATATCCAGGAACTTGAGAAATTGTGGCCGATGCATGTTTAACTTTTTATCATTAATGAATCAAATATTACCAGAAGCCACTACCTTCTGCATGCATACTATCAATAATCAAAGTAAGGAACAATATTCTCAACAGAACTTAAGGGAGACTGATTATTGTAATGACTAGAAGTTTTGCAAAGATGTCATAATAAATTTGTAGGACATTTTAGGATAAAATTCTATACAGCTCGGTTTGCTAAGTTTCCTAGAATACCATTGTGTACTGTTCACAACACAATGACCCATCATAAACCTAAAATCCTTAAGATATATATCCTTATAATATATATCTTTATTTATGAATATGTTTTACAGTGCACATCATCAAGGGGAAAATAAATTCGATGAAGTAAAATATGCGGATTCTATGTTAAGCTATTAAGTAACTGCTAGCAGCACTACCGTTTACAATAGATAATAGTCAAAACAATGCAAATGACTCGTCTGCTCTGCCTCTTTTCCATTGGCAATAACCACACTGAAAGTAGTATAAAACCGTTGACTCATCAATGGAGTACAAAGTCATTGATAGAATTATAATATATTAGTCAGTTACATAAATAGCACGCGCTGAATTTATTTAGAACTAACGGTAGGTTACTCGAATCATAAACAATGGTAGCCCTTTCTCCTATTAAACTTACTATACTATTCGCTTTGACATTCATGGCACTTTATTCTATAAGAATATTATCAAATATTGTATAAGGAAGGTCAAGTTGGAATAACATACAATCAACAATAAATATGTCGTGCTTCAGCTAAAAAATATTATATGTGGTAAAATAACAACGGTGTTACGAGTATAATCATCAACTGACGTTTCTATTTCGAAATATTTGTATTATACTAACACTTTCTACGGTCTGATGGTAATTTTAATAATCGGAATAGTAATTATTATGATAACATCATTTATGTGCAGTATTGTTAACACACAAGGGAGACAATCCTATGAATGGTATGTTGGTAAACTATCTATACTTTCTAATCTTTGTTTGAATACAAAAACGTGACAATGATTAGTACACGCATATTAAATCGATTCATATTACTTGGTAAACAAGTTCCAAAGTGTGTTAGTGCAACAATGATTTCAATAAGTTAACGAAGCATGACCTGATTCGTATTGCAATACTTGCAAGGTATATCATTAATTATGAAACCGGTACTTGATTGATTTAGTTCACAACATCAAACTTTACTAATTTATTGTTCAGCGAGGACGACTCTAAGTGAATTAATGGTCAATGTTGCTGATATCAATGAAAAACCGAGGTCTAGCAAGACAGTGATGTCATACTGTTTGGCCAAACGCAGGCATAGAAAGCTCGAGGCTGTTCGGACATTAATATGCTAAAATATCTTCACCGTGAAGACAACGTTCCAAAATACTTTCACGCCACACGGGTAGTGCACGCAAATACGAGAGGCTTGCAATAACCTTGTAGTGCTTGAGAGCCTCCGAAACTTTACTTTCAAATCGTGAATCGGACTAAAGGACACGATGTTTATAAAAATATGCTCATAAAATCAAATGACTAAAAGTTTATAACTTTAATAAAGCTGTTTATACCCGACTGAGCTGAAGCCGAAAGGAAGGGTTATGATTTTAGCAGTCTATGTCTATGTATGTTTGTATTTACATATGTTCCTCTATAGCGCCTAAGCTATTCATCCGATTTTGATGAGTAAGGTGTCAATCGATTTGTTATTATGGCCCGGATAACAAAGGCAAAAAAAACCGTAGACGGGTTACATTTTTTAATTAAACTTTTTTCCAGTTAAAATATCCTTAAATATATAACATTTTGCTGCAGCATCGTGTGTAAGTAACATGTTAATTTTAAATCCTTTTCGGAGTACGGATTTGCGTTTATCCGCCGAAATCTCTCCGATGCAGCGACAGCTGCAGCTTCCGCGAAAATACACTTTATTTAAAACACAATAACACTTCACACTATTTACCATAGTTCAATGGAATTGGTATCTTCAATTATTTTTGATTGAGCAACAAAAACTATAAACAAATCACATCGCTTGTCTCACAGTGAAGTCGATCGCGACTATTTTAAATTCGGAACGCGAGACATTGGGGGCACGGCGACCAATCACGTCAGCGCCGCTCCGCTTACTGCTCTACTCCGATCCGATCAACTCCTGCGCAAACGCAGCCGGCTGACTGCGCGTGCGGTTGAGACAGACTATGCGCCAGACAAAGACAAAACATATACTTACCTGAATAATAAAAGCTCCAAGCTCACAAAAGGTGGACGAGGTGGTGAACCTTTTAATTTTGATCCTAGAGATACTATAGCAGTAAGCTACGACTAAAAAAGAAGTCCTATGTGATCAACATACTTTTTGGATTATTAAAAACCAGCGTGTTAAGTGTGTACGCATGTAACGCTTAACACTTGTTAAAACATTCAAACAATCAAAGACCAAGAGAAGTTGATCATTATACTGATGAAAGAACATATGGCATTGCAAATGTTTACCATATTCACAATGTGAATACTTAAATATGTGTGTCTACATAGACCAGTCGCAAATCGGATGAATGTGAAAACTTGGAGCGATAATATGTCAGAACATAAGCATGTTTAATAAATTAATAATAAGTGAATGCAAATGGATATAATGCGTTGAATCGGCAAGGTATCGCCCATGACCGGAAGGCTATCAAAGTTGTGCGTTGAAGGTGCAGACCTTCGAATAGACACCGAAAAAAACATTAATCTATTTAATATAGTGCCTTTAACAACGTATTCATATCAGCGAGTGCATGTATCACTGTTAAAATGATGGTGCCTTAATAATTATAGATTTAAAACATGAACTGAAGTAAACCGGCAGCTTTGGTAAACATACATTACAAGATGGTTTAGTAACTTTTTGCACATTTTTGAAGTCAGTGACACTTATGACGAGAAACTATATAACAAGCTGCTGCTACCTCAGGCTAAAGAATTTTTTATGATAAAATTTAAAAAATAAATAAATACATATCTCAGTAGTAAGATAAACTAAAGATTTCAGAGAGTCATCGTGTGAAATTTTTGTCAACTCAACCAAGTTTCTAAACGCCTGCGCAAATAATGTTTTAAATGAAAAAGAAAACTTATTCAATAACGATAGTGAAACAAATAAAATCGAAAAGAAAGCGGTTAATGAATTAAATTGGCAATACAAACAGGGTAAAATTACAATTATGTACTGCAATATTGCGATAATCAACGAAGCGTAAGAAAGCATGAACATTTTGCAATATATTTATAAGAATACGGAATAATATTTGAACAAAAATCTTCAAAACTGACAAAAAAACGGTAAGAGTAAAGTTATCACTGAATATAAATCACGTAACCCGTCTTCAAAACCAGTTATTATGATCTAAGATTTCAGAAGAGCAATGTATAGAAATGAATTCTACAGTTAATTTTTTCTCCGTATAACGTGCAGTAATGGGTGCAGAACATAACCGCTCCGTTGGACTTCACAAAGATATCATCATAAAAGTCTTATACATGTGAATTCGTGATCATAGAACCCGTTTCACAACGTTTTTTTCTAGGTTATGTGTTGGTTTTCCACCACTCAAAATGTCATCCACTTTCCATATCGGAAAAATTTATAATTATGTGCTGTGTATTACAGACTGATTACAAAACGGTAAAACATCATGTAATTATGGTCGGCGTCGACGAATCGAAAGTTCAAGTAAAAGTAGAAATGCAAATCGCGAAGATGTTCATTCGGATTTCATTTGTGACGCAATTACTCCACGGTCAAGGCTGTGGGCTATAGATAATGCTATGGTTACACTTTTAGGTTCTGGTACAACTGTTACTTGTAGCTGTTTTATAGGGTTATATTACACCCATATTCTTATTGTTACATACTACTGATAGTATAATGCCCTTGACATCTGCTTTATCTGCTTTGTCGTTTTTAAGGAAAATATTATTTCAGGGAATCCCATACACGAATCATTTACAGACAGAATCTACCCCATCTTTATCCTTAATGAATGTATATCCTTTTCTCAGAATTCTATGTTAATTTCGAAGGAAATTCCACTGCTTTACATGAGCCCAGTTGTTGCCTTATTCATTTATAATCATCCAAATGGAACTAGTGAATAGATGCTCGTAGCATTACTTGCATTTGTTGGCTTGTCTAATTGAACAATGAAGCGAAGCATGCAGCCAATTCTTTCCCCTCGTTTAAATAACGCACTTTCAATGAGTGACGTCATAGACCCGTATCTCATTTGAAAGAGTGTCCTTAAGGGACCTCAATGAATACGTTCACATTTTTTACATTGGTATTCAATGCTATAGCGCTGAGCTGATTAAATCGTAATGTTTGACATTCTTTATACGAGTAATAACGTTGATATGTTCTTAGGATTGCTATAATAATTTTATCATGCCCCGTTAGTAGCAGCTATCCCATCGTCTATGGTTTGTATCTTTGCTAGAAACTGGTATGTTATATAATCCTCTGAGAACTTCTACGAATTTTGCAATCCGTGTTTATGATTTCACACCAAAATTGCTTCATCACTATCATCTAATTTTAAAATGAATGCAAACTGAAAACTTTGAAACTAAAACTATTAACGCGACTACTGACAATCAATAGTGATATCTATCTCTAACAAATTGAACTTATTACGCAAGTAAATTATGTGTTAAGTAACAAAAGACAGTTGTAACAAGTTTTAATAGAGCCAATATCAGAATTGGGTCACAATAACGAGCTAAAGTAAATGTTTATAACGAGCACTATTCAGATCGTTAAGAGAAATCGCCTGATACGGATGGTCACCCAGCTAGAATGCATATGTAGAGATAAATAACTAGACCTGACAATGCTCTTCTTGCTAATTAAATCTAAGATAATCTAGATGAAGATCTTAACTAATGTAATTGAGAAATTGTTTTGCAATGATGTTGGAATAAATTAAAATAAGTATGAAATGTTTTGGTAATTCCAAAACGTAATTGCAATAAAACATTAAAACTTGAATATGTGTGTCAATAAACTATACGTATATTTTTAAGTTATCTCCTTGATCTTAATAAAAGAGGGCGGGCCCTTTTAGAGGTGATTTTTGGTGAGATTTAATTTGTACATGACATGTATTAATTTGGATTAGAGAGAAGCAATTGGGAAACCTTTAAAAGCAGCTGGCAATTATACATTTAGCAACATCAAACAAACATCGAAGATATTACAAAATGTTATAAGTATACAACATTTCACGCGTTGCCTCACAGAATGGTAACAACAGATAATTTGTCACATCCCAATGTAATTTAGGGTCACTATTACTAGGTGCGTGATTCTGACGCTATTCGCACAATAGGCTCAAATGTTTCGAGGCATTAAGGTCGAGTTGGCCAACGACCAGGCCTAAGCGACTGGAACTTAAAGGAAAATTGCTTGTTGCGTCAGTTTGATGCGACTAGTGTCGTAAAATTTCGGCATCAGGCAATTTTATACGCACTCAATGTAAGCACATTTGTGATTGACGTGACGTGACAAGCCTTTGCCAAAAGCATTTCTACTTTGCATTGCATGAATCAGCAACAAAGAGACATTAGTAAGATTTTTGGTTTCTTTCTTTGTCTCCTTGACTTCTTTAACCAACAGATTCATTATATCCATTTTGCATTCAAATGGTATTCTAAAATTTGATCCAAAGGCCAAACCGTTACATAAGTTATGTCAAACAAGTTTCAAAGTAACTATTTAATTTTATTCTTATTTCGTTTGCAATATTAAATGCATCAAATTGCATCAATCGTAATATGAAATTAGTGTTCTTTTTGCCAGATTTAGCACGAAATAAAAAGTGTATTACTACCATTATTTCGTAACTAATAGACGTAACCGCAGGTAGGCGAAATTTTAAGTGAAACTTAAATTTATTATCTCAGAAAATTGTTCCAACGGAAAATTTCGTAATGGTGCAATTACTTAGAAGTAACTTATTACTTATTTCCTTTGAAGTTTGGCATACACTTGTTTAGACAATTTCCTACCATATATTTTAGAATTCGATAATATTGAACTATATAATATATACAAGTCAAGACACAGAACAGTTTGATAACATTAATGAACTAAATAACGAGGGTCAGATGTTAGTTATCTTTACAAAAATTGTGGCGTAATTATTTAAGATAGACATTTACTCAACATTAATAGAGATAATATCAAAAGTCCACTCACAAATGTCAGTGCAATTGAGTTGTATAATAAATGTTTCAGGTCGATTGGGTTATAACAAATTAAATTTTGCCAATATCCTTTTCTGATCAAAAGCCCAGATTTTAGACATAAAGGAACCTACTTAAATATGGTGTATGTAATTTGTATAACGTTTTAAAAGTTTCAGTTTCAGCTGCTTAAGTTGTATCAAGCGCAAGTTCGAACTTGCATAAAGTACTCACTCATCTGTTCTCATATCTGGGTCGGATCTGCCAAATACCAGCTTGATGCGCTAGAGTCTATCGACAAACGGGCCAAGAGGCTCACCGTCAATGAGGCACTGGTTGAATTAAAGCTCCAGAGCCGTGAACATCGTCGCCGAGTAGCCAGCTTGTCGGTTTTTTATCGGTTGCATTTCGGGGAGTGTTCGATGGAATTGCATGATCTAATTTCGCCTAGCCTGTTTCATCATCGGGCGAGAAGTATGGCGATGCGCCATCGGTACATTATGGATATCCCGCCCAAACGCACTCAGCGTTTTGGAAATACTTTAATTATGCATACAGGGAAGGAGTGGAGTCTGTGTTTCCCGATAGCTACAACCTCGGGGTCTTTATGTCAAGTGAATAGGTTACAACAGAGCAAACATGCTACACCGCTATAAAAATAAAACAAATAGTAAGAACATAATTTTAAATCTTTATCAAGCTCTCTACAAAGACGTTTAGGTAGAATAGGTAATGCACCAGCTGCATATCTTTCTTCACAAGTGTTCGATTTAGCGATGGAGCAATAACACCAAACGTGTTCTATGAGCATTCTTATTTGATATCATAGCACGTATTGTATAAGGAATCTTTTCTAGTACCTACTACATTAGGGATAATTTCCTTAAGTTATTTTATTCCTTTGTGGCGATGCTGATAACGATATGCTGATGCTGGCAGTGTCTCAAGACGAAAGTCTATGACCAGTGTGTGTTGCCAGTGATGACCAATGGCTCTGAGACGTGGTCGCTTACAATGGGCCTTATCAGAAAGCATACAGTCACTCAAAGGGCAATGGAGAGGGCTATGCTCGGAGTTTCCTTGCGTGATCGAATCAGAAACGTAGAGATCCGCAAGAGAACCAGGGTTACCAACATAGCCCGAAGAATTGCCAAACTTAAGTGGCAGTGGGCAGAGCACATTGCTCGCAGAACGGATGGCCGATGGGGCAGAAAGGTTTTGGAATGGCGACCGCGAACCGGAAGACATTGCGTTGGAAGGCCTCCCACCAGGTGGACCGATGACCTGGTGAAGGTTGCGGGGATCCGCTGGTTACGAGATGCACGGGACCGGTCAATGTGGCGACGCTTGGGGGAGGCCTATGTCCAGCGGTGGACGTCTTTCGGCTGATATGATGATGATGATGCTGATAACTCTCACTCACAAGCCAAATATTTTTTCTTAACAATGCCACTATTCTATTGAATATATCAATCGATGTATATGAAAGGAACACAATTGTCTGTGATATTTTCATGTAAATATTTTTAATAATGGCCAAGGTGCCTAATGCCCATCATTCATTATGATCATTAGTATCATTTTTTTCTTACAATTCTTTCTTCTTCGATTTACAGGTATTATAAACTACTATAAGCCACCTTTGGAATGGCTCAGCTAAATATCAACATGCCTAGCTTGACAAAGTGGAACGCAAAGCTAAGGGGATAATTGGTGACGTTAAACTGGTAGATGCCAAAGCTTGGCTCATCGCAGCAAGGTTGCCCGCTTGTCGGTCTTCTTCACTGTACTTCGGAAGAGCTAAGAACTGCACAACCTCATCCCACCGGCCCCCTTCTACCATCGGGCATCTAGAAGCACTGCAAGTTACCAACCTTACCTAGTTGTCATTCCAACAACTCGCACTGAGCGCTTCCAAACATCCTTCCTATTGCGCACAGCAAAAGGGTGGAACTCAGTTCCTGCGTCTGTGTTTCCGAACGCATTCAACCCGAATCTCTTCAAAGTTAGAGTGGACCATTGGCCTAAAATTTTCATTGTCACAATTCTTTTGTCCATACCCTAATTTATTTGGGACTGATAGTCGTCATCTCAGTAGTCCCTATTAGTAATCCTGATTATAGCCATATCATCATTCACATAGTCCCTTCATCGTTTCTTTGGTCTTCTTCTATTCTTCTAGCCATTGGTAAAGAATATAGGCCTAAGACAACTATAAGATTAAGAGCGACTTCAATATTGTTTCATGTGACTACAAGTAGGTACTGGTACAACTTGTATACCAGTACTTGCGAAGTCTCACTACTTCATTTATGGTAAATCATACACGTTACTCACTCTATAATTTAGGGCTGTCAAACGCTGAGTTTTCTTTCCATCACTTAAGGTGCATATCTTTGGCATTTTCTTTTTTCTGGTGAATGAATGATCGGTACATAATCAATCTTTCGTTTAAAGGGTATAATCTTAACTAAAATATTGATAACAGCAATCAATGTCCGCAGAGATGAAGATTTAGACTAATGGTATGACATAACAAGTAAAATTTAAAAATTTAAAAAACTCCCGACCCATTTATATTGCGAAAACACCCCGATTCAAACAGTAAAACGCCCATAACTTTTGAACGGCTGAACCGATTTTATTCAAACATAGCTAAGAACACTTTCGACAAAATCACCATTCCAACAAAAAAAACCGGCCAAGTGCGAGTCGGACTCACACACGAAGGGTTCCGTCCTTGGTAAATTGCGGTTTACGATTTATAACGAATTAAAAAATACTACTTACTAGATCTCGTTCAAACCAATTTTCTGTGGCAGTTTACATGGTAATGTACATCATATATTTTATTTAGTTTTATCATTCTCTTATTTTAGAAGTTACAGGGAAGGTTAAGGTAAGGAAAACAGATCACCAACAATCCTAGACTATTATGTCACGGGAAAATAACGTTTCCAATCGTTATGACACTGCAATTGAAAGTACTAGCCATCCAACGCAACAGTGAGTGCAAACCCTACAATCCAGCTATCACCGTCGGCTTCTATCAACATCGCACAGCAAATTACACACGGACGCTCTTTACTTTCACTTAGAACACGACCAGTAGCCGGGGGCCTACAACGTCACCCATTATAGACCGACAAAAACTCGACAAGGTCTCGAATGTCGATCTCCGTCTGCCAAGGTCGCGGCCCGATCACGCATTGTCTGTTCTGACAGTACTTTTTGTACATTTCGTAATAGTCCCAAGTGTACTTTTTGCCCTCTTTAACTAGTTTCCGTTCGGGAGTGAGTTTGCTTTTTGTAATTGTTCTTAGAATAGTTTAATTTATTTTAAGATTGACCCTTTCTAAGTTTAGTGTGCTTATTTTTTATCTCTACATATTTTTATGTTTTGACATTTAAAACCTCAAACGTACGTTTCCTATTTTTAACCGACTTACCAAAAAGGAGGAGGTTCTATGTTCGACTTCTTGTATGTTTTTTTTTTTTTTTTTTTTTTTTTTTTATGTATGTTCACCGATATCTCCGTCAATTGTGGACCGATTTTGAAAATTTTTTTTTCGTTTGAAAGAATATGTTTCGAAATTGGTCCCATTTTAATTTGGTCAAGATCTGATGAAGAACTTCGGAGATATACAACAGAACTCTTCAATAAATAACGGCAAATCATTCGGAATTGCTGCAATCGCATGTCTGTTTATTGTATATACCATTTCATAACATAACATCACGCCAGTACTTACTAAAAGAGTACGCAGATCTCTCATTTCACTGGTTATGTTCAAGTGTAGCGTTGTGAGATGTGATCTATTCTAGCGTTATAGGTAACTTACTAAACAACTTGCCTATTTTAGGTAGGTACAACTAAAAAGAGAAAAATAAAAATCTTTTTTGCAAAAAAATACTACCGACTTCCAAATGAAAAACTACAAAGTGAAAAATAACTTAACTTTTGGAAGTCGGTGTCCATATCGCAAAAAATGGTACCTACGAAAGACACCGACTTCCAAAAGTTAAGTTATTTTTCACTTTGTAGTTTTTCATTTGGAAGTCGGTAGTATTTTTTTGCAAAAAAGATTTTTTTAAATATATTTTTTCATGTTCCATCAACAATAAAATTTTATGACAAAGTCAATGTTGTAATAAATATTTATATTTCTTTAACGAACAAAAATGTACAAAATAAAACTTGCAAAATTATTACCAAGTTATTACGTATTCAGTGACATTAATTGCGCCAAATCTAATGAATATTTATTACAAGTTACCTTGTTTCGTCCGAATTCAATAACATTAACAACAAGTAACATTTTAAAAATAAGTTATTCTGTGTTTGTCATAATATCTATCGTTATAATGTCAGGGTTTTAAAATTATAGGTTTGGTCTCAAAATAAGGTGCCTTCTATTTAGCATTATCTCTGAAAACGTAAGTCTTTTGACGGTGAACTAAGTAATGTTTGTTTTATTATTCTCCAGAATTGTTTATGACGTATTTAACTCAGTTTAAATGAATTATCGTAAATAATAACCGTTTGTGAATGTCCTTTCAATAGACCCTTTCAGCGTACAGAAAACAATAATGCCCAAAAAAAAAATTGATCGTTTTCATTGCAGTTTATTTGTGAGATCAAGGTATCCCCGCAAAAACAATGGAAAGAAAACGCCGAGGAAAGCATCATAAAACTGATAATTAAAAACTTGATTTATTCATACTTGGAGTAACCCAATCCTTTCTATGGTTAAAATTTTAATACCATTGAATAGTTGAAATTGACACTTTCCCATGAAAACCACAAAAGTGTCAACTATTCAGAAAATGATTTAAAATTATATAAAAAAACTTTTTTGCAAAAAAATAGCACCGACTTCCAAATGAAAAACTACAAAGTGAAAAATAACTTAATTTTTGGAAGTCGGTGTCTTTCGTAGGTGCCATTTTTTGCGATATGGACACCGACTTCCAAAAATTAAGTTATTTTTCACTTTGTAGTTTTTCATTTGGAAGTCGGTGCTATTTTTTTTGCAAAAAAGTTTTTTTATTTTTCCCTTTTTAGTTTTACCTACGTAATAGCAAGTTGTTTATTAAGGTCCCTATAACTCCAGAATGGATTAACCGAATAATATGAAACTTGAACATAACCCGTGAAATGAGAGTTCTGTGTACCCCTTTAGAGCGTACTGGCGTGATGTTATGTTATGAAATGGTATAAACAACAAACAGACATGCGATTGCAGCAATCCCGAGAGTTTTGCCGTTATTTATTGAAGAGTTCTGTTGTGTATCTCCGAAGTTCTTCATCAGACCTTCACCAAATTAAAATGGGACCAATTTCGAAACATACTCTTTCAAACAAAAAAAGAATTTTCAAAATCGGTCCTCAATTGACAGAGATATCGGTGAACATACACAAAAAAAAAAAAAAAAAAAACAAACATAAAGTCGAACATAGAACCTCCTCCTTTTTTTGTAAGTCGGTTAAAAATGACAAGAATATACCGCAGTCCGCAGTATGACATGCACGGTTGAACACCGTGAGTAGTTTTCTGTTTAAGATGCCTTCGCATTTGACGTTAGTTGACGTCTCGGTGACGATGCGTAAACGCTGCGTCGCGTCGCCGACGTCATATACCTAAACGTAGTTGCATTGAAATATCATCAGTTTGACGTGTAACTGCAAAGACGGATCAAGGGGGGGCAGACGGGAAAATGCATAGCGGCATAAATGAGGGGCGGCCAAACTGAACGAACAGCTCAATTTTCGAGCTCACTTCGTTTTCAATTCGGTCGAAGTTGTCAAAAAAGCGGCTTTATCATTTTTTTTCAATTCATAATATCCTGAAGCATTTACCTGCTTATAAGGCGTCATTTTAAAGGGCGCCAAGGGCAGCAAATATTGTCAATGCCCGGCGCGACGAAATTGCTGGATTGTGCCCTGTGTAACTGTGTTAATGCCGCGTATAAGTTCACACTATTTATTATGTTATATGTATTAATAGCATAATGTTACAATGTAATCTTATTATCATGTATTGTTAAGTGTGTTATGGCTATAAGAGGAGGGAGACCAAAGAAACGATGGGTTATGAGAAAGATAATATTATGGATACATAGCGAGTGACTCAGTAGTCAAATGAGTATAAGATGACTAATAGGGAATTAACTGTCTTGGAATTCATTCTCCGGGACTTCGTCGAGCTTCATTGCCTCGGCGCTTTTCTGGTGGTCGCCACTGTTGATTCTGGCTTTCAGGAGTTGCAGTGGTTTGGGAATAGTGCGGTGGGACTGGCCCAATAATAGGGAATTAGTAAGAAAAAGACACGTTGCGCGCTAACTCAAAATATATTGGGATTAGGACAAGATGATGATGATCACGTGAAGGATGCTTAAAGGTTGTTCTCTCTTGAATCTTAATGGAGGTGTCAATAATTATGTTTTTGCTACTTACAGACACAAATTTATTGCGTGATTGCTTATCGATGCATATTTTTATCATGCAAATGGTTTACTGTGGATGCATTCTACGGGTGCCTCTACATACCATGATAAATATCGTGGTATCCGTACAATGAAAACAAATGAACTATTTCAAACATCCAGTGGAATAAATAACAGAAATTTTACTCTAGAATGGTTAGTTTAACTAATCCTTTTAATAAAATATAAAAATTAAACCTACCTTACCTTACCTTTAATTTTTATATTTTTATCATACACGTAAGTAATTTTGGGTATTTTCATCTTTTTAAGTTATATAATAAATCATAGGTCAGTATATTTGGATAAATATCTATCGCTGTTGCGGTTTGACACCCGTTCTTATTAGTTTGACCTTATGCTATTACTTATTTATTAAGTTTCACTAAGTCATAGAAACGCGTTTCATTTATTTGGCGAAACAGTTTTTTGCCTTTAGTGTCAGAAATAACTGGATTGTGTGTAACTAAATTTAATATTTTTTGTGTCTCAGATTTTACGCCGAAGTGGAATGAGTTAACTTCTATAAAAAGTGTAGAGTAGTTTATATTTCCCTTAATTATTATTTTGGTACCGTTATGCATAGATAACTACTGTTATTAACTTATAACACTTTATATAACGTAATTGCTCACATTAAGATTTGATTACATAAATACAACGATATATATCCACATAAGTATTTAATTCAAAGTTCTTCTTCTTACTTAAACTTCATCACAATTAAATATTGAAAATAAATTAAACTGATCTAATCTACTCTTCGGTATGTACCTTATATTAGTAGGTACATGGTTTTTCACCCAGCCTATGCCAAAATAACTGCACATTTTCAGGATAAAAAATAGCCTTTGATCCCTCAGCAGTATAGTACTAGTGGAAGAATTTCCTTAATTGGTCCAGTACTACCTTTTTCAAACAAGCCTTTTTTATAATATTCGCTTAATGTTGTAATTAACCTGAGAATAAGCGAAGCTACAATAATATCTTTTATTTTTTGCTATTGCTATTGTGAGTTATTTAGATCCTGGTAGTGAGTTCGGTATGATGTGAACTGTTTGACCGTCAAAAACGTGGCATTACGTCGCAAAGTCACTGGTCAATAAAAACTTTACCTCGCTACAATTTGATATGCTTTTTATGATTTCTAAAAATATATGAATGTAATACGAGTAAGATCTATAAATTTTATCTTTCCTGAAACATACCTAGCTACTGTTAATTATAATATTATCAAAAGTAACAAATAGTTAATTTGGTAGTTATGTTTTTTATCAATATAAACTTGGAAAATAAGGATAAATTAATATTTCCTTAGTAACAAAAATTATATACTTTCAAGCATCTTTAGCTACCTCACTTTGGAATTATACTTATTTAAAGTGAGGGCATTGAAAGTCCGTTTAAGTATTTGATGTAAGTCTATAACTACAAGGAATGTTTGTCCTGAGATCAATGTCTAATCAACAGGTAATATATAATAATATTTTCAGGTAGAAATAACTTTTGATTGTTTTTAAATTCACATGGCATTGATAAAACAATAAAAGCTCAATTGCTTAGTACAGTTGTTTACTATTGTAACAGTTTTCCTTTCCCATATGTTATTAAAAAACATGTAATTCATTTCAATTATATCTTAGCATAACAAAAACAAGCGGTTATGTTTTCTTATAAATTCAATTGGATTTGGAATCTTGGGCGCTTTTGATAACGATGTGGACGATTTTTTTTATAAAATAATAAATGACAAAAGTACTGATTGTGACATTATATTAAACAAGGAGAAGCTCGAATTCGTCGATAAAACGGTTTTCCTGGGGATCACGCTAGACTCAAGGTTACAATGGGGTCCTTATTTAGTATCACTTGCGGGGCGGCTGAGTTCGGCAGCTTATGCTGTCAGAAAGATTCGTCAATTTACTGATGTGGATACCGCTAGGCTAGTCTATTTTAGTTACTTTCATAGTATAATGTCTTACGGTATCTTACTATGGGGAAGGGCTGCAGACATTGAGTCTATTTTTATTCTGCAAAAACGAGCCATCAGAGCGATTTACAAGCTTCGCCGCCGTGATTCTCTAAGGGAACTGTTTAAGGACATTAACATCATGACGGTTCCTTGTCAATATATTTATGAAAACATCATGTACGTGAGAAAGAATTTACATCTTTTTAGTAAAAACAAAAACAGACATAATTACATTACTAGAAATAGGGACCAATTAGTTCAACCAGGTTTCAGACTGGCAAAAGTGGCCTCATCTTTCATGGGGTACTGTATAAAATGTTACAATAAAATTCCTCCCCATATTCTAGAACTGAATGAGACGAAATTTAAAAATTGTATAAAACGCACACTATGCAGGCAGGCATATTATAAGTTGGGGGATTATATCACTGATAAAAATGCTTGGCTCAATGCTAGTCCTGCTCCACAACCACTAGGGTGCACAGCACGTGTGTGGGTACTATGTACCCAACTGTAAATCTACCATTTGCTATACCTATGTGTCGTTCGTTGACTTGTGTGTGCCCTGGCAGTTGAGTGTGTCATGCTCTCTCAAATGTCTCTCTGATGGTGGCGCGTGTGTTGGATCATTCGGTTCCCTTCATGATGGTTGAGCTGGGTGGTGCCGATTTATGCGTCATGTTCGTGAACGGGCGCCGTCAGTTGGGATTGGTCATAACTCAACTGCTTCGGATGTTGATGTTTTTCTAGTACCTATTGTATAACTGCACAGTACATGTGTGAGTACTTTTAATACTTTATACCTTTACATAGTATAGTGGATGCATGCTATTCTGGGTGCATTGTCCTCACATATGTGAATTTATTAATGTATGTACTCATGTACCTAAATATTGTAAAAATCTTTTTTTTTTTAAAAGAGTAAGTATGGAGTTTCTTGTGCATTCTTCTCCATAACAAGCTACTTTCCGAATGCACGGTAGAATCAACTTTTATTCCATGTAAATTTAAAAAGTATGGAGTTTCTTGTGCATTCT
Source organism: Orthosia gothica (assembly GCA_949775005.1). Taxonomy (NCBI): domain Eukaryota; kingdom Metazoa; phylum Arthropoda; class Insecta; order Lepidoptera; family Noctuidae; genus Orthosia; species Orthosia gothica. The sequence continues at coordinate 17,036,954 of OX459066.1, read as the reverse complement.
TCTCCATAACAAGCTACTTTCCGAATGCACAGTAGAATCAACTTTTATTCCATGTAAATTTAAAAAGTATGGAGTTTCTTGTGCATTCTTCTCCATAACTAGCTACTTTCCGAATGCACTAAATTGTGACATTCAAAAGTGCCGCTTGGTGGCCCAGTTGAAATAAATATCTTTTGTCTTTGTCTTAGTCTATACCCAATGAGCCCTTTCCGCTCTCCCCTTTTTATAATCGTTTGTGCCCAATAGTTACGTTTTTAATTATTCTATTTTTTTTGACAGTAATTGATAATTGAAGAACAAATAATTACAAAAATAAAGTAATCTTTATGGGATGTTGTGATGCCTAGAAACACAGAGAAATTACATAGATACGTAAGGTAAGAGTATTGTATAGTTACTTGTCTAGTTTTTCTATCCTGTTAGTCCACAGACAGAAGTATGCAGTCGTAAGATTAAGTATGGTCAAGCAGACTCTTGAACTACGAAAACCTTACTTACTGGTACGAAATACATGTCATATCATAGCTGCCATGGACGTGTGGTTGATTATACTAGGCAGGAAAAGTCGCGGGTGTCACGGCAGCTGCTTTTCCGCTTTCTCGAGCGCGCTTAGGGAAAGTATCCACTTGTCTCAAGCATAGTATCACTACGAATACTTATGACTATATGTATGTTACTAAACACTATGAGAGGTTGCTATACAGACCTCGCCGGATGCCAGTTTAAAACGAAGGATACTCGTGAATTAGACACATGCGAGGAAAACAATGTTTTGGAAAATTGCTGTACGTGAAATCAGTTTGTTCTAGATCTTGCTCTGTTATATGTTTATTACTACTGTAAGGTATCTACTAGATTGTTGAGCCTTTAACAAAAAAAGTAAAATAGGTACATATTTAGTAGGTATAGCAGGTGTACCTAACATAGCTCGCTAGGGTAACAATCCTGTAAATACTTGTATTCGTCATAATATGACATTATGGTAATTTTTTATATGAAAATGCCGCATCAAAATTTGCTCCTCAGAAGCAAATCTAAAAATGATCCCATATAATATTATGTTAGATTCTCTACGATAAACGGGATTAAAATAAAGACAAAACCTAAACATAAAAATTTCACGCTACACATTCCTTAATGATTCTGTTAACATTGTAATGAGTAAAAATTAATATTTTTTTCATTACTAATTCAAAAAATATGCATAGCCTTGGAATTACTTTTTACCGTCATCTGATGGACAGTAGAAAAACTAACTCGCGTCATTTATTGTACAAAGTCATATCTAAAAGCGACATCTGTTATCGACTAGACAAACTATGAAGCACCATCTATCTTCATTTATTGGAACTAGCAAATCAAGTGTTTTAACTATTCTCCGCTAGGTGGCGGTAATACATTGTTTGCTAGTCGACAATAGATGGCGGTAAAAATTCTTGGACATATTTCTTCTGTAAATATATTGTTTTTGCTTTTGTGGTACTCAAAATGGTCTAATAGGTATAGAAATTAAACCTAAGCTTACCTTCCATAACGTAGACGATGCTGCCAACATCTCCTTCCTTGATAATGAGGCTGCCAGCTGCATATTCAACAGGATACATGCAGTCCACGATTTCGCGGATCTGTGTCATCTCAAGATTCTTCATGAAGTCATTGTCCAGTATTGCACCCTTGATCAGCTCCCGTGATCTGTAACATGAAAATAAAATTGCATAAGAATCGTCTCAAACCTAAAGGAGGTGGTAAGTAGGGTTTTTTTTTTAACTTAGTTTCACATTTTGTGCCTAAATAAAACTTAATGCATGGGATAGTCTTGTGGTCTGAACTTGATAACAGATTATACCTCGTTCTACCAACATACAGTTATGCCTCCACCTTGTTACTCAAAAAATTGATAATTTCATGAAATTTAGGCATGAGACCCCAAAATGAGATTTTTAAGGAACAGCAAAATCTACGAGTTGGAAAATGTCCTTTGAGGAATAAATTATCTCCCATATTTAATTATCAGAAACCTGGATCTTTTGACCACGCATATTATGTGCCCATGAATGAATGCAATGAGGTCCTATCCTATCTGCCCCATAGAACCTAGGGAGGCAGGCTACATGGGCACATAAGAAGCCCGATATCCAGCTACTGTACGTAGTTTTTTTTTTATCTCGGTCTAGTAGGTATATAGACTTGGATCAAAACAATGTCTCAATTTTCTATATCATTTCATAAACAAACTACTTCCCGTACCTATACACAAGGCAATTTCAAAGTGCACCTATCAACTTTAATGATAATAACCTTTAAATTATTACCGCAAATTAGTGTCATAAACCATGGCTTACACTTGTCTATGATGAAACTAATGCCATTACTAAAGGAACTAAGGACATGCATATTATCATTGTTTATGGACTTATGCTGAAAGGCACTTCTATGTTAGGTTATAATTTTCTCATAGCTATTAGGTGAATATTCTCCCTGCTTGATAGATAAGACTGTTATGGGCACAACATAATACCATACTTCTTATATTCCTCGAGGGCCTCATTTTACCACTTATACCCAAGCCTGCGGTCGTATACCACCTATTGGTTGTTTTCATGACAATTCATTATGATAGTAAGTACTAAACAATCTTTATGGAAAAGTGAGATACGCCAACGGCTATCCTCTAAACTTACTATAAATGTTATACAAGAATACTTTTTGTTTTTTTATCGTCACTGCTTGCCCATAATTATTGTCATCATTGCCTACAAGTAATAGGTTAAGAACGAGCTTTTAGCATGAACCGGGAAAACCCAGGTGCCTACGTTAAGCAGTCGCACTTACTACTTGTTCCAACCACTAGACTACGAGGTAATAAAGTTACCTAGGTCACGGCGTCCTAGCACTCCCAGCGCTAAGAAAGAAAATTTGGTTCAAATAAATCTCACTAGATGACGCGACATGCACCGAGTCATTATTGAATTGTGTGTGAAATTAACATTTTTTTGGAATTGAACACAAGAATTATATGTTCTTGTTTAATCAACTCTCCTATTCACAACATTGGGTTCTTAATTCACATTTCAAAGATTATTTGAACGGATCATTTAAAGTTGATGCCAATAGATGCCGCGGTTTTGTCTGAGGCTTTGCACTCGATTGTTTAAATTTGTATTGTAACACAAGTTGGTGTAACGAAACTGTAAAAACGTGCAAAAAAATACCATAAAGCAAATCTTCACTGTATTTAAATAAATAAAATATTAATAATAAAATAATATCGCCATGGAACGGAACCGAACGCGATTGATGTACAAAAAATAATCGGTTTAATCAGACGAAAAACGCTAGTTACGTCGGCACGGTTTTTTTGTATGGGATGATGCTAGTATTATATTATCTGTGCCTAGGTATACTATTAGTGTAGGTATGTATATTTACCTACACATAAAAAATAATTAATTGTTAGCGAATCACTAAACTTTTATTACCTGCATAGCGGTTCGATGACTTAAAAAATATGACTGTAATGTAAGCGGATATTTCTGGTAAAATCCTTTTTACCCGGCTGCAAGGAAAGGGTTTTACCCGACTGGATTATGTGTTTCGCACGTATCTTGTATGTTTGTAATATTCTTCATTAACGCATATCTTTTAAACCACTTGACCGAATTATATAATTAAGACATCGATAGATAGTCTTGGCCGCCCAAGTGTTCTTAGATAGGTGTGAAATTCTAAAAAAACATACATGGCAGATTTTGGGTGCCATATTGTGCGGGTCCCAATTTTTTTTTTTCCAAACCCATCCAGTGGGGTATCAAAATGAAGGGTTTAAGAGGTAATTACAAAAATATATACTACCACGGGGTCTCATTGCTAAGAGAGAATATTTGGTTCAAATAAATCTCACTAGATGGCGCAACATGTACACAAAAAACAATAAAATGTGTGTAAAATTAACATTTTCTGGAATTGAACATAAAAATTGTATGTTCTTGTTTAATCAACTCTCCTAAGTACAAAATTATGGAATATTGGGCTCTTAATTCACATTTCAAAGATTATTTGAACGGATCATTTAAAATTGTTGCCAGTAGATGGCGCATTTTTAAATTACTGAGGCATTCCACTCGATAGTTAAAATTTGCATTGTAACGCTTTTAGTTGCAAAAAAAAACTGTAAAAACGTGCAAAAAAATTCTATAAAACGAACCTTCACTGTATTTAAACAAAAAAATATTCACGAACCTAGTAAACCCTTTTACTTGCAAGCCGCTGCTAACACCATCTATTGCCGTGAAACGGGATCGAACGCGATTGATGTCCTTACAAAAATAACAAGATTAATCAGATGAAAAACGCTAGTTACGTCGGCACGGTTTCTTTGTATGGGATGAGGCATCTGTATGCTAGTATTATATTATCTGTGATACTACTTATATGTTTAAAAGTAATTCGAAAAAGAAAAATATAACTAAAAAGTTGTAAGTAAAAAAAGTTAATTTAAAATAAAAAAACCCGACTGATTAAGAATCGAACTAAAAAGCTGTTAACAAGAAATCAGGTGGTCAGCCAGTTCGCGAATATGTTTCCTCCGACTGCAAAGCATGATTTTTTCTTGTTAACAGCTTTTTAGTTCGATTCTTAATCAGTCGGGTTTTTGATTTTAAATTAACTTTTTTTTTTACATACCTACACCATTTTTATTAGGTATTTGTAGGTAGGAACTAAACTAGGCCGGGTTTAATTAATAAAACAAGGAAATGTTTATGTTAAATCTACAAGAGGCAGTGTCATTCTATCAGCGAAGGAAGAATGCCAAAATGTAAGAAAATGGTCACGTGATATTTCCATAGCGCTTCCTAATCCCATACATTGTTTTTGCTTATTTCTCGTGTCTCCTGTGACATTGTGTGTCCACAAATAGATATGTTTTCTTTCTTTTTTTACATTTTTGTTTTTCTTCAATCACTAGTCTAAAGCCTAAGGGATTTTTTGCTAAAAATAGTAAACTGAATTACACCGAATTTCACCTCGGCTTCCAATCATTTTATTAATAAAATATAATTTTAATGTTCAAAATTATCTATTTATAATGAAAATGTCAATTATGTAATTATTTAGTCACTGTTAAAATTAGTTGCTTGTAGATAAATAGTATTTTTCGATTATTTGTAACGGTATATTTATACAAGGAGGATAAAGCTTACTGATACTAACTGATAAATGTTATGTTATAAATAAAATGACCTATTTTAAATAAAAATTAGCCCGTTTTAATAAACGTTTCAAAAGGATTAACGTATTTATTAAATAATTTATGACAATGGACGCTATATATTTAATTAAACATAGTGACCATTTATGAAAGTCATTATTCTACTTTAGGTTTCATTTATGTATAGCTCACACAAGCTGCGTACTGTCATCGTCATAAATCTAAAATCAGCATACAGATTCTTAGCACAGAGTCACAGACGTCACATTCACCAAGAAGTAGCAGCTATAGGAACGACTTATTATTACACAACTTTATGACTTACAAGAAGGCTAAGTATAGAAGTCAGTGGCGCAATTATATTTTCATCCATTTTATAACCACCAACAGTCCGCTTGTGAAACACGAACTTTTTTCAAAATTGCGCATGTCAAGCTTTTACGGTACCCGCCCAAAATCGAAACCAGTGGTCATAAATTTAAGTCTCAAAAGATCTAATGTTGATGGAGCCGTCGGCGAGGACAGTTGTCACATAAAGTTCGAACGTAATTATACCAAATGAGATCAACGAAGGCACACTAGCTAACACACGTCGACCTCGCCACGGTGCCTTGCGATGCCTGTTCTGAGAAGAAATTCAATCACTACCTTGAATGATTGATCGATGACGTTAAGTATCGATATACGGAATTATCAGATGATGGACCACTATAAGCACATTTCCATGATAAGAACGGACCAATACAAGCTTTTAAATATGAAAGCTTCTATATTCATAAATTGTTTGAAATTCTATGAAACTCTATGTGCGATTTATATAAATATAAGAAACGTTCTGTAACACTTATAGAATCAATCATAATAGTCTACGAGTTGAAAACAGACTAAATACATCAAATAAAAACTTAAAAGCAAACGTAGATCTAAAAGATCCTAAAGCTAAGTAAGGTCACCAAGTCACTGTTGACAGAAAGACAAAGTAGATTTGTCGACACAAAACGTGAGAGCATAGTAAGGATGAATAAACATTAATGTTAAAACACAGTCGTTAAAAACTAATTCGTGACCAATAAACCGACTTAAATTAAAATGGCAAATAAGGTATTTACAAAAGAAAACGTGAACGCGATTAGTATTCATAAGACAACAATGTTAGATTGCTTGTAACCTAAAAATAATGACGAGGACGTTCTGCAAGTTTATCTTACTTTTTGTCCAAAAGTGAAGTCCTCCAAATGTTTTGATGCAAAACACGACATGACTGGGTACTTAGTTTATGTAAATCAGTGCTATGGTTGGTGCGATTGACCTGTAAGTATTATTATCTTAGGCTTTTTTTTGCTACTTTGAAGGCCAAGAACAATTTTCGTATCAGTAATATCGATCTTCGTGACAGCGTTTCTTAAGCAGCAGTGAGCAAAAAATATTTAATTTGAACTATCATCGGCTTGCCAGTACACTCATCAGGATTAATACAGTATCTATAATGAGTTTAATATTTTAGTTTTCACTGCATTTGTGCTACTTTGTAAAAGAATTTACTGGAAGTTGTATAACTCTTTGATGTCCTTCAAACTGCTGCTGCTAAGAATTTCCTAAGAAAACCCAATAAACTTTGAAATTGAATTTTGAACCACACAACTTGTTTTTCTAAATTATTGATTTATTACGAGAAAATGAATAATAATTATAGGTACTGTAAGTATTAGTGGATTGTAATAATGTGGTATTAGTCACACTTATTTCTAAAACAATTTTAATTAATTATGCAGTTTTAAAGCGAAACTGCTAACGATGATATTGTTTTACTGATTTACATAGTGCAAATACTCACTTTTGAATTTTCGGTATTTTCACTAATTTCATTTCATAACCTTGTGACAACGATGACAACGGCTCCGCGGAGATAGCTGTTCTCTTCAGCCTCGGTTCTCCAACATGATACACTCTAGTATTCTCCATCCCCGGTGTCTTCATCACGAAGCATTCGTCTTCGTTCTCTACACCATTCCTGCGGCTATCTATCAACTGTCTCGTCAGAGGCTTCACGACTTGTCTGTACTTGTCTATTTCATTCTTGAGGTATCTTATGGTCCCATCTTTTTCATCAATCTCATTTTCCAACAACGCTATTATTTTATCTCTTCGTTTCAATTCTTCTGTCTTCTCCAATACTAAGCGTTTCATTTCCAAATACTTCTTCTCCATTTTGTAGTTGTGATCGAGTTGACATTGTTTCGTGTGTGTTTGCGACATTTTTAGCACTATTTATTTCTCACTTTATCACTAAACTTTCATCAAAGTTACTTTACAAAATTCCACATCGTATTATCGGATATTTCAAGTTTCCTATCACGTTACTTTGAACGGAACTGTTTAACTGCGTCTGTTGACGTGTTATCAATACCTATATCATCGGAAAGATAAAACATTTTAAGTACTTGATCTATGACTTGTTAAATCCACCTTTGGATATTTTCGCTAGCCAGTGTCAAACATATCAAGCTTTGCTATATATATTGTAGCGACGACTGATTGTCCGATTCCCAAGTGTGTCAGTCTGTCGGTGAGTCAACCTCTCAATGACTTGCGACACACTTATATTAAAATAATTTTTCAGTATGTACATGCTCCCCGTCAGGCAGACTATGTTTTAATTGGTTTTCATTAAACATGGTGCAGCTTAATAAGCATAGTTCAAGAATAAAGACCAAATTGATACATATGTAACATACTGCCTCAAGCAAGGACATTGTAAAGTGAATTTTTGTGAATTATATTCTTTATCTCCTTGAATGGAGTTTAGTGTTTCATTAGTACAAGAGAAACCAGTTCGATTAATTGAGGCCTGATGCGAATTATTCTTGTTACGTAATTGTGCTTATTTTTGTTGGTACGCCTAAAATACATTACATTTGTATTTACAGCAGCAGTATTGATACGAATTTAATTAGATTTTTAACACAAGCTTCATTTCATAGCCACAGGCACCGAAATTTTGAAACACACAACAACATAACTACATCAAATATCATTTTTCGATTCTAGTCAAAAGCTTGAACGGTATAGTTTTACAAAAGGAACCAAAGATTTATTTTGAAAGAAACTTATCATCATTGTTTCGTCAAAATATTCTCGACCATTCTCCACGTTGTAGTAAGACGACATAATGAATATTGACAAGTTGTTTGGACTTGTGTTCGGGCATCTATTAATTTTAATGCTTGGCATTTCTCACTCAGCCATTGTGTCTGCCTACTCATTAACACTTGAATGACCGAATGATTGAGCAACACAAGTGCACAATGAGGTAGTTGTAACATTGCAACAGTTACTATGTGTAGGTGATATATCATGTACATTTTCGTAGGTAAAGGTCGTTCAACTAATCACGCCTTTCTAAGTACAGATAAGGTCAATGCAGCAGCAGTGGTACTACTGACACCAAGTATTTGGACCATGACATCATTGTAAGCATGTGAAGTACAAATCGTGTTACACCTATTAGTATTTTGCCAAATGTTGTTAACTAACTCATCGATCAATGTCTCAGGTTATATCGAACGTCAGTTTATTTTAAGCTTACGTCATTGAGTGAAGAATTCGGAACTGTTGAAGCAACTTCAGGGGTGAAAGAACGAACGCGTGATAAAAAAATTGGTCTTGGCATCGTTTGTCATCAAGTGATATTTCTCTTGGCAAACGCTTGATAAACTAATTCTGACCGAAACGAAGTTGTAAATGAAAACTGACGTAGTACTGAAAGTAGAGACAAAGAAAATTAACAAATGACAACATCTGTATCTGTACCTTCCATCGAACTGAAATTGTAATTCCTTTCCTAATGACACATTTAAACAATTTACTTTTATCGTTACATCAATATCTTTATTGGCTGATAAGATATCATTATTTCATCAATTCAATTACTTGTCCCACATCAATATATTGTGAGTATCTATCAACATAGTTGGTGTAAACACGCGACAGTATATAATTGTAGACGACAAAAGTTGACCTAGACCCGTTTTCCTTGATTTTGGACCAAAGCCCAGTGCGTTCTGCTACATTCATCCTAATATCAATAAATATTTTAGTTGCAACCCTTAATTTTAGTTGTCTTTTATCATAACAACGTAAGTGGAACGAATACAGCTGTTAATAACTTTATTATCTTTGATGTTAATAATAGCTTCTAAACTTGTATAATATATTATTAGAAGCTTGATATCTTAGATGCGTATTATGTATTCGTCCATCTGTTAATCTAAAAGTAGATTGAATATAAATTAGTTACTTTATGGTAACTAGTACGTAACCCTGGAGAGAAGACATTTTATACATAAACATCTGTCTCAGCTATGCTCGAATAAATAAATTGCCTTATAACATTCTTGGCTGAGACATTTAACATCAATCACTAAAGTAATATTTCAGGTTGTTTAGCAAAACACACACTGCGCAAGTCATTACAGCATGATACGCATTCTTATAATGAATAAGCTGTTCATACAGATTTACTTCTTAATCAGTTTAAATATCTTAATGTGCATCATGATATCATAATGATTCGTTTCTTTGACTGACAGAGCGATAAATACATCCCACACATAGAACTGGAAACGGGGAAAACATAAAGTATTCAAAACATATCAAGCATCGATTCTGTTTTTGCATACATTTTCCTTGGTCTAATAATAACACAAAATTTAATATAGTTTGAAAATAACTACAATTGGTACTAAAGAAACAATGATCATGCTGGCCTTTTGAAAAATATTTTTTTTAAACTTAACCTCATAATGGAAATGCCAGGTTTAGCATTCACATCAGATACAATGTAAGGTTGTCTAGATAAGTAGGCACATTACAAGAAGCAGATGTACTGCAGTTCTGATTTCAGCTATCACGAACAAGAGTTATGGTTATTGATGCGAATGAGGTAACTAAACATATATAATGTAAAATCTGTAACGAGCGTCATTAGGTAAGAGTTATTTAATTTTATCTAAAGGCCGATAATCTTCATGAGAGCATTTACGTCACTACGGTTAGGGTTACGTTCAGGTTGAAACCGTTGGAAGCATGTTTGTGGCAAAAGATGAAACATTTTGCTCAAAACAAGATCAAAGGAATGAGTATCAGAAAAACCTGGAAATCGCATTAATTCAAATGCAGTTATTAGAATTTACAAGTTGTCTGAAAAACCCGTCCCTTTTATCACTTCTAGGGTTGAATATTTTCAAAAAACCCAAAACGTAGGAATACATTTATAAAAAGGACGAAACAAAATTCCCTCGAAATTCTATAGTGTGCTAAAACCCTTACCCACGTTCAGCTAAAGTTGACAAACTACAGGCTAATGCTATTTACGGTGGTTGACGTTATCGCGACAGAGGTGAAACTACCGAAACCATTAGATTAAGCGTAGCCTGATGGCGTAATTCCATCATATTTATGGCATAACATCATGCGACATGGCGAATTATTCCTTTGTTGATTTTATCATAATCACATCTAAAATCCAGCAAAATATTTTGAGCTCGTTGACAGAGTTGAGATGGTCAAAAGCACGATCAAGTGGTCATGAATAAACTGTATTTTAACAGTGTTAACGACTGTAGAAAAGTGAAAAATGTAAGTGATTGACCACGTGATAGTGCTTGTCAAGCTCACAAATTTAGGACTTTGGACAGTCGTAATCGCTGACAGTTAAACCTCAGCTGTTCAAGAAAAATAATTCCAGGTTAGCCAGTAATTACTCTATGAAAAGTTAACAAATATGTTTGAGGATTTTGTCTAAAATGTAAGATGGAAATTGTACAGCATGATTTCTATAAATTAAGGTGATTACTTCCTTAGGTATGGTAAAAGACTTTTAGTAAGTAATTCCGTCAACTAGGTATGAGAAAATTTGCCAAATCCATGTATATGACAGATAATGAAACATTTGCCTGACCTGTCTCGTTTCATCTTTGACCAAATACTAAATTACCGCATGAAATATGGACTCACGTCCAAGTTCAATTTAGACAACAAAATATTTCCACGTACAGATATCATCAATCATGCGTAAATTCAGCTAAATTTCCAAAGAAAACACTAACAAATCTTTATACTTCCTATGTTTGGTTCAGTCTAAACAAATATTTATAAGAGGATCTAGATGGAGGATATGTATCCGAAATAATCTAAGGTCAAACATCTAGTGTTTCAATCACAAATATTTGTGAAGTTTTTAAAATTTTTAATATTCTAGTCGTTCTCTCATTTAGCCAAGTCCAATAAAAATAAATGGTAAAAGGAATTTGCGGATCCTTGACACACATTGTGTTTTGAGAACTTTAGCATCTGTCTCAATCGTTAAAATTCACCGTGGCTTTCAGGTTGATGTCACGATGGTGTACAAAATATGTCGACGAGAAGTCGTGGGCTATTTTCGTTTTCCAGACGTACCGATTTCAATGTTGATAGACACTGACATGGGACGCTTAGAAAAGTCCATTTTTCAAGCACGAATGCTAAATATACTTCGTGACAAGGCATTTCAACTTTCTTTGTCACTATATGTATGGTCAGTGATAATATTACTGCAAATTATATTTTCATGATATTTGGTCAAAAGCAAGCCTGCTTAACTAAAAGCTGTTACAGAATTGAAGAAAAATCGAGACAAGTCATAAAAATATATTTAGTAGTCTTGTAATTTTGCGTCTCTCAAATTTCAGTAGAATTTTAGCACAAACATTGTTGGGAAGCTAGATCTGTAGTGCTTCATGCATGCAATCATCTGTATGGTTGATTCTCAGATCAGTTTCACTTGAGAGACTATTATTATCGTCACAATAGTATTCAATGCAAATCAACCGGAAACCTCTGTGATTATCCTGTGTTCTTTGGATGGACACGTATACTGCCTTTTATTGACGTATACTTAAATTTTACAACGCGATAAAATTTCATAGAAATGATAATAAAAAGACTCAAAATACTCATGAGAGTTTTCCAGGTCATAAGAATGGAATAGTTGTAAAAGTCGTGAAACTTGAACAAAAGGACAGATTCAGAGGAAAATCTTGGCTATCAGGAAGACGACATCGAAGGTTGATCTTGTTACAAATCGACGATGCATAAACGTACTACTCTACTAGATAAAGTAAACATTAAAACAAGTACTGAAATAGAAGTGATCATAGTAACAATAGGTGATAATTGGTCAATTGTATAGCATCATATGACTGGTCCACACTCAACGCCTTTGCCTTTGATTTGACGTCAAACGAAATATTATTTTCAATACGGTCTCTAAAAAGCTTTTGTCGGAAATATATTTTACTTTAGTTGTTTGTTTTCTTTCTATGCCAATGTTACACTCAGCTCCAATTTCTATCATTTCAAATGGTAAAACTAGAGTTTGAAATATTTATGGAAGAGTGAATTTTCCAGAAATTCACCATGACCAAATTGTAAATGTTAAAAGGCACATTTGTATTTTTGTTTAACATCTTTTGCCTTCACTTCAACAAGATAACATACAGCTATTTAGACTGACTTCGTGTTCTGAATAGTTTAAGCAACATTTATAGCTGAATTTTTCCTTTACCTGTTTATTGCAGTTTCAACAGTATTCTTTAGAATTATTTGTTATAGTATTTAAATTTTTATACAATTCTGCGGTGCATCATTGTTGTTGCCGAAATTTTCAATGTTTTTTTTCTGCTGTACAATTGGGTAGAAATACTTTTTTTTATTATAAATTTTGATTGAAGACGATTAGACGATGATGATTTTGATTTTGGATTCTTTTACGTTACATAACACTTAGCTGTCGTATCACACATAATATTATTTTGCTGTACTCTATCAAGAATATGACCATAAAACTTCGTGCCATAATTGTCGTTACTGGTTTCTTGATGGGTGTATCTTAGATTTTTTCTAATCATTAAGGATATGTTGCGTGCTTAATATTCACTTTTAACAGTTTGGCTGCCAGAGAACGAGACACAATAGAAAATGTATTGTTTGTCGGGCATCTGGCAGTTAAGGTGTTAAATTAAAACTTGATTTTGTTTACACTTTCAAATATAGACTCATTAATTCTTAAAACTGGAATGACACTGGCTAGCGTTGTGTGAAAATTTTAAACTAATTTCAAAGAAAATATACAAATTAGAAAATAAAATTCAAATAACATTTGATGTTCGGTGAGCGTTCGATTTACGAAAATTCAAAGCGCGTACTGACAGCTGGTAACGTTAAACCGGCTTGAGCGTCGCGTGGGTACTGGGTACTGGGTAGTGTACTAGAGTTGAGACCGACACGTATTTCCACTTCAGCTTCGCAAAACGTTCACAATCGTTCTTCGCACACTACATTATTGTCATTATAAACTTGATTGTCGCTGATGAATTCATTGACTTCATTGACATAGAAGTTGACCAGCTGTTTCGGACAGTTGGGCTGTATTGTTTTTGTATCTCTAAGTACATTATTAGGGCAAATATATTCAATTTCGACTACAATGTAGGTGACCGCTTTTTCTTGGTGACCGATTTTTCAGCGTTGCGTTTTGTATGACTAAATTTAGTGGGACGTCTACGTCAAAGTATTGAATATCCTAAACTAAGTCTAAACTAACATTTTAAAATTGTTTGATTGTTTTCAATGTTTGCAAAAGGTGATCTCTGGAGTCTGAAAGTTCCGATGCGATCATAGAAATCTTTTACTGATCTATGCTTCGCTATTACTGACAGCTTAGAATACTTTTTATCTCGAATAACGCACGGTTCCTGACTTCCTGTATCCCATGGAGCTCACGGGACCGAATACGATGGAAAAGATAATTTCAAAGTACTTATTTGTAGATACACGCAAAACAAAAGAATGGACGATATATTCAAAGCTTTTTGTCGGTAGTTTTTTGTTGATGGAAGTAAGTTCGTTGAAGCAAAAAAGTGTTCTATCTTGATGGTTACGCAACATGCTTCGGAGGTTATTCAACTCTAACTTGGCAAAGGATTCACTTCAAAAAGATTCTTATTGATTTATGCGTTCATCATTCGTCATTAGTAATATACTTAAAGATGTCCGTCAGTAGGATCTTTGAGTAAGTACCAAGGTGGCAAAAATTTGTTTAATTGCTATTGTAAAGTTTGGCTCTTTCCATTTAACAAATTTACATAAAAAGGAGTATTTGAATCCCCAGCAAAACTATTGTATAGTTTGACGTATAAATTGCATGCTAAAAATGATCGTTTGAATAAGACCTAAGTCAGAGTCAACAGTCATGGACAATTGGACATGGCTGTAATTTATTATACTGGTTGCTACTGATGTGCAATTAAATAATGTGCTTCGATGTTATCTTTGAGATCACTATGAAGACAAATTGATACATTGCACATCACGTCGTAGATCTAAAACTTAATATGAGAGTTTTCGTTCTGTTGATAAAGGTTCAAAACTGAATATTTCATTAAATTAAAATGACAAAGTAACCCTCTCTTTCTGAGACTACAATTCTAATTTGAGAACTTCACTATCTTTACTTGAACATGAACTTGTCAAACATAAGCATTAAAGTAAGTTGACTTTGACAATAGTTTATTAATTCTTATGTTAGAAACCGGAGGTTAGTATACAGTCTTCTAAAGAAAGTTTACTCTAGTTACCTAGAATTAAATCTTCACACTTATCCGTTTAGAATACTAAAAAGATATTCTTCTCACGTAGCCTTCTCCCTAAAAGATAGGTACAACAGCACACGCCCAACACATGTTTAAAATGCATGCCTCTCTTCATTAAAAGTGAGCTAATGCCAATTTAACTATTTTGGGCATGCTCAAAATACACAATGACACATACGGAACTACGGACACGCCTACTCTTATGTAGACAAACGCCATAAAATACGATACATTTAAATATAATTTTAGCCAGTATATTAACATTATTCCAGACAATACGTCTTCTAGTCACCAAAATTCTGTCATCGACCTTGCCAGAATAGAATCCTACGTGCGTCAATTTTAAATGCCACGACAACCATAAGCTGTCCAGGTATTTTTCCAGAGACGTTTTATTCCGCTGGTATTTTTATTTTAATAAGTATATATTAATTCCAAAACGTTGTACCTTGATATCTAGTGGATTCCACATAGAAAAACCGCGACACCTATCAGGCAAGAACGAATGTTTATACAGACCGTGATATCGTCTCTCTCTTTCTCTCTCTCTCTCTCTCAGACTCATGGGGATCATGTTGAAATGGGTACATAACTTTAT
Organism: Orthosia gothica; assembly: GCA_949775005.1. Taxonomy (NCBI): domain Eukaryota; kingdom Metazoa; phylum Arthropoda; class Insecta; order Lepidoptera; family Noctuidae; genus Orthosia; species Orthosia gothica. The sequence continues at coordinate 17,021,458 of OX459066.1, read as the reverse complement.
ACCGGACATAATATAGTACTTTTGCTTTTCGACTGACACAAATTATTTTCTTCTTTGTATCTTTAAAAGTTTCTGTTGACACTGACTCTCAAAAGTTTTGCTTTAGCTTTATGATGCTGCTATGGCAAAAGAATCTCTAGCTAAACCATGAGAATATCTAGATCTAAATGCTCGACAGAAGACAACACTGCCAGCCAAGCAAACATAGGCGAGCCAAGCAGTCTACGTAAGAGCATGACGTATATCAGGTATCATACACTGTTTTACGAATTCGGGAGTAGATACCTACAACCGTTTTGGTCATATGTTAAATATGGGCTCTCTGCCAGTACCGTCACTAGCCTACGCATTAAAAAAACAACCATGAAAAGAATTTCGAGATTGTTTTATTTATAGCTTAATTACTAAGCCGTGGATGCAATATATCATAGATAATTACTATGCAAAATAGTACTAGAAGCACGAATGCTTTGCAATTTTTATGAACTTGTTGTTCGACCTTGTCATCTGTTTTGACCATAACATTATAGGTCAAAATGTTTTGTGGGATTGTAGTAATTATGAGTTAGGTTATTAGGTAGATACTTATTATACAAATGGTTATTGGCTCATAAAGTTTTAAGATTAATTATGTTGGTTGGCATTAAATGCAACATAGCAGGAAATGATGAAGTAATATGTTCTGGTATGTGAATGAACACACACACACGAGCTGTTTTTTATTTATTCGAGGCCCTTAAACGCTTTTATTTAAGTACTTTGCTTGATTTAACTACATTGTCAATTTGTGTAATAACAATGTTTCCTTAAGTTTTGTCCAGTTGACTGGTATCGTCCAAAATCCAAACTCTTTTATTTGGTTTTTTATCGTCGTGAAGCTGTAGCGGAAATTAGATTATACCTAGGTACGTACTTCAATAAACATTATCGAAAATTTCCAATGTAGTTTCATTTAACTGCCGTAGCGAAAAACAATAGGTACCTAGGTACTGACCAAGAGCGCATAACAATAAGAAATTACACAAATTATATCAATCGTAGATAATCGAAAAATAAGTGATAGATCTGACGTAGCTACCAACATGGCGGCTAGGTCCAAAAAATCACCTTGAACTGAGCAACTCCATCGTCTATCATAGGATAATTAATTTAATATCCGATTTATCATATTTCAATCGTCATGCGATAATAATGGCTACTTACTAATCTAATAATAACTTTTCGAGATGACTCGGCAAATTCTCAAGAACACAAAAATAGATTGCCAAGAGGAATATAGTTCAAAGAAAATAGGATTTAGGATTAGTGTTTATCTATTTAATAAGAGTGCCTGATTAGTCAAGTAACTTACTGCCTACCATGAGGACGAAGTTTTCCAAGTTTTTTTCATCTGGAATTTTTCAATAGCAAGCCGGAATCTGGATTTGTGACCGATTGATGGTTATAAACTCACCCACATGAGACTTAAACATAAAGGCGAAATGTATGAAAAAAAAAAAGTGCATCTCTACCCGACCTCTCACGGAAATAGAAATAGGTACTTAATGTAATGCGCATCTACATGCTACGAAGAAGTTTATTGTACAAAAGTCATTCAATTTTACCCGTCCGTCACTGAATCCAGTTAAAAGTCGTTTTCACGTCAGACTCGTAAAAAAATCCACTGTAAAGTTTCCACTGAATTTCAATTTAAAGTAACGGCTCAATAAAATATTTTACTTTGCTTTGTTGCTAATGATTCTATTATTGGCTAATTATAAATAAATATGAGCTGAAACATCAAGAATTAACCCTATGTTCTCTACTTTAATAGAGAAAGGGGGTAAGTCTCGAACTTTTGTGGTTTACCACAGAACAGTATTCTTTAGGTAACAATTATAGAAATGATTTCATTCATGAAACATAATGGTAATAATTATTGTGAAATATGTGTAAGTACCTACCTACTTCGATTTGGCATCTACCTACTAGGAGTAGTATGTATGTACCTACCTAGATCAGATATAATAGCCATACAAAATCTGCAAAAATATTAATGTTGATTTGGTGTTATACCAAACAACAGTGTAAATAAAATATTATTATTATTTTATTGTTAGCATTTTTGTTGTTTGTGACAAAGATTATTTACAACAGCGCCATCTAGCTTCACATACACGAACCATACCAGTGCGTGCTACTCGACAACAGGTGGCGCTGTTAATCTTTAACAGGAGAATAAAGATTTCGTTTAACATCTTAACATATCAATAGTAATTATTCCAACAAAATTGCAGAGTTTATCCATAGATAAATAAGATCTATTACATCTTAATATACACACAACGGCGGCCACACTTATTTTATAAACCAACAATGTGAGCAACGGTCAAATTGATTGCGTAGTCGTTTATGATGAACAGTTCACAGTGAACGCCTTGTGGCTTGTTGTGTGGTCTAAAAATAGAGTAGCCACTCAATGACAACTTATTGTGCTTTATCATTTGATCATCTTTAGAAGTTTCATGAATATTTCAATTGTAGAAGAGTCATGCGCTTCAATTGCTTTCGTTTAGTCGAGATTTGTTTTTGTTTATATTCATCGAGATAAAAATAGATTACCAAGACATCAAAGTACCTAGGTAAAGACTACATAACTATAAGTGCCTAATACTGCAATACAAAGATATCCACATAAACTCAAACGCAGATAGCAATATTTAGGTCTTGAGTTTCAGTCAACCTCTACCAAGCATGCAGAATAAAACAAAACAGTATAAATGACAGGCTCTTCAGAATCTTATACTAAAACTATGGACTAAACAAAGATAATAATTATTATTCAGAAATATAATATAATGTTTTTGTTTATATTCATCGAGATAAAAATAGATTACCAAGACATCAAAGTACCTAGGTAAAGACTACATAACTATAAGTGCCTAATACTGCAATACAACGATATCCACATAAACTCAAACGCAGCTAGCAATATTTAGGTCTTGAGTTTCAGTCAACCTCTACCAAGCATGCAGAATAAAACAAAACAGTATAAACGACAGGCTCTTCAGAATCTTATACTAAAACTATGGGCTAAACAAACATAATAATTATTATTCAGAAATATAATATCTGAAATAATTTACTTAAGAACTATATTTAGTAATTCAACAATCATTTCAAAAGCCTAATGCATTTAGCAAGCACCTACACGCTGTCGCGATGTCAGTATCTAATTGAAATCCAATTCGCTCTCGAGCGCACTTGAAACGTCTGAACGCGTCGACGTGACGGCTCGTCAGTACTCGTCACTTTAGTGAACTGTGAAACTTTACAGATGTTTTCCATTACAGCGTTTAGGCGTTTACACCCACTGCGACGCAGATAAGGTGCAGATACCCTTCAGTAGCTGCTTTTAAAATGAGAATCACGTCCAAGCGGCTATACGTATTTTTTTTTTTATAAAAAAATACATAAGACCATTTTCTTAATAATTTGATCTATCAATAATTTGTAATTTTATTCGTATAATACGTATAGTGTAATTAATTTGTTATGACTGAAATACGACAATCGCACCAAAACTGCCGGGCGGATTTTTATGAATTTTTTTCCATCTCAAAGACCATTTATCTACATTTTTGATTTTATGGTTTTTTTAAGTCATAGAATAATAAGGAAAGTACAAGAAACTACTGAACTCTGGGTCGCGCGAGTGTAAAACGAGTGCGCGTTTTGTCCCCTCAAGGTCGTTGGCGACTGTCGTCGTCTTAAAGAACCGTTCAGATTTTACTACATACTTGAATTACCATTCACAGGGCATTTTGTATTAGAGATGTGGAGTGGAAGGAATTACTACGGTTTATCCTAAATTGATATCTAATTTAATTTTCATACGCACTGAGCTGCAATTCTCTAATGCCTTATGATTCAGATTTTAACAATGAATAGTCCTTTATTTTAAGACAAACGATAATCATTATTGAATACTGTGGTGTTCACTAGTAACACTAGTTACGGTTTGGGTTTTTTAAAACAACCAGATTTATCAGTAAGTAATATATGGACATCCCACCCATACGCACAAAGTGTTTTGCTAATACTTTCATTGTGCGCACAGCTAAGGAGTGGAATACCCTTCCGGAGTCTTTGTTCCCTGATATTTACATACTTGGGGTCTTTAAGTCAAGAGTGAATAGGTTACTTCTAGGCAAGCGTGCTTCACCGTAGGCCACATCATCGCTTACCATCAGGCGAGGTAGTGGTCAAACGCGAGCATATCGATAATAAAAAAAAAGTCAACAGCACTGGCAACACACACTGGTCATAGACTTACTTGTGTGTTGCCAGTGATTAGTTACGGAACAGAGACGTGGTCGCTTACAATGGGCCTTATCAGAAAGCTTAAAGTCACCCAAAGGGCAATGGAGAGGGCTATGCTCGGAGTTTCCTTGCGTGATCGAATCAGAAACGAAGACTTCCGCAAGAGAACCAAGGTTACCGATATAGCCCGAAGAATTGCCAAACTAAAGTGGCAGTGGGCAGGGCACATTGCTCGTAGAACTGATGGCCGTTGGGGCCGAAAAGTTCTGGATTGGCGACCGCGAACCGGTAGACGTAGCGTTGGAAGGTCTCCCTCTAGCTGGAGCGACCACCTGGTCAAGGCTGCGGGCGATCAGTGTGGCGACGCTTGGGGGAGGTCTATATCCAGCAGTGGACGCCTTTAGGCTGAAATGATGATGATGATAAAACAGCACTGAATGGGACGTCCAAACACCGCTGGTACGTTCTAATAATGAATAGATGTAAACATTCAAAGATCTACCAATCCGCACTGGGCACGCGTGGTGTGGTGATTATAGCCCACGCCCTCTGTGAGAGGAGGCCTGTGTCCCAGCAGTGGGAACATTAAAAAGGCTGATGATGTGATGTGAAACAAATACCCTCAGCGATTTGTAAAGTATTCACCATGAACTCAGCCAAAAGACATCTATACCAACGGATTAGAGCTTAATTCTCGCTTCCATCGCATTGCCACGACTGATCAGATTTCTATTCATAAGCAAAACTGCTGTAATGTCGATGCTTTTACTAAGAGTCCTCACGTTAGTAACTGTAGTAGGCCTAACTTATATAATTTTATCCTTAGCTTTTAAATCACATGCTTACATAAACAACTCCTATCACCTTAGAATATCTCCAGTTTTAATTTTATGACCGCAGCTTACAGGTATAACTTGTATAAGCTCTAAAGCCAGTTTCAAGTCTTTGGTAAGATAAGCTCTACAAGCTCAAATCAAAACAGGCCTTGATAAGTATCTTGATATATCTCAATAAAGACTTCCAAAGACAAGCAAGACGCGACAGAGTGACAACGATGCGACAACTATTTTCATGGAAATAGTTGTAGGATTCATAAATCTGTTTGCAAAACCTTTATTTTGGAAAGGTTGCTGCATTGTTATATCGCGCCCCTATTAAATCGTGTCCATATTAGTCTTATGCACTATCGTATCAATATAAGGTTAACAACTAAGTAAGTTACTATTACTACAAACATCAATGTCACTTGAAATACTTTACACTTTTTTGTTAGCATGGCCAGAAGCGACAAACACAGTTGGAGACCGCCTTTATGATGTAGTAGAGAAAAAAATAGGAAAAGTAAAAAATAAATAGTCCTTCGAAGCCGCCGACTCAACTTAACTTTGCTAGCTTATGAATAAGCTAGTCTTGTAGATGTAGAAGTGACTACGGAAACTAAGGCAAATAAAATAAAAGAATATCAGTCTATGAAACAATGATGGCTGAAGCTATTCAAAGTTTGTCAAAATTAACTGAAAATATGGAATTAGTAAGTACCATGTAAACAAACATGTTTTTTGAAACAAGACAAAACAGTTCTGTCTATGATAGACTAAATTGTTTTGTCTTGAGTTTGAGTTATGCGCTCACTAATCCACTCTGTCCAATGCATTTAAAACACGGATTGGAATGGTACAAATCTAATGAGATAATATGCCCTGAAGCGGACAAACTACCTGTTTACTAACTTCCCTTGACTGATTGCCGAATAAGATAAATAATGTAAGATTTATTTTTATCTAACGAAGTGTTAAACTAGGTGTCATACTTGGTATCTTAAACCCCGAGTAGACAACTCACTCAATATTCAAAATTAATTGCGATGTGTATATATATATCTGTATTTTAAGTTAAAACATTTAATTGTGTGATTACTGGAAAACGTCCGAAATGAATGATTATAATAGATCATTTCGGACTTTTACCAGTAAGTCTTGGTAAATCATAGGTTTTACCAGTAAATCCCAGGTTGTACTACGGTAAAACCTGGGATTAACCTGGGATTAAAGCCTGAAATACCTTTTGGGCTTTTACAAAATATTATACATGGTGTTCCCTTGTTTCACAGGCAGACATTTCATAGAATTTCGTTTCGCAGAAAATATTTCATATACTATTTGGTCCAGGTATATTTATTTCGAATATTATTGTTTTAACGACGATTTATCTGAATGAAACATATTTCACAGAAACGCAATTCAATGAATTTTAGTATCACATTTTTTTATGTAAAAAACATTTCAAACAGTAGAATTATTTTTAACAAATATTGTTTAATCGGTGTATTTTAATAATAATAATTATTGGTATAATCATGAAACGGAACGTTTGCCGCCATTTTGTGGGTCAGTGACCTCAAATGACGTACATTCATCCCGTTCCTCGTGTAGCTTCATGGTTAAATTAGGTCGAATCTGTTCCAAAACCAAATCGGGGCACCCCGACTTCACTTAGTTTTTTGGCAGCTACCACTAGAGTGTATATGAAAACCGGAGGCGTGAAGGGAGAGCAACCCCTTCGCCCTTACGTAACAAAATAGGCACCCATGCTCACCGCCGCATGTTCGGCTTGCTGTTTGTCGCCAGCGGCGACCAGCAAGCTTATCTAACACTTTAATATTCTGAAGAAAGAATGTAATCAATATACAAAGTAGGGAGGAAGGCTATTACACAGTGAAGCTATTCTATTCACAAAAATAATGTTATATAAAACAGTCTAATCATAACTCAATTGAACAATATATAAATTAATAGTTTCTGCCAGTGGCTTCGCCCGCGTGGAAAGTGTTTTATCGTCCCAATGGAACATTATACTGGGATAAAAAGTAGCCTATGTGCTATTCCAAATTATAATCTCTCTTTGTGCCAAATTTCATTCAGGTGTGTTCAGCTGTTTATAATAAGAAGTAAGATGCTCTTGAGCAGATACTAGCAGTTAAAGGAAACTCAATACATACAAAAACTTCAAATTAATGAGATTATTCCATGTTCAGAGATGCAATGTTGTTAATGAAATATAAGTATGAGATACAAAATTATGTTACACTCACATCATAAAATTACCTCATGATTGTTTAATTGGTCAGTTGGAAGAACTATTGTATTCACAATATGGGCAAGTTATAAAAAGGAACATTTTATTATCACTTGTTGTTGCAAGTAATTTGTTGGAGAACTCTGTGAATGCTGTGTAAAATGTCATTGGATGAAGAAAGACCGTACCGGTTTTCTACATTAAGTTTAAAAGACTATTAATGTACTCTTTAGTATTTTTATCGTTAGTGAGAATGTTGGCATCAAGTTGTGATAATTTCTTATATTACTATTGGTTTCGTAACGGATATCGGTAAATACCCTTGAAGATCTTAGTGCTGTCTTCCTTCTATACTGTTTGGCATGGCGACTGTGTCTGTAATATCATAAACAATTGAAATTTTTGGGGAAGTCCTCTATATAATATGGTCTCTCTTATCGTTATCTGATATATAATGATTTATGACTATATTCCTTCATTATTTTTCATCACAACATTAAAAATATCAACTCTATCACAAGACGTTTCGTGTATCCCAGTCCTAACGTCATGTGTCCGAACTTGCCGGACCAGACACTTTGGGCGCGTCGTAATCCGATTAAAATATCGATAACACAGCTCGTTGACATGTATTTATTTTTGTATATCGAGAGCGTGGTTAACGTAGGCCTTCAATACATCATTAGGAACGTACGGATCGATGTTTGTTCTAATTTTTAGGTATTAGGTCCATTGATAAGCTTTTTTTTTTGCATGTTTATCACTGCTTTGACCTTATTAGAGTTTACTTTTTACAAAAGCTCATAATCAATATAGACTATGTAGATTCTATCTTTTATGGATATCAAAAGTATATGTTGGCAGATTCCAAAATTTCGTTTTCTTACACTTCTTGTAAGAAGCATTTATTTTTTTACCAGCCAGTAATTATCTCAAAATCGAAAAGAACTTAGTTAATTTAAAGTTTCTTGTTGCCATTGGTGCTTAAGCTGCTTGCAGGCTTGGCACCAATGGCAACAAGAATGTAGCGCAAACGCGCTGGCAGCCCACTGGCAGCAAAAATGTAACGGCAAACAATAATCCATCGTCATTGTCACTATCAAACATCCGCAGTTTTAATTAGGAAGTAATCATATCCGTATGTCGATTGCAATGAAAATGACACGCTATCTGTCACATTAGTCAACTTAATTCGCAAAGTAATCAACTGAATGGTAATCGGAATCGGTTTCACTTGACATTTGCGACTATACTAAGTAAATTAATGCAGTTTCTACAACTGTCAAGAACATTAATCTATAGACCAAGTTAAATAATACTAATTAAATCTAGCATTGGCGGATTCTGATTGGTATATTGAATGAATGAGCTTTAAATTATGACTGATGATTTCAATTGAGTAACATGTAGGACATGGTATTCTAATGAAATCCTAAAGAAATCATAATTAATCGTTTTTAATGGCCACCTTAGTAAAGAACGAATGCAATCATTTATAATGGAGCCCTCAGAATATAACGAATCGACGCTATGTATGGACTGAATGTAGAACACGTAGCAAAATTCTAAAGAGATAAAATATAGATTTACATAGGAATGCAATTAACAAATATCCAAGAAAAAATTATTAACTTGCAGATAAAGAATTTTAAGATTGCCTTTCTAGACTCACTAATCACAAAACTACAAGTCTTCATTCAATTAGAATTACACCTCAAGTTTCTCTGAAAGGATTGTATAAAATAGCTTGAATAATGAGCAAGGGAACAGGTGTGATCTCAAGAATAGTGACATAATAAATTCAATAATGGTACCACGATGATCGATTTATATTTTGCGTCATACATATATCAACCATTTATCATTTTGAGGAAACCGGCATGTGCTAGAACCAAAAATTCGAAGACATGTGACATCCACCAACCCGCACTGCAGGGCCCGCGTGATGGATTACGGCCCATTCCCTCTCACAGAGAGGAGGCCTGTGTCCCAGCAGTGGGAACATTAATAGGCTGATGATGATGATGATGATATATCAACCAAGAAAGTCAATTCAACTATGAAAGATTTAGATAATTCTGTTGTAAAACAAGACACGGTTGCCACCGATATAAGTTTAATATGAAATGTCCAACTAAACGTAAAGCATCTTGTTGATAAAACTAATTCTAACATAGCGCCTTCATAGTGCTATCTTTATACCTCGCATCATCGCATGTGAAACATTTGGATCACTCTTGTTATAATATAACATCTTCAAGGGTCAATCATTATCGAGTAGCTGTAAAATCTTCTTAGTAACTTGATAGAATGTTAAATACGGAACTTTTTGTACTGATTTCAACGTTTAATTGACAGTTATCAAGTCTCACTCTGAGTTTCAAGATATATAAAATGATTTGAAGACAGGCTTGACAAATGTAAATAAATAAATCTTGCATTACGATTCTGTTAGCCGATTACGTGAAACGCGGAATGAAAGAAGAAACTTGATGTGTTGACGTAACGGTAGCAATCAACATGTATTTTTTTAATAAGGTGATTATCTGAATATATGAAGCAGGATAATGATATTGAATTTAACATAATAATATGGTTACTAAATTAGATATTTTAAGTAGCTATTAACTTCACTTTCAAACGGGTAATTGAATAAAAAAACTTTTTTGCAAAAAAATACTACCGACTTCCAAATGAAAAACTACAAAGTGAAAAATAACTTAACTTTTGGAAGTCGGTGTCTTTCGTAGGTACCATTTTTTTTGCGATATGGACACCGACTTCCAAAAGTTAAGTTATTTTTCACTTTGTAGTTTTTCATTTGGAAGTCGGTATTATTTTTTTGCAAAAAAGTTTTTTTATTTTTCCCTTTTTAGTTTTACCTACCTAATAGCATGTTGTTTATTAAGGTCCCTATAACTCCAGAATAGATTAACCGAATAATATGAAACTTGAACATAACCGGTGAAATGAGAGATCTGTGTACCCCTTTAGAGCGTACTGGCGTGATGTTATGTTATGAAATGGTATAAACAACAAACAGACATGCGATTGCAGCAATCCCGAGAGTTTTGCCGTTATTTATTGAAGAGTTCTGTTGTGTATCTCCGAAGTTCTTCATCAGACCTTCACCAAATTAAAACGGGACCAATTTCGAAACATACCCTTTCAAACAAAAAAAGAAATTTCAAAATCGGTCCACAATTGACAGAGATATCGGTGAACATACACAAAAAAAAAAAAAAAAAAAAAAAAAAACAAACATAAAGTCGAACATAGAACCTCCTCCTTTTTTTGTAAGTCGGTTAAAAAAAGGTTGACGAAAGGAGTATTCCAGCAATTAGGTGTGAAAGTTATAAAGAAATAATTGAAAAGGTAAAAGAAATATTATGGATCGAACAAATTGTTACTGATGATGGCCTTTTATGGTTACTTAGGTAACATCAGGGCAATTTTTCAAACAATCCCGTAATCATTTTAAATAACCTTTTAAAATTCCAAGGTGCACTTATTATTTTTGTTAAAATATCACCGCAACAAACGAGCCAGTTTTGGGCGTATCACAATAATTAAAGAATTCAATAAACCAGCTCTTAAGATTTGCAACTTCACTCGAGGTTTAACGCGGCATATTTTCTCGATAATTATATATAATTTTATTTATGCTTGCAGAGTAATCGTCTCACTGGACACTTATTTGGTGGTCCGAAATTTTTATACGTTTTCTGAACAAAGGCCGGTTGACATCTCGATAATTTAAGGATGCAATTATTTCTTTAACAATAAGAGCGAGTATTGTGCAACGTCGTAAAACTTTCTGGGATCGGAATAAGATGCTCGATCGAGATTATATCAGTTTTATAAAGTTGTACAGCTTTGTCAGAAACTGATTTATTTGTGTTCGGTACATATCGTTGGTGCGCGTTAATCTGTCAATGTAGTCGTGAAGTTGATGAAATGCAGAAAGAAATTGAACTCAAACACTTGTGACATACAATTTAATTTCACTTGCGGTCTTTCTCGATTTTATTGCCGGCATTAAATGATCTTTAATTTGTCTTAACGTTTCTTGCCCAATTTTCGGATAAGTATTATGTGGGTTTTATAAATAGAGTCAATTTATTATTTGTGCCGAATGTTGAAAAACTTTTAACACTTTTGTCAACTATCAAAAGTAGAACGCATGACCTGATTATTTATTTTTTTGCGTAGAAATAAGCACTGATTTGGAAATGTCAAATAAATTATTTTTATTAAGAAGCGAATAATTTTGGCCGTTTGACAACTTTAAAAAAATTATAGTTTTCAATTTTCTATGCTAAAGTATTTTTGGTTTTTTCAATTATAGAATAATGATAGATAAACTATCAGCATTTTCACAATTTCTTCAATAATTATATATTATAGTAACAGTTTCCACCCAGCTGAAGATTAATGTGGTTAATCTGCACTCGATGACAACTGCAACATAAATATAAACTGCTGCGAATGCATGCAAATGGCGGAAAGTTATTAGAAATCCATTACAAGGGTCATTGACACCATGCTCAATGTTGGTGCTGACCACAAAGCATAGACTACGCTCCACATAGACCGCAACATAAGCGCGTTATGGATACGTCAAATTTAAATTTCACAAAATGGATATTTCTACTAACGGTCGTGAGGGAAATTATTCTATTCACAATGCCTGGCAAACGGATCCGTGGTTGGAGAGGCTATTGTACGCTAGATATATTCCTTGGATCGCCTTTTACGGGATGTTGGAGCTTATTTCGGTCAGCATCAACATCTATAGGAATCATTAGGAATAAACACCGACGTTTGAACTTAGATGCTTTTTTTTAAGTCTAGATACATAACCGTAGCATTAAGAACCAACAACAAATAACAATGCAAAACCTGTATTTCGTAGGAATAGGTAAAGGTGTTTACTAGGTAGTTCCACCAGTGTGATATCGTGTACCATAAACATATACGAGGAAAAGCCAAGCAAAGATTAATTCAGACTCCGCACTACTTAGAAATTCCTAATCGAAAAACCCAACAGACTTTTCTCGAGTTGACCCACCATGACCCAAAGCTCAGTAGACCAGCGAGACAAAAAGAAATAGAACCTTAAGTAGCTAGAAGCAAAGTTTTTGTACTTTATCTATGCTGTAGCATCGTAGAGGACGCTACATGGTCCCAATTGGCCAACAATGGCGTTCCTACAGTGAAAGACTCGCCATTGCCTAACAATGGGACAGGTCACAACTAAACATACACGGTAAGTGCATTTGTGTGAAAAAGAAACAAAGACACCGTCTGACACCTGCATGTTTTCTTTTACCGAAAGAAGGCGATCCCAATAGGACTCGATAAAGAGTATTTTTAACCCTCGCCGGAAAAAAGAGGGGTGTTATTATAACGTGAATTTAAGCAATGGGAAATATTGAACACTCAATGGATTCCAAACACCAAATATCGACAACACGACAGTCCCAGAAAAAATGGTTATAAGAATCAAAGAACTGGATAAAAATCCCAGAAGGCCGGCAAAAGTGACAAGAGTGAAGGGAAGTCTTTGCCCTGCAGTGAAACAATGCAGAATCATAAACTCATAACATAATACATATAAGCTTGAACTCTTAAAATGCAAATAGTGCAATAGTTTTCGTTGAAGACGATATCTAAGACAATATAAAACTGACAAAATAACAAGACAAAATATAGATATGACTGTTTCTTATTGACTTTGTATCGCAATATTATTACTAAAGTAAATTATTTAAGAACATTTGACAAATACACAAGACATTGTTTCCATAATAATAGTCAAATTGTATAAGCAACAGGAACGTCCTTTAAACGCGTAACTAGTCGACGGCTATCTAAATTAGTTGGCAATAAAATAATAAATTTACCTAAAAACTGTTTAGCAATTAAACTCCTAAATAATGTTTATAAACAACACGATTATCAGTCAATAAGTCATACTTCATTAAGGTCTTTTGTAATAGGCCATAATTTATGGCTAAATGGGCACCAGTAGGTGGTCAACGAGTTTCTTAGTCAAACCACGTAAGTTATAATATATATTTATATATATATCTGAGAACAGTGATCACTGTGATTTACATTTGAAGTTAATGAATTACGTAATCAGTGATTATGATTACCGATACACTGAGTCTGTGCATGGACATTTGTGTAGTTAGGGGTCATCACTGTGTGCAGTGATTACGAAATGATCGAGAATGATTGTCGTACATAATCATACACTGAGGGTTGCTAATGGTTGTAGCTACATAGTAAAACTATATTCTACTTAACTAATAAAAATCATAAATTCATAACTGTGAGCTTACTCAGTATTAATCTCTCGGTCTCGTTTGAAGCGTGAAATTCTTCACAAAAGTTTCTAATATAATAGAAGGGAGTACTGAGGATACATTTTATAAATGTATCCTCCAATTCCGGTTCCGTATGGTGCCGGACGTTAAGAATTTCACCATCCCATGTCTTCCCGTGGGTGTCGTAAAAGGCGACTAAGGGATAAACCAGAAAATGGGCAGCAGCGTTCTCTGTGCTCCTATAACAACCATACTGCGATCGCCAATCCGCCTGCCAAGCGTGGCGATTATGGCAAAACCCCCCCTATGAATAGCACAAATAAAAAATGGCCCCTAGTGCCCGGCAGCCCGCCTACCCTCGACTACGGTAGCGGTCGAGGTTACGGCATGGCAAGGGGTGCTAAGAATCTCCGGACGAGATCCGGCTACCCCAACAATCACCGACGACTGGACCTGGCAACGTACAACACGCGCACACTTCGGACCGACGAGAAGATCACCGAGCTCGAAGAGGAATTGAGCAGGTTGCGATGGAGCATTATAGGGTTATCTGAAGTCCGAAGAGAGGGGGAGGACTCGATAATCCTCAAATCCGGTAACCTGCTCTATTTCCGAGAGGGTGACCGGCAGTCCCAAGGTGGTGTCGGGTTTATCGTCCACAGGTCCCTTGTGAACAACGTGGTGAAGATCGAGAGTGTGTCAACCAGGGTGGCGTACCTTATACTCAGAATATCCTCTAGATATTCGCTGAAGGTCATACAGGTCTACGCCCCAACCTCGGCACACCCCGACGACGAGGTAGAGACCATGTATGAGGATATCTCCAGAGCCATGCATGGTTTCAAAACTCACTTCACCATTGTCATGGGGGACTTCAACGCGAAACTGGGCAAACGAGACGAGGATGAGCTGCAAGTGGGGCAATTTGGAGTTGGACGACGGAACCACCGGGGTCACCTACTGGCCAGTTTTATGGAGAAGGAGGGCCTCTATATGATGAACTCCTTCTTCAAAAAGCGTGAACACAGGAAGTGGACCTGGCAGAGCCCCGATGGTGCAACAAAAAATGAGATCGACTTCATCATGTCAACCAAGAAGCAAATGTTCAATGATGTCTCTGTGATCAATTCGGTAAAAACCGGGAGCGATCACCGCATGGTATGAGGCACATTGAACATTAATATTAAGCTTGAAAGGTCTCGACTGATGAAGTCCACGCTCCGTCCAGCACAGGTCCAGGTCCAAAACCCCGAGAGCTTTCAGCTCGAACTCCAGAATCGTTTCGAGTGCCTGGGGAGCTCCGTGGACGAATACAGCGACGGGTTCGTGGAAGCTGTCCATACGGTCGGGTCTAAGTTTTTCAAGACCCGTCGTACAGATAGAAACAAAAAGCTCTCTGATCATACCCTCAAGCTTATGAAGGAGAGGCGTGAGATGATCCTGCAGTCTTCAGATGAGGCGTGCAAATACCGGCAGATCAATAGACAGATCTCTAAATCCTTGAAAAGAGACCTCCGCCGCTTTAATACCGAGCGTATTAAAGACGCGATTGAGCGAAATAAAGGCTCCAAGGTGTTTTCAAGGGATCTGTCTATTGGGCAGAGCCAGCTCACGAAACTGAAGACCGATGATGGCAGGATTGTATCCGCCAAACCGGAGCTTCTGAGGGAGATCGAGAGTTTCTATGGGCAGTTGTACACGTCAACCAGTAAACCCGTTGCGAATCTAGCAAACGACCCAAGAGCTAGATTGACCCGACACTATACCGAAGATATCCCGGACGTCAGCCTGTACGAGATTGGGATGGCTCTGAAACAGCTTAAAAACAACAAGGCGCCGGGTGATGACGGAATCACGGCTGAACTCTTCAACGTTAATGGCGAGTACATCACTCACCTTCGGTTTGCCGACGACATAGTGATCATGGCTGAGACCATGGAGAGCCTCAGTAAAATGCTCGATGACCTTAGTAGAGCTTCCGAAAGAGTGGGTCTTAAAATGAACATGGACAAAACCAAGGTCATGATGAACGCCCATGTAACACCCACTCCTATCAAGATCGGAGACTCTACACTTGAAGTTGTAGACGATTATGTTTACCTGGGACAAACGGTCCAGTTGGGTAGGTCCAACTTCGAGAAAGAGGTCAACCGTCGAATCCGACTCGGCTGGGCGGCGTTCGGGAAGTTGCGTGGTATCTTCTCGTCCAATTTACCGCAGTGTCTCAAGACAAAAGTCTATGACCAGTGTGTGTTGCCAGTGTGTGATCACCTATGGGACCGAGACGTGGTCGCTCACAATGGGCCTTATCAGAAAGCTTAAAGTCACCCAAAGGGCAATGGAGAGGGCTATGCTCGGAATTTCCTTGCGTGATCACGTCAGAAATGATGATATCCGCAGGAGAACCAAAGTTACCGACATTGCCCGAAGAATTGCCAAACTTAAGTGGCAGTGGACAGGGCACATTGCTCGCAGAACGGATGGCCGATGGGGCCGAAAAGTTCTGGAGTGGCGACCGCGAACTGGAAGACGATACGTTGGAAGGCCTCCCACTAGGTGGACCGATGACCTGGTTAAGGTTGCGGGAAGGCGCTGGATGCGAGACGCACGGGATCGGTCAATGTGGCGACGCCTGGGGGAGGCCTATGTCCAGCAGTGGACGTCTTTCGGCTGAAATGATGATCCTCCAATGTATTTTTCCTGCGCATTTCTTCTTCTTCCATAAATAAACTGGTATTTTGGTCGTTTGGACAAAAATTATCCTCTCTTAAAGATTTGAGGGTTTTAACAGAATTGTAAGAGTCATATTTTCCGATAGAAAAGCCTATTAGGGCGCATACAGCTTGTATAGTCAAAATGAATGCCAAAATTTACTTTATAATAATAGAAAGTTTAAGTCAATACATTGAATGAGCTGATTTTGAGCCTTACTTAAATGATAAAATTTCAATTGCTCTGCATTTTATTAACCCCCGCCGGAAAAAGAGGGGTGTTATAAGTTTCACGTGTGTTGCTGTATCTGTGTGTATCTGTGTGTCTGTCTGTGGCATCATAGCGCCTAAACGGATAAACCGATTTCGATTTAGTTTTTTTGTTTGAAAGGTAATTTTGTCGAGAGTGTTCTTAGCTATGTTTGAATGAAATCGGTTCAGCCGTTCAAAAGTTATGGGGATTTTACTGTTTGAATCGGGGTGTTTTCGCAAGATAAATGTGTCAGGGGTATTTTAAATTGTGAAATTTGACTTGTTTTTAATAAAACAATTTGAACGTTTTCAAATTGCTTGACCTCATTAATTTCAATTTCAGCATGACTTCATTCTTGTTATGATCATTTTACTAACCATAAAATCATATTAAGATGTTCGTGGTTGAGTTTATCTTTGCAGATCATTATCTACATCCGTCCGGTGCAAAACTGTAATAAAATTATCGCTGAATATTTTAAAATATGATTTACATGAGCACGACCACAGTTACTGCGTTCTAAGAGACCAATAAAATTATATGAAAGGTATAATCTTAATGTTTGCAGGATGTGGTAGGTTCACCGGAAAAAACTAATATACGAGACTTATTTTGTTTTTAAAAGGTAGCAATATCATAAAATATAATTTAATTTCAAAAATGTCAATGTCGGCTCGGTCCAAATTTGCAACACTGTTATTAAACCAATCTTAAAATGGTTAAAGAAATTTTCGAAAATCTAAGTCACAGCATATAAACAAATTCAATTATTGTGTGTGTGTATGTAGGGATGTCATGGGAAACAAAATACTTAATAAAACGATGTATTAATTTATAGTTTAGAGAGGAGACTCGAGCTTTCAGATAGACCAGTCCTAAATTACATCTAGAAATTGGCTCCGAATTACAATTACTCAATTAATCACCTTTTTGTTTGGATGTGAAATTGGCACTTGTGGTATTTATTCCACATCTACTTACGATTTTATAACACTATACAAACCATCTTCACATCTTTTGATATTGTATCAATTTGTGTAACTCATTTTTATATATTCTTTGTATTATTAACATCTGGAAAGCATATTTAGTTATTTCTGACTGTTTTTAACATTTAAAACTTAAAAGATATTCGTAATTTATAATTCTTGCAATATTTTCTACTGTGACATTTTCATTTGACATGACATCTGTCTGTCTATTTTATTTTCTTAAAGCCATAGACATACCATAAGTACCATGGACTACCTAGACCTTTCCTTAAGCTAGTTGTACATTATTATAAGGTCAGTGCAGACTGACCCGCCTTTGTAAAGCCGTTTTTATTCGTTCTGGTCTTATTGAGATTTGAATTTGAAATTTAGAAGAGATGGCAGAACGAGTGAAAAACGGGCTTCAGCTTTTTAGTCTGAGAATCTAGGCTGAAGACCGATAGTTGGTGATACTGTGTACTAGAATACGAAGTGTATTTTCTATTCTGAAACTCTTAAAACGGTGAATTAACAGCTTATGTAAAACTATTATTATTTGAAGTGCTCCAATTAAATATATATTTTGTGTGGTTCCCGAGAGCATTATTTTCTGGAAACTTACCCTCAACGGCCATCTCGTGGCATCAAAGGCCTCGCTGTTTGGCATATTGAGCCATAGCCGGCCTCCACACCACTCGGAGCCGACGTATACTTACCCGTTTGCCTGTCTATCCGTCCTGCTATCTATTCTACTGCCTACCTGCCTGATTGCCTGCATTGACCACCTACCCGTGGTGTCTACTGACCTGCCTACCTGCCCGATTGCCTGCATGTCCGTCGTTGCTGCCTGATCACCTGCCTACCTCGGACATTCCACGACTTCCTGCCCGAGCTGCTGCCTGGATAGCTGCCCACGTCGTGCGAAGCTGCCCATAGTTCTATACTCTTTATCCTTTTTAATTTTCATAGCTTTAATTTAATTTTAACCTTTTTATCTTAATTTTATTAACGTGGCTTACGGATAGCTCTCCGGCGCCATACGTAACGCTACACACTTTATACAAGTGCTCATGAGTCACGCGAACAACCGAATGAGTTCAAAGCATAATAAGAAACTAACATATCATCTAAACAATTATTGAGTTTTTGCAAACGTTTGAATTGCGTCAAGCATGTAAACGTCACATTCAACAACTGACGATCGCCAATCCGTCTGCAAAACACGGCTTTTTCACCCCCGCCGGAAAAAGAGGGGTGTTATAAGTTTCACGTGTGTTGTTGTATATCTGTGTGTCTGTTTATCTGTGTATCTGTGTATCTGTGTGTCTGTCTGTGGCATCATAGCGCCTAAACGGATGATCCGATTTTGATTTAGTTTTTTTTGTTTGAAAGGTGATTTTATCGAGAGTGTTCTTAGCTATGTTTGAATAAAATCGGTTCAGCCGTTCAAATGTTATGGGCGTTTTACTGTTTGATTCAGGGTGTTTTCGCAAGATAATTGTGTCGGGGGTTTTTTAAATTTTGGAATTTTACTTGTGTTATTTCCCGTTTGATCGTCAACCTCAATTCATTGAATTTTAAAATGGGGAGCACTACCTAAACGCATCAGCATCATCAAAAAGTTTATGGCATATAATTTTATTATGATTAAGCTAATATACCTACTATAGTACTTGGTGAAGTCTGATATTATTCCATAATAAGCCGCTAAATAATATAATCATAAAAAACTTTTCGCTTCAAATAAAACTACGTTAATGATTTTTATGATGAAGTTTAATCATCGTACGACCTAATATCGGACTGGCATTTGCAAAAAAACGGCAGAAAACTCGCCCCAAAATCAAAAGGGCACTACTTTTGCGCTCACAGGGGTACAATACACGCTTACGCTTGCCCCTGAATCCGATCCAGAGGAAACGATAAGGGACCTAGTTCCCGTAAGAAAATACGTAGTGTAGACGGTCACTTTCGTTCGTCCCCGCCATTGTCGGAAGTCACCAGTTCTCGTCCACCGGAGCGCTTCCGTCACTTATTAAAGTTCCATTCATCATGTCACGCAGGGCTGCCCAAAATAAAATGTTGGCTGATCGTTTTTTTCTTAGCAGGTAACCTCAACTGATTTTATAGAGAAGAGATCTGTGTTTCAGCAGTGGTAATATAAAAAAAAGATTGCACAGGGAGACTCCAACATAGATCAACTGCAAGAATGATTATTCGTTAGTTTATCTACACAAAAAGTTAAGTTTGTGTGAACCTACAGCCAGATGAATCAGCAGCCATGAGACAGTTTCCATTCAAAACTACATTATAACGACTACAATTAAATTTTCGTCTAGAATCGACATTAACACCATTATTCTGCAAATAGCTTAATGATGTGTGCCATATGTTTGAAAATGTTAAATATATTCTTTCCATGTGAAGAATATATTTGATATTATGATATATTTTCGTGGCCTTTGTCTAACTGTTTCTTTGTCTGTGTTAATAAATGAACATAAAAGGCGTTCTTATGTCGCGTAAATATTGCACTTCATGTGTACTAAATTTTATGATAAACATTTTCAGATAACCACATTCCTTCGAAATGACGTATCTTCACAAAACGGCCAGTTACCGTAATAATTGACAAAAAAAAAATGCAAGAACAGTCTAGTGAAATATTTGTTTCTATAGCTACACGATCTGAATCTACGTCAAATCCTATTCACAAAAGTCAGAGAAGAATTTTTATAGCGTAATCAAAAGTTGTATGCCTTTAACAAGAAGTTAAATAGCTCTCAATTACTTTTAATTATAAGTTGTTGTCGCGCGATTTACTAACAAAAGATGGTCACAAAACAGACTATTAATCCTTTCTTCCCATTGAATTTCAAACCTTAAATACAAGCAGTTAAGGATGTATTTTTAAAAGAGACTTCTCAAAACAATCGTGTTGTATCATCTTTGAAGAATAAGCGCACTTAAGATGCAGACTAATAAAATAAACAAAAAATAATGACTGAAAGTCATATGACATGATAGTCACTTACTATTTTTAGTATATTGACTTTCGTCTTGATGATTAACCATAGTCAATAATGCATCAAGAAAACATAAATTCTTTGAAATTATTCCGTTATTTTTTATTATTATTTGTAAAAATCCTATAACACAATATTATATTGTAATCCTTCTGGGATTGCCAATAGTTAGCAATATTTTATTACGAAGTATGGACCAATTATGAATGGCAGATAAAGCCATACGTTTTCATAATTATCTTGTAATAAACAATTGTAATATTCGAGGAACAATGGAACGTCTGACTAACCACTGTGTGTAGTTCCTGTGTTGATAACCCTAGCTCGACGAATTGTATCTAATGCGAAAAAATTGGACCAGAGTTACTGGCCCATTTTTTCCGGTAGTGAAATGAAAGTTTTAAATACAAAATAAACAAATTGGTAACAGACTAGAAATAAAATAAAGGCCAAGTAAAAAGACAAAAATAAATAAAATAAAAATTGTAAAACCAACGTCCTTTGTAAGTTTACCAGGCATATCAGAAACACATCAATAAAATACATCCTACAATTATGTAGATGATGAATATCATACTCAATGTCTTATATGTCATATAAAGGAGAACAGTAATACTATCAAGTGATAAATAAAGTAACGTAGCCGTAAGGCACAGCAGTTTGATCACTTTATCATCATTACTGACAGAGGAATTGCCACATTAAAGGTGTAATTCACCTCTTTCCATACACCGATCTTGGCTACGTATTGGACGAAACATTATCAGATAAAAATTCTTGATGCAAGATTCTTTTATAGCATTTTTCTTCTTTGTGTTATCTTTTTGGGAAAAACGCCCATATCTTTTTATTATTACAGTATTGCACTTGTAGTGCCTATACATAGTAAACTAAATATTGTTTACATAATTAGAATATATTTCTAAAGCAATTGTTTGTTAAATAATGTATAATTACATCTAAATATAACTTTATTGCTATACGTGGGACACTCAGAAAGTTTTGCGAAACTAAAAAAAATTGTTCTATACGTACATATATTTTTATTAAATCTTTTCAAAGTACTTTCCACCAGCCTCTATACAAAGATTCATGCGCCTAAACCAGTTTTCAAAACACTTTTTCCAGTCCGCCGCAGACACCTCGTTTACAGCCTGCTCGAACGCAGCCAGCGCATCTTCCGGCGACGAAAATTGTATCCCTTTGAGCTGATTTTTTATTTTTGGGAATAAAAAGAAGTCACACGGTGCTAGATCAGGGCTGTAAGGAGGGTGACCCAGGAGTTTGACTGGCGTGCTGTCCAGGAAGTCCCTCGTTTTGAGTGCGGTGTGCGCAGGTGCATTGTCGTGGTGGAGCAGTAGCCCGCGGAGCCCTGTGTTTGGTCGCTTGTTGCTTATAACAGAGAAAACTTCTGGCAAACATTTGGTAGTATACCATTCGGCATTAATGCTTCTTTGATCCCGTAAGGGAATTGATACCAAGTGGCCAGTCAAATTAAAAAAGCTAGCGATTAAAATCTTACCCCCGCTTCTAGATCGCTTCACTTTGGTAGGCGTTGGATCATTTTGAAACACCCAAACAGTCGACTGGCGCTTGGTTTCTGGGTCGTATTGATAAATCCAGGACTCATCACCTGTAACGATGTCGTAAACACGCCGAGACGAGCCTGCTTCAAATTTGTTAAGCATATCACGGCACCATTCCACCCGGGCCTGCTTCTGAGCATCGGTGAGGTTGAGCGGCACCCAGCGTGATACTATCCTCCTCACGCGAAGATGGCTGTGTAGAATCTCGTGAACGCTTCCCGATCCAATCTTCAATATGTGTTGAATCTCCTGATATGTAATTCGCCTATTGTCTTGGATTAAATTTTTCACTGCTAGCACGTTTTCTTCGGTAACAGCCGTCAAAGGGCGACCGCTTCTTTCGTCATCCCCCAAAGTTGGTCGACCGCGCTTGAATTCGTTATACCAACGATACACGGTTGCCTTGGAAGGGCCTTCATCCATGAATGCCATTTGAAGTCTATCGTACGATTCATCCGGTTTCAGGCGACACTTGAAATCGTATAAAATCATAGCTCTAAAATGTTCCCGGCGCAGATCCATATTTCAGTGAGACACAATACTTTGAATTAACTCGCAAAAAATGTGGAGGGAAATTTTGAAATTGGAACTTACTTATTTTTACTTATAAATAATCATATTTTCGAAAAACATTATAACTGGCCAGTCTCCCATATATAAAAACTTTTTTTCGCAATACTTTCTGAGCGGCCTGGTATATTAATAGCCTTAATGTAACAGGAAATGGAATGGAAAATGAATCCTACAATAATAATAGAGTTCTACGATAGTATTTTAATCAATAAGATTCAAAATAAAATATCAAAGCGGAATTGTGTGTGACTAAAATAAATAAAACAATAAAGAATCTGAATTTATAATAAAATGTATTTTCCTATGTAAACATAGACCAAAGAATGTTGTAAGTTGTCATTAAAAATAAGTAAGATACTTCAAACTAATTAATAAATAAATAAATAAAATAAAAATCATTTATTTCAGGAAGTTTTTCCCATATACAAACACACTACAAATTACATTGAATAAACAATAATTAACACATTAATTAACAAATTAATGAACAAACTCTCCACCGATAAAGGTTGAGTTATGACGTAACGAGTTGAAGCAAAATGTACGTAAATGATTTGAAATGAAAAGTTTGTACAACGCTTGGCGGTGGTTGGGGAATCAGGGATTGAAACAGTGCATAAGAGAGCAACTAACATAAAGCTGACAAATCATGAGTACTATCAAAAGACATTGAAAAACCGTTGGAACAAAATTGTTCGTAAAGTAGCATTTTCAGATTAATTATTCGCTGACAGTTCGTTTATTTTCGATCAAAATATATCAACATCAAGAAGTGGAACAACAGCTTCAGTTTCTGTTTAAGTAGATCCTCAACCTAATAAACCAAACCAATTTACCATACAGGTAGCGGACCATATAGTTTTGCAGAAGCTCTAGAAAACCAGACTTTTAGCTAACGATTATAAAACTTTGATATAGAAATTTTTATAATTATATGGATGATGAAATATGCAAGCAATCCAGGATATAAAAGAAAATCACTTATATAAACATCTAGACGAAGACACGAATTGTCAAGAACCCCCAAGACATCAAATACTGAATCATTAATTATGTTACCAAGTTAGTACATTATACGCCAAAAACAACGTCTTATCAAAAATGTTAACAAATGTTTTGAGGAAATATTGCTATGAAATTAGTTTTTTAATTATATCGTTTTAAATGCGATTCAAAATTCCAAACAAATTTCAAGCCAAATTTCATCAAACAGTAGAGATGCCAATTACTAATTGATAAGTCCACGCAAATACTTTATTCATTAAATACTGTATATTGTTTACCCAAGTTTAGTATTAGTCATTACGGTTTCCGATGATAACACTGAGGTTATTGATATCTTAAAAGGAAATTTATTTGCCTGTGGATTTTTCAGCGTAATTTTTTTCCATTTGCTAATTAAATACATATGGCAGTTAATTTCAAAATGTAAGCACTTCCTATTAGAAATAATTTTGCTACTAAAAATTCAAAGTAGACAATCAATCAGCACATGTATTGTGAATGATAAAGCAGAGTTTTAGTAGTATAAGAACTGTAAATAGTGTACCCCCTGTGTGTATAAATAATATACCGCTTAAGAAAGTGGAACAGTTTAAATACTTGGGTCACATTGTTACAACTGACGATGCGGACATTGAGCGGGAGTGGAGGGCGTTATCAGTCAGAGGTAATATGAAAGCGCGTAGGTTTGCGTTGTTCGAGGGAGGTAAAAATAACGCTCTTTAGAGCTTATTGTACATCCCTCTACACGTGTAGCCTGCGAGCAAAGTATACTCGTGCGGCATACAGCGCCCTCCATATCCAGTTCAATAACGCATTCAGGGCAGTGTTGGGGCTGCCCCGCCACTGCAGCGCCTCGGGCATGTTTGCGGAGGCGCGCACCAACTGCTTTCACGAGGTGCTGCGTCTCTGGTGCGCAAAGTGCGGGGCAGCACCAACACCGTCTTGGCGTTGATTGCCAACAGACTGGATTGCCCTTATATCCAGCAATGCTGCAGCAGACATATTGTTGCCTTGTGAGTGTTCGTTTCTGTCTTTGCTTGTTATCCTGTCTGTAACCTTTTATGCATCTGTCTGAATATGAATCTTGTTATCTATACCTCTAGACCAATATTATAAAGAGGAAAGATTTTTTTGTTTGTTTGTTTGTACCGAATAGGCTCCGAAACAACTGGACCGATTTTAAAAATTCTTTCACCAATAGAAAGCTACATTATTCCTGAGTGACATAGGCTATTTTTAAATCCCGAAAACGGGTCCTGTGGGGTGGCCCACGGGCGCGAAACCGCGGGGAACAGCTAGTTTGAAACAAAACTAATTTTATTTTATTTATTTAATTATGAATGTATGGACAGGCAACCTTTTGCCAAAGGTTTTAAATATCAGGCTTAAACCACCCAAGTTGTCACTTAGCATGTAATCAGCAGCTTGTGACTTCTTACCCAAAATTGATGGACGGATTAAAAGGAACCGCAGTGTTATCATTGGAGACCAGTTGAAAATAAATTTGAACAAAAGTGACAGCTCCAGAAGTATATCAACTTTCGTTTATTTCTTCTTTTTTTGTTAATGTGTCTTGATAATTGTACACTTATCTTTCAGTGTTATCAGGTCGTAAGTTAATTCAGTGTTTCAGAACTTTAGTGCCGATAAATCCTTGCGTTTACTGGTTTCTTTCCTGATACCGAGTCGTTAAAATAATGGGCGGTCCGTGTGATCATTTTTTCTTGTTACTTCAAGATAAACTTGGATTCTGATTGTCGTTTATCTATTACATAAATCTTTTGTCGAAAATATTTATTAATCTTGTATCATTCATTGTCATTGATAATAATAAAGATTGGAAATTTTTATATAAGAAATGTTATATCTGTTTCTATATATCCTTACTTTATATTTGCCACTGCAAATAAACTTATATTCAATTTACAAGTCTTGATTTGTAAACCTTTGCCTCTCTCAACATGTCTAACAACATAAGTGACAGATAAAAATAAAACAGCAAGCTGCATTGTGTCTGAGCGTATGACAATCTAATATAGGTCATACCTCGAGTAGTCACGAGACGAGAGCAACCCAACTGGTAGTAACCGCTGTCACAAAGAAATTAAAAACTGGTTCGATGTTTTTGACTAAACAGCGTGCGTTACATTCATTTGTTACAAAGATAAAGGTTAGGTCAAAGACTACGTGTTTTTAAGTTCTAACACAGTAAATCTTGTTTTTTTTTCTGAGTTGTGATCGCTGTTGTCGAAACAAAAATGTAGAGCAAGTGATGTTGCAGCTCATAATCGCAGATCATGTCATAAAACACAAAAATAAATTTTCAATCTGACACTTAGTTAAAAACTGCATTTAGTAAACGAAAAGAAAATAAAAATAATGGCCACGCATTAAAAGCACATTCAACATTTAAATAAAGCCGCGTCAGAAAAAAGCCTATAAAAACGAAAAGTTATTGCAAAAGAATATTATACGTTATAATTTAACGAAGGCGAACTTCTGAACTCGGAGCCCCAGTTAATAGACATCCGCAACCTCGTCAATTTGCGGATACGTACATCAACCTTATACAGGGACTTGACTTTATACACGATACAATGACAACCAGACGACAGATCTTTAAAACATTACAAAACTTCGGAATAAATTAGACAATGCGATCGAGGACATAACGAAGGTTTCTTTGCAACACTTAAACTTTATTTTTAATTTTAAATTTTATTTTTGGAAGTCGGTGTCTTTCTTTTTAACCGACTTACCAAAACGGAGGAGGTTCTATGTTCGACTTCTTGTATGTTTTTTTATGTATGTTCACCGATATCTCCGCCAATTGTGGACCAATTTTGAAAATTATTTTTTTGTTCGAAAGAACATGTTTCGAAATTGGTCCCATTTTAATTTGTCAAAGATCTGATGAAGAACTTCGGAGATATACAACAGAACTCTTCAATAAATAACGGCAAATCATTCGGGATTGCTTCAATCGCATGTCTGTTTATTGTATATAACATAACATCACGCCAGTACGCACTCTCTCATTTCACTGGTTATGTTCAAGTTTCATGTTATTGGGGTGATCTATTCTGGCGTCATAGGTACCTTACTAAACAACTTGCCTATTTTAGAAAAAAATATATAATAATTTTCAAAATCGGTCCACTATTGACGGAGATATCGGTGAACATACATAAAAAAAATACGAGAAGTCGAACATAGAACCTCCTCCTTTTTGGTAAATCGGTTAAAAAACGAAACGGATATCACGCCAAATAAATATACCAATTCGCATAAAAATAACCCAATAAAACATTTTAATCGTCGAGCAAATTGACTAATTAGCGTACTTTTAAAACTCAATTCATTTATCACCGACCTAATTTAGCCACAATTAGCAATAATAAAGCATCTGCAATAACTCGTAATGCTGTTGATATCCTCACAATTTCATTAAAAGTTACAGCCATGATGTCCTTCTTCGGCACTCAGACAATACTTGAACAATAAAACGAAGTCAGATAGTCGTTGAATCACTTGACATACATTTGTGAGAAGAGAAAATCTTACGTGAAGCTTCAAATTATTTCAGCAGAAAGAACCTAATTAACTAAAAATTCTAGAAAATCAGGCCACTATTTATTCGGCACTCTTAGTAAAATTATGAAAGATCTTGAACCGGGAAATAATCCTACATATAACGAACCTAATGATATGTAAAATAATTCTAGTAATATTTTGTTCAATGGAACATTCGAATGCTGGAATGCGACCATTAAATCTTGAATTAGTAGTTTGTCGCGTTCCAGAGGCCTAAAATATATAGAGATGTGCGTAAATATTTATTTCTCAAGACAGTGGAGACAATGTGGTATAAATAATAGTTATTTATGTCGATCTCTTATTTATGTTACATTACTTATTAAACAAATTGTATACAGTATTTTCGAATGTGTAGTTTTCGATGCGAGTTCTTTATTTATAAAGTTGGTTTGAACCCATTTTTGGTAACAATAACTGGTATTTCGAGCAGAGTTTCCACCTCGTTGAGTTTATTTGTTCGGGCTTTTCATGGTTCAGTTATAAACTTCAAAGGCAGAAATAAATTCTGTACTTTATTCTATTTTTATTGTATTCTTTGTTTATATCCACATATTTGACTAGTACCTAAGATCTATTTTAATAAAACAGATTTTTAGTTTTGGAATAGCGAATATAAATTATATCGAAAAAAAACTTTTTTGCAAAAAAATACTACCGACTTCCAAATGAAAAACTACAAAGTGAAAAATAACTTAACTTTTGGAAGTCGGTGTCTTTCGTAGGTACCATTTTTTTTGCGATATGGACACCGACTTCCAAAAGTTAAGTTATTTTTCACTTTGTAGTTTTTCATTTGGAAGTCGGTAGTATTTTTTTGCAAAAAAGTTTTTTTATTTTTCCCTTTTTAGTTTTACCTACCTAATAGCAAGTTGTTTATTAAAGTCCCTATAAACTCTAGAATAGATTAACCGAATAATATGAAACCTGAACATAACCGGTGAAATGAGAGATCTGTGTAACCCTTTAGAGCGTACTGGCGTGATGTTATGTTATGAAATGGTATAAACAACAAACAGACATGCGATTGCAGCAATCCCGAGAGTTTTGCCGTTATTTATTGAAGAGTTCTGTTGTGTATCTCCGAAGTTCTTCATCAGACCTTCACCAAATTAAAATGGGACCAATTTCGAAACATGCTCTTTCAAACTAAAAAAGAATTTTCAAAATCGGTAAACAATTGACAGAGATATCGGTGAACATACACAAAAAAAAAAAAAAAAAAAACAAACATAAAGTCGAACATAGAACCTCCTCCTTTTTTTGTAAGTCGGTTAAAAATGAGAACATATACTTTTTGATAAGATTCAACGATATTCGCCTTTAATTCACAAAGCCAATGTCTCCATTCACCTCCTTGACATTTCAACGACAAAGAAATTACCTTCTTTATCGCATTCACTTGTATGTCAAGACGATTATAGTCCTCATCATAAACGAATTTTATCAATTGTTATCTCTTTTCAATCTAATCTTTCATTATTTTAGACGTATTACTGTTCAAACAGAAACAAATTATCATGTCTATATCATTGGACGTCAGATCTAAGTAATTTATTGACTCACTGACTGCATACGGACACAAAATTCCAACAATCTGCATAAAACTGAGTGGGGCAAGTGATACAGTTACATTATTTAGTATCCAGTGAACCGATAAATATGTAAATGAAAAGACAGACAGTAGAGATAAATTGCATACATAGACGTTTTAACCCACGTATTTCATCAAAAGAGGGCATAGAACTGAGTGATAATAAATTATTGTTAATTAGTATAGCGACTTGCCTGTTCAACATTATTAATTGGAATACGTCTTAACTTGGTGTGTAAGACCTCAACCTTGAATGGGCTAACCTTTTGATCACCACAAGCTCAATTTATTAGTGCAAACAACACAAAAGCGTTAATAGACACAAGGCTTGACATCATATTAATTATAAGATAATATATGCAGTGACGATTGTTAAAACATTTTCAGACAGTAAAGAAACATCCATTGAATGATAAAAGAAGCTTTTGCTTATTTTGGTATCCCATTACCACAGGTCAATATTATGATATGGCAACATAAAATTAATTTTATCCCTACTAGCACATAGCTATAATTATTTTGATTCCTTTGCAGTTTTTCTCAGAATACCGAGTGTCCATTTATATTCTGTTAGCCCTTGTGGTCAATACAAATCTGTCTCAGTAAATGTCAACCGTCATGGTGACTGTTTTACATTGAGATGTTGAACTTTTCACGTTCGTTTTAGAAGTGAAAAATGTCGGTACAATGAAGAGTTTCATAAAAACAACAGAATAGAGTCAAAACCACTCAAAACAAACTAATTTCAATAATGACATTGTGAAACACAACGTTCAAAGCATACGAGTGTGATGGGACATGATAAGGACAATCATAAAGGTTATCTAGTCTCCTTGAACCGCCACTTTTTGACAGTATTTTTAAACTGCTAATAAATGCTAATGAAAAACCCGTAGGAATTTATCTAGATCGTCTGGTACTTCATTCAAGTACGCGGAAATCGTGCGAGATTAAAAGAGATCAAAACCTGTTGTCGGTTGCGGAAAATATTCTAAGAATAGAGCAAGATAAACATTTCCATATGAAATCGAATAAAACTATAAACTTATCCGCAATGACTAAATCACGAGCAGAATGAGGACCATAAAATGTCAAATTAATTAAAGTAACTGCGATATTATGCGTAATAGCAATTTAATTTGCAGTTTGTTTTTGCAACATGGATGTTGTTAACGAAGGTAAACACGAAGGATACATGACAAGCCATCCATTCCTTCCCACATGACATCGCAGCGAATACTAATGGGCATATTATAATTCACGCTATCGTTCACACTATTATGTCCCATTTTGTTGAATTAATCAGTTAAACGGTGTCAGATTAAGAATACTGATTTTGAAATGATACAGGTATTGCTGACAACTCAATTGTGCGTGAAGTAATGATATTAATGGCAAGTGGTGTTGGTTATTACAAACAAAAAGTAAAATCTTACAATTGTATGATGATGATGTTGTATGTTGCGTAAGGGATTGATGATTGAATGATGGGACGAATGTTGAATACTCCATTTATTGTTAAATGCACATCAAAACTTGCTTACCTATTACATCAATACTTTTTTAGCATAATATGGAAAAATTACTAAAGGCCTTGCACATTATCATCATCACAACTACAGTGTAGTTCAGAGATGTTAGTATGTAGGATTAACTCAATTCTATTTTTGTAAGGCAAAGCTTCAAACAAATACGAGGTATAATTAAAAAAATTACCACCAGTTATTAAAACGTCATCTATTATCCAATTTATTAGTAATATTTCCTGGGATTCTTCCATATTTGTTTTCAAACAAACTATTGATAAAAACTGACGTATTTTTAATGACTCAAATGACCATGGGGACATTTTATGAGTGTGTTTCATATTCACCTAATCTTTAAGGTTAACTATTTGCGTATGTAAGGCATATTTCAGTCAATTAACTCTTTAGCCTCGACGAAGAAAATATCCAATGGCCATTAGACTTCAGGCAATATTTGTTTAAGAAATATGTCAAAGTATTAACGTTTGTATAATAAAGGTTATCTTGTTGATTTCACAGTAAATTCTATGTACAAATTTTGTATTGGATGGTCACGATTTATTTATTAACGCTATCATCTATACCTATTGGTGACGAGACGACGAACTATCTCGTTCTGTGTACATTTTATATTCTGATACATTTTGAAATCATTGTTGATATTATCTGCGTCAAAATGTGTCATTATTACGTTAACATTTGTATTATGGCAGTTTCAGTAAAATTTATATAACGAGGGGCCCAGTTGGTCACCATTTTTATTATCCATTTGTCATTAATTTAAGTTGCGTTTGCAATTGAGAATTATTTTTAGCCCTTAATTCGGTTGGCCTATTTTCAGTGTTATTGACCAAAAAAAACAAATTCAAAATGTGTTCCCTTCGCTAATTTAATTCATTAGTGTAAGTATATATTATACCTATAGCTAACAAATTTTCCCTGAAGATATTGTGTATTTCATATTTTTCCTTTGCGTGTTCGTTAAAATGGTTTCATATATTTTTATTGGACATTGTGGATTCAGTGCAGTTTACTGTATTTGGGTTATAATGAAATCAATCAGAGATACAAAGAGACTGTCAGAAATTTAATCTTTAGTTTAATCAATAGGATCACCGACAATAATGAATTCTACAATAGGTTGGGTGATCTGTCACGAGATTACGCAAGATTTTATGACTGTGTTGTATTTTATGTGAGGTATTATTTAAAGTATTGCTTTGCACGCAACAGGTGCAAGTTAATTAACACTCAGTATATCTCCGTTCACTCCCACCCGTCAGAAATGGTATGAACTATTATCTGCCAACTCAAGAGTTAAACTGACATAAATGACCAGCTGTCTAAAGTTTTCTGCTTCACTTACTCTCAAATGTGTTATTAAAACATATTACAACTGTAATAAAAACGTTACTTAATTTATCAGATATCTTATGAATGTGAACTTGTTTGTTTTATCGAGTATTGATAACATTATAGTAAGTACTTACGCTTCATTCTTGTCGTAAGTTGGGAACGTCTGGTGAGTCAAATCCTGCAGTGATGAGCTGGTCTGTGGCTCGGCAGAGATACCCTGAGCCCTCTGCTTCCTCGGAGCCCTCGACCCTCGGGCATACTGCTGGTAAGGGAACACGCTCTGCAACTTGTCCAGTTGCGAGCGCAGTTCCAACATTTCCTGGTCCCGTTGCTTGAGCAACGCCTCCAGCTCCCGTATCCTCTCTATGAGAGGCTGCATGTCGTTTGTCATAGTCGCATTAGCAACACAGTCCTCTGAATCAGCGTTCATTGCGCTTGGAGTCCCCATTATACCATTTAATTCGATCTCTCTATACGTTTCGTTTAAAGCACGCCTATCGCCGTTCACTGTGGGCGCCACGGTAAGCGCTCCTCCACCTGTGTTCACTAAGGCCCTCGGCTCATCGTCAGCAGCTGTTCGCTGTGACGATCCAAAGCAGAGGGTGTCGAAGCACACGCGCATTCACTCGGTTACCGAGCACTCAACGGAATCACTAGGGATTTCACTTGTTTTTTAGTTATAGTACTTTAACGTCCACTGTCACTGTTTGTTCGGTCGGGTGGTCGAGCACGGGTCGGGAGGTGCAGGAAGTGTGTAGGTCGAGCCGTGCGGCGCGGGCGCGAACGAGCGGAGTAGTGCAGATACGCGCGCGGCACTGTCCGCTGCGATGCCGTGGAGTCAGCCCCGCGTGTCTCGGCACCGCCCTGAAAATATAGTTTTCTTGCTTTACTACAGTCATTACATGTCACTCTTAATCATAACTTAAGTACCAAGAAACGTAAGATCTTGTGTTTAAAGAAACAACTTAATGAAATGAAAAAAATATATACTACAGAAATATTTATCATATACTCGTCTATGATAAATATTTCTGTAGTATATTTTTTAGACCTTTTTTTGTCAATACTCCCTATTTTTAAATAGTTTACAATCTTATGAGTACAATAATCAAAGTCATCAACAATCAAATCAACGATAAGAATTCGTATCACCATATCAACAAAACTAGGAATGCGCCGAATATTCGTTTTGTATTCGGTTGTATCGGCATATTCACCTAAATCTGTTTACGCGCCAAAACTGCAAGTCGCTGAAACGAATAATTCGGCTGAATATCGGGTCGGTAGAGTAAAAATTACTATTTGGCGCACCTCTAAACAAACCAATGATTTCCCATTTTTACAACGACCAATTTTCAGAAAGAGTTTTATGAATGAAAAATCTTTGGATGCGTCACGTTTTCTTAGTAAACACATTTGACCAAAGGCCGGCCATATGAAGAAACGAAAAGGATTTTTTTTAACATTCACCCACTTGTAGGACACGAAAGCTTAGCCTTAATAAAAATATATTTTAACTCGCTGCTACTGAAGTGATTTTACAATACAATTGTTCATTGACTTATCAATATACCTAGTTTAAGGAGCGATAAACACTGTATCTGTTTGCATCTGGTAGGAAAGATCACCTGATTGATACGCAACAATACAACCACATGACAATGTCGTATCTTATCGTAAATCTTATTTGACACAACACGAGGACGAGACAGTTCTCAACTGATATTATTATTATTTATTATAAACTCAGTTTATCCATTGCAGGGCAAAGACTCGGTTCCCTATTATCCCATTCCCCTATCCAGTACGATTGCGGAAAACGTCCAATTTATCCCATAATCTCTTTCCTACCTAATGATATTGAAACGTATTTTAAAATAAATTACCGAATTACATAGAAGTGTTCATTTTCGCGCGCAACGAAACACTTAACGGATGTTGGATAGGAAACATACGTACGTTTGCTAATTGCCTCTGTGATAGTATGCAAGAAAATGTCATTGCTAACGCTGGCCTCAAAACTAATAGCAGCTTACGATATGCAGCATGTGGTACGTGGGACACTCAGAAAGTTTTGCGAAACTAAAAAAAAATGTTCTATACGTACATATATTTTTATTAAATCTTTTCAAAGTACTTTCCACTAGCCTCTATACAAAGATTCATGCGCCTAAACCAGTTTTCAAAACACTTTTTCCAGTCCGCCGCAGACACCTCGTTTACAGCCTGCTCGAACGCAGCCAGCGCATCTTCCGGCGACGAAAATTGTATCCCTTTGAGCTGATTTTTTATTTTTGGGAATAAAAAGAAGTCACACGGTGCTAGATCAGGGCTGTAAGGAGGGTGACCCAGGAGCTTGACTGGCGTGCTGTCCAGGAAGTCCCTCGTTTTGAGTGCGGTGTGCGCAGGTGCATTGTCGTGGTGGAGCAGTAGCCCGCGGAGCCCTGTGTTTGGTCGCTTGTTGCTTATAACAGAGAAAACTTCTGGCAAACATTTGGTAGTATACCATTCGGCATTAATGCTTCTTTGATCCCGTAAGGGAATTGATACCAAGTGGCCAGTCAAATTAAAAAAGCTAGCGATCAAAATCTTACCCCCGCTTCTAGATCGCTTCACTTTGGTAGGCGTTGGCTCATTTTGAAACACCCAAACAGTCGACTGGCGCTTGGTTTCTGGGTCGTATTGATTAATCCAGGACTCATCACCTGTAACGATGTCGTAAACACGCCGAGACGAGCCTGCTTCAAATTTGTTAAGCATATCACGGCACCATTCCACCCGGGCCTGCTTCTGAGCATCGGTGAGGTTGTGCGGCACCCAGCGTGATACTATCCTCCTCACGCGAAGATGGCTGTGTAGAATCTCGTGAACGCTTCCCGATCCAATCTTCAATATGTGTTGAATCTCCTGATATGTAATTCGCCTATTGTCTTGGATTAAATTTTTCACTGCTAGCACGTTTTCTTCGGTAACAGCCGTCAAAGGGCGACCGCTTCTTTCGTCATCCCCCAAAGTTGGTCGACCGCGCTTGAATTCGTTATACCAACGATACACGGTTGCCTTGGAAGGGCCTTCATCCATGAATGCCATTTGAAGACTATCGTACGATTCATCCGGTTTCAGGCGACACTTGAAATCGTATAAAATCATAGCTCTAAAATGTTCCCGGCGCAGATCCATATTTCAGTGAGACACAATACTTTGAATTAACTCGCAAAAAATGTGGAGGGAAATTTTGAAATTGGAACTTACTTATTTTTACTTATAAATAATCATATTTTCGAAATACATTATAACTGGCCAGTCTCCCATATATAAAAACTTTTTTTCGCAATACTTTCTGAGGGGCCTGGTATAACACATATTTTCGGTAGTGGAAAGTCATATTATATTATAAGTATTAGTAAGTTATATTATATCAAACACCATAACATAATATTAAATAAGAGGTATTGAAAACTTTAAGTTCAAAAGGGATAAGAAACTAGGTAATTAAAATCACTAATCATAAACATACATCAAACTAGATAAGTAAATTGTACCAGTGACTGGGCTTCTATATTAAGAAATCAGTTGCAAGCTCGACATGTGGCATTTAAGAAATTAAAATGAAATAGTATTCAAGATAAACAAAAACTTAGACGGATAGGCGTCGTATCTTATAGAAATGGTAAACGTTTAGATAAACGATGTTGAATAACAAAAGAAAAAAGAAATTGTTAGTTCTATTAAAAGAAAAGAAGGCTATATTTAGAAGAGTATTTAAAAAGTAAGGCCGACTCTCAACTGTATAAACAATAAAGAAAATAAGGTGGATTTGACAAGCTCGGGGCAAATCGCCAAAACAAATGAATTTATCATAATATCAAAGTGAATAAACATAAATATTGAAATGCAAATTATACTCGAACTTCCACCCAAGACTGAAAATTTATTTATTCTGTAATAATCTTTACATTTTAATAATCTTACAAAAGATGCAGTTTTAGAAAATTTTATATATATTCACATCTGCCTTTATCCAGTATTATTCAAATGGGTCTGAATTTTAAGTAATTTATGCATCAGTGGCATTAATACAAATGTTTGTCCCACATTTTAATCGGCAGACAAAAAAGGTCCTAAACATTGGAATCGGTCCTAGCAACAACCGAGCTTCGGTGCACACCAGACACAAAAAGAAGATCTACTGTATTGTACATTGGCCATTAATGCGTCAATAAACAGTAACATATGATTCGCTCCCTTGCCAATCAAACTCGAGTTATATTTTTTGAAGTGGTCTTCTTCTACATTCATCATCATCATCTCCATGTACAACACTGGTGCCAGCTGAATTAGGTTAGACTAGAGCCGACCCCAACATAGTTGGGACAAGGCTGGACAGATTGATTGAATGTTTTATAAACAAAACCAGTATCGGATGCAACAAGTGCATTAGAAATTTCCGAAGCAACATTCTCACTATCCTTAAGGACGAACCGAAGGCATTGACGTAATGAAATGTTAATCTGAAACGGCCTTACTCCGGTTTAGTCAGTAGGTGTTCTTGTTCCGTATTTAATTGTTCAGTTCCGGTGGGTGTACATAAAATATCATCATAGGTAAAGGGCGGCTCATATGCACACAATGCCGCTATGTTACTGTATATAGTTCGAAATGCCACGCCCGTCATGGCGACTAAATGTATTGTATTGCCATGACATGGGTGTTCACTTACCGTAATCTAAATATTTTATTGTCTAGCATTATGTTTATCACTATTGCTAACTACTGCATTATAATGTTCCAGTTGTCTTGGATGTAAATCAGTTGTTTTAAGTGCAATAGAATATATGACTTGTAGACAAAGTAACAATTGGACACTTATAAACACATCCATTAATGCAAGGCTGAGAAATCTGTACGAAAAATGCTTAGGATTGCGATTATCTGATCATTTTAAAAATGAGGAAGATAATGCATGGAAACAAATAATTGATAAAAGAAACTTCAGTCAGGTACTGAATATTACGCTCCAGACACCTTCACCAATTTAAAGCCTCTAGGGATGTCTGGACAATCTTACAAGATTAACATGCCCTTCGATACCGTCATTCGAGATACTTCAGAACCCGTTTCAGCTGGTTACCAAGTTCCAAATAAAGTGTTTATTTGCGTATCTACTCGTTAAAATCTGTTTAACAAGCTTTATGTAAACATACAACAATGTTTATCGAGTTCCACTACAAGATGTTGCTTATTTCAGTTGCGTGTGTTACTTAAAATGTTATTTATTTTCTTTACCATTAATTGAACGGGTTTAAAAACATATTTTTCGCTTTGTTCGCTTGGTAAATGTTTACTTTTCTGCAATTTTCTCAATTATGGGTACAAAGAAAATTGTAAAGGGCACGTAAGGGATACCACAAAAAGAACCGTTTCTATGTGATGCACTTGATTACACATACTACATCCGAGCCCTTGACAGTATTTCTAACAGACTTTGCTATAAAGCTATAAATAATTCCTCTCATATGATTCAAATCTAGTGAGAGCGTAGCCAAAAATTGCACGCCAATTGGCTAATTTAGTTATAACTCTAGAAAACCAGGAAGTGTTTTGATACTTTGTTTAAGCTATTTCATCTAAATGACCAAACTCTTACACATCATTTTACAAATTATTGTTTAAATAAGAACAGGATCAAATATCCTTCTTCAAAAATCGCCTTACTCGAAAATTGAATTTTCTCCTGACATCGTTATCATTAACTCTCACATAAATAAAAAGATTGATGACTCATAATCTGGTTGCAATCAATTTGATAGGATTACTGACTACTACTGGCAGAACATAACATGCTCACTTGAGTCAATATAATCTTTTAAAACCTATATTTGTTCAACTTTATCTAGTCTACGATCTACAAGTAGCTAGTTTTAAATACCAGTTTCTAAGTTTACTGAGTTTAAATCTAAACATAAATCACTTTTATATCACGTACAATTATGTAGGCAACCACTTTCTGAGTAATATTTCATTGCTAGAAGTCGAAAGTGGCCTTTGCGGGTCAGTTATTAACGCCCGTCTTGCTGCAGACGGTGCAAAAGCGGCATTTTTATCAACATGCGTCAGTGGTATATGTTAGCTTAATTATTTTCATGTTACATCTACAACCGTGATGATATCATTCCGTGGGTTTCCACTGCTAACCATGGGTCTCATACCGAAATAATTAAAATAGCGTGTGTCAATTTATATAAAAATTAGAAAACTACAATTGAAACTATTCATTTTGGCGAACGCTTGAATTCGTGTGTCTTGTCCAAAGCGTTTAAAATTTTAATAGGCTCCTGAGTATCATTATAACCTACATTAAACACATTAATAAACGTGTCGTAATCTATTCCTTATTTTAAAACTTTGCTGTCAAAATAATATACGATTATTACATTAATATTTTTTTCGCTCACAACCAACGGTTTTATAAGAAGTCGTTATAATTAATCAGGCGGCTACGCTTCTCTTTTAATTAAACATGTTCTACTCATAATTCTAATACGAACTTACAATATTGTGTTAATTAAAACCAGCGACCGCAAGATAGCAAATAATCTAGGCACTGCATGTTGCATACAGTATGATAAAGTTATACTTAATATGCGCTTGGAAACATTTGCATCGACGATTGCATATCCAAGCACTTTGCTATTTTCCAGTGCCTCAGATATAGATTACTCTACAAGGCAATAGTTGACTAGTCTTCGTCGTATATAATTTAGCTATTGAGTGAGACCTATATTGTGAATATTAAGAACACTGATATAGAAATCATTGCAGTACTTTGGCATATTTGATAACTTGGTCTAAAATCGGGTCTAACTCTACTGTGAAAACTTCTGCGCTCTAACAAGTGCAATTATTATTTGAAAAGCTTGCATTGGTATAGCATCAAGAAGTAAACAAAACGAGACAAATGCTCCTCCTCGAGACAATGCACTCATAAGGGCTATCACGTTCCATCTACATGACAGCCCTGTTAGCTTCAATCCCGAACTATTTTTAGATCGGAGTCAATTAAATTCAATTCTCCGCTCCTCGAGGGTTGTCACATGCACAACTATGTGATTTATGAGTAACGAGGCGGCTGGCTGTGTGACGTGGCATTTAGTGAAATCGCGTTTATTTGGAATTAAGAATAATTGTTCTTCATCGTCTGGCGGGCTATTAAGCAAAGTGTTTAATAACAGTTCAGTGGTTTTGTTTTGATCAGTTAATCGACAAGCTATGTCATTGTTGGGCCTCTGACTTGTCGTCCATGTGAGTTTAACAATAGGGATAATAACATTAGTATAATTGTTCTTTACTTTATTCACCAAATCTTCATCAGCTTCTACTAAGTCATCTTTGAACAGAAAAATC
This sequence comes from Orthosia gothica, assembly GCA_949775005.1. NCBI lineage: Eukaryota > Metazoa > Arthropoda > Insecta > Lepidoptera > Noctuidae > Orthosia > Orthosia gothica. Next base: position 16,982,147 of record OX459066.1, on the reverse strand, counting down.
TACTCAAAGTCTCCGTATTAAAAATTTCTTGATTACTACAAACGTTGACAGATTCTCAGCCATAAATATTTTCATATCCACCATTATAATCAATTAAGAAAATTCAGGACAATCTTTCGTCTAGCACAATTTATTTGAGACACATCGTTGTCCTATTTTTATTTGGACGCTGTCTCAAGTCGGGTCGCCGACTGTGTGTCAATATGCCTGTTAGATTATATTCGTCAGAATAAGGGACTTCCGTACAAGTCGCGTTATTAAATAATTGGCTCACACAGGTTAGTAGATATGCTGCGAGTTTGGATAGGAATTCAGGACGGGTTAGGATCGTGTATCTAGTTCTAGTGAAGATTCTGTTAGGAGAGTATTATTTTGAAAAATGTGTTTAACTGTGAAATATTAAGTTGGAAGATATGTCTTGGAATATAGGGGTAATTCTAATATATGGAAATTTTTCACAACCGACGGTTGCATTACATTATTTAAATTACTGCCTACCGATAACAGCGCATTCCTCACAAACAAATGGACGAGATATTGCCAACCGATAATCTCAAGAAAAAGAAAGAATTTAAACATTATATAACCCTTCTCTTCTTTCGACGTTATCCTGTAAAAGCGTCAGTAAATTAACGTGGGTATCAAAGTTAAATAAAGCAAGAATCGACTTAATATCGAGTTGTATTGAATATGTTGATCGAACGTTCTGCGTGTGTACAGTAATCCGTATTAAATCAAACGTCTCGTTCGTACGGGTAGACAAATTACAAACACATCAACACATTTTGGATTAACTACATCAATCATGTGAGCCTGTTAAGTGTTTTGATATCACGTGCTCTAATGTGCATATTAATAACCAATCATATTTGTAGTTTTCAATGGTGCTCTACTCGTAGATCGATACGGAAAGTTCTAACGAAGTAAGTCATTAGCGTGAACATTTTTTTTAAAACTTGATGTAGGGTAAGATTACACTACACACACACACACACACACCACACCACATATTGTACTTGACCCTGTACAATATGTGCCATGTGTCCATATTATACACTACACAGGGTCAAATAAAAATATCTAGCAAAACCCCGCAGACGTGTGGGCATCGGTATCGATATCAGAGTATCGCGGTTGACGGGGTGACGATAAAACAAAAAAAAAAGTAACAACAGCTAAGAACGGGGGTAACGACCGCCTGGTTAAATAGATACTTGTAATGATTATGAGTTGAGAATGTAGATAGATGGAAAGGGAGAGGAACGTCAAAGAAAAGATGGGGGAAGTGTGTGAGAAGTGATAGGAAATAAAAGAGAGTCAGTTTTAGAGTGATGGTTGACAGAATGGAATGGAAGAAGAATACGACTTGCACCGACCCTAAATATGCAAAGGCAAATAGATAATAAATTATGAGTAAATGTTTTATTTAATCTTGACTAGACATCTTCGCAGTCACACCTATCACAACTGCATTATTTTTTTTATTAATTTAATTTATCCTTATATATACAAACAAAAGTTGTGTGTGATATTAAATGTGCTGCATTATGTTACTAACAATTTATTTGTAAATGCCCTGATCAAGACCTCCTTGCAATTGTGTATCTAAATTTAACAATTAACCATATTTGTCGAGAGAGACTGGATCCTGCGACACAGGGTATCCTAGTGCAGGATCTAATGTCATATCTTAATATTATGACACTTTTTATGTTATATTCCATTTTCCACTTTGATCTTGAATGCAAGTCATAGTATAAGCATTACTAGCCTATAATACTACTGAGATGTCTAAACTGAATGAGTTAAGAAAACATTATTAACATAATTTATTGTTCTAGTTTAAGCTTCTTTAATCTCCTTTGTATGAATCTTGCCTGCAGTCAGCACATGCCATGTTTTCATGAAAGAGATGCAAATGTATTTGATTTAAACTCAAATGATTTATTTCAATGAAACTATTTACAGGTATTTTCGAATTGTCAAGGAATCGAATAAGCTAAGGAGGGGATGTAGCTAGTTGCACATTCCAAAGCGTAAATCTCTATGAAAAAGAACGCAAAACAAACTCTACAAATTTATAAACAGTGTATGGATGCAATATTAAACGCATGAAAAGTCATAAAGAAACATGTAAGACCCGTACTAGGTATTCATTATGATTGATGCTAAAGCATGAATTCATACTATACTAAACTGACAGTTTTTACACGAATTATAAATCAGGTAGGGCATACAGACATAAATATGATGATTCATGCTACTTATAATTGAATTGTTAGGTACTCTTAGAAACTCAGAACTCAGCAGGCCTCGCAGGCCTTAAAATGTATCCAGCCTGTAGAATATTTCAATAGCTTTGTAGTAGCTATAGGCATAAATAACCACAAAGGTGTCTAAGAGCAGCGTACAGCAACGAAGTAGGCCCAGAAAGAAGTGGAACTGTGGAGTAATGAACTAATCGTTTCTAAAGGATTGGCCTTAAACGCTAAAATCAAAAAAGAGTCAGGGAGACTTTGTCCATGCAGTTGAATAGAATAGGCAAATAATATTAGTTGCCTTTAACCTCACTAACCTCAACTCTAACGTCACTAAAGGCCGTACATAGTCCATAGTCCGTACAGCTATACTCATACAAACTAAGGTCCACATTATGTCGATATCTAACCGTTGAAGCTCTCGTGCGAACAAAACACATTTATCACTTGTATTTAGGGCACATGTCGGCTGTAACACAATGGATACAATGCTGCACTGTCAAAGCAAGTGCATGAAATTACGTGACCACTGCTTATTGAACTATGCTTTGTTTTTAGGGTTCCGTAGCCAAATGGCAAAAAACGGAACCCTTATAGATTCGTTATGTCTGTTTGTCTGTCTGTCCCTCCGTATGTCACAGCCACTTTTTTCCGAAACTATAAGAACTATGCTGTTGAAACTTGGTAAGTAGATGTATTCTGTGAACCGCATTAAGATTTTCATTAAAAATAGAAAAAAACAATAAATTTTGGGAGTCCCCATACTTGAAACTGAAACTATTTTTTTTTCCATCAAACCCATACGTGTGGTGTATTTATGGATAGGTCTTCAAAAATGATATTGAGGTTTCTAATATATTTTTTTTCTAAACTGAATAGTTTGCGCGAGAGACACTTCCAAAGTGGTAAAAAGTGTGACCCTCCCCCTGTAACTTCTAAAATAAGAGAATGATAAAACTAAAAAAAATATATGATGTACATTACTATGTAAACTACCACCGAAAATTGGTTTGAACGAGATCTAGTAAGTAGTTTTTTTTTAATACGTCATAAATCGTAAACCGCAATTTGTCGCCACTTCGTCAAGTGATGATGCGGTCAATATTCCAATATTGACACTGGAGTCAATTCAGCTATCGCCAAATAGTGATTCAATTACGTAACAATAACCGACAAATATTTATTTTAAACTTGGGATAAGCTTTTCAGGTTAAGTTTTCAAAAATCAGTTTTCACACTTGGAACCTAACATCGTTTTATTTGTTTATATCACTGTTTGTCTGTCGTAGGAAATCAGTCACATTACTCATTTATTATGATCTATTCACGATTTACATTCAATTCGGTGCTTTCAAACAGTTGAATCAATTAATCATACTGAATTACGAGTGCTAAACAAATTGGTATGTAGTTATAGTTTTGGAGTTCACGGTTAACTCTTAACCTTCTGAATGGTATTCGCAACTTGCATCTACTAAAAGTTTATTGTTTGTTTGGATATGCGGGTACTTTAGTTACAATCATGGAGATGTAATAACATTTGCATGCATAATTTGCAAAATGAAACTTTGCAATCGCTAAGTGCATTTGTAGCTCTTTATCTCTGTCCCCTTGGCGGGCTTTTAAAAACCTTTTTTTGATATCTGAGCACCATATTTTTCTCAAGCAAATGGCTTAGATTCAATTTCAGCTTATCAGCAATGAATAAGGAATAAGTGAATATAAACAAAAAAAATATCTATTTTTTTTTCAGATGATCAGAATCATTAACGGACACATTATTGTGTTAAGTATAAATGTATTTACCATGCCACGTCAGGTGTCTTGCTTCGTGTCGATCTGATGGCCGTTACATTTGAGTGATTTCAGATACGTATCGATCGGAAGTGTCGGGATAAAAAGAGGTCATGCGCAGAATAAACTCACGCGCACGCTACGTAGAAAAATTCTTTGTCACACTTCCGGATTTCTTTTTATAGCAAAATAATGTTTCATAGAAATTAGAGCACGTAGTTTATCCAAAAAAAAGTTACTTAATATAACTTAACTTGTTGTACAGCCAACCAAGTTAAAAGGAATAATTCCAAAACTAAAATGAATCATAAAATTTCCCATCATTCCAGGAAATTGATAGTGTAAATAAAAAATGCGTATTTTCCATTATTTACCAAAACATTTAATAAGTCACAAACCAACATGGTCCCTACCAAGTTTAGATTCTTGAACAGAACCTCCGTACCACAAACATGGACTGCTAAAATCAAATCAACATGTTTGGTAGACTTCAAAACTCGAAAATATTCATTTAAAACTAATGAATCATTGCTTTTATTTCTTATTAGTAGACTGACTATGAAACAAAATATACTATTTTTAACCTGATACCAATTCTAATGACATGATTTTTTGAGTTGAATTAGTTAAAGAAGAAACCCGGTCAAGATATATTTGGATTTCTGGTAGCTATATTTTATTAAATGATAAATTGTGTCTCTGAATGTATTAGCAGTATTATTGTATAAGATTAATGTTTTTATTAGCAAATCAAAATCAATTTATCACCACAATATGAAATCACTAAGATAGCATCAGGCATTGAAAGCTCACAGTAATAAGTACACCAGATCAATCTTAACTTGTCAAAAGTAGACAGTTCGCACGTAGAACTAGACTAATAAAATAATTTTGATAAACTAGGAACATTTCCATATTATATACACATTTGTGATAACTTAAACGACTAACCAAATTTATAAGAATCAAAATGTAGACTTAAAATTGTCAATGCGTAGACTACGAATGTCTACAATTTGGACAAAATGAACAGATGTCCGGATAAAGACCACGAGAATTCGCTAGATTGGCGAACACAGAATCGGTCAAGGTCTATGTTCTTTGGACTGAAGTGCTGATGATGATAAAAATCCAAACTACAAGTTGTAAAACGGAACATTTGAATGATCAAGTTTAGTATCCAAAAGTCTAGAAACCATAGTTCGAGCAAAACTAGAATATATTACCGAAGCCAATAATCTGCTTTAATGATTACAATGATTATATCAAATATTTGTAATAATGAAAAGCCCCTAGCGACTGGTGAACTTTTCCTGACATTTCGAGAGATCTTAACGATTTAATTAGTAAAGTTTATAAATAAAATTAAAGTAAACATTCTCTATATTATTAAAGTGATACAGATTTTTGACATTTACGGGTAATTTTATGGCACATTATGGCCGCATTGTAATGACTTTCTCTGGATTATTTCATGATTTATATAACTTTCATGCTTAAATAATAATATCCAATCTTCTCAAGATTTTTCAGTTTCCAAGCTTCCTTTTAATATGTGTAAATTTTTATAGTTGATACAACAGGCTTGTATCTGGTTTTCGTCGGCTCATACTATAATATTATTATTATGGAAAGGTTTCTTGGTTGATTGACAGTTTCATTCAGCGAGGTGTCGGCAACACAGTGCGCGTGACCAAAAGGGCGTGGTCACGGTTTTAATAAATTGCTCCAGCCATACAGGTTGTAAAAATATTTAATTAGCCAAATTGATACGAGACTTTATACTAAAATGTCATGCGTTTATGCTGAATTTATTCTTTAAATTATTAATTGCATGTTTAAAGATATTGAAATAATATATAGGGAAATATGTAGTTCAGTCACTTTGTCCACAGATATACCGACAACAATGCGTCTAATGGCAAGGGGAAAAATAAATGACAGATGAAGACTAAAAGGCCGAAGCCCCAAACGGTAATCTGATATGAATGTGACAACAGATGAAGAAAATTGTTGATAACAATCACGATTCTCGGTAGTGACAAACGATTAGCAAGAAAAATAAAATGCAACAGCATGATTTCTTATCAATCGATCGGAAATCATTTGTCATATTCATCTCTTAGGAAGCCGAAAACATGTGTATTAATGTCAGATTGATATCGACGTTTAAAAAGATAACACTGGAAAATTTTGATATAAGTATCACAGACAGGGATTTCCTAACTTTTAAATACGTAGAACTAATTCAGAAAATGATTCAATTGATTGTAGTTCGCAAGCTAAATCAAGATGCAGCGGTAGACGATGATTCTATTAAAAAGAATCGAGTTCAACAAACGTGAATTGTTTTACTCTCGAGACATGACGTATTGAATGTCGCCGCCCGTCGCCCGTTCGTTTAGCGACTCCGTAGTAATTGGAACCTCGTGATACTGATACATTACTTCTATACATAACATTGTACATAAATACATGTATGTATACATACATCATACATCCTGTACGATTTAATTTGTGACGGAAAATAGTATATTAATATGTAAATGCTTATTATTCATAATACGCAAACGTGCGAAGGGACCATTAGATCGGTGCTCTTTAAAACCCACGCGATTGATAAGGAATATAATATGGTTATAATTTTATTATAATATCTATTCATGTGTACATTAGTAGAAGTAGTAAGAGGAAAATGTAAAATAGAATTGTAAATACGTAGTGGTTGGGAAAATATAAATTAAAAACCACAAATTCTGACGACTGCGTCAACAATTACGTATGCTACAAGGGTATTCTATGAAATTAAACGCAAGTTGCGAGTATTTTCAGCGGAAAACGGTACCCAAATTTAATAATGAATTTGATTACTAAATGTAAAATAGAATTGTGAGTACGTAGTGGTCGAGCAAATAAAAATTAAAAATCACAAATTCTGTCAATTTTGTCAACAATTACGTATGCTACAAGGCTTCTCCATGAAATTAAACGCAAGTTGCGAGTATTGTCAGCGGAAAACGGTGTCCAAATTTAATAAACGAATTACATTACTAATCGGGCAAGTTCGATTAACGTTAATTATTTGTTATATTTGTAAATAAACGTTATCTATCCAGTAAATAGGCACACATGGTGCCCTGGATATCTAATCTGACGATAACGGTCATTGCACTTAACTTTGAACTGTCAGGGCTCAAAAATGTGAGGCCTGTCTGCATGTGACTCAACGTCATATATGTCATTGAATTATCTTGAAGGAAACTTGAAATGTGGTGGGAAATTAATTTTGTAACTGACGTTTCTTTCAAATATCGAAGCATTTTTGCCTGTTGACGGCGCTTAACTGAAGTTTAACGACACAATATTTGTGTTTTCATTAGGTATATTAAAGTGGAACCAGCTTGTGATAATTCGGTTAAAATTTTATGATTTTAAGTAAATGTCATGTAGAAAGAAGTAGCGACTTAGTTGAGATACCTGCGCAAGTACGTGCTGAATTTATTTATTATTCAGTCCATAATGAATGTGATGATTTTTAACCCCCGCCGGAAAAAGAGGGGTGTTATAAGTTTCACGTGTGTTGCTGTGTATCTGTGTGTCTGTCTGTGGCATCATAGCGCCTAAACGGATAAACCGATTTCGATATAGTTTTTTTTGTTTGAAAGGCAATTTTGTCGAAAGTGTTCTTAGCTATGTTTGAATAAAATCGGTTCAGCCGTTCAAAATTTATAGGGATTTTACTGTTTGAATCGGGGTGTTTTCGCAAGATAAATGTGTCGGGGGTTTTTTAAATTGTAAAATTTTACTTGTGTAAATTTCATGTAGAAAGAAGTAGCGACTTAGTTGAGATACCTGCGCAAGTACGTGCTGAATTTATTTATTATTCAGTCCAAAATGAATGTGATGATTTTTATTAAACCATCAAATTCTTTTTCTGAATATAAGCGGGAAACTTAAGTTTCTTTTTTTTTTTCATTTTCGGTCATGAGACTAAAAGAGAAAAGATACCAAGAATTGAGGAAAAATATTCTTTCATGTATTTAGCCTAATTCTTGTGTACAAAAAGTAATAGTTTTCAATTATTGCCATATTCTATTTAACAGGGCGTCTCATAGTTTGTATAGACTGCTTTCGTTCTGAAATCATGTCACATCAAATCATAAATAAAATAGACGTTAAATATGAAGGGCAAGTTTTCTTGTAATATTAACAATTTTTATTATTCTCTTAAACATATTTTTAACCCCCGCCGGAAAAAGAAGGGGTGTTATAAGTTTCACGTGTGTTGCTGTGTATCTGTGTGTCTGTCTGTGGCATCATAGCGCCTAAACGGATGAACCGATTTCGATTTATTTATTTTTGTTTGAAAGGTAATTTTGTCGAGAGTGTTCTTAGCTATGTTTGAATAAAATCGGTTAAGCCGTTCAAAAGTTATGGGCATTTTACTGTTTGAATCGGGGTGTTTTCGCAAGATAAATGCGTCGGGGGTTTTTTAAATTGTGAAATTTTACTTGTAACCTAAAATATCTCAAAACTGTACGTTAATCAATATATCAGCAGCTCAGTTCCAAAGCATAGTAACTACTTCGGGTTATCAGTTATCACAGTGACTAGATGGACTTATCAAGCCGACAGCTGCAGAGCGAGATTCTAGAACAATTAAATGCAATGAGATCAAACTATGTTCGTAATTAATTGTATCTTATCAAAACATTTTAAAGGGCAAAGTAATTGGCACGTAAGGTGGCACAAAAACTGACCATTCAATATTTTCATATAACTGCTATAGATAAATTAGAGTTCCATCTGGTTTCTGGAAAGAAATGATCGACAAGGACCAAAATAAATGCGCGGCGATGCGATTGGCAGTGGAAATCATACAATAAATCGCAGCAGCTAACGCATGATTCACAATTTGTCACATTAATGTTTCGATAATTTTTGTTCCAAAAACTGTATAACTTGTCTTTTGAAAAAAATCTTTCATGACCCTGGATGAGGCACTGTTGCACATTGTGTTTTAAACAATAAATAGGGTTGAAACTATTTGCTCATGATACTTTTGGAACATTGCTAGACTTGTATATGCATATTATTTGAATGTAAAACGTTTGCTGTTGATAAACTTTTTCTTTTGCATTTATTCCATAATAATTATCTTTAGAACATGGAACTATTATATTATTAAATCAACTTAGTTCAGCAAAGAAAGCATATGACACCTTGGCATTTCCTTATAAATTAAATTAAGCCTCAAAATTGATACCTACAAAACCTTCACAGGTGGTCTTATAGCAGATTTATTGGTCTTATAATATATTTTATAGTTACTAATATTTCCACTACATAACCGTACCTATACCAAATGTGTAGTCATTATCACGATTTATAGACGTTTTGATACCCGATTTACAGTTAAAAACAATAAAATACCAAATAAATTATCCTTGTAATTGCGAAAGCTCATATCGTTTCCATTTCAACATAAATTCACTTAGTTCAATCACAATAAATAATTGTAATGGCTAAGCTCACACTGTCATGTTAATATAAATAATTGTCTCTTAAGTGATCGCGTGATTTTATTTCTAATTATAGAACTACACATAATCAATGTTTATCGCTTTATTATTAGTCCACGTTTTTGTAGCTAAGTACTCAGTACTTTATGTTATTTGAATCAGTTATCTATCTAAAAGTCGAGTAGCTGTTGCCGTTAAAGAACTATTTTACCAATTGCCCAAATAATGATCTAAAAACTAGGGCAAAAATTTAAAAGTTTTCACAAACGTGCATTGACATAAGTACAGGATATTATACTAAAATATAAATTATAAGTGGATAACAGCGTTACTGTCACAATTTATTTGTTTTTTTTTTTTATGCACGGTTTAATATTGATCATAAGAATATTTAACACTTTTTAGATTAATCTAAATAAAAATAGTTGAAAAAAAATAGTCTGACTACAAAAGCAACTGAATAAATGCTTACCAATAAATCTTGATAAACCGAATCTAAAAATAAATCTTCCGTTTCCACACTGTATCCACGCACTTTTTACAGATTTTTCCGACAGTTCAATTGACACAGATTAAAACAACGATAGCCAGACTTATCTCAATGTAGACACTGATTTTAGATTTTATAAAACCGATAGGATATTTCGTTGTACGAGAGAGAAAAGCGTGCGCAGCCACGGAGGATAATAAATTTATATTGAGGCAAGTGCAGCCAGACAAGTTTACTGGTTGAAACTACTCTGGACGCGTCGCTAGCGTTGGAGGAGCTAGAGTCACTCAAAGGACACCACGCCTACTCGATCGTCGAAAACGGCAATTGACAACACTATTCCTAGCCTCGCGGATACACAACACTAGTCAGTGATTCGAATAATGAAATGTAACTGGTGATTAATTAATTTCTCAAGTGATTTGTTTATTATGTTATCTTACGTCGATTGGAGTAAGTATTTATGTTTGATAAAATATGTGGTATTTTATTTTTAGAAAGGGTTTCTGATAAAATTGAATGTATTATTCCAAACTATTGTTTAAATATATTCGAGCTAGAATTTAGGGTTATTCTTATTCTTTAACAACAATTTTATGTATATTTCCAATAAACATAAAATAAAATAAAATATTATAAAACGCATACCCGCCAATTGTTTGTTAGTTCGCAAATTAGAAGACAAAACAATACACTCTCCTTTCTTTCAACTTTTGTGGAATAGTGACCTCCGTACTACAGCAACCTTCTAAACTCGAACCAAGAATAAAAACTTTTTATTTACTACCAGATATTAAATTTACATTAGCTATTTTTCAACAAGTTTCCATATTCAGGTCGTTGTTTCAATAAGTCTAAAATAAAAGTTACCTTTAACATGCACTATTAGGCCATCTTTCGGTAGACTTTTGCACCACAAAAGTTTCTTGTATTTTTAGTAAAGCCTAAAGTTTGTTGGTACAAACTAAAACAGACTATTTTGAAAACGTGTCCATTTTGAACCCACTGCTAGTTACAATAATATTATATGTTATTTATATATACTTCACAACGTATTCACTGAAGTGTAACGATTGTTCCGGGTCAACATCTCGATGGTCGAGATGTTCAACCAGCCAGTATATTATTAGTATTAATTTATATATAAAGTAAATTAAAAATTTTAGTAGATATTTAATAACAGCTATTTTCTGATTTCTTATCCTTTGATATTTTTTCAGCGAGTTGTAAAATCTTGTGATAGCGCCATCTAGTACCGAGTAGCGACACTAAAGCAAACAGTTTACATTTACAAAACTTAGATGGCGCTGTAATAAAAATTTGTTTTATTTTTACCTATGAATATTTTGTAATATTTACTTAGATGAATTTGCATCAATATTATCGTTATATTTCTCACGGCTTTTGAATGACTGAATATCATAATTTATTGCTGTTGTCTGCCTACCTACCGCAGTATTGACGTTGGAAAATAAATTTGTAGGTAGGTTGTTACAGATATTCCTAAACATAATATTATTTCATCGAAATGGCGATGGGTCGTAATTCATCGCGAACATTTCAAATAGCCTCTCACTTGTTTGTGCTATGTTCGAAGATAGCTAATGTTACAGGTTTGATAGACACATTCCATTTCAACATAATTTGTTTGTGGTTCAACGACCCCGTGAAATAAAAATATTATACATTTAGGTAAAATATATAGACAATTAACGGATTAAATTTTAGTCCGGTACGTTTAGTACTCTTGTACCCAAATTGTGTCTACCCAAACTCCTACATTACATTGAAAAGAAAGAAAAAAGATTTATTTATTTGGACCAAATACTGGTCCTATCTGGTTATAGATCGGTCACAGCAAAAAACGCTATTGGTTGAAAATATTACCACTAAAACAGACACGCCTTAGATTAAAAAAAATAATTAGCTAATCTAAAATCGTCTGGTTGTTGATCTTATCTTACCTAGATAACTTGGCATGCTTTATTATATCATGTCTTTCCGTTACTGACTGCTCAGAATGTGAGATATATATCGTAGGAATACCTTAGTTAATACCATAAGCTTAGTAGAACAAGATATGTTTGGGGTATCCTACATACCCTGTCATGGATATAATGGATGTAATATGAATGATAGAATATCTAAAATTAGAGGAATTATCTAGACACTTTAAGATACTCGTACCTCTATTTTCTCTCTTGGATTCGTTCACCTAGGCACACCAGAGGTATTATTAAAGTTACAGATATTTACACCTACGTAAAATTAAAACATAAACAGGAAAAAGGTATCCATACTAGATCTTCCTTATTTTACTCTCAACTCGAATGTCTATTTTTAGGTCGATTAACAAATTAAATATGCAAACACATAACACAAAAATTGCCAGTTGTGATGATATGACGCAATAATACTTATTTATCATATTTTTGCGATAATAATCTTACAGATATCTACAGCACAACACTATCTTTTACGTTGCAAAAATAAGATAGGAAACGATTCTTTTAGAAATGTAGGAAGTATAGATATCATAATATGGTACAATATCCACCTATTTTTGGTAGAAAGTTTGATCTATTCAGAATAGTTGACATATTCTACTGAATAATCAATTTACAGATTACAGTGGCAATGGACCAGCCCCCAATGACGGTTGGCGTAGACAAACAGAGACCTGGCCGAAACCATCTCCGTAGGGTGACCTTTAGCAACTGGATGAAAAGAGTCGACTTTCTGGAGGAGGGAGTCTATATGCAACATTGAATTAAGGAGTACAGGCTGATAATAATAATAAAGAAATTAATAGTTTCATGTAATTCTACGTCACACAAAAATATTTCTTTAAACTAAAATGAATAACTGTTATCGCTCATTGTTATCGTTACGTCACTCTGATTAATACTTGACAAATATTTTGTATGTTATTCTTTTTAAATGTTTGTGACAGTCACTGCTGTCATTCATATAATTATAGTAAATATCCGGTGCATTTGGAACAGTATAATTTAGAAAATAACTATCACAGATTCGTCTAAAGTTTGGACTGTGTCTTAAGGTGCTTAGATTAGGAATCTAAAAAGATACTGTTTCTGTCTACTGAAGAAGTGGCAAAGTGGTTTTTTGAGATTGAAGAGATGTAGGTACTTGAAATTCAACCAGAAGAACCGGCTGTTTAATTCGTAAACCTTTATTCATTTACCTGACTGTACATTCCTTCCATAATCTTACTAGGTTTGTGTGGTTCGTGAGTTCGTTTGGTTTCGTGTTACCCAGTAACTGAACTGGGTAACACGATACACTTGCAAAGCATAGTGTAAATTTGAGTCGGTATGGCTTCTGACTACTGTTACGCCTGATAAAGATTTTTAAATGACAGCTTGGACTAGTCATGCTATGCAAGGCATAGAGGAGTCGCGGTATGCATAGAATGGTCAGTGGTTATCCGTCCACGGACCAACCTTGTCAAGCATTGCTTAACCTTGAAGACCGACCCTTATGGCTGTTATTACTTTGCCACCAGTTCCTGTGCCTTTGTATAATGAATAGTTATCCGATCAAGCTGTTCTCTTGTACTTACTCCTACCTACGTAGGCAAGGTTACTTACTTGACGGTTTGTACCTAATCATTATAATAAACTTTTTCCGCCACTGAATCATCATCCACAGCTAGCGAGGCCAGACTTAATCAACTGATTTTCCTGTAGTTCTTGTATCTATTTAGAAATTCATGTTTACTTAACAACGAATATAGATGAAACCTATCTCCTTCATTATAAAAGACTGCATTACCTAATTATATAAATTCGTTTAGATGCAAAAGCAATAACATTGAACTTTCGGGCATATATTATAATTATGGTCATTATTTAAGTCCATGGACGTCGTACGAGTAACTAACCTCTAGTTCAAGTTTCTAAAACGCTGATCGAGTCTCTGATCAATAACTCAGCTGATAACTTTTATGTCAGTTGTGGTCGTTCGTTGACAGTAACAACAAGATCCAATCTAGCCACTTGACGAGAGATAGACAATAGATATTGACTAGGCGTTCAGAATCCAGTAGAGTTGGTTTGTCAAGAATAGCAAATTCTTTATGATCAGATTACAATATAGAGATTACAAATCTCGTGGATAAAAAACCAAAGAAACAATATATTATTATAGATTGTCGAATATTAAGAACAAAACCGGTAAATCAAAGGACTGACTAGCAGACTTCATATGGACAAGTTACTAATCAAAGTAACAATAGAAAAGTTTTTGAAGAACAAACTGGTGTATGAGAAGACTGAATAGCAATGGATAATGGACAAGTTTCAAACTGGTATGATTCTTCTAACCAACGATCATATTATAAGAACATGACATGAGTGAGAATGCATAGCATAGTAATTTGGGCGGAGTAGAACCACGGCTACAGAACCGGTTGCCACGTAACCTTTTTTAGTGATAACGCAAGGGATCAACGGCTTAGCCTCACCGTCCATCAGCATATGGGAGATATGCAACGGATTAAGCTTTGATAAATAATATACCTAGGTGAATATCCTATGTCCATGCAAATTATTTTAGACCTAATTTGAAATTGGTATGATAGGAATGGAATGAGCACTACCTATTCAATTAGCGAGAGCATTTTAAACAGATACCTATGATACATAGATGTGGCAGAAGCGAGGTATATATGTATTAATGCTAATGCTGAAGAGTCTCAAATTTGGTTGGCATCTTCGATCAACAATGTTTTAAAAAAAAGTTACAGTTAAGTTAAAAAAAAAAAGTTAAGTTACATTATGATAAAATAGATGTTATTATTTTAATCGCGACGCTTGGGAGAAGGTTTGGTGACTGTAGAAAATATTTTGCTAATGATAAAGTACCAGAATATGATACTAAAGCCAACCTGATTGATAAACCTAATCCTCTAAATACCTGTGCATTGTATATATGGGCTATATTCTACTTGGGACATAACAACCGCGCGATTGATATTATATCCTGACTTGATAACATAGACTTTTCCAGGCTGTCTAGGGTTACACATGTAATAATTTATACAGTGGCGATAGTAAATAGCGATCGTTCATAGATTACATATTAATTTAATTAGCGATTTGCTCAATAGTAGACGATAAATCTTGGACTTATTGAAACTCTAATTAAAAAGCTATTTACATTTGTGAATATTTGTGAGTGACACCTCTCTTCTTACAGTTTCCATTGTTTATATATAAATTGTCTTCTTTCTTTTTGTACACCTATACATAAGAGTTATGAATGGATGGACATTGGTCACGTAATTTCGTTCCAATCGTAAGTTAGTCTTATACAGTGGCGGATGTATTAATTAATATCATCTGCTGAGCATCAATTAGCTTCACCGTGGCTGCTTCCTACCACACTGCTGAACGCATTAGCCCTTAATCTGCTCTAAGCTAAAGCTGGCTACTGATTTATTTGTAGGAGTTGATATTTAGGAGTGCCACACAAAAATACTACAACTCATACATGTAAAAGAACGAATTCAACATTTTATGCCCCGATCGACAGTCACAGTGAGATAAATGGCTCCAAATTGAAGCAAACCAGGCACATTTATTTAAATTAAATACAACAAAACTAAAAATAAATAAGGCATAAGATAATAGTATAATTATATGGGTTAAAAATGATACAGGTGTTAATCGTAACAGTAGCCTGCAGCTTGACAACGTAATTCCAATGGATACTACAACTAAGAATTCTAGCCACTACCTATAGCACGATAAGATACTAAGCTATCTCCCTCGCACACTGCATCATGCGTGATCTCATGCGCTCGTAAACCCGCGGTTAGACTCAAATGGGACTTGATGTAGTGTGAATTCAGAAGAACATTGTTTTGCAATAAAATCTCTGCGGGTTGCCAAATATCTGTGTAAATTTTCTTAAAATTGGGAGCAAATGAGAATTGTATCTCATTTTGGACGATTATTTGATATCTTGAAAGTATCGTGTCATTTTCGCTGGCCCCACATTTAGTCATATATGAAGCAAGGGCAAAACAAAAGGGTAAATACAATTCTCTGCTCAAATTTTATTGGAGTATATGTTTCGCCAATATTGACAATCCTAAAATGTTTGTCAAGAAAAAAGACGGAATCATCGGCATAATTCAAATTCAGTATTTGTAAAATTCTATATTTACTCGTTTTGATTTGAATATAAAACCAAAATACCGGTTGCCAACCATATCATAGACCAAAAAGAACTTCCATTCTTAGATAAAGCTGCATACAAAAACTTTTTAACAAAAAATCAAAGTGACTCCCGTGTCGGTGACTTTTGGGTTTGCGACACCGACTTCGGAAAAGAAAGTTATTTTTAGCTTTGAAGTGTTTTGTTTTGGAAGTCGGTTTGATTTTTTGATAAGTTTTTTTATTTATCTTTTTATCTTTTTTTACCTGGAGGTAACATGAAAATCATTTATAGCCAAAGTACATCTCATGACGATTCCCAAACACGACTAGGATACATTGTTTAAATTCGGCGTTCCATTGCCTACCTTCCAGCTTCATCATCAGAGCAGTTCGCTGGACCATTTTTATCAGTACCATTTATGTATAAGTATTTGCTTCATCATAGTCGGTTTTCTATTCGAGATATTTTATACCCGTGACTCTTTTAGCATTAAGGAGTCCCAGTAGTCTTCTTCATCAGTTTTACTCCACCAAATGGTACTTTCTGAGTGCAAATGATTGCATTGTTGATGAAAATACTAAAATCGCTATATGTATACCAATAACATTTGAGGAGTTCCCTCGATTTCTCTAGGATTCCATCACCAGATCGTGACCTGATAACCATGGGACTACCTGGAAAGTAAACCCTTTAAAACAAAAGAAAAACAAATCTATCCAGGTCCTGTCCTCTGTCACGCTATTACTGACTCCCTTTTCTTTCATATCACTCCTCACACAGTCCATCCATCTTTTCTTTGGCCTTCCTCTCCCTCTTCATACATCCACATTTATATTCATAACTCTTTTAGTAACATGCGTTTCATCCCTCCTCATCACATGACCAATCGGGGAATATAGATCAAAAGAAAGATTGCCACGAATTGAGAACTCTTTTTTATGAAGTCGGTTGAAAACAAATAAAATATATATTTTGAGCATTTGCGCGGTAAATATTCATAGTTCTTGAGAATATCCGGCATTACATACCTGTCCACACCACGTACGTCATCGGATCGTACGATGTTGCACCGCTGTCGATGGATGCGAGCTCTAACCCATGTTGACAAATGACTTTCGTGAAACTCACTTAGTATTTTGAACTTGACAGTACAACCGGTTTCTCATTGCCAAGACTTCTTAAGTAAATCGTAAGTGTTGAATACAACGAAGAACGATGCTTGAAATTGAGACGTAGTCGTAACTGATAATCGAAATGATTATCTTTTGATAAAGATGAATGATATGTCTTCAGATGTTTCTTACGTAATGGCATGTGATACTGAGATAATGTCTACTGTTTTGCTAATAAGTAACACACTTTTTGTTGATATATTGCATTTGACCAGCAATAAAATAATGTTGACTTATATTTGAGAATGTAGGCTAACTATATTCCTTAGCCAAAAACATTTTGACTTTTAAATTGGCAATTTTACAGCAATATATTTTCTACAACACCTCGTAATAAAGATATCCAATTGTCCAATAAAACACGTCGGTCCTCAATCACTCAAACGTTAGGAACACCTACGCCGATATCCGCAAAAAATACGCAATAATAGAAATGTAAATATATTTCAAAAGAAAATATATATATTCGGTCGTCACACCCGTCTTGACCCGACAGTTTCGCAAATATTCCTCACATCATTTTGTTAATATATGGGCCATAAATAAGTAGGTAAATGGTTCTACCCACGTAAATCATGTAGCATCCAGTGCTTGGAAACGTGATGATGAAGAGCATTCTGTACTTAAAGATTATTCAGATGACTTTAAATCTTAGTAACAATCTGTAGAAAGCATTCAGGGTGAAATCAATTGGCACTTTGGCAGTAATGCAATGTTGTTTGATTTCGTATAACCTTGAGTATTGTTTCTTCTCAGATCCTCGAAAAAGGCGGATTGAGACATCAGTATTAGAAATCAAATCAATCATTTATGACCAATTTAGAATCAGAATCAGAATTTAATTTGCTCTAAATGTAGGTACAGTACAAGATTAAAAACATAAAAAAGAGATACAGCTACATTTTACCTTACAGCGTGCAAATCATTCTTTTAAAAAAAAATACGTGTTTTTTTTTTTAAATGTCAACGAATTAAAAATGAGAAAAAACAACAGATAGGCAATTAAAAGAAACATTAACAATTTGTTTCATATCAAATAGCTAATAAATGCTAAATGACAATTTTTCTTATGCATATTTAGTAATTACCCGACTGCCGAAGGAGGGTAATGTGTTTATCAGTCTATGTATGTATGTAAGTAAGTATGTATGTATGTATGTATGTATGTATGTATGTATGTATGTTTGTTCCTATATGGCGTTCCAGAGACCAAACGCGTTGGCCGATTTTGATGATTCATACGTCAATCGATGCGTCTTAACCCTGCGAGTGTCATAGGTTACATTAAAATTGGATAATAGAAAAATTGCGGCTTTTGGGTGCCATATTGTGGGGGCCCAAATTTTTTTTAAATGTTTAAATGTATCTGATTCGAAAAAAACTAACTAAAAAGTTATAAATAAAAAAACTTTATTCAAAAAATCAAAAACCCGACTGCTTCAAAAGCGAACTAAAAAGTCGTAAACAAGGAAAAAATCATGCTGTGCAGGTGGAGGATACACCAGATTTTGGTCAGCCAGCCCACGAATATGTATCCTCCGACTGCACAGCATGATTTTTTTCTTGTTTACGACTTTTTAGTTCGCTTTTGAAGCAGTCGGGTATTTTGTTTATTTTTTTCCTTATGGTCACATCATTTAAAAAGTCTTTTACTGAGTAATAACATTTTCTTAAAAGTAGTGCAGTTACCTTAGATTTAAAAATGTGAACGGAATATATCTTAAAACTATCAGGTATTTTATTATAAATAACAGGTCCCATTGTATACTTTATAATACAATACTTTTTCTTAGAATCAAGTTTGTCAGTTTTCTTTAACCTAATGAGGTTAAAGATCACATTTACTCAACGCACGTTGCTCATGCATAAATACGTATACATATAGCACTATATGGTATTGATATGGAAAGTAATGACCGCAAACAGCAACCAATAATATATCTACAACTAACGATAATATGTTATAATGAACTGACACCGAATGAGCAAAGTCCAATAAAGGATGCGTCGATATTCAGAGAAATACGAGTACACAGTCAAATGGTTTACCAGTTAGGAAATGATCCTTGAACAACTGTACTTTGGGAGTGCTTTGTAATGTCGATGTAATGAGATTTTCGTGTCCTATCTGATGCCTTAAATGTCTTGAAGTAAAGGCACACATGCTTTAGAAATAAAGATTAGCATAAGAAGATATCAGGAGAAAACAATTATTTACAGTTAGTTAAACACTCCATCTCAGATGATAGATAACAACATCCAAAAAAAATAAAGCAACTTTGTCAACGAATACTTCCAACCAACCCAACCTCTTAAACCACTATTACAATGACCAAAATTAAAGAAAGATATTACAGTAAAGTGAACTTACATTTTGATTTTAACATCGATAAGATCGTGGAAGAACTTTCTCAGTTCAGGCGTATCATTTTATAGCAGAAGCATTAAGCGTATCAGAGTATCGAGCGTAATAAAACTAACCGAACGAATCAAAATGCGTCAACAATTCAAGTAGTGAACGAATCCAACGAAGTGAAAACAGCTGTCAAGAATTAAAATGCATTTTAGGTCATAATATTCGACGGTTGTTGGTGCATTGTTATGACTGCACATTTAAAAGCTGACCTCGGCAGTAAAGCCAAAGAGGAGCAGAAACAACGCGTAACGAGCGAGAATAAAGTGACGAGGTTATAAAAACACGACAAAAATAATATAAGTGAACATGCAATTTGCTCGTATTCTCAGAATAAGTCGCCCAACGGAACTAATTCCTCCTACGATAAGCCTAAAATTCAAACAGATGATACACTCGTCAGTTCAAGTGGGGTGACATTGTACCACACTTTTATTCGAGTTTAACTGATGGCCATCGTAACGCATCGCAGTGTCTCCATGTAAATGGTCATGCATGACTAAACTGATCTAAAAATAGAAACCCCGCCTGGGATGTGTGGCGATAACTGGACTAACTCGACCAAACTGGTCATATTTATGCCATGTTGCTTCCAAATATAGCTCACACGGTATGGAAATAGTTACGGAATACGCTTAACATGCATTTATGTTGAAACATGTTGAAGTGATTATTAATAGCTTCTTGCGTTCAAAGTTTATGTGAACGGGTAACTTGAGTTTGTTATGGTTGATTTTATTCACTTAAATGAGTCAGTGAGAAACTGCGAATGAGTCATTCCACTGAAAGGTAATTTCATATTTCGGGCTTTGGTCCTCAACCGGCATGCTTATTACGTCATATAGTGCAATGGTTTTGCAGTTGATGGCTTCAATTAAAAGGCCTCAAGTGGCAGCTGAGATATCAAAAAGCTTTTATTTTTGCAATTTACTTTATTTAATTAGTAAAATTATATTACTCTGTTTTGCAAGTGCCAACACGTTATGTAACGGGATTACAGTAACTAAGAAGTTTATTATACGGTGACATTTTATATGTTTATAACTGTAATAAATTGGGCATAATATTGCATTGATAAGATTTATATCTAAAACTATTACATGCTTAGTGCAATAACTATAAAGTTATAACATTTAGTTTATTACAGATGCTTTATTTAAATATTAATTGAATCAGCACGGTAATGAGATTAAAGTGTTTATTTTATACTCCATCAATTATTATTTCAGTCTATAGTTACGTCCGATACTACGATATTCTCTCAAATGTGATTATAATACAAATATATAAACTAACGCCTTTTTCCATATCTGTTGGTAGTCAGAAACTAGAGAAAGTCGCTATGTAAATTCTTACTTTAGATTATGGTATAATTTTATATTACTTGCTATGCCCGCGGCTTTGCCCCCGTAATTTGCCTACCTACCTACCATTTTTTTTCTAGGGATATTCTTTAGTTGATAATCTTAACACCACCATTCAGAAAATGACGTCAAATGCACAACGCCATCTTTAGAATATGGAGTTCAACAGTCCGAGTATCTGAATAACGTGTGTTGTGATATTTTACTTCTTGAACAATTTAAATTCATCTAACTTTTGATAGAGTGAACCGATTGCGATGAAACAAAAACTAAGTAATTCTACAAGCTACGTACAATTTTTATGTATAAAAGGTACATTGGTTTCGTGCATTTTACGTGATGCGTGCTCAACTAAACAGATAAACAAACAAAAATGCCAAATCGTGGCATTGGTTTCTTTTGGTTATTTTTTGGGACAAACCCATCGCACTATTCCCAACCACTGCAACTACTGAAAGCCAGAATCTTGGATTGGAAAATTGTTATTCTTTAACACTCTGGCTATTTTTTTTTAAATAGTTTCTATGTACAAAAACGACTTTTCTACAGATTTATTATATGTATTGATTGTCCTACTATAGGACTGCCTTCTTCTATCTAAATACAAATCGGCCAAACCTTTCAGTCAGTGTTTAGTGCTAAATTCTGTCAGGTTTTCAGGTTAAAGTATAGTTTGAAGTTAAGAACGAGTTGAGAATATATAAATACTCAACTCAACTCGTTCTTAACTTCAAATACTTAGAAACCGGCCATAATACTCGTAGAAAAGTGTATAAAGACTATAATATAAGAAGACATGTTACGCTTTCCTAGTCAAATAAATTGGGATAAGAGGACCTAGACAAAGTGGCAACCTATTAGCGAACACGATTGTCAAAAGCCCGAAACGATAAGATTGATCTAACGCACTAGACAAAGTGGCATCCTATTGCGAAGGCGATGGAGGAAATGCCAAAATCAAGGGATTGGTCACGTGACAATTCTATAGCCCTCGGCATTCCCATTCTTGACATTTTTCAATCGCTGTCGCGAAGGTTTCGTTGACAGAAAGGCACTTTGTCTACAGTCCAAGGACAATATAATTATGGTACAGTGAATCAGTAAAAATATCAAGAATAACCTACAAAAAAGTATAGAAACAAAAGGCGGTTCTAGAAAATAATTAATTAAACACAATATTATCAAGTGTGGATATTCGCGAAGTAGGACAAAATTTAAATAGTTATCGCTGCGTTGTTGAACTTGTGGCTTCTGCTAACACTATGTACCTAAATGTTAATGTATAATAGAATATGCATATTGCATTAACTCGCTTTGTCTGTGCTTAGAACTATCGGGGTTTACAGTTGTGTGCTCTGGTGCTTAATGTCAACATATTTTAATGCTTAGCAGCTTAAAGAAATAGGAAACTAGTTGGTTTCTAAAATGCTTCGTTTTGCTTACTTCTTGTTGATTTACGTTAAATACTGGCTCGTTCAGTGTATTGACTAAAAAGGTCAATTCAAGATTAACCATTGTATTCATTCACAAACAGCAGATAATATTTTATAACGCTATAAATAGTTTTGTTCGGACTGAATATACGTGGGACACTCAGAAAGTTTTGCGAAACTAAAAAAAATTGTTCTATACGTACATATATTTTTATTAAATCTTTTCAAAGTACTTTCCACCAGCCTCTATACAAAGATTCATGCGCCTAAACCAGTTTTCAAAACACTTTTTCCAGTCCGCCGCAGACACCTCGTTTACAGCCTGCTCGAACGCAGCCAGCGCATCTTCCGGCGACGAAAATTGTATCCCTTTGAGCTGATTTTTTATTTTTGGGAATAAAAAGAAGTCACACGGTGCTAGATCAGGGCTGTAAGGAGGGTGACCCAGGAGTTTGACTGGCGTGCTGTCCAGGAAGTCCCTCGTTTTGAGTGCGGTGTGCGCAGGTGCATTGTCGTGGTGGAGCAGTAGCCCGCGGAGCCCTGTGTTTGGTCGCTTGTTGCTTATAACAGAGAAAACTTCTGGCAAACATTTGGTAGTATACCATTCGGCATTAATGCTTCTTCAAGTGGCCAGTCAAATTAAAAAAGCTAGCGATCAAAATCTTACCCCCGCTTCTAGATCGCTTCACTTTGGTAGGCGTTGGCTCATTTTGAAACACCCAAACAGTCGACTGGCGCTTGGTTTCTGGGTCGTATTGATAAATCCAGGACTCATCACCTGTAACGATGTCGTAAACACGCCGAGACGAGCCTGCTTCAAATTTGTTAAGCATATCACGGCACCATTCCACCCGGGCCTGCTTCTGAGCATCGGTGAGGTTGTGCGGCACCCAGCGTGATACTATCCTCCTCACGCGAAGATGGCTGTGTAGAATCTCGTGAACGCTTCCCGATCCAATCTTCAATATGTGTTGAATCTCCTGATATGTAATTCGCCTATTGTCTTGGATTAAATTTTTCACTGCTAGCACGTTTTCTTCGGTAACAGCCGTCAAAGGGCGACCGCTTCTTTCGTCATCCCCCAAAGTTGGTCGACCGCGCTTGAATTCGTTATACCAACGATACACGGTTGCCTTGGAAGGGCCTTCATCCATGAATGCCATTTGAAGTCTATCGTACGATTCATCCGGTTTCAGGCGACACTTGAAATCGTATAAAATCATAGCTCTAAAATGTTCCCGGCGCAGATCCATATTTCAGTGAGACACAATACTTTGAATTAACTCGCAAAAAATGTGGAGGGAAATTTTGAAATTGGAACTTACTTATTTTTACTTATAAATAATCATATTTTCGAAAAACATTATAACTGGCCAGTCTCCCATATATAAAAACTTTTTTTCGCAATACTTTCTGAGGGGCCTGGTAAAATCATTATCAATTAGAGTGCAATTATTATTTATTATAATTATTTGTCTATGAAATCACGCAAATTTCTTGTTGTAACTTGTTATCTTTTAAAGAACCTACTTTTCCTCTTATAATTTATATTTCCTTGTTTGTTTCTTAGTTTAGCTATAGTTTTATGAACCTTATAGTTTTGGAAGCCGCCGCCGGCCGCACCGCTCTAAAACCAACATATTTTTCAGTAATACTCAATACTTTATTGCTTTCCATATGTATTTCATAGATGGTATAGACATGGTAAAAGATCAATATGGACCCCGTCCGGCACAGCAAAAATTAGGAGAGAGGAAGAGGGCTAAGTAGCATTTCAAGGCATTACATAGTATCAAAAAACTAATAAAAAATATTATAAATGGTAAATTGGATGTATAATTATAATTATGTCTGTGTTTATAGGTATGATATATTGATTGAATAGGAATAGTAAAAAAGTAATTATTAAGAAAATGATTGAGGTGTCTTCTTTAAGATTAAATTATGTTATTAATGTTATTATATTTGACTTTTGTAAGTACCTATTTCAGGCAATTTACCCATTTCCCTTTATATATTTCGTAGTTTTTGGTGGATAATCGAGGGATTTTTTTTATTTTGCAATTGATTTGTCATTAAAAAACTCCTTAACTGAGTAATATGACTTGGATTCAAGAAATTGTTTCACTTTATTAATAAATATATTTGTTTTGTTTATTTCTCTAATATCATTTGGCAGTTTGTTATATTTTTTATGGACTGGTTGAGTGCATTTTTAGTCGGGGTTGAGGTATGTTTATTTTGTTTTTGTTGCGTCTGAAATTGAATTGAATTGATTGAATTGATTGATCAAATTGAGTATCTTGTTTATCTATATAGTTACATTTTAACCATGTTTCATGTTGCCATTAACATTGTTAACTTAAAAAAACTACACAGGTATGTATTGCAAATTGCGAAGTGAATAGGTAGGTGCAAATTGACACCCTGGGCTACTTGCAGGTTTTTAGCATGTTTCAGAAAATTGGATTTTACTAGTTACGATTTAATAATATATTCATACAAGTAAAATTTCAAAATTTAAATAACCGCCGACACATTTATCTTGCGAAAACACCCCGATTCAAACGGTAAAATGACCCATAACTTTTAAACGGCTAAACTGATTTTATATATCAAACATAGCTAAGAACACTCTCGACAAAATCAAACAAAAAAAAACTAAATCAAAATCGGTTCATGATGCCACCGACAGACACACAGATACTGTATCTGTGGTGTTATAAGTTTCACTTTCTGTTTAACACAGAAACACAAGTGAAACTTATAATTACTTATATACTTTGTTGTACACCAACATTATTATACAAATCTTTTAAAAATAATAATTTACGGGTACGATGGCGGTTTGATCGCTGTCAATGATATCTACCAGACAACCTTTGAATGGAAAAGGCTATGATGTACTGCTTCGTTAGAATATATATTTATATACATAAAGGTATAAAAATATATATAGCTACATAAAATACTTATGTTAAAGATGCACGTAATATGTAGCAAGCCAATTGCCACTTTGCCATATTATTGATGCAGTATGGATAAAGCGAATCTATTGATGTTGAAACTCTGCAATTTGATGACGTCACTCGTAATTTCATTCCGTCACAGGCATGGCCAACTATCTGTATGACGGTGCTAAGCTGCTGATTATAGGAAAAATACCGCCCTGTCTCTAAATAGAATGTAACAGATAAAAGTGATGTGGATAAACTCGGATAAAACTTATCGCTACCTAATAATTTGGAGCACACTTTCAAAAATGATATAAAAAGAGCGTCTGCTAAAAGTTTAGTACAGTAGAATCATACATTTAAAATAATAAAAAGTTTCAATCATGAATATAAATCCTGAAAATGTAGCACGTTTACTACTATTTTATTACGTAGTTACATTAAATCTTTTAATAAAATGGTACACATTAGCCACTCATCGTAAATCAAGCAGAAATGAGATGGATGGTTATTTACGAGTGAAGATAGTGGTAATTTTTATGGGTTTTCAAATTATAAGGGTGCGGCAAAAATATATAAAGGTTATAAATTCACATTTGCTCTAATGCAAACATATTAGAATGTGCGTCTGTTCCTAATGCTGACACCCGTTATCACTACGCAGGATCATGGAAAACTACAAATATGCGTTACAAAAATAACTCCTGGCGTTAACCGACGCACGACCAAGTACACTTTATTCTCGCTTACAAAAACAGTTCTCTTAAATTAACGATTATTGAGTTACTGATAACATCGAACAGTCTGTATTCCATGTCATAACGCTGGATGGCGAATGTTTATACCATGCTGTTAATTATATTTTTGATAACACGCAAGTAAAATTATATGGAAAAATAAATCTTTTCAGGGTTTTATTGCATCTGTTTCAAGAAACGCCGAAAACCGTTTCCGTTGATTTCGTAAAACCATAAAAAGTTTAGCACCACTCTAAAAGGTAACTTAAATAAATGAAGATACGCAATTTTATTATAAAACTGAGGTGAATGGCCGTGACGGTTTTAAAATTAATTTATAAATTGGGTGAAAAAAACAATTAATGTTCGTAAAATATTGCAAGTAAACTTTTGAATGGTGGTTCACAATTCAAAAGTAAAACTTTATTGCATAATATATTTACAGAAGTTTATCCTAACGTTACTAAAGAGAAACATAATATTAGTGAAGCGATCAAGAAGAGAAAACTTCACAACAGCTTAGATAAAATCAACCATGAACTAAACTACTGATAACTAAACGACGGCTAAAATTCTCTAACGTACGACCCGCTGATTGGCATACAGCTAATGCCACTTCATTTATAGCGCACACCGAAACAAAATAACGTCAATATTAATCACGTCCTTGAGAGTCTAAGCTGGCGTTAAATCTTAGAAATTAATAGGGTAATAGGAAGCGTTTCTGATACGAAGCCAAGAGCAACAGGTAGATAAAGTAAATCTTAATTGGCTTTGTGCCACTGATGCACGTGTATTGAGGCATGGCGATGCAAGATAAAATATGAAATCCATCGATAGATACTGATGCAAATGATAATGATTCCCCAAAAGGCAAAAAATTATTGATACCTTTGTATGGTAAAATTTTTGAATGAATATATTTCATTCAAAAAGAACAATGGCAAGTGCCCATACATTGGTTTAGCTAAGATTAAATTCCTACGTCATTAAATTAAAAATATCTGGTTTAACTCAGGGTGATGTTCTGAATTAGTTTGTGCAAGATTTTTTTTCGGGAATGTCGAGAGTAATAGATATTCAGTCATAAACTTTTGTAGGTTATTTCTGCGTAACTTTTAATAATATGTTTAATAGGTAATATAATTCAATTTTGTGGAAGTAAATGAGCAATATCGCATTAGTATTCATGTTTTTCTATTACACAACAATAATCTTACAGCAAGGAACATCTACACTTAGACATAAACTGTATTGTTAACTCATTTACTGCAATAAATTCAATAATGATGATATATAATGGCAACATAGTGTTGCCATTACATATTTTATCTGCTAAAGAAATAACAAAAAAATCAAATCACTTTTTATTTATTATGATTTTTTGTATCCGTTTTGAACCAGCCCAATTATACTTTAAAAAACGTATACAATTAATATAATGTATTTCGTATGTAACTCACTTTCAGACGCTCAAATTTAGGTCAGCTAAGATTTTGCCATTGTTCTTTGAAGCTATGAATGATGTGAGAAGAATAATATCAAATAATAGTAGATGTGTTAGGTGTGTTATAATTTTGGATGCACAGTAACTACCAGCTCAGTTTGACTATGAGAATGAAATGGTATTTATAGTATATTTAGATAGTAGCACTTTTACATTCATAACTTTATTGCATAATTAAACTTTAACTGGGACCTTGGGACTTGTATTTGCAGTGAAAGATTCACATTCTTTATGAATAACTGGCTTTCTGCATCATGCTTCATGAGTGTTACTCATGACTGAACAATTTCTTGAGGTCGTCAAGAAGAGTCCAAGATTCATCTCCTCAGATAAAAATTGTGCAATATAGATTGAGGTTCACAGTTTCACACGTTTATTATGAACCATAAAATATCCGAAGAGCAATTTCAGGATTATAAAACCAGTGGAACGATTAAATTTTAGCTATATAAAGTTACGGTTGCGAAATGTCTGGTTTCTCAGGATGTTAGTGTTAGTAGCATATTATACTATATTTTAGTCAGATATGCCTTTTCTATTTCGAATAAACATAATTTCCTTTGTGTTTATTTTATTGAGATTTTTATAGCTAATACTTGGGTTGGATTCGAGCCAAGAATAACAAAAGATAAAATGTTTCCGTAACATTTTCATTGTTTTGCAGTCGTCAACTGTTTTATTTTTCGTAAAATTCTCCACTGCAATGAAACGCAATGAATTGTTTGGTTGAACGCGTTATTCAATCTGCCTTTATATTAATTTATTCCAATGTTTTTCTTCGTTCCATGTTATTTTCCGTCTTGTATGTTTTCAGTTCGACAAAAATAAGGATTTCTACATGCTAATTGCATACTTGTTTAGTCCTTTATTAAATAACTTTGTTTGAATTTTAGCCATTTATGTTCAGTTACTATGAATGCTAATATCCAATAATCCCATATGCAACACCTACAACATTTCGCTAATGTTTGTGTTCCAGTGCCCGTTAAAACTACAGGGCGTGAAGGCGACAACAAAACTACACTAAGATAAACAGCTAAACATACTATTAGTCCTGCCTGAGAAAAGTCCCATTCTATTCATGGTGACAGTATTTCCTGCAACGGTATCTACATAGTAAATGTTTTCGAATTCTGCGATAGAATGTTAATTAACCCCTCTTTGAATTGGACCGTGGCTAGTAACCATGCGAAATTTTTTAGGGACGTGCACGAAATTTTGTGATTGTGTAACGCTAGACGAAATAGGACTACAAAAGGTCACATCAACACGTACGTGTAGACACTGTATTCGTGATCACTACAAATTGAGAAACTGTTTTGATACGTGAGGTGGTTACATCCAATTTGTTTAAATAATGGATTACATGACCAAAATACCTCCTAAATCACTTTAACACTGTGGTGATTTCCCAAACCACGTAGCTAATTAGACATTCTGGCACTTAATGATGTCTGAAGCATTGTATGTACCATATTCAGACAAATAAATGATTATGATCATTTAATGAGTCTAAAAGGTCTAACGTCAGTTCATGCCTGAAATTAATATAGAACTGATAATTTATTATTCAGTTCTTTATTAATTCATTAATTATTTTATTACGGAATGACGAAAATGTCTCAGATAGAAGACCTTCAACAACAATATAGGAGTTGACACGGTTCTGTTTCACTATCAATATTTTTAGATTTTTGCTACCGATATTGAAAATACTCCTAAATTGATAATGGAAAAAACCAAAAATAACCTTCCATCCATCATGATAAACGAGAAATCTGATTATTCAATAACATTCCAAATTTTCCCGTACCGAAAAATTGGTTTCGAATATCCAAACATATTTCGACGAATATCAAGATGACTAGACATCTATAGAGTACGGAGACTACTTCATAACAAATTGTGAAGAGGATTTCCTCCTAACTCTACAGGATCCACATTAACATAACATTATATTCAAGATGAGATCTTTCGTCTGCAGTCCTTGCTATTTCTACTACTTATGAATACAATAGGGACATAAGTTATTGATATAAATATGGATGGATACATACAGCAATATAAAACTCATGCTTTATTCCCATGAGCAGAAACTACAAAACGCCACCTGCTACGATCCTTAAAAAGTTTTTTTGTTTCGCTATATGAGTATTTATGTTATAAGAGTATTGAATTGTGAGAGGATTGCTGTTAAAGAAAAGGAGGTCAATGATAGCGTGGAATGGTAGACAGAAGTAAACATAGTGTGCCGACCCCAAGTAACATGAGTCAAAGGCTAGAAGATGATGGTAGGAAATTAAACACACAATCAATAAAAGATATTGCAAAACATGCAATTGTCAAACTTAACTTAGCATTCATAAAAATATAAGAACAACAAACAAAGAACAATGTTTATCTATTTATTTATTTAAAACTTTATGCAACATACAGGTACATAGGCGGACTTGAATGTTATTTTTATATAACCTATTAAATTTGAAGATATTCTGCTGGACACGCTTGATTTGGTAAATTAGGCAAAGCATATGTAGATGTATTTGATTCTTGATAGTTACGTTTATGTTTCATTATTTATAATATTATAGGCTTAGCTGTTAGTGATTCATTGATATTGCTTTGGTTATATCTCTGTGAACTTCAGCTAAAAATAGTCTACTTATCCCTTCCGTTCCGTAACGATGATTAGAGCGTTTTAAAATTAATTGTGCAGTAGCGGCCACCTGTTCCTTAATATTATGTTTTGTTTTCTATATTTTTTTTAAAGCAAATTTATTTTTAACTTGAATATCTTTATTTATCACTATGCTATATTCCTTTACCAGTTTTCTTATTACTTAATTGCTAACAGATTTGAACGGATGACTTTGCCCATACTTCCTTCGGCTTTTTATAAAAACTTTTATAACTACATTACTGTTTGAGTAAAAAAATACTTAATACCTACTGTATAAAAACACACGTATCAACTATGCACACTATGCTAATCGATTTGTCTCACTCGATTAAAATAACTTGGTGATACATCTAGGAACTATTATTCGCTTAGAAATAAATGGCAATGTTGAGGGTGTTATCGATAACCAATCCAGTGAAGTTGACAATGGGTGATTTATACGAGTAGTAAAGGAAGAATTTCAGGAACAAATTCAAGTAAAGTTTATATGTGCTCTTCTGCCTGACCCTTCGGGCAACACAGGAGTGAAGTTATGTTATGCGTGATGTGAATTAAGGTAAAAATTTCTTAGTCAGTCACGTTCAGCGGCTGTGGATATATTATAGATTTCACATACGACAGTAAATTGGTAGACTAGAGAAATCAGAATTGTTGATTAAAATAGTTAAGATTTATTTTGCAAAGGTACTGGAGGCAGAATCAAAAGGAAAGTCGTCAAACAGACCGTTGTAAAACACATTCAAAAATATTTTGCGAGTCTCGTTTGCTATGCCATACACGGCCGTACCTCGAACGGCTGATATTTACCCGAGTCACGTGTTTTGACGAAGTAATACATTACACGGTTTGCATAGTTGCATTATTCATTCCGCACCCCGACTTATGGGTACTACACGAAAGAAAAATTAGGTTGGTTTATTGCTTAGTAGACTATAAAAACATTACATTGATGAATACTAAGTAAATGGTTAGCGTTTCTATGTCGCTTACGCTCTTTTTAACGTGTAAATTGTATTCTAGACACTTCGATTGCATATCTCAATGCCAATTGCTTCCAACGTTCTACAGTAATTTTCTCAGGAATATAACCTTCGTTGGTTTAGTGAAACATGTACTGTGTTGGATCTACACTACAGACATGTATTGGAAGGACCGCTAAAGCTGGAATCTCTGGTTGCATCCGTAGCAGGTCGACACGATGCTAACTTTTACTTCTATTTTTACACTGGTCAGGGTTTCAATCGCGTAGGACACCAATAAAAAATCGGATTTGTGAGGAATTAAAATACAAATATAATAAATAATATATAATGCATTTTTCTAAGCGAACGTTGCCGTCGCGAGCCATATCAATGGACTTGTATTACGAAGTGTTAAAAAGCACAAAACTGACCAGTATACTAGTAAAACTAGTTAGTTAGTCATAGAAACGACATTTCACGACTGTCTGGTTCGTTTATTTCAAAATAGCAACGCCAGTTTTTGTCGGGTGCAGCTGAACTATAATTATATATCTAGCAACTGATGATTTTGAGTTTGTGTTGCGGTCAGATACGGCCGTATGCGACAGTGTACTGACCCACATGTAGTATTCATTTCATTGAATGTGTTACTATGTATTCTGGTTCTAATAATGCCAATGCTGAGACCTGTTAGTAACAAGTTCGTGTCTGCTATAGGTATTGGTATCATCACCCCGTCAATTCTTGTCATAATATTTTCTGACCTTTGTCAATAATGCAAATGTTCAAAATTGTAGATAATTTGTGTTTCTGCATCATTTTAAGTTAATGTAATTGAAAGATACTAAATCATTGAGAGAATGATCTTTCAGACATTGATTTTAGAATATATCTTCATAAAATCATAGCTTTAAGACACAATAGGTAATAGTGCAAGCTTTTCAACTTTCATTTGCGGCAGGTTGGAAGATTTCCGCTGTTTAACTTTGATACATTTTAACCTTCCTCTGGGGAATCACAGAAATGACTCAGGTTCGACACTCAGCTCAAAATGAACAGAACGGCTCAAATATTTAATGAGTTTAATATTGGCGTAAGTTATTCAATCATTCATACTGAATTTGCTACTCATTCTACTCGATATGTTTAAGTTATGCCCGTTATTTGTGTCGCTCGTAATACGACACGTTATCAACGTCCTCAGAGTATTACACATACTTAGTATTTATTATTAACTTGTTGGTTTCCTCGCGATATTTCCCTATATATAATTTTAAATCGGTTGATAATTATATCTGGTTTTGTGTTTATTTTTAGAATGCAATAAAATTGAATGAGATAAGCTTTGAAGGAGAAAATTATAATCAACAATACTGAATACAATAATTATATATTTTAAATTGATGATATGGCTATATCGTTAGTGAACACTAAGATAGCTGATGGAGATGTCGGTATGGTAAAGAAAAACATTACGCCTGTCTCAAATACATTGTAAAGGGAAGTTTCCAATTAAGATCTAAAAGTTTTCATAGATCTTTTATTAGATATTAAGCTTGAATTTAATTTTAACGCATCACTAACCCGACAACAGACCTTGATATGAGTTGAAAATACTCAACTATTTTTATAACCAGTATCAACGGTCAACGCAGTGAAGATGACCTTTTACAACAAATATATTTATACGCATTCATTATTATTGGCCTTCCAATTAAATAAAATCTGTAAAAATATAGAAAGAATTTGTAAATTATAACAGAGGAAAGACTGACTTCTTTCTCATTCTAATGATAAAGACTTTTATGCATTGTGATTCGATCTAAATTAATATCTAACTACTGATTTGATTAACCTTGAACCGGCTGACAGAAATAGTCATTGAAATAATTAATTAAATTCAGAGTCAGATTGATATCGTGCAAATTAATTAATATATAACTGGTTGTTAGAAGATTGATTTAAATATTATGCTTCTGGCCTGTGTCTCAATTTTACAGGAAATATATTTTCTCAAAAATGGTATGTAATGTTGACATAACATCTCTAAAAAGTATCCAGAAAGTGAACTCTACCGGAGACTATTCACAACTGTCCGGTAAGAAGCGAGATTTTAAATTTGGAATCTCCTACTGTCCAGTAAGTAAGTATGTAATTTACTTACTGGACACTTGGTCATCCTTCATCCCTTTTTT
Source organism: Orthosia gothica (assembly GCA_949775005.1). Lineage (NCBI taxonomy): Eukaryota > Metazoa > Arthropoda > Insecta > Lepidoptera > Noctuidae > Orthosia > Orthosia gothica. Next base: position 16,948,480 of record OX459066.1, on the reverse strand, counting down.
TTTTTATGGCTTCGCACGGTTTAGGTCATCCTCTTTAGATCTGCTTAGAAAAAAAAAACATAGTACCAGACACAGATTAGAGTTTAGCCATTATAACATGGTTAGAGGGAGGCTCCAAATATATATCTATCTCTTTTTGGTATGACATTTTATGAGATACATAATATATTTTGGAGCCTTAAACATCCATTTTATTGTCTGTGACACTTTTTTTTTTTTTTTTTTTTATGGGTCTGTGACACATAACGCGACGCAGAAAAAGTATGCACGTTGCGTTTTGTACTTAGTAATGTTGTAGAAGTATAGTGTGGGATTTTATGTTTGTATTTAGTCATTTCAGTTTATAAATCATGTTGGATTAAAGAGTCCGTTAATCAAGATGTACAACAAACAAATATAAATGCCCCCGGTAAATCGATCACAATATCTATCAGTAATTGCCCTAATATGAATGTAACCTTCAATATTAATTAAACGAATTTGTTGTTAAACTTTCTTTCATTTTTGAGAAAAGCATTATACAAACCTCAACCAGTAAGAAAGCCATCCTGGCCTCGTATATAACCGGACCTCACCTGCGGTTCGGTCCGGTTAACTCATACTCGGCCAGGAAGGCTTACTTACTGGATTCTGCTGTAATGTACTATTTCTCAAAAATGGTATGTAATGTTGACATAACATCTCTAAAAAGTATCCAGAAAGTGAACTCTACCGGAGACTATTCACAACTGTCCGGTAAGAAGCGAGATTTTAAATTTGGAATCTCCTACTGTCCAGTAAGTAAGTATGTAATTTACTTACTGGACACTTGGTCATCCTTCATCCCTTTTTTTTTTTATGGCTTCGCACGGTTTAGGTCATCCTCTTTAGATCTGCTTAGAAAAAAAAAACATAGTACCAGACACAGATTAGAGTTTAGCCATTATAACATGGTTAGAGGGAGGCTCCAAATATATATCTATCTCTTTTTGGTATGACATTTTATGAGATACATAATATATTTTGGAGCCTTAAACATCCATTTTATTGTCTGTGACACTTTTTTTTTTTTTTTTTTTATGGGTCTGTGACACATAACGCGACGCAGAAAAAGTATGCACGTTGCGTTTTGTACTTAGTAATGTTGTAGAAGTATAGTGTGGGATTTTATGTTTGTATTTAGTCATTTCAGTTTATAAATCATGTTGGATTAAAGAGTCCGTTAATCAAGATGTACAACAAACAAATATAAATGCCCCCGGTAAATCGATCACAATATCTATCAGTAATTGCCCTAATATGAATGTAACCTTCAATATTAATTAAACGAATTTGTTGTTAAACTTTCTTTCATTTTTGAGAAAAGCATTATACAAACCTCAACCAGTAAGAAAGCCATCCTGGCCTCGTATATAACCGGACCTCACCTGCGGTTCGGTCCGGTTAACTCATACTCGGCCAGGAAGGCTTACTTACTGGATTCTGCTGTAATGTACTATTGTTAACTGACATTAAACTTTAATAATTATTTATCGTTGCCTAAATAATCTTAAATTCTTAATGTATTTAAACTATACAATCAACTGAAAAAATAATAAACATAGTACTTTTTTTAAAGATCGTCTATAAATATTTCATCACAAAGTCGGTTAATAAACAGGTTAACGTTTAGTGCCAGATTACAAATCTATCAAAATATGAAAAGCAATGTTAGCAAGAATGAAATTATTATCTAGACGAGCGATATAATATGAAATTATTGGCAATTATCTATAAATATATCTTTACATTCGACCACCTTGCTCTCGCAATATGAGAGTCCTCAAAATATCGTAGCCCATAGAACCAGGCCAATATTTTTGCTCAAAATAATACGAAGCTAAATAAATAGATAGTGGAACAAATTCTGGTATTCTCCCACAGATTGCGAAGTTACCTAAATTCTCACATTAGAATGCGCAGAGCGTTATATTCATACATCACTGACAACTGAGCAACACGAACGGTTCTAATTGAAATCTTAAATGCATTTCTGTACATCTATTAGCACCGTTCGTATATAATATGATTTAAATTGAATTCATACGCAGTCAATTAGTATATGTTTGGTAAATTAATTAAATTATCAGTTAACACAGTTTAATTGGATTTAATAGTTAGAACCTCTTAAAGATTTTATCTGTCGCGTCTAATGTCCATACGAAAAAATATGTTTTAAAACGAGTTCAATCGAATCAAATGCTTGACTCTGTTAAGATTAACTTCATCTAGATATCAAACCTGATATTTTTGGAATTAAGTCTAACACTAGATAATTTTTTCGTTAATTTATACGAATTCCTAAAGCAGTTGCAAAACGTACAAATTGGCAGTGGTCAACCGGCCTTGCTTTCATGTTATCTCTGTTTATTCTGCAGAAACTAATTCACAGTCACGTTCAAAACCGACTAATAAATTAAACATCAAATTTATGATGAAATAATTTATTTTTAATGCTATCTTCATAATATTCTAATTAATGAGACGGGTTTATGGAGTTTTAACGTCTGTTTACATGAGTACTTAAATTTGTCTGCGTATGCACAAGTTTTACAGTTTTCTAAATATCGTGTGAACGACGGAGTTAAAATTTTAAAGGACCCATTAAACAAATTGCTGATATCGTGGCAAACATAGTCAGCAAAATGATAGCGTAGATGACAGTTCAGAAGGTTTGAACAAACTGGCACTATCAGAGATAAGAATTGTTGAAAGGTCTAAAAGGGATTGACATGAACTCCCTACCGAAATAGCATGAGGTTTTTCGAACGATAAACCATTGGTTAATAGTATTAATCATTACTTAAATTTCACTTTGTCTCTCATGTTACGCAGACGTAAAGGTTGTAAGCGATTTTAAGTAAAAAAATAAGAACTATGCGACAATAATGCCACTGATGTAGAAGTTGTCCAAGGCGTTTACATAAAAAATTCAGTAATACTAGTAATAGGTATCCTTCTTGAAGATATATAAATTATGTTTTAAACTACTTAGCATGTGAAATTATAAAACTAGCTGAAAAACGCAACATAGTGCAGTTAAACTCAAAATGTGGGCTAACCATTAGACCAAGTACTGGTCTCTAGCTTCAATACAGTGATATTATGTAGATTTGTGCCAATCACGTGCCAATCTATAAACTCTGCAAGGAATAGGAAGTCGATCGTGATAATAATAATTTTTTGATTTTAGTTTTCCCTCATGCTCATATACGAAAAAGCTATATTGAAATCTTAAGTAAAACGTAAGTGGTTTATGTTTATCACAAATTCAATTTGAAATGACGGCTTTCAAAGAGTCCGCCTTCGAGATATACTCGTGATTTTATTCGGAGTTTTTAATGGGCTCTTTGAAGGGCATAAATGTTAATATCAGTGATCTGGTTAAAAGCAGTTTAATAAAAAGAAAGTTGAAATTACTATCTCTGTAATAATTTATTCTTGTAAGAGTTGGTATCAGAACTTAAGCAGTTACTGTCCTCCTACCCCCATCCCAATTTATTTAGGATTGCCGAAGCATGACAGCTTTTTTCTTGAAACTTCTCCATCTGTCGTCAATCCAATATTCAAATTCATTCTAACTCTGTTTTACCTTTATCATGAACCAAAGGTGTACTAAAGAATATTATGCCGGTCATATATTTTTCTAATCCTCTTTTTGTCTACTAATTTTTACCGTCAAAATCCAATTTGGTACCCTTAATGTCATAACCTCCATCAAACCATTCTAAGTTCTGATGGTGATTACTTTTGAATTCATGTTTGTCACTGAAGTAACTTCGTGTGTATATAATTCTACTTTCTCCTCCTATTCTCCACAGTATTCAGCAATATTCCAATAACTAAAACTCGTTCTGGCATTGTTACTACTACTAATTCCGGACTTGTTTTTGTTAAGATTAGAGATATCATCGTCTATTTATATTTTAGTTTCATCCAGTTTGGGTTTAAGGAACATAGAAACATCAAATATTGACGTGTGTAAGTTCCTGACACTGATAGCCAATGCTGGTCATAATAAAAAACATTATATTTGTTTAATTTTGATACCCGTTATTATCTAGCGTGTCTTTTATCTATCGGACAATTTACGATTACATTAGTCCTTGAATTCGTACAAAAAATTAATAGTTTTTGTTGTTTTACTTATTTTGGCTGATATATTATTTTTTACTATTCTATTAAGTTATACCCGCCTTGAGCAAGCGTAGTGTAATTGCTCGTGTCTTCTCTGTATGAGAACTGGCCTTTGCTCTGTATTAGGACAATATTAGGAGTATTATTATAATTGGGGTATAACGAAATTTGAGTTCGAGTTTCGAACGTGAGAAGAAAAATGGACAATTGTGAATACAAATGTAGGTATATCTACAGAATAATTAATAGTACAGGTAGTATATCTAACAGTAAACTGCTACAGTTTCCGAATAAATATACTAAACGATTGTGTCTACATAATTTTGTTAAAAACTTTTCCAGAGTGTAAGTCTGCTATTTGTTAGAAAAATTATATATATCCTGTTCCGGCAGCACCTAGATACATTTGTTAGGCCTGGCAGGTGCCAAAGTGACAATTTTGTTATTGTATCGATCAATCAGTGTCACCGTTACAAGTTAACTTTTAGAAAGGTATAACTCAGTTTTAACAGTTTCTTAATTGAGCAATCAGTTCAACAAACAATTTGCAAGTTAACAATTGACTCACTTATCGATGTTTATTTTAAAATTAAACTTATTTGCATAGTTATTATCCGACCTGAGTTTGTTTACGATAACATGACTACCCAAGTTAGCACGGAATTAATGCATGATTGTTGTAGCGAACTACTGTAAACAAGAAACGTTATACCAAATACTAACACTAGGGTTTGAATCTAAGAGTAAACTTCTGATTAACCGCCATTACAGAACGAGCTATTTTTAGAATCCGCACAGAGATCACGTCTTTGTCTGCTGTAATGTAAATGACTATCAAACATTCCATGTCTCACAGAATCTGTTTGTGTCGCCGATCAAAACAAAACGTTACATAACCTAAAACTGATACAACAAAATATAACTCACCTAATTCATCTTTTAGAACCTTCGACATTCTGCCAACCTTCATAATTGCACTAAAAAAAGTAATAAGATTCACAGTGAGGTTATAAACACGATTGTCTGTTAACGTCACGTCATTTTGACAGGTGACGCGCGCTATGACCGCCACCTCGCGCGGCTAGGGACGCACGGGAGAGTTCCCCGAGCGGTGGTGTATTCTGTTGTCGAATGACATAGTTTAGAGAGTGAAGCCGTCGGAGGAGCGTAACTCGTCTTAGCTTCTCGCGGCCAATGAACGGCACGGCCCGATGCGCCAAGGTCACTGGAGGCAAAACCGGCAGCTCGCAGCTCCGACAGAGGGCAGCACGCGGCGCGAGCGACGTACACGAGTAGCTTGCTTGCTGCCCGTATGGCAACTAAACAGAAACAGTGTAAGTATGGCCCGGCATGATGCGCCGATAAGCGGTATTATGGAATAAATAAAAACGCAACGCGTTCTGAATGAGAATGAATGTGCAGCCAACTTTACGTCATTTTATTCATTGTCTTTTTAATACCTACTTGGATGTAATGAAACACTGAGTACTTTCTATCGACATACAATGGCCCAAGACGGCGGTGGGTAAGCAAGTTATTCGTTAAATGCCTTCATTGAATCACAATTTGTTTTCAAACAATGGACATACGAAAATAGCCCACAATATTTGTTGACACTGTTAATTACCTGCCGTGTATAAACATTATACAAATAGGTACTAGACTACTTCAAAGAAGTTGATAGGTGCGTATAAAATAAGAACCTACCTACATAATTCTATAATAAAATATAGGAAACCGAGCTAAGGTGTAAAGCCATCAGAATATCATCTAACAATCTATTTCTAACTACCCCACAAAATAATAAAAAACTGACTAGTTGCAGAGCAGTTTTTAGGGTTCCGTAGCCAAATGGCAAAATACGGAACCCTTATAGATTCGTCATGTCTGTCTGTCTGTCTGTCCGTCCGTATGTCACAGCCACTTTTTTTCCGAAACTATAAGAACTATGCTGTTGAAACTTGGTAAGTAGATGTATTCTGTGAACCGCATTAAGATTTTCACTCAAAAATAGAAAAATAACAATAAATTTTGTGGGTCCCCATACTTGAAACTGAAACTAAAATTTATTTTTTCCATCAAACCCATATGTGTGGGGTATCTATGGATAGGTCTTCAAAAATGATATTGAGGTTTCTAACATATTTTTTCTAAACTGAATAGTTTGCGCGAGAGACACTTCCAAAGTGGTAAAATGTGTCCCCCCCCCCCCTGTAACTTCTAAAATAAGAGAATGATAAAACTAAAAAAATATATGATGTACATTACTATGTAAACTACCACCGAAAATTGGTTTGAACGAGATCTAGTAAGTAGTTTTTTTTTAATACGTCATAAATCATAAACCGCAATTTACCAAGTACGGAACCCTTCATGCGCGAGTCCGACTCGCACTTGGCCGGTTTTTTTTATGTGTTATAGGTAGGCTCGCGCTTGACCACCATCTCACCTGTTGGTAAGCGAGGATGTGGTCGACGGTGAGACACGCATGCCTAGAAATAACCTATTCACTCTTGACTTAAAAACTCCTATTTATTTAAGACGCAGATGAAAAAGATAAAATCTAATCAAGAAGCATGGGTCTTATCTTTATACTCCGAATTTTTAAAGCCAACACTGATCTCAATTCGTAAAACGGCCCCATAAGATTATTATTTATTATATAGATTAATTAAATAACATGATATTAATTTTACAAGTCTAATAAAATATGAAAAAGTGCCAAATTTAAAATAAATTTAATTGTTTACGGATAACTTTGTATCTGCTCGCTACTCGACGCTAGATGGCAGTAATAGAACTTTAATAAGCCCTTTTATAGGAAATAAGAATCTTTCCGCATAGTATAAAAAAATATCATTTTTTTATTAATCAATTGCCCTAATACAAACTTAAGTACTTCCGCTGCAACCTACTTACTTCAATGTCTCAGGTGATGACACTTGGCTTGACTTAATCCTTACGTCCAATCCCGTCTTGTTTCCTGTCATGGCCAGTGTCCTGCACCTGGCTTTTCCAATCATGACCTCATATTCTTCTCCTATACACTGTTTCACCCGCATGGACATCAGAAATTGTCCCCAGGGGTAAAAGTATCCTCTAAATTAAGCCAGGACATGGTCTTACTGTGTGTCAAATTTCGTCAAAATCCGTTCAGCTGTTAAGGACGCTGTTACATTTTCGACGAACTCAAATTTAGGTATCTAGTCGCACACAGCAACATTACGCGTACGCACACATTGAAACTACTGAGCGCTCGATTGTATACATCACGGAAACAATCTTGGTCCTTGATATTATTTTTGAATTTTATTGTTTTTATTAAGTTGAGTCAGGAAGGTTAGTTGGCACTTTGAAAATGCATTAAAATTTGATAACTGTTACAAACCGTCGTCGTAAAAAGTAGGTTATTATTTTCAACCGACATCAAAAAAAGGAGATTATAAATGATAAATGATTTTATTTCTGTAAGTTGGTTTGTACAAACTCTTTTACACGTCGATCATATTTTTTAAAACTAGATGAGGTCGGCGTTTCCTATCTGACTACTCTGAGAAGAAAGGCCGAAACAAACTCAGAGGTCACAGTCTCTTTTAAAGTCCTGACAAAATCTTGGTTATATCATGTGAAGACCATGTAGACAGATGTCTGAAATGGTCTTTTGAGGAAAGAACCAGCCAGATTGAGTGGACCTGTCCAGTCAGTGCACGCATTTGTCAATAACCGAGCAGCTCAACTCAGAATTTACGGAGCTCAACGATTCGACGAACAATACCAAAGAAAGGATATTCGGGTAGGCCGCATAAACTACTCAAACTGCCAGACCATGAGTAAAAACTAACTAAGTTATAATAAAAAACAAAAATCCACATAGTCTTCACATTCACAATAATAAAAATAAAATAATATAATACTTTAAAAAGTAAATATTCTTGTCATTGCAAGAAAACAAAAAAAATATCAAAATTAAAAACAAAATTCACGGTGCAAAATATAAAAAAAAAACAAAATTTATTGGAGCAGCTCAATCCCAAGCCTTTTTGTCCTCAACGTAATCTTTAATAGTATAAAACGCTTTCTGACACAATCTATCTATTCGGCCAAACTACTTATCCGATACTTATCGGGTTTTCATCGATAAATGTATGTGGTGGTATTTTCAGGGAAGGTTTTATTGTATGATGTAGACAATGGAACTCTTTAATAACAAACAGCAAATGACCTGCGATTACTGTGATCGTATGTTTATGTTTTGTTTTAACCATACCATAATAAATCATCACGCTTGTACGGTTTTAGGGGGTAAACCGATGTATTTAGAATACCCAATATGGGGTACCTACAAAAATTTAAAAGAGAAAAATAATAGCTTTCCTGTGACGAAAAACAATAGGTACCGACACCGACTTCCGAAAAGAATTTTATTTTTCACTTTGTTGTAGTAAGTAGGTATTTTAAAAACCGGCCAAGTGCGAGTCGGACTCGCGCACGAAGGGTTCCGTACTTGGTAAATTGCTGTTAAAGATTTATGACGTATTAAAAAAAAACTACTTACTAGATCTCGTTCAAACCAATTTTCGTTAGAAGTTTACATGGTAATGTACATAATATTTTTTTTTAGTTTTATCATTCTCTTATTTTAGAAATTACAAGGGGGACACACACATATCAAAAAAAAAAAAAAAAATAGTTTCAGTTTCAAGTATGGGAACCCCCATAATTTATTGTTTTTTTTTCTATTTTTGTGTAAACATCTTATTGCGGTTCACAGAATACATCTACTTACCAAGTTTCAACAGCATAGTTCCTATGGTTTCGGAAAAAAGTAGCTGTGACATACGGACGGACAGACAGACAGACATGATGAATCTATAAGGGTTTCGTATTTTTCCATTTGGCTACGAAACCCTAAAAACAACGCTACGTGAAATAAGTAGATACCTAAAACGAATTAATTGCCGGTCACAAGGATTAAAAAATGACTTGAACATTTTTCATTATATGGAATATATTAAATATTACTATAGGTCTACCAGAATCTCATGGCAAAAAGGGAAATAAAAATTTGTTGTATGCAATACTGGGGAAATTGGATCAAACGATCTTGATACTGTTTAATTTTTATTTATGTCTTTAGTATTAATGAACATGGGGTACCTATATTATAGTAGTCACAACGGATCTATGTGTCTTTGAACTTGGTCCTGCCAACCATTGCGTAAGAAACAGTTTGTCATCGAGTATACTGCATAGAGTAAGCGAGATAAGACGATGACAAAAAAGACAAAAGACAAAAGATATTTATTTCAACTGGGCCACCAAGCGGCACTTTTGAATGTCACAATTTAAATTTACATGGAATAAAAGTTGATTCTACCGTGCATTCGGAAAGTAGCTTGTTATGGAGAAGAATGCACAAGAAACTCCGTAAGCTTATGTGACATACATAAGCGAGTGAAAGAGACAGTTATACAATGCTATCTTCACCTTCAACATTGACACAAAAATAGCTACTGCGCGGGGTCTTGCAACCAATTCAGAGACACAAAGATCCACTGTGAGTATTATAGGTATGTGTATGAATAATGTTGTTATACATCGGGTTCTTAACATAGGAAAAATAAATCAATTGAATATTAATTTATGTACTAATTTATTATATATCATTTAAATCATACTAATAACTTAAAACCTCATTCAGAACTAGAAAACTAGAATACGATTCCATGAACTCCACTGGCATTTCAAAAACTTGTATCTTTGTAGTTTTATGTCATCTCTCTCCATCAAAATGGTTCTTTTTCATTAGCATTTAACATATACAAAACCAATCTCTTTAAGTATAAAGTCTGTAAAAAATAATAAAATGTATCATGTTACTTAAAGTCATTCATCATCATCAGTCTATATATATTTTTTTATGTAAGTTTTATGGCCTGGTTGCTAGGACCTTTTAGCCACGTCTTTGGAAAGAGTTTTGGATCTTATATTTATTCTTTAGTATGCATTAGGATGCGGATGTAACAGGTTCTAATGTTTTTTGGAGTATTTGGCAGCAAATTGTATCGAGTCAGTCTTCCCAGTAAGCTTTGCAGAGGCAGTCAATACTACAATAAAATACTCCGCTCTACTATCCCGAGATCGCTTCTGTCAATGATTTTACAAATTGTCCAGTTGCGTAGACAGTTGAGACACAAAACTACACTAATAATATATCACAATATCCACTAGGAATCAATTTGCAAATAATATTAACAGCCACTGAACTTCAGTCAACAAAATCCCGCCAAAAACTCCCGTCTATATACACGTCCCACTGCAGGGCGCAGATTATTAATTAATATTTTTCTTACGTCAAAGATTCTCAATCTCCGTTAAAATCAACATCTTGTCGAAGAATTAGTAACAGTTACATTACTGTTGCCATTTCCTTCCGGCCATCATTCGATGTGCCCTGACCTACGATTTACCATATAATAGTAATGAAAAGAAATAAAAATGAAGTAAGAAAAATATAAAATAAACTAAAAGTATCAAAACAAGTCAGTCCAACTTACCGGTCCACTCTACGACGCACTTTAAAATCAAAGATTGAGTTTGATTTACGCCTTCTTCTTCCCTTATTTTATGATACACATTGAAAACAATATGTCTCGCATGAGATCGAAGTGGGTTTTTCGACATTTTCACAAAAATAACAAACTTCCCAGATAATATCAAAAAATTTCAGCAGCGGTTGACACATCAAGTACTTTGATTCGACAGGTGACAATTGACATTGCCATATGAAAATCACAATTTAAAAAAAATAAAAAATGCCATGAGATTCTGGTACACCTATATCACATCATCAGTCACTATTAATGTTCCCACTGCTGAGACACAGGCCTCCTCTCTGTGAGAGGGAATGGGCTGTAACCAACAACGCGGGCCCTGTGCGGGTTGGTGGATGCACATATCTTCGAATATTTGGTTCTAGGACATGCCGGTTTCCTCACGATGTTTTCCTTCACCGTTTTGAGAGCAGTGGTGAAGAAATAATTTAGACAAAGTAAAGCGCCTGCCTGGGCTCGAATCCACGACCTACAACTTGTAAGTCAAGCTAATGACATACTACCCAAAAACCATGAAAATGACACCCATGACGAAACGATGTCAAATTTTCGTCGGCGCCAACTTGTATTTTGGTTATGACCCCGTATTCGATATAAGCGTCCCCAAAATCCATAAAAATGACATCCATGACGAAAATTTGTCTAATTTTTGTCGGGACCATCTTATATTTTGGTTTTGACCCCATATTCGATATAAGCGACCCCAAAAACCGTGACAATGACACCCGTGACGAAAACATGTCAAATTTTAGTCGGCGCCATCTTGTATTTTGGTTTTGACCCCATATTCGATATAAGCGACCCCAAAAACCATGACAATGAGACCCATGTCGAAAAGCGGCCAAATTTTAGTCGGCGCTATCTTGTATTTTGGTTTTAACTCCATATTCGATATAAGCGAACCCAAAAACCATGACAATGTCACCGATGACGAAAAGATGTCAAATTTTAGTCGGCGCCATCTTGTATTTTGGTCTTGACCCCGTAATCGATAAAAGTGACCCCAATATCCATGAAAATGACACCCATGTCGAAAAGCGGCCAAATTTTCGTCGGCGCCATTTTGTATTTTGGTTTTGGCCCCGTATTTGTCATACATACATACATACAAACCGGTTAAAATCATAAATCTCCTCCCACCCATCCACTTCTAAACTTCCCCGTCGGCAGCTTAACCTTACCCATCCAAATCCTAACCTTAGTCAGAGCTGTTTAAACCCACCCATCCATTTCTCAACCTTGTCAACAACTGCTTAACACCCAACTATTCAAAACCCGATCTTACCCAAAATAATTTCTAAATCACATTCTAATAATAATAGGAAACTCAAAAATACGGCATACGTCCGATAAAATATCAAGTCCTTTCGATCACGACGAGGACGGTACTCACACGCATGCACACTACAATCTTTCTATTACTTTTATCGTATTTATTTCCTGCGAGAAAGCGATACGCCCGTCCTTCCAAGAGCGCTTCTGAGCGCGGAATGATGAGCGGCGGATACAAAATGTATGAAGACGTCGGCAAGTGATTTTATTTTAGCTAATAATTAAAAAATATAATTATTTAGGTGAAAAATAATTAGCTGCAACTGTAAAGGACTATATATGCCGCAATTGTTTATAATTTTGAAGATAAAATATGCTGTAAATTTACCTAAACTGGAACCTATTCGGACCCTACTTTTTTCATTTTTTTGCGATTATTGTGATGGGCAAAACGTATTTGTGCGAAAATTTTGTATGATGTCATACAATTTTTCTGATGCTTATCTGGAGCTGAATATATTATCTTCACATCGGTGATTGCTTATGCATTAAAATGGTACCTCAAAAGTACTGTTATTTGTAGAAAAATGTAATAGCGTCCTTAAGTAGTGAAAAGTTAACAAACAAAACAGACACACTTTCGCATTTATAGTGTTACTAGCTTCTGCCAGCGGCTTTGCCCGCGTGATTAGTGTTTTATAATCGCAAAGGAACATTATACCGGAAAAAAGGGCCTTTGGTATTCCAGACTATAATCTATCTCTGTGCCAAATTTCATCCAGATCGAGTCAGCTGGTCTTTCCGATTGAGTAACAAACATACATCCACACACACATCCAACATTCACATTAGTATGAATGTTAGTATGAATAGGAGTATCTTCCTTACAGCTCCACAGACACCTTAGAAATCGAACATACAATCGTGACGTTTGTTAGTTTTCTAAGAATTTAACAGAGGAATATCATACTTCTCATATGCCACGTGTAATATACGTACTTATGAAAAACATGCAGTGATGCAGGCAGTAGCCAGCTGCTGACTAGTTATGAGATATGCGTCGAACGGAATACTTCGTGTATATTGCTTGATACATGCAATCATTTCTATCCAAACACGTGTCCGCACTTAATTTTTAACAACAGTAATCCCACGCATTTACATCCACGTGGATCTTATATTAGAATCATCCGGCCAACTATAATAGGGAATATCAAGTTGTCGTGATAAAGCTAACAAAACAGAGTGCATAGGGGATTATGACCACGACTAAAACTATCATCAGTAAAAAATCCCCATAGTATCCTTAAATGTGTGTCTTCTTTATCTTCATAGTTGTTTTTATTGGTTTATAAGAGCGGTCTAAGAATCGACCCTTGTGGAATCCCAATGCGAATATTCCTTTGATCATCTTATATGTTCCACAATTATTATAAGTGCTCTTATCTTGCAAGTACAGGTATTGAAGATATTCAAAATATAGATTGGATTGTAATAGCTTGCTCAGTTCAACTAGCTGAAAAAATAAACGCCCGACTACATTGCCAAGTGCAGCAAACGTTCGTTTAAAAGCACAAAACTGCTTTGAAGGGAATGAAATGAAGAATAACAATTGAATATAGACATTGCCAGTTGTCTTCATAGTACTACAATATAATTAATACATAATCATCGTATTTTTAGTTCATGGCGACCGTTACGGATTGCGTGAAGCACGAGATTGCAATTTTACACTCTGATCGTTATAATAATAATCTGTCATAATTCAGAACATTTTGAACTCGGAACTCAAATCACGGACACGGATCGGATGTAGTGCGTAACCACCCTTACACTGATGTTAACATTTTGATCAACATTATTTCAACCGAAAATATGTTTACTGCTAGATATAGACATACAACATGCGTCGCGGCAGAAAACATCGCAGTGAAGGAAAACATCATGAGGAAACCGGCATGTCCTAGAACCAAAATTCGAAGACATATGACCTATACCAAACCGCACCTGTATCCCAGCAGTGGGAAAGTTAGAAGGTTGATTATGTTTATGCAAGCGTCGCCACATTAAATGGATCTGAGCTTCTCGCACTCAACATACTCCAACGCTCCAACGCAAGTTGGAGTCTGGTGAGTAAACGTTGAAAGGTGGAGCGATGACTTGGTAAAGTTAACAGAGTATTATACATATCAACAATTTGCTCACCTCGAATTCTACTATCAGCACATCAAGCTTAAATTATTCAATTTCAAGGAGTCTTCGTCGAAATCAATTAATTATTTCACCTTTAAGTTAAAATACCACACAAACTCACCTCGGTTGTCGTTAACACATTACAAACGCATGGTTCAGGATTTTTCCGTAATTACAAAGGGAATCCGGCAATTTCTCCGAAGTTGATGACGTAAACGAATTGCCTTACGGAACACCTTGATAAATTTTAAAATGTACTTTAAAACAGGTATTCAGAAGACTCGTTTATCCTGTTGTTCGGAACCTGTTGCATGTGAAAGGGGAGGAGCTCTTTAAGACGTCAGGAACATTTGCATCCAGCCCGAAGTAGTTGCTTACTACGAGTATTATGCCCATTTTTAACCCCCGCCGGAAAAAGAGGGGTGTTATAAGTTTCACGTGTGTTTCTGTGTATCTGTGTGTCTGTCTGTGGCATCATAGCACCTAAACGGATGAACCGATTTTGATTTAGTTTTTTTTGTTTGAAAGGTGATTTCGTCGAGAGTGTTCTTAGCTATGTTTGAATCAAATCGGTTAAGCCGTTCTCAAAAGTTATGGGCGTTTTACTGTTTGAATCGAGGTGTTTTCGCAAGATAAATGTGTCGGGGGTTTTTAAATTTTGAAATTTTACTTGTCACTAACACTAAGCAACACGTAAATGCATAAACATTAAGCAATAATGTACCTATCACTGAAGAAGGAAATGATTTAAAGCTACGACATCGGGACAGTAGAATTATTATTGGAACGCAATACTCATTATGCCCGTTTTCACTAACACTAAGTGACACCTCAGTATTGCATAAACATTTTGCTGATACGTAGCGCAAAATCGTATCTATCACAAACCACATGGCGATGATTTATAGCTACGACACCGCTAATCCGATAGTAGAATTATTATTGGAACGCAATAACAACTTACTGCACTAATTCAATTACCAAAGAGGATTAGTTAAGGCCGGTATTTCAAATGCTCATGCTCAACTCAATTCAAACTGGAAATGGAAAGTTGTGATTGGTTGGCTTATTAAAAAAAAAAAAATCGATACTAATATTATAAAGCTGAGAAGTTTGTTTGTTTGTTTGTTTGAACGCGCTAATCTCAGGAAGTACTGGTTGGAAGCGAAAAATTATTTTTGTGTTGGATAGTCCATTTATCGAGGAAGGTTATAGGCTATATAACATCACGCTTCGACCAATAGGAGCGGAGCATAAATGAAAAATGTTGCACCAACGGAAAAAAATATTCCTTTTTGAGAGCTTCCGTTCCGTGCGCTGCGTAAGCGGTTAAAGTTACGCAACATTCATGTATGTATGGTAGGTAGGGTAGGGTAGGTAGGTAGCCAGTTGACGGGAGCGAAGCCGCGTGGGACAGCTAGTTAATTAATATAAGAGTCCAAGATCCTAGACGCCCCAAACGTTACCGAACTCTTTTAACACACAAGTAAAATTTCACAATTTAAAAAACCCCCGACGCATTTATCTTGCGAAAACACCCCGATTCAAACAGTAAAATGCCCATAACTTTTGAACGGCTGAACCGATTTTATTCAAACATAGCTAAGAACACTCTCGATAAAATTACCTTTCAAACAAAAAAAACTAAATCGAAATCGGTTCATCCGTTTAGGCGCTATGATGCCACAGACAGACACACAGATACACAACACACGTGAAACTTATAACACCCCTTCTTTTTCCGGCGGGGGTTAAAAATCAGTGGAATTGAGTAGTGTTAGCATGTACTTGGAAAGTATTCGTACTTGCTAACTTGGACTTTCATTTTCATTCCATACCTACCACACATTTTGTGTAGAAAGAGTTCAGTAACGTTTGGGGCGTCTGCTCTATTGAGAACACGATTGTGTTGTATTGGCAGTTGATTGGTAGGTGTGGCCAATTTTGAGTTTGAGTCTAGTATTATCATCTCGAATACGGGCCTATAAGATTACGTGACACAAAAATGTAAGGGGGAAATTAATTACCGTAGATATCAACTTTATAGATTATAAAAAACCTATGTATAATAAATATATATATATATATTAAAAAAACTTTTTTGCAAAAAAAATCTACCGACTTCCAAATGAAAAACTACAAAGTGAAAAATAACTTAACTTTTGGAAGTCGGTGTCTTTCGTAGGTACCATTTTTTTGCGATATGGAAACCGACTTCCAAAAGTTAAGTTATTTTTCACTTTGTAGTTTTTCATTTGGAAGTCGGTAGAATTTTTTTGCAAAAAAGTTTTTTTATTTTTCCCTTTTTAGTTTTACCTACCTAATAGCAAGTTGTTTATTAAGGTCCCTATAACTCCAGAATAGAATTACCGAATAATATGAAACTTGAACAAAACCGGTGAAATGAGAGATCTGTGTACCCCTTTAGAGCGTGCTGGCGTGATGTTATGTTATGAAATGGTATAAACAACAAACATACATGCGATTGCAGCAATCCCGAGAGTTTTGCCGTTATTTATTGAAGAGTTCTGTTGTGTATCTCCGAAGTTCTTCATCAGACCATCACCAAATTAAAATGGGACCAATTTCGAAACATACTCTTTCAAACAAAAAAAGAATTTTCAAAATCGGTCCACAATTGACAGAGATATCGGTGAACATAAACAAAAAAAAAAAAAACAAAAAACAAACATAAAGTCGAACATAGAACCTCCTCCTTTTTTTGTAAGTCGGTTACAAATCAATGCCACTTTTCGTTCTTATTTTATAACTTAAGAACGGGCTCACCTATCCAAACCAAATTTGTAAGCTTTATTCGGCTATTTAGCAGATGGTTTAAAAGAAGAAAAAAAAGAGATGGTAGGGAAGGTAGTGTAGGGTAGGGTAGTGTAGGGTAGGGTAGGGTAGGTAGTGTAAGGTAGGGTAGGTAGGGTAAATAAATGTTTGGTGTTTTTATGGCAAAACAAAGTTTGCCGGGTCAGCTAGTATATATTTATAATCAAATTGGTCTTGTCTGTTAGAAAGATGCTTTGATTCAAGTGCCGAGTTTAGTAGCTTCCAATGATGTTACGCAATTAAGGTGCTTATCAACAATGCAGGTAATCAGGAAAGTTCTCAACTTGAATGTTGTATGTTGATTGTATAGCATAAATGCCACTTCATTCTAAGAGCGAATTATTTAATAGCTAGATAACTTTCAACAGGAATTTATACTGTTTGACAGACTTTGTTTATGTCGTAAGCCAATCGCTGAACAGAGCCGATCGAGATCTGCCTGGGCACATCACGATTTCTTGATTTGCCTGTCTAATACCCGCCATAACGACCCAGATTTTGTTTGTAATATGTAAATGTTAAAAATGCTTCTGTGGGTTATCCGTAGGAGATAAACATATACCATCGCGAACTTTTTTCTCGACCTTTGCAAGATATACGTATACAATTTTGTAGTACATTAATTTGATCTGTCTCGTAAGGTTTAGCCAGCGTTTTGCAAATTTGCAATATAAGTGCACAACAATATTTTTGTTACGACATCACATTACAAATCTTTGAATTTCTGTAGTACATTATTACCTCAATGCAATTTCTCGGCCATTTAATAATTGAATATACATGTATATCTATCTATTGCTAAAAACTGTATTAAAATCCGGTGCGTAGTTTAAAAGGTTTAAGAGTACAAACAGCGGCGGCGACTTTGTTTTGTACTTGTAAAGATGTTGTGAAACTTATTTTACAATGCATGTCCTCGAAAAGAGCGGTTTTCCAAGCAGCCAAACTGTGCGGAAAGTGTCACTTTTTTTCACTAGTGCTTTTTACTTTCCTGTACTTTTTTAATTTCTTACTCTAACGTCAGCCCGACGCATAGAGTTTTTATTATTTGAGAAAAGTTTTACAAATTAGTTATGTACAGATTATCATTCATATAAAAGGTAAAATAAAACTAATACTTCATTTTAGGCGTTTTTAATTACTCTAGATTTAGATTTTGATCAATAAATTAATTTTAAATATTCATTAAATATGTTTGGCAGAACGTATATTTTGCTCGTGCCTTATTGCGTTACGATATGACAGCACTGACAGCTATTCGCACATGCGCAGTAGATATGCCCGACGAACTATTAGTTAATCTGTGGATATGCTGAACACGCTTGAATAAGCCCGCCATTTTATTAATTTAATTTTATTAATTAATTTATTTTCTCGCACAATGCATAGTAAAATGTTGTATGATACACGTACGTAAGATGATTTCCGACTCGTGTCGATTTATCCACTCACTCGCTTCGCTCGCTCGTGAATAAAAATGCAACTCATCGGAAATCACCTACCTTCCGCACTTGTAGCATAAATAACTATATTACTTCGTTATCATCATCATAATTTCAGCCGAAACCGTCCACTGAACACGTATCGCCACAGACTCGTCCAAGTATCGCCACATCGCCAGGTCTTGTGAGTCTCGCATGCAGCGGTTTCCGTAACAAAATCAAACAAAAAAACCGGCCATGTGCGAGTCGGACTCGCGCACGAAGGGTTCCGTACCATTTTCGTAAAAAACGGCAAAAAAATCACGTTTGTTGTATGGGAGTCCCCTTAAATATTTATTTTATTTTGTTTTTAGTATTTGTTGTTGTAGCGGCAACAGATATACATCACCTGTGAAAATTTCAACTGTCTAGCTATCACGGTTCATGAGATACAGCCTGGTGACAGACAGACAGACAGACAGACAGACAGACAGACGGACCGCGGAGTCTCAGTAATAGGGTCCCGTTTTTACCCTTTGGGTACGGAACCCTAAAAAAAACCCGACTGCTTCAAAAGCGAACTAAAAAGACGTAAACAAGGCGAAAATCATGCTTTGCAGTCGGAGGATACATATTCGCGGGCTGGCTGAACACAATCTGGTGTATCCTCCGCCTGCACAGCATGATTTTCTCCTTGTTTACGTCTTTTTAGTTCGCTTTTGAAGCAGTCGGGTTTTTGTTTAAACTTTTTATTTATAACTTTTTAGTTAGTTTTTTTTAGAATTAGGTACATTTAAACATATACGTATTATATATTTGAAATCACCTCTTAAAACCCTTTATTTTGATACCACACACGATGGGTTTTGAAGAAGAAAAAAAAATGGGCACCCATAATATGGTGCCTAAAAGCCGCCATTTTTCTATTGTCCGATTTTAATGTAGCAGTGACACTCGCAGGGTTAAGACGAATTAGTTGACGTACGAATAATCAAAATCAGCCAACGCGTTTGGTCTCTGGAACGCCATATAGGAACAAACATAAATACATACATACATATAATACATACATACATATAATACATACATACTTACATAGACTGATAAACACGTTACCCTCCTTCGGCAGTCGGGTAAAAAGTCATCAACCATCCGTTCTGCGAGCAATGTGCCCTCTGCCCCATATCTTCGGGATATTATTTATTTAGAATTTATTCTTTAGGTAAAAGTTATCCTAGATACGGAAAAATGGAAAGACGGAAGGGAGGTCTTTGCCCTGCAGTGGGACATAACAGGCTCATAATAATAATAACATGTGGGATGTGGACACAGCGATCATTGTACCGATAGTCGTGTCAGCCAATAAGCCTCGACCAACACCTTAGGAGGCTCTCGACACGGCTTTTTCACACGCTCCGGTTGTCGGGTAGCCGGTGCCGGGTACCCGGCGGCGAAGTGTTTAGCTATGTATGTAAGCTTTCACACGTACATCGCTATACATTCGCTGCCGGTTACCCGGCAACCGGAGCGTGTGAAAAGGGTCTTAGGCGGCTGGGTCAAGGGCCTGATACAGAAAGCAGTATTACTGGACACGGCTCGTATTGTTGGGAGGTTCCTCTCTCTGGAGCCCTGACCGCTACCGGTGGGCCTCTATTTTTTATATTTTAAATGTTTTTTTTGTATGTTTTATAAAAATATTTAAAAATGTAGATAATAAGAAATAATGTGCATAAAGGACATAATAATAATAACCCTCAAAGTGTCAATTTCCAGACACAATAGAAATTACCATTGTTTTAATCCGATTCGGAAATATCGACAGTTGAGCTGATAATAAAAGTTATCTAACTATTGAAAAATCTGCCTTAAAAGATTTCGAACTGGTAAATAACCTAACTAAGAAAGGAAAGTGGAATATCAACTAGAAAAATAAACAAACCGAACATAGTTTTTAAAATTTTATTTAAAAATAAATTATCGTAGTACAACTTGCACCAATAACAACAAAATTTTGGTTTGAACAACATGAAACCGTAACGTTCGCTCAAAGCATATCAACTTATTAATATTGCGCTCTAGAATTACAAAAATTATAAACTACACGGTGCGATAGTTTGACCTAGGATTAAGTAAATACGTTTATACTAATTTCATCGTGTAAAACTCACTATCATTCACAACATAAACAGAGATTCACCCCTCAGACAATGTTGAAGATACACTGACAAAGACGGTATCTGGTTTTTCGGCTCAAATAAATTCAGTGTAGCCCCAACATGAAAGCAACTCTGCACACAAAAGTTAGACAAAAAAAATTAAAAAGAACTTAGCAAGTAAAAGAAATAGCATCTCGCAAGAGTAAAACATCGGTAGAAGGCACGGTATAAAGTATGTGTATTTTCTTATTTCTTACAACACTAGGTAGTTAGATGATTGTACCGCAAATTATTTCGGTTCACTATAAAACATCATGATCAACTGCCTATATTGTCATTTATTTGAAATTCAGAAAAGTGGAATCTTGAAGCAAGACCTTAAAGCTTATTTTCAAAATCTAGCCTTCACTTTCTCGCTTCTCCGAATTGACAAAATTAATTTAGATTAAGTATTTGCCCTATAATCACTTATTAGACATGCAATAAGTATAAAACCACAATATTTTCACGATCATCTCTTCTAAGTTGTCTCATGCTTCCTACCATCTCGTGTCTAAGTACAATTGTAAAGTAAATCATATTGCTTACAATTTTATCTAATTCTATTTATTGTTTACGATATTTCCTACAAAATTTAAATATCCCTGAAGTGATTACCATAAAATGTTTGCTACAGGCAATTCTGTTACAGGTAATACTCGAGGGCTTACATTGTTGTTTAAAATCCACATTAGAAATTAAAATACTGGATAAATTAAAATTTATTGTTACAAGTATCAAGTCAGAGTCATAAGTAAAATTGTCAATATGTAGGTATCGATTTTTAAATCGTATACCAAATAATCGACATACACCGCGTACAGCTTAGCGTAGATTTCACTCGCAAATTGCGTTATCGTTTTACCTAGAAATTAAAATATACAAGTTGGGTCCGAATACCTTTTTTCACGAAGATTTAGGTTAATTGACTGCAGAGGAAACTGAAGTTCCCGATAATTTTATTGCCATTACAATAACGCGTGGTTTGGACGGGGTGGGGCAATCCGGAGTAGTAAGATACGAGAATTTGTATTTCTTTTATTTCCATAAACACTTTACTCGCTCCAAATAACCCAACAGTCCGTCTTGCCTTATATAATCTTTAATCTAACTACTTTCTGCCCGTCTTCCCCTATATACTATTCAATTTGATTATATACAATGTCAATTCTACAGATAATAATTTTAAGAATTTTCAAAGAGTAATTTCATTACAAAAATGCGTGAAATCAAACAGTATTGTTGAAATTTAGCACAGTGTATATTTTAGCTTTTAGCGAAGTGAAATTACAAAAAATGTAGCGAACACATTGTACTGTAATAGGATGCCATATAAAAGTTCATGTGACGTTGTATACATCACAGTTAGGAGTGACTTCATTGCTTCAATAAGTAGAATCGTTCTAACATTGCTATTAATCTTCATGATGCGACTATTTTTATCAATTTCTTAATGACGTCAATAGTAGATCTGGGCTGACTACTTGTAGAACTTGAAATAAAAACTGTAAAGAACATATACGACAAACTGCATGAAAATATTCGTACTAAAGTTAAAGCAGTTGATCCAATTTTTAAAACATTTAATGAACCCCGTATCATTGCTATGCATTTACAACAAAACGATTTATTTCTTGAGTTATTACAGTCAATAAAAATGAAATAGTGCACCTTAAACTTTCTGTTAAACTGAGAAAACAAACAAGAAAATAATGGATGACAAGAAGATTAAACCAAAGATTGATGTAACACCGAATGCGTAGTAAAACATGACTCGATTTAAAATCGATTCACGTTACACTGTATACAATCGAGTCGAATCGAGTCCAAAAGTATTCGTGTATTGCGTCATCGATTGCGCTAATTGGCACGACCGCCGATGTATTGTTTGGACCTATACCAACTTCCTTCACCTCATAATTCATTGTGTTGTGTTTTTTGTTATTGAACTTGGCCGCTATCCAATTGGGAAGTAAAAGCTAACACATTAGAAAACGAGTTAACATTCTTAGTTGTGCTTTAGAAGCCGTTAAAGTCGAATTTCGGTAAATTTAGAGGGATCTGAATATCATAGTGTCTAAGCATAAGATTTTATCTCTTGTTAGTTCTGTCAAAGGTTTAATATCATCGTTTATCTTTTTGAGGTAAATTTTGAAACGTAGTGTTAAAATCCTACAACCAGAAATGCATTACAAGTTACAACTATTAAATATTTAGCGAATAGTAAGCCCAGAACTTGCAGAAATCCAAATAGTACTAGACAGCGCTATACAGTACAGTTAAAAAACGCTTTTACGGCCCATGGACCAGTCACCATCATCAATAACACCCATAGGTCTATCTCCCCCTCCATCAAACTTATCAAAGCAACAAAGTCCTCAAGCCTCAATCACGTCTTAGTACAGTCACTCACAAAAGTTTCGTCCATCAACTGAACGTATGGCCTACATTATAAGGAGTGTCACTGTTATTCCAGGTGGTTGTACATGTCTTCTATCTGTGGTTTGAAGTAGCTCCTGATCTCTGGTCGTTTCGCCTTCATTGTTGGCGTCAGGAGGCCGTTTTGCACTGAGAAGGGGTCCGGGTGTAGGTAAATGTCTTTGACCTGGGGAAGATAGAAACGGATAATGTTATAATATTTACTATAAACGTTGCACTGTCTACATCTCTTGTTAAGTCATTCAGTCCATCTAAAGATTGTCTGGTAGATATCGCTGTCAAGGGGCCATTGTACACATATAATATTAATATAGTATCAGAATCAGAATAATTTATTTGCCAGCAATGTAGATACAAGTTTGAGATGGTACAGAATTGGGTGTTTCCGCTACATTCTGCCTTACGGCATGCAAAAACATTATTTCTTGAAGGTACAATACAATAATTGTCATTGACTTATTATCTAACAAGGCATCAGACAACAAAATAAAAATCACAAATAACTTAAATGTCACATAAGTGAACAAGTTGTGTTACAATTTTATAATAATATTCTATATTCCACCCATCTGTTAGTAGTCAATCCTAAATGCCCTATTTCAAAAAGTTGTAAACGGTCTATTCAGCTTTTACACGCAAAGATCAATGATCAATGGTCCCATGAATGATCAAAGGTGTATCTACCTATTGAAACATGGCCTCCACAAATTTTATATCGGGCATAAATCGATCGGCATTCAAGACAGATTTTATGTCTGATCGGATTTAGTTTCCTCCAATCTAAGAGCTGAGGTATTTTTAAAAAACTTTGGCATACAATTATGAACCAAGATTTTTGAAAATACTTCACCGACTAACTTCAGCAATCTATTCTCAAAAACATAATATTGCAATACCAAAAGGCCACATATTATTTTATTTGTATCCTACTTACAATTATAAATGCGAAAGTTTGAGAGGATGGATGGATGGATTTGGTTTGTTACTCTTTCACGCAAAAACTACTGAACGGATTTTGATGAAACTTTTCAATAATATAGCTTATACTTCAGAATAACACATAGGCTATAATTTACAAAGATATTCGGGAATTATTTATCAAACGCGAGCGGAGCCATGGGTGGCAGCTAGTCCTTCTATATAATATTATAAAGGCGAAAGGTTGTGAGTGTGTTTGTTACTTCTTCACGGTCAAACGGCTGGACGGATTTGGACGAAATTTGGCACAGATAGAGATTATAGTCAGGAATAGCACATAGAATTTTATACACTTTTTATTTCGGGAATATGTTCCCTTGGGATAATTTTCGACATTTACGTGGGCGACGCCGCTGGCAGTATCTAAAATAAAACAAAAAATCAAAAAACCCGACTGCTTCAAAAGCGAACTAAAAAGTCGTAAACAAGGAAAAAATCATGCTGTGCAGTCGGAGGATACATATTCGCGGGCTGGCTGACCAAAATCTGGTATATCCTCCGCCTGCACAGCATGATATTTTCCTTGTTTACGACTTTTTAGTTCGCTTTTGAAGCAGTCGGGTTTTTTGATTTTTTGAATTAAGTTTTTTTTATTTATAACTTTTTTAGTTAGTTTTTTTTCGAAATAGATACATTTAAACATATAAGTGTTATATATTTTTGAAATCACGTCTTAAAATCCTTTATTTTGATACCCCACACGATGGGTTTGGAAGAAAAAAAAAATTTGGGCCCCTACAATATGGAACCCAAAATCCGCCATTTTTCTATTGTCCAATTTTAATGTAGCCTATGACACTCGCAGGGTTAAGACGAATCGATTGACGTATGAATCATCAAAATCGGCCAACGCGTTTGGTCTCTGGAACGCCATATAGGAACAAACATACATACATACTTACATACATACATACATAGACTGATAAACACATTACCCTCCTTCGGCAGTCGGGTAATAAATGGCTAGCCACATCCTAATCTAACCACGTGTGAGACTTAATCGTACTCAAGCACCGAAAAATCCTTGAAGACTTAGTAAAAAAAATAATGAAATTTTATTTTAAGAACTAATGTCATCAAGAAGGATTATCGTTGAAATTACTTCCTTGTTTTAAAAATAATTTATTGTTATGCCATTTTCAAGAATGTTACACAATATAATACAAACATCGGTTTTGGCTTATCATGTTACTGAAATAAAATTCAGATAGTATATTGATAATTGTATTATATCAGAGATAGTAGTGTTGGATGTAACGCTAGTTTTGTATAGTTGACGACGATATTTTGAATTTGTCAATGTCAATACGGAATTCGCTGTAAGAATACTGCTGTTTCTTAGTAAATAACTTTTAGCTGATACCAACAAAAAATATGTGCTGAAACTCATACTTCCTGCTAAAATAATACTTATACTTAGTATACTAGTAGTATACTGCATAGTTTTTCCCCCAATAGTAAAAAGAACTAATCTATTTTTTTTTTTCCAAAATTGAGTTATATAGTCGGTCCATGTAAAATACTGGTACTCAGCTGAATCCGGTTAGACTGGAAGCCGACCCCAACATAGTTGGGAAAAGGCTAGGCAGATGATGATGATGAGTTATATATATTGTCGGTATGAGGAAAAAAGACGAATCTGCAGATATTTTTTATTTTTATATTCTTTAGTTTAGTGTTTACTGCAGTGATGAAGGACTCATCTCCATTATCATTTAAACTTTAACTAACATGAAAGGACACAATTTGATGGAAGTAAAGGGTCTCCCTTGTTTGACCGAAACGAATTTGACAAATTTTCACTTACCAAAAAAATTTTCGCATAATTTCATTTCCCAAATTATTACTTAGCAAAAAATCTATTCACGAAAATTTTTAACGCAAACATAATGTTTGGGAAATGAACGTTTAAACTATAACTTGTTTACCAACTAGTACTTTTAACATTTTTTATTTATTCAAATATTTCACTTGGAATAACAGTTTTTACGCAAAATCAAATAAGCCAAATATTTATAGTTTTTTATTTCTCTTTTTAGGGTTCCGTACCCAAAGGGTAAAAACGGGACCCTATTACTGAGACTCCGCGGTCCGTCTGTCTGTCTGTCTGTCTGTCTGTCTGTCTGTCTGTCTGTCTGTCTGTCTGTCACCAGGCTGTATCTCATGAACCGTGATAGCTAGACAGTTGAAATTTTCACAGGTGATGTATATCTGTTGCCGCTACAACAACAAATACTAAAAACAAAATAAAATAAATATTTTAGGGTGGCTCCCATACAACAAACGTGATTTTTTTGCCGTTTTTTACGAAAATGGTACGGAACACTTCGTGCGCGAGTCCGACTCGCACTTGGCCGGTTTTTTTATATATATTTTTTTTAAATTTAATGCAGGTCACAGTTTTAACCTAACCTAACCATTTTTTTTTAAATAACTAATTATCCTAATCTTAATAGTTCAGTTCCGGGTAACCTACTAAAAACAATCTTCTCTTTTTTCTATTAATGCAAGTCGTTTCTGGCACTCGCCGGCCGCTGCCGCGGCACCGCTCGCTTCGCTCGCTCGGCTCGTGCGTAGGAGGTCACAGTTTTAACCTAACCTAACCTAACCATTTTTTTAATAATTAACCTACTCTAACTACTTCCATAAATAAATTAATATCAAGTAACCATAAATTTGACTTGTTTCAGACAAATTGAAAGAATTAATCAAAAAATAAAATTGTATTTTTTATTATATAATTCAAAAAATCTTATGTTTGCCTTAATACTTTTTGTCTTAACAAATCATTTCACCAAACGTTTATTGTCTGAAGATTGTTTGCTGTAATAAATCATTGGATTAAAGACCAAATGCCATAATGACATTATACTTGGTAAAATTTTGCCATGTAAAAATTTGACCAAATAAAAATATGCGTACTAAAATCATTCGAAATATTGCAATGGTATAAAAAAAGATTGCTGAAATTTGTTTGGGTAATGAAATTTTGTCAAAATCTTTTCGGCAAAACGGCAGGATCCCAAAATGAAAAGATGTATTTTGCATAGATGAGTCTTATCTGTCAATTAATAACTACTTTGATCGAGATGTAAAAAGGTGCATCTATTTATTGTGTTCCGAATGTCAAAGTGAAAGTAAATACATGTGACGATGTGGGGGAGAGTATGTGGCTTTAAACCTTCCGGGCCGCGATGGACACATTATTGTAAAAAACGAACCTCAAATGAAAGTATTTGTTGACCGCTGTCCTAGCCTTTTGCAAGCTATTTTAGTGTCCATTCCTGTTTAACTAAATGCAAATACCAGTATTCCACACCATGCAACTGCCTATCTCACCTCTATAACCCACAACACAACCCAGTTGTACTCCTTGATAAGACTCTTGTAATCTTGCGAGCTTCCGACTACTTATACTGGCTGTCAAAGATCTATACGAATACACGCTGTACGGACGACATTTAGATGAAGCGACATGCAAAAGGAGAAGCTTATTGTGCTTTGCAAGACACAAAGGGGTCTCGGTACTGTACGAGCGGTAGCCAGCGAGCTAATAATTAAACTCAGAAATTACTTTTATCTGATATATTTTAGTAACAATGTGCCTGCTCTTACCTTTCAGAACTACGTTATCTGTTGCCAGTCTCAATATAGGCAAGGAGTTTTCATTTACATAGGCAGAGTCCTCACAAGTACCCCAAGGTAATGTATGGACACCTATCTTCGAACCGACATCTTCAAGATGAAACTAAACATTCGATCGATATATGCGGCAGTTTCATAGCCACCCGCGCTACTATTGCACAGAAGGAAGAACCAAGAATATACATAATTATACTATCTATGATTTAGTCCGGTGTTTGCATTTGTACCCGTTTGATGGCAATATGCTCGCCCGGTCGCCCCTATTACTTGGGACTTACAAAGATAACTGGCGAAATGTTGATGTACTATACTATACCTATAGGTACTCTGCGGAACCCTCCGGGTAATTAAGTCAAACCAGATTCAGCTATTTATTTATACCGTTATTTTATATAGCGACCGCCGATCTGTAGCCCAATTGCGTAAGTGAATTCGACATGGCGAGGGGTTTAACCCTTTGCCTGGACGAATTCACTTGCGCAATTAGGCTGCTGACTTCGTCAACTGGGTTACACGAAAGCCCTTGGCAAGTCTGGCTTCGGGGTATACAGGATTGATTAAAAATCATCATCACCATCATCATCAGCAGCCTTTTAATACCTTCCCAGTGCCACACAGGCCTCCTCTCCGTGGGGGATGGGCCGTAATATACTAGCGGACCCAGTGTCGGTAGTTGGCTGTCACATGTCTTTGAATTTTTGGTTCTAGGACATCCGGTTTCCCCACGATGTTTTATTCACCGTTTTGAGAGTAGTGGTGATGAAATAATTTACACAAACTATAGCGCCTGGGTTCGAAACCACAATCTACGACTCGGGACATTTTTAAAAAGATAACTGGCAAAATTTGGATTTACTATATGCATACCACTTTTTTTGGGTTTGGAAATCATCCAATGACTTCTCCCGCTCTGGGTGAAGCGAGAGGGCGTGTCAGACTTTTATTGACTAAAACCCACCCGTGTTCCTACAGTCGTTTGAGTCTGGGCCGCGGTAACTCTTTTTCAAACTTATCCGCGACCCAGACAGGCATCGGCCCTAGCGGACCCGTCAGTTTAACTGACATCTCTTTGAGACGCGCGTGGAACGCAACGCACCGTCGACTCGGGCCTGGTCCTTATCGGACGGTGAACTACACATTACTCACCGTCCGCTAGGCCGATAGGATCGCCTCTGCCTAACTCTTCGAGACACACAAGATTGATTACGAATCTTACCTGTTCAAAATTCTTAAGTCCAGCCTGCCGTCCCCACTGCAGCATGTCCTCGAGGATGATCTTCTTGACGCGCTCGTCCTCGCACAGTTCCGAGAACGTTCCCTTGATGCCGTACTCCAGCGCCCAGCACTTTACCACGTCCACGTCTGGGACTATCACTGCAACTACACATGACTGGAAAGAGCAAAATGCAATGTGTCAGTCAAATTGGGCTGTTCTTTGAATTAAAAAAAAATCGTGGAAGGCCGTTAAATTATTGAAAAATATTGGACATTTAGTTTTTGCTTTATCAAATCAGTAAAAATTTACAAAGATAAAACGCATCACAATTAAGAGTGGGAGCTTGTGACGTCACTTTTAGTTAAAAGAGTACCAATATTTGGAATCACGCGAAATTTCAACACAGTAAATCCTCGTAATTTTTTGTTTAATTGGTTGAATGCCGTAATTACCAAAACAATTAAAAAGCCTTTGTGTCCAGCAGTATAAATACGAGTTCAATATTTTTCGATAATCTATTATCCTTACTCAAATAAAGTAAAAACAGATTAAAGGGCTTTAGGGTACGGTGCATCCTAGGAAGCAAAATATTTTTCTCGCACAGAAAGAATTATGGCTCGATTATGCAACAATACGGCCTGTCAATTAAATTCAAAATTCATATTCAATTTCATCATCATCGACACGAATTAGTCAAAAAGCGTACCCTCATGGTGAAAGGTTTGCTCGAAAAACTTGTTGATCTGATGAGATGGATATTATAAATGTGCAAGTTTGGATGGATGTGTTTATGTATGTTTCTTACTCAATCACGCCTTGAGCGCAGCGCTGCGCCGTTTACGAAACTACTAGTTTTGCACTAGTTTCATCGCTGTATCCTTATAGAATAGCACTAATGTTACGAAACAACACAAAACAGCAGCAGCGATGGAACTTGTACAAAAGTAGTATTTTCTTAGTTGGCGCAGCACTGCGCTCAAGGCTGTATCCATAGAGAATGGCACTACAGATCGCCTGAACGGATTTCGATGAAATTTGTCACAGAGATAGATTATAGTCTGGAATAGCACATATGCTACTTTTCATTCCGGTGTAATTTTCTCGTGGGATAAGAAAACGCCAGCTGACGCAAGTACAGTAATTTATATGACCAACATCAGATACCATATCATTCTAATTGTCGTGGTAACTGGTAAAGCTAACCGTCAATAATAACGAGCAACAATAGAAATAGCCTATAAGAAACTCGTTGTTATGCGATTTTAATTTTTCTTCAATCCTAAAAGATTTTGACGAAACGAAACGCAGCATTCTTGGCACAAGCCTCACGGTATGTCAGAAACCCGTTGATTGACACTAATAAATTGATGAATAAGAATTTTATTCCTTCAAAACAGGAAATGTATTTCCTGTTTTCAAATAACAAAACGGATAGGTACCTACAAAATAATGAATCTTTTAAAAACCCTTGTTTACCTTAAGAGACTCGCCATGTACGAAAACTTGTTCGACGTACTGACTTCTGATGTATATGTTCTCAATTTTTTCAGGAACTATGTATTCTCCTTGTGACAGTTTGAAGATGTGTTTTCTTCTGTCGATGATTTTGAGGGTGCCGTTCTGAAAAATACATACAAAAATTGTTAATAAAACTCCTCATGACCGTGTCTTGTTCCGATCAAAAAAATAATAGCAATCATTTGATTTTTTGAGTAATATCGCCAAGAAAATATCGACTCAACATCAACTTGAAAATGAATCACCAAAATTATTTTTTCAAAATAACCAATGGCACATTAATAATTTTACAATACATTGTTCAACCATTCTTTAATTATTATTTTTTTAATGTAATATTATTTATGTATATATATTTGTAAGATTGTGTATAGTATTTTATATAGCTATATATTTTTTATGTATTAATATTTTTTTTAATATAACAGCATACTCTTCCCCCTGTTTTTATCTTAAGTTCTTTAGTCCATCCAAAGGTTGTCTGGTAGATATCGCTGTCAGCGATAAGACCGCCTTTGTACCCATAGTATTAAGTTGCTGTAAAATATATGTGTTATTTCTTTTTTTGGTGTACAATAAAGTATATTCTATTCTATTGTATTTTTTTTGCTTGTAGAACACACGAATAATATTAAATTTTCCAACTACCTGGGGTGGACTATAATATGTTCTGGCAAACTCATTAAGACTTCACCGCCTTCCTTCCTTTTTGCTTGTTAGTAAGAAAATGCAATTTAACTTTTCGTGATAAAACTCCAATAAAAATCAAGACTAGAATACCAGAACTTATCTAAGTGATATCTATTGAGATAAAAATGTCTATAACTATTTACTTACCGGCAACCACTTGCCAACGTCTCCCGTATGATGCCAGCCGTCCTGGTCGATGACCTCTCTGGTCTTCTCCTGCTCCTTGAAGTATCCCTTGAACACGTTGGCGCCTTGCACACACACCTCGCCCTGGCCTTGTGACGCGTAGTACTCCATCTCGGGCACGTCCACTAACTGGAAAGGAGAAAGATTGGTGATACAAGGAAAGTTTTCCTAGTAATTTCAATAATCATCGCTTCATGGCGTCAGAAGAACAAGGCGAAATCGAATAAAGTTATCCTCGAAGTTTTGGTCAACTTTTCTAGGTCAGATGCTTGGGCACTAGAAGAAAGCCGTTTGCTATATATAGTATATGCTATCCAACTTCATACACTTATTAGAATAGGTACGGTAAAACCAGAGAAAGCAAAGATACTTGTCCAACAGTAATGGGCTAGATAATGGTCCACCTTTACTGTATCACCTCCAGAAATAGCTGATTTAGATCCCAATAAAGATAGGTTAATGGCAACGATAAAACAAAATAGCGCCATTACTATCACAAAGGTGCCGCTAAGGTTCAATAGTAACCGTGACCTAGGGTAAGAGTTGTTAGGGGAAAATCAAATAGGTACTAGCGTAGCAAATTAGTCAAAACGGAAAATTTTACGTGTGTTTTTATGTATTTCAATCTCAGTTAAACCAAACAAAACATAAAATTTTGATTGATTGCATTTAGAGTGTTTGATGGAAAAACAAATTTAAGACCAGCTAATGTGTTATATCTCAACCAATAAAATATGATTTTAAAAGTACAGCAATAACTCAGTTGGCTGGAATAAAATATAGAATACGATTCGAGCTATGAATAAATTTGGATGTCATCACATTTATCATAGACCACGAAGGTCGATCATTGCGGTGGTAAATTTTCCAGATTCTTTTTGATATAGAAATTCACAGACATACCTTGAATTGCGCAAAGGTATATAAATAAGTCGAAACCAGTGAGTAAACATCTAAAATTTCCCGGGGCCACTAACTGAATCCTGAATTTAACGGCTATTTGTCAAGCGTTTGACTCATATGTTTTGGCAGGTGCCGATAACTGGGATAGGTGTTGAGTATATCGATCGGTTTGTGAATCAGCCCAATCACTATTACAATACTAAATTCAGAGGAATCTAGTTTACAACTCTGATTCAAGCTAAGGGCTATTTTTAGGGCTTTTTTAATATTGATATTCTTGTTTTTGTATTACTATAGCAACCCACTATTAAATAATATCTTTATTTCATTATCTGCTTGTCACAGCACAGCATCTTTTGTTTTCAGCACATCTCTTATCTTTATTGCAATATTATGAATATCCAATCAATCTGCCTAACCTTTGCCTGTCTAATCGGATGCCGCTGAGTACTAGCCTGATCCTACAACCCAGTAACTGGGTAACACGGTACATAGTATCAAATTTGCCGGTTTCTGAAAAACCGTAATGACTCTCAAAGAAATATATGACTGTTCATTGAAATGAAATTACCTTCACTTTGCAACAAGCGACGGGAGGTCCGACATGTTCAGGCACGTGGTCGCCCTGAACTGTGAGAGTAACTGGCGCCGTGCACTCTGTCTGACCGTAGCCTTCCACGATCTGAGGAATAAAGATAAGTATGATATAGTAGAACAGTACTTGAAGATAATAACTCTATAAACAAGGATCAACGAGCTTGTTTGCGTAGGAACTCTTATAAAAGACAAACACTCATCATAAGTGGATTAAGTGAGTGGGTGGACATAAATGGGCAAAAAAACAAATATTTTAGAGAATTTCTTTAAAATCTGTGTTTTCTTAATAACGGTTTTGCAGTCACGGTAACATTAAAAACAACAACTGCTAGCCTGGGAAATAAAAAGCACTTAAATGTACACGATGGTAGTCACTGTTAAGAACAACAGTACTATCTTGATGTAAATCGACCCGTTACAAGTTACAAAGTAATAAAGCCCGTTTAAATTAATTTCCTTCATTTGATGAAACAAAAGATTTGCAGCAACCTGAAACTATACGGTCATTCACTCTGCAGCTGTAGGCGTGATTATTAAACCAAATCAAGAAACGCCTCTCACTGTGACTCATATGACAACAATAGATGTGAATGAAAATTTTAAAGAGACTGAGATGGTCTTGATAGATAAAGCACAAACAGTTTTGCGTATAATATTATTATACACTGATGATGTGAACATAATATCATTGAGAAGAAAATAAACAGCACCGGCGCATAGTACGCCCGTCTAAATAAAATATGAACACATTGATATAAAATTATCTTGCCCTGTGGCGATCAAAATGTTATGATGTAAAATAACAGCAAAACCACTCTCGAAATAGCTGAGAGGACTGTTGGCGGTTTTCCATACGGCTGGATAGTATTTGAGATATGTGCAGAGATATAATAGATGTCAGAGACATTGTTAGAATGGTCGCTGAAGCGCTCAGACAATAATGTTGTGCTCTAAAATTAAACCATTTTGTTTTAGTGACAACTGTTTTCATTCTAGAATGTAAAACATACGGATTACGTACTATCGAGAGTATTCTCCGATGATGTCAGCCATAGCCGCGAAAGCGTTTTCAGCATTCGTGAACCTTCTTCGTCCGCGTTGCCGGCTTATTGCCAACTAGTACTAGGTTGTAATGGGAGCTATTAAATGTCCTCATTAGTACCTGTCATTACATTTAGGTAAGAAGTGGCCAATTTCTAATATTACACGACACAAATATCGTCATACCAAGATTGTAAGAATGCAGAATATTAATTGTGCTGTTGCAAATTATTGATCATTTTACGAAAATGTAAGATCAAGGTGAAGTCTGGCTAAAGTCAGAATCTTGCTAGAAACACAAAGATAGCTACTCAGGGAAACTAAATTTGCAAGGCATTATTTCCTTGTGGTCAAAGCGTTGCTCCTTGCGGGCACCAAAAGCTCTAGTTCTGTCAACTGTTTTTTTTTGTCGTACTTACCAGGCATCCAAGAGCGCATCTCGCGAAGGTGAGTACGTTGCCGGCGAGAGGTGCAGACCCTACGACCATGATGCGCAGACGACCACCCATGCCTTCACGCACCTTGCGGAACACCAGCTTGTCCCATACAGAGTCACTGCGTACTATACCCCTGTAAAGAGAAACACGTATTTAGAGACCTTCAAACCTTGCAGTTCAAACACAATATTTCTGCCAAACATGTCAACAAACGGAAACTCTAGTCAAAACAAACTTCTTGACCTCTCCAATTAAATTATACTGTCATGCTTTACTGAGTACTGACAAGCCAACGCGTTCTAAGAATACAGTCATGATTGTTAGAGTTAACTCATAATAGGGCCCTTCGGTTCCGGTACATGATTACTTGGCTACTATCCATTCGTAACAATCAAGTGAATTGCATTTCATGACGTACATAAACAATAGATACAACGTAATTCGTATAGTTACCTTTTTAACTCTGACTCCTTTGCTGATAACGCCATATTGAACAACAGCTTCTTGATCTTAGAGTTGGATATCTCAGCCTGGGCTTTGTCGTAGAGTCTGTTCAGGAGCCTGGGTACTGCAGGCATCATGGTGGGCTTCAACGCTGTCAAATCATCACCTAACCGTCGAATGTCACCGCTGTAGAAACCTACGGCACCTCCTACCATATAGAGAGCATTCTAGAAAAAAGAGAAATAAAAGATTACATAGAATCCTGATTCTGAACCTAATGAAGAAGAATGTGCGTGAGCGAAGTGAGTGATCTTAGCAGCATCAATTGTACATGATATTATCATTGCACTTGGCAAGCACAATTATAATTTAATTGCCGAATGATGTTACGATTACACAATTAGATCACTGTATGAAGGGCGGTCTGTATTTTACGGCATTAAAATAACTCTGAATTCACTTTCATGCACATTCGTAGTTAATGGGGATGTTTACTAACATTGTGTTTGTTCAACTACACTAACTTCATTCAAAGAAGGTACATCTTCTTATCTAGAAGATATAGTCTCGTAAACTTATAACTTCACAAAATTGCCATAAGATCTATCTAACATTATGAAATTCCTTAAAATAATTAAAAGAAATATGGAAGGATATTGCCCATTCTGGCCGCGCTCGACAATCGTACAATTTATGGCGATAGTGTGAGGATATAAGTTTACGAGGCGTAGCTGCTTAGTTATGTCGTCTATACCTTCTAGATTAAAAGATCTTTCTAAAATTAATCACCTTTACCATTTGCAAACTATACACTATTTTCTTAACTACTATAAAACGTTTATATTTCATGAAGTGTATTACATTTTGTTACTGTAAGTTTTTCATTGAACGTACCTCGCAGCACCGCTCCAACATATGCGCGAGGGGTAGGAAAGAGATCATGACGTCATGCTTCGAAGGCCGGTGTTCACCAAGCTGCATGATGACGCTGCACATGGATGCGACCACGTTCTCGTGCGTCAACATCACGCCTTTGGGCATGCCCGTGGTTCCTGATGTATAGCAGATCGTGCATAGACTTTCTGGTTTCGGTGGCTAGAAGAAGATAGATGAAGTTGTCAATAACAGTTTGAATTAGGAATAGTCTTTAAGAAAATAATAATAATAATTTAACAATAGAAGACCACCATTGCGTCAATGAATTTTGAAAGAAACCTTTATAAATTAAAAAAAGACATAAATCTTACTAAACGGCCATCGGAACATGGACAAGCATCTGACAAAAAACAAGAAAGAAACAATAGAATACTTACGAGACAAGGATGGTCCTTCTGAGCTCCTTGAATTTCAACATCACTGAACTTAAGAATTTCAACGCCTCGGCTTCTCGCCCTTTGATGCGTGGAAGGCGAGACCTCCTTAATGGTGATCAGTTTCCTTAAACATCTCGGCGACTGGTCGAGGAGCAAGTTGGCTTTTTTGTCGTCCTCGCAAATAACAACCGTCATTTCGGCTGGAAAGAACAAAGGAAATAGTTTGATTCCAATCTAAGACATTTCTCGAATATATTGTCTTTTTCTAATAGCTTTCTGAGAAGCATGCAGAATAGGAATCTGATTCCAAGTATCTGGACAAAAAGGACATTAAGAAATGCCGTAGACGTTTAAGCTTTATCTGTATGAATAATTATAAAATACACAAGTTAACATAATTTAATAGTAGCTTTTAAATTCTGGACAAGTACAGAACGAAAATACATTTAATTCAGTTGATAATAAACGCCTGTTTAATTATATATATATTATGATAGCGACTTATACGTACTTTGATTAACAATGAAGGCACATGCATTTGCACCAAGAGTATCATACAGCGGAACGATGACCATTGAATAAGAGTAGGCAGCTTGTTCTGTCATCACCCATTCGGGGCAATTCTGTGAGTATATACCTGGAAATACGAAGTAGTTTTAATATAAGGAAAAATATTTTTAGTAGTTCATTTTTGGGCAGTTGGTAGGAAACTTACCGACAAATGTGCTCTGGCCAGGGACAAGGCCTTGGCATATAAGACCCGAGCCGAAGTTTTTCGCACGCAGCAAAGTCTCATTGTATGTCTGCCACACATATGGCTTATTTGGTCCATCGCGCCAACCAAGGCAGTTACCATTATCTGCAATAAGATTAACGAATGTCATTTAACAGTGTAGGTATTTATTATAGTCTTCATTTATCATGTCTTCAATCTCATAAAGCTGTCTCAACTCTACCAGTAGTTAAGTGGCGGAATATTCCATACAATATAAACTCGCTTCATTTTTCCGATGTTTTATTTTTATTGTGCCAATGAGTACAAAGCACCCGTGTATTGTGGTACAAAACTAAAAAACCCAGTGTCCCGGCTACTCTACTGGCACAAATTACGTTTAACTGTATCCTGTAAACCAGTTCGTGAATGATGTTAACAATATTTTGTAATAGTGGGGTATTATCGTATTTATCGTTAACGAGCGGAAATGTTGGAGGGAAATGAGGTGGGTCTTAGAATTGCGCCTTGGGGCACTCCTTACCTTTGCAATTGTATGCGCACCATTCTGTTAGTACGAGTGCAAGCAATTTCATATGTATGTATGTAGTTATTATAGAACTAGAACAACTTGATAGTTGCAATTGTTGAACTAAATGGAATGAGAATCTTGCTTCGTTGAAAAGTTTTCTATGCATAAATTGATTTTAAGAAAATTACTTCAAAATAACACATTACTTACTTGATTCTTTGACGCCCCGTCGGAAAGTTTCGAAAAGTGTGCGTGTGTCTTCGTGCAGGTAGCGGAGGAAACGGCCGCTCTTCGCTTCTTTGTAGAATTTTGATACACGAACCATTTCGGGCCCCTGCAATAAAGCCACAGATTATGTATGATTACATTGCTAAATATACAAAGACTTGTATATGACAACAATGATACTGATGAAACTGAGTTTACGAAAAATAACTGTCAACAGTTAGAAAGAAGTAGTAACATAACAAAACAATGTACTGGATGATGATTTCATAATAAATAAACATGAACAAGTTTAGTGTCACCGCACTGAATCCTTGCAACGCACGTCGAACTAATCAGCTGTAATCTTATTAACAAACTCGCAGTTGTCGGCTTATTACGACGACCCAATAATGGCTGATGAAAAAATACATATTTAAACACATAATTCAATATGACTTCACACTTCAGGAATTTCTATCGCAATTGCAAGCTTGAAATTCAAATGGATGCAAGAAGTTTCGTATTGTGTGCTTACTCATAGTAGAACAGATTTTGTGAGGTGTTATGTTTATCATATTTTACACAAAATACGTTTTAGAGTTTCTCAGTTAATAAACCACCGGATAGTACTGTGTCAAAAAATCATATGCAAATGCATTCTCCGTTAACCTAATGACATAGTTGGCCCACTAACTCCGAATCTTGACTCGGAGCGTGGAGCACTCTTACGCGTTACGGTATATTATTATAACAGTTTGCACAATGATAAATGGAACGATGTACGGGTCAAAGACACTTGTGGAAACAGAAAAAACAACAATTTGGAGATAGAATCGACAAACCATAAAATGTTATGTCATTACGGGAATGAACGGTACTGTGTAAATTCTTGAAGGCTTTTTAGATAATAAGGCAGCAAGTATTAGCCTAAAACTTTTTGAGTAAGTTTATGAGGAAAATGTTTACTGCATTTAAGCAGCTGATATTTTTTAAAATGTTATTATTCATAAAATAACCCTTAAAGTTACAACATTATACAAATCGGATCTGGATATACTGAAATTTGGGGAAGTATTCGAATTTATTGCTATGTTTTGACATTTCAAATTCCCATTACAAACTGTTTACTGGACTGCCTAATACCAAAGTACGAATAAATTGTAGACATAACATTGTTGTTATTCGAAAACAAAGTCGTTGAAAGAGGCCTCGGTCAGGAAAATCTCGATTAACTAAAAATCTTTTTATAGAGTAAAAAAATATTGAAGAAAATGATGATAATATACTAGAAGTTAAAAAGCAATGACGGATGTCAACCCATTAAAATAAAATTATAAAAAAACAAAATGTGTGTGAGATCAAGCAACCTGATCTTGAATTTAATATGCAAGGTCAAAAGGAAATTGGTCACGCGACGCCAACTGAAAAATGTGCCGGTTTTGTGACCGAGTATTTATAACAAAACTACGTGACACATACGATTCTTGTTCACGCTATTCTCAGTTCAGTCTCTATGATGACAATTTTAGAAAATTGAATAAGTTTTGTCGTAATTCTACGTTGAAAACTCAATTGCAAAGCGCGAAAATATTTGTGTTTCAAATAAAAGTAAATCTTCACTAACAAAATTATTATTTTCAGTATTGACTTCTGATGTTTCAGATTTTTTTACTAGATGTACCGATATTCATGATTCTTTGTTTATTTGAAAGTTTGTTGCTTTGTTGCTTCTCATGTAGTCCCATTTAAATTTGACCAAGATCTGACGAAGATCTAAACATCTACACATAAGATCTAAGATAAGTTATAAGATCTACACATAAGTTGTCATGTCTGTTTAATTTTCTTTTATCAAGACCAGTACAATTGTTACATTTGCTGCCAAAATTAAAGAAAGCTTACTAACTTCCTTTATAGAATTTGATCTTAATTTCAACGTTAACATTGACACGAAGAGTTCTCTTGCGTTTAACATGACATTGACCAACGAAAAGCTTTGCATGGCCGAGAAAATTAATGTGACGCAATCAATTTCTATAAATACCATTAGGAAAGCCCTGAAGAGGGCGTGACGGGACACTACCCGAATTTTCTTGGCAAGTGGAATTATGATATCTCCGAAATAGTTGACATTGTCGACGTGTTTAGCTGGCAGACATTTCCGCGTGAATTTGTTAGTAGTTGTAAAGTTGTTAACACTGTATTAGAGTGCAGTAAACTGAACACCGGACGTTGAGTAAAGACTAATAGATATAGATGAAACTATTTCATTAGATTTAATGTTTAAACAGATTGTGGGGGAGTTTTCGTTTTCGATAATTATGTTAACATCTGCACCTGTCAACATCGGCTGCACAGGCAGCTACACATGCGATCTAAAGTTTTCTAGAAACTTAAGATTAAATTTGCTAAGTCATATGTCTAAACCAAGGCCCTTAAATTCTCGGGTCTCTTGTCTTCATGACATGCATTGTGACATATAACAACTGGTCTTAATGTTTGTCTCAGTTTTATTTACCTACTAATTCACATTCATATTTTAAAGTGTGTCATCTGGTGCAAAGTAGTAAAGTGCTAAATGTTATTGTTTGTCGAGTTATGAAAGTAAAACTGTAACAAATTCTAAATCCAGTTCATGGAAAAGTGAGCACTTAGCGCTTTACCTACCTAATAATTCAGTACAGAGTTATCGAGGTTCAACAAACAATCGATATGTTGACCGTCCTAAGCACACCGCAGTGCTTGGCTTTATGTTTTCGTTTTTTAACGCATCATTACGTGCCTATACAGTCATATTGAACGTACATATTTGGCTTTTACTGCATACACTGCCATGCCTTTATGTTTGCTTAGTGATAACATTAATGCTTTCTTACTATTGGTATTCATGTGAAGAGCACACTGCATTATGCGTTTGTGATTATTTGACAAACCGTTACGTAAAAACAGCCTCTATTTCTACGTCACAATTTGTCTAGTTTTAAGTTTTATTTTTATTTATATTTTAGCGATACAGACGCTTAGATCAGCTGAAGAATAATGATCTTTCAAAAACAATGTCACTCAGTAGCAATTAGGTACGAGCGTTGGAAAAATTTGGCTAAAGTTCAAACATGTCACGGGATAACGCCATATTGGGTACAGTTACGTTGCTATATAATTAAATTAATGAATAATATTGACGATGAAAACAACCTATCATAATATACTCCTCTGTATACATCCCTAAAATAGTTTGTTGACATTTCATATTTACAAACAATAGCAATGACTATCAAATTGGTCAATTTTGGAATGATGTTGAGCTCAAAGGCTTGGTACATATCGGTAACAGATGAAAGCAATCATAAAACTATTATGGCTTCTAACTTCTTACTACTTCAGTGATTTGTTCAGCTCATTTGCTGCTTTTATATTCAAAAACCATGCTTTCATTGAATGTTAAAAAAAAACTCTTCCTTTTGTTTTCTGCTTTAACAAAAGAATTTTCTCTAAGCGAAGTTTAGTTAATAGCGGTCTCAGATAAACAAAATTCCTGTTTTTTTTTTCTCTAATTCAGAAATTATCATAAATATAAATGGAGAACTAAATGGAAACAGACATACTATTCTTATTATATTAGTGTAGATTACATGTTCATTAGTGGTTCCTGTTTTTCAGAACATTTATAACCGTCGATAATTTATAGTTCATTCAGTTTTGTGATCTCATAGAGAGGTTCTTACTCCTACGCACTGTAAATAGTTACGAAATTCTTTGGAGATGATAATTCAGTCGTTAATAATATCGCCATTGATATTTACGAAACTCAATGGCATGTTTGGATGAAACCTCGCATTACTGCATATCTTGTCGATGAATAATAGGCTGTATCTCGATTTGCTGTTTGTTATGGTTGGACCAAAGATGAAAAGTTAGCTACATTAATGATGAATGTGATTGAAATTCAAAAAAAGGATACGTGAAAGACCTTCTTTTAAAAAATATATAGACAGGGAGTGGGCTGCGCTGACGTTGATGCAGCGTTCAACGAAAATCTTTAAAATTTTACGCTTTTTATTTCTTTTTTCATTATTTATGTCTAAAACAAAACATCTAAACATTTCATTGTAAAATAGACGGCATAAATTTTGCAAAATCCATGATTTCAAGTCGTATTTCAATGTCATTATGTCAGTATACTAAACTGATTGCGTGTGGATAAACGTAACAATAGTTCGTCTATATTCTCGATACTGTCCCGTGACTTGTCTGAATCGTTTGCCAAAATTCTCCACAAAATAGTAGTCGTGAGCAAATGACCCTTTATTAAAAAATATGTTCTGTCACTAGGCGTAGGGAATATTTTTTTGATATATTTAGAACCTAAGAATTCAGACCCAAAGAATCAGTCTAAGAATACATCATTAGTGATGTCATTCTGCATTTATATAATAGTAAACATCGTATATATATTTAAGTTCCTTCGTGAATGGAAGTAAACGTCAAGGCATTATAGTAACGACTCGGACACGCTAGATCTTTGAGCAATAAAATAAATGGGGATCTATTCATAGAATTCATGTATATGATCATTAATAACGATGATTGTACACAGAACTATGCAGTAGGATGATGATGAATGATGGATGCAAGTAAACAGTGAGAGGTCTGTCAAACAGTAGATTGAGATACTTATTAGAAAGTTAATGACTTAGGACAGTCTTTGCGGTTTTACAGTGTCCTAGTAATCATATAAATTTAGATAGCGTTTATTTATTTATTAAATCTTTATGCACAAGTACAAAGGCGGACTTAATGCCTTAGGCATTTTCTACCAGTCGACCTTAGGGTGGTGCAGAGATAAAAAATAAGGCAGGTGCAACTAAATGAACGGAAAAATTGAGAAAAAACATATATAAAAAGAATATATACTTAGATACATAAACCATGTAATAGAGAAACCGAAGCCAACAAATCAATTCAGTGATGAGTCTGCAAACTTCTTACGAATGTGCTCACGTGCCTTAAATTTGAAAGAGAACCGACTGGTTGCCATTCTGATATTCTGAGGGAGCGCATTCCAAAGAGAGATAGCTTGGACAAAGATGGACGAGTGAATAAACCCAGAGTGGTCCGAGGGACATTGTAGAAGACGATTATTGGTTATAGCGTTTGTAGTTAATGAGGTATTACACGCATTCTTTATCTTTACTAGGTATGTAAATCACTATGTAATGAGACTATTTACAACATTTGGTCAGTCTCAAGTCTAACAAGATGCGGTAAATGTCAGTATTTGGCACAGCCGTCTACCCTCAGAGGTAAACATTTTGTATTTACTATCATTAGCTGCCATACACAAAATTTAATGCATAGTATATTATTTACCCTCGACTGACCTCCCTTGACTACACTGGTGTACCCTCGACGTTTCATAGGTTAAAGTATAACATGTGGTTGACATTTTACAATTAAATTTAACATGTGGTTGACAATATACAATTAAATTTTAACATGTGGTTGATGGGAAACATAACTATTCTTTGCTCGGCCAGTAACAAAACTTTTTAAACAACATAGTGATCATGGAATTTATAAATCGTTCTTTGTAAAGAACTGCGGAAGGCTGCTACTTATAACGATGAAGTAACAACTCGGCGACGGATATCCTTTATAACACTTCTAAAGTAATAAAAATACACCAGGAACACCATAAAATCTCAGATCAAAGACTCCTCGTCGCGACTTCCTCAAAATTTATTATATATTTTATTTAGAACATTAGTAAATCTATTTGTAACACCTAAGGTCGCCTGTTTTATGTTAAGTCTCTACAAATTACTTGTATGTTTATTTCTTACGTTTTATAGCTGCTATTT
Source organism: Orthosia gothica (assembly GCA_949775005.1). Lineage (NCBI taxonomy): Eukaryota > Metazoa > Arthropoda > Insecta > Lepidoptera > Noctuidae > Orthosia > Orthosia gothica. Next base: position 16,905,076 of record OX459066.1, on the reverse strand, counting down.
ACTTTAATATTCTCGTTAATCTGGCGCTAAGTATAAATATTTTGAAATAAGTGTCCTTTTATGTAAATTAACATTATACTTAATGAATAACTTCCACATTTTATGAAACTTCTTGAATAGTGAGCTCGCGAATGCAGATATAGTAGATAGATTTAAACGATATCCAACAAATAGATATTCCAATAATCTTAAATGCAAGATGTAAATGGATTCATGTTCTGAATAAGAGAAACAATACATTAGCATGTTTCATAAATCAATGATTTAGAAATGAAGATTTAAATTTCAGTCGTGAAACTCGTGAATCATTGTTTGAGGCAGAAACAACGAATGATATATCCGTTCGAGACAACCATTTTTGTGATAAATTAATATCTAAACAACAGTATCCAGTAACTCGGCCTATTTCGGGCAACTGACCGACAGGTTTACGACAGTTTAAGTACTTTACTTACTAAATATTATATTACTTTTTCAAATCATCAAGTAGGTAAGTATGCGCTAGTAAATTTTATATGAATTAAAACTTTCTTAAAGAGTTAGCAAAAAGGCACATCATGCAATATAAAAGGTCACTTGAATTTCCATAGTAATTACTAATCCAATACTCCCTTCAAAAGAAACGAGCAACATATTAGAAGATTTTTGATAAATTTCCTAAATAGTCAATTAATTCATCATTGCAAAGGAATTAAATTTAATAGGATTGGATTAACTTAAGTTATTTTAAAAACATCTGAAATAATTATTCTAGATTTAAATGTTGCTTCTATTTCTAATCAGCAGTACTATGTATCTAACTAAGCCGGTGGGACTTTTAAATGATCTGAATCTAAATGTTACGGAGCTTTGCCAACTGTCGGGGCGTGAGCAACGTCTATGTTCCTATCTCTTACGATATATATATATCAATTTTACCCAACACTTCGCAAATATAATATATTCCAACTATCTTCAATTTTCTACAGCCTACAAAAGTATTAAATATGTTTCCCCTCATTCAGGCATATTAACCTGCTATTACGATCATCATTCAGAATGATCGTCTCTATTAAATTTTATTTTCACAGTAAAACCCTGATAATTGTGTAACAACTCTATTCATTGCAAAATATTCATTAAGGATTGTTAATTACAAGTTTCATTCGTTACTTTAAATTCTTTTTTATTTCGAAGGTTTCTACGTTTATATCACTCACTCTAAGGGAATCCGATTGTTCGCTGACGCTTATCGGAGGTCGGATCGGAGAGACTCCGATGCAGCAATCACAGCACGCCATTATTACAAATTAAGTGTTATCACACAACAAAATGCACCGTTTGTTTTTAAATTAAACCGTTTTATATTGCGCAATCATTGCTGAATTAAACTGAGTGCGTTTCAACTTTTCATTAGGTTCACTACACTTTTCAGAGTTCACAATTGTAACGAGTATCCTTGTTTGAATGGGCCGTTCCGGTTAATCGTCTTGGCCGAGATACTTTGGCGGAGTTTGCAAGTATCTCGTCACTTTCGCTAGAGTCTTTTGGTAACTGACAGGAGAGCAGCGGGCTGGGCTGCTCGTGGTACAATGAGTTAAAAATACCGCTCGAAGATGCGCTCTGCCAACTCGAGATCGTCGGCAGTTGGTATTAGGACAACTCGAACTTTGATACCGCAATAAAGAGGAATACCCTGTCGTCATCCTACTACTATTATAACCGTGAAAGTTTGTGAGGATGGATGGATGTGTGTTACTCTTTCACGCAAAAACTACTGAATGGATTATGATGAAACTTTACAGAAATATAGCTCAGAATAACACATAGGCATTTATAATATTACTAGCTTCTGCCAGCGGCATCGCCCGCGTGGAAAGTGTTTTCTTATCCCCAGGGAACATTATACCGGGATGCAAAGTAGCCTATATGCTATTCCAGACTATAATTTATCTTTGTACCAAATTTCATCCAGATCCGTGCAGCCGTTCTCGCGTGATTTAGTAACAAACATACATCCATCCAAACTTTTGTATTTATAATATTACTAGCTTCTGCAGTATCCAGATAGCATCCAGATCCGACAAGCCGTTTCAGCGTGCAGAAGTAACAAACATACAAACACACTTACAATCTTTTGCCTTTATAATATTAGTGTGAAGTGTGATGTGATATATAACTATATATCACTTCACATCGGCCGCGCGTTATTAGTACTTCTCTCTATCTAACTAGATAGAGAGAAGTACTAATAACACGCAGCCGGAGCCGCGGGCGGCAGCTAGTAATTTTATATGTGTTTTTCGAGATTAAGAGAATCTTCTAAACAATATTTTTATCGATGTTGACATAAAATGTCTCCTACTTATTTTTTATTAATGCGCTATCTGCAAATAATTTTCAGCATATTTCATGCCACACGCAGGAAGAGTATGTTATATTTTATCTCCTACTTGTAGTAAGCCTTTTTTATCGATCATCGACCTCACTAATACGTGCATCGAAACAATAGTCCATGATGATAATAATAATTCGTAATCGGTGAAACGGTTATTATTTAAATGATTGTGCAATTTTTTTATTTATACTCAATACAATTTATACTCAGTACAAAATTACATGAAATTTTTGACACGTGGCCAGGCAATTTCTCTGCCTTTGCAAGAACTAGAAAAGGGTCATGCAAATATTTGAAAATTTCTATAGCTGAAATGGTAAACGCCTTTATTTTGCCAGCTCGTTCCGTCAATTTTTCATTGTAAGTTACCATGGCTTCTGTCTCAAGGCTTCGCCGCAATACTCTCTTAACTAAATGGATCTCATTTCATACTCACTGGTTCAAGCAGGCTCTGTTCGTGGAGTGTGACGAGGGGCTTCTCTGGCTTGGGCCTCGTGCTTAGGTAGAAGGCTGAGGCAGCAGCCACGCCGGTCAGCGCCAACGCGCCCGCTGAACCTCCGACCATCCACAAGTACTGGTCGATCTCGCTTACTGCACAAAAATAAAGGTAGGAAATCAGATAACATAATATTGTAGGCTTCTTTTGGATTTAACGGTATTTTGATTAATCTAGGACAAAATACTTGAACTAATAGGCTCATCGGTTGCTATCTAAGGGTCCACCTTCCATATTACATTATTTTAAGGCTACATTCAGAGATTTTGAAGAACTTCGTTTAATGCAATGTATTGTTTATCGTAGATATCATGAAAACCTTTCTGATTAATCTGTAGGTAAGTACCAGATAAAATAACAGATGTTATATTACATAAATCAGACATGAAGGTTGTCCTAATCTAATTTAGTAGGTAACAATGTTACCACTTTTTCAAACAAAACTTAATAATATGTCATCGGTCCCAATTACAGTGTCCTCCAAAAGTTTAATATTAGAATGAAAAACCCTATAATTAAAAGCAATTGGATTGACTTTAAAGCACTTTGAACTTTTAATAATACTATATTATTTTTTTAAATATTGAATGACATGAAAGCTGAAGTGGCTGGACTTAAATAACTTTTGGAGGGTTCGTTAATAAAAGACATCATAATTAAATGTGATACATATGAAAATAACTAGCTTATTCTTCGAAATCATTACCTCATAAATGGTCACGAGTTGACATAACGAAGTGAAATACTGAGAAAAAGTAGCTCAAGAATAATAAAGTGATACCTGCTGATAGGTCATAAGAAATAAAATTTATAAATGTACGATACATGAACAAACAATCCGTCAGGGAACCGATGAATAAATCGTTAAAGCCAAATATGGTGATGTGATAATGGCAAGCCAATAAAACTTAAGAAAAGAGCTATCCGAGCAACTGGTACTTTCGATAATGACCTGCCTGCGAACGACCTTCCTTGTCAATCTCGACGCCGCTAATGAAGATTGAAGAATTCTTTAAGAAAAACGACCCCTTCTGACGGATAAAGTAGAACTTGAAGGACATCTTTAATTATAACCGTTGGATATTGCAGAAATATTAATAACTTTATAAATGCCGCTGTATAAGTGGGGAGATATGTAAGTTGTTCGATCTTAGATGATTGTTGCTGCAGCGGCTTCTTAGCATACGCCTGCGCCGGCATTATGATCCTCCGCTTAAGGAAATGTCAATAAAACAACTTTCATGCGCCCGAGCAACTAGTAGTTCCTGAACTATAAACCGTGCGCGCAGTCTAGCCAGTTTAGAAAGTGGAAACTGGGGAGCGTGCACAGACGATGCATTAGCGCATAGATTTCTCGGGATTCTCTCGCGCTTTCCACTGACATACTTTTACGGTGATATTTACTACATAACTATAAATGCGTATAGGTATACTATCAAGACTTTTCACGTTAATAAAATTATGAAGAAACTTCAGCATTTCAGTGTATAACTATTTTCTAGCCAAGCAAAACCTAACAGGGTCATCTATGTCTTAAAATTGCGTAATATTATTTTTCTTAGCATTTTTTTTGATACTATTGAAGTTGAAGTAGAAATCACCAAACATAAATTCTAGCTAATCCAAGATTACAAAACTGGGGACAGGGTTACACAAATCGCAAAAGTTAATATCGTTATCCCCGTTTCAATCATTAGAAGGGCTCACATTACTTGAAGGTAACGTTTAAGGTTACATTATTGACCTCGATACCTTGCAAGCGACAAGGTACAGTTAAAGGTACTCGGCGATTTCAAAAGTTAGAACCTTGGTGATCTAATTTCTCTTCATTGAGCATTCAAAGGGCGTAACAAGCATGTCGGGGCCCTTCAAGGGGCCATTGTTGCAAACCAGCAATCTCTGATTTCTATTGTTCTATTCAAATTTTTTGTTGTTATATTGTTTACATCATTTCTATGCTCTGGTATAACATTATTATAATCTTCTATGGTATTGTTTACGTTATAATGAATTATCGCAATTTACCTAATTGAATAAATATACACAAGATTAACCCAATAATCGCGGTAATTGTACCTTTACATGACTAGTGATTTAATTCAGCAAGAACTGAATGATTACAATGTACTGTAATGTCACAAACAAAGTTAAAACATCAATTTCACTTACAACTGTTGCATTGGTTCCACCAGATAGTTCTCTCAGCTCGTGGTTTTTTTTCAGTCTTCTTATTTTCAGTCTTCTTTAGTTTTTTCTGTATTTTTTTACACTTTTCCTTAACACTAATTTCAGTCTTTTGGGCTTCCATGTTCACTTTGTCCTTTTTAATTTGAAAACCAAACTTTCCGCTTCCCATCTTGATCAGTTTCGCACAAAACGTTCGATTCACATCAGCAGACGGTGCACCTATAGGTACATTATCCTTCTCACTGATGCCTAGGGCATGGTCTGCATCGGCTGGATTGTTTAAAATGTTAAAATTATGACTGTACTATATAAGTACACGTTCGCCACTCGACTGTCGTAAAGATATTCGATATCGAATTATTTTGTTGCGGAATGAAACGGAATCCATAAAACTAAAAGGTTTTATAGAGTTATCTCGAAGAGGCTTTGGCCTTGTAGGGTTCATTAACACTATTCAGTCGATAACTGAAATATAATCAAGCACCTGATTCCGTCGGTTGCTTATCTAGTTTGAGTCATTCCCGTTGAACCAATTGGGTGATCAGTGATATTGAAATTAGTGGGGAATGATAATCAAGTGGTTTTTACATAGTATTTGTGCATCGGTAATTCAGATACTAGATATAGACGAGATAAAAAACCATTTACAAATCCAATAATGTAAATTGGCGATATTTTCCACGTCAGTGAAGCGCGACCCTTATGCACGACAGAGATATTATCCAGTTGTAAATATCAATCTAGTAGAGTTGCCATTTAATTCTGGGATTGTAATGCAACTTTATTATGATACTGAGAACCAAATGCTGTGTTGTGGTCGTGATTGGATAGGTAGTGTTACTTCTGAGAACTGACTTAATAGGCACTCAGACAAAAGTAGGTTTAAAACAGTGCAATATTATTAACAGCACTGTGGTAATAAACAAATTATTTTTATTTGCATTCACATTCATGAGTAATTGCCGAGTGAAACAGACACACAGAATACGGAAGAAACTACTAGAGGCCCTAAGATTGTATCTTTATTACAATAAATTCATCGGTGTAGGTACTGTCGAGCAGAATAATTGATAAGCAAAAACAAAGATAAAGCAAACGTCACCTGGCATAGCATTTATGGTCTCTCGCGGAAAAATTAAACATCTCACATACATAATTAAACGTCATCTCTGCGAGTGGGTGCTCTCGAGATAAAACCATGAATACTCCCATGGACATTAATGGCTGACGTGTCAATGTGCTTTACAAACTTTATGATCATTTAAATTAGCTTGCCGATTACTTCGGAATAGTTTAATTGCATTGATTATCCGCAAGATGATTATGGTGTACACTTTAGTGTTTTTAAGTTGAACTAATTAAAACGGACTGTGATTAAGAACCATAAATATTTACCGCCCTAGTTTGGAAAACGTTTCGAGTATATTGATATTGAAGTGAATTTCATAAAATCAATGTTACCCTTTATTAGTCTCTTCCAATTTTATGATAATGGCAACCCTAAATACTCGCCAGAAGATTAACTTTTACAAGCTCTTGGAACGATTAATAAACCGTAAACAGAATTTTTTCGTCATTGGTTTTTTTGTGGCGGGTACTTATTTACAAACAAAAAATCGATCACAATGAGTCCTGTAATGTTTTCTTGGAAAACCGTGTTTTCTTGTTTATTGATTTCTACAATGTTCCATTCAAACAATTAATATGACTCAATGCTTGCCGTAGGCATCTACTTGTAAGGGTTCGTGTCTAATGCTATGCCTAACTTCAGTTCGCGTGGTACAACAAGCACCTAATCCATGCATTGGATGCTAGGAGCATGTTGACCTAAAAACAGCGACTATATTCAAGACTATTAGTGAAGTAGGTATTATATTAGATGAAGAATTTCAGTATCTAACTCCATTAAACACCATACGTATATATGTTTTAGAATTTTGAGTGACTTTGAATTTGAGGTCCTTTTTTGAAAAGGGGGCACATTTCAATATACTCAATCTCGACTTGTAACGAAATTATCCGTGTTGCTACATACCTACCCATTACAAAGTAAGTAACACCTGCACGTCAAGACAGTAATAAAGATTATTTATTGATTGATTGATATAATAAAATGCAAGCATGTTACCACACAGACGACTTTGTTGGATTTTCGTTTCGGTCACTATCCCTAAATTTAAATATACAAAAAAATCTTGAGTTAAAAATGTTGTGTTCAAATTTGATAACTTTATTTTCTTTGCGTGAAATCTCTGGAACTAGGTGTCTGGTTGCTAAAATTCTTTCAAAGTTACTCTCTTGCCGAGTATCATAAGCTGCTTTTACCACTATTATTTATACCACTATTATTTATTCTGTGCTTTTACCCTGGAAAATTGCACGGTATCTATAGGATAAATAGGGATTAAAGGCACGGGGAAAATAAAAAGTATATAGTACCAAAGTACGCAGAATTCGATCCATGGTACTTTCAACACATCAATCACGAGTTTAGTCACAAGTTCGATCAACACCGATAATGCAGGAACAAAGCAGGCATTATAGTTATTAATTGGTCCGTTCTTACGTCCGCCTATAAGCCATATATCATCTAACAACTGGCACTAACTATTCGCACTAAAGCCAGGAATAGTGAACGTTCGGTTTATACTCACAATTTGTCGGTATTATTCTTCGTTACGACGGGAATTTGACAAGAGTTTGGTAATATGGTGACTTGTATTTCTTGGAAAATGTATGAATTTACGGTGTGTGTAATTGTTTTGTTGTCTACTTTCTTTAAAAAACGTACTACTATAAGCTGCCAACTTTATACCTATTTTATACAGGACTAGCTGACCCGGCAAATTTTGTTTTGCCATTAAAACACCAAACATTTATCTACCCTACCTTACACTACCTACCCTACCATACACTACCCTACCCTACCCTACCCGACCCTACCCTACCCTACCCTACCCTAAACTACCCTACCCTACACTTCCCTACCTTCGCTACCCTACCCTACCCTGCGCTAAACTACCCTACGCTACACTACCCTACCCTACTACCCTACACTACCCTACCCTACACTACCTTCCCTACCCTACGCTACACTACCCTAACCCACCCTACCCCAAGTTTAATTTTTTTTTTTTTTCACTTAAACCATCTACTAAATAGTCCGAACAAAGCTTAAACATATGGTTTGGATAGGTGAGCCCGTTCTTGAGTTATAAAATAACAACGAAAAGTGGCATTGATTTTTGTATATATAGATTGATATATTTATGATACGGGATAGCTAGGACAGGTACCTTTTTAGCTACAAGTTAAACGTAATTATAGGACTGTCCTTGGTGACAGTATTTTTGTTTCAAAATCTGTGTATGCAGTTAGCAATTTCATAAAAAGCTAAGTACAGTCTCATAAGAATGTTTGCAGTTGCTACGTATATTTTTTTATCTTGTACGATACCTACCTATATATTTTTTCATATACGAACGACCATCATGAAAACTGGTGTGGCAAATTCGTGACGTCTTTCTTTATAACGGAATTTTCTTAATTCTACACCATCTGCCTGAAAAATTTATAACCATTAGACATCTCTAGCCAAATCACTATACTGTGTGAAAATCCATAAAAACATAGCAGTACTTTACACATAATGGTTCATTGTGTAACAAATGTGTTGAGAAATTCGAATCTACTATCTTTGTTATGACCAGTGATGCATTGTCCACGTTAACCAATGGTTCTCGGAACTGATATGCAATATAGCAGATGTTAGTAGCTATCATGCGATAGTTCGACTTTATGAACAAAATAATTAAAACAGTGAGTCTGTATTTTGAAAGTTCCTACTTGAATGTTCTTTGTAAGAGTTTCTAGTCAGTATTTCCTCTATTTCTGCGCCGTCAGCTAAGTACCGTAAATATCTCATTATTGAAAAGCATCATGCCATTCAATAGGGACTAATAAAACTATCAGGTATTTCCGCTATCGGCACCCTCACACCTAACGGTAACTCTGACATTTTGATCTGGTTCACGAAACAATAAAATTATATACCTGTCATCGAAACTTGTTATACCGTAGGCCTATTCAAGAGTCATCACCCTCATTTATTTACAAGCTTAATAATCTGCATCACTGTCATGAACACTAGTACCACTGAGGCCAATGAACATAATCGGTATGTGGTATAGTATTGTGATGTACCTACCACAATTGCAGCGCAAATTCAACGACAATAACACAAATACTTCGATAGGAATTCCAAGTACTATTGTAGTATTAGATCGTGCAATAACAAAACGCGGGTTCAACGACCTGAGAGCGCATCGTGTTTTGATAAGGTCGTCAATTCGACATCCTCGATTTTTTTTTCGAGAGAACCGCAGTTACAGTTAAAAAAAAACGCTAAGCGGTCAAACGCGGACCGTTTTAATTACTTCATAGTCACGTACTTGTAGTAAAATTTTACCGTTAGTGGAAAGTGATATGACAACCGGACGCTGTTCGATATTGGGACTCACATTTTTTTGAGGATCGCGGTATTTACCGTATACTAGCAATCAGATACGCCATCATGCCATGCCACCTTTATTTTACTCAATTTTTTAATAGAAATTGGCAGGAAGCCTATTTAAAAACAGTTTGGCGATGCATTTACCAAATCAAAACAAACACATCCTCGTGGTGAAATACGTAATTAAACTGATTAACATTTTTATTGCCGTCCGTATAACTTAATGTGCCGATCGGCACTGTTTAAATGCAAATCGAACTATCGCCATTCTATTCGCAGCGGACTATGTACCGTCGCGTACAAAGTGATTCAGGTAAAATCTTTTTCGAAAGAAGAAATTTTATTTTTAAGTTAGAAATATAAATATCTGGTCAATAACCTTACAAGGAAGATTAGCAGATATATCGGCAATTCAAGACATATTAATATATCGAAAAAAAAATATCGGAAAGAAAATTACAGTTTTGAATGATTCAATCTATCAATATCAATCCGGAACCATTGAAAAGTCAATGACTGCATTTATTTTTTTATGGTTGTCAATCAAGATTCGTGTTTGGTCAGATTTACCTCTAGCTTAATTGAAATCCAATAAAACGTGAAACACTGAGTAAGCGCCATTTTGAAATATGCGCGGTCATTGAAACTTGAGATGCGTATTGTTGATGAATTCGTTAATAATTTGAAAACAAATTGACTTCATCAATAATGATTTTGCGCAGGACATTACGCAAGCAAGTACAAATGTACGTACACGAATGCACTTCCTAGGCGTTGCGCCTGCGCATACAAAATGAGACACCCACGCCCACGGTAAGTGAGTCACGTCCACACGCGCCTCCGGCCCTACTTTACTATTGTATATACATTATGTAGAAGCAAAGACAATAATGTTGTTTATTGTAAAGACTTCATCGTTCAAATGACGATGTTGAATGTTTGCAGGATGTCTTTACTGTTTCTTAGAACGTTTAGGGCTAATATTAGCACGGCTAAAAATGTTGTTCCAAGTTTGTATGGCACGGCTCCTCTATAACTTATCTTTACTTAGGTTTACGACAATGTATAAAACGCTGTCAGAATTAAAGGCAAATTAATTATAGAGACAACTGTAGACAAAAAAAGGCATAATATTTTGAAGGGTCCATCGAGCGAAGAACGCAATTCAACGTTTAAAAGTTTAAGGTCAAACGTTTCTGTCAGGGGCGAGCTTATAAAACGAGAAAAGGGTTTGATCTTTTTGTTGTCCGTCTACAAGTAAGTAGTAGTTCCCTTCAATTTGTATGAAGTAACCTTCGAATCTCGTACAGACAAGGTAACTTTAGATCATTTATCTTCGTTGTACAGGACGCGAGACGGCGTGATGACTGAATATGTTGCAATTTCTTTGGCAGTGCTCAAGGCCTATGACATGAATATAATTAGTAATAATAAGAAGTGTTCACTCGCCAAGCCGTGTTATTACCGATGGGAACGTGTAAGTCTTGCTTTGGTTGTGTAAAGAGTCATCGCACCTTGCAGATTTTATATTGACAGAAAGTTGGATTGAATTGTGACTAATAATAAAAAAGATTGCAAGCATTATTTGGCTTATAATATTATATGCCAAATTAGACAGATTGATGCCCAGCCAAATTCAAACACACTATGTATTCATACAACAACAATAAACAACGTGGAGCTCTATAACAGCAAAGTAGAACCCAAGATTTTCTCTAAATATTTAGAAATAAGCCCATCACAAAGGAATCATGGATGTTATGCAAGAATAGACTATAATTTAATAGAAAATAAGATCATTAATTCCAAACTCGTTCAATGCAATACAAGATGACTAATACAGAACCATCAATCATGAACTCTCATTGCTCATATGCCATCTTTAGGCATGAAAACATAGGTCAGTTGCACTCGTATTTATAATACCATTTTCCTCAAATAGAGCGAGTGCATTTTATTACTCGTTTTCCTCGTCGAGAAAGCAGGTGTGCGCTAACAAGGTGACCAGTATTATTTGGACCCTAATGTCGGATCAAACGACCCTTTCCCATCTCGCTCAGACTCACTCCCATTGTATAGACAAACTTATAACGACGGTAGAAGTTTCAAGAAATCTAGATTTTAAAGCAATTCGATCAACGATTGAGCGATTTGACTTAAGAATTATTAAGTTAATAATTTATATATGCACGTTTCTGTGACAAATGTTCTTCACTTTTTTTTCAAATTCAGTGTCATTGTCAAGTTATATAACTGAAGCATAATATCTTTATTACAATGGGACTTGAAATATGAGTGCACGCAGTTAAGTTCAAGCAACTATTTACATCATGATTCCTGATGTTTTCCTCGAATAGATAAAAGTTAATCGCGTTAGTGCATATCGGTATAGTTTATAGTGACTTAGTGAAACAGAACAAAGATTCTCTTTAGAGCGCTGGTGACCCACAAACGCACAATGGCTATCAAATTTCTACCATAGCTAGAGCAAGTCGTGATCGCCTCAAGCACGACTGCATTAGACCGCTTTTTGTATGTTAAAATTAATCACCTTAGGCTTATGGTCTTGAGTGTTGGTCTATTACGAGTATTTGCTTGCTTTGATTCAACTTAGTCATTTCCAAATTGGAAAACAATATGCAGCATTTAGTATTATGAATCAGTTTTTCGTGCAAAATCATTTCAGCCGTTGGACTTAAAAAAATCAAAGTATTCAATGACTTTATTTACAAATAATGTTCCTGATATGGAAAATACAAGTTTTTTTTGGATTCCGCCATCAAGCATCACGCAACAAAACATTTTAAAATGAAAAAAGCTAACGTAGACGTTATGAACCGCATAACTTTCGTAGTTGCAGTTAAAACAATGCCAAAATTAACGCAACATGCAAAAACGAAAAATACAAAACAGAAAACACGACAACAAACATTGCGACATTCGAGCGGCGACAACATATACACTCTCCCGGCAAACTCGTACACTTTACCTATAAAATTTGTAAACACTCAGAATTTCGGTTATCGCGAGTCGGTAATCGTCACTAGTATCGTATGGGTCGTCAAAGCTACCAGGCCGTTGAGGCGGTATCGCGGGAAGCGCGTGCGCAGGTTTATACGCGGCCGTTGCGCCTGCCGTCCGTTGCGACAATGCGCTTCCATGATGCCGTGTTCTGCCTCCCCCAGTCTCACCAATTGCCTAGCCACCTCTCTCTTTTGAGTTGTCACGGGTCGAGCCAACGGTAAGCAATCAGGCCCGCACTTTACTATCTTTCATCAGTGTTGAAAGCGATTGATGTATTTGCAAGGGTGTCATATAAATCTGAATATAACTTTGACTAATATCCGAAAGAAACGAAGAGTCACGAAACACTTTATAAAGGCTTGTGGAGCCTTTGTTATATAACAGCTACCTTAATTTCAAAATTAATCAACATAAACCATTAATATGAAATATTTGAGGCTTTCATTTGATCGCGTGTTTAGAATTATGTGAAAACTTAAGTGAAATAAATCGGATATCGTGTGCATAAAATTATTAAGATGGATCGATTAAAATCTTAACCGAGTTTATAAATTACTGAATAGAATGGAATTCACTGTCTTAATGATCGTCTTTAAAAACAACATTATGTATACCTAAACCTCGTTTTGTTAGTCTCAATGTATTTTTCATTCACTATTTCTCTTTAAGCCCTTCTAAAGATTACATATCTACGGTACGAGTACCTCCTATAGATAGATATGTAATCTGTTTATGCCAAATAGATTTCCTGGGTATAAAACGCATAATAGCATTCCTAGTTTACCTAGTTCCCGTACTATCAACAGCGAGTTGTACTATAAATCCGCTGGAACCGCTTTGTTTGTTTAATTTAGGCTAACCACAAGTATTTACTGGTTATTCTGCTTAGTTATATACAACTAGCTTTAGGTATACATAAAATATTATATGTTCAAACACTTAAAGATAAATTATTGAAGTGCTGCTTGCCGTATCCTTGTATTCCTGCATTTGTGTTGAAGTGAGTAGAGGATAACAAAATATCATATTACATTGATAGGTGGATAAGTTCTTATTGCATTAGTTAAATTTCGTAGCTCAATAATTCATGATCAATACTATATATATATATACCATATTTCAACATGTCTTCGTTAACCGAAACGATCTATGTTGTCGAAAAACTAAAACTGATCGAATCACAAATCTTTAACATCCTAGCTGCTTCTCAGAAAAGACAATAATGTCAATTTTGCCTGAATAAGTATAACTATTTCCTGTTTGCGAAAACATGAGAATAATAATTTGCAACAATTGATGAGACAAAGAGACCGTGCAATATACAATTAAATATACCTTCAATTGAACAAGCAAGAGCAGGAAACCTACTATCATACTTCATTTAATCATCAACGTGATGGCAATCAACAATCTGACGCTAGTAATTTGCCTTGATATATAGTGATTTACCGGAATGGTCAATGTTCAGTAGCAGACAACAAAATAACGATGTGAACAGAATAGACAGAATTTGCAATATAAAACAATGTTGGTCCTTACAAAGCAAAACAGGACTCCAATAAGTATAAGGAAACCGTAGAGTGGAGACCGCATAGTCCAGTGCCTCAGACTACAATAGCACATTAAAAATTATGGCTTAGTCCTGCCTCGCACTGTCACTTAGATTTTTAAACTGTTGCTGTTGGCAGATTTGACCTCTCTAAAGTCTTTTATACCATTGATGATACAATGAATATTCGTTGTATCATCGATGGTATAAAAGACATAATAATATCTATTAAAATTGACGTCTTCACTAAATTTAAATAAGTCTGTCTGCTAAATTCAATCAATATCATCATATTTTATCAATATACTTATGAATTATGACAGGCATTGTATCTAATTATATTTTGCGTATTTTTTTTTATTTTGCGTCGACCACATCATCGCTTACCATCAGGTGAGATAGTGGTCAAGCGCAAGCCTATAGACGATAAAAAAAAAGATATTTACTAGCTTTAGTATGTTTTGCGCTTTTAATTTTGTCCTTGATCAGAGTTGATACAACGATAACAATTAAGTAGATAATCCTTCCCACATGTACAAATTTATATCTAAAGACGTGTCTATTGCAGATATCAACATAATACCTAAGGACACCAAAGTTATTGACTGATACTTCCTTTACGATCGTTAACATATACACGCAACTCTTACGAAATCCGTAATATAAACATTGACATAGGCATTAACCGTGTCAATGCAGCAAAACAAACAGACGTATAGTTTGCAAGGGCGTCGAAATAGACCGAACATATTGGCAGAATCAGTGCTAATTTGTATTTGAAATACATGAAAATGTTTAGACGAATATGTTAGGAACGTGATGTATGTCGCGTTCGGAGAACAGCTAACATCATCGATGCAAAGGACTGGCTTGGGTCAATGACCCGCTTTTCTACCGTAGTGACTACAGGCCTTAACATTTTATTTCGGATAGGCCTATGTCCGGTAGTTTGGTTGAGCGAATTGTGGGCAAAGTTAAATTGAATGATGAGATTTGCAATAATGTTGCCAGAATAAGCTAGATATATAACAGAATTTAGAATTCTTGGTTCAAGCTGAAGAGAAGACTGAAAGCTAACCATATCTACCGTGGGTCTCCCCACGGTAGATACTCCCCACCAGCGTGATAGACTGACGGCATATTAAAGTTATGCATGCAGAAGCCAGAATCTTAAATCCTGAAGTCCAATAGTAGATGGCGAAGATTTCCTCACATTCAATTGGCAATTACACTCATAGTATAATGATAATCGACTTCCAATTATCTTATCTGTGATATTTTAGAAAGTACTTACATCTATTAATTAATATCTTCACGTTTAACTTTTCAAGCGACAGACAAGCTTATAAATGTACAGGTAAACACTCACCGAAAAATGCACCACCAGCATGCATTGCAGCATTTATGCTTGAGATTAACCATTTTAATCAATGATTACTTTTCGTTACAGACGAAGCAAGAGACATTGAATATTAAAAACCTATTATCTTGAATCTGTTCCTATTTTGTAAATTCAATGATTAGCCAACCGTTCTGTACTCTTCGTAGATGTAATTTATCGTGCAATCTCTGTAGGGAAAAAAAAATAAAGCAAAAAGACAATGATGTTGGCAAAAATAGAGAGACAGGCCTTATTCAGACATTTATTTATTTATTTATTTATTTATTTTTATTTTATTATTAATGTACACACAGAAAATAGATATAGAAAACACATGATGACATAGGAGTACAAGGGTACTGCTTATTTCTTTAGAAATTTCTACCAGCAGACCCGCGAAAAGGAGATATGAAGAAGAAATGTAGAAAAATAGTGTGTTAGAGCAGGAAGAGTAGAAAAGTGAACGACTAACCTAAGATATAAAAACATACACATATAGTATAAGTGATATATACTTAAATAAATACACAACTCTAAAATATATAGATACTGAATATATATACATATGCTTATAAAGATCAGATTTGAGAGGAAAGATAATGCTCTTTTAAGCGTTTTTTAAAAAGCGAGATAGTATCTAGATCTCTAATGCTAGGCGGAAGTGAGTTCCACAATCTTACAGCATGGACAGAGAAGGAATATGAATAATAGCTAGTTTTATGAGGATGGGATTTAAGGAGGGATCTAAGATGTGACCTACATAATACATCTCTAGGGCGAGCATAAGAAAATCGCTCACGCAGGTAGGAAGGATAAGACGGGTTGTGTAAGATGTTGAAGAGGAGACATAAAATCCGAGTGTTCCTGCGAAGACGGATTGGGAGCCACTTGAGTTCCTTGCGAAGGTGAGAAACATGATCATACTTACGTAGACCATAAACAAAGCGAATGCATAAGTTTTGCAGGCGCTCAAGCTTGTTTAATAGCTCCTCTGTGGCATCCAGGTAGCAGGCGTCGGCATAATCTATAATCGGCTGAATAAGTGTTTGCGCCAAAGAAATTTTCGTCTTTAAGGGCAATAGACTCTGAAGGCACTTTAGCGAATGGAATGAAAAATGCACCTTCCGACTGACTTCGTTGACCTGTGCATGCCACGAAAGATTGGAGTCAATGATTACCCCCAGATCCTTTGCGGTTTCGGTAAATTCTATGCGCACACCGTCGAGATAAAGAGGCATCAAAGAAGCAACGTTAGCCGCATTGCGAACGAATTTGCTGCCTATGACCATGGCCTGTGATTTACTTGGGTTAATTTGTAGACCAAATGACTTAGCCCATGAGCTGACACATGCCAGGTCCCGGTTCATAGCCGCAATAGCAGAACCAGCGTCGTTTAAAGTAAAATGTCGATACAGCTGCAAGTCATCTGCATAAAGATGGAAACTAGATGAGATTACTCTGGTAACAAAGTTAATGAAGATTGAAAAAAGAAGAGGAGAGAGAACGCTACCCTGTGGAACCCCCTCAGTGAGGCTACACCAATCAGAGAAGAACTCATCAAGGCGAACACACTGAGAACGTCCCCGAAGATAAGAATTGAACCATGCTACAGCGGAAGAAGAGAAATTGATGGATTCCAGAACACCAAGCAAAATGTCGAAATCCACTGAGTTGAAGGCACTGCTAAAGTCAAGCAATACAAGTACAGTAAGGGACTTATTCTCCATAGCCCAGCGGATATCGTCAGTTACTTTTACAAGTGCAGAAACAGTGCTGTGACCCGTACGAAAACCGGATTGAAAGGGAGATATTAACGAGTTTGACGTCAAGAAATATGATACTTGTCTATGAACTAAGTGTTCAAAGACTTTAGAGAGAAATGGAAGAATAGAAATAGGTCTAAAGTGCGTTAATAAAGAAGGATTGTTAGTTTTAGGTAAAGGTATGATGTGAGCCTGCTTCCAGACCGTCGGAAAAGAGCAAGAGGTAAACGAGTGATTGAAGATGTGAGTTAGAACAGGAAGCAATGATGGAAGGATAAGTGTAATCATCCTGGAACATAACTTATCATTACCGACTGCTGAAGAAGTTATTGCCAAAACAGACTTCTTAACGTCATCCTCAGTAACATCGCTAAGGTTAAAGGTCGGGCATTGTGGCAACGGCAAACTGGAAAGACGCTCTAAAGTTGCTGCCTTAACACGCCTATCAAGAGAAAACGGAAGACGAGAGAAATGATTGTTGAGATCATTAAGGTTCACATCCTTGCACTGATTGGTAGGCGATTTGCCTATGCCTACAGACTTAAGGAATCTCCATATATCGGAAGAACTGCGGTTATTGAGTTGTTCATGGAAGTAGCGCCTCTTAGCATCCTGACACAGATGACTGCAGCGATTACGTAAAGATTTGTAATAAGCGAGATTCAGGTCTGAAGGTCTGCGCTTATATCTGCCTTTGGCTTTGTCCCTACGGGCCATATACTCTTTAATTTGTGGTGTAATCCATGGTGCAGGATTATGCCGCACTTTGACTCGTCGAATAGGGGCATGCTGGTCATACAAGTTCAGAATGGTTACATTAAGGCACTCCACCTTGTCATCGATATCATCCGTCCCGACCAGAGGAGACCAGTCAAGTTCGCCGGCATCACGCCTCAATGCTTCCAGGTCTATGCCCTTGTAGTTACGTAGATATAAAAGCTGGGGCTTACGCTTGGGGACACGGATACGATAGGATAGATAAACAAGATCGTGGTAAGAGAAAGTAGCAGTAAGCTGGCCATGGGAAGAAACATTATTAGGAGAGGAAACAATCATTAAATCGAGTAAAGAAGGCGTACAATTGGGAAAATAGTGAGTAGCAGAGAGAGGCAATACTTGAAGATTGAACGAAGACAAGAGTGAAAGGAGTTTAAGGGAGCGAGAGTCATTTTTAATCAAGCAAGTATTGAAGTCACCCATTATAATAATGGGTTTATTGAGAGGGCTATCAGGGTGGAGTTATATCAAATGCAAATGTAATAGCCGAAGTGTTTGTGGTATAGGAGAAATATAAATAGATGAGGATAATCAGGCAGTTAAGAATACCCATGAATGTCACCAAAAGCACACATTATGACACACATTATATAAAGTAGTAGGAAGTTGTAGCATTATGTAACTATAACTGAACCAGTAAGGGCCAATTGTATATATCTTAGCATATAGTCCTCGACTATATTTTGGATTTTGGACCCATTATATGGTGGTCTTATACCAAAATTGTCGTTTCAAGAAAGGACAGCCCTATTCGGGGTCGTACAGAGTAAATAAATTCTGCAAATCTTGTGCTATGTGTAAACAGTTTGGTGCAACGCCTGGACGGTGACTATCTAAATCGCAAGGCTAGCGTAAGCGGCGATTTTCAAAGACTTTGTGTAATTGTTATCTCCCGTTTTATAAGTAAATAGATCTGTTTTACATTTAAATTGTTTCGTGAACTTTAAGCTTTCGATTTGGTTTTATATTTCTGTCACTTATCATCTAACTTAACTGTCTATAATACATATATTAGCTGTAATGGTAATACTGGATCCAACCCCAGAAAAGTTGAGAAAAAAGCTTCATAAACTAGTACCGAGAATAAAGTCCTTGCTCACAATAAGTAACAAACATCCGTCCCGCCTATATTCGTAGAAGAAGCAATTTCAGCCTCAGATAATAATAGGGACCGAGCCCTGCCATTTATTACTTACAATGCAAAACTACGGCTGCTTCGGAGACTTTCCTCATAGGAACCAAATAGCACTTGCCTTGCCGATTATCGAACTAAAGAAACCAAACATGAAATATATATACAGGCAATTGATCACCTTTAAATCTAGATAGGCATTATTCAAGACACATACGACAGATTCAAGTCACGTCTTTGCCTTTTCAAGTTTAGATACACGGACCTACCTCAAATATACCTACTTAAAATAACGCAGAACATTATTATAACAGGAAGTCTATATAAACACCTAATTGATATGACGACATATCATTTGCATACCCGAGAATATTATACTCTACTCTATCGATACTCGTAAAACTGAGAGCTTCCTTTTACTAAATGGGTTTACTTCAATTTATAATATCGTTAAAATAAACGAACGCTGGTATATAATTAGACCAGTGTTAATAGGATGATAAAAATGGGAACAATATTTAAAAACCACAATATAAATGAGAACAACAATAAAAGAGACATTATAAAGATCTACTATAATGAAATAGACTTCAAACAAAACGTTCCTTATTTATAGAATTGTTTATTAACACAAGCCAAAATGCAGTTCGACGATTCTATACCCTTTGTTACGATGCAGATGACTAAAGCTTGTCATTCACCAGAGCGGTCGGTCGTCAAGTTATTTCTAAATCAATGGGTGATAAATTCAATAGTTCCAAGACTAGGGCTTTAAAAGAGGACTATAAAAAGATCCTCGATACAAACTACAAATCCTTTATAGACTGCAATTTTCCTCAAGCCAATCACATGAGTAAATGGCAAGGTGTGGAGCCAGCTTTTAAAAAAATGGCAATATTAAATTGTATAGAATCGAATTTTATTGGCAGGCTACCCACACACTTAGTCACACTGAAATTACAGCACAGCAATAAACCCATACCGCGGGAAATAAGCATACCCGCAGGTGGTAGCAGAAAAATGAAAGACACGATTATAACTCCCCACAATAGTGTCATTAATCCTTTATGAGTTCCTCGACCCCGGTTCTCGAGTGATAGACAATGGTGGTAGTGGTGTTTGTGAGCTGAATTAATGCGTATGCACATGCAATGGGAAGCGGGACTCGACCAGCCTTGAACTTGTGCATGCACTTCTATGCAAGCGATGAATGCAAAAGCAGTCGCCATTTCTAGTCAGCACGTCATGTAACGCGTACGTAAAAGCCGACACGCGGCATTTTCCAACTAACCGGACACAGAACGCGCTTATTTATCGCACCCACTGCGCCGGACCGAATGCACTCCGCGCTTTCATCTGTGTTACACTGTGTGCTCCAGCCGATCATACTGAAATATGTTAATTAAGCATTGACGACGCCGTATCTGAGTGCACTCGTCAGTTAAATATAATCCTCTACTACTATTTCAATAACAGGTAGATCATAACTGTAGAATACCTCGTAAAAAAACTAATTTACATTAAAAACGTGTATTTTCGTATTTTATGATTATTATCTCATTCGACTGAAATTATACAACATGTTATTAGCTGAGAAGAGTCACGATAGATTATAAAACATGTTATAAACGAATTAAATAAATAAAAAACATATAACACGAAACGAGAAGTGGTAAGCTGAAAATTTCTATGCATCTGTAAAGTCAGCTTAAATGAAATAACGATTTCACCTGGTAAGTCCATCTAGCAAATGGTAGGAGTCACAGCAGTTGGTAATAATAAAACTTCTACATTTAAATACCCGTGTTTTATACTAATCTTAGAATAAATACATAAATGTCAAAGTCATGGTAAGTTATAGTCGGTTTCGAAGATATTTTCACTAGTGCTTCTAAAGAAATTGCATTTAGTGATTTATGTTTATGGGTTTGCATTTTTATATGTGTGAGCTATCGTGGTTGAAATGGACCATGTTTATTCATGGGGGGTAGATACAATATTTAACATATATTTGAAAACGATTAACATTAAGAAAGCCTAATTGTTAAGAATATTTTATAACTAGCTGACCCAGCAAACTTTGTTTTGCCATAAAAAGACCAAACATTTATCTACCCTACCTACCCGACCCTACACTACCCTACCCTACCCGACCCTACACTACCCTACCCTACCCTACACTACCCTACCCTACCCTACCCTACACTACCCTACCCGACCCTACACTACCCTACCCTACCCTACCCTACCCTACACTACCCTACCCTACTCTACCCTACCCTACCCTACACTACCCTACCCTACCCTACCCTAACCTACCCGACCCTACACTACCCTACGCTACCCTACACTACCCTACGCTACCCTACACTACCCTACCCTACACTACCCTACCCTACCCGACCCTACACTACCCTACACTACCCTACCCTACACTACCCTACCCTACACTACACTACCCTACACTACACTACACTACCCTACACTACCCTACACTACCCTACCCTACCCTACCCTACCCTACCCTACCCTACCCTACCCTATGTCCTTCTCCTGGTTCTAAGCTACCTCCCTGCCAATTTTCAGCTAAATCGATTCAGCCGTTCTTGAGTTATAAGTGAAGTAACTAACACGACTTTCTTTTATATATATAGATAATATATGGCGCTTATTGCATTTTCTCAGTAGCCATTAAATATACGGTATCGCGTTCTGAGAGTTAAGTAAAGGATAGTTTAGTAATTTTCCAGCGATCTCTCGAATTGTACGGGGTAAACAGCCAGTAGGTTGCGGGGTCAACGACCCGCCAACCGGTCGAGCTTTAAGCTTTGCCGAGCGGACATAGTGAGGCAAACTTGGCCCACATTTCAAAGCTATTACCACTGGTATAAATGTGTAGGAGAACGTGACAGATCCTGGATTAACCATTGTCTGATTTTCGAACATGCTGAGGCTGCATCCAGGCATTGTGTTACAATTTTTTTAACTTCAAGTTCAAAGGTGAAAAATTCTAACAGCATCTTCGGTATTACAAATCAAAATCACCAATTATTGTACCACCAGCCGCCACCGCATGGTAACAGACGAACTCGCTATAGATAATTTTGTTAAACTAATTCTAAAAGATTCTTTAAAATCATATAGCGGTTTATTTCTTCTGGTACATCATACGAAAAGAAAATGAAAAGCCAATAATTAACATGCCACACTTGAATCTAAAAAGGATATAAAGCAAAACTTCCAGTATCTCCAGCACAGTCTACGTCAAAAGTGACATTCAATTAAAATAGTCCACGAGCATCTACCATACATATACTTTAAAGCTATTTTCTTACTACCAGCGGGCCTATCACATACCACACTGACATGTGTCACAGTTAGAACGATTTTGGTATGAGATATTTGATAAAAAAAAGTTAAATCAAAAAATCAAAAAACCCGACTGCTTCAAAAGCGAACTAAAAAGTCGTAAACAAGGAAAAAATCATGCTGTGCATTCGGAGGATACATATTCGCGGGCTGGTTGACCAAAATCTGGTGTATCCTCCGCCTGCACGGCATGATTTTTTCCTTTACGACTTTTTAGTTCGCTTTTGAAGCAGTCGGGTTTTTTGATTTTTTGATTTAACTTTTTTTATTTATGACTTTTTAGTTAAGTTTTTTTCAAATTAGATACATTTAAACATATAATTGTAATATATTTTTGAAATCTCCTCTTAAAACCCTTTATTTTGATACCCCACACGATGGGTTTGGGAGCAAAAAAAAATTTGGGCCCCCACAATATGGCGCCTAAAATCCGCAATTTTTCTATTGACCAATTTTCATGTAGCCTATGACACTCACGCAGGGTTCAGACGCATCGATTGACGTATCAATCATCAAAATCGGCCAACGCGTTTGGTCTCTGGAACGCCATATAGGAACAAACATACATACATACATACTTACATACATACATACATACTTACATACATACATACATACTTACGTACATACATACATAGACTGATAAACACATTACCCTCCTTCGGCAGTCGGGTAAAAACTAAGAGGTTCATCGGCAACGATGCAGTGGTTCGAGAGTTGCCCGTCGGTTATTTTTTTATTATTCAAATTTCGAAGAGTGTGCGTTGGAATTGCACAATTCCATCAAGCCTGATCCATGATCGAACAACAAGGCGCACGGTGATGGGCTATCGTTACAAATGGTGGACATCCCAACCATTCGCTCAATTTTTTTTGGAAATATTTTCATTATGCGTATAGCTAAGCAGCGGAATCTCTATTTCATTAAACTTTTAGGAAATCGTGTCCCATCATCGCTCACCATAAGATAAGATAGTAGTCAAACAAACGCAAGCCTATTCATAATAAAACTTCCTATAAATAATAATCTATTGTCGTAGTTCTCAGTACCGTCCTCGACAAAAACAATAAATTATAATAGAGGCAACACTTTTCTTATTATTTCCTAGTTCGCCTCGTCATCGACTTTTATTAATTTGCAACATTGAAAAGCTTCCAGCTACGCTCCATAAAATATTTTAATGATATTATAACGGATTATGGTAGTTCCCATCTTTTACGTGTCATTGGAGAATTTATATTTTCACGTTAGTAACTTTGTTAAGGATAATATACTGTATAGTTTATTTATATATAAAGTTCAAGGGCCAAAAATTTGGTAATATAGTCGCTCTTTGTTGGATTGCACACAAAATGTATTGCCAGCTTTAAAATTTAATGTTACAGAGCAAAATTACACGATATAAAAAGTTAAAACTTACAAAAAAATCTTCCAGCCATAAAATATTTTTAAAACGGTATATAAATAGTTTTCTTTTATTATCATTATATAATATAATTATACTAGTAATAGGCAATTAAGTCTGATTTAAAGCCCGATTAGTCCATTTAGACATTTGAAATTAATTTACGACCCATTAAGGACACCTGTCTGAATCCTTAAAAATAATGTTACTCAAAATAATATGCTCCTAATTTATGTATTTTTTGATATTATAAGTTACTATAACTCTCATTCCAAGCGAAAATTATAAAGCCGAAATTTATATATCTGTCGGTTTGTTGTTACGTTGTTACACTTAAACCGCTGAATATTGTTGATGAATTTTGATAAATATTGATTGGATCTTAAAAAACACGGGTAAATATTTTCCCTTGGGACAATTGCCGACATTTACGCGAGCGAAGGGAGACGCTAGTTTTGTCATAATGCGATTTCCCCAAATCCGCAGTTAATATAAGCTTCCCCTTGTATTTTTGGTTATCATTAAACAGCCATTATAATAAGTTAATACTAGTTTTCAATAAAACCACCCAGTACCGTCTATATAGTCATTTTCTAGGACAGAAATAGTAACCGCCTGCCAAGCGCAAATTTAGGCCCGATTTCACCACTGAAGCTAATCACAATTAGCTAAAAAAAACTCCGTTTATGCAAATACAGCGTTCTAATTGGTAGTTTCTCAGCAGTCTTAACCAATCAGAACGCTGTATAAGCATAAACGGAGTTTTTTTAACTAACCGCTATTAGTTTCATTCGTGAAATTGGACCTTAGCATGCCACATAATTAAGGATATTATAGTTTGATTGCAGTATAAGGGCCGATTTCAGCAATTATATTAATCGCGATTAGTTCAACCAAACTCAGTTTACGCAAATATAGCGTTCTGATTGGGCGAGACCGCTGAGAAACTACCAATCAGAACTCTGTATTTGCGTAAACTGAGTTTAGTTGAACTAATCGCGATTAGTATCGCTGGTGAAATTGGCTCTAAGTAATAATTAAGCGACTTTTCTGATGACTCGACGCGATTCGAGTAATAACACAAGGACAGGCGATTAAAATTGCAAGTACATTCACATGAACGCAATGCGATGCCATCCGACTGATTTCTAATAATAATTTTCGTAGAAAATACATGTGTAGACATATGTATTTTCTAAAGGCAATATCCGATCGATATCGCCTATAGACGCAATTTAAATTGCGTTGCACCATCACTAATGTTCATTAGTATGACGTTCAAAAGGACTTATGGCGCTTATGTAAGTATCTTTAAAAGGTTAATAATATTTATTCTTAGAACTTTATTTTAATAGCCAGCATTAGCCTTATTATGCCTGTTATTTACACAAAAGTATTCAAGTACTCAGTTTGAATGCCATTATGAAATTCAGAACCGACCAATCTATACTTTTATGCAAGTTACAGGAATGTGTATTTTCGTCCTTACGCTAGTAAAATATCTGCTACACAATAATATATCCTTAAACGCTATTTACACACCCACACGTAGATGAAATGACCCTTGAAAACTTTTAAATCTCATGGACTGTTTAGAAAAGAAAAATATTAAACCCATCTTAAAGTTTCTCTCAAGTTTCCAAAATTTATTACTTTTGTTAGGTTTTGTGCCCTTTTTAGGGTTCCGTAGCCAAATGGCAAAAAACGGAACCCTTATAGATTCGTCATGTCTGTCTGTCTGTCCGTCCGTATGTTACAGCCTCTTTTTTCTGAAACTATAAGAACTATGCTGTTGAAACTTGGTAAGTAGATGTATTCTGTGAACCGCATTAAGATTTTCACACAAAAATAGAAAAAAAACAATAAATTTTGGGGGTCCCCATACTTGAAACTGAAACGTTCATCGAACCCATACGTTTGGGGTATCTATGGATAGGTCTTTAAAAATGATATTGAGGTTTATTATATTTTTTTTTTCTAAACTGAATAGTTTGCGCGAGAGACACTTCCAAAGTGGTAAAATGTGTACCGTGTATGTGTAAACTTCCACCGAAAATTGGTTTGAACGAGATCTAGTTAGTAGTTTTTTTTAATACGTCATAAATCGTAAACCGCAATTTACCAATAACGGAACCGTTCGTGTGCGAGTCCGACTCGCACTTGGCCGGTTTTATTAATAATGGCTTGTTTTAAACCGGCTAAGTGCGAGTCGGACTCGCGCACTAAGGGTTCCGTACCATTATCGCAAAAAACGGCACAAAATCATGTTTTTTGTATGGGAGCCCCACTTAAATATTTATTTTATTCTGTTTTTAGTATTTGTTGTTATAGCGGCAACAGAAATACATCACATGTGCAAAGGGCAATGCCCATTTTTGGCCACGAAACGCCCAACAATGTGTTTTAGTTAAAAAAAACGATTTTGTTTTATATTTATTAATCGCGGTATTCATTTAACGAAACAAGATTGCAACATTTTTGAAAAAAATAAAAGTACCGAAAAAATTTAATGAAATTATGTACATCCGGAATTCATTCGTTTGTGGATAAAATAAAAAGTGTTGCCAATTATTAATTTCATTCAAAATATAATGGATTATCTTTTATTCAATAGATTTTTATGGTGTAATTATTATAATGCCAATATTATTAGTTTTTTTCGATTATTATTACGATGTTATGATAATTAAACAAGCGAATTGCTAGTTAATATACCATAAATTCTTTAGATCATAACAAAAACGCTACTGCACAATTTAACTGTCATTCTTTTATTTTTTTCAAAATACATTAATAACAGAATTATAAAAAAAAAAACATAATAATAATCTTAAGGGCGCTTTCATTACTTCGTTCGTTGATTAATTCGTGTATTACAAAAAATCGATATCGATTCATGGATTTTTATGTCTGTTAAGTGGCAACATCGAATCTGACATTATGACAGCACGGTTATCTGTCATATGTGTAAATCAGTAAATAACTAAATAATCACAACCCGTTTGCATTTGTATTATTTTGTTTGTTTTGTTTGTTGCTGGTAGAAGTGCAATTAAAAAGTATTGCTGCAATTGTATTCTCGGCCGTCGAACGGTAGGATGCGGTGCCCATATTATGACAGTAATATGGTATTTGGGTTGGGCACGGCATCAGGCTGATATTTTCCCTCCTGCTCAATTTCTGGATGATGTACTAATTGTTTATGATGCAAATGATGTATAAGATCATTAAATACATAATAGATCTAAAAAAACTGGATAATATATGTATGTATTATAGAAAAATTATTGTTTAAAAACTGTATTTGTGAAATAAAAGACCATTTAATATCTTAACAAGCCGGACTTTTTTCTAAACCAATTCCTAAACCATTTAATTCTTTATATAGCATATTATCATTTACATATGCTTTTATATGTGGGCACCCAGGGCCAAAGTGTCTATGGACTGTGGGCATTCCCCTTTCAACTGTAGCCATCATGGTTCATTAGATACAGCCTACTGACAGACGGACAGACAGAGAGACGGATCATGGAGTCTTAGTAATATGGTCCCGTTTTTACCCTTTGGGTACGTCTGCCTGTCTGTCGGTCTGTATGTCTGTCTGTCACCAGGCTGTATCTCATGAACCGTGATAGCCAGACAGTTGAAATTTTCGCAGATGTATATACCGCTATAACAACAAATACTAAAAACAGAATAAAATAAAGGCTCCCGTACTACACACGTGATTTTTTTGCCGTTGCGATAATGGTACGGAACCTCTCGTGCGCGAGTCCAACTCGCACTTGGCCGGTTTTTTATTGTATACACTCGGAGTTATCGAGCGTTTCTGCCAGGACGAGTAATGTGGCTTGCGGAGACATTCGGTCGATGATCGTCCGTCGTCGCCTGAGACGCTTGGTTCAAACATAGTGCTCAAAGTCATAGACATCGTTTTTCTCTGATTATAACAGATATTATAAGTTTGATTTCACATATCACAATACGTGACTGTTACACTTTGTACTTAGTCGGTTCAAAGACTTTGATACTACAAGATCAGTTCAAGCGAAGAGCAGAGATAATGTGCTAATTTCCCGGCAAAAAGATCGAACGTCGTAAAATGTTTTATTGTTATTGCATCAGCTTAAAAGCAAGGTTCTCCGAAGCCAGA
The DNA here is from genome assembly GCA_949775005.1 of Orthosia gothica. Classification (NCBI taxonomy): domain Eukaryota; kingdom Metazoa; phylum Arthropoda; class Insecta; order Lepidoptera; family Noctuidae; genus Orthosia; species Orthosia gothica. The sequence goes on along the minus strand of OX459066.1, from coordinate 16,876,946 downwards.
ATGGAAACTATTTTCTAATTTACATTTGGCATTAAGTACCTATCTATAGAGTATGGGATGTGTTGTTGGGATTCTTAGAATATTGCAGACGTTCTTTAATAATTAAGAAAAAGAAAACTCACTACAGGCTATAAAATGAATGGACGATGAAAATAAACGATTGCTCAGCTGTTCGAAAGATGAAATGGAATAAAATCGAATAGAAATATGTACATTTATACGACACAGTTTACAACACAACAGAAACAAACATAGATTAAATGACAGTAATGAAGTTCAAAGACAGTAATGAAGTTCAAAGACAGTAATGAAGTTCAAAGACAGTAATGAAGTTCAAAGACAGTAATGAAGTTCAAAGACTAATTGCAATGAACGTGCCCACACCGAAACGGTTACCAACTCAGCATTTGCTGGGCGTCAGACACTCAGCAAAAAGGCTTGAAAAGACATGAATTTTGAGATAACTACTAATAATGAAGTTTGATAAGAAGAAGACATGTTTTGTTATATGAGGGTAAGATAATTATTATAAAGGAGCGTCCTCATAGGGAGCATTCGTTCGTGAGCATTTGTAAACAAGCAATCGTAGGCGATCAACAAATGCTTCCCAGCGAGCCCAGCGTTCGAGCAAAACTATGAACGTTCGAGTCCAACATTCGCTTGCGAGCTTGGAATATTCGAATACGATCTCGTTAAATGTCATTAATTTCAAAATATCGGATAGAACACGGATAGAACGGTTGTGGCTGCAGCATTTTTGTTTTCTTTTTATTGACCTCGAAGTTTCTTGCTTTACAAGTGGCCAGTAATATTTCTACATACATACTCATTCATCATCTGAGTACTCGCTTTCGAGCATTTTATTTGCGTGAACATTCGAATGCGAGCCGTTGCCGCGAAAATCGTTGCGACGTCCACACCGGCCGAAATTCGCGCTTGGGCGTGTAACGCTTGGCTCAACGTCCACATCACTCGAATATTCGACGTCGAATGCTCATTACAAGTGAATGCTCTCAGTGAGGATGCTCCTTTAGTGTAACATCAAAGACAACAAAGACGAAGATAATAATTACCAAAACCCTTTAAGACCTTGTAATTTCTCAAGTCAATGAACACAAGAAGGATTCAAATGCATTACAATTTTAGTCACAGATATTTATGAATACCTATGCAGAAAGCTCTAATATCTGTAAAAATAAAGCATAGATCTCCGTTACTTTCCATAGTTAGAAAACCTCCTACGCCTGAAAGACTTCAGGAATTCACTGCTAAAATGAACGTACACGTCCACTTTTCATTAAATAAAAAGGGGGTTTTTAATTCAAGATTTTATAGGTTACTTCTAAGCAAGCATGCTCCATGCAAAGCGCCACTCACCAGGTTACAAAGAACAGTGTGTCTCGGAATCTAGGGTGCTTTCAGGACAACACCTACGGCAGCGATTGAGAGATACCTCAATATCCCTCCTCTGCATATAATGGTTGAATTCGAGGCAAGGAAGACATTACATCGTCTTGTTGTTGCTGGACTGTGGGATGCCTCTAAGCCAAAGACTAACCATACAAAGTTTGATGGAAATGAAGGCCTGAATCGGGTAACAAGCATGATATCCGATAAAATGCAAACTTGCAAAACGTTTGTGTTTGAAAGGTATTTCAAGGCCCAAATCCCTACAATAGAGATCTGAACGAAGGGACTCGCTCCACCAGAACAAGATAGTCTGGTATGGTACACTGGTGGATCCAAAATGGAATCAGGTACAGGAGCGAGAATATACGCAAAAGGTTACAAATGTAGCAAAAGCTAAGGGAAGATGGCAACTGTATTCCAAGCAGAAACATATGCCATAATAACCTGTGCTCAAGAAAATATAGATAGAGGAACCAGAGGTAAATCTATATATATCCTTAGTGACAGTCAGGCTGCAATCAAAGCCATGACATCCTACAAAGGACTCCGGACTTATTCTGGATGCTGTCCAAACCCTAAACAGGCTTGGAAAGCATAACAGGGTAAGACTGATGTGGGTCCCTGGGCACAAAGGAATCCATGGTAAAGAAGTGGCAGATGAAATGGCAAGAGAGGGCTCAGCAAATGATTTTGTGGGTCCAGAACCATGTGTAGGCATTTCGACGTGTCTCGTAAAAACCACATTTAGGGATTTTGCAGATCTCAGACAAAGAACACATTGGCAGTCTAATACCGGTCTAATACCGGGAATGCATTTGGAATATGAGCAGGGGGCAAATCCGCTACCTGCTTGGGGCCTTTACTGGGCACTTTGGAACCAACTACATGTTCATGAAGATGGGTCTAACTGCGACACAGTGCAGGTTGTGTGGGAAACATACGGAACGCATGGAGCACCTTCTGTGCACATGCGATGCACTGGCTGGTAAGCGAATGAGTCTCCTAGGGGTTAGATATCCAAAACCAGAAGACTATAGGCTCATTCTCCTAGTCTCGTTGTAAAACTCAAGAAAAGGTTTTCAACGAGTTGGGGAGGAGTAAGTTTTATAGGGGACCACAATAAATCCCAATGGGTCGAAGTGTCCGAGTTATTTCTTTGCCCCTCCACTAGATAAGATAAGCATAGTCCATCGTCGACCACATCATCGCTTACCATCAAGTGAGATAACGGTCAAACGCGAGCGCGTAGTAAAAAAACCTTCCAACGGTAACTTCGTACACAATAGGAACCGTGCATAATCACGCAGGCCCTTTGAACCACTATTCGTTCGTTCCTTGTTCGGAAAAGACAAAGAAAGCTTCGTGATTACAATCACAGACATGCACATCTATCTTCGACCTATTTCGTGTCGCAATAGTACTATGAACCTTTGTAACCGCCCTCCATGCGCCGGAGCAGACTGGTTACATTAATCTCCCGGTTTGCGGTTAGTGTGTCGAGTAACGGTACTGCAGCAGATGGAGGCAGCGCGCCTACACCGAAACATAGATCATCAGCCTTTGTAGAGGCGATGGACTTTAAACACGTGTAAGATGCTTTGATTAGATCATACTGTGCTTGGAAACTATATGGCAATCTTGATGAAGATTTTCAGCCAGAAAGTTTGTTTATTCTCTAAGGCTTTGGCAAGAACAACTTTAAACTTTATGGTCTATTTTAGCTTTAAGTGCAGAACGTTAAAAACTGTTTCTAACAAAACACAACACATTCTATTTTCGGTTTGTTTGCCCAATTAACACTTCACACCGAAAATAGCATTGTACCTAATTGCATGTCTGCGATACGTTAATAAAAGTCTGTGTGCATACACAGCCGATGCCAAAGTGTTGAACTTGCGCGGGAGTGTTGTGTCATGAGCAGTTATGTGATGCCTCTGACCCACTTCATTGTAAATCAAATAAAAAACCTTATTAACCATTGTCCACACTGTCAGATTAGACTTATGTATAAATAATACCATCTGGTAATCTTTTTTGTAGCTGAACTTCGCTTTTATCTTTTATGCTATTAATTGTCAAATGGCGTCATCAACCAGTATAAGAGTTCTAAAGTTAATGACCGTCAAAGCACATTAACCATTTTTTTTAAGATAAAATAATATAGAAAATACCTACCATAAAACACGCTGGGATTTTATAGTTTCACAAATTGTAAATTATGGAATTTAAATAAATTTTAAGCTTTCTACTGAAAATTGACGAAAATTGTGTTATTTCCTTTCTTTTAGAGTTAAAACCATTATAATAATTGCAGCGATCCGTTAGATGCCATTTCTTTCATTAGTGCTGTATAATGGCACACACCAATTTCGTTGAAGTAAATTGTGGTAAAAACGACGAATTTTCCCAGCAAAGTAGGTACTTTAAAGTTTAAATTGTTCAAAACCTCTACAACCTATAGTTTGCGCCCAATTCTACAGGATGACGTGTATATTTCTCATTACACTACAAAAACGATCACTATAAAATTACAATGTCCGACGTCACATATCCAAACAGTTACAAAGTATAAGAGAGACTATTTGAGAGCAAAAAAAAAGATCACGAATCAAATGCATAACCCAGATTTGGCAGTAATAAAAAATCTATACAGTTATCTATCGAATCATATCATCTGTGAGGCAGGCCCGAAGAACAGAGGTCGTCGACCGCTGCATCTCATGTTTTCGGTTTGACGCTTTGCTTTATAGAATTAGATAAACTGGAAGTGGCAGAAAATAAATAATTTTGAAAAGAAATGATAAACTGGTTCTGTACGACTAAATTGAATGTGTTAACTTATAAAATGACAAAGAAAAGGAGTCACGAACACGATTATGTATAGTAAGATGAAAAATTACGGTTCATAGCGTGACCGCGGGTAACATTTATCATACACTGACAAAACGTAATTTGATTTTAAGATTAGAAAGTGGCATATTGTTCGAAGTAAGAAACGATTTCGCGAATAATTTTCATGGCAAACAATGTATGAGATTAAACGAAAGAAAAATATTGAGTGATTGAGACAAAGCTAAAGGTGAAACAGTAGAAATATCTACTCAGATTGAATCACGTAATTGTAAGAACATGAACATTACAAATGAATGGAATACTAATGAAATATTAAATGGATGATATATTAAATTATACCATTGTTGCTAGTATAATGCCACTGGTTAAATTAAAGGTAAACTTGTTTGATGTTGAAATTCTATCGCTGTTATAGATAATAAGTGAGAGAGCTCACGTACTCAACAAAGATTAGAAATTTGAAAGAAATTTTAGTGCTGGTATATCATGAAAATCTGAAATATTTTTTACAGGAAAAGTAAAATTTAATGTAAGAAAAGAAAGTTTTCAGGTGATTATTATATTTTCCATCTATCTCTGTATCTATTTTGAACATTTGTACTTTGAAAGGAATGAATATGTATTGTTACTACCTCACCAGAAAACAAGCTACCTACCACGAAAAATTTAAACTGCTTTTTGACAGATTTCCTTCCCAAACTCACAACCAAAATCTCGAAACATTCACTCGATAGATAGCTGTATCTGCGACCGTTGCCCAAAAAGTTTACCGTACGCAATTAAAATCACCTGCTACATCAATACATCGGGCTATTAACAATGATATGGTATCGGAGGCTGCCAACTGCAAGTCCGGTTGCGTTGACACAGAAACCTGGTGCACAGGCCACAGTCCGTACTGACCGACAACCGCTCTCACCATAATTGCAGCGGGTGCAACGACCGGCAATCTTCGTGCACGATCGCGAAAACAAACAGTGGTCCCCGAATTACTTCGTGCAGGTTACGGAAGGGGAATTAGATCGTGTTGAGTCAACTTTTGAGCCGTTGTTTACGTTAAAAGAGGAATTGTATCGGTGAAATTGTTGTCAAGTTTTGGCCACCGTTTCAGTACTACTTTACATATATTTTATATAGACAGAATACTTTTTTTACAAATAACAATTAACAGCTTAAGGAACCTTCCTGAGAGCGTGAAGCAATTTAAATTTCATTGATAGGCAAAATGGTACAAGTTTTTTTCAGAAACTGTCAAGTGCAAATTGGTTGAATTGCATCGCATTGCGTCTATGTGAACGAACTAGCAATTTAAATCGCCATTCGGTTCGTTGCCTATGTCCAGCAGTGGACGTCTTGCGGCTGATTTATTTATGTATTAGTTTATCCTCGCACTGGAACGCCTTGCAGCAATTACACCAATGGAGCACAATCTTATAATACACTCACTATAGTCCAGGTTTCCTAACGATGTTTCCCTTCACCGTGGTCAGCAATGTCCAAGATAAACTTGGAAAGTACATATGAATTTTAAATGTGACTATTTCTTTCTTCTGTATGTACTTGCCCGGTTTCGAACCCACGACTTCAAGCACGAAAGGCGAGGTCTTAGCCACTGAGCCACCACGACATAATGATGATATGATGATAATGATCGGTGTGTTATAATTCGAATCGCGTCAAACCATGTGGAAGGTCGGTAGGAGTAAATAAACAGCACTTTTTGTATCGGTTGTATCGGAGAATTTGTTTCTTACTCGTATATCAAGTTAAAGTAAAGCCACCGTTTCTCGCTTATCTACAAAACTTTTATTCCCGAAATTTACAGTACGTTTTGTCATTTAGGCACGTACCTAAAGAAGAATTAGTTGGTGTTCAGTCAACTTTTGAACCGTGGTTAACGGTTAAGAGAAATTGTATCGGAATTTCTTGCGTTTACTGTTAACCACCGTTTTATGATTATAGTACCAAAACTTAAAGTTGGTTTTTGTTAAGAGGAATTAGTTGGTACAGGAGGTGATTCAACTTCAGGGCCGTGGTTTACCATTAAAATCGGCATGGTATCGGATTTTTTGTATTAACTTTTAGTCAACGTTCCATGATTATACTTTTATTCAATACGGTGTTTTTCTAAATTGTTTTTGTATATTTCATGATGCAAACGAAATAAAGCGGATTTCTAAATTGCAGCTAGCATTGTGACATAAATATGGGCTTCTCCGTGCTGACGGAAAATAATCGGTATATAGAGTAAATTTTTGGGACGTAGTATATATATATTTACATAGTATATACAGTGTATAAAATACTTAATTAACTAAGACTACAAACATATACACTTAAACCAAAAACTACTCACTAACTTAACCTAAATATATACACTTAACTAAAAAAGTAGTATATGGTAAAAAGAGGAGTTATATCACGTTGTAAAGCGATTGTAGTATGGTGATTTCTAAATTGTTTTTGTGTGATAATGAAAACAAAATAATAAAAAAAATCTTTTTACAAAAAAAATACTACCGACTTCCAAATAAGAAAACTACAAAGTGAAAAATAATAATACCATGTTTTTGCGTTATGGACACCGACTTCCAAAAATAAAGCTATTTTTCACTTTGTAGTTTTCTTATTTGGAAGTCGGTAGTATTTTTTTGTAAAAAAGTTTTTTTTATTTTTCACTTTTTAGTTGTACCTACCTAATAGGCAAGTAGTTAAGTAAAAGGTACCCATAATTACAATATAGATTACCCGAATATCATAAAACCGAACATAACCGGTGAAATGAGAGGGTATCAAAGTGAACTGTACATATCTGCGTACCCCTTTAGAGCGTAGGTACTTGCGTGGTGACATGTGATTGCAGCAATCCCGAGATATTTGCCGTTATTTATTGAAGAGTTCTGTTGGATATCTCCGAAGTTCTTCATCAGATCTTCACCAAATTAAAATGGGACCAATTTCGAAACATACTCTTCCAAATAAAAACGGTCCACAATTGACGGAGATATCGATGAAAATACATAAAAAAATTAAAAAACATACAATCTCGAACATAGAACCTCCTCCTTTATGGTAAGTCGGTTAAAAAATAATGCGTATAAATGACAGCTTCGACTGTGACATAAAAATTGATTTCTCCGTGCTAACGTGCACGAAGTAATGTTTTATTAAGGGCAAAATAGTCGGCATCGAGTAAACTTTTGGGCCGTGGTATACGGCTAAAAAGAGGAGTTATCATGTTGTAAAGCGATTGCAGTACCGTGCTTTTCTAAACTGTTTATGTATTTTTATAGTGCCTCATGAATTCATGATGCAATGAAATAGTGCTGTTTTCTTTTGATGTTCCTAACCGCTATTGTATTTCTTATAGAAAATTAATTGAAAGGTTTTCCGAAACTCTTACAACTTTCATCGCATTGAATGTCGACAATGCGTGTGAAAAAACATTGATATTGTTTATTAACCCCCGCCGGAAAAAGAGGGGTGTTATAAGTTTCACGTGTGTTGCTGTGTATCTGTTTGTCTGTCTGTGGCATCATAGTGCCTAAACGGATGAACCGATTTCGATTTAGTTTTTTTTGTTTTGTTTGAAACGTGCCGGTGTTCCCTGAGTACGATAAAACTAATAAGAAGAACAAGCTATAACATAAGGTTAGGGTGTTCTTTTCTTTCCTTATAACTAACATAAAGATGCAAGCTAAATTGAAAGATACACATAAACACCCGGAAGACCCAAGAGATGAGATCTGGTGTGAAGAATACTTCACCGTTGCTGATTGGCACAGAGGCAGTGGAACGCGTCCACAAGTTTACTTACCTCGGGAGCGTCGTGTCGGAAACTGGAGGTAGTGAAGAGGATATCGCTTCAAGGATAGCCAAAGCACGAGCTACCTTCGCGCAGCTGAGACCTGTTTGGCAATCGCGGAAACTGACCCGAAGGATTAAACTCAAAATCTTCGGGTCAAATGTCAAATCCGTGTTGCTTTACGGGTGCGAACGTGGAAGGTCACAAAAGACATCTCACGCCAAATCCAAGTTTTTGACAACCGCTATCTTCGTCGCATACTTGGCATTTACTGGCCCGAGACAATCACCAACGTGGAGCTGTTGGAGCAATGCCACGAGAGCTCGATAGACCGCCAGATCAAGCGTCGCAAATGCAGTTGGATTGGCCACACGCTTCGAAGGGATTCTGATCATATACCGAAGCAAGCGCTGGATTGGAATCCCCAAGGCAAAAGAAAGCGTGACCGTCCCCGTCAAACCTGGCGTCGCACCGTCTTGGCGGAAGCGACGAGCATCTGTATGACGTGGAGCGAGGTGAAGCGCGAAGCTCATCAAGATCGATCGCGATGGAGGACTACTGTGGAGGCCCTTTGCCCCATCCAGGGGACGTAGGACATTAAGTCAAGTAAGTCAACATAAAGATATTCGATACTTAAACATTTTGTTATTGAAAACAAACGTACATTTTATCTGTAGGTTGAATTTCGTATGCTTGAACTGCGAGTATCAACACGTAACATCAACTCAGACATCAGAGAGCAACGACAATTCAATGCCCTCCTTATTGCATTTATTTTATCTTTTCATATCTCTCTATGGTACAATAAAATGGTAATAAGTCCCCTTTTCAGATGGAAATATGTGGGTATCTTCATCCTGAATTTTGAGAAATCATTATTATCATATTAGACAATAACAGACAGTTGTGTGTGTTGCTGTCGTGTGTTGCAGTTGTGTTGTTTTTGTACGTTGTTGTTGTTATGTTGTTTTTTTTTTTTTTTTTTTTTTTTATTTATCTATAGGCTCGCGTTTGACCACTATCTCGCCTGATGGTAAGTGATGATGTGGTTGACGGTGAAGCACGCTTGCCTAGAAGTAACCTATTCACTCTTGACTTAAAGACCCCAAGGTTGTAGCTATCAGGAAACAAAGACTCCGGCAGGGAAGTCAAGTCTGTTGTTGTGTGTTTTTGCAGTTGTGTTGTTGCACGTTGTTGTATTATGTCAGTTATTAGTATATTCTATTCCATTTTAATAACTTTTTATGTATATTACATAATTGTCTTTCTTTTCCCTTTTGAAAACTGTAGGTTATTAATACTAAGCAAGTAATACAAAAAAAAATTATGAAAGGTGAGATTTTATTACCACTCTGAAATTTTAATTTTGATAGTCCCAATTTCCCAAAACCTACACACCTTAAAAAAAAACGGGTAATTATGACCTATAGTCTTGAGCAATTATTCTTTAGTGCCTGTAATTTTAAATTTCTTTTTCTTTCTGTGCCTATATAAAGAAATTGGCATTAATGTTAACCCGTACTATTAATATCTACCGTATTGTTGGTCTGCCAATCTCAGTTGCTATAGGTATATGTAACAATACAAACATAATAGGTGGACGTCAACGTTTCCCCTTTCTCCGCAATCACCGGGGCTGACCGGGGCCCCCTCTTTCCGCACCTAAACATTAACTAAGTGGGGGAGGGCGATCAACCTCGGACCGTGCCGAACCATGACTCAACATAGCCTTATTTTATTCTGCTCAATTTTTTTGTAATTTCGTTTTGGGGTGAGCAGAAGTCAAAGTGATACATATTGAAGGTTGAATTTTGTTTTTGCCGTTAGATAGGTAGGTAATTTTCATTCCAGAAGTACCTATTCAATGTCATTTTTGTCTTTGCACCAATTTTTGAAACGCTAATCATTTCAATGGAATGGGTGCTATTACGAGTATTTTGATCGACGTACACACGACAGCTTATTAGGCTTTTTGGGTTTTTTTTAGGCTTTTGGCTTATTTTTAGGAGATTTTCTGACAAATTAAGCATTCGGATACCGGGTGAATGTTACTTGTAGCAGAAGCTTAGAAGAGTAATTTGACGCTAATAGTTGCTACTATAAACATGGCGCTTATAAATATTATATTTTCTAAGTAGTGGCTTGTAGTATACGTACTAGATGTGGTACCAGTACCCTACCTAGTATAGTTTTAAATTAACTTGATTCAATACCCTATTATTCTAAACCAAAACTAAATATTTAATCGAAGTCAGAGTCGCAGACTCAGTAAATAAAACAATATTCTTTCTGTTGTGGCTCATATGAATGAAATCGATTGAAATCTCAATCCGAGCCCACAAATAGCTCGAGAGGTTGCCAACCTATCGTTTACAAATGCCATAATAACCCGTTTCTAGTAGTTGACTCTCGTAACTAGCGTAGGACAATGAACTACTAATTATGTTATTTAGAAAATATTACGATTATTTATGGTGGATATACGTAAAACTTTCGAACTGATATAGGCAGCTTAGTATCAAAATAAAATTGTCTATATTATTTGAAGAATCTGGCAAGTAGATACTGATTCAATAGGTAAAGTTTTTTTTTTTGCTATATGAAATACTTATTAACTAAGATTAGAGCCGAAGTTATAAAGCGTCAAAGTTGAGAATTATAAAGAGAAGTCATACGTGCCACATGACGTCAGATGGCACGACGCCCATACGAGCTGCCATAGAAAACGGCGTTTTCGTAGAGAGGGACAGATATATTTTAAATTGTTATATTTCTTTCGAATTTCGATCAATTTTGATTCTGTTTTCACTATAAGTATTCTATTTTAGTCTTTTTATCGACAAAGTGGTCAAATACAAATATTGTTTTCATACATATGCCAGCTTTTCAGGGATTGAAAACTTCTTTATCGGTCTATCGCCGAGTGTGATAAGCTTATCTTCTAGCTATGAATACTTATAGCTTGTAAATAAGCTCATCTTATAAAAGTTATCTTATATAAGAGCTATCTCTTATATTAGATAACTTTTAATCCCAAAAAAACTAAACTGCTTCTGCGGGATAAGGGTATGATAAAAATTATAATACCTCTCAATTATCGTGTAGTTTATCTCTTATATTAGATAACTTTTAATCCCAAAAAAACTAAACTGCTTCTGCGGAATAAGGGTATGATAAAAATTATAATACCTCTCAATTATCGTGTAGTTAGCCATTCCAGCAAAAAACGTATGATACATGGCGGATCATTAATACTTATTAAAAATTCTATTAAATCTAAAGAAAGAAAAGACATTGTTAGACTGTCGGTTGAACACACCATTGAATTGTCCTGTGTTGAGCTTGATAAGCATGTTGTAGTATGTGTCAATAGACCTCTAAATTACCAGAATCTGTCTGTGTTTGACTCTATAATGGAAGATGTGTTAAAAAAAGTTTGTACTAGTAGTAAATCAATCGTTATATGCGGTGATTTTTACATTAACTTATTAGAAAATAACTCTTATAGTATCAGGTTATTGGGTCTTTTTAAATCATTTAATCTAGCAAATGTTTTTATGGAGCCAACTAGAGTGACAGCTTCTTCTGCGACTTGCATAGATAACGTATTTTGTAATTGGGATTACATAAATAAAGAAATTATAAATAAATTAACATCTGATCTCACTGGACAACCAATAATGTTTAGCACCTACATACCTTTGCAAAAAATGCAAATAAAATTTAGACCAATTACATGTAAAAATTTAGATTTTTTTTACATGTAATTGAATATTTTTTTTTAATACCTTGACTAGTAAATTATGTGTTCAAAACTTTATTAATATAGATGGCCCAAATAAGTTCTATACCGAGTTTTTTAAAGTACTCAACATGCAATTCAATGACACTTTTTCACTGAAAGCAAAAAGTATTTAAACCAAGTTCTTATTCAGCGATTGGGCGACTCCAGGCATTCGTAAAAGCAGGGAAAATCTTTATGAACTCTTTGGCCTAAAGCAACATATGAATAATACAAGTTTTCATAAATATATTGCGAAATATTCAAAGACCTTTAAGATTGCATGCAAAATAGCTAAAGCGCTGTATATTAGCAATAAAATAAAATCAGCAGACACTAAAATAAAAACTACCTGGAAAATAATAAATAATGAAACAGGTAGGAAGAAACAGCGTAATACTCAATTTAATTTGGCGACTGCGCATGGCCCCACACACTCAGATATAGAGGTAGCTCAGGAATTTGAAAACTTTTTTGTTAATATTCCACTTAAAACTACAGCAGCAAACCCCCAGGCTATTTTAAAAGCTTTTAAAGATCTTAAAATTCAATCAACAGAAGATATTTGGGGACTATCTGTAAAAGTGAAAGCGGTAAAGGACGTCAGATTCCAAGTAGGTCAGAATCCATGTACGTCATTTTCCAGTTAGGTAATTTTCCAACTAGGTCAGATTTTGAGTAAGTAATGGTTTCTGGTACAGTTAGTGCCTTCTCACACGCCCCGGTTGGCGGGTAGCCGGAGCCGGGTACCCGGCGGCGAATGTATAACCATGTTGGCGTACATGTAAAAGCTAACGTTCATGGCTACATACTTCGCCGCCGGGTACCCGGTAGCCGGGGCGAGTGAAACGGCCTGCTGGACATATTATATTCATCGCACCATGTCTGCGAGACTTCTTTGGTGGCACGGACTATATAGTCTAGAAATGATGACACTAACCCCCAGTTTCCCAGCTCAAAATTATCGAAGGATTAATGTGACAAATTGTCAAGCACGCGTTATCTGCTGTGATTGGCTGTTGAAAATTCATTCAACGATTCAGAGCAGATAACAAGTGCTTGACTATTTGTCACATTAGTTCTCCGATAATTCTGAGCTGGGAAACTGGGGGTTACTATATGTAAACTCCTTGATTGAGTTATTATTATATATATTACCGCTATGTATGTACCTTGCCGCTTAATTTATTTGGTGAGGTAATAATTATTCAGTCAATATTATGACTCTCAATCTATTATACATTAGTCTATGATTATGACAATCAATATCATCTTTATTAAATCGCTAATAATCTATTACATTACATAAAAAATGGATCGCGGTGACTCCGGAGATTTGAAAGTGATTTTTACGGCAAAGGGTAAACCGTGTACCGTTTATAAAGGGTATAAATATTGTTGTATTTATTGTAAATCTAGAAGTGTTGACAGAAAATTTGTTGAGTCATTGAAAATTTTAAATGAAGAGTGCATCACCGGGCACATAAATGTATCCGAATTTTTAAGAAGAGCATCCAAATTAAGTTACCGTATCTATAAGCTCAGATTCGGAGCACAACATTTCAAGCATAGAAGAAATGCTACTATCCTAATCTGAGCTACTTCGAATCTGAGCTCCATCGCCGAATATAAATGCTAATGTAAGAATGTTTAAAGATGGAAAATGTATTTTTTTTTGTTTTCATGGTATAGAAATTTTAAAAACTTACTACGAATAAAAAAATATATTTCATATTTACATGGCTTAATTTCATGTCGGAAAATTATGATACTGACTGTACTGTGTGTTTGAGCAAGTAGTTTTTAGTTTTGCCGATAGATGGCGGTGTTTAGTTTTTGTGAAATCCTACATCGCGCTATTAAGATTCTCCGACGATTAGGTAGGGTCGTAGGTTAAATTAGTCTCAGTGAGTTTCGAATACAGTCATGAAGAAGTAAGGATCGTTTTATTTACCAAGTAACAAGTTTGTGTGCTGCAGTGTCTGTGACATCCTAGTGTGTGGTGTCAAGTGGTTGTGAACTAGTTGTTCATGTGGTCCTTCGTCGGATGGATTTTTGTGAAGATTGATTGGCTGGGCAAGTGGATCGCTTGCGCAAACTGGCCAAAGTGGAAGCTGAGTCAGTGCCAGTGGTGAAAGCAACAGCAGGCAGCAGCAGCAGTAGCAGCGCTAGGGTGGTGCGCATCTGCAGACGGTGCCAGGAGAGTCATCGTCAGGGAGCAGGTGCTGGAGTGGAGACTCCAGGTGCTGGAGAAGAGATTCCAGGAGCTGGAGATAGTGGGACGTGCAGACGCTACGTCATTCAACCTGGAGGCAGTGGGACGTGCAGTCGCTACGTCATTCAACCTGGAGGTAGTGGGACGTGCAGACGCTACGTCATTACAATAATCAGGTGGTACAATCAGAGTGAAAACTGTGAGTCAAATTTTATTAATTTTTCGTGCAACTAACTTTTGGAAGATAGACATTTTGAACTTTATTGCCTTAAAGATTTTAACGTAAATAATTAAAGTGTTTTAGACTTTGCGTAATTTTAAAGAAATTTGGTTGATAAGGGGAACCTATGCCCAATTTTTCTTAAGTTGATAATTTAGAAAACACTTGTAATTATTTTGGAAGACTTTTTAAACTTGTATTTTTATGCAAAAATTAAATATGGAGTCCTTAATGAATAAATTAGAAGATATTTATATGAGAATCAATAAAGCATATATTAACTTTAAAAAGTCACCAAAAGACAGGATAACTCGGCCTTATGTTAAAGTTAGATTGGACAGTTTAGAGAAACTGTTTAATCAGTTATCAGATGGCCACAGTCAATTGTACGAGACATATGAACCAGATAGTTTAAACCAAAGTTCGTACGTTAAAAAAGGAATTTATTATGTAGCTGAAGAAGAATACATTCAGTATAAAATAGAATTAGAAACTATTTTGGAATCATTTGGCGTTAAAGAGACAAGTTCAAAAGAGGATCTTAAAGATGGATTAAGTCATTTCAAACAGTGTCAAGTTAAATTACCTAAAATTGTTATTCCAGTTTTTTCTGGCAAGTATACAGAGTGGGTTACCTTTCGAGATTTATATGTGTCGCTTATTCATAATAATACATCTTTGGATAATGTGCAACGAATGCAATATTTAAAGGGTTATTTGTCAGGAGAAGCGGAACAGTTGCTAAGGCAAATACCCATATCAGATTCCAACTATGAACGTTGTTGGCAACTATTAAACGAGCGGTACAATAATAAGAGATTTTTGTCACATTTTATTTTGAAAAGGTTTCTCAGTCTTAAAAACTTAAATAGCGAATCAGCAACAGGTCTTAAAGAATTGATTGATAGCACCATCGATTGTTTACTTGCGTTAGCTAATCTTGGGCTCGATGTCAGTACCTGGGATATATTGATTGTACATGTGATTTCCTTAAAGTTGGATCCAGAATCCCGAAAACAGTGGGAGCTAAAGGTTACCAGCGATACTTCTTCTGATAGTATCCCAACGTTTGTACAATTTAAGGATTTTGTAACTAGTCGTTACCGAGCTTTGGAATTTCTGGATACGGGATCCAACACAGGCAGAGGAAAATACATGGAGAGGCCTAAGGTATTTCATATCTCCACTATGCAATGTAGATTCTGTAAGCAAGACCATAAAATTATACATTGTAAACAATTTGTTAAGACGGATGTAAATGCTAGACGGGAGTTTGTAGGACAAAACAGTTTATGTTTTAATTGTTTAGGGATTAACCATTCGGCCAAGCAGTGTTTGAGTTCAGCGGTATGTCGTCTTTGCAAACGTAAACATCATTCTTTGCTGCATTCTGCTGGTCAAGAAAATAAGGATACAAATGATATCAGTTCATATCATACTAAAAATAGTAACGTACCTCAGAGCGATAACGCAGACTCATCTGGTGAACGGAAGGTTATATCATCTGGATCGGCAGTTAACTCTAACACAGTAGCTACATTCTTCTCGACAAATAAAATAAAAAGGTATAATCAGGTGTTGTTAGCCACAGCACTAGTAAATGCTACAGCTAGGAATGGTATGTGCTTAACTATCAGGGCGTTGCTCGATCAAGGATCTCAAGCTTCCTTTGTGACCGAAGCAACAGTCCAGTACTTGGGTCTTAAAAAGACACCAGTAAGGGGGCACATTTCAGGGTTGGAAGGCAATGCTAATATTTTGTCTAAGTTTATGGTAGAAGTAACGCTTACCTCTATTCATAATCCAGACGTCAAGGTTTCAGTTGCCGCTTATGTACTGAAAACAATAACAACGCTTATTCCTTCCAACAAAATAGTATCTTTAGATTGGGTATGTGACTTACCATTAGCAGATCCGCAGTATCATTCACCAAACAAGATAGATATGTTGCTTGGTGCTGAGGTCTATGGGCAAGTAATTCAACAAGGAGTAAAAAAAGGACCTCAGGGAACTGTAGTAGCGCAGGCTACTTCGTTGGGGTGGATTCTGTCTGGTATGGTTGAAAAGTCACAGGAGGATCAGGTGAACGTAGTCGTTCTGCATTCCTATATGGAGGAAAACAACATTTTAAAAAGGTTTTGGGAATTAGAGGCAGATCCTGTAAACAATGCACAGATGTTAAATGAAGAAGAAAAACAATGCGAACGCTATTTTGAGGAAACAACCAGAAGAGATGAGGATGGAAGATATATTGTGCGGTTACCATTTAAAACCACAGATCCAGTATCAAAAATAGGAAATTCAAGAAAGATAGCTGAAAAAAGACTTTCGTCATTGGTTACAAGACTGAACAAAGATGAACAGATGAAAGCGAAGTATCAAGCGGTTTTAGATGAGTACAAGCTGCTGGAACATATTGAGAAGGTTCCTGAAACAAAAAAGGGAAAGGGAATTTACTTGCCTCATTTTGCGGTTGTTAGAGAAGACAGAGATACCACGCAAGTGAGGATAGTATTTGATGCATCCTGTAAAGGTGAAAACGGTGTATCGTTAAATGATCTTTTAATGATAGGCCCTAAATTACAGCCAACGTTAAGACATATTTTGTTAAAATGGAGACTCTATCCAATATGTTTATCTGCGGACATTGTAAAAATGTACCGTCAAATAAAGGTTGACGAAAGGGACATTGATTTTCAAAGGATTGTTTGGAAAGAAGGTAATGATAACCAAAACAATGAATATCGTTTGTTGAGGGTTACATTTGGTACAGCGTGTGCCCCATATCTGGCAGTTAAGGTGCTTCAGCAAGTGGCGGTAGACGAGAAGGATAAATATCCTATAGCTGCTAGTAGAGTGAAAGAAGATTTTTATATGGACGATCTACTTACTGGTATTGAAACAGTTGAAGAAGGTGTCCAGTTGTATCATGCAATGAACCGGTTAGTAGAACAGGGAGGGTTTTCTTTACAAAAATGGTCAAGCAACAGTGAAGATTTGTTGGCAAGAATAAACAAACGGGATGTAGAAAATAACGAAGAACCAAAGAAGTTTAAATTAGATGAAGTAATGAAATTACTAGGACTTACCTGGGATCGATTAAGCGATGCATTTCGTTACACGGTGACACTTCCGCCAGTGAAAGAACCTGTAACAAAAAGAATAATCATATCCGACGTATCACGTTTGTTTGATCCACTCGGATGGGTAGCGCCAAGTGTCATAGTTTCAAAAATAATAATTCAAAAGCTATGGTTAGCAGGCATAGGATGGGACGATGAGGTTCCAAGCAATATACTTAAAGAATGGCTTACTTACCGGAACGATCTGCATCACTTATCTGAATTGCAAATACCTAGATGGTTGAACACTAAGCGTAATGATGCACTTGTTGAGCTTCACGGATTTTGCGATGCGTCTAAGTTAGCATATGCTGCGGTTGTCTATGTCCGGGCAGTCGATGAAAATGGCCATATATATGTGAATTTGGTAACAGCAAAGACGAAGGTAGCACCCATCAAAGTAATATCGATTCCCAGATTAGAGCTCTGTGGAGCGGTTCTTCTTAGTAGATTGTTGGTTGAGGTAGCTCGCACATTAGAAATACGGAAGGAAAATATTCATGCCTGGACTGATTCAACTATCGTGCTGTCCTGGCTCAATAGCCATCCAAATCGGTGGCAAACCTTTGTAGCCAACAGAACATCGGAGATCTTAACCACTCTAGACGCACACCAGTGGTCTCATGTTCGGTCCGGCGCAAATCCGGCTGATTACGCTTCTAGAGGTCTTAACCCTTCAGATCTCAAGAAACAAATATCTTGGTTTCATGGACCAGATATTTTATTTTCGGCTGATATAGTTTTTAACAAACCTAAAGAAATGGAAACCGACTTAGAAGCTATAAAGGTACATTTCTCGAGCACGGAAAGTAACTTATGGGACCGGTTTTCAAACTTGACTAAATTGATACGAGTGATTGCTTATTGCAGACGAATGTGGCTAAAAAGGACCAAGGATAGAGGTGAAATAACAGGTTTCATATCAGCCCAAGAATTGAAAGAAGCACTAGATATTTGTATTAAGAAGTGTCAAGCAGATAGTTTTGCTGATGATATGGAAAAGATAGCAAAGGAAGGTAACTTAGTAAAATTGAAAGGACCTTTAAAATATTTAAATCCTTTCATAGACGAAAATAAAATCTTAAGAGTAGGAGGACGGTTACAGAAATCAGAATTAAGCGAAACTAGAAAACATCCTATATTGTTACCAAAAAAGTCAAACTTAACTAACTTGATCGTGGCAGACTCGCATTACAAAACTTTACACGGTGGGCCTCAACTCATGCTAGCGTACTTAAGGTCTAAGTACTGGATTCTCGGCGCTAAGGAGTTAGTGAAATCACACGTGCGGAAATGTGTTACGTGTGCCAGGCATTCTGCGAAAATATCAACACAGATGATGGGGCAGCTACCAGCTGTAAGAGTAACACCTACCAGACCCTTTAAATGTACAGGGGTTGACTATGCGGGTCCCATAAACATCAGGACGTCCAAAGGTCGTGGTCATCATGCCTATAAAGGCTATATTTGCTTATTTATCTGTATGGCCACAAAAGCCGTTCATATCGAAGTTGTTAGTGACCTGACTACTCAGGGATTCTTGGCGGCATATAGAAGATTTGTATCTCGTAGAGGCTATTGCTCTGACATGTGGTCAGACAATGGAACAAATTTTCTTGGCGCGTCAAAGGAACTAAATAAGTTAGTCTTGGCAGAGAACGCCAATTTAAGAAAAGAGCTGGCTGACTGTTTAGCATCTCAAGGTACCAAGTGGCATTTCATTCCTCCATATTCACCCAATTTCGGTGGTCTTTGGGAAGCCGGAATTAAGTCTATAAAGTTCCACCTTCGACGAGTAATTGGAGACTCCACACTTACGTATGAAGAATTGTCGACCATTTTGACACAAATTGAGGCTTGCCTAAACTCGCGGCCATTATCAAGGATGGATAGCGATCTGGATAGTTTAGATGCGTTGACTCCGAGTCACTTCCTTGTGGGTGAGCCTTTAGTTGCCGTTCCAGATTATAATTTTGAGTCTTCAAATATCAATAGTTTACGTCGATGGCAATTGACGCAAAGGATGATGCAAAGTTTTTGGCGACGTTGGTCGCAGGAATATTTGTCCATGTTTTTAAACAGGTATAAATGGAATCAACAAACTCCGGAACCAAGTATTGGTGATTTAGTCTTAGTTAAAGAGGATGATTTACCTCCCTCTAAATGGTTGCTTGGTCGTGTGGTTGCTAAACATCCCGGCGCAGACGGTATTACACGAGTTGTGTCTTTACGCACAAAAACTACTCAAATTAAAAGGTCTATTTCTAAGATTTGTATCTTACCTGTTATGTCCACATCTCCATAACTGATGTAAGTTTTGTGTGTAATTAGTTAAGTAGTTTTAAGTTTTGTTAATAAGTTTTGTTAGCAAGTTTTGTTAGTAAGTTTTGTTTGTAAGTTTTGTTTGTAAGTTTTGTTAACACTACATTAACTGTTAAGTGCATGTAGTTCCATGGTGGGCGGCACAATAGATTTAATGTAATTTAAGGCCAAATTTCAATATTTGTCCATGGTGGGCGGAATGTTTGAGCAAGTAGTTTTTAGTTTTGCCGATAGATGGCGGTGTTTAGTTTTTGTGAAATCCTACATCGCGCTATTAAGATTCTCCGACGATTAGGTAGGGTCGTAGGTTAAATTAGTCTCAGTGAGTTTCGAATACAGTCATGAAGAAGTAAGGATCGTTTTATTTACCAAGTAACAAGTTTGTGTGCTGCAGTGTCTGTGACATCCTAGTGTGTGGTGTCAAGTGGTTGTGAACTAGTTGTTCACTGTGCATTACCAACTCAAAATCTGACCTAGTTGGAAAATGACATACCTGGAAAATGACGTACATGGATTCTGACCTACTTGGAATCTGACGTCCTTTACCGCTTTCGTAAAAGTGTGTAAATCAATCATTGAAATTGTTGCACCCTATTTAGCTTTCGTATTTAACACTAGTGTCGAGCAAGGAGTTTTTCCGGACCACATGAAACACAGTAAGGTAGTTCTATTGTTTAAATCCGGGGATAGCAAAGAAGCCAATAATTATAGGCCAGTGACAATTCTGCCGGTTCTCAGTAAGGTCTTCGAAAAGTTAATGCTCAACCAATTGTTGCGTCATTTTAACAAACATGCCATCTTTTATGATCAACAGTACGGTTTTACCAAAGGGCGTTGCACAACTGACGCAGGTGTCACACTAATAAAGAACATATTTAACGCCTGGGAGGAAGCACAGGATGCCATTGGAATCTTTTGCGACCTCTCGAAGGCTTTCGATTGCGTTAACCATGAGACACTATTGTTGAAGCTCGAGCACTATGGAATTAGAAATACAGCCCTTGAGTAACTTAGATCATATTTAAAAGGCAGAAAAGTTAAAGTTCAGGTTAACGGCGTAAACTCACTAGGGTCTGAAATGACAATGGGTGTTCCTCAAGGCTCGATATCGGGCCCTGTCCTCTTTTTAGTTTATATTAACGATTTACCCCAATTACTACAAAATCAACCGAAGATGATGTTGTTTGCTGATGACGCATCTTTGATATTTAAAATTTATCGGCGGTCACGAAATCTTGATGACGCGAATAACTCCATTCATCAGGTCCAACATTGGTTCACGGCAAACAATTTGGTACTAAATGAAAAAAAAAACAAATGTATTAGATTCACATTGCCGAATGTTAAAAGTACTGAATGCGATATCATATTGAATGGCGAAAAGCTGCACTTTGTAAATCAAACAGTTTTCCTGGGAATCACTCTAGACGACAAATTGCAATGGGGTCCTCACATAACATCTCTTGCGGGTCGGCTAAGCTCAGCCACTTATGCTGTTAGAAATATAAGACAGTTGACGGATGTAGAAACCGTGCGTTTGGTCTATTTTAGTTACTTTCACAGCATAATGTCATACGGTATTTTGCTGTGGGGTCGAGTGGCTGACATTGAATCTATATTTATATTGCAAAAGAGAGCTGTCAGAGCAATATATAAGTTAAGTCACCGTGAATCTCTTAGGGAACTGTTTAAAAATATTAATATTATGACAGTTTCTTGCCAATTCATTTATGAAAATATTATGTATGTAAGGAAAAATATACATCTCTTTAGTAAAGTCAGTGATAGACACAATTGTAATACCATAAATAAAGATAAGTTAGATCACCCTTCTTACAGACTAGCTAAAGTACAATCATTTTTCATGGGGTACTGTGTTAAATTCTATAACAAAATACCTTGTGATTATATTAAAACTAAATGAAAGTAAATTTAAAACTTTAGTGAAAAGCACTCTTTGTAAACAAGCATATTAAAAATTAGATGATTATATTCAAGATAAGAATGCTTGGAAACATGCTGGTCCTGCTCCATTGGGGGCAATCTTTGGTGTAGTCAAAATCAAATTTGTTAATTTATATTCCTGTTCATAGTTATTGTATTAATTGTTTATTTTTTATAAATTGGCTCACACACTGTTCCGTTGTTGTTGAATTAGGTATTTTACCTATATTTGCAATATTCGTAAGTATGTGAGAACCATGTTCCTACTTATCAAATTAATTAATTTTCCTGTTAATGTTTTTTAATACTTTATAACTGTACGTAGTATAGTGTGTGTGCTATTCTGGGTGCATCGTCCTCATATATATTAATTTATTAATGTATGTACTTATTTAAATATTGTAAAAAACCTATTTTTTTTTAAAAGAGTAAGTATGGAGTTTCTTGTGCGTTCTTCTCCATAACAATCTACTTTCCGAATGCACGGTAGAATCAATTTATATTATTTGTAAATTTAAATTTTTTTGACGTTAGGAGGCTCGAATATTGATCAGTTCGCTTGGTCAAGACGGGTTGGCGATTCCAAACTTAAAATAACTATAATTCCAGATATCCTTTTCCTTTTTTTTGCCGTTTTTTGCAATATTGGTACGGAACCCTTCGTTCGCGAGTCTGACTCGCACTTGGCTGGTTTTTATTTATTCAGTTTCCGTAAGTGTGTCCGTGGTATCAACAGTGGGCCCTATCAGCGTACCAGCGCGGCGTTATTTCATTATCATCATCATCATTAACATTTCCTCCAAGTGTCGCCACATTCGTCTCGCATTCAGCGGATCCCCGGCGTTATCTATTCTTTTTAAATATCGCTGCACATACTGAGATAGGATAGTAGCCTTTGTGGTCTCGCACGGGGATCTTTTTAAATTATTTTTAGTTTTATCTCTCGTGTCTCCTCTGCGGGTCACAAATAAGTAATTTTCTTTCTTTCAATACATTTTGTTATCCCGGTAATAAGTTCTCTTGGGTTAATATTAGACTTTCATGAATTATACTTGATATTAGAATAGATTTAAGCAGGGTTGCCTGAAAATATCTACGCGCAATTACCTTAATTAAATAAATTAATATATAATATAATAAATAAATGCTGCAATATACAAGTTTTTCAAGTAAATCCAATGCCATTTGAAAGAAAGTGGTGTAGAAAATAGGAAAAAATAAGGTTGCCAGCTCTCAGTTAGCCGCAATCTGTGGGTTGCCCAGTTTACTAAACCTGGTAACCCATGAATGGTGGCAACTAAGATGATGGTATATACCTACGTTACGGCAGAAATGCCTTGTCTCTCTGGTACACTACTCTGGTACGAGTATAAGGAAAAGTATATAAAAAAAACGAAATCCTGTTTGCTGCCAGGTAACCCTGCGGTAATCTATTCTACTATCAAGAATGTTTCATAAAAACCAAGTTAATAAAAAAAACTACCTGCTGATTTTTTCAGTGGACTAAAGATTTTGAAAAAGTTACATTGGTACTTGGCCAATACAGTGGAGTAAAATAGCCAGAGTTGATTGACATAACATTTTTTATTTGCGCCTATAAGATTATTTCGTGAAGGAATGTGTGGCTGCTGTTGTACGCCCACTTTGCTATGATAACGGTATTAGGCACTTTACCATAACGATGGTGACGATATGACGGCTGTAAGTTTAGTAAGGAGCTTATTGAACTACAAGCTTTTGCCAGTGGCTTCGTCTGCGTGAAAGTCTAATATTATCCCAAGAGAACTTATTACCGGGATAACAAAATGTATTGAAAGAAAGATAATTACTTATTTGTGACCTGCAGAGGAGACACGAGAGATAAAACAAAAAATAATTTAAAAAGATCCCCGTACGAGACCACAAAGGCTACTATCCTATCTCAGTATGTGCAGCGATATTTAAAAAGAATAGATAACGCCGGGGATCCGCTGAATGCGAGACGAATGTGGCGACACTTGGAGGAAATGTTAATGAAATAACGCCGCGCTGGTATGCTGATAGGGACCACTGTTGATACCACGGACACACTTACGGAAACTGAATAAATAAAAACCGGCCAAGTGCGAGTCAGACTCGCAAACGAAGGGTTCCGTACCAATATTGCAAAAGCGGCAAAAAAAAACAACTGTGAAAATTTCAACTGTCTAGCTGTCACGGTTCATGAGACACAAGCCTGACTGATGACTGACGGACAGACAGACGGATCGTGGAGTATTAGTAATAGAGTCTTGTTTTTACACTTTGGGGACGGAACCCTAAAAAATAAGCAAAATAGTAATTCAATATTTCAGTCTACTAAATCCATACTATCGTTGAGGCGTAATTAAATAACAAACAAATTTTTAATTCTTTATAATAATATTGGACTGAAAAATAGGAATGTTAGTAGGAAACTTAGAGTGAACAGGCTTCTTCTGGGTAAGCTCACTCCATCGCAGACTCTGTCTCTGTCACCTCTGACCTAGACTAGAGTCAAGAGCAAACCCACCATAAATAAAAAAAAAAATAAAAAAATAAGTTCTTTTTTTCATGGGCTAGGACAAATTTATTATAGTTTGCCCCTTTGTACAGGGCCGCGCGTGTTATAAATAATATGCCATCGGAAGATGTGTTCCATAGCCTGTCGAAATTTGTGTCAGGAGCACAAAGATGCATTGAAGGAGGCATACAAATTGGAAGTGTTTCTTTTCTATTTTATTTTTTGTTGTTAAATTTTTATGTATATTATAGACTATAGTGTATATAACATTATTTATTCGGTATAACATCGTCTTGGAATACTGTAAGATGTTGTACTTATGTGTGTAAATAAATAAATTTTATTTATTTTATAGAATTCCAAAAGCCAAGAGCACTGTTTTCGACCAGAGAGTCGGATTTATGGCCTCTCGGTCGCTATGCGAGTTTGCGGCCCTTGCAACTTTCATCACGTCTTGGCAACAAGAACTTAGGACCTTTCGCTAACAACTCCATAAACCACAACTTACAAAGGTATATTAGGTCTCTTAACTCTTATAGCTGCACACAAGTTTGAAAAATCACATCAGCTATACGAGCTATATAAATTAGCTTAGGTTTTAGTCTGCAACAAACTTTAAACCATAAAATTATTTTAAATTACGAATAACAACAAAATAATTACACACTGATGATATTTTTGCTACAAGTCCGGTAATTTCATGCTTCATAAACGTTGGCCGTGAAATAATTATTATAATAATAGGTAGCGGGGCAGAGGTAGTCAGACGGTCTCGTACAATATCGACATTTTGCCGCGAGTCAGTAGCTCATTTATCATCGATTTGCTAGACTGGCGTAGCAAACCATTATGTATCTATATTTGCTTTGCCCGAGGTCATCACTGACTCACGTGTATCTATTCATTCAATCAATTGCCCTAGCCTTTACCCAACTGTGTTCAGCCGGTTTTTAGTATGAAGGATGCAAATGTATACCAGTATTTTACAAGAAGCAACTGCTTCTCCGACCACCGTAATCCAGTAACTGGGTAACACGATACCCCTTAGCGATATACCTGTCTTTGTATCAGTTTTTCTGGCTTCTAACTACCTGTTAACAGCACCGAAAGCAGTGCTGGCCCAGTGTTGTCCGTTGTGGGTCGTTGTTTTTACCCAGGCAGGCTTTACTTTGTGTAAATAATTTCATCACCACTGCTCTCAAAACGGTGAAGGAAAACATCGTGAGGAAACCGGCATGTACTAGAACAAAAATGTCGAAGATATGTGACATCCACCAACCTGCACTGGTCCCGTGTGGTAGATTACGGCCCATTCCCACACACAGAGAGGAGGCCTGTATCCCAGCAGTGGGGACAATAATAGAATGATGACGAACTACCCGTAACACTGTCTCTACATATTACAGCCCCAGCGTACGGCTAAACGTACTCTCCGAGGCACGGAGGAATCTCGGTATGTTGAAATGGTCACCCGTCCAAGATTCAACCATGGCAAGCGTTACTTATTAAGCGTTACTTGAAGATAAAACCATACGGCTAATTACTCAGCTACAAACTCCTCCAACTAAGAAGTATTATGTATGCTTAAAATTACAAAAAGATGAGCAGTTGCCAATAAGAAAGGTGCTAGATGTGTTGTTCGAATAATTTAACTGTCAGTAACGTTATTATCTGTTTGAATAATGATGGCACAATGTTTAAAACGATCATCACATTAAATTAGAGATATGATTAATGGAGTTTTAGCTAGGCTAACTTTTAAGTAGAATGGGTTTTATGAAAAGTGTAGGTATATATGTGTGAATAGGTGGAATACTTTTTGGTTGTTAAAAATAGTATGATAGATAAATTTCGTGCTTCTTTTTAACAAATTAACCAAATCTAGAATAATTAGAGATTTATTATGAAATGTATACTATACTATCGTCACACTTTCAACAAAACTGAGATGATAAGACAAACAAATATATAATTATTATCATGTCCTCATTCCCTATTTTATCGGATAGCTCGAAGCATAGTACTTACAATCAACAATAATTACTATTTCACGACTTACGTCGTGATAAACAAACCAACACGTATATAAATTATTTCTAAGTAAATAAAGCTCGTTAAACTCTAATCAAGAAGGTGGACCCGTATCTATTAGTCAAAGTTTTTCACTTTCTGAAGAATTTTCAACAAATACTTCTGTTATCCAACGTAAAAATGTTTGGTATCAGAATTCCTCAACTGACCTTAAAAACTAAGAAGTAATGCCAAGTTAAGTTTTCATGGATTCAGTAGACAAATGCTTCTATCGAAGTTGTAAAAATAAGTGAAAAAAAAAACTCACGCTTTGATGTCATCTTGGTGGCCCGGATACAAATTATTCAGCACGGAACCTAAAAACAAAAAGACAAGAAAAATTTCAAAACAAAACAAAAAATAAATGTATCATTTTCGTATAATATTCAAACAAACGACTGTTTTAACGAACTGACCTAGTGCGTTTGATAATATTAATATTCAAACAGTGAATACTGGATAGCATGCAGTGAAAATAATTCGTATCTTGGTCAGGTTAAAATATGGGTAACTATTACGTAAACAGATGGTATTATCAGCGATATCAATCAAGATAATTTAGAGCTGTATACCATGTACCTAGTATTATATTATCAGTTGTACCATTTTATATTTATGTTGCAGGATCATTCATTTTAAATTACCACAATCCAAAGGTAACTGGAATTTAAATACATTTTGACATAGTTTAATGTTCCATTTTCCTTAAAATGTTCTTATCATTGGGTATTTTATGACGCCTAAGAGGTATTTTGTTATTTGTTGTTTTGGTAACAGAACAGACCCATTTTAATTTCACAGTGGTAAAGTAATTTTTAGAGCAATTCTAGGTAAAGGTGTATCCCATATTTTTTTACTTGTTGAAATGCTCATGCATACTGCGCTACCACAGGGAGATAGCGCAGTTATGTGGGTCTCCAACCCACTAAAACTCCACGGTGTCCTCCTGTGACGCTTATGGCGGGCACACGAGCACGCGTTAGCACTTATCGCGAACCCGCCATGGCTGTCCGTCACCGGCCCTCCTCTGGGGTGTACCCCCATCATCGACGCACCAGAACACATTGCACACTGTGACCACTATAGGGACCAAACCAGCCCATAGCCACCAGACGACCCCGTTTATGGCACCATTGGTCTCCCTGGGACGGGACAGGTCAGTGGCCCCGCCACCTAAAACTTATCGACCGCCAGCGATAGGGACCTCCCCTGCGACCCCACCACGTCCACCATCAGACAGTGGTGACCCCGTTTAGGAAGCAGAAGTTAGGGATTGCGGCGCACCGCAATACCGACACTCCTCTCCCGTCGCGGCCTGCAATCCTCAGCCGCGATATCGTATGGGACCTGGGATGCTTCATTAGACATCGTGGCCCGCCTCAGTACCGATGTCGCCCCTGTTACCAAGCGGCACCGCAACCTACCTGTTGGCCGCTACGTCGTCGGCTTAATCGGTAAAAGCCCTGACGAGCGGACCCTCTTCTCTTCACCGTGGGTGACCAAGCCACGGCTACTGAGACCCCCGCCTCGACAATGCGGAAACCCACTGAGGAGGTAGTATCACCTGGATTTGTTCCAGTTTGATGGTAATAAGCTCTCACCCTATTACATGGGACCCATAAGCTGGTGAAATGTGGTAGGTGCACCTCTGTTCAACCCATCTGTATTAACAGGCCTGATATTATGTATGTTTGCTAGGGGGCTTATGTTTTCGCATCCGCACTTTTACTTATTACACAAAATAATCCTAACAGTATTTAAGGAATTACATACTCGATAAATTGCTAGAACTACGGCTAAGGGCCCAAACACAAAACTGCATACATGCGAGCTGTTTGCAAACGCTTACATAAAAGCACATAACAGGCAGGAGGAGGAGGATGGTGACTCACGACTCACAAGCGATGGTAATGCGCAAAAAAAATATCTGCAACGCCATAAAAAGTTTACTGTCGTTTAGGCAGGACTACAACTGTCTCCAAAGCGATATATTACTGCGTTACTTATGTAATAATATTATAAGAACTTATTTTCCACCTGTGACAAACAATAAATAAATTTAAATTTCATATATTTCCCATTCTGTCACAGACAGACCTATTTACTTATGCAAATCAGTTTATTATATTGTAAGAATTTCAAGCTGTTTGTTAGTTTTTATGTTTGTTTCTTAGCAGGAGGTAATCTCTGGGAGTTCAAATGTTTGATTACGAAAATTCATTCACTGTTGAAGACTGCCGACTATCCGACAAACTGCACGATTTCTAGTGGACTTAGGCCATGATAAATCAGGGCAGGGAAACAGGGGCTCTGGCCCTGGTGAATGCACCGACATTACTCATAAATTCGTAAAGTCCCATTCGCATAACATTTGCTTCTTTTGTATGTTTTTAATCCTATACAAAAAACTTATATATTAAACATTATTAAAAAGTTAAGGTTTTTGTTTTCATTTTCTCCAAAACAAATTCGGGGCCTTCACCCCTCGGTATCCCCAGGGCCTCCACACCTTTAAATCCGACCCTGTATGTGGCCAACAATAGTACGTTCGTGTGAATATTCTATTTCGGTGATACTTGACAGGTCATAAGATAGACTCCAAAATTCCAAACTCAAAGGGTCTATGTAAGTGAAGTTTCTATTCAAACTCTACCCACTGTTGGTAAACAATGCCTGTCTACCTTTATCAAAGTCATGCTGTAAATGTACTTTCTAGTAGATACTAATGAATCTATAGATTCTATACGATACCACCAGAGTTATTTTAAGAAGCAGAGAAGATTTTTCTCGTACAATGTACTTTCTAGTAGATACTAATGAATCTATAGATTCTATACGATACCACCAGAGTTATTTTAAGAAGCAGAGAAGATTTTTCTCGTACATCCAGCAATGTACGGGAAAAAGGCAGCTGTCGGCGTTTTGGACTAAATTGAAGTGGCTGTCGATTCGGCGTCATCGAGATACTCATATCCTATCCCTTCTCTATACTATCCTACACAATCATAATTCTTCTCAATACCTCCGTGAACGCTTTGAGTACTTTTTGTCGAGGGTTGAACGCTGTCGCAATTCCACTTCTCTTCTACTTCGTACTCCACGTCACATTTCCAGCCACTATGATGACGCTGCAGTGCGTCTCTGGATCTCTCTCCCACATTCCCTACGTGACAGTCGTTCTCTGTGTCTTCAAGAGGAATATCATGGCAAATTTCTTTTGGAATGATATAATATTATTTATTTATTTATTTATTTTATTAGGTTTACCAACAATTGTTTACACTTAATTATAACAAAAAATACATGCTTAAAGTAATCTTAAAGTGCAACAATTACTTAGAGGCAAACACCACATTCACAATTTTAAAGAATCTAATAAGCTAACTTACATAGTTATAAGCGCTAATCATTAATACAAGTAAATGAGTAGGTACATAACATCAATAACATTAATAAAATTGGTAAAAACTGGTAAAAATTGATAAAAATTCGAAAAATTGGTTACAAAAAAATTAAAATTGGTAAAAATTATTCAATTAATAAAGATATTAAAACAAAAATTATAAAAGGAAAAAAAAATATTGTTAAGAATTGGTAAGAATTATACAGTTGATTAAATGAATAAAACTGATTAAGTTAATAAAATTATAAATAAAATTTAAAAAAAAGATTAAATTTTATATAAAATTGACACAACATTAACTTGTGAAGATCGATAGAGGAAAAAACACGCATTTGACAAATGTGGCAAAAATTACAATAACAAGTTTACAAGTTTAAGGGCTACTCGATAAACTCATGAGGATGGACTTTAGTCTAGCCAAAGAGTCAAAGTGAAGATCGACAACATCACTATAGCCATTTACTTCCTTACACATTCTTGCAAAGGGCGAATTTGCTCCCAAAACGGTTCTCCTCGACGGCGGACAAAGAGGTGTGATAGCCCCACGCGGGATCCTAGCAGGAGCCCGAAAATTGAAAAGTGTAAGCAGACTAGGACTGTCTATTTTGTTCTTAATGATTTTATAGGCAAATATCGCGTCAATCAGTTGCCTACGCCTTTCCAGTGACCTCATGTTAAAATGCTGTAACCTTTTGTTATAAGAACGTATTTTTTTGGCGATACCGTTAGAAAATGCAAGATGCCAAGCGAACCGTTTCTGGACACGTTCGAGACGCAGCGAATGTGAGGCGTAGTGAGGACGCCAAACCACACTGTTATATTCCAGAATGCTACGAATAAGACTATTATAAAGCATTATTTTTGTCCTATTATGACGAAAAGACTTACAATTCCTTAGGACGAACCCTAACATTTTTGATGCTCGTTTAATGATATTGTCTAAGTGTGGCGTAAAAGTTAACTTCTTATCAAAAAGAACACCAAGGTCTTTTATGATTTCTACTTCTTTAATATTGTCACCAGAAATATAATAATTACTGCGCAATGGGTTATTTTTTCTTGAAAATTTCACGTGGTAGCATTTTTTTGCATTCAGTTCCATTCCGTTGCTATTACACCATTGAACGAGACGATTGAGATCACCTTGTAAATGTGAAGGATCTTCCTCATTCCTGATTATCCTCAAAAACTTTAAATCGTCAGCGAACATAAAAAAATCTGAATGTAGAAAACACTGGGGAATATCATTTATGAAGTAAATAAACAAAATTGGCCCCAAGTGCGAACCCTGAGGAACACCGGAAGAAACACACTGGAGGGTCGATTCATAGCCGTTAACAACGACAAAGAAAAATCTATCATTTAAATACGAGCCCAGCCACTCTAACAAAGATCCGGATATGCCATAGGAGCGCAACTTGGCTATTAAGATTTTGTGGGATACTTTGTCAAAAGCCTT
Organism: Orthosia gothica; assembly: GCA_949775005.1. NCBI lineage: Eukaryota > Metazoa > Arthropoda > Insecta > Lepidoptera > Noctuidae > Orthosia > Orthosia gothica. The sequence continues at coordinate 16,845,821 of OX459066.1, read as the reverse complement.
GCTGAAATCCGTATATATAACATCAGCTTGATGGCCTGCATCAACAGCTTTTATAAGAAGTTCTGTAAAGTGGACCAAATTAGTGCTAGTTGAACGGGTTTTAACAAATCCATGCTGGTGATCGCTTAAATACATATTTAAGTGATCCTGTATATATGGACAGATCAATGACTCAAAAACTTTGGCGAATGAAGATAAAATTGAAATAGGCCTGTAATTAGCAACGACGTCAGTGTCTTCCGATTTGTGAATAGGAACCACTTTAGCAATTTTCCATTTTGAAGGAAATAAACCTGTTGTTAATGATTTGTTATAAATCAACATTAAAGGGTAAACAAGCTCAGATGAACACACTGTGATGAAAACGGGAGGTATTCCATCCGGCCCTGCCCCTTTATTTGGATCTAGGCTTTTCAATTTCTCGTAAAGATGTTCAGGAGAAATAACTGGTGCAGTTAGGCTCAAACTATTGTCCTCTATAGATAGCAAGAATTCAGACTCATGGCCAACACTACCACTATCGTCGGGGCTATAAACGGATGAAAAATAATCGGCAAATAACTCGCATACTTTTGACCCGTCCGAAGTAGCGGTCGTTCCGTCTGTCATTGTTAATGGGTACGCACTTGAACCTCCTCGCTTTGCCTTCAGATAAGACCAAAATAACTTTGGGTTTGATGCTAATTTGTCTTCCATATATTTATTATAGCTATTGTAACAGGTAGTAGCAAGATTTCCACACCGTTTAGTAATTAGTTTTAACTCTATTGCATCTAATGGGTTTCTATATTTCTTGAATCGTTTTCTAATCTTATTCTTTTCTATTATCTATTATATTAGTATATATATAAAGGCATATATATATATATATATATATATATATATGTACACATTTATGTATGTATACTTATGACTTATTTTGTATTATTCTAAAATTGTACGCTGGACTACTTCTCTTCTTCCTTTTGTAAACTATCTCTCTAAGTTCCATCATCATCATATTAGCCGAAAGAAAGAATTAATTCCTCTGCTGGACATAGGCCTCACCCAAGCGTCGCCACATTGACCGATCCCGTGCGTCCCGCATCCAGCGGATCCCCGAAACCTTCACCAGGTCATCGGTCCACCTGGTGGGAGGTCCCTTCCAACGAAACGTCTTCCGGTTCGCGGTCGCCACTCCAGAACTTTTCTGCCCCATCGGCCATCCGTTCTGCGAGCAATGTGCCCTGCCCACTGCCCTTTAAGTTTGGCAATTCTTCGGGCTATTTCGATAACCCTGGTTCTCTTTTGGCTCCGTACATTTCTGATTCGATCACGCAAGTATACTCCGAGCATTGCCCTCTCCATTGCCCTTTGGGTGACTGTACGCTTTCTGAGAACTTCTTTGAACTTCTTTGAACTTCTTTCTGAGAGCTTTTTTTCTTTTCTTAGAACCATATGTCACAACCGGCAACACACACTAGTCATAGACTTGCTCAGGTTTGCTGGTAGAAAACTCTACTTTGAGTTAAGCTCGCCTTTGTACATCAACTTTGTGTTGTATATTATTTTTGTGTACATTATAGAATCAAGAATTTTCTTCCTATATCAATAAGGAATTATCAGGACATTAGGAATTTTGCTCAATCTACCTTCCTTTATTATTTTACTGCTATGAGAATCGAAACCCATGACATAACATTAGGAACCAACAAACGTGAGTCCCTTTCGTCTAATATAATTTTGCTTATTATTACTAATTTAAACGAGAAATTTTGTGAGGATGGATGAATGGATGGATTGAAGGATGTTTGTTAGTTCTTATCTTAATACTATAATAAATGTGAAAGTTTTTGATGTAGGATGGACGGATGTTTGTTACTCTTTCACGCAAAAACTACTGAACGGATTTTGATGAAACTTTACAGAAATATAGCTTACTAGCTTCTGCCAGCGGCTTTGCCCGCGTGAATGTTGAAAATTATCCCGATGGAACATATTTTTTTTTTAATGTTGCCCCACGCTAGGAATTTCTTCCTGTATCGTGGGTGCGTTTACAAACATATCAACTCACATACACAACACCCAGAGCCGAAACAACTATCTGTAGATCATACAAATATTTGTTCCGTGCGGGAATCAAACCTGCGACACGCAGCGCAGCAGTCAATCGCTCAACCACTGCGCTAACCGTGCGCCCAAATATTCCCGGGATGAATCCAATGTGCTATTCCAGACTATAATCTATGCCTGTGCCAAATTTCATTCAGATGTTTGAGCGTGAAGAAGCAAACATACAAACACACACACACACCCACACACACGCACGGTTGACTCAGTGGTTGAGCGATTGACTGCTACGCTGCGTGTCGCGGGTTCGATTCCCGCTCGGAACAAATATTTGTATGACCTACAGATAGTTGTTCCGGCTCTGGGTGTTTGTGTATGTGAGTTTATATGTTTGTAAACGCACCCACGATACAGGAAGAAATTCCTAGTGTGGGGCAACGTTTTTTTTTTTTTTTAAATACAATACACACACACTCACAAACTTCCGCCTTCATAATATTAGTGTGATAGTGTGAAGTGTGATACACCATAATAACCATACAGTAGGTACTTTATCTAAGCCATACAGGCTATAATTTATAAAGATATTGGGCGAAGTACTGATACCACGCGGGTCAAGACACGTGGTATCAGTACTTCGCATATAATAATAGGTAGGAAACAGTATCATAATTAGCTGAGTATGATAGTAAATTATTGTAAAAAGATACTATTTTACCTTGAAATTGATACCGATGTAACAAAAACTTACTGCAGAACCCTCGAATTTACACATTTATCCAGTCACTATTTTTGTAATAGAATTAATGTTCAACTATCCATTATTAGAATTAAAAATTTTACGAATCAAATTATCGTCTAACATTGTGCATGCAGAATATTTATTTCAATTTATTCATAATTCTGACAGTAAAGTGCCAAGAAATTTTGCAACCAATATTTGTTTTTAAAACTTTCAAACCATAAAAAGAGGTCTCAACTTGAATGCAAATACTTTTGTGGAAATTTAATTGCTATTTAACACTACACTTTTTTGCACATTTTCCTTTCTCAACTGTATACACTGAAAACCTAAATTCCACTATTTCACAAAACTGTTTACTTAAGTATATAATATGTTATAGTTATAATGTAACAAGATTAAAACCGAGTCACATGATCATTTAAAAGCCATGCGGTCACATACTGGTACCATGATTTGTATCACGGTGTTATACAAAATTCATTGATAGAGAACTTATCGATCCGGCCGATTTTATTTAGTCCTGCAGCGTATCGAGATGTGGAACACATGTTTAATATAAAAATAACGGTACTCATAATAAACAATGCTAAGAAGGTCAGACGTATTCCAGATTCGTACATGATAATGAACTAACAGTAGGCACACAGGTTATTATTAGGTTCAACATTATACCATCTGCTACTAAAAAAAAAACAATTGAAGCACAATATACTCACGAAATATGAACTTTGATCTTCTGTTTTTAATCACACACTCCCATTCCGAATACGCAAATCAGATTTAATGCAATTTCAGCTCAATTGATTTATTTCGCTAATTTATGTTAAAACAAATACTCTGTATTCCTAAATATTTGACCTAGATACGTACACTATAAGTAGTAAACTAATATTTATTTACAACATTCTAATAACATTTACAATAATGTACAATTTCACTGCACTATTTTATACACACCGCATTTCCAGTGACGTGAGTCGCGGAAAACGAAAACCGAACGCGCTGTCTAGCCAGCATTTTTTTTTCTAAAAGGCTTCATCCCGCGCATGCGTGGATTCTTGGAGGTTATCTACTTTCCCACTCACTTTCCTTATTACGGGAAAGAGACCGGTGTAAACTAGAGCAACATGCGCAGTGTTATTGATGAAAAGTTTTGGCGGGAAAACACGCCATCTGGGGTGATCCTTTGGCTTTACGTGATTGGCTGAATGTTAGTAAGCTATGACGTGCGCATAGTTACTGCCTTCATGTGAGCGGGTTTTTGCTCAAGGATACAAAACGAGCATTGGATGCCGCTGTACACGGATACATATTGTATGTTTGTTGGTAACCATGGCGTAAATCGATAATGGGTAGCAAAATGTTTATTCTGCCATTAATAAGTAGGTATGTTATCATTTGGTAAAAATCTGCTGTCTATGAGAACAAGATGTGCTGCAGTTTAATATATTTTTGTTGTCCTGAGTTGTCCCACTCCTGTGCAAAGGCTTCCCGCCATTCCCTCCATTTCTCTCGGTGTTTTGCTTAATTCTCAAGCAAGTTTAGTTACTCCTCTGATTTATGTACATGAAACATATACATACATCCTAACTGATACTAGATTTTTCTCTCTTCTCTCCCGTCCCCATGGCCTGTTTTGGCACAGTTTTTCGTAATTAAAAGTGTCCGATATGACCGAAGACAAGCATTCGGATCAATTATAATCGCATTATAAGTTCCAGAGAAAAGTTTTTACAAACATAATAAAAAAACTGATAACGTGATGACACAAATGATGCAGTAGCTAAGCGAGTGGGTTCTGCGTTGCGTATCATAAATTTCAAATATTTTAGGTTGTAGATGTAATGTATCGTATATGTTCAGCCGGTTTATGCTGTAAACATCTCACCGTGAACACTTATGTGGAGTGAGCTTCAAGTTAAAATAAATAAATATAATAAATAACTTGTGTGGGTGGAGTGTGCTGTTTTTGGCAAATTATAAAAATTATCAATGTTTTTGAAACCACAAACTTGATGAATGTAAAGACAGAACAATACGGACACACGCTATTAAATCTCTAACCCTCAGTTTCCCAGCTCAAAATTATCGGAGAATTAATGTGACAAATTGTCAAGCACGCGTTACCTGCTGTGATTGGCTGTTGAAAAGTCATTCAACAGCCAATCACGGCCATCCATTACGCTGCGTCCCAGTCCTTAGTTACCAGTGACAGTTGTGTATCGGAGGTTACCGTTGCAGTTTTTCTCAGCCAATTATGTAGTGCACACTTCGTTTTAACAAGTTATTCAACTTTTTGCATTGACAATGGAATCGGGTTTTTAAAGATTCAGAATATTGATAGTTCTTCAAAAAGTATTCTCCGCGTAACTTTCGTGGCGAATTTTTGTTTGTAATTTTATTAGTATTATAAATGTGAAAGTGGATATGTTTGTTACTCAACAATCACGCTAAAACGGTTGAACGGATCTGGATGAAATTTGGCACAGTGATAGATTAATATCTGGAATAGCTGCACTACCCTGATACTAATATTGCGAAAGTGTTTTCTACTACGCGTCGATTTCTTGCGAGCCGATAAGTAGTTATATATTTAAGCAGAATTCTTTGAAATTATACCATCAAAATATTCAAGGTTTTTCTGCAAAGCAATTGGAAATAGAACTGTTTTAAAAAAAGACAATGTTTGAAATTATTTGTTTTACTGAGCATTGGCTGAAGGAATATTCAATGCTTATTAATTATGAAAATTATACTGTGGGTAGTTGTTTTAACAGAAATGTTATGATGCGTGGAGGTTTACTTATATTAACCAAAAATGGTATTAAATCAAAACATCGTAAAGATATTGTAGATCTATCAGTTGAACATAGTGTTGAACTGTCCTGTGTTGAGCTGGATAAACATGTTATAGTGTGCGTTTACAGACCCCCCAATTATAAAAACTACTGTATATTTGAGTCAGTGATGGAAAATTTTCTGCCAAAACTTGCAACTGGTAATAAACTAGTCATAATCTGTGGTGACTTTAATATAAATATTTTAGAAAATAATTCAGATAGCAGTAGACTATTAAATCTCTTCAAATCATTTAATTTGTCGCATGTGTTTGAGGAACTACCCCGAACAACTGTTACTACTGCTACATGTATTGATAATGTTTTTTGCTGCTGCGAATACTTTGTAGCGGCACAGACGCCGCCACATACGAACGAATGACATGACGTCACACAAATCCTGCATCGCGCAAGCAAAGTTTTCAGCGCGATTAGAACACATACAACAGTCCGACAACAACCGTTGGGCAGTTGCCCGGACCAGACACAACACCCGTCTGGTCGGAGGATCCTCCCTTTTCTATGGAGGTTTGTGGGACTTTAACACCCTGTTCCACTTACCCCCAAACTGGTGACCCTCGAACATGAACATCAGCGCAGCCTTCGTGCAGAGCTACTTCATCGTGACGTCATCAACACTTCCTCAAGCTTTCGAGCAGCGAGTCACACAGCCAGCCAGTACCCACGGCATCTACGGGGGTATCCTGACCACCAGCATGCAGCGGACGCGCATTCCTGGTCATCACCCTCAGCTTCTTTCATCACCGCTCCGACCTACTGGAGCCAGCAGCACTGTCCCGACTCACTGGGACATCATCACCGCTCCGACCCACTGGAGCCAGCAACTCTATCCCGACTCACTGGGATATCATCACCCCGACTCACTGGGGCACAACCGCAGACAGTTCCGACTCACCGCGAACACTGCGACTTCCGGTTCCGACTCACTGGAACCAACCTTCCACTGGCCAGGCACACATCACAAGATGTACAGACGACTCAACCTAACCTGCTATCGACCTCCGGTCTCCGGAGGGGAGTGATGTAGCGGCACAGACGCCGCCACATACGAACGAATGACATGACGTCACACAAATCCTGCATCGCGCAAGCAAAGTTTTCAGCGCGATTAGAACACATACAACAGTCCGACAACAACCGTTGGGCAGTTGCCCGGACCAGACACAACACCCGTCTGGTCGGAGGATCCTCCCTTTTCTATGGAGGTTTGTGGGACTTTACACCCTGTTCCACCTACCACCAAATTGGGTAGCTGAGGGTGATGACCAGGAATGCGCGTCCGCTGCATGCTGGTGGTCAGGATACCCCCGTAGTAGGTACTGGCTTGCTGTATGACTCGCTGCTCGAAAGCTTGAGGAAGTGATGATGACGTCACGATGAAGTAGCTCTGCACGAAGGCTGCGCTGATGTTCATGTTCAAGGGTCACCAGTTTGGGGGTATGGTGGAACAGGGTGTAAAGTCCCACAAACCTCCGTAGAAAAGGGAGGATCCTCCGACCAGACGGGTGTTGTGTCTGGTCCGGGCAACTGCCCAACGGTTGTTGTCGGACTGTTGTATGTGTTCTAATCGCGCTGAAAACTTTGCTTGCGCGATGCAGGATTTGTGTGACGTCATGTCATTCGTTCGTATGTGGCGGCGTCTGTGCCGCTACAACTTAAACAAAGCCATTATGAATTGTCTGCCTTTGGATCATAGTGGGCTACTGTTAACATTTGAGTCCAGCATACCAATACAACAAGTGCAGATTCAATCCAGACCAATAACATCCGGTAAATTAAATAAATTTAACAGCACTTTAATTGGTAAGTTAAGTTATCAGGACCTCACAGTGAACGATGGTAATATTTTATACAAAAATGTTTTCTCAGTTGTTCAAACAGAATTCAATAATACTTTTAAGAAGAAAACTAAAACTATATGCCCTAAGTTTTTATTCAGTGACTGGGCGAGTAAAGGAATCAGGAAAAGTAGGGAAAGACTTTACGAGCTGTATGGCGTTAAGCCTTATATTAACACTGAAACTTTTAGTAAGTATGTTGCTACTTACTCCAGATTTTTTTTTTAATACGTGTAAACTAGCTAAGGCTATATACATTAGCAATAAGGTTAAATTCACAGAAAATAAAATTAAGACGGTTTGGAAAATTATAAACAATAAAACAAACAGGAACAAAAGAAATAATACTGATTACACGCTTGAGACTACACATGGACTTATTAGAGATAACAAAGAAGTTGCTCAAGAATTTGTAAATTTCTTTACCAGCATTCATCGCTGTCGCTTGCTTCTGGTTTATTACACGCTAACGTTTCAGCCTGCCCGACTGAATTTCCTTTTCACATATATGTGAGAGTGTAAACAACAAAAATTGAGGTTATAAGTAAATGTGAGGGTAAAAGTAAATGGAATAAAACCAATGCATAAATTAGACCATAATTATTATATTCAAAGCAGCATAATAACTTCAGTAAAATACTTGCCACAATATGATTGCGTAAAAATTACACGCACATTAATAATGAAAAACATCAGTACACAACATAATCAAATTTATCAAATTAATAATAAATCAAGAATAGAATAGAATATAATAGAATAGAATAGAAGTTTATTTCTCTCAAAAAGGTACATTTCGTTAAAGGTCGTTAAATCTAGGTTACAGCAGATTCAAACCTTAGTGAGAGCTGGAGTCTATACTGGGTTCGAGACCTGTATGACAGATCTCCAGGCTCACACCCTTAAAAATACAATATTATGGTGCACTTACGTACTACAACAATGTGAAAGTATCAAATTGAGAGGAGGAGATAATTATACAAAAACAAAAGGAGATGTGCCATGTGTGTCTTTGGAGAGTGTTGTGTCCGTGAGTGCAATATAAGTCCTCACCCCAGCGCCCATGAACACCAGGCATGAGCACTCACTTCAAAGTCCGAAGTCAAACCAAAATTGAACGATCAGGCTTCTTACACACTCTTTTATAATGCGGCTTGCTTGTCAGAGGCAGGGAGCGCGTAGTCAATACACTAACTTATTAAACAGGAAGTAACTCGAAAGATACTCAAATATTATAAAAAATAGGAATTAGTTATTTCTCCCACATATAAACCCAATATCAGTAATAAAGCCTTTTGAGCAAATAAAGGTAAGACTGACCGAAGATCTATGGGGAATGTACATCAAAGTTTGCACCTCCATTATTCAGATTATAGCGCCGTACTTAGCTTTATTTTTTAATTTGTGTGTAGATCAAGGAGTCTTTCCGGATCTAATGAAACATAGTAAGGTTATACCACTTTTTAAATCCGGGGACAGTAAAGAAACAAATAATTATAGACCAGTGACCGTGCTGCCGGTTTTCAGCAAGGTATTTAAAAAAATAATGCTAAATCAAATGCTCATCCATTTTAATACGAATAAAATCCTACACGAGAAACAGTATGGTTTCACCAAAGGACGTTGTACAACCGACGCTGGTGTCACCTTATTAAAACACATCTTTGATGCGTGGGAGGAGGGGCAAGATGCCATAGGTATTTTCTGCGACCTGTCGAAAGCGTTTGATTGCGTTGATCATGAAACATTGCTTTTGAAAATTGAGCATTACGGGCTAGGCCTTTTAGCATTAAGTTTAGTAAAATCCTATTTGAATGATAGACAGCAATATATTTACGAAAACATCATGTACGTGAGAAAGAATTTACATCTTTTTAGTAAAAACAGCGATAGACATAGTTATGTTACTAGAAATAGGGACCAATTAATTCAACTAGTTTTCAGGCTGGCTAAAGTAGCGTCATCTTTTATGGGTTCTGTATAAAATGTTACAATAAAATACCGCCTCACATTCTAGAACTGAATGAGGCGAAATTCAAAACTTTTATAAAACGCACACTGTGCAGGCAGGCATATTAAAGGTTGGGGGATTACATCGCTGATAAAAATGCTTTGCTCAACGCTAGTCCAGCTCCACAGTCACTAGGGCACAATAACAAGTTATAAGCAGAAAAGTTCTGAAGTATTGTTGGACCTGCTGGGGACTGTATGAATGTATTTGTGTTGTATAAACTCAATTTATTATTGTATTATATAACTGCACAGCACATATGTGAGTACTATGTACCAACTGTAAATCTACCATTTGCTGTACCTTTGTGTCGTTCGTTGACTTCAGTGTGCCCTGGCAGTTGATATTGTGACATGCTGTCTCTAATGTCTCTCTGATGGTGGCACATGTGTTGGATCATTCGGTTCCCTTCATGATGGTTAAGCTGAGTGATGCCGATCCATGTGTCATGTTCGTGAACGGGCGCCATCAGTTGGGATTGGTCATAACTTAGCTGCCTCCGCCTGTTTTTAATTACCTATTTATTGTATTTTTAATTGTTTGTTTTACTGTAGAAGCTTTTAAGTGCGTTATTTTTGTTTTTTTACATCGTTCTCACATATATGTATTTTTTTTCAACAAGATAATGTAACCAAATACTTGTAAAACACATTTTTTTTAAAAGAGTAAGTGTGGATTTTCTTGTCCATTCTTTTCCACAACAAGCTACATTTCCGAATGGACGGTAGAATCAATATTTTTTTTTTTTGACGTGCTAAAGTGCCGCTTAATGGCCTAATTGAATAAATAAATTTTGATTTTGATTTTTTGTGTATCGCGAAACTCTCCTCTATCTAGTGTTATAATTATTTCAAAATATCCATTCACAAATTAGTATTTCACCTTCTGAGGTGATTGATGCTGAGTCGCAGTGTACTGTCCGGGAACCAATAGTTAAGTTCTCAGTTGCGGACATAGCTAAAACCATAGGGTGTATGACCAGGGGTAAGTCTCCAGGACATGATGGACTCAGCATCGAGCACCTACAGCATGCAGGTCCCCACCTGATTCGTGTTTTGGCCATGCTGTTCACGTTCTGCCTTCGCCATTCGAACTTGCCAGACGAGCTGATGCGGACGGTCGTAGTACCAATTGTTAAAAATAAAACAGGCAATTTATCGGATAAAAACAACTACAGACCGATCTCATTAGCGACAGTCATCGCGAAGGTATTTGACAGCATGCTTAATGCTCAGATAAACAAAACAATAACATTGCACGATAACCAGTTTGGTTTCAGGCCCAAACTGTCCACAGATAGTGCTATACTGAGTTTAAAGCAAGCTGTCAGATATTACACGGACCGGAGCACGCCTGTATACGCCTGCTTCCTCGATCTGTCCAAGGCGTTTGATTTGATTTCGTACGAAGTGCTGTGGAGGAAGTTACTCGATAGGCAAGTTGCGCCTGAAATTGTTAAAATCTTCCGGCACTGGTACGGAAGCCAGGTCAATAATGTTAAATGGTCGGGAACTCTGTCGGACTCGTACAGGTTGAGGTGCGGGGTGAGGCAGGGGGGTTTGAGCTCACCAACGCTCTTCAATCTGTACATCGATGAACTTGTTGCTGGGCTCAGCAACCGCCATGTTGGATGCCATGTTGATGATGTTTGTTTTAACAACAACAGCTACTCTGATGACATGGTGCTGCTGAGCGCATCAATAGGGGGACTCAGAGAGCTAATAAGCATTTGTGAAACGTACGCTCATACGCATGGCCATAAGTATAATGTCAAAAAGAGTCAGCTTATGGTTATGGTTATGGTTTTCAATGCGGGTCCTAAGTGTCCAACGGAGGTTCCTCCAGTAAAGCTATGTGGGGTTTCTTTGGAGCGGGTACATAGTTTTAAATATCTGGGCCATATTGTGACGTCCGACCTGAAGGATGACGCTGATATTGAGCGAGAAAGGAGGGCGCTGTCGGTGAGGGTGAATATGACTGCCCGCTGGTTTGCTCGTAGCTCCAAGGATGTGAAGATCAACTTGTTTCGAGCCTACTGCACATCTTTTTATACGAGTAGTCTGTGGGTGTCATTATTTGCAGAAATCTTACAGCACTCTTCGCGTTCAATATAATAACGCGTTGAGGGCACTGCTGCGGCTGCCTCGCTTTTGCAGCGCATCGGGAATGTTCGCGAGCGTACGCATTGACTGTTTTTATGCCAGCATGCGCAAGAGGGCGACCTCAATGGCGAGTAGAGTGCGGGGCAGCGGCAACAGTCTTCTTAGCGTTGTTGCCAACAGGTTGGATGGGTCTTTCATGCGGCAGTGGCAGGCCTTGCATGCACCCGTATACCGGGCTTGGGGCAGGTATATATTTAAAATAATTACCATAGTTTATTTATTTTTTGCAATATTATTATTTTGTTTTACAATTTATATAATTGTAATTTTTAATATTTTGAAACTTTTAAAACATTCTACAATTATCAATTTTACATTTGACATTGTTTTATACATTTCTGACATTTTATATTTATTTGACCGTTTAAATTATTACTTTTAATGAGTTTTCGAATATTTCAATTGTAATTAATGAATTAATTTTATTTTGGGTTTTTATCTGTTTTATAACTTGATGTTTGTATAACTATGGACTGGAACTGTGTCTGATATAAATAAATAAATAAAAGAAAAAAAAAGAAAAGGCGTCATCTGCCACGATAAGGCTTTTATTTGGGAAATTAACAAGATTTAATGACAAGGCTTCATTTAATGTTGATTTATTAAAGATGCATGCATCTTTTGATGCATCATCTTCTGTTTGTTCCAATAAATAGCAGTTCTAAAAACTAAAAAACACGCTCTAATGGCAAATTGAACTAAAAAGTCGCTAATCCTGAAGATCCTAATCCTATTTTTTCAATATCTGAACCAATTTACTCTGAGTCAACCAGTCAATCCCCATTTTTTATCAACCAATCGCCTTAATATTTAACCCAACAAGTTCACTCACCAATTGTGAGCTCTCCATGACAAAAATCAACCCAAGAAAACATACTCTTACAAGCCCCTCAACCCTTTGTTCGCAAAAGGACAGATTCTCATAAAGACAGATTAGCAGAAGGACAGATTCTCATAAGGACAGTTTCGCATAAAGCCAGAAAAGGTACAGTTCCGCACACTATCACTCTCACGGCCACGCGTATATATACTTCTCCAAAGCAGCAGGACATGTGGCCAGGCGGTAAGAGTGTTAATAAGAATGTTGTAGCTACTGTGAATGTTATAGACAAGTTTGTACTTGCCCCTTTATTTGAATGAGATATTTTTTTTTGAAACGACGTAGGCAGTAGCACGCCGCGTAAGTACTTTGTGATAGTAGACATACATAAATATATTCAATAGTACCTAATGCACTCTTCCTAATATGCAATTTGTTAAGTTATTTAATTAAAAGTAATTTACTTGTCATTGATTTGACATTGAAATCTCGGGAACATTACTAAGTTAATAAAGATTCGAGAGACGAGACGAGATACTTTTTAAAATAAAAAAAAAACACCTTGGCATGTATATAAGCATCTTTAAGTGTGATTATGAAATATCTATGAAGGGCGGCACAAAAGGATTAATTCTAAGATTCCTTAAATACTTTATTTTATTTCATAACGCTCTTGAAAGAGGAAGCAAAAATGCAGGAAAAACGAAGAAGGAAATCTGATATTTTGGTTGACAGTAAAATTGTGAACATTATTTATTTATTTATTTATTATTACAATTACTCTCTGCACTTACAGTGTTACCCAAAACGTACAGAGAGTCAATAATAACATTATTTAGACATCACATACACATATAAAATATTAAAATAATAACAAAATTAAAAAGCATAAATAATTAAAATAAATTCAATTTCAAAATAGCTATGCAATTATCAAATACGTTATTATTTATCATTTAAAAAACTTTTCATAAACCTACAGTGACTAGGTTTATGAAAAGTTTTTTTTATGAATTGAATATAGTACATTAAAATAATTTTGTTTTGGTTTAGATTGTAAAGTAAAAAAGAAAATAAATATATATATATATATTTATTTTTTCAACTTAACTGTACTTTGTCTTTATGCGAAACTGTCCTTATGAGAATCTGTCCTTCTGCTAATCTGTCTTTATGAGAATCTGTCCTTATGCGAACAAAGGCCCCTCAACATCAGCATCACAGAACAGATAATTTTAAGTATCTGTTCTGTGATCAGAATAGCATAGCACAGTTGTCAGCAAACATAAAGTTCACTTGCTAATTGTGTCTGTACCCACGAGCTCTCCACATGACATCGATCAAATCACAGCAGTTAAAACATCTACCCAAGAAAACGTACCTACTCTCAAAAGCTGGAATGCCCTGCCGGAATTTGTGTTTCCCGATACCTCTAGATTGTAGCTATCGAACACAGCCCGCCGAACTAGGAACATGAGATGGCGCAAGGGTGCCGACACACCTTCCACGGTACCAATGACATGCCATCTGGTCTCTTCCCATCGTCACGTACCAAGCCGCTAGGTTCTAATACAGCTGATATGCTGGCGGTGATAAGGGCCCGACGAATAATGTCATTGATGCTGGCATGCTGTGCTATGCGTCCGGCGCTCTTGCAACAAGACAGGCCATGGTGCCCAAGGTTGCCGACAGCTTCACCACAATGGCACTGATGTGGAGCAACACAAGGTGCGCCTAAGCGTAGACAGGTCGTTAGCCGAAACGAAGAGTCATCCATCATAGTGCCTATGGTGGATGAAGGGAGTGCTTGAAGCACAAACCCGACTCCCATTCCCCCACAGCCAGCAGACGCGTACGCTCAGCAGTACTAGACGATGTATTTATAAGGTTATTCTGTATAATAATGCAGAGCGGCACATCCCATCGTCTCTGGGAGGACAGGTTACACCTTTAGTTTTACAAATAAAAGCGTATAGAGTGAATAGGTTTCATCTAGACAATTGTGCATTGACGTCGACCACATCATCACTTACCATCACGTCGTCACGGGTCAAGCGTGAGCCTATAGAATATAAAATTAAATTAAAACTTCGACTCTGTCTAGGAAAGAAAACCGAAATCGTATTCAACCTCATACATGTATATATATAAATATTATAAATATCTTATAAATATCTTGCAGGGAACTTATTTCATCATCCATAGCCTTGCGCCATTTACATTTATTAACAGACTTTATCGCATCTTTTCAACACAATTAAGAACAAATTCTTCAAATGTTTTATTGTTGAACGATCTCTTAAAGTCATTATATGTGGAACTTGTTCTCGAAGTTGATCAAAATGAACGTCTTCTTGATACATGCAGTTGATGAAGTGTCATCGTCATCAGAGTCAGACTTGGCAGTATCAAAATTAACTAAGTCATTAATTGGATCAATCGGTACCTTCGATTCATGTGTTTCTTGATCTTGTGTTATCTGCGAATCTTCTTCTGGTTTGATAGGCTGTGTCTAGTTCAATAGAGGTTACTGGTACCTACATCAAAACTATTCTAAGTATACCTTAGGTGCCTCGACTACGGTATCCGATCAATAGATTTTTCTGTGAGAGCCTATAATTTTAGTCCATATTTATTCGATAGTCGATATCCGATAAGTATATGCCTTTTTCGGCTTTCTTAAAAAGTTTATTTCTTCGTTATTTCAGTATATGTGCATAACACGTCGATGCAATTATCCTCCATAAAATAATTCGAAAGGTGACTTCCCTGAACTGTTGTCGGTCACGTTTGATTAAGTATGTATTAATTAAATTCGCCCAAAACATTGTGGTATTTCATCATGAGCATGCATTAATGCCCTTACTGTTTCTGCTATAGTCCTGTCATCTCGTTCCGAGCGTCCATTCAGATCCAGCGTTTTATTTTATTTTTATTTAACTTCCCGCAGTTCAATCAGAGTGATTGGCTACTGCTTAACCGGGCGATCCTGTGGAGACTAAACTAGAGCCTCCAGCCAGGCAACGCGTATAAGGCATAGTAAAACACTGTTTTATACCTTTCTGTCGAAATGTGCGTACTGCTCATTATCGCATTCGCCTCTATTATAGCTGAATTCATGTACAAGCCTGAGCGGTTCTTATCTCAGCTAGAAAACCGCAGCCAAAAGGAACTACAGCACAACGGAGACGGAGGCCATTTCTGTCGTCTGGGCGCACCATCAGTGAACACATGCCTTTGTCTTGGGCAGCCAGAATGCTGTCCGTAACGTCCAGCAAAGCCGTAGAAGTGCTTCGGTGTTTCCTGAAACCGGAGTGAAGGTCAGGCAATACCTGTTTGTTTTCCAAAAACTGAGTCAGCTGTTGGCATACTACCCTCTCCATTACCTTTGATAGACAGGGCAAAATACTGATGGGCCCAGTACGACGGGCTGACGGACGGCCCGGGTTCAGGGGGTACCCCCTGAACTTCCAGAGACGCCCAGACGATAGATGGCGCTAAAGTCGTGATCAAGGCAGACTATCAACCGCTTAGATAGCTGATGAGCATGAAGTCGGCCGCCTAGCAAGGTGGGCTTGCTTTTTCAGGAATACAACCTGAAGATAAAGTATACGCCCGGTAAGGCAAATGTTATAGCCGACAATGTGTCACGCCGAGCTTGTCCTGCAGACGCGGATTGTGACCTTTACTGCTCGGTGGCTGTCATACCCTCTCTCAGTCTGTAAGACCTGCGCGAGAACCTAAACAAAGACGCGGAGGTGAGTAAGATTTTTGAACCTCTAGAGTCCGACGATCCCTCTAGGGGGAGAGTATGGGCAAATAAAAGGTACGTGGTCGCCGAAGAAGTCCTGTACAGGTATTGTCCTGAAAATGAGGAACAAGAAGACGTCATTTTTTTGGGACCATCCCACCGCACTATTCCCAAACCACTGCAACTCCTGAAAGCCAGAATCAACAGTGGCGAACACCAGAAAAGCGCCGAGGCAATAAAGCTCGACGAAGTCCCGGAGAATGAATTTAACTGTCTTGGATCCCGCAACGAAATTAATCAGAAAAGAATAACGGAGGAGTAGGAAAAAAAAAGACGTCAGTCTAGTGGTCCCAAAACAAGAGCTTTGGCACGCTCTTGTTTACCATAGTACCGACCGGACAGGCCGATTACCATAATGCACCCACCGCTGTTCACATTGGCGCGGAACGTATGCTGAAACACTTAGTCAGTTAACGACGACAAAGAATAACGGAGAAGTAGGAAAAATACAAATTTTCACTTCCCTCCATATCAATCAGGAGACAGAACAAACAAGGTCAATAGGCACCAAGGGTCGTTTACAACTGGGATCAGCCCAGTTCCGAAGCACCACGGTAAAAAAATATCATTGGTTATCTGGGTCCTAACATTGTGAGCTGTCATATTTGATTCCAATAATGGTAATAGGTATGGCAAAAATGCTTGAACGCACAGCTCTAGATGCAGCCTGTACATTATCCAACACAAGGCGGACACCAATGCAGGAAACCGGCTGGTTTGTTGCAGACGCCCGCTCCTTCACGCCGATTTAAGGTGTTGGCCGTGGGTCTGTTCAGCCCTTTACCTGAACTAGCATAGGGACATAAATGGATCCTGATATCGCGAGGATACCTGCACGCGCTGGATGGAGCTGTTCCTCGCTTCAGCTACCAGTGAGGAGAATGCAAAGGTACTTGTATCGGAAATTTATTTACGTTTCAGGGTTCCCAGGTACCTTGTTAGTGACAACGACGCGGGTGTCCAGTTTATAAGTGAGGTGATGCAGCAGACCTGCCACACGATGGGAATTACGCAGTCACTCACCTCGTATTACCACCCGGAAGCTAATCCGGTGGAACGCAAAAACCAGGACCTCAAACTGCAGCTTGCGATCCTGGTAGGTAATGCGATACATGGGATATTCACTTATCGACAATCCGCTTCGCCATGAACTCAGCATTTAACTTAGGAACGGGCTACTCACCCGCCTATTAGAACTTCGCGCGAGACAAGCGCGCCAGCAGATGCCATGTATGAGATGAGCACCATTATCGAGAACGATAACTACGTAGGTGACATCACAAACTATTTTTAACGAGAATTTCATTGGTACTCCTAGATGCCCGCGACGTCTACGTGAACGCCCAGGCAGCGCATAAAAGGTATGCTAATGAACATCGTCGGCCCGCCTGATTATAATGTTGATGATCTGGTTCTGCTGAATACGCAAGGGGCTTATGGCACCGAAGTTCATCCTTCGCCGCGACGGACCATCCAAGGTCCAGGCCATGGTCAGTCCCACCAAAGATCCTAAAACGCCTGAGCGATGGCACGATGCTAAGCAAGTATCATGCCTCCGTGCTGACAACCTTCGTTGGTCGCAACCAAGCCTCGTTACGAGAAAAACGTAGGAGGGAAAGCCTCGTAGAAGCTAAACCAAAGGCGAGCACGTAGGTACGTTAGGGTTAGAGGGGTAGACTGTAACGCTCAGCGCGGACGCCTACGCTCCGGGTAGCCGCAGGTAGAGGGGGTAGGGGTCGAGCTCGCTGGCCCGCTGTCGAGTCCCGTTCCATCAGAGTAGCGCGCGCTTGACAGATCGCGGTTATACTCATAGACTAATATATAAGTTATACTGATTCTCGCTCGTTTCCGCCAAAACTATTGTTGTAAATGTACGAGTAGTTTTGTTGTTAGCGTGTTAGATCTTTTTTATACAAAGTATTGTTAGAGATTTAACTGTTTTACCGTAGCATGAACTCAAATGGTTTTATTACGATCCAGCCCGCTCAGCGTCACAAAAATCGCATCTTTGCGAAAAGAGCATTCAAGCCTGTCCTGTCTAAACGCATATACCTAGTAAATATTGGTATCTGCTGAAAGTATGTTTAATTATGGATTTTATATTAACAAGTCATCATCATCATCAGCCTTATAATGTTCCCACTGCTGAGCATCCTTTCTGTGAGAGAGGTAAGAACAATTGTTGTTGATGGTAATTAACAAGTAACTCTTGTTAATTTTTACTACTTTTAAATATCAATATCCTTGCTATGCCTCACCTATAAGTTGTTTGAACGCTTACTACTACCTTACTTACTTACTACTTTTACATTATCAAGAGTTAGATTTCATAGATATCACAATTCTTCAGAGCCCGAGCCGTTAAATGTCAAAATACGTATTCCAGGATCCGCTTAATTGCACCACCGAAAAAGGGCCGAACAAGGTCAAATGAGAGCCATTCTCTTGGTGGGAGATCCGGTAAGGGGCGACTTTCCTTCACCCATATGCTTAATATGTTTAAAAAAAAAACATCGCAAGTGGATTGCCTGAAAATTCCTGGCAAGACTATAATAAATATAAAACCAGCCAGACTTTGAATTGAACAACTCTAACAAGAAAAACAATCCTAAACTAATTTTTCTTTCATTCCGCTAACCCGTTTTATTTGTTACTTAACCAAAAACTCTTAACTTTTTCTGTCAGCTAAGGACCGATTTCACCAATGTTCACTAAACGCGATTAGTTCAACTAAACTCAGTTTATGCAAATACAGTGTTCTGATTGGTTCAGACCGCTAAGAAACTACCAATCAGAACGCTGTATTTGCATAAACTGAGTTTAGTTGAACTAATCGCGATTAGTTCCACTGGTGAAATCGGCCCTAAATCATTTCTTTCAAATGGTGGTTTCATAGCCATACTACCACCATTGAATTAATATGGTTTAAATTATTTTGAAGAACATTAGGAGGAAAAGCCGCGATTTTTGACGCCGAGTGTAGTAAAAATAAATGAAAAACAATAATTATTTCAAAATTTGTTTAATCATAAATAAATAACATTTTTGTTTGGAACAAAACAACCTCCATATTATTCACACACCATACAACTCGTCATTTAGTGAATTACAATTATTAATTTTCTAATTACTTTCTAATAATACTTACAGCAATCTTAAAATTAATGTTGTACACAGTTTTATTACCACAATTAATTTGAGATTTTTTTCATGTAAATATCTAATGCTTATAGAGAGAATTATTCCAATTACAAAATATATTTTTTTTAACTTTCGTTATAGAGGATTTGGTCATAATAATATATGAAAGGAGAGAAAAATTCGATCCAAAATGTGCAGGAACGACTCGAAATTGTTTTGCTTCCAAATAAAGTATACTTAGAATGGGGATCATTGCCCAATCTTAAAAAAATATAACTTTGTACGTTAAAATTTTATCATTTATTAATTTGCAATATTTTAAAAAACATTAAATACACAAAACGAATCCAAATTAAGACATGATTATAGTCAAATTTTATAAAAGACTAGATGAATAACTTATAGTTAGGGTTGCCATCCATTCTGGTTTCCCCGGATTTGTCCTAGATTGGAGGGCGACACCCCCCGAGCAGTCCGGGTTTTAAAGTATTCCGTGCCCTTCTCGAGCTGTTCAGATAGACCGGACAAAATGGTCTTCGTGACCAATAACAACCATACGTACAGTACTCCCCAATCTTTTTGGATGGCCTGAAGTTGGTTACAAGTGGCTGCGCAGTATTAAATCTCATACTAAAACAGCAGCGCGCCATGGTCGTTGTAAAGACTGGGAATTACTGCACAATAATGTCATTGGAAAATGTAAGATATGACAGTTAAGGGTGAGACCAAACGAACGTAATTTCGACAGTTGTGAGTCGCGTAAAATGCGTCGCGGAATTTACGCTGCATTCGGTTTCATACTAAAGTCCTTCAGCCTAATTGCCTAAGTGAATTCGACAAGGCAAAGGTCAAATCATTTCGTTTTATTAATGACAATTAGGTCAAGCCTAATTTCGTAAGTCAATTCGGCAAGGCAAAGGACTTGCCTGCCATCAATCGACCAAAAACACATGCGAGATGAAAGACATGTAATTGGTCGATTGATGGCAGTCAAGTCCTTTGCCTTGCCGAATTCACTTACGCAATTAGGCTGCTGTTTGTGCCACACGGCGCCGCAAAATGAGTTGTCTGCTCACTCACGCATATTATTTCAAAGGAATTGCGCTCGAGGTGAGGGAGGGGAGCGAGGCAAGCGTCAGCGCCCCGTATAAACGTAGCAACGGCAATTGCGTCCGTCCGTCTGGCAGCCTAACCGAATTTCAGTTAAACGTAATTCCGCGACTCATTTTACGCGGCTCACAACTCACAAAATTATGTTCGTTTGGCCTCACCCTAAAGAAGACTGATGATGGGTTGCCTTCAGTTTTAGAACATTTCAACAGATTGTCATTTGGTTAAAAGAGTATCCTTGTTACAAGCTTTTATTTTTAATATGCCTTGTTTGGCTCAAATCTTGCAACTGAATTTTAAAATAGTTGCTCCCATCCAATTGAGCTGAAATTTTGCTTACACGTTTGGTTTAGATGAAAATGCACGTTAAGCTAAAAAGCTTGTAAAAAATATGTTTCTTTGTTTAACTTGTTTTATTTGAGAAGTTTGAATGATAGTTACTGCTGATAAATTGTCATATTTAGAAGACCGATTTTTGTCTTTTTAGTTAAGAGTGAAACGCTAATATAAATTAGCAAAGTTGAAAAATAATATGTCCGGATTATAAGCGCCGAAAGTCGGGGTTTTGGTTCTGGTTGTCAGGTTTCAGAGATGGCAACCCTACTTATAGTGAAAGTCAATTTATAAAAAAAAACGCGCAAAAATTGCAGCTATTAAAACTTGCCTAAGAAAGTGCTATTTCATAATATTATTAAAAAACGTACACGTTCTTTAAACAATATCGTTATTTTTATAATTGACACTTTTCTACAAAAACATAATGGACAACACAAACAAAATCGATGCAAAAAAAATGTATTTAAATCGAAAATAATATTGGAATGGATCAGCGGGTGCCGTAACTGTCTTGAAAATAATGAATGCGAGGTCACGTTCCTATAAGCAGATATAGAACAAAAATATCCAAGTATAATTAATAGAGAAAACCCGAATTTATAATAAGTACTTACCAAAATTACAACATGTTAGTATTAGGTACAGTATTTATAACATTGATTAATTATTTACAAAAATTACGTTGTGCGAATGAAAATTATTAGTTTACATTGTATACACGAACTGTCGCTAGTGTATTAATTATACCTTTTCCGCACACACACATACTCATAATCAGAGGTTTTGATTAATAGAATGTATAATAATTAAATTTTCAATAATGAAATACATAAGTATGAAAAAATTAATGATAAATCCGAATAATAGAAAACAATAAGATGTTTAGTACAACAACTACATAAAACTTTTTGGTATTTTGGTCATACAACTACGTGGCGACAGTTAGGCCCTGTTTCGTTACATTACTGCGGTTAGCGTCGGTTAGAGTATTTAAAAAAGGTCGAAATATTTTTGTTTCTATGAGAAATTGAATATTTCATTAGCTGTAAAAATGTATCTTAAATGATACCAAATCTATCGAAACACACGAAACGACTTCATGTAATACGTAGTAGGAATAGACGAATGAGGTAAATTAAAACATTACATACCTACTTGTAAAATTTTCTCTTATAGGGACAGTACAACTATTTTCTAAAGGTCCCTCGGCAAACTTCATTTTTCGTCAGTCGTCGGATTTCTATGGATGTAATTTATTTAAAAAATGGGATGAAAGCTGCTATTTTTACAGTTCTATCCCCCAGTTTCCCCACCTCAAAATTATAGGAGAATTAATGTGACAAATTCGTTATCTGCTGTGATTGGTTGCATGAATTTTCAACAGCAAATCACAGCAGATAACGCTTTCTTGACAAAATAAAAAAAAACAACAATAAGTACCTACTTAGTTCTGAATTCAAATATATTTTACACAATAAATCAAATAATTGATGGACATGGAAATTAGCATTCGTTTGTATCGGAAATGCGATGATTGCCGAGGGGCATAAAGAAAATTGTTGTACTGTACTTAAAAATGTAAAGCTACATAATGAAATGTATAAAAATAGTGCGACGATGCTCATGACAACTTATCGAATAATTACGCCATGCGTTTAGATAAACTTCAAATTCGACTAAATCATCTATTTACTAAACGAATATCACGCAGCCGTCAGATGATACCCGCGAACTGAACACATTCACGTCATCGTCCAACATTCCAAGCAGACCAATAGGAGAACAATGATGCGACATATAAACAAATGGACAGACAGACACGCAATCACGAATAAATTCACTTTCTAAAATGCACGATTAAAACTTAGTGAAATTTCATTTGTTAGTTGTGCTAGATACTTAGAAACTTAAAGTGTTCTATTCCTAACATCCTAAATGGACGATTTGGCTTCGCTATTGGCCTTTGAAACGTGGGAGCACTAACAAGCCGCTTATTCACTTTATCACATTGTAATAGTCTATAGAACGTTTAAAAGTCATTGAGTTGACAGAAGTTGTTGGGGTCTCTCAGTTTGAGGACGTTGTTGCACAGGAGACCAACCACGGGGTTCTCGAGGTTCTCGTATTTGGAGTTGGTCTCTGAGGAGAGCGAAACTGCTCCACTGCTGTCTCCTTCATACGTGTTCTCCGTGTCGTCGACGTTCTGTGAGCTGATGCTGGACTTGTCGTTCCTCTCCGGGAGCTCCTTGTCCTTGTCGAGGCTGTAGTCGAACTTCTCGTCGTTGTTGGAGAGGTCGATCCAGTGGGAGCGGTTGCTCTTCACTCGGTCGAGCATGGGCTGTAAGGCCGGCGACAGGACTGCGAACGCCTACAAATCAAAAAGAAAAACGTTAGTTAGCTATTAAGACGGCACAGAGTGCGTGTTGCAGGTTCGATTCTCGTACGGAATAAATATTTGTATGGCCTACAGACAAGGTTGGGAAGTATTTGAATTACTTGTATTTAAAATACGTAATTGAAATACTAACATTATTTGGTGTTATTCAATTACTTCTTAAAAATGTAACTTGTAATTAGTATTACAAATGGGTTTTCAAGGCGTTTTGAACCGACATACTATCGAACTAATAAATTTCCGAACTAATGATCTATCGCTGTAGGGTTTTTCGAAACAGGATTTTTCGCACAAACGTTACATCGCACCAATAAAGCATCGATGGAATAAAACATCGTACAACTGAATTATCGACACACCGTGTTCGATATAATAAAAATCGAATCATCAACTTTCGATATCAAGTAGGAAACCCATTACAAATACCCGACGCTGAAATACTTTTTCATTAGTATTTCAAATACGTATGGCATCAAAATACATTTGAACATAAATACATTAAGCAATATAGCAATGGACGCGGCGTTCTGCAGTAAATAACGCTCTCGCTCTCGCAACGAAAATGGCGACCGCTAAATGTCAAACCTGTACTGCATG
This sequence comes from Orthosia gothica, assembly GCA_949775005.1. Taxonomy (NCBI): domain Eukaryota; kingdom Metazoa; phylum Arthropoda; class Insecta; order Lepidoptera; family Noctuidae; genus Orthosia; species Orthosia gothica. The sequence goes on along the minus strand of OX459066.1, from coordinate 16,821,948 downwards.
TCAAATATCTTGTCAATTGCCATTTTCATTCTTATACGGTTATTTACATAACCTAACCCCTGGCAGTATTGAATAATAATAATAGTTAAAATACTGCATTTTATATTTCAAATATCTTATAAATATTTTGTATTTCGTATTTTAAATACATGTGAGATAGTATTTTGTAATTTGTATTTAATTAAAGCAGATAGTTGATCCGGGTCTGGCTATTTGTATTTATATATTTAAATGTTTGTAAACGCACAAACGACACAGAAGAAATTCCTGGTAAAGGGCAAAGATTTATTTTAAAGAATAAAATGATACTGAGGAATCAAATCAATTTCTTGGTGACAAATCTATACCAATATTATGAAGAGATTGTGAGGTTGTAGGGGGGTTATCTCTGGATCTACTGAACCGATTTAGATGAAATTTGCCATGGAGATAGTTTGAGACCCTGGGAAGGAAAATAGGATAGTTTGTATTCCCTTGGGATGATAAAACACTTTTTACGCGGGCAAAAGCTAGTAAAAAAATATAAAAAAATTGTTACCTCATAGATAGGTAGGCAGATTGTGTCGATGAATTTGACTTGCATAGCAGGGAGCTCATCTTCCTTATCTCTATTCATTATGTCCTGAAATAAACAAAAACCAGCTTTAAATAACATTCATCATAATAAAGCATACAAATCATAAAACATTTAGCCATCAGTTGCAGTAGGCAGCACGTATATGACTACAGTGAATCACAATTCCACAGAAACATTTGCTCTCCGAAAATAGCTCTTACTGTTACGACATAAAGACACTCATAATGTTGTATTTTCACAATAGAATGTGCGGTTGGTTGCACTTATTCTTTCTCGTATTGTGCTGCGAGAAGCCCACAAATATCATATCTTTGTAAACCTGCCATCTATGCAAATTCACATAATGAAATGCAATAAATGTACAAGCACACACAGCGCCTTAAAAAAATCTTCTCTTTTTAGGGTTCCGTAGCCAAATGGCAAATAACGGAACCCTTATAGATTCGTCATGTCTGTCTGTCTGTCTGTCCGTCCGTAAGTCACAGCCACTTTTTCCCGAAACTATAAGAACTATGCTGTTGAAACTTGGTAAGTAGATGTATTCCCCATACTTGAAACTGAAACTAAAAAATATTTTTTTCATCAAACCCATTCGTGTGGGGTATCTCTGGATAGGTCTTTAAAAATGATATTGAGTTTTCTAACATCATTTTTTTCTAAACTGAATAGTTTGCGCGAGAGACACTTCCAAAGTGGTAAAATGTGTCCCCCCCCTGTAACTTCTAAAATAAGAGAATGATAAAACTATGTACATTACCATGTAAACTTCCAACGAAAATTGGTTTGAACGAGATCTAGTAAGTAGTTTTTTTTTAATACATCATAAATCGTAAACCGCAATTTACCAAGTACGGAACCCTTCTTGCGCGAGTCCGACTCGCACTTGGCCGGTTTTTTACTTTGTGGTTGTTGCGGTTATGTTATGTCAAATAAATATTTTCTATTCTATTCTATTATTGTGTATTCAGACTACACTAAAGATGAGTGTCGTGGTGGTCGAGTAGCTAAGACCTAGCCTCTTGTGCTTGAAGTTGTGAGAATTACCAATTTGTCTTTTCAATTCATATTTACTTCCTAAGTTTATCTTGTACATCGCTGACATCATTGACGGAAAACTATCATGGTGTGACTGGGAAAAAGGGACAGCTGTATACAAATCATATACTTCTGTCCCTTACGCACACTCGAAATAGCTTTGCTCTAGGAGCTAAGGCTATTTTGCACCTGGACTTACAAGTTAATTTAAGTTTGAAATCGTCAACCCGCCTTGAACAAGCGTTGTGATTAATGATCGTGCCTTCTCTATATGAAAAGAGGGATTTGCCCTGTAGTAGGATAGTTACATGCTAGCATGATTACACTTCTTTTTTCACTAACTTGTCTATTCACACATTGCCTAAGAAATTCGTTTCGAAATTTGAACGTTTAGACACAAGACTATAAAAAAAAACATAATAACAGTTACGAAATGATTTTTGTATGGAATTTTGATATCATTATGTAACTACAACGTAATTATTTTTCTTTTCGTAACTGAATAGGCTACTATTGGTAGACCCATTCTGCCGCTACGCCCGCACTTTTTCCACCGCCCCATCCGGCAGAATGATACTGAACCTGTTACCTCTCGAAAAAGCGCGCGTTGATTGTGTGTATATAGTTTGTGGTTTTTAGTCTGAATGTTTCTAATAAATTGTTGTTAGGACTTATTTGCATTTAATGAAGTAACCTCATTAGGTAGTGGAAAAAGAATCGTTGGTGTCTCGCATAAAAATACTTCATTTTAACACTCGCATGTGGTTTTCGTTTGTGTTAAAATTCTCGACTTTTTATGCTCGACACTAAATGTACTATTTTCGTCGTATCTATCATTCTATCACTAAAATTCAGCCATTTCGACAATGTTAGCGATTATACTCGTAAAGGTCTTTCAGAGTGCAGGTGTATTTGCATAGAGATCACTACAAAAGGTCTTTAGATATTTGGGACGTGGCACCACAATCGCGTTGTAGCTTATTGGAGTACCCACATTTGACAGTCTCATGCCTGCACCGGCCTACCTAGTTTCGTAGTGGGTTTAGATATTTCCTGATGGGCCAAGGCAGTTGGTGGCCCGAAAGGAGCTTTTCTTCGGGGTTAATATAGTCAGTTGGAGAGGGTGTCTGAGAAGTCACAGTTTATTCTTATAATGAATATACTTACAATAGGTGTCAAATTCAGGTTCTGTCTCTCCAGGTCCCCCTGGCGGAAGAACTCGCCGGCCACCAGCGCGGCCACGCGGCGCTCCACGGGCCAGGGCTTGGTGATGGCGGCCAGGTCGCACGCCGTCATGAGCATGGCGCGCAGCACGCCGCGCCGCGCGCCGCACGCGCCCCACGCCGGCGTCACCTGCCGCTCCTCGCTGACCAGCTCTATGAAGCCTTTGCGTTTGCTGGCAAATGGGAAAGGAATTTTAGAATTTATGTATTACGGGGAGATTGGCTAAAAATAGCGTGCTTCACCGTCGACCGTGGAGTTTCTTGTGCATTCTTCTCCATAACAAGCTACTTTCCGAATGCACGGTAGAATCAACTTTTATTCCATGTAAATTTAAATTGTGACATTCAAAAGTGCCGCTTGATGGCCCAGTTGAAATAAATATCTTTTGTCTTTTTTGTCTTTGACCATCGTCGCTTTCCATCAGACGAGATAGTGGTCAAACGCGAGCAATCCTTTTCAGGTAATGCCGTATGGAACCTTATCTGTTCTAAAAGCAGAAATCAATTAAATTTTGGAAAACCTTAGGGTGAGTTACCCGTATAAACCGTACCCTGTTGCCCGTGTAATCTCAACTCTTTCTTGTAAGATATCAGAATAACATGAATTAGGTCCGCCATAGTACCTTTATACATGAAATTTTAAGTAAATAAATAAATAACAACTAAAGATTATTTTTTTTATACTTTTGGACACTACTTAGTTTTTTTTTTAAATTATTATTGATAGGCTCGCGCTTGACCTCTATCTCACCTAATGGTAAGCGATAATGTGGTCGACGATGTAGCACGCTCACCTAGAAGAAACCTATTCACTCTTGACTTAAAAACGGCCCGGATTATAACTCTCAAGAATTATAGACTCCGGCTGCGGCGACTATACCCACTTAATTACCATAGGAAAGTGTCTTAAGCATAATTACCCATCATCAATTTTTTTTTAGCCTAATTCAGCACTTAATGTCTTTATGCTGAAATAATAATGGTGAAACTTTTTACACCGTCAGGAAATATTAATTAATCTACCTGAAATAAACAGCCAAATCGGTGGACAAGATAGCATCTTCGAGCACTTTGACAACTTTCTCGTAGTCATCGGAGGACAGGTTGAGCAGGATCTGATTCCCGGGAGAGTTGAGGATCATCAGGCACTGGTCGAAGTGGTGGTGCTCCATCGTCGAGGTGGAGTACAGCTGGGCCAGAGGTGATGACGCCCTGGAATTAGGTGATGGGATGTAAGTATTACGTAAAATATTTATAATAATGGTTAGGCAATTTGGCATGTAGCTTGCCAAGAAAGCCAGTATGATAATATCAATAGATTTAGCCATAAAATGAGCTTGATTGATAGAGCGAGATCGCTCATTGGCAGCCCCATGTAAATAATAAGGACAAAAGATTATTTTTTGTCTTTGTCACCATGGCCGGCTTTTGTTGTTTGTCAAACGCTAATATCATGACAGGTTTGACAAACTAACTCGTTCGTGTTTGATTTTTTTTGTGATTTCGCGGGATTAAGTGTTCATTGAGACAAGGAATTGGGTTATTTATAGAAAATAAGTGTCAGTGCGATGGTGGGTTGAAGTGTTCTAGGCTGTAAAAGCCAAAGTGTTATTGTTGTTTCAAGTGCGGCCACGCCATGGCTCCATCTATAGGTACTTTATCTAAGGATAATATTATTTTAATTTAATGTTTTTATTGTATTTTTTATTTTGTCTTTCTTCGAAGCATTTAGGGTAGACCAAAAGAAAACCAGTTGGTATCTTTAAAGTGGTGGTTGGTAATTTCATCGTCATCATCATCAGCCTTATAATGTTCCCACTGCTGGGACACAGGCATCCTCTCTGTGGGAAACTTAATGGGCCTTAATCCACCACGCAGGCCCAGGGCGAGTTGGTGGAGATAGTAGTAGGACTCCCATTTTCGCACTTAAGACTCCCATTTGGTCCTGGGTGAATACTGGCTAACATAGCCAGCATAGCCACTGTAAAATATAGAAACAGTATGGAAACTACCTACAAACGCTCGAAAAGGCACAATCACACAACCATACGCACCGACGAGACCACTCGAGCACTTCTGCAGTGCCGTCAGTAGTGCGAGCCGTTTCAAGCGTTTGTAGGTAGTTTCCATACTGTTTATATAATTATTTATTCTGTATCCTAGCTACGTCCAAAAGCACAGAAGCTTCCTGGGGGCTTCACTGTTCCGAGGTTTTCTTCACGTTGAGATGCTACGGCCTCGCATTCCAGGATTACGTGGGCGGCTGATTCTTCGGCGTTAAAACAGCCCCTGCAAAGTTGCCTGTCTGGGGGGCCTATGTTGAAAAGATGTTTGTTAAGGAGGGATGTGGCCAGTTATTTGATGTCACATGTCTTCGAATTTTTAGTTCTAGAACATGCCCCATTCCTCACGATGTTTTCCTTCAGCGTTTTAAGAGCAGTGGTGATGAAATAATTTACACAAGGTAAAGTGCCTGCTGAGGAGCAGTGGTGGCCCAGTGGTATGGTATCAGCCGCGACTTATAAGTTGTAGGTCGTGGGTTCAAGCCCAGGCAGGCGCTTTACTTTATGTAGATTATTTCTTCACCACTGCTCTTAAAACGGTGAAGGAAAACATCGTGAGGAAACCGGCATGTCCTAGAACCAAAAATACGAAGACATGTGACATCCACCAAACCGCACTGGGCCCGCGTGGTGAATTACGGCCCATTCCTTCTCACAGAGAGGAGGCCTGTGTCCCAGCAGTGGGAACATTAATAGGCTTATAATGTGTAATGTAAAAGCGCCTGCCTGAAATCGAAAGACCTACAACACGTAAGTCGGGGCCACCACTGCTCCTAAAATTAATGCTCAAGTTTCTTTAAGTCTTCACGGCCGCCATCGTAAGCTTATTCTCCTAAATATTTAGCTTTACTTCCTTACATATATATTTTACCAGAAGTTTGCCATGTTACTCACTTGATCTGGAAAGAGTTGTTGGTCCCCCGGTGGTCGAGGTCGTGGCACAGACAGCCGATGATCAGCGCCAGGCACTCCAGCTCCCCGAATATCTTCCACCATTGCGTCTCCTGAAGCAAGGTCAAATATTACTCGAGTTTAAGTAGCCTATTTATCTTTTATGTATCACCAGAATAAGAAGTAAAATTTTTGCAAGATGCTTTCATTTTTTTTTCCAGAACTGAACAGAAGAATCAGACTTGTGACTTAATGAGTGTTTACCGTGCTACACACTAAGCCTCAAGTCTCGAAATTTTATTTTTAACCGTCTTAAAAAAAGGAGGAGGTTCTCAATTCGACTGTTTTTTTTTTGTTTGTCACCTCAGAACTTTTTACTAAGTGTACCAATTATTTGATGATTCTTTACTCATGTGGTCCCATTTAAATTGATCAATATCTGATGAAGAACTTCGGCGATATACAACAGAACTCTTCAATAAACAACGGCAAATCTCTCGGGATTGCTGCTATCACATGCATATTTATTGTTTACGGCATTTCGAAACATACATCACGCCGGTACCTCTTAAAGGGTACGCAGATATGTACAGTTCACCCTGGTACACACTCATTCCACTTGTTATGTTCTAGTTATATGTTATTCGGGTAATGTATTGAACTTACTTATTACGTAAGAACCCTTCACTAAAAAGTGATAATTTTTTCCCTTTGTAGTGTTTTTATTTGGAAGACAGTTGTATTTTTTTTAAGTTTTAATTATCATTTCACTTTAATTAGTTCTGGCGTTTTGAGCAATATCCAAAATATCTTAGGCAAGTAAGAATCAAGTCACAATCGAGAATCAGCAATGAAAATTCTGTTAATTTTTTTTTATAAGCCTTTAATGTCTTACTTCTGGGTTAAGGTTAAGGCCTCCTAATCCGCAGTCTATTTTCCTGCCCCGTTGAGAAACAACCGTCGCGATGCGCGTCCAGTTCATGCATCGCCAATCTAAGTACCTAAAATCCGTTCCTCAAAAGACACTCACCGTCAAAATCGCGAACATCATCTGCGCTACATTGAACGCGTGCCTCCAGTTATGGTACGTGACATTGCGGTAATTCTTCTTCACGCTGAGCAACCATCGACAAAGCACGCTGTAATCTATGTGGAAGCGCTCCACGAAGTCGAGGTCGAGGAACATGCGCAGACAGGCACGGAGAGTGTCGTCATCTGTCATCTCGATGTCATCGAACGCGAGCTCGTGGAGACTGAAGTGAGCGGAGGATGGTATCCTTAGCGTCTGCGGAAGGTAAATGAATTGCTCAAAATGTATTTAGGTAAAGTTGTCGCAAGTCACAAGAACGACTCGTATGACTTTTATGCCTTTGACATGATAAAATATTGACAGACATCATCATCGGGAAATGCAACAACTAATTAACATCCACATCATCGCTTGCCATCAGGTTAATCAAGCGCGAGCCTATTGACGATAAAAAAATTAAAAAAAATAGTATAATATTCACAGCGGATCTTTGTGTCTCTGAAGTTGGCTCTGTCAACTATTGCGTTAGTAACAGTTTAACTGCATAGACTAAGCGAGATAGGATGATGAGACAAACATAAGCGAGTGAAAAAGACAGTTATATAATATTATCTTCACTTTCAATATTGACACAAAATACTGCGCAGGCTCTTGCAGCCAGTTCAGAGACACAAAGATCCGTTGTGAATATTATACATCTTTTCACTTTACAAAAATGCATTTTTTGCATCGATTTCATATTTTGACTTCAGATTTTAACACAACTCCGCCTCAGCCAGTATCGTTTCAAGTAATTTCATATATTATAAATTTCAACGTAAGACAATGTAACGAAGAAATTGTCAATATATACAAGTAAAATTTCAAAATTTAAAAAACCCCTGACACATTTATCTTGCGAAAACACCCCGATTCAAACAGTTAAACACCCATAACTTTTGAACAACTGAACCGATTTAATTCAAACATAGCTAAGAACACTCTCGACAAAATCACCTTTCTAACAAAAAAAACTAAATCAAAATCGGTTCACTCGTTTAAGCGCTATGATGCCACAGACAGACACACAGATACACACATACACAGCAACACACGTGAAACTTATAACACCCCTCTTTTTCCGGCGGGGGTTAAAAATACCCACGCCGACTAAATACGAATTTAAACGCGTTATTTATTAACACGGTAAGCATTAACATTCATCGATACAGAAAATAATTATAAACTAGCGAAAGTAACTCAGACTGTCTATGTGTCAGGTTTTCACTTTTAAACGGAAGAAACAGTTTTGGTATACATAGAGATAAACTGGACCTTGGAGGGACATATTATGTTACTTTTCAGTACGTTCCTTTGGGTATTTGCCCGACTTTCACGCGAGCGTATCCGCAGAAGCAGAAAGAAGTTATTTATCAATATGGAGTACCGAGTAAATTATGTGCATATTGCAGTGCAATATTAAATACTTCACGTGAGATCGCAGGAATTTAATTAGTCGCATTCATTCTTCAGGTTATGAATGAAAATGGTTGAAACAATAATGTGACTAAACTAAATTACGAACTTCAAAGGTACCCACCCTGCGGTTTAATCTACGGGCCGATTACATCGTTAAGTTTTTATTTTTTTCTAGAATGTTGGAGTATGTTGGGAAAACATTTAATTTATTCTCGTGGCCACAGAAATCTTCGTTTCAATTAGTTTTTAATCAAATGAAATGCTAAAGAAGAACATAAATTGTTTCAGAAGACGAAACAAGAAAAAATAATATCTTCAAGGCACAGTTAATTTATTTCATGGTCACAGAAACCATTATTTTAATTATACTGGCTAAACATCTTATTACAATTTTCAATTATTCTGCTAAATTAATAATTATCCTCGTTTCTTAGACCGCCACGCCAGCGGCAACCAAAGCCGGTACCTACTACCAACTTTCCGCGAGCAATCATGAGCCAACTTTGGGAACAAACCTGTTAACGTAAACATGTTCATCTAATTACACTTTGAGTTTGTTAATTATATGACTGGCTGAGGCATTTCGCTTGGAGCTACCAACTTTACGAACTACAACATTCTAGAACATACGACATAGACATCGAACACTTCTGCAGTCATCTGTTCATGGAACCGTAAAACAGAAACTTGAACTTTATCTATATGAAAGTTAGGTTTATTATACAGTGTGTTTGTAAAACAGATTACTGCATTCGAGCTCATTTGTGTTGTGAACTCACCCGTAACCGTTGAGCGTCGTCTAATGAAGCAGACGCGTGGTAACTTAGTACCTGTAATCATACAAATAACACACATTTAGATCAAATGGACCTTGTAGCACAAACATTAGGAGAAAATGGCGACTTAATTCAGGAGTTAACTTTCGCCTATAAAATTTTAGGAGAGCATTATAATAATACGGTAAGTGAGGAGGTTGAAGTTGGAATAGTGCCAGATACATGTAGGCGTTTCGGTGTGGCACAATGGACAATTGTATCTATGCGAAGGCTTTTGGCTTAAGTCCTATTTAGCTACTTGGAATAAAGGCCACGACCTAGCTTAAATTGGGGCACATCATAAAATTATATTCGAATCGGACGTCAACTAAGAGGTCATTTTATTCGCCATCAGCATTCACCACCAGTCTACTAAAGGAATATATTCAAACATTTCCCATCGACTTTCATGAAGGAAATTCCTCCAAGAAAAAGCATTATGACGGAACTGATATAAAAATTGATAACAAACGCGATTATATCAAAATTGTTAACAAAGATTTTGAATACCGTTTTTACTAGCGATAAAGATAGTTTTAGGTAATCGATCCACGAAACATCGCAAACCCTCCATAGCCCAATGTGTTTGCCTCCATATTCTGCAATACTCCTGCACCAGCCACGGATTGTCCTTAGGTGATCAGTAGTGCATACAGGGATAATTGCCGGTTGGTTTCATATTTTATCCTACATGTCTAACAAGGCCTCTGCGAGTTGGTTTCGGCCCCTGGTACGCCGTTCAAAGGTTCGGGACCATAGGGTCCCGGGAATCTCAAAGACGAAGAAGAAAACGCGTTATATATATAAACCCCAAGTAACACGAGATCAGGGCAGGAAGACTATGATGATGATAAGAATGCAGATGATACAATAAAGTAAACTCACGTCTAAAGTCACGCTCTGTTTGGCCATTGCAGTGATAGCTTTCTCGTACATGTGCGTGTTGTGGATGCCCATGCCGCAGAATATCGCGAACGCTTCCACGAAGTTCTCGTCATTCTTCGTGAAGAGGAGCTCGTCGAATTTGTTGATTAACTGGAAGACGAACATAAAATAAATCAAGAACATTAAAATTTCGATAAAAGCCCTGACTTTTAGATTGAGGTTAAAATTAAAACACGTAACGATATTGCAATTCCTGCTAATATAATAGATACTTACCTCAAAAAGCGTTTAAACTATACATTATAAGGACAATCTATGGTTTAAAAAAGCCTGAAGAAGAAAGAAAGAGAAGAAGCCTGTTTATTGGAATAAAAAAGTATTTACAAGTACATTATCATAAAATGGAACATATTATGAAAAAAATATTGGATTACATGTGCTACAAGAAAGATTCCATCCGAAAATATTTAAGGCAGTAAGTTTTATTTTTCTTAAAAATATTTAAGGCAGTAAGTTTTATTTTTCTTAAGAGTTATTGGATTTTCTAAAGAAGAAGTTACATATACCAGCTGTTCATCAAACTAAAACAAAGTAAGATATTTCTAATAACGATACTCCAAGCTGATATAATTCGTTACATCAACAAACTTTCATTAAGAACTGTTGTGTTAACAAAATTAAGAAAACAAAGTTTGTTAGCAGATGACACCCTTGGGATGGAACACTGGCTGTAGAGACCTTCTTTGAGCTACTTATTTATTTTTAAAAGAAGAAACGCTTGATTGTAAGTGCAAGCTACTTCTTGTAAATTACCGACTTTTTAAAAATTACTTTGACCTTCAACATTTAAAATTCAGTATCTTTCTTTTTTTTTAGACAAAGTCCCTTCAATACGGCCAGGAACACAAATGCGAAATGTGTTAAAAAAAATTAACCCATGTACATAACAAACAATGTTTCGTAAAGTACTTTTTTGTGTTGCGACGTGAACATTTCCTGTTAACGTTCAAAATACAAACAGAAATAAAAAAGTTTACATTAAGCACCTCAATTAGGGTCCGAATGACGAATAAAAGGTAAACACAATTAAAACGAAAAATATTTGTCTCCGCTTTAAGCTTTTCGCTCCACTTCATTTTACTTCCCAAAGGAAAATGAGTACACCTTGGCGATTTAAAACTTTTTTAAATGGAAAATTTTGCAATGTAAAATTCATAAATATAATATAATTCATAAGAGGAAAACTCGTATATTGTGCGGATCAAATATCCTTTGCAATGTTGCTTAAAAGAATGTTTTCATTCAACAAGCATGACAGATACACATAAAGAATATATGCCACAAAGAAATGAGCCGTACATTTTCACTAATGAGTATCTACTTATGTTAACAAAAAAGAAAAGCACACTCTGCAGTAACTACTTATTTAGACTGAAATAAAAAAATATGAATCGTCGCATTGCGGAAAATTTTAATGTGTTTCTTCTACAGATTCACGTTAACAGTGCAATAAACAGGGTTTTATCATCCGCGTTAGCAAAATCCAGTACATTTTTATGTGATGTTTCATCTTCTTCTAGTTCCGTCTGTACATAACATGTTTAATCTTCAATATTTTTGCTGTCAAGTTCGTTTAACGGTTGACATGACTGAGTAATTTATGCTCTCGCGTATAAAGTTATTTGGAGCTAATATATTCAAGGGGAGACGCGTAATTCCAAAGCCCAACATTTGAAACGAACTGTGTGAGTACTCAATAATATACAGAGTGTTAATTTTATCTAAATCCACGTCGTTATGCCTTTACCACCTTCTCTTGTATTCTCCCAATATGAATGTATTCAGTTTTGTAGTGTCGCATACAACCGCATTGCGCTGTTTCTATACAATTGGTCCCTAATATTTTTTTTGGCATTTTTCATTAATTCAACGTGACCAATTTTATGAACAGCACGTTTTTCCAATAACTCCGGTCACTTTATGGAACGGTTTGGCTATTTTTATGGAACCAATTACCATTTTTTAACACATTTTTAGCAAACTCCGTAGATAATTAGACTAATATTTAAACGCTGCCCTTGAGAATTTGAAGTTAATCTGATTCTGTGACTAGCGTAAAATAACAAAGAGTTTCAGAGTAAAATTGTGCCAACTTACCTGAATGACTCCGATAATCCTCCCCTCGGAATTCTTAATGGCCATGCAAAGTATTGTGTTGTGTTTAAATCCGGTGCCTTCGTCGACGGACGGATCAAAACGGGGATCTAAATAGGCATCCGGAATGTTCACCGTCTGGAAATGTACAGAAAATGTTATTTCACGGTGTTAACAGACTCTAATGTTCCCGCAAGCTCTCACTTAACCTTCTCCAGAATGAACACGCTCGTGGCATTCACCAGAATACGTGCTAAACCCCTTAGCGAGACAATTATAATGAACCACAGTGAATTAGTTGAAAAGCTCTTTGTGAAAACTTTGAAATTGCTGCATATATCTTTAAGCCGTTGACAATAAATTCCTTTAAACTTTTAGGTGCAGAGAAAAACGAGCTCTTATTCTTAATTTGAGTAAATTAAGTTCTTTAGCTTTATTAAGAGAGATGAGTTCATATTTAAATTAAGTTCTTAAGAAATGTATACTACTTGCGGCAAATTTCAAACATCTTACACCTTATCATAAACTCCAGGACTGAAACTTATTCCTTCCTTCCTATCCTCATAGTAGCCAACACACTAAGCGCTTTAAAGTTTCAACTCTAAGTCCATTAGCTCTAATACAAACGTGTTCCCTCTTAATTCTTATCACAGTTATTAAGCTGACTTGGCTCCGTGGTCTAACAACCGCTGAAACGCTGAAGTTGGCTGGAGAGCTCTAGGCGAGTCACATCTAGTGGAAAGTGAGGTTAAAGATATTGCTAATCTGAGACAAAAGATAGCAACATAGTCGAAAGAAAAAGCAATTCTGCCAGATACGTACCTAAATGTTACCCTTTGTCGCCCGTGTTACTACCAATCTTACTACCAGTAGTAATACTGGTAATTTGATTCCCTTTCTTACTACTACAGTAGTAAGTTGTTACAAGGGTAATTACGATTTCCCCTTGTTACTACCAATGAAAGAAAAAAGAAAGAAAAGTGTTTATTCGCCAGAAAAACTACAATTATTAATACTATTTTATATTTGTTTAACAATTTCGGTACACTGGGGTCCCGGATCTTTGAAAGGCGTGCTAGGGGCCGAAGCCAACTCGCAGGGGTCTTGTTAGATATGTCTATATATGTGACACCATCCGATGAATATCCCCGTAATTTCTCAGGAACTGTCCAACTGATTAAGTGTGTTTTTTTTACTTGAGGTACTTTTTAGGTACATTTCTTTGGTAATTGGTATAATTTAATTCGCTATGGTACCTACACCCGCTATTTTGACTCTCACCAATTACCGGTTGGTGCAGGACTACTGTTAAATTTGGAGAAAAAGATATTGAGCTATAGATTTGGAAGGTTTAGTAAATCGTTTTTTTTTTTGCTGTTATCAATGTGCGGACTTTCCTATCCAGGGCGTCAAGTGAAGGCGCGCTCCTTGTTCCCGCGTGATAAAATATTACTTAGTACTTTTTTCAAGCGACCAAAGAAGCGACGACTGTTTGACGTCAGTAGCATTGATGCCTAGTGCTTCCGACATACCCAAATACTTGTAAGTTTCGGTTGAGGAAAGGGATACCATAATCTCCCCTCGCTTTACATGCATGACTGCACATTTGTCCACACCAAATGCCGTCCTGATGGCGTCACTTAAGATTTCTGTTACCTTTAGAAGCTTCATCAGTTGTAAGTTGTTGGGGGCAAAGAGCTTCAGGTCATCCATGTAAAGGAGGTGTGATATGACCTGACCCTCTTCTCAACCGATAGCCCAGGCCCGAACCATCCAGCAGTGTACTCGAGAGGGTTCAGGGCTAAGCGAAACCACAGAGGACTCAGACTGTCGCCCTGAAATATTCAACGCTCGATTCTTATAGGTTCGCTGTTTTCCTGAATCTGTCGACATCCTGGATAGAGAAGGACCGTCCTTCACTGCCCCATACATGACGTCAGGAAGATGCGCAGAGTCTCACCAATTTTATACAACACCAGCACCCTCAAAAGTTATGTATGTGGCATCGAATCATATAGGACTTCTTGCATCATCTCGCCATATTCTATATTATTATCATTGGTAGTAACAAGGGGAAATCGTAATTACCCTTCTAACAACTTACTACTGTAGTAGTAAGAAAGGGAATCAAATTACCAGTATTACTACTGGTAGTAAGATTGGTAGTAACACGGGCGACAAAGGAATGTTACAGCCATAAATGATATTAACATTTAAATGCAAACAACAATTTCAAAACTACTCTAGGGCAAAGAGAAGTTAAAACTCACGATTTCATAAATAAAATTATAGAAGAATATACACAACGCTTTTTGGAGCAAAATTAAAGCATCTAATAGTGACCTTTTGCAGCTGAAAAGTTAACCACAGAAAAAAACAATACGCTACCCACGCGCGATGTTATAAAAGTGACGAAAGGGAAATTGTCACTGGTTATTTTAAGCTCAGATTTTATTTTTGAGTCATCAAAATGAGACAGTGACTCTTCTTCTAAGTACTTATCCTACAAAGCTCATCGCGGGGTACCATTTTTAGTTCACTCTTCTTTGGAAATGCTATTTGACAGGTTTTTCATTCAAAATATCTTAACACATCTTCACCTATCAAGTGGCTTACAATTTAGCATCTTTGATTGTTAAGTTCTTCCCTTTAATTTATGCTTCATCATTGTCAATACCTTTACAGACATAAATATTATGCAGGCATAAATGAAGATCAGGTCTTACCTCTCCCGTAGTAGCAACATATCCTGTGATGCCTATATTGATAGGGAACCGACTTTCGTAAGGCGAGGTCCTTAATGCATTTAAGTCAGTGTCATCTCCTGCTTCCAGGTCGAACACTCTGGAGAAACTGCCCTTTGACGCCTCGTGGACTAAGAGTACCTGAAACAAGAAGATATTGGTTAATCACACGATACTCTAAATATTCTGAGAAATTCTTAGCTCTTTGGTATGAAATATATATAATCTATAGCTCCAAGACATTAGTTTTCTATCAAATACAGCAAGCAGTTATGCCTTTACTCCATGATTGGACAAGAACGACATTAACACGAAACAAAATACATCGGAAGTAATCGGAACCCGCGAATGCAAAAATATTTCACTATGGAGACAGCACAACCACCTTTAATAATGATGCCTAACTCTTCATTTAGCTACCAACTGCATCGATAGAAAGAACTTATCGAGTACTTAAAAAGTCAGGATCTCCAGTAATGAGGCAACAGCTATCATCGTCTTTATTAAAAATTGATTTACATACTTCATTAAAATTATGACAGAGAATTATGAATTGTAAAAGTTCATGTAAATAAAAACTTTTTTGCAAAAAAATACTACCGACTTCCAAATGAAAAACTACAAAGTGAAAAATAACTTAATTTTTTAAGTCGCTGTCTTTCGTAGGTACCATTTTTTTGGGATATGGACACCGACTTAAAAAATTAAGTTATTTTTCACTTTGTAGTTTTTCATTTGGAAGTCGGTAGTATTTTTATTTTTCTCTTTTTAGTTTAATAATATTAGTTTATATTATATATTATAATAAATAGGCAAGTTGTTTAGTAAGGTCCCTATAACGCCGAATAGATTACCCGAATAACATGAAACTTGAACGTAACCAGTGAAATGAGAGATCTGTGTACCCCTTGAGAGCGTACTGGCGTGATGTTATGAAATGGTATAAACAATAAACAGACATGCGATTACAAGAATCCCGAGAGTTTTGCCGTTATATATTAAAGAGTTCTGTTGTATATCTCCGAAGTTCTTCATCAGACCTTCACCAAATTAAAATGGGACCAATTTCGAAACATACTCTTTCAAAGAAAAAAATATTTTTTAAAATCGGTTTACAATTGTCGGAGATATCGGTGAACATACAAAAAAAAAAAAAACAAACACAAAGTCGAACATAGAACCTCCTCCTTTTTAGAAAGTCAGTTAATTACAAAGATAATTTTAATTATACGGGTGTGTTTTCACAAATTTAATATGGGCAATCGTTGTCGAAACGGCATACAGCCGCGCATTTCAATATGAGCGGATTAAATATTACAGGTACTCCTCAGGACTCCTTTATTTAAATGTAAATTAGGTTTACATAATTTGGAACTTGACTATGAACTCAGTATGACTGCAGTGCAAGAATCTTAAACAGCACACAAATTCTCACGTTGTATGCTTTGCATTTTTGGCCCTAATTAACATGAAATTACAGCATTTTAAGTTACAATTTCCAAACAAACACTTTTCTGTAATCTTTAGCAAGTTTTTAGAAGTCTACAAAGCTTTTATCAAAATACGCTGAATGGCTGTTCAAGATTAGAATAGTTCTTGCAAACAGACAGAGATAGGGACTTCCTCCTCGCCGGGATTCGTCGCGGACGTCGGCCCGAGGGTATTGTACCAATAAAACATTAAAGCTGTCTGTCTGGCTGTGAGCGAACACCACGGCATATAGCACAGAAGGCCGGTTCCATGCAACGAGCGAAAACAGGCTCATTCACATAAACGTGTACTTAATTTGAACGAATGTCAGCCGCGAATGCGCTTGCACTGTCCACTGACTTTAAGTAGACGCGTAAAGTTCTCGCCAAACGTCTTGGCCACCCTGAAGTTGGCTACAATGGCTGCGCAGTAGTAAATCTCATGCAAAAACAGCACCGTTTCGTGCCCAGAAGTTCGCCGAGGACTATATCTACGCGTGCGTGTGTTTTCGCTGGTCATATAGACCACCCGACCTTCTGCACCCATCTGTTTAGAGCCCGTACGCACGACGCGTATGAATAACCACACAAGTGGAATAAGTACACGGCTTCTATGATTGTTCCCAAGCCGATAGAACCGGCCACGTTATGTGTTATTACTTCTCTAACTGACCATTAATGCTATACGATATTTTTACGACTAGATTAATGACTATTAAATGCCTAGTCTTCATATTATACCAGATTCGAAACGCAATACATAAAATACTTGCAATAAGTTTTATACATTGTACATTTATCGATTAGTGATTGTGCGCTTCCAAATTGTTTACCGCAGAGGTTAAGCCAAATATTTTAATTGGCATTTACCACGAGCGAAGCACAAAGTAACCAAAGCGATATTAAACTTCAATATTGTCTTGCAAACAGCGGTAATTGGGCGGCCAGAAACAAAATTCGTTTCGGTCAAATTTACACTGGCCGGCCCGTCCGATTTAAAATTATTTTTGGGACTCGATTTGAATGCTAATTTTATTGTAGCCTATATCGTGGGAAATTGACTATGTTAATATTGTGTCGAACAGAGCACACCTGTTCAATGTTCATTCAATTATGTTTTCAGAGTGCGTACTAAGTTGGTTAAACCTCGATAAGGCTTTTCTAAAACTAACCTGCTGCTAGAGCTTGGCTGGTTGAATCTAAGTAACTTAATATCGCTGCCGTAATACTGTTTAGACTTAATAACTTTAAATGAAGCATCTTCTCATTACTTTAATAATTTTCCTCTGTCTCTAGATTCCTCCTTGATTCACTAGGATTACCATAGTAATATAATGATACAAGTATAATACAAAAGGGACGCTCGCTGCATTATGCTTTGTTACTTAGTTAGTTAAACTCCGTCTGACACCGCTTAACTCAAGGCAAAATGCCAACAACTATTGTTTTGGATTTAATAAAACAATACTAACTGAATGCTGCTTCATAAACATTGACTTATTTGCCTTCGAATGCAAATCCAATTCTTCCAACCACCTCATCGGAAATTATCCGCGAATGAACACAACTTTGCTTCATATATACTATATCTATCTATCTATATATCTTCCTGTACGGTCTCGTAAAACATCAGTCAATTCAATTGAAGCTAAACCAATGAACAATTCCCAACTAAAACTAATAAAATCAAGACCAGCATCAGTAAAACGCCTGAACGTATTACTTTCAACGCGTTCTAATTTCTATCAACGCCGCACCGGGTCTTCGGGTTCCACTTTCATAAGAACAAACCCCAACTTCCATTAAAGGATTTCGTGTTATTTCTGCACATTGTTCGTTCATAATTGAGTTTTCCTTGGAAACGGTCCAATAAACTATTCGCCCGAGGGATGGTGGGTTGTCGTGCAATATGACGTGCGGACGTAGGCCACGTCATCGGGTGTCGATGATCGGCGATAATCGTCATTGTGATAGTTTAGTTCTAGCTTACATCGATGTTATATTAAGGGTTATTTTTGGGACCTGCGTCAAACTTGTTTTGAAACCAAAGGATTGATCTCTTCCTGAAAATATAGTCATATTCCTATTTTGTGAGAACCGTTTGAAGACACTTTCGCTAAAAGGCTGCCAGCATATTTTTAACTCATTTACCTGTTCTGTGATGTTCACCGATATCTCCGTCAAATATGGAAAGAATTAAAAAAAAAAAAAATTGTTTGTAATAATATGTCCCGGAATTGGTCTCATTTTAATTTGGTGAAGAACTGATGAAGGATTTCGAAGATATACAGCAGAACTCTTCAATAAATAACAGCAAATCTCTCGGGATTGCTGCAATCGCATGTCTGTTTATTGTTTATATCATTTTATAAAACAACATCACGCCAGTACGATCTTAAGGGGTACGCAGATCGCTCATTTCCCCGGTTATGTTCAAGTTACATGATATTCGGGTAATCTATTCTGGCGTTATAGGTAACTTACTAAACAACTTGCCTATTAGGTAGGTACAACTAAAAAGAAAATAATAAAAAAACTTTTTACAAAAAAAATCTACCGACTTCCAAATAAAACTACAAAGTCAAAAATAACTTTATTTTTGGAAGTCGGTGTCCATAACGCAATAAATTGATACCTACCTACGAAAGACACCGACTTCCAAAAATAATGTAATTTTTCACTTTATAGTACCTATATTTTTGTAAAAAGCTTTTTTATTATACTTTACAAAAAAAACTCACGCAGTACCTACCTACCTAAGAAACCAACAGAGACCAGTAATAAAACAACAGCATATATAACCTACATTAGCTAAGTAACATTCTTTTCTCAAAAATGGTATGTAATGTTGACATAACATCTCTAAAAAGTATCCAGAAAGTGAACTCTACCGGAGACTATTCACAACTGTCCGGTAAGAAGCGAGATTTTAAATTTGGAATCTCCTACTGTCCAGTAAGTAAGTATGTAATTTACTTACTGGACACTTGGTCATCCTTCATCCCTTTTTTTTTTTATGGCTTCGCACGGTTTAGGTCATCCTCTTTAGATCTGCTTAGAAAAAAAAAACATAGTACCAGACACAGATTAGAGTTTAGCCATTATAACATGGTTAGAGGGAGGCTCCAAATATATATCTATCTCTTTTTGGTATGACATTTTATGAGATACATAATATATTTTGGAGCCTTAAACATCCATTTTATTGTCTGTGACACTTTTTTTTTTTTTTTTTTTATGGGTCTGTGACACATAACGCGACGCAGAAAAAGTATGCACGTTGCGTTTTGTACTTAGTAATGTTGTAGAAGTATAGTGTGGGATTTTATGTTTGTATTTAGTCATTTCAGTTTATAAATCATGTTGGATTAAAGAGTCCGTTAATCAAGATGTACAACAAACAAATATAAATGCCCCCGGTAAATCGATCACAATATCTATCAGTAATTGCCCTAATATGAATGTAACCTTCAATATTAATTAAACGAATTTGTTGTTAAACTTTCTTTCATTTTTGAGAAAAGCATTATACAAACCTCAACCAGTAAGAAAGCCATCCTGGCCTCGTATATAACCGGACCTCACCTGCGGTTCGGTCCGGTTAACTCATACTCGGCCAGGAAGGCTTACTTACTGGATTCTGCTGTAATGTACTATTACAAACATCCACGTTACGAGGTGATCAATTCAAAGGTAATTACGGTTTAAATCCACCACAAAAACGCTAATTCAAGTGCTTTTAACGTGTCGTAAACCTGATGCTTGTCTGAAACCTTTTCATAGTGGTCCCGAGAGTGAAGATTTAGCTCGCCAGCTTATCGCTTTCCATTCTCATTAGGGCTCATGACACGCTTTTATCTTGATCCTGAGACCCGACCCGACCCTGGCTAACTTTATTTATTCTAAAGGCTATTTCTCACAAAATGGCGAATGTTTGTGTGCGATAACATTTTTGTTACCTTATCATTGTTCCGGTTAAAAGTCGAATAAACAACAAGTAAAATTTCGAAATTTAAAAAACTCCCGACATATTTATCTTGCGACAAGTAAAATTTCAAAATTTAAAAAACCCCCGACTTTTATCTTGTGAAAACACCCCGATTCAAACAGTAAAATGCCCTTAACTTTTGAACGGCTGAAGCGATTTTATTCAAACATAGCTAAGAACACTCTCGACAAAATCACCTTTCAAACAAAACAAACTAAGTCAAAATCGGTTCATCAGTTTAGGCGCTATGATGCCACAGACAGACACACAGATACACAGATACACAGCAACACATGTGAAACTTATAACACCCCTCTTTTTCCGGCGGGGGTTAAAAACACCCTGATTCAAACAGTAACACGCCCATAACTTTTGAACGGCTAAACCGATTTTAATCAAACATAGCTAAGAACTCTCTCGACAAAATTACCTTTCAAACACAAAAAACTAAATCGAAATCGGTTCATCCGTTTAGGCGCTATGATGCCACATACAGACACACAGATACACAGCAACACACGTGAAACTTATAACACCCCTCTTTTTCCGGCGGGGGTTAAACAAATAATTACACCACTTGACATTTTGCTTTTATGTTATGCAAACGGAAACTCGGTATTTTAGCTTTTATTAAAAATAATCCGGTCCGATACCAGCCATTGGGTGGATTATAACAAAAATGTTAAGAGCTTTTGTCAATACTTTTTATCTTTGAAAATATAGCCGGCTAACATGATAGCCTAATCCATCTATCGGGCCCATAAGCCTTTAATACACTTCAAATCCTGTGGGTACAACTTTGTACTTTACATCAATATATTGAAAAAAATAAAAGTCATCTTTTCCAATAAAAATTAAAGTTGGCAGACATATTTTTTCTAATATTTCAAGGCTCTCGAGGCTATCTCATTATTTGAGTGATGATATCAATCCATCAGTTTTTTATAAGACACTTGGGGTAAAACGCGTGATTATTTCGGGGTGTTCTTTATATAGTGCGATATTTTCGATAAAGTAATAAGCGAAGCGACGAAGCTTAAGATAATATTTTTATCTTAAGCTTCGTCTTCGGAGGAGCTCGTGGCTAAATAATAACAGCCGCACTGGTCGATCGTCAAAGTTAAGCAACGCTTGATGAGGTCAGTCCGTGGATGGGTGACCATTTAAACATACCGAGTTTCCTCCGTGCCTCGGAAAGCACGTTAAGCTGTTGGTCCCGGCTGTCATTTGAAGATATTTGACAGTCGTAACGGGTAGTCAGTAGCTTGAGATCTGACACCAGTCTTGCCAAGGGGTATGGTGTTACCCAGTTACTGGGTTGAGGAGGTCAGATAGGCAGTCGCTCCATGTAAAACACTGGTACTCAGCTGAATCCGGTTAGACTGGAAGCCGACCCCAAAGTTGGGAAAAGGCTAGACAGATTGAATATATTTTTATCTTATACTTAGGTACAACAAGTATAAGAATGTAACAAGGTTCTTACTACCTAAGTTTTATCATAGGAAACGTTTTAGCTTATTACGTGAAAGATTCAGTTTTCCCTAGATTTTTTACGTAGAAGTTAATGTTGATTTTCTTGAAATTCCTTGCTTCTCTATTCATAAGACCTTTTGCACAAACAGAGACGGCAAACTGTGTGCGTTCAGCATTCAGGCACTCAGAACACGGGCGTCATAGCCGGGGCAGAGTGCTTTAGGTACAATCTACCTTTGCTCATACGCGAGTATTCGTTCAGAAGCGACATTCGACGCAGTGTGGGAGTGATAAACGACATTCCATTATGCTTCTCCCACCCTGTAATCTAAATATGTGCTGAAGCATTTCGAAACGGGCAAAACGGGAGCGAACTTCCGTCTAATTTAAAGGATCAACCAAACCTTTAGTTAAACTTTGATGAGCTTAAACAAAGGCTATGAGCAAATTTTTAAACGTCATCTCCAATTTTCTTTGTCTAGGTACCTAAAACAACACTGAAGTTCAAGGAAACTTAGCATATAAGACCCAGAATGACTGACTATACTACCTAGTTTGACGGCCTTGTCTATATACAAGAGTTTACAAGAGTACAAGTTAGGAAACGTTGGCGTTAGTCCAATACACTGATACATTGTTCAATAATAATACAAAGAGTATGCCTGAAACGACTGACAGCCAAAACAGTCTTATGTCTCATTTACACGAGAAGAATTTCATGCAATGTGCAAGGAATTCTCCGAGAGGTGAGAATTGTCTAAGCGAGACTCGTACGCAAAAATCGCCTTGTATCGTTGTCTGTTTTAAGCAAGAATTAAAAGTTCATCTACGATATGTCACAAGACATAGTTTTTGTAAAGTGGTTTCTTTGAAATGTGCTTTAAATATATAATGACTAGCTGACCCGGCAAACTTTGTTTTGCCATAAAAAGACCAAACATTTATCTACCCTACCCTACCCTACCCTACACTACCCTACCCTACACTACCCTACCTTACTTACCCTACCCGACCCGACCCTACACTACCCTACCCTACCCTACACTACACTACCCTACCCTACCCTACCCTACCCTACCCTACCCTACCCTACCCTAACCTACCCGACCCTACACTACCCTACAATACTCTGCCCTACCTATATAGCCAGGTCTCAAACTATCTTCATACCAACTTTCATCTAAATCGGTGCAGCGGTTTAAGCGTGAAAAGGTAACAGACAGACAGACAGACAGACAGAGTTACTTTCACATTTATAATATTAGTATGGATTTAAATAGATGATGTTTCTTTAGGGTTCCGACTTTAAAACGGAACCTTATTGAGTATGTTTAATTTGGCATCATTATTTCACTTTTCAGCAAAAGCATCAAGGCGAGAAGTTGTCTCCGTATAAATGAGCCTTGAAGGGATTAGTGCCAAAACCGTTTACCTACGTAAAAACATTAGCGTATTGTTTTTTATGGAGATTCTTGAACTACTTTATGTAAAAGGTTTTTTGTTAAGCTCTCTCGACCTCAAATGTCACTACTTATGAATAATGAATAATTTTGTAGCTAACATTGCAAAACACACAGTTGAATCTTAGTACCAATTCCTTGTTTCAATGACGCGTGCCTTCTTTGTGAGCCGTTTATTAATCACAAGCTTTCTTGTGATCAATAAACTTTTCGATGCAACTTTTTCAACTATTGACAACATTAACAGACCCGAGTAGTAAACCTTCCATCTCATAAAATATGAAACAGTCATAAAAAGCCTTAACAATTTGTCCCATTGCTGGGACTCAGGCCACCTCTCCATTAGAGCGAGCGGGCCGAAGTCCATCACTCGGGCTCAGTACGGATTAGTCGCGTATTTTTATTTCATACTTAAAATTAAACATATCTATTATTTTATTTCTCACATTAAAATAAAACTTAAAATAAGGGACCCAATTTCAGGTAAGTGCGCAATAAAAACTTAATTCACCGTTAACAAAAGTAACTATCCCACAATTATTGTGCTAGATGTAAAATTTAACATTTGGGAACTAGGTCTGGCAACATTACTTGACAGTAATGGCCGTAGTAAAACCACAATATCGAGCCTGTGACCGTTAGTAGTAAAAACTTGAAGACAATTTAATAGGGCCTCTTAAGTCTAAATACCGTTGTATTGGGACATGTTGAATAAATGTTATAACAGTAGGAGAACATAAATTTATAGGAGTAGTAGAATACTAAAGAAACGGTAAATGAACTATGTGAAGATTATAGGTCTAGAAACGGGGCGACTACTGAGGTGACAGAATTCATAGAGAAACCCCAAACATATTGGAATAAAGGCAAGAGAATAATGTAAATAATAATAAACAAATTACAGCAGAAATATTGACAAGTAAGGGTGGTTACGGACTATATCCGATCCGAATCCGAGATATTTCGGTTCCGAAGTAGCTACAGTACTTTTTGTAGGTCTACCTACATCCGAACTCTATCCGTCATAATTCAGAACAATTTTAATTCGGATAGAACTCGGCACTCAAATCACGGACTCGGATCGAATGTAGTGCGTAACCGCCCTTAAGATGATGCCCATTTTCTAACTGAAACTGCGCTCGTTTACCCCATAAAAATAAACGCTATCAGCAAGTAGATATTTATAAAAAAAATAGTGCTTTATCTTCCTATAACGACCGTCCAGGAAATTAATATCACCAAGCTACCCATACAAGAGTTATTAAATGTTTTTGTCTCGTATCCGAGGCAATGCGGTCAAAATTTAATAAACACTACATCACTTGAGTTTAGCACTATGCGGCACTGCGTTGTTGTGGCTGCTACCACACTGCAGTGTACTTCTCAGAGGTAATATTCTGTCTGAGGCCAACACTGGAAGTCGAGGTGAAAATTTTCAACGGCAAAAAATGTATCTCAAAGAACATTTTTAAGGAAACCGGATTAAATTAAAAACCCCCGAGGCTTATTAAACCATGCTTTTTAAACTATATAATTTATCTACTAATAGACACAGTTCGATTGAGAATCCATCGAAACACGTAATTATAACACGATATTTTGCGAAAATACTCCAATTCAAAGAGCATAACTTTTGAACGGCTAGCTGAGCCAATTTTGATCCGGACGCTCTTGATTAAGTCATCTTTCAAACAAAAAATAAAATCAAAATCGGTTCATCCGTTTAGGAGCTATGATGCCACCCACAGACACACTGCAAACTTATAACAAGATTTAAAAAAAGCCTCTATGCCAAATACCAAGCCTTGTAATATCAAAATAAGTTTATCTAGCTTTCGATATTTTTTTAAACAGAGAAATAATGTTTTTATGAACAAAGCTTGATAAAATTGTATTTTGTTTGCTGGCGTTAAATCTGTAAACAACGGTATTGATACATAATTTTATTTAGCGTTTCAACCCTCAACTTGTATGTTTTTATTGGTGTACAGTCGAATGCAAAAACACGTACTCACATATAGAAAAATCCGAAACTTATTTTCTGTCAAATGTTTCGGAATTTTCGTTGACAAATAATATTCTCACTTAAAACAATATTGCAGTAGTACAGTCGACACTAAGCGTCAAGCCAAGTACACTGATGCCGATTTAAGGGATATTATACTGTAGGTACTTAATAGCATGACTTGCAAATAGTGGTCCAGCAAGCACGCTGTAAAATTTTATCACTGTACTGCACAGAGGATCAATGCAGCAATTGAGTTAAGGAGGTTTGTATACCACATGTAAAATTATTAAAAAAGTAAATTTTTGAAAAAAAAAAATTTTCTTCTTTTAAACAGCTTGATTTTTTTAGCACCGTCCAAAATGTTCAATGTTTGCATAATGAGACAAAATGTGGGCAAAAGCCTTTTTTTATTTTATGAGAGTGGCTTTTTGAATAATTCGTATTAGATTGATACTTAATGCCTGCAAAAAAAAAACGAGATAAAAAATAAGGCTATATGCCGCTGTATCTACATACATACCTGCCTGAAACAAGAGCTCTTTTTTTTCTTAAAGTAGGTTGCGCATGAGCTAAATTAAATTAGCCTACTAAGCCAAATCATATTTGTGCTAGAAAAGTGTCTGTGTTTGCGTCAATAACGCAACAGGTGGATAGAAATCACGACCTCACGCTCGCCAGGTCATACCTTATACGTTGGTTTAGCTTTGTCTACCATAGGGCGATTCATACTGGTTGAAAATACTAACATTGATCTATTCGTATACAGGGTTATTCATAGTTCCTACACGTAAAAGAAATCTGCCGTTAGACTATAGCCGGTCGCTGAAAATTCTACCGTTGGGATAATCCCGCTAGTTGTTTTTTTTTTCAATTGGGACATTCTCGCAATAACTAATCATCAAGAACCAGATGTTAATCTGCGAAAACTCTCAATTAGTATTCCACCGTTTGCGTAGATGACCGCGATAGCGCCTGGCGCCACCTAGCGGCGACGTTTCAATCATCATTAGATAGCCACGATTATGTACAGCTTAGCGTACAAATAAAACCAGCTACACAGATTATATTCAAGCGCATTTGATCACTAAAGTCACTAATATGGGAAGTTGAATGATGGGATTGTCTGGACTAATTGTACCACTTTGTACCTAAGTAATTACAAATCCATCATCATCTTCCTGTCCTTGTCCCATGTTACTTGGGGTCGGCGCAACACGTTTTCTTCTTCCATACCATCCTGTCCCCCATCACTGACGCCCTTTTCTTTCATATCACTCCTCACACAGTCCATCCATATTTTCTTTGGCGGTCCTCTCCCCCTCCATTCAAATCTATATTCATAACTCTTTTAGTAACATTCGTTTCATCCCTTCTCATCACATGACCTTACCAGGACAAACAGTTTCCTTTCAACTTTTCTGTCACTGGCGCCACTTTCAAACTTCCTCTAATATACTCATTTCTCACTTTATCCATTCTCGTCACTCCGCACATCCATCTCAACATTTTCATCTCTGCTACATGCAATCTTTTTTCATCCATCTTTTTCACAGCCCAACATTCTGATCCATACAGTACGACAGGTCTAATCACGGACTTGTAATGTTTCCCTTTTGACTTAAGTAATTACAAAACCAAACTTCTATAATGTTTTGCAATGCAAAATTAGTTTTAAAGGTGTGTACGTCTTCTTGGGCAAGTTATAATTTTATCAAAAAGATTAAGACAGTTGCTAAAATAAAAAAAATAAAAGCTGTGGCAAGTATCACAGTGTGTCTACCTCAAATGTTCAAGATTAGTAGACACCTACTCTATATCACATTCATACTCCAAGCAGTCGACACAATTTTGTGGCGACAGACAGGCGGAAGAGTTATGGTCTCCGTGCATAAATCTACCATACTAAATTGACATAACAGTTTTCTACGTTTTAAAACGCTCGCAACAATTTTCGTTATTACTGCAGCCGTCAGTAAACGTCTGGTAC
This sequence comes from Orthosia gothica, assembly GCA_949775005.1. NCBI lineage: Eukaryota > Metazoa > Arthropoda > Insecta > Lepidoptera > Noctuidae > Orthosia > Orthosia gothica. The sequence goes on along the minus strand of OX459066.1, from coordinate 16,794,688 downwards.
AGTCGAAGCAAAATTTATTTCATGAAAAGTAAATTAAACTGCATAGTTAATTCTTTGATTTAAATAATATTTTTCCAGTTATGTCATACTTTTACATTTTTGCTATTTAATTTAAGGTTTCGTAACTATATGCAACGGAGGAGGAAGGACCTTAAAATCATTTACTACCAGGTGAGATAGTGATCTAACGCGAGCTTAACAATAATAAAAAAAAAACGCTTTAATAGAAAACCAAACTAAAAAGTAGAATATAATTTTCAATAAATTTCAATTATTATTTATTTTTTACTTTTTAGTTCAATCGCTAACCCTGAAGATCCTGGTAAGGATAAAGGGACAAACTATTTAAATTATTGCATTGAAATCGGTCCTTGTCCTATAAAACTGATTTCCGTCTGTCACTCACAGGTCCAGTTGAAAACCAACGTCGGGCACTAGTGCGCGCCGTTTAGCTGAACTTGTCCTGTTTGGCTTAGCCGTGGAACACAATTTTATATTTATATTGTTTTTCTCATTTTTAATGTTGTTTAGTTTTAAGTTTTCTTTAGTTTTTCTTTTTTATATTGTGTGCTCTAATGGCTTTTGACAAATAAATTTGTTTTCAATCTTTCTTTATAAGAGTGCAAAGTTTCAAATTAATCCGACGTTTTGAAGGGGGTGAAAATCACGTTCAAAGATTCCGTTAAATAGATACATAATTACATAGATACATACAGTCTAAGCTAATAAAAGCGTGTTAATAAACTTCTTCTTCATATCAAGTCGATGGAGAACTCTTCAAATATTTTGGGCCCAGCAGGTGGCCAAGTGAATTGCAGCGTCAGTGGTGTTCATTAGATCTTCCAAATTGCAGGTGTATGAGCCCTTGGGACACTCTAGCAAGTGTGTTCTATTCTGCACAGTGACACAGCACTCAAAAAGAAACAACTAGGTAACTATACATATTTGCAACAAAACCAAACATTTATCACTTCTATCCGAAATATATTTCCACCGTCACGCATTGCAGACGGTTTCCGTCTTCCGATAGGAAAAGAAAAAGCTCTATTCCACCTAGTAATATCCGCAGGATGTGAGAGAATTAACTGTCTATATTCTAGGTCCTTTCCTATTCCAACAGGTACAATAAAACCTTGCTATCTACACGTGATTACGTCACAAACACCCATGACATCGTGTGCGTACTTGTGGGACCTTAAGCATTTACATATCGCTCATAAAACTACAATTGATGGTCGCAGCCTTACAAAGCTACAATACATAAACTAGGCAATAAAACAGTTCCAAGTAACTTATCGTAAATCGTATCGAATTCAAAGAAGGCCTTCCAAAAACAAAAAACAATGACAACCATAAAAAAACAATTAAAATATCGAATGTTCTTTTTTTAATTTAGTTTCTTCTTATTTCGGCATTCCGAAATATGAATTAAACTTAGTTGCCGACTGTACTTCAAAGCATGGCAACTATAAATTGTTTGGATATTAAAATAATATAAACTTCATGAATTATTCCGAAGTTCCGAGCCCTTTGTACTCGTATAGCCTTGGTCAAGGTTAGCTGTACTGGTTCACCCGTCAGCGCTACAATGAATAATGGTCATATAAATATCAGTACATTGTGTTACTGACATAATTTGTTTTTTATTAAAAAAAAACAACGAGGCAAGGCTGTAAATATTTTGTTCGTATTTTGAATTTGAATTAACTAATGATTGTAAAGTCAAATGTTTGCGTAAACTGGTATTTTTTTTTTACCATTTTCATGATCGTAATATTCACTACCCTCTTAGTAGAGGCTAAAATAATAAAATCGGAGTGTAAAACATTTTATTTTCACTTCCCTTAACCATAGAACAAAGTTTATTATTCATTTTGATGGGGACAATCCCTTGTCGGGTTTAGAACCACTAAAATTTCAGCGAGGGTACTCATTTACATGTTTTACTTTATCAAATAATATTATGAGGTGTAATCGTTGACGGATAACAATGAAACTCTATGAACAATACAAAAGTAGAAGTTAATGTAGGTAGGAAGGAACATTATAACGATAACATGAAATAATTTTAATGAATGGAAACTGGAATAACTTAGCCATACCGGCCTGCGTACGTTGCGGACCTATTCAACACGTTACAGAGTATAAAAACAATTTTGTAAATTTTGCAACTGAATATAGATTAATAAAACAGCTGATCTTGATAGAACTTAATGAAGAAATTAAAAAACATAACAATTGTTTTGCGAATACTATCATAGTGCGTACAGTTAAGGAGTGGAATTGTTTCCTGATAGCTGCAACCTAGGGGTCCTTAAGTCAAGAGTGAATAGGTTACTTCTAGGCAAGCATCAGGCGAGATAGTGGTCAAATGCGAGCCTATCACAAATAAAAAAATTAATAAAAATAAAAGTGATAGCAACACTGCAAAGTTGGTTCCGAAATGACGGTATGCAGCCTTTGCGTACAAAATAAAACGGAATCTCATTCATATCGCCAATTTTAACAAAAATTCAATCAAACAACTATAGGACTACCACGCAACCGACCAAAATTATTATCACAATCTTTCCGCCTCTGTACCATGTTTCTTGGGGTTAGCGGTACACGTTGTCTTCTTCCATTCCAACCTGACATACGTCATCAGTATCACTCCTCACACAATCCATTCATTGTTGCTATGATCTCAACGAACCAAAATTACCCAATGATGTTATATGTTTTTTTTTTATTTATTTTTTATATATATTATAGGCTCGCGCTTGACCACTATCTCACCTGATGGTAAGCGATGATGTATACGTTTTATCGAGGTCTGCGCGGCAATACAAACACAAGCTGACTAGCTTGAGTAAACTCAGTCCGTCCTGCGTCTGGCCGCGACACGAACGTACGTTTGAACAGTATGTTAATCTCTTTCTGACAACTGTGTCCTATTTATATCTCTGTGATCTAGCCTACTCAGTGATAGAAATAAAGTTAAAAGTTCCATAGGTCCCATGTAGGTAGCTATAGTAAAATATCGCCATGTTTTTATTTCCTTATAGTGAGTAGACGTCTCTATTATTACAAGTAAAATTTCAAAATTTAAAAAACCCCCGACACATTTATCTTGCGAAATCACCCCGATTCAAACAGTAAAACTCCCATAAGTTTTGAACGGCTGAACCGATTAAATTCAAACATAGCCAAGAACACTCTCGACAAAATTACCTTTCAAACAAAAAAAAACTAAATCGAAATCGGTTCATCCGTTTAGGCGCTATGATGCCACAGACAGACACAAGATACACAGATACACAGCAACACAGCAACACACGTGAAACTTATAACACCCCTCTTTTTCCGGCGGGGGTTAAAAATCTTATTGAAATTACCACTATTCTTGGACCATGGGGAAACCATAAAAACACAACCAGACCTCTTTCGAAGAAAGTGCGAAAAGGGCACACAACATTTATCCAGTTACGTCACAATGTGAACATAACAGCACATTGTCCTTACAACTGATAACATTACGAGCGGTGTTCACCCGCGCTTGATAACAATAGCTATACTAGATTACTCCCTATTTGATAACAATAGCGAAGCCTCCTTTGATACAGTAAATAGATTTACTAAACAAAGACAATAGGCAATTGATATTGAGTTAGTTATGATTGGGTTACCCAGTATGTAGTTTTGATTAGTCATAGTTCGATATCAAATATCTTGTGCGCCTTATTAGGTTCAGTTTATTAACCGTAACGCCCTTAATCCTTGGATTATAGTCCTTAAGAGCAGATGGCAATACCTTTGCTAGTGAATATAACAATATTGATAATCTTTATAGATAATTAGAGTTGTTGGCACAAGTCTCGCCATTTAAGGCGCAGATACACTCTGTAGCTGATTTTAAAATGAGAATCACATCTAGACGGCTAGTCCTAATAATTTGAAAAAAATATATGTTAGGTACATAAAACACTTTTCTTAATAATTTGATCCAAGAAAATTTTGAATTTTATTCGTATCATCATCATTAGCCTATTAATGTGCCCACTGCTGGGACACAGGCCTCCTATCTGTGAGAGGGGATGGGCCGTAATCCACCATGCGGGTCAAGTGCGGGTTGGTGGATGTCACATGTATTTGGATTTTTGGTTCTAGGACATACCGGTTTCCTCACGATGTTTTCCTTCACCGTTTTGAGAGCAGTGGTGATGAAATAATTTACACAAAGTAAAACGCCTGCCTGGATTCGAACCCACAATCTACAACTTCTATGTTGCGGCCGATACCACTGGGCCACCACTGCTCTGACTCTTATTCTTATAACATAGTGTAATTAATTTGTAAATTTATGTCTAACACCGACAATCGCACCAAAACTTTTTGTACATCCCTTATTATCATGTGACAGTTGTGAAAATTTCATCAAAATACGCCTGGCGGAGGCGTATATAGTTTTTAGTACTTTCCTTATTATTCTTTGACTTTATAAAAAAGCCATAGATAAAAATATAGATAGAACAATTGTCTTTGATATGGTAAAAATTTCATCAAAATACACCCGGCGATTTTGGTACGATTATCGTCCATGACATAACTTTACAAATTAATTACACCATGTTATACGAATAAAACTAAAAATGTTCATAGATCAAATTATTAAGAAAATGGTCTAAAGTAACATATTTTTTTTCCAAAAAAAATACGACTAGCAGACGTGATTCTCATTTTAAAATCAGCTGAGGGGTATCTGCGCCTTAAGCCACGAGCATGATTTTCCCATTATAATTCCGAATAACATTTTTCCTAAGCCCGGCAACGCTAAGGATTCCCTTGTTATTACCACAGACGACGAGGCGTTAATAATTGCTGGCCACTCTATAAATAACTTGGAAATTATTACTGCTTTTACCTACAATATGTTTTTGATATGACAAACGCGACCGAGCTGAAAGCAATTTTATCTGTCCTACGCAAAGTTGTAGGCAATACTTAAAGGGAATAAATTCAGAGGAATATTGGGATATCTTTTGAATCTAGCTTTGGAGAAATGTCTTACGTTAAGGATTGTTAAGATAGCTAGTGCTCAAGGTTTTATTTAGGTCTTAAACTTGGTCCTTGAAGCAGCACCAAAAATATTCAACTAAAAACATGAACATTTCAAAAGTATAATGTTCACATGGACAGAGAATAATTTTAATGACCGTAACGTTATATTCCATAATAGGCATTGTTCCCTCGGCATTCAAACATCACACCGCAATCCATTAACTAATAAACAAATTGGAATATTCGACCAACCGGTGAATAATAAACAAAAGATATGAATGTTAATTACTCTGATGTAAATTTAACACCTTTCACCCCTTTTTGTCGCTTATTCACAAAGCTGCTCAATTCATTGGGCCCGAAAGCGGATTAATTTCAATCCATACAATATATGATTGTAGTATTTGAACAAAATTTCCAATTAAAACGGCTAGACCCAGACTTTGCTAAAGTAAACTCGGTCGATAAACATGCAAGAATATTCGTATGCTTTTGTCAAATAACTTGATAGTTGTAATTCAATCATTTTAACTCAAAGTTCAATCACAGCAGATACTTAGAAAGAACCCAAGTATTACTTCGAAATAATAATATCGCCAACTTCTAGTGCAATATGAAAGCACTTTAACAACAATTATTGGCAACACTAATGGTAAACAAAACGCCTCGACTCAAACGTTTCATTAGGAAAACAAGCAAAATTAATTTTCTCGACTCAAAGCATTTAGAATTAAATTGAAATTGATATTAAAAGTGAGTCGGCCCAAATTGTTCGTTGATTGAATGAATCAATTTATCAAAACTTATTTCGATATTGAAATTCGATTTCAATCATAACGTAAGGAGCGCTATGGAAATAATAAATACCACTAAGAAATTGGTGGGAAAGCTATCTTCAAAGGGATAATTAAATTCAATATATCAAAGAACATAATTGAAATGCGAAGGCATGATGTCTTTGATGGTTTTAGTGGAAGTAATGAAGAGTATGAAGTCTTTTAAATGGAGTGTAATCGTGTCTTCTGCGTAGGTGGACTTAGAACGAATACTGGAACATTTTATTTAGATTTCCTCCAATAAACATACATGTAAATAGTTGTGATAACTCGGGGATAGCACACCGGCTGGCTTTGCCCGACTTCGCATGGATTACCAACTTTTTACGTATTGCGAGATATCTCTTCCAAGTTTCCATTTGGACTAACAAGATAAACAACATTTGGAAGTTCCACCATGTATTATCTGGTACGTTACCTGGGGCGTGTTCGAGTGAACTTAACTTCGACTTAGTTGATATAGTAACAGATTATGAAGGAGTTAGAAGATAAAGTTTTAGAGACGGAACGAACGGGTACAATATTTTCTTCAACATGGATGATACAAACCAATCCTTATTAAGCCGAGTGGATGAGTAATGAAGATTTCCGAAGACAGTAATTGCTACTAAATTTTTGAAAAAATACTGATGAAATGAAACGCCTTGGCGATAATATAACGTATATCTATTCTTAATTTAGGAGCTATAATAGATGATCCTGCCGCTATATAATATGTAGACAACAGTAATATTAAATTTTTTGAACCTACCTGTACTCTCTGACATCTAATGAGGCTCTGCGTATGTGTAAGTATCCTTAACACCATGTGTTCGATAGTACTCTGTTCTTCGAACACCATCCTTGCGAGATCCAAGAGGACCTGGTTCCTCTTGACTTCCAACTGGGATCGCTCGTAAAGCTGTGCGTTTCGAAGACCAATGCCGCAGAACTGAAGGTAAGATGAGAAGACTTTCTCATCGTAGGACGTGAAGGGACTGTCGTTCTGTTTGTTTATAACCTGGAAGATAAAGTGTGTTTAGAGAAATAAAAATTTGAAACGCAAAATAACCCGGTCGCTTTTATAGCCCATCGAGTTTTTAAAAGTTACTTTGGTATGAACAAGGGCGACAAATACGAGATAATAGGAAAACTTTTTCTAAATTTATGCTAAATGAAATATAATATTCTCAATAATTTATTAGATTTTGTAGGAAAAAACGAAAAATTCTTCAATATTGTTTTCAACAAGAAAATTCACAGAATCCTATTTCTATAATTTTATTCGTGTCAGATTTATAGCTCCAAAACAGTAAACAAATTCCTTCGTCCAATACTGAAGAAAAACGTTACAAAAACAGTTTCAATATTTGACGCTCGTTAATCAAAAGAAAATTTATGTGCAAAAGCAAATGTTAGATTAAAAAAATTATCGTTCAATTTTCGTTCGTTTATTTATTAATATTTGTTCGAAAGTGACGTCCCAATTCACTTTTTGCTGGGACATTGTTAACAGGCAGATGCCACGAGATAATACAAACAAAGTTTTCCAACATTCACCAAGCAATTTCAATTCCACGTCGGAATATTTATAACTTAATACGCTTATGTTGGAAACTTTTTTGATTTCATCTTTTTCTTCGCTGAACTCTCATTTCGCCGTTTCCCAGATGTTTTTGAAACAACATTTCAAACATAAACAGGCGGAAATTTGTAGCAAACAAGATTTATTTAGGAAATGGCATAAAAGAAATCTTGTTATTAAAAGCGGTGTAGTGAAAATTTAATGGATAATGCCTTAAACGTTTAATTTAAACCGGCTACATACCTGAGCAACACCGATGACCTCTCCATTAATGTCCTTAATGGGCATGCAGAGAAGTGACCTCGTTTTATAACCCGTCTGTTGGTCAATGTCGTGGTTAAACCTTTCATCCTGCAACAAACAAAAACAAAATATAAAAACACTGATACCTGAAAATCCAATAATCTTTTTTTTAGAGCAGTTTTATCGTTGTATAGTGACATTGGCATGATAACAATGTTCATTGAGGCAGTCTTTAATTGAACTATTATTACTCGTCTGAATGGGGGGGCTACTTCTAAATGAAGTCACATAATAGGAACTGGGCCGAGTAATCGGAGCCGTGGTAGTGACCGCAGACCGCAGCCGTCCTCCGAGACGCAGGCGCCTCCTTAGTTCTCTCAATATTATTGCTTCTTCTGCAATATAGGGTCCATTTCTGAGTTGAGTATTTTGAGTTCCTACATTAATGCCAAACGTTGACAGCGTTTCAGGCGAAATTTGAGTTTTACAAATACTCAACTTTAAATACTAAATTCAGAAGTCTATCTTTATGAACTACGGCAATAACTCCCATTCATCAGATCCCTTACTTGGGAGGACAATTGCATGTTACTATTTTAGTTACAAAACCGAGAATTTCAATGAAAAATGTATTTTTAGCTGGCATAGAATTACTGCGAAAAGTAAGTGGGTGTTGGAAATAGCGTAGGTATTATTTTGAATCCTTTTATTTTTGGCTTTTGCTAGCGAAATTAAACAAATTCCTCTTATTCGCAATATCGTAATAACCATGTATCTATATACAATTCTGAAAATGAGTTGGCGTTGGTATTTATCCAATAAGGGCTATAATTTGGTATAATGGCTAAATAATGGTCAAGCGCGAGCCTACAGTGAACAAAAAAAAATAACGGTGTCAGTTTTTTTTGGTGAAATGCACTTTGTGTTTCGTCAACCAACATAGCGACACAAGTCTGGATGAAATATTAAAATTTACTTAACCATAGGGTTTCTGGTTTCTCGATATTTTTTATTTATTACGACTGATAGATGAGATCAATTAATTCAAAAGACAATTTTTATGTTACCATAAATTGCACTTAGTTAGTAACAAATCAACAAAAAACGATAAATTAAACAAACTTATTGCGCACGGTTGGCGCGGTGGTTGAGCGATTGACTGCTACGCTGCGTGTCGCGGGTTCGTTTCCCGCACGGAACAAATATTTGTATGACCTACAGATAGTTGTTCCGGCTCTGGGTGTTGTGTATTTTATATGTTTGTAAAGGCACCCACGATACAGGAAGAAATTCCTAGTGTGGGGCAACGTGGTTAAAAAAAAAAAAAAAACTATCCTCGACTGGTCTATATAATAAAAACTTTTTTGCAAAAAAATACTACCGACTTCCAAATGAAAAACTACAAAGTGAAAAATAACTTAACTTTTGGAAGCCGGTGTCTTTCGTAGGAACCATTTTTTTGCAATATGGACACCGACTTCCAAAAGTTAAGTTATTTTTCACTTTGTAGTTTTTCATTTGGAAGTCGGTAGTATTTTTTTGCAAAAAAGTTTTTATTTTTCCCTTTTTAGTTTTACCTACCTAATAGCAAGTTGTTTATTAAGGTCCCTATAACTCAATGAAACTTGAACATAACCGTTGAAATGAGAGATCTGCGTACCCCTTTAGAGCGTACTGGCGTGATGTTATGTTATGAAATGGTATAAACAACAAACAGACATTCGATTGCAGCAATCCCGAGAGTTTTGCCGTTATTTATTGAAGAGTTCTGTTGTGTATCTCCGAAGTTCTACATCAGACGTTCACCAAATTAAAATGGGACCAATTTCGAAACATACTCTTTCAAACAAAAAAAGAATTTTCAAAATCGGTCCACAATTGACGGAGATATCGGTGAACATACATAAAAATAAAAAAAAATAAAAAAAATAAACATATAAGAAGTCGAACATAGAACCTCCTCCTTTTTTGTAAGTCGGTTAAAAACTCTACTCTTTACGGTAGAACTTAACTTTTTATAACAGTCTTTAATTAAACAAAAATAATATTATTATAATAATTATTTATTAAATTAAAGATACACATTGATCTCACTTATGATCATCTATTGCAGAAGTTGAGGCAACAGACCGTTTAATCTTAGTAATTATCGGCAATATCACGCAAAGGCATCACGTGCGCCAATTCGCAGCCGAACGCTAGTTTCGAATAATTTATTCGAGCAAACACCGTAAATCTGTCGCCAGTGAAGAATGCGATTTGAGGCATCCGTTGTATCGGCGAATTTATGACTGGAATGACTGGATGCACCGGTGTACCGAGCCCACAATACATTGGGAACACGAAAATTTGTCGAAACACAATTCAACGAATGGAGCCAAGCCAAAAAGGGAGTTATATTGCGAGCCGCCGTTCATTATCAACGCCTGTCATCCAGCCAGATTGGGCTTAAACCATCCATTGAGCTTACATATCACACTTTCGGTAAAGCCGAGCGAATATTTTGGAGTTTAAGGCCGTTTGTCAAACGTCTGACCGGTATAAATCTGTCGGCGAAATTCGAAATTGAACCAATAAAACCTTTTGGCAACATAAATTCTTGATATGCATATTAATAGCCCGCGAGATATCGTTCTCGCCTTTAATTTGAATTTGCAAAATTTGTTAAAGGATTTAGTTTAAACTTGAGGTCTTAAATTAAATTCGAATTCGTGAGCCTTAGCTGACATTTGCGTAGAGTTGGGAGCAGGCAAACAATTGCTTGATTACCCATACTTTCGCGCAAGAAACTAATTCCAACGACTGTTGACAAATCTTAAAACTTGAACGGCCAATCTTCGCCAAACATCGCATTATTCTGGTTGGTCCGCTCGTAATGAGAATGTAATGTTTAGCGATACCGAAGTAGTGACTAAGACAGATTGCGGCATTCGTGTAGCAATTCCGTCCGCCATTACTGCTTGAGACATTCGGTAATTTAATATTGATTCCGACTAGTAGGCAGTAAACTACTATGCACGGGTATCGTTAATTTTGAAAGACAGTCAGACTTCCAATTACGTTAATAAATTCGACAGTCTGACAAGCAAATGAAACTGTCAACTTTAACCTTTAAATTAATTAAATTACTATGCGGTGTTAGAAATTCTGTCAAATTAGATGCTGAAATACATATAACTGAGGTATTCATTTTCTTATGGAATATTTGGCACGGGATCAAAAATTCTTCCGCATAATCAGCTTAACCAAAGTTAGAAGCTATCCTAGCTCAGCATGACCGAATATAAAATTTTGTTAAAATGAAAACTTGCGCTTGCCAACTCAATAGCTTTAAATCGAATATGCGAGATTCAATTCGGATACAAGTTTCCCTGAGGAAGTATTTTCTTTCTTCGTGGGAATGTACTATCTCAGACAGAGTTTTAGTCCAAATAAGAGGTCACAGAAATCAAAACCCGACATCAAAATAAAACGTCAGCGATCGAAGATCCCATTTACGATTCTGATCTTGGACGGATCGTAAAAGTAATAGGTACCAATTGGACGTTCAGGTATGCTAAATGCTTTGACGCGACTGACTGTGACAGTGTTAATATTGAACATCACAGAAATAAAAGGCCTTTGATACGTTTTCATCGTAAATTCTATTTGTGCCCGACAAAATATTCATCTTTAATCGTGTCACACGACGTATTCACTCATACAATCAGAATTTATTCAGAGATCAAAATAATCTTTATTTCATGATGGATTTATCCAACACTATTTCGTGAATTCAATACTATCTCAAACTTAACTGTAATTGAGGCAGGCTTGAGCAGTTTGCTCACTTGGTTTTCTTTATTTTTCATTAGACCTAAAATCTCGGAAATCCTTAAACCCCGAACAAAGGATAGAACTTTTTATTTCGCCATGTAACAGCTTCGTGGCCGGCTTAGCGTAAAAGTGCTAATGTTAGGCTTTTCTTCTAAAGGCTCCATTATCCCCTTTGAAAGTTACACGATTCGCATCGCTGCTATTGTCTACAAACTACTTGGAACAACTTCGCAAATAATAGAACTAACATTTTAGGCTACCTAAATAAACGTTGTTTCTTTTGGGGGCTTTTTTAGACAAATATAATAGTTTTATCGGGCTTTAGTGTTTCTGGAGAGCTAGGTCTTGAGGTAAGATCTATAGATAAGTCCATTTCAATGCCACGCAGTTACTACCTGTTACCTGCTCACTGTCTCTATGTACATTCGAACCCGTTTTCTCATTTGGAGGGTCTCCTGTCACAGCAGCAGACGCCTGCGGATTGATGTATGTACGAAACTCACTAATCCGTCCAGGAAGAACTTTGAAAAGTAGTCAGATTAGAGGGGTCAAACCTTATTCAAAATACGGACGCGTAGATAAATTCCAAACAAACTAAGTTTCCTCTAGGGAGAGCGATAGGAACTGCCTCCGGCCTACACTTGACGCATTAAATGGACAAATATTTCATTTTCATAACAGTGCTGTTTAAGTGGTAAGCATTTCTATACGTAATTTTCTTTGGAATATTATCGTTAGGAAATAAATACATATTACTGCGGAGCGTAAAAGGCAACTTCCTGTAACCTTTGAACTTCAATATTGTTATGGTAATTTATGTTTCTTTACTGTCCCTACCTCAATATACCATTTAAGATTATCAGCAGAATTTAACTGGGGATACAAGTGGTTTGAATTGTGTTGTTAAAATAATTATATTTGTTAATATGCTGTTTTACTGCTAGAACACCAGTTTTAGAACAGATTTAGAACTTCAATCAGTTCTATGAAGAACATTACAAGAATAAACACAAAGAAAATTGAAAGGATCACAAGGGAAACCCGGCTGTTTTACATCTTCCTAAAATTTTCAAAGATTGTTCCGCCAAGGAGCCGCGAGCAAAGGCATGTTTAATTACATAACGAGGAGAGGTGTCAAGTAACGGAGAAACCATGACGGCTTTTAATGATCACGAAATTAATTTACTTCAAGGTCACAATGAGGTAGGCGTACACGAACGAGAGCTTCTTGGTAACTCAAATTATAAAATCAAAGGAAAAGGAAATTAAACAATCCTTCAGGCAATTTCGACAGCGTTTTCATAAGAAGGTTAGGACTTGGATAATAACACAGAAATGATAAAGATATGACACATACGTGGGACACTCAGAAAGTTTTGCGAAACTAAAAAAAATTGTTCTATACGTACATATATTTTTATTAAATCTTTTCAAAGTACTTTCCACCAGCCTCTATACAAAGATTCATGCGCCTAAACCAGTTTTCAAAACACTTTTTCCAGTCCGCCGCAGACACCTCGTTTACAGCCTGCTCGAACGCAGCCAGCGCATCTTCCGGCGACGAAAATTGTATCCCTTTGAGCTGATTTTTTATTTTTGGGAATAAAAAGAAGTCACACGGTGCTAGATCAGGGCTGTAAGGAGGGTGACCCAGGAGTTTGACTGGCGTGCTGTCCAGGAAGTCCCTCGTTTTGAGTGCGGTGTGCGCAGGTGCATTGTCGTGGTGGAGCAGTAGCCCGCGGAGCCCTGTGTTTGGTCGCTTGTTGCTTATAACAGAGAAAACTTCTGGCAAACATTTGGTAGTATACCATTCGGCATTAATGCTTCTTTGATCCCGTAAGGGAATTGATACCAAGTGGCCAGTCAAATTAAAAAAGCTAGCGATCAAAATCTTACCCCCGCTTCTAGATCGCTTCACTTTGGTAGGCGTTGGCTCATTTTGAAACACCCAAACAGTCGACTGGCGCTTGGTTTCTGGGTCGTATTGATAAATCCAGGACTCATCACCTGTAACGATGTCGTAAACACGCCGAGACGAGCCTGCTTCAAATTTGTTAAGCATATCACGGCACCATTCCACCCGGGCCTGCTTCTGAGCATCGGTGAGGTTGTGCGGCACCCAGCGTGATACTATCCTCCTCACGCGAAGATGGCTGTGTAGAATCTCGTGAACGCTTCCCGATCCAATCTTCAATATGTGTTGAATCTCCTGATATGTAATTCGCCTATTGTCTTGGATTAAATTTTTCACTGCTAGCACGTTTTCTTCGGTAACAGCCGTCAAAGGGCGACCGCTTCTTTCGTCATCCCCCAAAGTTGGTCGACCGCGCTTGAATTCGTTATACCAACGATACACGGTTGCCTTGGAAGGGCCTTCATCCATGAATGCCATTTGAAGTCTATCGTACGATTCATCCGGTTTCAGGCGACACTTGAAATCGTATAAAATCATAGCTCTAAAATGTTCCCGGCGCAGATCCATATTTCAGTGAGACACAATACTTTGAATCATGGTATAATAACATACTCCGTATACTTCGCCTGGTATTCTCTTCCCAGGATGGCCTAAGACTACGTCACGATAAGTGTTACCATTGATTGTCCTTTTTAGAAAATTTAGGTACTTTCTCATGTAGTTAATGAAAATAAAATAAATTACTAACTAGAATAACTATTTAGTAACTTATGTGATTCATCTATTTATTGTTAAATTTATTTGTATATTGAATTATTAGTTCATAATTGCTTTGTTAGGATAAAAATGCATTTTGCTCGGGTAATTCAATTACACACAGTGGCAACATATCGAATTGACAAGTGTCATACTGACAACTAGCCATTTCGTCGCTATTGTCGTGTCGCTCACACCTATAGCGTTGTTTCGCTCTGTGAGCAAAATACTGTGGCTCCCAAACGTTTGTGCTGAACCCGTGAACTTTGATAGATACACAAGAAAAATTTTTCGTTGTTCCGTAAACTATAAAAACAGAAGTATAAAAGGTGGTGTAATAAGGTTTTATTATTTTCCCAATGAAGAGACGCTTTCTTATGCGTGGCTTCAAATTTGTAACTAAATTCAACTAAAATAAGTGGTATGTGCCTTTCTACATAATATTTAATTTATCTACGCGTTGTAAATTCCATAATTTAAGTCATAGTTGTGTCAATACGCCTTTACGCCCGAACTTATTAACCTAACATAATTAGTTTTTGACTTATTTTAGTCAAGTTAAGTTTAGTGGGTTTTCGTCCCGAACTAAATAAAAATACTAATATGCAAACAATTGAAAAAAAAGCAAAGTAAATAAATACAAAAAGTATCAAATAAGAAGATATTTTAAAAATTATAAATATGTTGTACCTATTGTAATATTTTTATCTTTTTCCCCACTAAAAAAGTTTGAGAACCACAACGCAATCGATGACGTAGTCTTAGGCCAATCACGTGACCCAGCTGTCACGGGAGGAGACTACCTTATCTTATTATACCATGCTTTGAATTAACTCGCAAAAAATGTGGAGGGAAATTTTGAAATTGGAACTTACTTATTTTTACTTATAAATAATCATATTTTCGAAAAACATTATAACTGGCCAGTCTCCCATATATAAAAACTTTTTTTCGCAATACTTTCTGAGGGGCCTGGTATAAATGACATAACATTAGTGTTCTTCATAAAGCAATCACACAAAGTAACGGAGCATGAAATAGAAAACGTTGTGACACTAAATGTCAATTTTCCAGTCAAGTTGACAAGCATAGCCGCACTTTGTCAGAAGATAACGAAGTTTGTCAGCATCTAACTACGAGTATATAATCATATGACTATCGAAGTAGAACAAAACAAAATGTTGTGTAGAAGTGTAGCCATATTGTACGTAATCTATTTAGTGCGATCTTTCAGAGGCATTTGTATGCAAATCGTTTTCATAAACAGTAGATACGTGAGCACGCATGAACTGCCAATCTTGGCAAGGTCAGGGGTTTGGAGGCGGGCCAGGATGCGAAGCCATAGTCATCCAAGATACCATCTAGTTAAAACACAGTATTCATCTGCATAAGGATCGGCCTTCAAGACAAAAACAGAAAATACAAAACGTCTAAAAAGAAAATGCCTCTTCGTTGGATGGCAGTTATACGCTAAAGATAAATGAATCACGTTCATAATTTAAACGAGCTCA
The DNA here is from genome assembly GCA_949775005.1 of Orthosia gothica. Classification (NCBI taxonomy): domain Eukaryota; kingdom Metazoa; phylum Arthropoda; class Insecta; order Lepidoptera; family Noctuidae; genus Orthosia; species Orthosia gothica. The sequence goes on along the minus strand of OX459066.1, from coordinate 16,779,007 downwards.
GAGCCTCAAGAAAACATATTCTTCTGCTATAATATTCATGACCGGAGGCGTATGTATCATACACAAAATACCCATAATTCACCAAATTGTACCGTACTAAATATACATTTATAAGCCTCACGTACGAGACGGATCATATTTGTATATATTCTCTTGGACTTTTGGTTCCAAAATTTATTTTACGATTGAATAAAATTATTGAGTCTGAAATAGGCACTCATGAACATCTTGCTAGCTGCATTATTTATAACTATCACCGCACATTTGTCGCCTATTACCCAAAACACGTGTATCTAACATTATTATTTGTCAAGCTATCTATAAGAAAACACCCACATATTTATTTCTCACACCACCTGGAGAAGTAAAGATAGTATTTGGATGTTTGTTTATGAGAGTCTGTTGGTAAATCCAGCTGCCGATCAGCGAATTCATGAAGTCAATAAGTAACTAAAGAGGGATAGCATTTTTAAGCGCGCAATTTATCCAGCAGTGGATCGTGTCGCTGGGAATAATTTATGTGCACTCGTCCTGTCCTGACAAATCTCAGTGGAGGCGGAGTGCCCGCTCCACGGATTACATGAAATGCTAGAATTTCTTCACAGGGAGATACAAATTTGGACGCTACTACATTTGTTGCTGTTTTGGCCAAAGAAGTATTTTTTTTGCAATTTAACTTCAATGTTGCAGAATTTAACAATGGAAGAAAGCGGGTACTGTAAGATAAATACAAAGAGTTCACATTATTAAAAACAACTTTCTGCTCTTGCTGTTTAGCGCATATTTGATTGTTCGTGTTCTATTTATTTAGGTATGTAGATACATTAGGAATCCTTTTCAGCCAGTAGCAGAAGACTAACAAAAAGGTAATAAATATTCAGACTCCAGTACCGCACTCAATTTATATATTCTGCTACATTGCCTAACCTAACGCACACATGCCTCACAACAATACAAGCCACTGCTTTTGTTGCTACTATTCTTTCATCCGAAATTACGAATTCACAAATAAAACCCTGTGGGAGTAAGAAAACCGAACAAGAAAAACCGCTTACATAAGTAAAATCACCTCTCGAGAGATTCCTCGAAGACCTTGATGAATCAGATACGCTTGATCCTTGCGGGGAGAATGAAAAATTGACATCGATGAATAAAACTCGCTTGAAGGCTGAGAATGCTCTGCGAACAAGCCCCATCCATGACCGAGTACAATGGACATTTGTTCCCATAAATCAGAGCATGTCCAGCGAAGATATATTACAATACTCGGATTAAGTGATTGTCAATAGATAAGAGACAATCGATGACAGATTTATGTTGAGAATATTAATAGAGCAACACAAATATAAAAACTGGAGGACATTTATCACGTCAGATTTTCTTTTCGTTTGCGATTGAATTAAATGATGGGCGATTAATTTTGCTTACAGATGCATAAATATTAATAACACGTTTAGCAAGATATATGTCTAAAATTCAAACTGCTTTTGAATTATAGATATCGTGAATTTTATTTTACAAAATATTAAACATTTTGAAAGTGACCCTCATTCATAGAGTGACGACCTGTGTAACAGATACCTGTCAACAGTCATGTTTCTGCTGTCAAGTATCATTTTGAATAAATTGGTAGCCAGAAATTACAAAGATCAATCATTTACAATCAATTTTAGCACCGATCAAATTGAAAAAGTCTTTCAGAAACCGGGGACTTTACAAGATCATGCAAAAACTCGCTAACCCGTTTTACAGTATCGGGAAACCACTTACGGCTTGCCGTACGTTTCATTCGCCATCTTGCAAGAAAGGCAGGAATTGCTTATTGAATGTTTGCACTCTGCAAGTACCGAAACTGCAAGTCACTGAGTTTTAAAGCTCTTTTTGATGAAACAAAAAGCGCTTTAATATATCACTCAACTATTTTTATTCTTCATTTAAAAACTATCTGACTGTTGAAAAATCAGCCTTAAAAATAAAGTTCACTTAACGTTACGGCAAAATAGATTTTTCACAGAACATTCGCAGACAGAAAGTTCGACAGTGGGTAGGAATTTTCAGGGTAGATACCTACCCTGAAAATGGGGGCGAACCACCACAAACAATTACCTACAGACTGTTAAGGGAAAGTTTTGACAGGTGCGAGACTGAAATTGATCTATGAGAGCTGTTACTAGACTCCCACTTAATATATACGGCGCTAAAAATACAAGCGGACAAATATCCATTGTTACATTTTATTAATATTTGACTTGGCTTTTAAGGCTCGAACCACTTAGCCGTGTTTAAGTTTTTTTGCGCTTAACAGTTTTTTACCCGACTGCCGAAGGAGGGTAATGTGTTTATCAGTCTATGTATGTATGTATGTATGTATGTATGTATGTAAGTATGTATGTATGTATGTATGTATGTATGTATGTTTGTTCCTATGTGGCGTTCCAGAGACCAAACGCGTTGGCCGATTTTGATGATTCATACGTCAATCGATGCGTCTTAACTCTGCGAGTGTCATAGGCTACATTAAAATTAGATAATTGAAAAATGGCGGATTTTGGGTGCCATATTGTGGGGGCCCAAATTTTTTTTTTGTCCAAACCCATTGTGTGGGGTATCAAAATAAAGGGTTTTAAGAGGTGATTTCAAAAATATATAACACTTATATGTTTAAATGTATCTAATTCGAAAAAACTAACTAAAAACTTATAAATAAAAAAACTTAATTAAAAAAATCAAAAAACCCGACTGCTTCAAAAGCGAACTAAAAAGTCGTAAACAAGGAAAAAATCATGCTGTGCAGGCGGAGGATACACCAGATTTTGGTTAGCCAGCCGGCGAATATGTATCCTCCGACTGCACAGCATGATTTTTTCCTTGTTTACGACTTTTTAGTTCGCTTTTGAAGCAGTCGGGTTTTTTGATTTTTTTAATTAAGTTTTTTTCTTTAATGTATTTTTTCTATGCCTAATAGCTGTTACATTTGTTTTTTTTGTGTTTTTGTTGTTAACTAAAGTTAAGTAAGTAATTGAAAAGTAAGAAGAAAGAGAGATTAACTTCGCATTAATATCGTTAAGAAATATGTACGTGCATTACATAGCACTATAAATAATACACAGATAAGCTATAAGACATCAAACTGCCGTAATAACATGCCTCGATTAGCTATTACGCGAATATAAATATTTAAATATGTTTTTAGGGTTCCGTAGCCAAATGGCAAAAAACGGAACCCTTATAGATTCGTCATGGCTGTCTGTCTGACTGTCTGTCTGTCTGTCTGTCTGTCCGTTCGTATGTCACAGCCACTTTTTTCCGAAACTATAAGAACTATGCTGTTGAAACTTGGTAATTAGATGTATTCTGTGAACCGCATTAAGATTTTTACTCAAAAATAGAAAAAAACAATAAATATTGGGAGTACCCCATACTTGAAACTGAAACTATTTTTTTTCCATCAAACCGATACGTGTGGGGTATCTATGGATAGGTCTTCAAAAATGATATTGAGGTTTCTAATATCATTTTTCTCTAAACTGAATAGTTTGCGCGAGAGACACTTCCAAAGTGGTAAAATGTGTCCCCCCCCCCCTGTAACTTCTAAAATAAGAGAATGATAAAACTAAAAAAAACCACCGAAAATTTGTTTGAACGAGATCTAGTACGTAGTTTTTTTTTAATACGTCATAAATCGTAAACCGCAATTTACCAAGTACGGAACCCTTCGTGCGTGAGTCCGACTCGCACTTGGCCGGTTTTTTAATTTACAAGAACCACTTGATCTTATCCTATTAAATGTTTAATGGGTATAAAATGGTCTTAATTAAATTAAAAGATATAATAATTGGGCAGTCATTTTATCAAGAATTCTTCGGTAATTTTGATTATGGACTAACTTAATTACAGAGATCTTCAATCTAAATCATTGGGGTTGTCAAAAATCTTGACAGTCCTTATTAGATTAAATGGAAAATGCATTTGGCTGAATTTAGTCGCAAAATAAATTATTCTTTTCAACTAGCACTCGGGAGTGGCGACCGCGTACCGGATGACGTAGAGTTGGAAGGCCTCTCTCTAGGTGGAACGACGACCTGGTCAAGGCTGTGGGAATCCGGTGGATACGAAACGCACAGGAATATATGTCCAGCAGTGGACGTCTCTAGGCTGAAATGATAATGATGATGTTGAACTAGCACTCTGGGTGAAATTATTTTAATGAATGCGAGTAATGGAAAAACGTTTTACAACCGTTTCTCAACAAAGTATGTTTTCCCGTGAATGGCAACTATCGGCGACTGCCAAAAATGTGTCCGGTATAAAAATTCCCTAACTAGCCTAGCCTTTTCCCAACTATATTGGCATCGGCTTCCAGTCTTACCGGATTTAGCTGAGTAGCAGTGTTTAACATGGAGCTGCCTATCTAACCTCCACAACCCAGTAACTGGGTAACACGGTACCGCTTGGCAAGACTGGTGTCAGATCTCAAGCTTCTGACTACCCATAACGACTGTCAAAGATCTTCAAATGACAGCCGGGACCAACGGCTTAACGTGCTTTCCGAGGCACGGAGGAAACTCGGTATGTTGAAATAGTCAACCATGCACGGACCGACCTCGTCAAGCGTTGCTTAAGCTTGATGATCGACCAGTTGAAATGGTCACCCATCAACGGACCGAACTCGTCAACTGTTGCTTAACCTTGATGATCGAACAGTGCGGCTGTTATTATGTAGCCACGAGCTCCTCTTCATCCTCTTCATCGCGTAAATCACATGAAATTGCATTGAAACCTTACTAGTGAACTGTGAGCAGATATGTATCTTCCAGGAATTTATCGAAAATGGTAAAACGATCAATTTTCGTTCCGAGAATTTGTGTGTAAACCTATCAGTTTTTCCCACCGTTTCACACCCTGTGACTCGCAGTAACTGTGCATTTTTGGGCATAAAAAAAAAATCCTATGACACTTGGAAATAATTTTGGTTATCAGATTAGTGTTTTCAGAGATTGAAAACACTACCTAATGGAAAAACTAACACACACTAATCTAGAATCACTAATCCATTGTTTGATTTTTTTATTTTGTTTTGTTGATTATTGTACTTAAATTTGGTATTTGATTTTAATCTTACTTTTCTTTACTAACATAATTTTAGTACTTACTTATACTACCGTTAAGGGTTTCATTTAAGGAAAAATCTAAAATTTTGTACATCGTTTTTGTGGCGAATAAACACTTTTTGTTTCTTTTCTTTCTAGATTTTTTTAATCTTGCCGTTGCTGACTAACTGCTGGGCAAAGTATCCTACATCCTCCAAGTAAGCGTCTCTTCTTTCTCTTCCTGGCCCGGCCTCGACGGCGGGCGCCTTCCAAATATAATCCACTGTGGGGAGACTTACTTACAATTTCACATCTTAAATCTTACTCGTAGTTTAGATTTCCTATTGAAAAATCTCCTAGAACTACCGTCTCGAAATCATTCGTCAAACGCTACTTTTTCAAAGGGTTATCTTAATACCGGTAATACATTTCTCATTCACCTTCAACGTTTTCCTAACATAAATCTTTTGAATGTAAGAGGCTATACGTAAAAGCTTAGAAGTAGTATAAGTAGATTGTATACAAATTCGGGCGGAGGGTGTTCAAACTAAAATCCTTTTATCCATAACACGTTTGACGGATGAAATAGCTTTACCGGTTTACTTCAAGCGTTACTGAAGTGATAAGGATAACTTTGACTTTCAGCGGCACTTTAAGTCGTTTCAGGAGACGTCCCTAATACATATTGTTAGTCTGATTAAATGGTTCTTCTTTCAGATTTAGATTCAATTCACATAATATGATTAGTTTTTGCATGTTAGATATCTGTGTCAAACGACTTTATTTGTATTTAAGGAAAATGTGTCACAATTTTATGGAAACAATACGCATATACATTTTCTATTTTTATCTAGGTTTACAGATTTAAATCAAGTTCTTAGAACGCATAACAGCTAACATAGTAAGTGTGCCATTAAAAAGATCCATACTTCTATACTAACCTATCACTTCATCAGCATTTTAATGTTCCCACTGCTGGGACACAGGCCTCCTCTCGTAGAGGTAATAGGCTATAATCCACCACGCGGGCCCAGTGCGGATTGGTAGATGTCACATATCTTTGAATTTTTGGTTCTAGGACATGCCGGTTTCCTCAAGATGTTTTCCTTCACCGATTTGAGAGCAGTGGTGATGAAATAAATTACACAAAGTAAAGCGTCTGCTCGGGTTCGAAACCACGACCTAACTCGAAATCGGGACTGTAACCACTGGGCCACCACTGCTCTACTCACAAATCTACTACTACTTCTTAATCTATACCAATATTATAAAGAGGAAAGATTTTTTGTTTGTTTGTACCGAATAGGCTCCGAAACTACTGGACCGATTTAAATAATTCTTTCACCTGTGGAAAGCTACATTATTCCCGAGTAACATAGGCTAATTTTAACGGGAGCGAAGCCGCGGGGGTCAGCTAGTAATATTAAAAAGAGGAAAGATTATTGTATTTGTTTGTTTGTACCTACTAAGCTCCGTAACTACTGGACCGATTTTATCAATTTTTTCATCAATGGAAAGCTAAATTATCAGAAAGTAACATAGGCTATAAATTATTTTCAAAAACATTAGAGGTCTTTAAGAAAATTACAACAATGTAACCTAAAGTAGAAAAATTTTGCCTATAAAATTCATTATTCGGCGTGCGCTGAGAAAAATATTGATGATACATAAAAATTATGTTCTACATGATTAAAGTACTCATTATTACCTACAAAAAGTCCACGAGGGAATAGATCTAACTATCATAGTTAAGTCACTATAGCAGTTTTTGTGTTCTAAAATTTAATTAGATCGCCGGTAGAAACAAAAGTTGGTTACATTCGTATCGTCGTATTAATTCTTATTCAAATAAAGGGTAGGGTTGGTAGGTTGATAGGTAGGGCAGGTGGGTAGGTAGGAAGGTATGTAGCCAGTTGACAGGAGCAAAGCCCCGGGGTACAGCTAGTGCCATATAAAATTCCTAAAGCCAAAATTACCAGCGAGATAAAAATGCCACATTACTCGAAAGTCATTCGACGGAACCCAGCCGTGACGCCGTGAGCAAGAAGTACAAATGTGCGTAGATAAATGTCCAGGTGATAAAACGCAGACTAATGGCAGTCTGCTGAAAAATGCTCGACTGTAGTTTATATTCGTGTGTCACGGAGTTAGGGAAAATGCGGCTTGTTTTTGTTGCAGAAAGCTTTTTGGGTACTATATATGTAAAAGTTTACAACGAAGTCGGTCAAAAAAATATTTAAAATAACAAAAAACCCGAAAGCTTAGAAAAACCAACTAAAAAGACGTAGTAAACAAGAAGAAAATCATGCTGTGCAGTCGGAGGATACATATGCGCGAACTGGCTGACTAAAACCAGATGTATCCTCCGACTGCACAGCATGATTTTCTTCTTGTTTACGTCTTTTTAGTTGGCTTTTTAAGCAGTCGGGTTTTAGAATTAGGTATATTTAAACAAACAGGTATTATATATGTTTGTAAACACGTCTTAAAACTCTTTATTTTGATACCCCACAGGATGGGTTCGGAAGAAAAAAAAATTTGCCCCCACAATATGGCGCCCAAAATCCGCCATTTTTCTATTTTGCAATTTTAATGTAGCCAGTGACACTCGCAGGGTTAAGACGAATCGATTGACGTAAGAATCATAAAAATCGGCCAGAGCGTTTGGTCTCTAGAACGCCACATAGGAACAAACATACATACATAGACTAATAAACACATTCTTCGGCAGTCGGGTAAAAAGACACTGCGGTTGTTTTTTTATATATTTAAATCAGGGAAATTATCATCACCTTAAGGTTGAATGTTATTAGCGAGTGCTAAAACGCCAAGATATATTTTAGATTTTAGTATTTGTTTATTTGAATTTTCTGGAAATCGTAGTCAAAGTAACACTTTTCCTAACTTAACAATATCTTTACTTTGACCTTACAAGAAATTCGTATACATATTCATAGATCACAGCCTGGAACTTTGTAAAAAAATACACTAACGTATCTCGCAAGTATCGATTTTTTATACATCAAAATACGGCATGTATTTTATCCTAGAAAAGCAGATTGTTTATAGCTCAAAATAGGTAGCCCTTATAAAACACAAACAAAGTACTTACTCCTTAAGTCAAGGGCTAACAGACGTAAACAAATTATGAGCCCTAAAGATACTTCATCTTAAGTTGATTGGACCCATTAATATAGGGATAAAAAGTTAATTCTATTTACTTCAAACGATAAATAGGTGATCACAATCTAAGTATATCCATTAATGAACTAAAGAAAGAACGATTTACCATCATTATAACGATTAATGTTTTATATTCAAAAAAAAAAAAAAACTTCAAAACTTAGTAAGTACCACGCTTTTGAAATTGCAATTTCTCCTAAACTATAGAAGTCAGAGTATTGAAATAAAAAAAGCTTCGCTCCCGTGGGCCACCCCACAGGAGCCGTTTTCGGAATTAAAAAATAGCCTATGTCACTCAGGAATAATGTAGCTTTCTATTGGTGAAAGAATTTGTTAAATCGGTCCAGTAGTTTCGGAGCCTATTCGGTCATCATCATCATATCAGCCGAAAGACGTCCACTGCTGGACATAGGCCTCCCCCAAGCGTCGCCACATTGACCGGTCCCGTGCATCTCGTAACCAGCGGATCCCCGCAACCTTCACCAGGTCATCGGTCCACCTGGTGGGAGGCCTTCCAACGCAACGTCTTCTGGTTCGCGGTCGCCATTCCAGAACCTTTCTGCCCCATCGGCCATCCGTTCTGCGAGCAATGTGCCCTGCCCACTGCCACTTAAGTTTGGCAATTCTTCGGGCTATGTCGGTAACCCTGGTTCTCTTGCAGATCTCTACGTTATGCCTATTCGGTACAATCACACAAATAAACAAAAAAATCTTTCCACTTTATAATATTGGTATAGATTATACGTTAAGTTATGTTTAAAATGAGGGTAGGAGCGAGTCAGGCCCAACACAAGTATTCTTAATTATTTACCGGGGCTGCCACAAATAAATAACTGTAAAAATTCGAAGCACAATAAACAATACTTTTTTTATACTTTGTAACGTTTTTAACTTAGAGGATTTACTTAAAGCCCCCGCTAACTAGGGACTTGAAACTCCTAGACCAGTGTCTTCAGTCAGTACTCTCAGTACTGTATCTAGAATGTTGCTGTACCCGACAGCATGCATAATTGTTTCTGTAACTTATATTTACTACCTGTATGTACATTATATCATCTGCCTAACCTTTTTCCCAATTATTGCTGGGGTCGGCTTCCGTCTTACCGGATTGAGCTAAGTACCAGTGTTTGACATGGAGCGACTGCCTATCTGACCTCCACAACCCAGTAACTGGGTAACACGATACCTCTTGGTAAGACTGGTGTCAGATCTCAGGCTTCTGACTACCCGTAACGACTGCCAGAGATCTTCAAATGACAGCCGGGACCAACGGCTTAACGTGCTTTCCGAGGCACAGAGGAAACTCGGTATGTTGAAATGGTCACCCATCCACGGACCGACCTCGTCAAGCGCTGCTTAACCTTGAAGATCGCCCCGTGCGGCTGTTATTATTTAGCCACGAGCTCCTCGTATGTATATTATGGATGCAATAAATTTAATTTGAATTTGACTTTTTATCGGCCGATAGTTTTGTCGGGCCTTTAATCAGTATGAGGAAGTATGCAACACGCACATTACAACTCAATAATAAATCTATTTTTTGATGCGACCAAACTATCGCCAAATAAAACGTTTGCAGAGTGCGGGGACTCTAAGTAAAACCTAAATATGTTGTTATGTAAAACGAACGTTAAACATTCAACTTGTGACTATGACTGCAAACTGAAACTATCTGTACTGTACAATTGTACATACAAACAAACAGTTAGCTTAAGACGGTACCCTGACCAAAAAATGGGCATGAGATATGAGCGTTCCTATTGGTCTAGCGGCACTCGTGGCGCATGAATTACAGTAGTGAATACGCCCAGATTTTTGAATAAAATCTTTATAAAATCGAATTTTGGTCATTTAAAAAAAAAAAAAAAACTACAAAAATGTTCGTTATTAAATTGTCTATCCATTAGTGTTAGTACAAAAAATAATTAATGAACACTTTACGAGGAGATGCATAATATCAATAATTATTTCTCATTTTTATGTTTTTTTGGAAGGAGATTAGTGAAATATATATGTCGCCGCGTAGGCGTGAATTTGCTAATTTATTATCCTAACTAATCGTTTTAAGTGTCTATGTCTATTTAAGTTGGGTTTTGAGTTCAGCGCCATCTATTGGCTCACTGTGGAATCAGTATTGATTCATAATTCATATGCTAATTTCAATGTTTAATTAATACGAGATGTTTAAATTAAACAGGAACACTTATTGTAGGACTTTTGGATTTGTTCTCATTTTAACTATTGCACATTTGACGAAGTAAATGTGTTTCATTATGTTATTCTTATTAAGTTGTCAAACAATGGCGGATGTTATAATTTCTATGACCAATAACCAGATTTAATAATTTAATACGAGAACTAAACAAATTTGAGTAAATGATTAAATACTAAGAAGTCATAAGACTATTTTACACAGCTATGTAATAATGAGAAACTTTCTAATTAGTAAGATTGTTAGATCACCGGAAACTTGAATAGTTTTGTTATTAGATGACTATTTCAATAATAAACTACAAACCACTTTGTATTTGTGAGTATTGAGGTTGTTTAATGTTAAAATAATTAACTGATCAGCATTTTAGTATTGTTTGCTAACTTTACTCAACTATCCAAGTAATTAGTGTCTAAAAAAAAACAATATGGAAGTTCCGCCCACTTAGAACGCGCATCGCGCGGACTATGTGTGAAAAATAAGAACTGATTAATAAATGTAATCGAATAGATGTTTGAAAACCTAATTAATTGTCATAAAGTGATTGTGTAATCTATAAAAACATTTAAAAAGAGTGTCCTGGAGTTTCTTGCTAGATCTCCTCCAGCGATCGACAAGGGCTTTGCGATCTAGCAAGCCACACGATGTGGTTTTAGCTTCAAGTTCATTTGAAAACTCAAAGTGCCTGTAACTAAATCAAATAAACACTCTTGAGTTTCAATCCAGTGTTGTGTGTTATTGAAGTAACCCGCTCCAGTCAAGAATAAAGGAATTGCCTCTAGACATTGGGGTTAAAGATGGCGATTCTACGATTCATAGGTACTTCGACGTGACATATACAACATTAAAAAAAAAAAAAAATCTACCATTTTAGAATCAATATTATGTAGAGTTTTAATGTATTTGTATAAATTGATATTTCTTTTTAAATAACGAGTAGATAGCTCCTAAAAACAGCACAATAAATGGCTTGCGCGGCGTTTTGCTCGGGGTACCGCCTTAAGGGCCTACAACCGCTTTAGAGCCGTAAAACGGTAACCTTCTAAAATCTAAAGCATACTCCTTAGTCACGGCTAGGTTAAAAGGTTTGAAAAAAATATAAGTTTCTTATTGATTCATGTACATTATTTGTGAAACGTGTTTTTTTCGTATAACAAATAGTTTAGCTTTAAAAAATAATTAACAACACGATATATTTTCGCTACTTTTGTATACTCCTCCAAAACGACTTGGATGTTTAAAAATATTTTGACACAGAAAAATCGATAGCTAGAATTTCTTCATAACTGAAATAGCAAATGTAAATCAAAGGATATTTTGCAAACAAAACTGTCCGACAGGCGGTTCAATATTGCTTTTCTGGCTCCGAACGGGCGCACGGCCAGATCTTAACATTGGGGAATATATGCGCCTTAATACACAGAAAACTATGTAAGTCCTGCCAGTGTCAGTGTTTAATGACCAGTCGTAAAAGGATATTACTGTAACATTTTTTGTTTTGCGTCTCGTATATTTCATGAGAGCCTGAGTTGGGTCTCCGGGAACAAAAATATTATTTTGCTTCATTAACTTATGTCGTTTTAAACGTAGCCATTTGTTTTCGGGACTTGATGTATTGTGTGGAAGACCGACCGTTTTTATCATTGACTAGCTGACCCGGCAAACTTTGTTTTGCCATAAAAAGACCAAACATTTATCTACCCTACCCTACCCTACACTACCCTAAGCTACCCGACCCTACACTACCCTACAATACTCTACCCTACACTACCATACCCTACCCTACACTACCCTACCCTACCCTACCCTACCTATATAGCCTATGTCCTTTCCCAGGTCTCAAACTATCTTCATACCAACTTTCATCTAAATCGGTGCAGCGGTTTAAGCGTGAAAAGGTAACAGACAGACAGACAGACAGAGTTACTTTCACATTTATAATATTAGTATGGATTACGACCTAATATATATTATATAGACTAGCTTGTGCCAGCGGCTTCGCCCGCGTGAAAGTCGAAAATTATCTTTAGGGAACATATGCCCGGGATAAAAGTATCCTTTGTGCTATTCCTGACTTTAATCCATCTCTGTACCAAAGGGGAATGCACATTTTGTAAGGGAACTTGGGCCCCTTTGAAAAAATGGTTGTATCTTGATGAATTTGGTTGTATATTGTAGAAAATACACGTTATATTCATAATTAGAAAAGATTTTTTATTTATTTTGCGGGGTTCTCGAGATATAACGATGTTTCTGTTCTTGAAATTAACCCTTATTACAATGAAATAAGGTGCATACAAATGTCCAAGTGAAGGCATCTGATCTTTTGTTGTCTGTACATATAAAGTAAAGCACACGGATAAAAAATATACAAAATATAAATCCTATTTTTGAATACTATTGAAATCGCAGACACGATACCTCTTAAGGGGCCTGTGTATGGGCAATCTCCTTTCATCCCGATCCGTTTAGCCGTTTAAGCGTGAAGAAGTAACAAACATACAAACACACACTTACAAACTTTCGCCATAAAATATAAGTGTGTTATAATGTGATAACTGTAAATGTTCAGTATTTAAATAATACCTACTAACCAAGTAAAATTTTAAAACTCCCGACAGTATATCTTGCGCAAATACCCCGATTCAAACAAAAAAACGGCCTTATCTAGTATCACTGAACCGATTTTAACATAGCTACACTCCCAACAATGCCACCATTCAAACAAAAAAAAAACTAAATTAAAAATATGTTCATCCGTTTAGGAGCTACAATGGCACATACAGATACACAGATACACATGTCAAACTTATAACAACCCTTTTCTTTTCCGTCTGGGGTTAATTAAAAGCAATGCCAATACCTACAACCAGAATCAGAATCTTTATTTGTTCCTTTTATAAAGCGCTAATCGATACTCAAACATTGGCAAGCAGAATTTTCAATATATCAATGCGACTTTTGCGAGTTAAATATTTTACAATACTCACTGGTGTGAAATGAATTGAAATAGGCCTCAACCGTGAGACCTAATTTCATGATTGACAAGACATTTGAAAAATAATCCTCAGAAACCGAATCTTTAGGCAAGAAACTTCAAAGAAAAATTCAGAAAACTGATAATTCTAAGAAATTGATTTCAACGACTTTACTGAAATGAGGGCCGGTTTCTGAATTTTGTATTCGGTATTGAGAACTTTTCGACCTAAGTAGAGTTTGACAAATACTCAACTGCAAATCCTAAATTCAGAAATCGGCGGTTAAGATCATGCCATTTAAGTCATATCACACAATCTTCATGTCCAATATTTCTCAGTAGGTAAATTGTTTCTCTCACTGTATCTTCTCTACTGGTATCCCATGGTATTCTACAGGAAGGCATTATTAAAATAAGGAACAACAAACCAAGATTTATGAACTTCTCTCGCGTCATATTCTGCATAAACTCAGTAAATATCTTAATATGAAGCGCGGCATTTCTACTCCGATGAAATTAATCCAATTAAAAAGATGTCGGCTGACTTATTCGGGGACGTAATAAAGTAAAAAATGCAAATGGTAATATGAGGTGGAAATGCTATTTTCGTCGAGGTCTCCAAACATTCTTAAAATGCGAGTTTTCATTACGGCGCGGCCGGTTATTTTTGGAATCAAGTGGGACGTAAAATGAGGCAGCTTTGAGCGAAGTCGTGTTTACCTCTTTTCATTACACGTCTTAAGGCTAAGGCGTTGTCCTAATACAACGCGAATTATCGCGTGAAGTAGCGATGCGACCGTCGCGTGGTCGCACGATCACAAAATCTGGGTGTCCTAATAGAACGCGGAATACGCGACCATCGCGTCGATGCAAGCGACTGCGGATCCAGGTACACAGGACTTTTCAGGAAACGTGTGGATGATCTATTTTGCGGGTCTCAATAGCAATGAAAAAATAAAGACGTAAATGAGACGTATTAGGTGGCGAATTTCACAATCAATATTTTGACTTACGAGGAGATTGGTCTGCATTTTATAATTACCATTATATGTCTATGTCACAAGATTCATTTGACTACAATATGCAACAGAAGTAAAATTTCAAAATTGAAAAACCCCCGACACATTTATCTTGCGAAAACAACGCGATTCAAACAGAAAAACGCCCATAACTTTTGAACGGCTGAACCGATTTTATTCAAACATAGCTAAGAACACTCTCGACAAAATTACCTTTCAAACAAAAAAAACTAAATCAAAATCGGTTCATCCGTTTAGGCGCTATGATGCCACAGACAGACACACAGATACACAGCAACACACGTGAAACTTATAACACCCCTCTTTTTCCGGCGGGGGTTAAAAATCAGAGACGATTACAACCGCATGGTTACGAACTACAAAAGACCCCCCAGACGGCGCGTCGCGATTATCGCGCGAGTAAAATTAGGGCACCAAGAGGGTGTCCTCTATTCAACGTCAATATATTTGATCATGCGTTCGTACGAACTTAGTTCGCGCGAGTACCAATTAGGTCACCTATTCGACATGTATGTTATAGACAGTTTGATAACGGATTCGTACGACTAAAAGTCGCGCGAACTTGCGATGATCGCGTATTCGCGTTGTATTAGGACAACGCCTAAGAGCGTTCGCAAGAAACTTCCCGTCGTGAAATTTTTCCTAATTATCTAAGTGTTCGTTAGGTAAAGTAGTCGGGATTTTCATTTAGAAATCCAACGGTTTTCCTTGAATCCAATTACCTCACCTTTCTTATTTGATAAGATTAGTTTTACTTCGATTTGCTCGAGCCTTTCGTAAGGGTCAAGTAGAAGAAGTGAAAACATTTCTAGGATTTCATTCCGAAAATACCCTCAACAATTTTCCACTCGCTGATTATTCTTGTGAAATATTTTTTAGTTTTGACAAACAAAATCATTTCGTCAATTTCCCGTAATAAAGAGCCGACAGACAAAAATTGTGTCATTGAGAATTACGAGCAATTCGAGACATTTCAGTGTCACATAATAATTTATCGCAGTTGTCATAAAATTATAATTAGTCAAAGCTTGTCTGAATTGAAACGCTGCTTTATGTAGGACCATTTTCTATTCCTCTCTCTGGTTTGAAAATAGTCTCGGACCGAGTTCCTTCGATCCTAATATCCGAATAACATAGTCAGCATAATTATCTAAAACATGTTCCACAAACCTTATAAGCATCAGGTATGTTGACGGGCTCGCCGCTCTCGGCAACATAGCCAACGATGCCGCTGCCCCACGGTATCCGAATCTCATCAAGCTGTTCCATCTGCTCGGGTGTTGACTTTGAGCAAACATCGAACAACTTCGACACCAAACACCTGGAAAAAAACAACAATGCAAAATGATTCTGAAAGTGGAAAAAGAACAAGTTGTATGAAAAATTGAAAATAATCTACAATTGATTCTGGCTCGAAAACATTTTGAATAGACACAGACAAACTGTTGAAGTTATCACATATTGACCGTGCACAGCACCAGACTTTTCAACAAGAATAAATACGAGTATTGAACATCGCAATATCGAATTATATAGAGGTGCAAATATTCGCGTTACATTTGTTCTGAAAATGCCAAGTACTATTTGTGTTAGAATAAAAACAATGAGCGTCAATTCTTCGATGCCCGTATAGGCTTTATTAGCATTTAGCCGGATTTGCAAATGGCTGAAGGGAACGAGGATAAAAATAGTTAAACAATGAAGTCACTAAATTTCATTACAAGCGTAGAAGAGAGGCGTACGACAGGCATAATCGAATTCCCTCTCGGGGAATTTTCCAATCGGCAAATAGGAAAAAGACTCCGTTTAATAAAACCTTGAGAGCCATGTGTCGTTGGCGCATGTGGTCTCTGCCTACGTACAACACACGTGACATTTCGTACTATTACATTACAAGATACTAATTGAAGATTTATTTGTAAGAGATTATCTTGTACTGGCATTTCGTATGATATCTGCGGCGTGATTTATGTTCCATGATCGTTGATATGTCGCTACCTTGCAAGGTAATTAATGTGATTATGTTAATCGAGGCGACTTATTGTTTGTTTACATACGAGAATAAAACTGACTTCACCATCATTGATGCAACAATTAAATTAGGTACATAAAGACTACCATATCATACTTATAGGGAATACTGTGTAATTGTCAGGCAAGGCCAATGTTTGCTTGGGTTCTTTTCGGGCTAGGCTAAACAAATCAATTTCTTTCCTTGTATGTAGGCTCAAAATGTAACTAATCTTGTTATGTATTAGCCAATAACTTAAACGACATTCCACCGAGCCTGTATTTCTCCATAAGTCCAGTTTTATCACAAATTAACAACTCAATCCAAAACGCCATCTCCCTGCCTCGATCCCTCTCCATCCTCCCTTGTTCGCGCCAAAAACTAGTGCTTGGTGTTATGTCAAGTTGACATCTGTCAGTGCCATTCGAAACCATAGTTCTCTTCAGAACGAAATTTTTAGAAGTGCCGACATACTTATTTTGTACCTGCTTTATTTAACTACCCTGAAACGCAATAAGAAACACCCCTAGAAAGACATGAAACAAAACAGTATATTTGCTTGCGCCAGGTCCCTCGAATTAAAGATCAGATTTTGGTTTGAAAATTACCGAAAAATAAATTAATGTGACAAATTGTCAAATGTGCGTTAGCTGCTGATTGATTAAAACCGGCCAAGTGCGAGTCGGACTCGCGCACGAAGGGTTCCGTACTTGGTAAATTGCGGTTTACGATTTATGACGTATTAAAAAAAAACTACTAACCTGATATCGTTCAAACCAATTTTCGGTGGAAGTTTACATGGTAATGTACATCATATATTTTTTTTAGTTTTATCATTCTCTTATTTTAGAAGTTACAAGGGGAGGGGCACACATTTTACCACTTTGAAAGTGTCTCTCGCACAAACTATTCAGTTAAGAAAAAAAATATTAGAAAGCTCAATATAATTTTTGATGACCTATCCCACCCCCAATACCCGCACGTATGGGTATGATGTTTTTTTATTTATTTTTTAGTTTCAGTTTCAAGTATGGGAACCCCCAAAATTTATGGTTTTTTTTCTATTTTTGTGTGAAAATCTTAATGCGGTTCACAGAATACATCTACTTACCAAGTTTCAACAGCATAGTTCGTATAGTTTCGGAAAAAAGTGGCTGTGACATACGGACGGACAGACAGACATGACGAGTCTCGAAATCGAATAAGGGTTCCGTTTTTTGCCATTTGGCTATGGAACCCTAAAAATGAATCAATTTTAAATAAACAATTTCTTCACTTGATTTGTGTTTAATTTGTGATGCGTCAATAATTTAATTCTAGAAACTGGGCAGACTCCTTTACGAGCATTTATTTTGTACCAACGTTATTAACTCCAAAATGCAATAAATAAAAACTTTTTTGCAAAAAAATACTACCGACTTCCAAATGAAAAACTACAAAGTGAAAAATAACTTAACTTTTGGAAGTCGGTGTCTTTCGTAGGAACCATTTTTTTGCGATATGGACACCGACTTCCAAAAGTTAAGTTATTTTTCACTTTGTAGTTTTTCATTTGGAAGTCGGTAGTATTTTTTTGCAAAAAAGTTTTTATTTTTCCCTTTTTAGTTTTACCTACCAATTACCACCAATTACTAATAGCAAGTTGTTTAGTAAGGTCCCTATAACTCCAGAATAGATTAACCGAATAACATGAAACTTGAACATAACCGGTGAAATGAGAGATCTGCGTACCCCTTTAGAGCGTACTGGCGTGATGTTATGTTATGAAATGGTATAAACAACAAACAGACATGCGATTGCAGCAATCCCGAGAGTTTTGCCGTTATTTATTGAAGAGTTCTGTTGTGTATCTCCGAAGTTCTTCATCAGACCTTCACCAAATTAAAATGGGACCAATTTCGAAACATACTCTTTCAAACAAAAAAAGAATTTTCAAAATCGGTCCACAATTGACGGAGATATCGGTGAACATACATAAAAAAAAAAAAAAAAAAAAAAAAAAAAAAACATACAAGAAGTCGAACATAGAACCTCCTCCTTTTTGGTAAGTCGGTTAAAAATACCCTCGAACCACGTCTCCCGAATTTCGCAGTTCCCTTCTCTAACCGGTCTTTCACAGTCGAACAACTTACAACGATACATACATACATCATACAATGACATTACGTCAACGAATCTTGGACTCCCCAGGAAGCCTCTCGTCCTTAAGAGAGCACTCAAACTCAATAAACCCTCAGACGGAGGCTTAAGTGGCGACTACACACGTAACTTCATTTTCGTTCAGTCAAATTGAATAATTGGATAAGCTTTATAAGAGAAACACGTCGAAGGCTTTTCTACACTTCAATGTAAAAGGATAAAGTTAATGAAGAAAGGATTCGTGCTGATTACCGACGATTATTTGATTAAGTCTATGTAAGCTGAAGTGTATTATGAAGTTACTATATTCGAAATCTTGTTAGGTATTATCTGAAAAAGCTTGAATTTTTTTCGTATATTTTAAGACTGTTACCAATCTGAATTAAAAGAAGTATGTAAAGATCGCAGCAAGTGTTGTTCTGTAGTGTCTGCCTACCGTCATGGTAAAAAAGGCGAGACGTACGCATACATACGTATGTTACCAATCTTTTTGCACCCTTAGAATGAAAGTGACATAACTCAAAATTCCTGTAATTTCTGATTTTGTTATAAGCCACCTTAAAAACCCTATTCTAAAACCCTGTGGTGACATCGAGCCCCAATTATGAGTAAGAAAGAGACAGCCTATACATCAGACACTTAAGTAATCAGTCAACACTATTGTTATAAGACTTTTTGCTCATTGCCCATAACTTGCGTTTTTTGAGTTAGGTCACTTTCATGCTGAAGGTGCGTTTGTCAACAATGATTTGTGTTTCTTTACTGCCAAAGCATATCCTAATACAAAGGCACTTCTTCGTTATCATTATTCTATTTTGGATGGTCACAAAAATGTGTACAACCATCTGCCTTTATTTGTTATCAATTTAAACATTTATCCAACTGAAAATTGGTCCTTTGAGGCGTCCAAAGGTTTTATTACGAAAATTGATTCATCACAGAAAGGATCGCCAAGGACGTTGTACTGAAAGGTTATGAGAATATTCGGAACCTCATTCGGTTGTAAACCACTAAGGTAAATGGTAACATGTTAAAATTAATTAACTCTACCTCATAAATCTAACCAATCAACCGTAGTGCTGAGTAAATAATAATTATTGTTTATTTGTATTTACATAATATGTTTTTACGGTACTAGAAGACTTAGCTAAACAAGCTACGGAACGTTAGCTTACTATAAAAAGAGTTGATTAAAAAATCAAAAAACCCGACTGCTTAAGAAGCGAACTAAAAAGACGTAAACAAGAAGAAAATCATGCTGTGCAGTCGGAGGATACATATTCGCGAGCTGGCTGACCAAAACCAGATGTATCCTTCGACTGCACAGCATGATTTTCTTCTTGCTTACGTCTCTTTAGTTAGCTTCTTAAGCAGTCGGGTTTTTTGATTTTTTTAATCAACTTTTTTTTATTTATAACTTTTCTGTTTTTTGTTTTCGAATTTGGTACCTACATAGAAACATACAAGTGTTATATATTTTTGAAATCGCCTCGTAAAACCCTTTTGATATCCCACACGATGGGATTGGAAGTAAAAAAGAGTTATGGCACCCACAAAATGGCGCCCAAAATGCGCCATTTTTCTATTTTACAATTTTAATGTAGCTAGTGACACTCGCAGGGATCAGAAAATCGATTGACGTAAGAATCATCACAATCGGCCAACGCGTTTGGTCTCTGGAACGCCACATAGGAACAAACATACATACTTAAATACATAGACTGATAAACACATTACCCTCCTTCGGTAGTCTGGTAAAAAATCTTCCATCAGAGATCCATCACATGCATAATGTAATATAATAAGTAGGTTATGCAAAGTAATATTTATGATCAACAACTGAAGATACGATAAAAGGGGCAATAACATAAGCAAGGCAATAAAATCCTTATTACGATGACAAATATGAATACATACGGAACAGGATATAACCCTCCAAACTTCATCGGTTGTTTCATTCCGTTATGATTTCCGCATACTTGGTCCCATTTGACCTTGACCTTGAGCCTTGGAGGGTTGGCAACTGTTTCAACCTACCCGCGACTCTGGAGAACTTTAAGTGTCACTCTTCATTTATTATTCAGTCAGTGTTCGAACATTCGGGATTACGTTTTTTTTTTGTAGCGTGTCCTGGCTTTTGGAAATGAGAAAACTATAGTGCTTTAAAAGACTTGACTGACACCTAATTTTATGACGTAAAAATAAACTTTTAGAGGGTGCTGGATAGTATAATTCCTTTTAAGAAAAGACGTGCAGACTGCTGGAGACAGTTGTTAATTTAAAAGTTTCATGAAATAATTCTGCGTTTAACGAACATTTTTGGTCTTTCTTTATTAGGTTTTGTGGATCATATGACCATTTATTGTACATAAAAATATACATTGTATTTTTATAGCTCATATCTTAAATAAAATAACAAATTAGCAATGCACAGGAACATTATTCAAATAGGAACGTGATAAGAAATAAGAGAAAACGCTTTACAGTTTCTTCGTCGACCTTGACCTTGACAATGTCAGTTTTAATCTGTATCGCGTCTGTCCGTTTAACATATTCGCCAAAGGTCAGTGCGGCCATAAATAATATCTACAAATATGAAAGGGGCTCACCAGACATAACAACAAAAGGGGGATAATCGTGATATTTTGCATGAAAATAAGTTTTATATGATGTGGATTCATCCTTTACTTTCACAAAATGCGATTGCGTCTGTCTATCAGTCATGTTTTATCCGTTAAACCACCGAACCTATTCTGATGAAGATTGTCAAGAAGGTACTGAGAAAGACTAAGATAAGTGAACGTTGAGACGAAATCACACCACCGGATCAATTAATGGTGATTCTATGAGACTTGGAAAACTACGCGGACGAAGTCGTGGGAAAACCACTAGTAGGTTATAAATCACTGTACCCCAAGAATTTAAATCTAAGATAAGATTGGCGGAAGTCATTCTGCATAAATTATCATAAAACACATAATCAATAATGTATCGTTTGACTTCTGTTTCACATTTCCGATCTTGCGTCATTTAGATTTCCACATGATTGGCCACTTGTAATATACGATTATTGACAACTATAAATCAACAAATACTCGTATATACTCGTAGATACACGTATTTACTCGTAGATACACACATACAAATACACTAAATTGACGTGTCTGTCTGTTACGTTAAAATAACAGCTTTGTACTAGATGTTTTGATGACATCTACCAATCCGCACTGGGCCCGCGTGGTGGATTATAGTAGCCCACTCTCTCTATGAGAGGAGGCCTGTGTCCCAGCAGTGGGAACATTAAAATGCTGATGAAGATGATGTTTAAGAATATTTACACGATACTTTTAGTAGCAAAAATACATATTTTCAAAATTTTGTCTGCTATCTGTTTGTTCCGGCTAACCTTTGAAACAAGCCAATTTTCACAGCCAAATAGCTGATGTTATAAGGAAAAACTTAGGCTAATTTTACAAAAATAATTAGGGATCAGTCACGGGCAACAACGAGTATAGAATAGGTACGATTACAGACTACTACAAATGACTTATTAGATAGTTATATATTTTTACATATCTCTTGCTTTGTAAGTACACCCTTACACCCCTGAATGCCGGGGTGTATGACTATCATTACAGCATAGGTTTTGGAATTTGAAAAAAGAACTGTCATACTCTACTGCACGAAGAATATTTTAAAAAAGTTAATATTTTTTTTCTCGGTATCCATTAATTACTCGAATCGGAATCTAGACAATTTATTTTATAAAGATTTTATTTTAAATATGGAACTATTTGTTTCCACATCGTATGTTAGATGGAATCGATTTAAAAATCAAACTGGCCAGCAAGATTTGACGCGCTCGCGTGCGTGAAAAAAAAAAGGCAGTCTACTAGTAGGCGCGAAAGCATCGCGAAAATAATTAATTTTCTTGTTTGAGTTCTTTTTCAAAAGTTTTAAACATGTCTAGTGACGAAGACATAGATCTAACACCCGATTTTATTAAAGAAAGGGCAAAAACAGTTGTCGAAAATATATTACCGCCGAACTCGAAAGAAAGATATGTAAAGGCATACGACGAATTTATGAAATGGCGGTCAGAAAAAAAAGTGAAATCTCTTTCTGAAAGTGTTTTTATATCATATTTTGATGAATTATCTAAGAGGCTACAACCTTCCAGTTTATGGTGCTTTTATTCCATGCTAAAATCTACAATGATGACAAAACATGACGTGAATTTGAAAGATTTTTCTAAACTTACTGCTTTCTTGAAAAGGCAGTCTGACGGCTTTAAAAGCAAGAAATCGAAGGTATTTACTGCAGAAGAAGTACAGAAATTCTTAAATGAAGCTCCGGATGAAATTTATTTAGCAATAAAGGTACCTACGTATTTACTTGCCCTTTTTAATAAGTTACCAAAATATTTCACAAAAATACTATGCGAATTTGGTGCCTTTAATACAACTTATGTCTTTTTTACAGGTTGTTCTAATTTTTGGGATATCGGGAGCCTGCAGAACCGTGGAATTGACAAACTTGACAATAGAAAATGTAGAAAAACATAACAAATTACTACTCATAAAACTGCTTAACACGAAAACTAAAATTGACCGGTCATTTGTTGTGCATGAAGAATTTGCAAATTATGTTGAAAAATATCAAGCTCTTCGGCCTGAAAACGTGGATACAAATCGTTTTTTTCTTAATTACAGTAAAGGAAAATGCCACAGACAAGTAATAGGAAAAAACAAATTTACAGGCATGCCAAAGCAAATAGCCACATATTTAAAACTGAGTAACGTAGAGTTATACACCGGGCATTGCTTTCGCAGAACATCAGCGACTCTATTGGCTGATTCGGGAGCCAACCTCACTCTGTTAAAAAGGCACGGCGGCTGGAAGTCCAGCAAAGTGGCCGAAGGTTATATCGAAGATTCGATGGCAAACAAAAGCAAAATTACTTCTAAAATAACAGAAAATATAAACTTGAAATCACCACGTCAAAGCACATCATCTGAGCCATTTTTTAATGAAGAAAATAGTACCAGTCAACTGCCGCCATTTACGATGCAAGAACCTCAAGTCACTCAAACTCAAGTCTTATCATCACAAACTCATATTCAAACTATAAATATTCCTAAAAAGAACGTGACCATATCTCTTACAAATTGTAATAATTTTACTATTAATTTTAATTAAATACACATTTTTTTCTTCTTAATAAATGTTCATTGAAACCTGCTGTCTTGTTGTTTACTTACCTCACAATCGATATGTAAAGCAGAGTATTTATCTCGGGCGTAAGCATCAATTGCATACTCGGGTTAATTAGCGCCTTCGCTTCGCTCAGGCGCCAAAAACCTCGTATGCAATTGATGTCATACAGCCCTTGGTTAATAATCTACTATTACATATCTCTTGCTTTGTAAGTACACCCTTACACCCCTGAATGCCGGGGTGTATGACTATCATTACAGCATAGGTTTTGGAATTTGAAAAAAGAACTGTCATACTCTACTGCACGAAGAATATTTTTAAAAAGTTAATATTTTTTTTCTCGGTATCCATTAATTACTCGAATCGGAATCTAGACAATTTATTTTATAAAGATTTTATTTTAAATATGGAACTATTTGTTTCCACATCGTATGTTAGATGGAATCGATTTAAAAATCAAACTGGCCAGCAAGATTTGACGCGCTCGCGTGCGTGAAAAAAAAAAGGCAGTCTACTAGTAGGCGCGAAAGCATCGCGAAAATAATTAATTTTCTTGTTTGAGTTCTTTTTCAAAAGTTTTAAACATGTCTAGTGACGAAGACATAGATCTAACGCCCGATTTTATTAAAGAAAGGGCAAAAACAGTTGTCGAAAATATATTACCGCCGAACTCGAAAGAAAGATATGTAAAGGCATACGACGAATTTATGAAATGGCGGTCAGAAAAAAAAGTGAAATCTCTTTCTGAAAGTGTTTTTATATCATATTTTGATGAATTATCTAAGAGGCTACAACCTTCCAGTTTATGGTGCTTTTATTCCATGCTAAAATCTACAATGATGACAAAACATGACGTGAATTTGAAAGATTTTTCTAAACTTACTGCTTTCTTGAAAAGGCAGTCTGACGGCTTTAAAAGCAAGAAATCGAAGGTATTTACTGCAGAAGAAGTACAGAAATTCTTAAATGAAGCTCCGGATGAAATTTATTTAGCAATAAAGGTACCTACGTATTTACTTGCCCTTTTTAATAAGTTACCAAAATATTTCACAAAAATACTATGCGAATTTGGTGCCTTTAATACAACTTATGTCTTTTTTACAGGTTGTTCTAATTTTTGGGATATCGGGAGCCTGCAGAACCGTGGAATTGACAAACTTGACAATAGAAAATGTAGAAAAACATAACAAATTACTACTCATAAAACTGCCTAACACGAAAACTAAAATTGACCGGTCATTTGTTGTGCATGAAGAATTTGCAAATTATGTTTAAAAATATCAAGCTCTTCGGCCTGAAAACGTGGATACAAATCGTTTTTTTCTTAATTACAGTAAAGGAAAATGCCACAGACAAGTAATAGGAAAAAACAAATTTACAGGCATGCCAAAGCAAATAGCCACATATTTAAAACTGAGTAACGTAGAGTTATACACCGGGCATTGCTTTCGCAGAACATCAGCGACTCTATTGGCTGATTCGGGAGCCAACCTCACTCTGTTAAAAAGGCACGGCGGCTGGAAGTCCAGCAAAGTGGCCGAAGGTTATATCGAAGATTCGATGGCAAACAAAAGCAAAATTACTTCTAAAATAACAGAAAATATAAACTTGAAATCACCACGTCAAAGCACATCATCTGAGCCATTTTTTAATGAAGAAAATAGTACCAGTCAACTGCCGCCATTTACGATGCAAGAACCTCAAGTCACTCAAACTCAAGTCTTATCATCACAAACTCATATTCAAACTATAAATATTCCTAAAAAGAACGTGACCATATCTCTTACAAATTGTAATAATTTTACTATTAATTTTAATTAAATACACATTTTTTTCTTCTTAATAAATGTTCATTGAAACCTGCTGTCTTGTTGTTTACTTACCTCACAATCGATATGTAAAGCAGAGTATTTATCTCGGGCGTAAGCATCAATTGCATACTCGGGTTAATTAGCGCCTTCGCTTCGCTCAGGCGCCAAAAACCTCGTATGCAATTGATGTCATACAGCCCTTGGTTAATAATCTACTATTACTGTTCAAGTTCTAATTCCTATGTCAGGCAATTTACAGCATAAATAGATCGACCCATATTCTTTCAAGGACTTTAATTAACTTACATTTTTCCCTCAATAGGTTCTACAGGTAGCGTGGGATGTTAATCCTGTGAAGGACATACTTTTACCTTTTTGCTACACTCAGATGTGAATGAAATAATAGTAGTTTATGCAATGGTCATATAATAGGGGTTATTTAAACACAAGCGTGGGTTCACAAGAGGCGAAGCCGAATGTGATAATAATAACATGCTAGTGTTTTAATACCCAATTATATGTCGTTGCATACACTATTTTATCTTCACTCATACAATTGAAATAAAACAAAAGCGGAAACAGAAAAAAATATGTGGTATGGCGGGCAATGTTGCACATGACTGCGTAGCGCACGCATCCATAGACAATGACACTACTTTTCTCAATTAAGTAGCGCCAATAAATTAAAAAGTAAAAGTGTGCTATAAAAATTAAAAAGTTATTTTAGGATGCAGTTGTTTGAAAATCGAAGGAAAATGTTGCACTGTAATGTTTTTTTTTTAATTTTACTTATCCACGAATATAAAGTACGTGTTTAGACAATATGATTTTTTGAATTCATATTTGGAACATTACGTTGTGAGTGTAGATAAAATTAATTAAAATTACGATTTCATGCGTGGAATTCAGGTGAATAATTGTACGATCATTAGTACCTGTTTGGTAGACCGCTCATTAATTATACCCACTACGAATGACCACAGCCACATCGCATCGCTGAAACCGAACATACGAAGAGCAATTGCCAAATACGCTTGTATCGGCATGGCCCTTTATTCAAAATGCGTATATACCATAAATATAAACAACCGTATTGCGTATTGGAATGACGCCAAAAGCTATATAACCATGGACGCTAAATTCGCAGCCGGCTTTGTTCTTCTAAATATTCCATGCGATTTATGGAACAGACGAAGTACCACAGATCGTATAAAAAGATAGAGATGCGAATATTCTTCATTTTGTATCGATACCGATTGCTTCTAGTGCTGTCTTTACTTATTATAACTTGCAATATCATACCACGGGCACCCAACGTGAAGAAAGCAAATTTTGTTCAAATAAATAGCATTAGATGACGTGAAAAGCTTCGATTTGATATTAAGTTTTGTGAAATATTAAGACGGTACCCTGACCAAAAAATCGGCATGCGATATGAGCATTCCTATTGGTCTAGCGGCACTGGTGGCGCATGAATTACAGAAATGAATACGCCCAGATTTAAGAATAAAATCTTTATAAAATCGAATTTTGGTCTTTTGAAAAAAATAATTCTACAAAAATGTTTGTTATAAAATTGTCTATCCATTAGTGTTAGTACAAAAAATAATCAATGAACACTTTACGAGGAGATGCGTAATATCAATAATTATTTCTCATTTTTATGTTTTTTTGGAAGGAGATTAGTAAAATATATACAACATTTAAAAAAAAACTAAATCTACCATTTTAGAATCAATATTATGTAGAAATTTAATGTATTTTTATTAATTGATATTTCTTTTTAAATAACGAGTAGATAGCTCCTAAAAACAGCACAAAAAACGGCTTGCGCGGCGTTTTGCTCGGGGTACCGCCTTAAGATTTTCTAGCGACGATTATAAAACATGTATGTTCTTGTTTAATTAAATCTCCTAAGCCCAAAATTAAGGAATATTGGGCTCTTAATTCATATTTCAAGAATTCATATTTTACGATTATTTGAATGGATAATTTAAAATTGATTCCAATAGATGGCGCGGTTTTAAATTTCTGAGGCGATCACTCGATTTTTTAAATTCGTATTGTAATATATTTTGGTACAATGAAACTGTAAAAACGTGCAAAAAATACTATAAATTAAATCGTCACTGTATTTAAAAATAATTCGCAGCTAACACCATCCTATATCCATGGAACGGAACCGAACGCGATCGATGTTCTTAGAAAAATAATCAGTTTAATCAGACGAAAAACACTTAGTTACGTCGGCACGGTTTCTTTGTATGGGATGAGGCATCTGTATGCTAGTATTAAATTATCTGTGATCATACCAACACAATTCACAGTATTTTATTTCTCCAATCACGTGCGTACACGCATGCCCGAATGGGCGGATGGATATTTGTAACTATTTCACGCCAGAACGGTAGAGCGAATCTGTATGAAATTTGGCACAATGACAGATTGTAGTCTGGAATAGCAAATAGGCTAAGTTTTTAGGGTTCCGTAGCCAAATGGCAAAATACGGAACCCTTATAGATTCGTCATGTCTGTCTGGCTGGCTGTCCGTCCGTATGTCACAGCCACTTTTTTCCGAAACTATAAGAACTATTCTGTTGAAACTTGGTAAGTAGATGTATTCTGTGAACCGCAATAAGATTTTCACACAAAAATAGGAAAAAAACAATAAATTTTGGGGTTCCCATACTTGAAACTGAAACTAAAAAAAAATTTTTTTCATTAAACCCATACGAGGTATCTATGGATAGGTCTTCAATAATGGTATTGAGGTTTCTGATATAATTTTTTCCTAAACTGAATACCTAGTTTGCGCGAGAGACACTTCCAAATTAGTAAAATGTGCTTCCCCCCCTCCCCCGTAACTTCTAAAATAAGAGAACGAAAAACTAAAAAAAATAATATTATGTACATTATCATGTAAACTTCCAACGAAAATTAGTTTGAACGGGATCTAGTAAGTACTTTTTTTTAATACGTCATAAATCGTAAACCGCAATTTACCAAGTACCTTTGTGCGCGAGTCCGACTCGCACTTGGCCGGTTTTCTTTTAAATTTCCGTCTTTCAAGCGGGCGAAGCCACTGGCAGAAACTAGTATTTAATATCTTTCTATCTTTTATCGCTATGTGAACCCAGCCCCACAGAAACCGTGGACGCATGAAGGCCTTTGATTATTATTTTAAGCACAAGAGAATCTTCTACGAAATTTAATTGGAAACGTGCGATCGAATATTACGTTATTGAAATTACATCAAAACGACGCCTGCAAATCAATTAGGAAAATTACGTGTACCAATGAAATCACTGTTAGCACGAGTGTTATTAATATGTCGTTTGGTGGAATAAGACTTGGATATAAATGTTCTTTACCAACTCATGAGGACTGAGGGCGCTCTATGTTTCAATGAAGAACCTTCTTATCAGGGTCGATTTCTGATTTGAGTATTTTGAGTTAAGAACAGTCTCAAATACAAACCCTATTTTTGATGCCAAAATTAGACAGGTTTTCAGGCTAAAGTAAAGTTTATCAAAAACTCAATAAAAAAAATGTATTTTCTTTTCTTCCAAATGCTTAATTAAGAAATTGGCTGTCAGTGTCATCTTTGTTCTAGAATATGGACAGTATTTTTAAATGATTCTTTATTTTGGATTAATCTTTCTCCAGTCCAATCTACACAGTCACCATGAAAACGTAGATAAACCCGATTAATGTCAAGAAATAACTATATTTTTGTTAGCTGAATACAAAGGAGAATGCCCATTTTGTAAGGGAACTTAGGCCCCTTTGATAAAATGGTTGTATCTTGATGAATTTGGTTGTATATTGTAGAAAAAACACGTTATATTCATAAATAGAACACATTTTTTTATTTATTTTTGGGGTTCACGAGATATAACGATGTTTCTGTTCTTGAAATGTACCCTTATTACAATGCAAAAAGGTGCATACAAATGCCCAAGTGAAGGAATCTGATCTGTTGTTGTCTGTATATATAAAGTAAAGGACACGGATGGAAAAAAACACAAAATATAAATCCTATTTTTGGATAATATTGAAATCACAGACACGATACTTCGTAAGGGGCCTGTCTATGGGCAATCTCCTCTACCCTAATCCTGATATATTCTTCTATCTGAAAAGGATTGACAAAATTTGCTACATATTTTTGCTTCTTTTACAATTACCAGCAAGTAAAACTCTAATTTACGGTTACCACAACATTCACTGCACCACAAAACAACTCAATGTGCACAGTCGAGAACAGGACATAAATACAATAATAGCACTGAGATCGGTTACCCAGCAGCCCGTCTCTTTGAACCACAGAAAATTTCCCCGAGTTCGTTTTTTACTTTTACAAGTATCTATTGTGGTTACTACTTGCTTTGTGTAGCTTTTGCCCGCAGATAATATAAGTACTGCTGTAACATGGAAATATTGTAAAACCAAACAATTTTTTAAAAGAGTAACCATGGAGTTTCTTGCCGGTTCTTCTCCATAGAAAACGACCAACCCGAACCGTGCACCTTTTGTCGACGTTTTATAAGTGCCCATGTAGGCCTATGTGAAATAAAAATTATTTATTTTGATTTTAGATAGTAGATTAATTTGAACTTGCTAGGCTCTATATTATGTTGAAGTTTATTCAATTTCAGACAAACAAAATTTTTCATATTTCGAAAAGCTATAAACGAAACACCAAATAAGTATAATTAATCGAGTATTTCATAAATTCATTTCAGAGCTTCTAATACTTCGAAACCCTTAATTACATTTAATAAAATTCGATGGCTGAACACAATATTTTTAATACAAGGCGTAGTCAGCACATTGTTAACCCGAGCTAAATCTCGGCCACTTCCGATACCCCGCATTTTAACGGTTATGCGCAAGAGCTTAATATTGATATTCACAGGCCGATATTGGCTCAATGGCGTCTAAATTGCCCATTTTTAAGTTCTTGTTCGACTTTTACGCCTTCACCAGACAGCGCAAAAAAAATAAGCGCAATTTACAGCCTTTGTGCGTCGCGTCATAAAGCGTGGAAGGTCAGGAACACCTTTACTGCTTCAGAGGAATTTAAGACTCATTCAATTATGCAGATCGCATTTAAGGATTAACTGGCAAAGTTATTGGTTTGTTTTTTACTCCCGTGTGCGGTTGTCATTGTTCGAAATACTCTAACAAGTCTACAACAATCAAGTAGAACATTCACGAAAACCTTCAGACAATCAAGGGGCCAACGCTCAACCATCTGAAACGTTCTATCTCCGCTGTCAAAATAAATTGCACGCCAACGCCTCTGAGGGATATGAAAACAAAGGCTCGTAGTGGCTTGTCGCGTGACAGCGAGTTATATCGGGTATGTTAGGGCGTCAGCAGACATGCTACTTTTAGTATTAGCAATTGGAAGTTTAGTATTGAGAGCTAGATAGATCTACTGAGCTCTACATTTAGCATTTACGATCATATACGATCGATAGGAAACGAGCAATTATGATCATCACCATTGTTTCAGCCCGGACCCCTCCACTGCTGAGAATAGACACATATTCCTTTTGGCATATGGCTAAACTTTTTCAATACCGTCAACCGCACTCGCACCACAACGAGTGGCCCAAACTCTGCATGAGTTGAAGCAAACGTTGAAACGGTGGGTATTGTTGTAACAACTGAACGTAGAGTCACCCGTAGAGTACATACATGTTGTTGCCAAATCGTCAATCGCCCATGCGAAAAGTAGCTTGTCTGCTAAAGCCTTTACATTCGCCTCCCGGCAACACACTCGGGAATCGACCAACCACTTTGTTCACGAACAAATATAACGCCAAGACTGTAAATGCAGCCGAGATATGACGGCAGATGTAAACGGTCCGGGAAATGTGCTCGTTGGGTAGCGGCATGTTATATTCATGGCTTTGGAAGCTCAAGCATTGTTGAGAGTGACTTAAGGTATTTATGTCTCAGCTTTGATTCATTCACTCCTATGTTCACTAAAACTATCAGAACATGTATTTTCGACTTAATGTTTCCAAGCTGCTGTATTGTTAAAATGTTGTGTTTTAAATACATGCGGATTTAGACGCAAACAATACCAAATTACTTTCGTGTGTTGACCAACTTCAATATGATTCAAACAAAGTTCCCAAAGTACCGTAAACAGTCGATCTCTTAAAGCTGTAAAATGACTAATACCTGACAAAATGAAGTCAGTCTGACCGTATAACGGTCGGGTAACCCTAATTGCATCCTAAGCGTGTCTTCGTCATCACTTGAACAGTTACTTGTGCAACTCAGTGTACATATATCTAGGTACATTTATATTGAACGTGTAATGTCGGCACGTGGATAAGAGGATAGCCTCGCTGGACATGTAAGAGAAAATTAGTTTGTAAGTAATCAAGACGTAGGTATCTGGGAAGATGTAGGTTTTTCTGTTTTTCTTTTTGTCACGTAGGAGTTGGAATGTTGTCGTTTTGTGACACAGTGTTAACTCAATTATTGGTGGACGTGAGGGTGGATTTCTCTGTTATTTGCTGTTGTTGAACTAACGTACCTAGTTGGACGTTTCATGGATCCGCCCACCATGAAAAGTGACAAATAAACAATGAGATTTTACCAATAGAGACGTCATACTCATTATAAAAGAAATAAAAACATGGTGATATTTTACTGCAGCTACCAGCCCGGCGAGCATGGCCTACTGTGACATCGCTTAAGTCACACTTTTAATCACAGTTTGGGCGATAAACTCATTTTGTCATAAATGCTAGCACGGCGGCGTGAGATATTTTCTTGACTTGTGGCATAACTTCTTGACGTTTATTTTTTTCTTTTTCGGAAATTTTCCAATTTTATTGCAGTTTCGGTTTAACCTTGGCTATAAAAACCATTTATGTTCTGAGAAGCATAGCCCTACGACGCACTGTTTCCGAATTATGGGCCTCCGTATCTTATTTTATTTTGCATAAAACGCTCTATAATTCTAAAATGATATCTCGAAAACGGTATGTATGTCCTAGGCAAAAAATAACCAAAATTTAGCCCCCTCCTTTGATAACCCCATGTTAGCAGCATCCCAACATGAATTATACGTATTTTTTTTTTTTAACATTGCTTGGTTTTCGACTTGAACTACGGTCATGACAAGTTATGATAGAATATGTCATGTCTTACAATTTGTCTTAAATGCTAGCACGGGACAACCATGTGACATAGTGTGCAGTCGCGACTTGCTTTTCTTGTTGTTGACTTCATAGTGCGACATAATTTGAATAGACATCAAATAAAATTATACGTAAAAAAGTATGCCGTTCATAGTTACAGCCAAACAACTTTTTTATTTTTCTTTGTTTGTTTGATAACATATTAAGTGTTTGTTAGAAAGATTTACTAAAAAATATAATAGCTTGGACCAATACCGGTAGGCCCCTATTTTTATATTTTAAATGTTTTTTGGGGATTTTATTTAAGAAACATTTAAAAATGTAGAAAGTAAGAAGAATATGGAATAAAAGAAAATAATAATAAAAAAAATAATAATCAAAATAAAAATAATAATTAAAAATAAGAATAATATAAAATTAATTGTAGATCTTATGACATTTCAATTAATTAATAAGCATTGATCACCACACACAAAATAAATTTATTGCCATTTGGTGCAGTAATTACAAGGAAAATATTATTTTTTTCAACTGTACTATTTTATCACCACCTCCGAACGAAAGTGATACATTTTTCTCAATCATCTGACAAAATGTGACATTTGTGACAAAATGGGTGCGCCCGTATTAGCAATTAAGACCCGATGAGTCCCAAATAAACGTCACGAAATTTTCTCACGCCGCCGGTACTAGTATTTAAGACAAAATGACTTTATCACCCAAATTGCGATGAAATGTGTGACTCAAGCCATGGTACAATAGGCCGTGCTCGCCGGGAAGCAACAAAAAAGACATGTCGCGCCTTTAAAATATGTCACATGGTTGACCTGTGCTAGCATAAATGACAAATTGTAAGACATGGACAAATTTTATCATGTCTTGTCACAAACGTCTTGGGTTTGCCATGCTCGCCGGCCTGCATAGGACCTATGGCACTTGGAATTTTATTTCTATCACTGAGTATAAATAGGATTCCGTTGTCAGAAAGAGATAAACATACTGTTCAAACACACGTTCGTGTCGCGGCCAGACGCTGGACGGACTGAGTTCACTCAAGCTAGTCAGCTTGTGTTTGAATTGCCGCGCAGACGTCGGTAAAACGTATCTACCTCAGTATAATATAACATCTTTGCAAATGAAGCGCCTTTAAGACATTCATAGGTGGTGTATTTACTATATGTGGAATGAAATATCATTTGAAGCAGTTCACCAAGGACCTTAACAAATTATAAAAGTTGGTTGGTAATATTTTTCCAACTGTATATAACTCCAAAAGGTTCCTTATCAGATTAAAATCATAATGGAAAATTATCATAATTATATTTATGTTTTCATTAGGAAAAATTACCATCTGATATGCTAATAGGCGCATGTTTGAGTTTGGGGCGACTATTCGTTCCGTAGAACATGGTAAATAATTCGCTCTCGACTTTGTAAAATTAATGAAAACCACGATCTTTAATTAAAACTTTCTACGTTACTAATTTGTCGGCGTTTACAATTAGAAGGCCGACTAGTTTGTTTTATATGGCTACTAGCGGGGTTGCGGTGAACACGCGAAAATACGTTTTATTAAGGACGAAGTTTAAAAGCCCCTTAAACATCCCTGAAGGGGTTATTCGGCAGGTATTAACTTGTGACACGTTTCCGCTATCCTTTCCGCGTTTTTCATGAAGGCGACCAAAGTGAGTTACGTTTAATTTGCTTGAAGTGTTACAGTAATATTACACGACGTTCTAAGCTAGTCATTCCTTTGTTTGAATCTTCTTTAGAAAAAAAACATTCTCGCTAGTAAGATAAAATTAAAACAATAATGTTTACGGCATTGCTGCAGCATACTTGGCTGCATTGCGCTGAAATCGTATAAACTCAGCGCTAATGAGATAATAATGCTAAAAGCTCGTTATGTTGGTATTAATTGCTCTTTAAACTTTCAAGAAATAGTACGTGCGAATCCTTTTATTCCTATTTTGTTTTAAAATAAAATTGTTCATTCTTTGCTACCTTTTAAATAATTGTAGGTACATAAGAGGCCGCGAACCGGAAGACACACTGGACTGGTCAATGTGGCGACGCTTGGGGAGGCCTATGTTCAGCAGTGGACGTCTTTCGGCTGATATGATCATGATGATGACATAAGAGGCCCTAGACAAATGACATTGTATCATCGAAAGCGAGGCGATAGCGATTGTCAACAAGCAAAAGGTTTTAAAACTCCAACCCGACTCTGTAAACCGACTACGGTTCTTTTTTAGCCTCTGTTAACCGGGCCATAGTAACGTCATAGTAAGAGTCGATTGACACCTTATTCCTTAAAATCTGATGTATAGTTTTTAGACGGTACGGATGAACATGTATGAGATCATACATAGACTGCTAAAATCATAATTCCTTTTGTCCCCGAAAAAGGCAAAATTGTATGAGATTGACAAGCGATATCAAAAATCATGTTAAAAATCGCTTACATATCGACTATCGCCTTTGCTGACATCGAAATATCACTTGTTGTCTAGAGCCTCAGGTCATCATCATCATCATATCAGCCAAAAGACGCCCACTGCTGGACATAGGCCTCCCCCAAGCTTCGCCACATTGACCGGTCCCGTGCGTCTCGCATCCAGCGGATCCCCGCAAGCTTCACCAGGTCATCGGTCCACCTGGTGTTCCACCTTCCAACGCAAAGTCTTCCGGTTCGCGGTCGCCACTCCAGAACCTTTCTGCCCCATCGGCCATCCGTTCTGCGAGCAATGTGCCCTGCCCACTGCCACTTAAGTTTGGCAATTCTTCGGGCTATGTCGTTACCTTGGTAGAATAAAGGCCTCAAGTAGACTAAAGGAATTAGAAGTATGAGCCCCTACTACACTCAGTCCTGGTCAGTCCATTAACATAACCACCAAAGGTGGGTGTACAACTCTGTGTACTGGAAGTTATGGTGCAAAAAGAGTAGGTAGATATTTTATCTATCACTGCCTACCTCTTCAGGGAAAAGAGTCATGACGTATTTTAAGCATGTCGTCCCAAAGAAAACGTGGCATTTATAGCCATGTGACAGTATTAATCCTCGGATCGGGGACACATTCGCGCCTGGAGAACGGTAATTCACATTAACTCAGGCTTCCCATGGGGGTATGATTTATCTCTCCAACAGATAATCACTATGTGGGCTTTTTCCTCTGACCACTGCTGTATATTATGTGGCTTTAATTACACTTATATGGGTAGGAAGGGCTCTAGAACTTACGATGTTTACAGATCGTTAGGGGAAATAGAAAAGTTACTCGAAGTATTGTACACGTAATAATATTATTCATTCTAAATAGCTTGGTTCTGGTCAAGTGAATATCGGCGATTGAGAATGTTTAAATAGTCATTATTTAGGCACTAGCTGTGCCGTCAACTGGCTACCTTCCTACCCATCTACCCTACCTACCCTACCTTACCTACCCTACATATATGATTGTTGCGTAACTTAAGACGACGACTAACGCCAACGACCTTGAGGGAACCCAAAATTTAGTATTTTTTTGTACTTTCCTTATTATTCTATAACATTAAAAAAAAAAGCTTCAGATCGAAATGCAGATAATTAAATTGTCTTTGAGA
Source organism: Orthosia gothica (assembly GCA_949775005.1). Lineage (NCBI taxonomy): Eukaryota > Metazoa > Arthropoda > Insecta > Lepidoptera > Noctuidae > Orthosia > Orthosia gothica. The sequence goes on along the minus strand of OX459066.1, from coordinate 16,742,555 downwards.
TGGTGTCAATTTCATTAAAATACGCTTAGCGGTTTTGGTGCGATTGTCGTGTTTTGTCCGTTTTAGACATAACTTTACAAATTGATTACACTATGTTATACAAATAAAACTCAAATTCTGCTTAGATGAAATTATTAAGAAAATGGTCTATTAAAACATATATTTTTTCCAAAACATTACGAATAGCCGTTTAGACGTGATTCTCATTTTAAAATCAGCTACTCTAGGGAATCGGCGCCTTAGTTTACGCAACGCACGCAACGGAAACTCTCAAAAAAGAATATTTTTTCCAGTTTTTGCAACATTTTTCATTTATGCTCCGCTCCTATTGGTCGTAGCGTGATGATATATAGCCTATAACCTTCATCGATAAATGGACTATCCAACACAAAAAAAAAATTGAATTCCAAACTGTAGTTCCTGAGATTAGCGCGTTCGAACAAACAAACTCTTCAGCTTTATAATATTAGTATAGATTTAGTATTAACATCTACGAGAATAGTTGCAAAACCAGTCTTTCAGACTCCAATCCCCTGAGACATCGCCTTAGTTTTCAAAACTTACACAAATCGTGCAATACCTGCTAGAAACAAGTTTTAATAAAGATTTCCGAACTGTGGACTGTAGTTTATAACAAGAGACAGTTAGTAACAAAGGTTAAAAACTAGCAGACGATGTTTTCAACGATCAGTGAGCTTAAATTAAAGCATGAAAATGTCTGAGATGAGTAAGCTTTTGTTCTATTTATGTACAAAGCGAAAGAAAGAATATTATTATAGCAAAACGAAATTGTTAAAAATTCGCGATAACTTCGAATTTTTCCGATCGAATGAAACCAAAAATAGATGGTGTTCAATAAAACATTTTTGATTCTAACTAGAAATTCTTTGTATTCAAAAAAGTTTTAATTTTGTATAATTTATTAGAAAAAAGCGAAACCTCAATGAAGTACAAGTAGCTGAAAAGAGATAAAATCCGAAAAGGCAAAACGATGAGAATGAGAGTCGTCTTCAAGTAATCTTTTAATTTTAAAAGAAATCAACGGAAAACCAAAGACATTACAGATAAAGCAAAAGAAAAATGTTTTTCCGGGCAGATAATGCGATAACTTAATATCATTTCCTGGCCATTTATTTTGTTTCTATCCTTTTAATGGACTGTGATGCGGAGTGAATAAATGATAGCTCTAAGGTTAAAAATAATTTTGCGCTCTTTATTTTTTGCTCGACGCATAAAACGTCGGGATTTCGGGATGAACTCAAAAAAAAGGGACATAAACCGAAACCGCAGCAGTCTCTAATGGTAAAGCACCTTTACTGCGCGCTTCCAAATGAATTTCCATGCGAAATTCTATTTTAGAGAAACCTCAAAGGGGTTAGAGCCGTTGAAACTCAGAGAAAAAATTATACGAATGTACAAACCGGGCAAACGCTGAAAATATTTTATGAACGCTTTTGTACTCAGCTCAATATAGAGGCCGTAGGAGGAAAGTATATGCAGCAGGCACGTATGAAGCCTTTTTTTGCTTTTAACGCCTACGATACGCGAAAACGTGGATGAGCAACATAAAAATAAGAGTAGTAATAAAGCAAAAGTAGCTGGCTATTATTATACTTTCAATGTTTCATTCAAATTCCTTATACATAGCAATAGAACACAATTTAAAATAGTTAATTAATCCAATCTGAATCTGTGAAGTAGACGACACAAACATTCGTCATCTCTCAGAATAACCCAAGATTCCATAATCAATACAAGGAGAATACATTTGCAATACATACTGCATTGTGTTCATGTTTGTTATGAACTTTGTCAATATGTTAAGTGCATCCGTTGGTCGGAGCCACGTCGAATACAAAGTAGTGCAAAATTGCGTTAGCTCCCAGACCAATATGGTGTATGTAAGTGGTTTCCATTTGACACAACTATGCGTGGTCACGATATTCAATTAGCTTCCGGACAGTTGGCCATTCTTTTCGAAGCTAAGTCTTTGTTCCAGAAAGTATGTTAGAACATGCGAATTTAAAAATTCTATTTCGAAGCGATGTCTTCGAAACAAATGTGTTAAATTAGAAAAGTTTTAGCATCAATCTTGAGAAATCAAAGCTACAAAAAAATATGAAAATAGTTTAAAAGTTTGTTTGTAAAAATAAATAAAAAATGCACTTCGGTATTTTCATCATTTGAATTCCTTAGATGGCAACGAAATCGAAATTCAAGAACATGCAGCCAATACGCAAAAAATACACAAAATATCAAACAGCACTACTTTCAATATTACTTTCAATTATAACTTATCTTCTTCTTTCGGGTCGATTAACTCAAACTATACAACCATTCAGATTTTGTCCGACCAGTATGTAGCTACTCGGACAGCTCTATCATTTGCTACGTTCAACTCCCGTAAGATGCAGGTGGTCGGGCATGAAGGGCAGACGAGGAGGTGGGCCATATCTTGAGAAGGGGCCCCGCACTGGCACTGTGTTTTGGATGGGTCTATGATACTCCATTTGGCCAGGTTGTTTCTACAGCGGCCAACCTGGGTCCGCAATCGGTTTAGGGATTTCCATATTGGCCACTGTAGTTCGTTTCCAGGGGGCAGATGATCTGCCGGAGTGATGAAGTGTGGAGGAATAGGGTGTGTATGTTCCCATAATTCACATCTCTCGTCAGTTGTCGTCAGTCGTATAACTTATCACATCACATCACATCATCAGCCTATTAATGTTCCCACTGCTGGGATACAGGCCTCCTCTCTGTGAGAGGGAATGGGCCGTAATCCACCACGCGGGCCCAGTGCGGGTTAGTGGATGTCACAATGTCTTCGAATTTATGGTTCTAGGACATGCCGGTTTCCTCACGATGTTTTCCTTCACCGTTAACTTATAATATTTTATAACTGCTCCAAAACAGCTGCCTTAACCAACACTATTCATGAACTCATTAGCATAATCATTATTTTATGAATATTAAACCCGCCATAAAGTTTACAACCCTTGCACATTGTGCACTTGATGGTCCGTCAGTGTCAACCAGAGGTTCTATCGCTGAAGGTCGTCGACGGGCTATTAATTTTCGTAATTAAATTTGACCCTTCAGACGGCGAAATTCACTTTCTCGTCTAGACGTAATTATCCCCTTAAGCAGTTTCCTTGCAATTTCATTACCTCTAGATCCTCTTACATTTGCACAACCACATTAAAGCTATTAGAATTAGCGAAAGGTGGAATGGTTAAACCTTGTACTAATTTTAATCTTGTGATGTGTACGAAGATAGCTACATGTAGGATTTTTCGGCATGACGTCAGGCAGATATTACGTGGGTACATAAAAGTAATCCTGGCTCTGAAATCAGATCAAGACTGAGCAGAATAATAGACTTGAATGCAGACTTTAAAAAAAAAACAACAACAAATGAAAACGCAAATTAGGTACGTAGATTTAAACAAGACGAAATAAATGTAAATGTATAAAAAGTCTAGTGAAGTTATAAGAAATTCAAACATGATGTGTGTTCTCTTATTATAATTTGATGAGTATAAAGGGGACTGCATTGAAGGAAAGTTTGATGAACGTCTAGACTTTAGACAACTCATGTTTTTATTGGTTGAAGAATAAAACCATTAAAACCCGTAGTCTCGTATAGATTTTATGGCCACCTATTCTTCATTAGAAATGGTTTCATTAGCTATGAATCAAACGCCTCGTAAACGTCCACGCAGACAGTAAAATCACTCTGGCGAACGGAAATACAGCTGTCGAGGATCTAGAAAGCAGCAATCAAATATATATTGGCGGATACATGCAAGTGTCCATGAGAGAAGTATTACGGTTCCACGGCCAAATTACTTTTTCTTTTTCTTTGACTTCGCTTTTCGTACAAAGAAAAGAGACGGATATAGTGATGTATAGCAACTTGAAACGTCTGTAGAATTACAGAGGCATCCATCTCAGCACTGCAGTAGCACAAACTCGTTCTTGAAGCTATAAGTTCTGATTACGAACGGTGACTTGCATTCAAGTGCAAATTCTCATTTCGATGTTCTACTTCTTATTGGCAATGTTTTTGAGTTCATTGTGTGGTACGCCTTTCTAATCAATAGCGTTCCAATTAATTGTTACAGCCCGCATATCCTAGTTTTATGTTCTTGTTTAATAGATAAATAGCATGCGCCAATTATACCGGCAAATAGGAAGTAGTGGAATGAACTCTCCATGGTTGGTCCATTAATTATTCAGAAGCACTTAGTTCACCATTTAGATAGTGTGATTGGCTGTTTGATCAAGCATTTAATAACCCTGTGTGACATTCAAACGATTTAAGCGGTCACGACAAACGGCAATAATATCTGCAACTTCGTTGTTGCTAAATCAAAGTTGGTTCGAAGTTTGTGGTTTGAAGAAACGGCGTAGAAATCTCAAGAGACGAATAGTTTATTCAAAATGTCAATCGTTCCCATTCCCATCTTAGTGGCCAGGTAACGACTGACCTAAACTTTTAGATCGGTTAGCGAAAGACAGTCCCTAGGGGCACTTAGCTAGCCAAGAGTAGTCGTGCAGGAAGGAAAATCCAAACCAAAAGGCTTAGATAACATACTTTTACATTTTGAGGCAGAATACCATTTCAGATAAAATGAAAAACATAACATGACGCTATGATATGACAAGAAAGAAAATTGCGTATGAATACATAAAGGCTGTTAGTGCTTGCTCATAACCTAATCTTGGCAAACAAAAATTTAAGAGGTACTACCGAATATTTGCGAAGTGAAAGCTCTATAAACATTGGCCACTACAACGTACAATAAAATCACATGTCGATTATCGAGATAAAAATACACATTATTTTTTTATTTTTTACAACAGACTATTTGCGAATCCATCATAAATTACCATCCAGCTTTCACACCTCCAACTTCATTCTCAACTTGGTAGACAAAATCTGTCATTCAGTTTCGTTAAGTACTAACCTGCCATTTTGTGGATTCGGTGACGCCCTCTCTCCCTGCACCAGGAACAGGGACCCTCGATCTGCATCCAGCAGTATTGATACATTTTGTAAGATCTTGTGACACAGCACTCGAACTTCTAGCTCGTTGCAGATGTCTTTCACCTACGGCAAAAAGAAAGAAAATGTATTAGTATCAGAAATAAAGATTTTTATGGAATATAATAAATTGTTTACCTATATAAAACTTGGAGAAACTAAGCCATCACCAATTAATACACGCAGTATAAATAAGAAGAACTTTACCGAAAAGCGAGCCAAGAGGCTCATTGGCGATGAGGCGCTGGTCAAGTCAAAGCTCCCGAGTCTTGAACATCGTCGCCGAGTTGCCAGCTTGTCGGTTTTTATCGGTTACATTTTGGGGAGTGTGCGATGGAATTGCACGATCTAATTCCACCTAGCCCGTTTCATCATCGGACTACCAAACGATACATGGTAGACATCCCACACTTACGCACAAAACGTTTTGGGAACACTTTTATTATGCGTACAGCTAAGGAGTGGAATTCCCTGCCGGAGTCTGTGTTTCCCGATAGCTACAATCTAGGGGTCTTTATGTCAAGAGTGAATAGGTTATTTCTAGGCAAGCGTGTTTCACCGTCGACCACATCATCGCTTACCATCAGGTGAGATAGTGGTCAATCGCGAGCCGTCGGTAATAATAAAAAAGAAGAATTCGGATTAGCCACAGTCAGAATGGTTGATGTTGCATGGGGACTCTGCTTCCTATCCCTCAATCCGGTAGTTAGTCACCTCTCGCTACTCTTTGCTGGCAACGCTTACAACTTATGACATAAACTTTTTCCTTGGATCCGTACCAGGATAAAAGTCAAATAAAACGAGAAACTAGTTTAAAGTGCAAACCCAGTTTCATATCAATGAATAAAACAACACGAGATACCGGGACTTGGGCTATAAAATTTTGGAATACAACCACTGCAGAAGTCTGTTCGAAACATTATCTAGATGTTCTACATTACAAGGCATCACAGAAGAGTGATCCGTCTGGATCACTCTTCTGTGATGCGAATAAGTACTGAAAGAAGAAAAAGTTTAGTGAAGTTTCTACCTTAATACTATTTGACTTTTCGATCACTGCTGAAGTTAGTCTGGAGGCCTAATATGCTGTTAAAAATTGAAAAGTAGCGAATTCTTGGAAATTCGCAGACAAGGAAAAATGAAAGCAAATACAAAGGGCAGACGGTAATGGAAAATTGTATAAAGAACTGATTCAGAAGTAGTTCACTCATCTTTGCAGAAACGATCAATGACCGAGAAGAAAGCGAATAAGTAGCAAATACAGTAAATATTTCAGATTCAACTGGCCCAATACAAGCAACAAAACGTTTGATACAAACAAATTGTAATGCAAAAGTTCTCTACGATTATTGTGTGTCACAAAAAGGATATAAGTTTTCGTCGAGGAACGTCTGACCGACGTCAAGATGCAATGTAGGGACGTCAACAAACGCTGTCTGCCCACGTAACACCCCAGCTCGAGTGTTTCGTTAAAACTAGACGTCGAATATGATTTCCGAACTAATTTCCGCCAAGAATTTCAAGCAGCTTCGTCGTATTTACTGAATACACTAATACATTTTGTGAATGTATTTCATTTATGCTGGATGTTGGTTTTGTCTATCTTATTATATACTTTATTGTACAACATAAAATATATTAAAACGCGACTGCTTAAAAAGCGAATTAAAAAGACGTAAACAAGAAGAAAATCATGTTGTGCAGTCGGAGGATACATATTCGCCAGCTGACTGACCAAAACCAGATTGGTCTCTAGAACGCCATATAGGAACGTACATACATACATATTTACATACATACATACATAGACTGATAAACACATTATCCTTATCCATATATCCATTATCCATTATCCAGTCGGGTAAAAAAGGAAACTCATATTCTGTACGGATAATGGAAATTATGATGGCAAGGTCCTGTTCCCATTGATTCCATTACGAGTATATGTTGGCCTACTATAAAAACTTCACCTTGGACAATTTGTACTTGTAATTAATTTTCCGAGTAATGTAGGTTAGTGTTATGGGATTTACTTTGTTTCGTAAATGTTTGTTTACGATATTTCTGAATCATGTAGATGCAGAGAAACATGACCTTGACATGGATTTATACTCAGAAACCGGTTCAATTTTCCTCATTTATATAAATCGATAATTAAATTAAGCCATGTTTTTTCAGAGCTGTTCTAATTTCATAATAATGTTTATAACATAAAACCCCCTCAATACGACACTGTCTCGATTAATTCGTACATTAAATGATTAATTATAGTCAATTTGGGTCGAACGTCGACGCTCTAGTAATCCGAGACCCCAGCGACCAAACATTTAGGTAGGACAGGAACTTCGTTTAATAACTCAATCGAGAGAGAACTTCTGAATGGAAGGTATTTGCACTGCGTAGGCGTACGTTTACGTTCGAGAAAGCTTATTCTTTCTTCGTAAATAGACCATTTTTGGCAGAATAAGCTGGTAATAAGATCAGACACCGTCTGGTCCCCGATTGAAGCAGAAAATATTAGGACTTCATTTAAAGCGACTTATATGTATAGTATTTGTTCATTTTTTGCTTGTTTGAAGATTGTCCATTTACATTTCTTTCGGATATGGAATGAATTTTCACAATAATTTATTTTGGATATCGCAACGCAGATACTAATAAAAAGAAGTCCCAAAAGACACGATATGAAAACCGTACCGAGATTTAACGAGTTCGAAACTGCGTGAGATACGAACACTGTCGAAGCCGAACCGAACGATCACGATGAAAGGTTACAAGACACGAGAGTACCTATAACCTACTTATCTATAGCTGGCAGATAAACGGCTCCTGAGTAGACGTCAGCCATCATCAATGAATGCGCTATGAATATTCACGGTCGCCCACGCACACACGCGGTAGAGATGTTTATCTAGCCGTCCAGTCAACCAACTTTTTTATACGTGCGACGTCAAAAGAACGTAATCCTCAATCCGAGCAAGATATTTTCAGGTTAGTTTTGATGCAATACTAGGAGGTTTAAGGAAAGATAATGCCTGAAGGTCAAATTGATATTACGGATTAGGGGGGTTATGCATGATTGCGGATAACCGCAATTTCCTCGTTTATATTGCATCTGAATGTGCAGGTGTATGATGTCATAATGACGCAAGTTTTAAGCGAAAATCAGAATATTATACGCTAGTCAGCACAGTAGGCGTAAATGGCCATTTAAATTAATAATTACAGGATAATTTTCAGTATTCAGTTACATTGAAACGTCCCTGTTAAAGACGCATTGGGTGCATGTGTACCGGCGCGTATGGCGCCAGTTTATCAAATGCGGGCGAGCCGTCGGCAAGCCAGCCAGAACGCAGAAACAAAGTTACTGGACTGGAAGCGAAGTGCGACCGTTTTTACGAAAACCAGACGTGGACTGCATAATTCAGGTGTAGGTAACGCGCAATAATGTTAACTTGATTGACGAAAGAAAGGTACGTGATAATTTTATTTACGAGTACCCGATAAGACGGTGACAAGACTGCGTGGCGGGAAAGGTGTAATCTTGAGTGGTTGCGATAACTGTTTCAATCTCAGTCAAGTATGATTATTATGCTATTGAGACCATGTGTTTGTGCTTCTCACGTGTTTGATAAAAGTCTCTTGAAACAAAACAATAAGGCTTAGCACTCACTGCGGTTTTTTTTGCACATTCTGCGACACATGGACTTATATGAAGCTGCACGCATTGAGGTAAAAAAATCGCGCGGAAATAATACATACACACATAAAATCACGCCTTTTTCCTATAGGGGTTGGCAGAAACAACAGAACGCCACCTGCTACGATCCTAACTAACATACTTAAGAAATAAGAAATAAATAATAACAATAATACCGCAAGAAATCCGTGTTTTGCCACAGAATCTACCACACCGCGGCGCGGATATAATTCACGCGAATATTTTGAGCTCTATGAATGGAATGAAATGCATTTATTTGTCAGAATATTGTACAAAGCTATATTGTACAAGTAGAAAGAGGCCAAAATCGCGCGATATTTTATACGCAGTGCATGTTAGTTATGATTCATTACGCAAATAAATATTTGCACGAATAAAATCTGCGCGGCTAAAAATCCCAATGCGTGCTAAGCCTAACACAGCCAGATGTGTTAGGCTTAGCACGCATATCCTTTGCAATCTACCATCTTATGAACATAAATCGCGTGTAAAACATAAGCAGTGTCTTCGTGAAAAAATCGTTGAAATTAATCGAAATTTGAGTGTCCTTTCCATTGAGCTATGGGTGTGTGGGGTCAAGCGGTGTGTTTACATGTAATTATCAAGTCGGCGCGCTGTTTTATCGGCGCTGACCTCTGTGCTTGTCAGCGGCAAGCCGACAGAGGCCTAATTTAGGTACACATGTAAAACGACACCCGATTGTTTCGTAAATTAACTTTTAATTGACGTCACGCCGGGTTAATGGCGTCCTGAAATGTTGGCTGTACTGCGTATATTGTACTAATATCCTTATTGCTAGGCACCGTATCGGCGGGTAAGTACATAATTTTAGGAAAATACGGGTCTTGACTGAAATGCTACTTATAAAGGAGATAGCCCATACACAAGCTCCTTATAAGGTGTCGTGTCTTTTCCATTGTCCAGTGTCATATTTTGGGTCTTTTCCATCAGTGTCCTTTACTTTATATGTACAGACGACAACAGATCAGGTTCTTTCACTTGGACATTTGTATGCACCTTATTGCATTGTAATAAGTTTTTAAGAGTTCTTTTTAAGACAAGTAAAATTTCAAAATTTAAAAAACCCCCGGCACATATATCTTGCGAAAAGACACCGATTCAAACAGTAAACCGCTCATAACTTTTGAACGGCTGAACCGATTTTATTTAAACATAGCTAAGAACACTCTCGACAAAATCACCTTTCAAACAAAAAAACTAAATCAAAATCGGTTTATCCGTTTAGGCGCTGTGATGCCACTGACAGACACACACGTGAAACTTATAACACTCTTTTTTTTTTTCGGCGGGAGTTAAAAAGAAACATCATTATATCTCTTGAACCCCGAAAAATAAATAAATAATGTTTTCTAATTATGAATACAACGTGTTTTTTTTTCTACAGTATACAACCAAATTCATCAAGATATAACCATTTTTCAAAGGTTCCAAGCTCCCTTACAAAATGGGCATTCCCTTTTATGTCCACGCAAGAGCAACACTCGGCCAGACTCTAGTTTGTATTCCGTAACATCTTGTATAATAAATCAAATTGTTACTAAGACAATTCATTTTATAAATCACTTTGAGCTTAAAGCTAAAAAAACAACTCTAAGTTAAAGGGTTATAAATTCTAAGAAAGAGGGTAATCCAGAGACATAAATCAATTTGTACAAGGGTCCCTTCAAAATAGTATTAGCTTTCTCCTTTAGAAACTGTGTCCAAAAAAAATAAACGTCAAACACAAATTAACGAGCTAGCCAACTGATTAAGTTACCTTTTCTAATTAGTTTAAGTGGATTTTCTGAGGAAAATAAGATTTCCTCCTGACAGGACGAGTTGAATTATTTGAATTGATAATTAAGACATTAGTATTTGTTATTACTGTAAATTAAATCACGTACTTCAAATCACATCACATCATCAGCCTATTAATGTTCGCACTGCTGGGACACAGGCCTCCTCTCTGTGAGAGGGAATGGGCCGTAATCCACCACGCGGGCCCAGTGCGGGTTGGTGGATGTCACATGTCTTCGAATTTTTGGTGCTAGGACATGCCGGTTTCCTCACGATGTTTTCCTTCACCGTTTTGAGAGCAGTGGTGAAGAAATAATTTACACAGAGTAAAGCGCCTGCCTGGGCTCGAACCCACGACCTACAACTTGTAAGTCGCGGCCTACACCCACTGCTCTCTCTGCTTTTCATGTTTCTAATCTACGTCTCTCTCTCACAACGGAGTTCTGACTGCATTGACTTGATATATTAAAGTACTGCCTCTAGTAGTCGGTCAAGCCCTTTCACAAATAAAGCTCACCTTTACTACAAAATTAAATACATGTCTGTTTAAGCCTACGTAAAACCAGTCGTTGCATTATTTATTTCGAGTGGCAAATAAAAGGTTCAGTCTACAAACTGCAAACACGAGTAGTCTCTGCGAAGAGAACGAGTTTTTCATCAAGTGATTTTTTCATTAAACGCCGCACGAGTTTTAACAATACAGTTTTATTTAATTTTTGTGACGGAGATACTCTCAGTTTACAGGTGTAATTGTTCTTCTTCGTAACGCTGGCACGACAGTCGTTCAAATTTGTTCGGCTCAAAACTTAGCCACTTCCACGGCGTTGTCTGTGGCAGCGCACAGATCACCATGATCGTAAATTTTGGGGCACAGAGGACATGACAGAAGGTGGGGCATGGTTTGTAATTCGGCGCCAAAGGCACAACCTTTTTTTTTTGGCAGGGTGATTATCCAATGACTTCTCCCACTCTTGGTGAAGCGGGAGGGCGTGTCAGACTTTTACTGACTAAAACCCACCCGTGTTCCTTTAGTTGCTTGTGCCAGGGCCGCGGTAACTCTCTTTCAAATTTAACCATGCACACATATGCCACATGCACACCTTGCTGCTGCTCTGTTAAGGTTAGCCCCATTTTGAGAAGTTGGCGTTACACCTTCCTACTTTGGTTCTGCAGGGATTCCAGGTCGACCAGGTGTAATTAAATCACATAGAGCTTCAGAAAGAGTCTGTCATAAAGGTGAGTGATGGAGATGCCCTACAGGTTTTTTCAGAAAATCGGTATGCTATATTTAGAACGAGTAGGTACTTTACCTACATGTTTTTATTCTTTTTCACAGGAGGGTATTTAGAAAATAGCAGTTTTGATAGAAACTTTGAAGGCCTGTTTCATGATGTCCGAATAGCCTCTAGGTACTCACCAATTATATTCGAAAATGGAATAGAATTTGTTTAAAATTTTATCTGCTGAGTAAGTTAACGGGAACTTAATCGTAGTTAGTAAAACAGGCCCCTAAATCTTTTCACCCTGAACTCTTGTTTAATAAGAATTTTCTTTTTCTTTTTTTGCTCTTTATTATTTGGCTTAAATTTTTCTTAAATTTTGTCAATATCACGTATTTTGATGGACCATCAAACTATTATTGGGTTTATCTTTTTCCGAACTAAAAGGAACGCGCTTGCTGCCGAGTACCGATCATGCTGACACTAAACAGTCCTTTGCCATCTCTTGACACTTGAGTGTTGAACGAAATCCAGAGAAAATGACTACAGAGGATTTCAAATAAAATAATAAGCGGTAATCATTGACGCGGCTCGTATTGTTAAGTGATGCCGTTCATAGGAACGTGTTCTAGCTCAGGCCATGGACGCGATATAATTTAATTTGAAATATTTTTCATGTACGTTCGAACAAGAAGTTTGATATGAATATTTAATATCCCTTTACACTGCCAAACAATCTTTAAAAGTAGTTGCCAAATTATCTGCCAGATACCAATCAGTTTATTCAACTGTACTTATTTATTGCATTTAAATATAAAGCGAATACACGAATAAATACGATAATAATTTGGTATTAGAATTTAAAATTAAAGCTATGGACTTGGACATGGACAAGACACTATAATTACAATTTAAATTCAGAATGCAAGTAAATTAGTATCTGGAATTATTCGACTGTGAAGTCAGCTGGGACTTTAAGATCTTATAAGACCAGTAGGTACAGTGACACTTATTCAAATTACTTTGAAAAAGAAAAATATTCTGGTATTGTGAAAATTAAATGTTATAGATGTAAATGTAATCTAACTTGATGAACGGACTCGCTTTATACAAGCTTTTATTTAACTTGCAATGTATGTATGTGAGTTCGGGTCAAATCTTGCAACTGAATTTTGAAGCAGTTATCCTCCATCGATTAAAATGAAATTTTGCATACACGTCTAGTTTGGATGGCAATTCATAGTTAGCTAAGTGACTTCATTCTAAATTCAATATGGCGGACGGCCCAAGATGGCGGACTAGTTATTTTTTGTGCACTGTTATGATATGGGTATAAAATGAAAGGGTTTGCTGTGAAGAATATGAAAAAAGCTTGTTTATAAAAGAAGATTTTAATTAATAATTTTATTAACATTAAAATCAAAAACACAGTTTGATTGCTAACTTTGGATACCCTTAGGTTCAACTCCATCCAAAGTATGCGAGAAAGACATTTGCAGTTACTATTATCGCATAACTGGCCATAAGAACCCTGTATTATATTATATCAGTAGCCCCAAGACTATTGAATAAGATAGCAACGAACAGTTTCTCACACTTGTGAAAGTTTATCAACAAAGAGCTTGCCAAAACAGTGCTCCAATTGGCGCAATATAAATAAATTGATTGGCTGACATCTCTAATTGACTGTAAACATTTCTGCACCGGACAAAAACTTCAATCACCAGTTATGGCCTTTTTATAAGGGGTAATAATCGATACCCTTAGCCGGGGGAAAACGAATGGTTGCATCGGTCTCCTTCGACTGGAAGCACAGTCTTTTCCAAGCTTACGCCAATAGTGCGGGCAATGTACTCATGATTTTTGATTGACTGGCAAGTCCTACTTGGGATTACTGAAGGCTAATAAGGCTCAGATTGAGGAAAGAAAGATTCCTGGAACGCACGTTCACTGCTATGATTGGTTAAACGAATTTTCAACAGCTAATCGCATTACTTGACATTATATATTTTTTTCAGAAACCAAAGGTGTCCTTATTTGTCTTCGTGTGACTTGCTAAAATTACTGTTTCGGGGCGGTGTGGTTTGTTTCAAATAATATCTAAGATGAGAAAGAAAACAGTTTTTGTGTCGATAAGCAAAACCATTTCAAGTAATTTAATCAACCTGCCTTGCCTTTTTAGGATCGGCTGATAGTCTAACCGGATGGCGCTGAAAACCAGTATTTTATGGAGCAACTGTCTATCAGACCTCCACAACCCAGTAACTGGGTACAGAAAAACGAAACACAGATAGTAGATGGGTAAAAAAACAGGTCTACTCACTAATTCAAATATAAGTTCCTTTTCGTCCAGCTGTCGGAGCTCATGCCGTGACCTCCGTTGCGGCCGCGAAGGAGTGGCGTGAGGAGGCTGGTCTCCCAGGAAGGTGGGTGTGCCGTCGACCGTCGTCACCAACGGCTTCAGAAGACCGCCGCGCTCAAACTCGTGCGCTGAGATCTTCCTGTCGAATGAGATGTGTGATTTAGTTGTTGGCAGTTGTGAAGACTATAGAGGGCAATTTAAGGAGGATAGGGAATTAAAATTTGTTGTTGGAATCTGACATGCATGGAGCTAAATGAACGTAAATGTTTTGAGGACAGAAGTAAAGAAAACGTTATTCAGTCACGTTCATTTAAAACCATGTTCGGCCTGTTTGTTGACAGTTTGCTGCAACTCAAAATCAAAAAAAAAAAAAACATATAGGCCTACATGGGCACTTATAAAACGTCGACAAAAGGTGCACGGTTCGGGTTGGTCGTTTCCTATGGAGAAGAACCGGCAAGAAACTCCATGGTTACTTTTTTGAAAATTGTTTGGTTTCACAATATTTCCATGTTAAAGCAGTACTTAGATGGGGTGACAACGCAGGCCCGACAATAAGTCGTAAGAAACTAAAAAAAAGATGATATAATAAATAAATGATATATAATGATAATAAAATATTAACAAGCATCTAGAAATCTGGAAGGCCTACAATGTTCACACATTTACAAAACAATTGGTAAAAGAATCTATAGTCTATACAAAGTATAACAAGACTAAATTTAACAACTCCTTTTAAAACTATTCTTTGTTCTCCTTAACAACTAGGTTTTATAGTTTGTGGACTGGGGATGAAGTCTTTGATATTTCAAGTCTGAGTGTGTCCCACAGACATCAACTACAAATCTATCTAGATGACGCGATAAAGGAGTAAAGTTTATCTATGATCGTAATCTGAGCTTATCATTTAGCATTATCGGCACCGGAAATCTACCAAAATCTAGAAAAATGTTTTTTCATGCCATATTGAGCTGTAAACAATGTATAGAAAAAGTTTGCCGAGGCATTCGAAATGTTTTCTTTCGTCCGTAAGTAAATTTGTTTTTAAATTGTTTGTGAAAAAGTGGCACGCTTGGTTTTCATACAGATGGAGGGACTTGCGTTATCTATTTAGATTTATGTCTGTGGTGTGTCCTCATTCTAACCCTAAGCTGACTGAACGTTTGACTTTGATAACTTTTAGGTTTCTACACACAAAGTTACATATTCCGAGTAAGTACTAACTTATTTCAGTTAGGTATCTGCCAACATCAGAATAACCAAAATTATCTTGCAAACTTTAATATTACCTAGTACAGGGATAGCGAACCTACGGAACCACACGTGCTAGAGGTGGCACACGACAACATTTTTTGTGCACGCCATTATAAGGTTTTTTTGCATCTAGATTATTTGAAACTGCAGGAATACCAATCATCGACTTCTACTTTTATATTGTCAAAACATAAATCTGTAAATAATATGGTTGCTGTACGAATTTTGGGTTGCAATTAAAGAGCAGCATTGTTTTTATTAAGTCACCAAAATTCTTTGGCGGCACGGGATTTTTATTTTCACATTTATAAAAAAATATATAATTTAATGGCACGTTGTCTAATTAACGTTCGCCATCCCTAACCAAGTACCTAATCGTTAGATTCAGCCAAAATAATTCTGCGAACCAGTACAGAATAGACTTCCACGAATTCATATAAAATTTTCCGTGAAATATTAAGTAGGTACGCAAACATTAAACAAGGGATGAAACTAGAAGAGATTAGATACACAAGAACAATTATGATTGTTCTCGCTAAATACTTGTGTAGTTCTAAGATATATAATATTAACACTAATTTTAACCCCCGCCGGAAAAAGAGGGGTGTTATAAGTTTCACGTGTGTTGCTGTGTATCTGTGTAACTGTGTGTCTGGATGAACCGATTTTGATTTAGTTTTTTTTTTGTTTGAAAGGTGATTTTGTCGTGAGTGTTCTTAGCTATGTTTGAATAAAATCGATTCAGCCGTTCAACAGTTATAGGCGTTTTACTGTTCGAATCGGGGTGTTTTCGCAAGATAAATATGTGTTGGGGAGATTCTAAATTTTTAAATTTTACTTGTACATACCGCGATAATTTTCTACGTAAGAAATAAAAAATCCAATTCATAATCTTAATATATTACTATGTTAACCATACACTATAACAACGAGTATCATTCGCAACCATCAAGTTTAATTATAATTAGTTATTTTTTAGCTGTCAAGCGGGCATCTAATTTGCCTGCACACTTTTAGAGTGTCCACAGAATAGATAACTGCACAATTTCATGTAAACAGATTTATTCGATTGTCCGCTGGATGCGAGACCCACAGGACCGGTCGGTGTGACAACGCTTGGGAAGGACGTCCACTGCAGGCTGGTCCTTTGTCCAGCATTGGACATTCTTCGATTGAGACGATTATGATGATGAAATTATTTCTTTTTTCGTCTACCAACATACGTCAGTAATACTTATGAATGAATATTTAACATAGTTACATAGGTACTTTTTACTCCATTACGCATTTTTTTATATTCAAATTAATAGCAAGCAATTAGTTAACTGGACAGCCGCCAAATTAATTTAGCAGATAAATATATCATGAAGCTGGAGAAAATAAAGTCTGATAGATTATTGTAGGGACAGCCTTTGAGTAATGTTGCTAATTATATCAAATGTTCTTAGTATAATTCCAAAATAATTTTCTGAGTAAGGACGATTTAATTTCTGATCAAAATGGAGACGGATGGATGTGACTCTTTAGATAAAAAGTATACGCGCTTATGGTTTTTAAGACCAGTCTCTTTTTTTGCTTTATCCAACATTCGTTGAAAACTTTTGTGAATAGTCGTCAAAGTTTAAAGATAATGAAGGGAGAGCGAATTTACTTCTGATAAGAATTTACTTTAACTTTATCCAGTTTTTGCTTACTTCAAGAATAAAATAAAATTTGATCATATTACTTCAAGAATAAAACCAAATTTGATAGCAGTTATTTTATTGTTGATTTCTTATTTATTACATTAAAAGATAATGTAGGTATTCTGTGTTTTAATACTGTTACATTTAAACATATTACGTTTTTATTCATAAAACATTTATTTACACCAATTAGTAAAATTAAATTGAGGAGTCACGTCACATCGATTCGATGAATCATTTATGATTGAGCTTTACCTACAACACTATTCGCCGAGCTTGCAACATTAAAAATAAATGTCATTGACATCTGTCAGTTTAGTCTACGAAATTAATAATCACAATATATACTATGATATTTATCAAGAAGCTTATCTTTCTTAACAACAGGACCACTTACAAAGAGTGTGCCAATTTAGTTACAAGAAGTATGTCAAACCCCATCCCCAATTTCTCTCGTCTGCCACGAAAATCTACTTTACAACCAGCTCATCACTATGCATGTAGGTTAGCGTACTACAAAGTCCTCCTAATCTACGGAGGGTGGTTTAGCACTGGCTGATAAGACGATGACACAAGATTGATGGTGACTAGCGACGTGGATTTCGAAGACAGGAGACGGGAATTTATTTTCTGTGTGTTCTATAAATTCTTATGGATGGAGTAATCCTTGCTAAGCTAAGATTGTTTGTCTTATGAATATAAGCAGTCGTGTTGTTTTTATTGGGATAGGCAGTTAGAAGGTCACGTTTCCCGATCAAGTCCGATTCTTCATGTATGAATCCCTTTATCATACGCATGTAGTAATGTTGGCACCTATTCAGCTTTACGACGTATTTTCAAATAGATTTTAGAATGTCTCATTCGATAGGTCAAGGAAACATTTTGTTGCTAAAATACGGGTATCTGGAAGATATCGAGGAATTTCGGATGTAAGATAAAGTTTATTATGAGACTGACAAGAATTGACCAATATCATATTGCAATTGCCAGCTGTTTAGTGTAACACGTATTTATTTATTTATTATATTCTTTAATGTACACCATAAAAAAAATACATACGGAACAAATATTTTAAAACAAAGTGTACAATGGGCGGTCTTAGCACAGGGCAATCTCTTACAGACAACCTTTGGATGGACTGAACGATAGGTGAAGAATTGAGGGCTGTCAGTGTACAATATAATATAACTTACTTATACATAATGACAAGAAGAAGAAGTTTTTGACCACCGATATATTTATTTAGTTATTGGATCTTCCGCAGTCCGTACAGAGCGCTATAAGCTTTGTTTGCGAGAGCAGTCATAGGTCGTGGGTTCGAAACTTCGAACCCAGGCAGGCGCTTAACTTTGTGTAAATTATTTAAACACCGCTGCTCTCAAAACAGTGAAGGAAAACATCGTGAGGAAACTGGCATGTCTTAGAACCAAAAATTCGAAAAGATATGACAGCCACCAACCCGCACTGAACCCGCATTCCCACTCACAAAGAGGAGGCCTGCACGCACACCGGACCAAAAGTCTTAGTGCGGTAAAGGGGGTCTATCCTAATCTATACGAAGCTTCGCTTGCTTTTACGCGCAGTTTTTTCCCGTGGCCACCTCACAGAGAATAAACATTGTAAGTACCTACCAGTGAATTAATTTTTGTTACCTTTAACAAACATAGCGCAAGTTCGATCATGCATGGAGTACTGTTCTCATCTCTTGGACTGATCTGCCAAATAACAGCTTGGTGCATTATAGTCGATCGAAAAGCGGGCCAAGAAGCTCTTCAGCACTGAGGCACTGGTCAAATCAAAGCTCCAGAGGCTTGAACGTCGTCGCCGAGTTGCCAGCTTGTCGGTTTTTATTAACCGACTTACCAAAAAGGAGGAGGTTCTATGTTCGACTTCTTGTATGTTTTTTTTTTTTTTTTTTTTTTTTTTTTTTTTATGTATGTTCACCGATATCTCCGTCAATTGTAGACCGATTTTGAAAATTATTTTTTTGTTTGAAAGAGTATGTTTCGAAATTGGTCCCATTTTAATTTGGTGAAGGTCTGATGAAGAACTTCGGAGATACACAACAGAACTCTTCAATAAGTAACGGCAAAACTCTCGGGATTGCTGCAATCGCATGTCTGTTTGTTGTTTATACCATTTCATAACATAACATCACGCCAGTACGCTCTAAAGGGGTACGCAGATCTCTCATTTCGCCGGTTATGTTCAAGTTTCATGTTATTCGGTTAATTTATTCTGGAGTTATAGGACCTTAATAAACAACTTGCTATTAGGTAGGTAAAACTAAAAAGGGAAAAATAAAAACTTTTTTGCAAAAAAATACTACCGACTTCCAAATGAAAAACTACAAAGTGAAAAATAACTTAACTTTTGGAAGTCGGTGTCCATATCGCAAAAAAAATGGTTCCTACGAAAGACACCGACTTCCAAAAGTTAAGTTATTTTTCACTTTGTAGTTTTTCATTTGGAAGTCGGTAGTATTTTTTTGCAAAAAAGTTTTTATCGGTTATATAATGAGGAATGTGCGATGGAATTGCATGATCTAACTCCGCCTAGTCCTTTTCATCATCGGACTACCAGACGTATGGTCATGCGCCATCGATACATGGAGGACATCTTAATCGTACGCACTAAATGTTTTGGGAATACTTTTATTATGCGTACAGCTAAGGAGTGAAATTCCTTTCCGGAGTCTGTGTTTCTTTTCTAGGGGTATTTAAGCCAAGAGTTAATAGGTTACTTCTAGGCAAGCGTGGTTCACTGTCGACCACATCATTACAATCGGGTAAGATAGTGGCGAAGCGCGAGCATATAGAGAATAAATAAATAAAAATAATAAATTCACACCAAATGTTTACAGAGACGTTAAGACTTTAATATTAATTTCCACTTATCCAAATTGTTTATTTACATCAATTAATTATTTATCTTAACTCGTTAGCTGTTGACTGTAAGCGATGTTTGCTTCTCCTAAACAAACGTAGAGGATTTTTCCCAGCTGGGAACATAGTCTATTTATTTAGGACAAGTTTAGTGGAAACTTTTGGAGCTGCCTACACATTCATTAAATAGACTTACACATTGTTTATCATGTCCAGTATCGAATTGATACTGTTTGTATAGCTTTCAGATTAATACTGATTTTAATATTTAAACGATATTCTTGTTGGGGTTAATAAGGTGGACACCAAAGAAAAGAACTGTTTTAGGGTTTCAATAATAACAGTTTAATTACCCTTTGTTTTATATATCGAAAGGTGTGTGCAGCACATGTGGCCTCTACTAAGATTAACGGAATACTGTACCGTGACCAGCTAGCATTTCAGTTTCAAGTGTTGACAAGGGCTCAAATAATAAACTATATAATTAATGGTTAGAGAGAGAGAAGGCTATAGTGTAGAATAGTATTGAATTATTTTTGATAAACTCTAACACGCCCCCCTCAAAAATAAATCCCTTTCTCTTTAAAAACATCATCGTAATAATACGTATCTCCTACCATCTTTATACAATAATAAAACACACACCTTTCTTTCTGGGAAAACAATATCATCATGGTCCAACATTCATTGCGCAGGATTAGGGAAACCCAGAAAAACCTAATCAGACCAATCAACCATTTCATCTCTTGTGATTAATGAAACATTAAAGTTATTCATCTACTTATTACCAAACTCTTATAATTAAATATCCGTATAATTATAACCAAGCTTTTATTTTTAACACATTATCTACTTATGTAGATCTTTGTAGTTATAACCCAGCCTTTTATAATTAACTTATCCTTTTTATTATAACCAAGCCTTTTAATTAACATATCCTTATTACCACGTTGCATATACATATTTGCAACACCACCCCGAACTTCATACTCATTCAGAGACACACCGCGGGGAATTTGTCAGGATAACAGGCAGCTGGTTAATAGAAACATAAAACACATTCACACACTTTTTCTCAACTTAATGTTTATAGTTTAAATGTGTTTAGATCGTCTGGTTGGATTGCTGATGCTTTTGCATCCATTATTGTATGTAACAATTTAATTATAATCTAGTAGCACAATGCCAAAACTCGACATTAATTACCTACTTAAACCACAAAGTTTCCTTTACAACTTCATATTGAACTATGTATGTACCTGCTCGGCTTCCATGTTTACTGTATATTTGTGGCATACAAATCACATTGTGCAATGATCAAATACTACAATTAACCTGTAGTACTTTTTCTATCAATTACATCATAGCCTTTTGTCACAATGAACAAAGCTATTCCAATAAATTAATTTGGTTATTAACTTGAGATTTATGGTTCGTTTTAAATTTCTCAAGAGTCAAGACCCTTTGAAGTGTGACCATAATGAACTATTGTTTTTGCTTGCATACTGACTCAGAATGTTTATAGAAAAACTTAGGTCAGGTTAAGTGGCCAGCATGATAAGCTTCAAGCACTCAACGAAATTTCTATAAGGGGCACTTGTAATTTCACACGACTCTAATACTTCGTACTTCATAATATGGTTTATTTTCCACTTTGGGTACAAGTATTGACTTATTTACATTACTCATATTTAAACTTCTCAATAACTGTTTAGTGTGTAAAAGTAACTTTGTTTTCTGAGTTGGTTATTTTAATTACCAGAAAACCTTTTATCACTTTTCTGTCTACCATACTAAAATTGTTCAGTCAGAATGTTTTAAAACTATTTATAGTACTAATCTATAATCAAGAATTTATAAATCTGCGATCGTCACAAGATCATCTACATGTAAAATTAAATACAATTTGAAATATAACTTAACATACATAACATCACGCCTGTATTACCTAAACGGTTAGATAGAGACTTACTACACTATATTATAATACACACACATTGTTTTCAGTTATATAAATTCTTTTCAAAACATAACTTAACATAACATCACGCCTGTGTTCCCCGAAGGGTTAGGCAGATGAACATAGTACATTATAGTACATCAACATGTCACCAGTTATGTTTAGGTCTTATGGTATAGGGGCGAGTCTATTGCCGCCAACCGGGCACAAGTCCAGACTCTAGGCTTTACTTTATCTGCATTAAAAATGTTAATGCACCGATTTACTGATGAGTAATGAAAACCCCTTACTTTAAAAGCTTGTCCCAACATTTAGAAATTTCGGAACTAACAGCATGCAAACTGCACCAATCAATGGACATAATGCATATACATATAAACGTATAACATATTCAGTCAGGATATGCTTGGAAATTTATTTATAAATATGTACTTTTCTTGATAAATTTCCATTTAAAATGATTTAACACCCTTAGGATGTACTAGTAAAATAAAATGAATTGTAAGTAATCTAAAATCACTAGCCATTTATTCATAGGTTTTCCAAACTCATCATCTTTAATCGTAAACGCCCCACTTACAATCGATCAAAATATTTATTATACATGATTTTAGTGTTATACATCAGGCAACATTTATTTACAATAAGTGATTTATATTCCTGATTGATATTTTCCCATACATGTTTATTATATATAGATTCAATTTCTGAATTAGTAAAGATTGAGCACACAACAAATCAGTAGATAATATTTACCAAAAATACAGTCTTCATAATATTAATTATTTGAAACCGATAGCTTATTTTGCATCCTAAAACTTAATCTAAAATTTTCTGTTTCATTATTTTATGGTAAAGTTAACTCATAATTATTTTGATAATATGAAGATCGGTTCAAATGCTCTACTGTTTCCTTAACAGATTTATTAGCAATTATACCAGGAATGAAATCCTATTTATTCACATATACATTTTGATTTATTGTTATCAGATCCACACCACTTCACCAGGGTGTACCAACTCATGCCGATTGCATGTAGTTATGCCATGAATTAAATCATAATTATTCACATGTACAATATTATTTATTCTTATCAGATCCACACCACTTCACCAGGGTGTACCAACTCATGCCAATCGCATGTAGTTATACCAGGAATTAAATCCTATTAATTAACATGTACAATCTAATATATTCTTATTAGATCCACACCACTTTGCCAGGGTGTACCAAGTCAGAATTATCAACAGAGTTATTGCTACTTTTAGCCATAATCCGTTCGGGCTCAGGTTTCACTGGCTTATTTGATAAGATCCATTATCACATCACTGACTCACACAAACTAATTGTTTACCACAACCTACACCTTAGGTATACCATTTCGTTTATAACCAACGAATTATTTTCACATTGACAACACTGCCAAATTTCGTTTTCTTCTACTTAACTATTACAAAGTAAACAGTAAAACCAAAACATTTAAATACTTTTGTGGCGTCTTATTATGCCATAACACATGGTGTGTTATTAACCTCAGTGCTCTCCAGAACAATCTTATCCCTAAATGATTTGAAACATTAAGACCCTAATAGTAGATAAGTAAAACTTATTACTAATTACATGTATGACTCCTTTCTATAATATCCAATGTTCTTATCATCCATTCGACAATTCCATTCAATGCCGTTATACAAAGCACTGTATTGGTAACTAATACCTTTTCGAGTTCAGAACTCTTTCATTTAATTGGATACAATTTCCGCTTGATTATCATAACATAAGTTAGGAATAATGCTCAGATCAAAATTAAATCCCGGAACATAACAAAAACATATATAGCCTATCACAAAAACAACAAAACTCAGTTTTTGTTTTCAATAGACTCAAGTGTCGTAACTTTAAATATCTACTTTTAACAAAACTTTTGTTTTCAATTTGTCAATTGCTAAACAAGTTTGATTCACATAAATACAAGCTACACACAATTTTTCGTAAGGCACAATATTATTAATTGCATCACTATTTAATATAATTTGCCTTTATAGCCTTACATTTCGTTCCACATTAAATCGTAATTATTATTAATATTTACGAAATTATTTACAAACATTTGCAAAGTAAAGCGTTTATAAAATGCAGACAATTAACGTCAATTAGATTATTCAAAGACTTACCCTTCATTACCAGTTTAACATCTTTGAACACAATGACACCGCCGTTTTATCAAAAACGACAGTCTGGCTTGCTGCATTTTGCTTACCGATATTATGGAATCTCGCAGAAAAATACATTCTGGAGCACACCTGGAACGCCCATCTTACAGGTATCCGGCAAATCTCCTCCCTTCGTCACGTGTATAAACGCGCCATCATGACTGTCCTTCACCCAGTATATAATAGTATTCTTTGCCCGTCACAAAGGCAGATCCAGACGTATATCATGTGGTTCTGGTTTTGAACTTAACATCAGCACCGTTGTATTGTTCCTTCTTGTGTTTCCAATGAATTAACATCTCTCGGAATCTTGAACGGTTTATTGACTTTTGCACTTGTTGATGGTCTCTTGAATTGTTTCAGAAATGTGACTTATGGCCTCGAAATTGCAGCCTGAAGTACTTTTAGACTTAGATCATGATCTTCACTTTGTAAGTTTGATTTCATGATCGATCAATCTCGTTTTCACAAACTCTAGTATTATATTATCTTTAGTCAATTGTCATTCAGTCTCGATTGCGGTGACAATATCTATTGCTTTTTGCATTCGCTTAAGTCATTAAAAAGGTTTATAACTTTAAAGAATTCCTTTGACTTTACACTTGTAGCTTACAGTTCAGCAATCTTTTTCAAGAGACAGCTACGTCGCACTTAAGCACATATTTTCGTTGGAACTTCACTGTCGATAACGTTCAGTAGGTACTTCAAGTTCACTTAATAATTTTCGATATTTGAAATGTCTACACACTTTACTTATTTCCATCAAAAATGTTAAATGTTCATATTACTCCTTTTGATTTTAAACAGTCTTATTCCTTTTTATTTGTTTCACTAGATGCACAACTCGTTTTTATTATTTAGTGTCCAATAATTATTTTCACTGTGGCTTAGCGCTCTGGGCCCATAACCTGTTGGGGTTAATAAGGTGGACACCAAAGAAAAGAACTGTTTTAGGGTTTCAATAATAACAGTTTAATTACCCTTTGTTTTATATATCGAAAGGTGTGTGCAGCACATGTGGCCTCTACTAAGATTAACGGAATACTGTACCGTGACCAGCTAGCATTTCAGTTTCAAGTGTTGACAAGGGCTCAAATAATAAACTATATAATTAATGGTTAGAGAGAGAGAAGGCTATAGTGTAGAATAGTATTGAATTATTTTTGATAAACTCCAACAATTCTGATCTGATACTACTGATTTTATTCAATAGAAACCTTTACCTCGGGACTTTGTCCCCGTGGCCCATACCACAAGAACCGTGCATGTTTGTAGGATAAAAAACTGGCCAAGTGCGAGTCGGACTCGCGCACGTAGGGTTCCGTACCATTATCGCAAAAAACGGCAAAAATTTCACGGACACGGCTCGGATGTAGTGCATAACCGCCCTTAGATGTAGATTAGCTTTCTGTCACTAACAGAACTTTTGTAATAGGATCAGAACTTCGAAATATAACCTTTTACAAACAAACACATAGGCAAACAAACAATTTTACGACTCTATAATATTAGTTTAGCAATTTATATTATTATGATAATATCAACAATATCATGTGAAGCTAAGAATATTATTTTTTATTGTCGTTTTTCTGTAGAAGCAAAGGATTATAATTTTTACCAAAAAATAACTTATTTCTGTACGTGTAATACCTAAGTTTTTCCAAAACAAATCTGAAATCAAATTAATATAAATAATAAAAATCATTTGCCACCTATATATATATACTTACCTACCTATATATATATACATAACTTGAGAACGGTTTGATCGATTTGACTGATATTTTTTTGGCTGTGTCCGAAATTTCGGGCAGTCCCCAATCCCCATGTCACAAAAAAACTGAAGAATATTTTTGGAAATACCACTGAAAATTAACTTGCACCCGTGCTAAGCCTATGATTTTAACCGACTTACCAAAAAGGAGGAGGGTCTATGTTCGACTTTATGATTGTTTTTTTTTTTGTGTATGTTCACCGATATCTCCGTCAATTGTGGACCGATTTTGAAAATTCTGTTTCTGTTTTTGTTTGAAAGATTATTTTTCGAAATTGGTCCCATTTTAATTCGGTGAAGGTCTGATGAAAAACTTCGGAGATATACAACAGAACTCTTCAATAAATAACGGCAAAACTCTCGGGATTGCTGCAATCGCATATCTGTTTAATGTTTATACCATACCATTTCATAACATAACAGCACGCCAATACGCTCTAAATGGGTACGCAGACCTCATTTCACCGGTTATGTTCATAATCTATTCTGGCGTTATAGGGACCTTACTAACAACATGCCTATTAGGAAGGTAAAATAAGTGTCCATATCGCAAAAAAATAGTACCTACGAAAGACACCGACTTCCAATAATTAAGTAGGTACCTAGTATTTTTTTGCAAAAAACTTTTTTAGGGATTAATATTAGGTACGTCAGATAGAAAGTACTTATCATAATTTTAAGTAACTTTATCATCAGTTCAGTCGAAAAACGTGCACTGAACATATACCTCCCCAAGTGTCTATGTTCTATGTTAGGGGGTTTGGTTTCCGCACTTAGTCCTTCAGGTGAACCATTGTGCGTGGGCCATGGCGGCCGTTTGGTGATTATTCCAACCAGCCCACCTACCTCCAGAAGTTAATTACAGCTCCTGGTTTTCTCAGAACATCTGTGTAAGATCTGGGTAACCCGAGGGTCTGAGTAAGATCTGGGTAACCCGAGGGTTTGTGTTCTTATCTAGGTGACACCTGTGCATTCAGAGAGAACGTGCGCGACGGTTACCTCAGCCTCCATGCATGCCCTGCACAGAGGACCACCACATCGACCAGACCCGTGCATCGCAAAGCCAGTGGATTCCCGCAGCCTCAACCAGCTCATCGGTTACCAAACTGAATACCAAGTAAGCAATATCTCAGAGCAAGCTTATTAATAAAAATGTTTCAGTATTAATACATTACAGTACTCTCAATATCAGTCACTCTGATGTGAACATCGTAATCCTTTCGGCTTTCACCGTATATTTATTTTATATCCATTACCTACCACAACAAAGGTTAGGCGGGTTACGCAATATTATAGGTATAACCTTTTCGAAATATTTTACGTATACATATTTTTCGAATTTTCCTTTTACGAGCCAATAAGATTACAATACACTGAGGTTGAGTTGTGTATTTCAGTGAATAGGTAAAAATATAATATATGGTCAGATGCGAAACTGGGTAACTGGTAACGTACGCCTCGAAATATTAATATAGCACCGCCATTTTTCGAGAGCAAGCCTGTCGCTTCAGATGTTCTTCCCTACACTTTGTCAAGTTATGCGAACATAATGTATCGAACAGCTGAATTTTTAGGGTTCCGTACCCAAAGGGTAAACCGGGACCCTAATACTGAGACTCCGCGGTCCGTCTGTCTGTCTGTCTGACTGTCTGTCTGACTGTCTGTCTGACTGTCTGTCTGACTGTCTGTCTGACTGTCTGTCTGACTGTCTGTCTGTCACCAGGCTGTATCTCATGAACCGTGACAGCTAGAGAGTTGAAATTTTCACTGTTGCCGCTATAACAACAAATACTAAAAACAGAATAAAATGTAATATTTAAATGGGGCTCCCGTACAACAAACGTGATTTTTTTGCCGTTTTTTGCGATAATGGTACGGAACCCTTCGTGCGCGAGTCCGACTCTCACTTGGCCAGTTTTTTATTATAATATTTAATAATTGGTCCCACTGTGAACTTGTTTTATATTAAAGAGAACTTTAGCCTCCTCAAAGTTTGCCTTACAACTATATGAAGACGTACATATTTTAGCCAATGCTACACCATATTTTTTTTAAAACCTTGCCCCGCTTTAGGAATTTCTTCATGTATCGTGGGTGCGTTTATAAACATTTAAACTCACAAACACAAACAAGACAGCCAGATCCGGAACTGTAGGCCATTCAAATATTTGTTCTGTGCGGGGATCGCTCAACCACTACGCCAAACGTGTCGTCTAAGCCACTGCGGGTTGCTCCCCTATAGGTTTCATGTGGGCAGTCTGTTTTCGAAAACACAGTAAAGACCCAATTAACAATAATATCCAATTATCCGTGCTTTTACCTGACAGGAGTGGTCGCGCCGGAGCCGGAGCCAGCGCGGGACGGCGACGCTAGCTCGGCGCTCGGCGGCGTCGCGTGCGACACCAGCCACGCGTCCACCACTTGCCGCGTCGCCTTCCTGTCGACAATTGCCGTTTACATTATTTTATACGCATTGTGATGGACCGAGTCGGGAATGCCGACTGTCTGACCAACTTTATAGTCGGCGATTAGTCGCAAAAGTTGACGACTAGTCGGTGATTAGTCCAAAAAATTACTACTAATCGGCATTTAATGAGGTACATAAAAAGAGGAAATTTATTGCTAAGGTATTCTTACGAATAAAATCATTCTTTCAAGAACAGTGCATACTATAAAAATATACCTTCTATTAAAAACAAAACAAATTAAAGGAGATGGATCGACTAGTCGGGAACGCCGACTATCCGGCCTCATTTATAACGGTGATTAGTCGGCAAGAGATACAATTACTCGGCACAGAATGATCAACAGAAAACAAGAAATAATTCACCAATATTTAGACATCACACGTATAACATTTTTAAGAATATGATCATTTTTAAAAGTAACATACTATCAAACTATTAACAAATAAAATTCCAAAATTTCAAAAACCCCCGATACATTTATCTTGCGAAAACACCCCGATTCAAACAGTAAAACGCCCATAACTTTTGAACGGCTGAACCGATTTTATTCAAACATAGCTAAGAACACTCTCGACAAAATTACCTTTCAAACAAAAAAAAAATCAAAATCGGTTTACACAGATACACAGCAACACACGTGAAACTTATAACACCCCTCTTTTTCCAGCGGGGGTTAAAAACAAAACAAATCATTATAGATGGACTGACTTACAGGAAAGCAGATTATTCGGCCCCATTTATGGTCGGCCATTTGAGCGCCGAGTAGTCGTTTAGTAAGCCAAATCCATCGACGGCCCATCTCTACTTCCAACTGATTTCAAGTACTACGAAGAGTTCCAGGATTTCCAAGAATTTCTGTTTAGTGCGCGTGATTATGAGATTTAAACGTTAACTCGTCAACAATGCGCAGGCGCATCTCCGCGATGTTGCATTCTTTGTATGCTTGAGCAATTGAAACAGTTAGGCAGATTGGATTAACAAATAAGTTTATCACATATACAGTACACATATAAAGATACGATCCCTACATAGAGTGTTATTAGAACGACATTACAATCATAATTGCGATAAAAGTTCAAAAAATCTATTGAGATAATCATGTATAAATTAGAACCATTGCGATGACCATATTAACAAACGCCACTTCAATGGAAAAACTTAATTAATCTTAAGAGAATACAGTCGCAAATATATAATTCAAAACGTCTCAATACATTATATTCGATGATACAATACTAAATACATCCTAAACATATTCCATCCTTATGTTACAGCATAAACCAAAGCAGGACAAAACGATCATTAGAAACATACGTATGAACATAAACATAATTGTAACGGAAACTTTGATAACAATAGTATTCATATTAACTAGTTGACGCTAAATAGCATCGTTGTCAATGTTTATGAGAATATCTCTGCACTTAAAACTAAGTTTAAAGTAAATATGGCTAGTAGAATAATGCGAACATTTGTAATCTAATGCGTTGTGATGTTTGACGATTGACTTTAGGGAGCTGTGACTTCTTCAAATATATAATCAAATGCTGATCAAAGGCCTCCCTATAGCGTCGCCAGTCCTGTGCGTCTCGCATCCAGCGTATGCCCGCAAGCTTAACTAGGTTCAAATATGTATATTATTCGGTGGTAAACAAGAAGGCGATTCACTTAATGCAATACCTACCAGACTCATCGACATCAGAAGACAAAGCTGAAATCTCTAATGTGACTGTAATCATATCTCGGCCATTAAAATTTGATGATCCATGCATGACCCAATCTGTCTTACATGGCTTCACACAAATCCTTGTTACGACAATGATTTGAAACATCATTAAACGTGATTTGAAATAATAATCTTCCTGCTTAAAGCCCCAACAAATGTCGACCATGGGTTCAATTAGATCTACATAAAAATTACACGAATTGTGCCCTGTTTCCTTTGTTTTCCAAATTATAATGAGTTAACTTGAAAGGACAAAAGCACTCAGGGATAATAAGATTAGTCTTAACAGGCCTTTCAAGTATTAACGTTATTATAATAATTTCCATGTTAATTTAACAACAGAAAAGTCTTCTGATGTCGTCTTTATTCGTCACGACGACAAGGTTGCCAAGGAACTCGAATTATTAACGGATATTTCGAAAGTTCTACAACAATTTTGGAGCTGTAAACTTCAGCTTTGCACAAACAGACAAGGTAGACTTTGGTGTTAGCATATATACATTATTAAATATCAATGCACTACGAACTGCGACCGCAATGAAATCCCGCGACAAGCTCTAGAAACTGGATGTTGTGAAAGCCGATATCAAAACTTGCAAACTAATTAATGAAGTTAATTAGCACGAAGGACAACGGATCTTGACTGAAATAATGTAACAGAAAAGACAAAGTAAAGCCAAATAGTTTTCGTTGCTTTAACAAAATTGACACAATAAAGTAAGACAAGCAACAGCAAATGAGTATACAAAATAAGCACAAAGACGGACATATTAAACTAATAAATATTCAGCATGTTATTCCATACGGTAGAATAGCACTGACATCCTCCTTCCCATTTTCCGGGCGTCGAACCAAAAAGGACAAATGGAAATTCTCAAATGTGACAATTTGTATACCAGAGAGTTCAACAATAACATACAGTCCTTGTATTGCAAATTTATTTCAGTGAGTCTGCGAAACTTGAAATGCGCTTGAGATAGTTAAGAATTTTATAAGCTGTTAAAATACTTATGCAGCATATCGCATTTCACATTGAATGAGGTTCGATAAAACTACATTTAATTAACATTACGTGCTAGAGAATTTATATTGGGGTTTATTTCTCAAACGTCTTCGTAATCCAAATCGGATTGTTAATTTGAGATAAATGCAATGAAAACATACTACGAATATTAATGAAAATGACCTAAAATATTACATTCAACCAAATTTTTATAATATCTCGTCACTACAGTAAATTATCAACAGACCCATTTCTTTGAATAGGCCAAGTGCCTTATTATTATTCATACTACTGCCTGCCACCCACCATCGTAATTATTCAAGGCAATTCATCCATTCATAAAACTAATCAGTGTGTTTATATCTTAAACGTTTTATGGCCCATTCAGGACCGACAGAAGCATTGTCATTATAAACTTCAATAAAAATAATAACTTCCAGAATAAGTTGGTTTATGTCTGGTTTTACTGCATAATGTACTTTTACTGGTTTAAAGCTGGTGCCATTGCTGTTAAAGTTTTATGGTTTACATGAGACTGTACGAAATAGAATGTTAGAGAAATCTTATTTTTAAACGACTTCCACCTATTTTATAGCAGATTCTTACAAAATAAGAAGATGCTTTGGATAACACGGATGACGTTAATACAACAGCAGGATAGATCAAAACCATGACAGAACGAAGACTTACCTAGAGAACGATGTAGGACAATGTAGATTGAATTCACGAATCGTCGGATAATTCTGTACCTCAAATCGAAATTCCAATCACAGTCAATACTAAGTATGGAACGTATCGGGATGCTGTCAGCTCTAATATAATCTCTTAATTGTCTTCCAACACCTACGGGAAGTGGAATTATGGTTTCTTCATACAAGCATGGAACCGAGACTGGTATGATCCGATATAAACCGGTTTATATTGTTCTTATTAACTTTATTACTTGGGTTTATGCGACCGGTCAAGTAACGAGTATCAGTCAATTTCCTTATACTCAAGTTTCCTTATTGCCCGGTCTACGTTTATTTGTTTTATCAGTCGGAAGTATATTTAACCGTAAAACCAGTAAATTTATTACAGAAAAAGGCGGCATTAATTTTATGATTTACGAGCTCACGTTCCTTGGATCGTGGAAATGTCTAATTTGAAAAACATGGCGTCAATTTAAGTAAATGCTTTACGTGACGTCATTAGCGAATGATATATTGCTATTTTGCAGCGAAAGGAATTAATTTACATAACATGGCTGTTGATATGTCAATTTATATTAAAGACAAATAAATTTACAACAATATAATATGTTTTGACAGAAGATCTCAATAGATGATTTATGCAATATTAATGTGATTAGGGAAGATAAAGACACTTTACTGTTTGTACGTCATGGACGATCATATTGTATTCATCATAATTTCAGCCGAATGACGTCCACTGCTGGACATAGGCCTCCCCCAGGCGTCGCCACATTGACAGATCCCGTGCGTCTCACATCCAGCGCCTTCCCACAACCTTAACCAGGTCATGGGTATCATATTGTATTAATAAACTGTAATGCCTTATCCGATATAAATATTAAACACAACGATGATCGATATCTAGGTAAGGCGAAAAGTTAATCTTTATTTTTCAAGAAACTTTTCTTTATTCAATCGTAATATATATTATGAACTGTCAATAGTGACAGGAAAGTTCAAGAAAATTGCAAGACAACAAAATAATTAATGCTCGTCAACACTTACATATGTATTTGAATGTAGGATTATAAAGTTGAAATAACTTCATCCCATAAACAGAATTTACCCGTGCAAAGTCGCAAACCTTGTAATACTAACAACTTAAAATGTAACCACACTTCGCTACCTACTCGAGACACAAAAGGAAACAGTGGTAACAAAGATCCGAGGCCTGCGACTGTAAACGAAGACGAGACTTCATCCCATAAACTAATCTACATAACACTAATTTTAATTAAACTCCAAATTGTTGAACAGCCCGAGTAAACCAAAAGCTAAGTGACAAAGCTGGAGGGTTTCAACAATTGGGGCACAGTAATTAAGAGACCTAAACAAAACTATTAAGACTTGCGGCCTTCTGCTAATAAATTATAATTTATATTAGGTAGGAATGCTATGTCAAGTCTAGGGCTGTAACTCCTTAGATATAGGTATCTTCAAGTAAATAAAGGAGTGTCATAACGTGAATACCTTTAAGAATAAGCTTAAGAAACATGTATGTGAATTGTAACTTCTATTGCTCGGGAGGGAATTGCATTGTACTGTATTATCATACCTACTTATTACTCTGTATCTCATTATAAGCGGACTTTCAGTACTTATGAGAAATAAATTTCTGTAAACCAAACAAATATTACAAAAATTTAATATTTTCGTCTGAATCATCATCCAACCGCCATCGGCGAGCAAGTTAGCGTGTTTCGCCGAACACTACAAAAATACAAATATGAGACAAGTTACTCGCTAATAAACGTTTTTTTATGAAAATAGCTGTGTTCAGTATATTGTCAAACTCCACCAACTACGAGTATACATATTACTGTTACTGGTAATAGTTTTGTTAGTAAATTTAAGGAAAAGTTATAGTTGAATAATATAATGAACATTTTGCTAAATTCATAATAAGCAAAGCACACATACTGTATTTTTTTAGAAACCTTGCCCCACACTAGGAATTTCTTCCTGTATCGTGGGTGCGTTTACAAACATTTAAACTCAAATAAACAAGACACCCAGATCCGGAGCAACTGTCTGTAGGCCATACAATTATTTGTTCCGTGCGGGAATCGAACCCTCGACATGCACCGCAGCAGCCGATCGCTCAACCACTACGCCAACCATGTATGTGCATGCTTGCATCGCAACAGAAAAATAGCAAAAGTAAATTCCTTATCAGTTTATCTTCGAAAAATAAAACATAAACGCTACAAACAAAGCTAACATTACAAAGAGTCTGGTAACATTAAAGACGTTAGACAAAACTGGCAAATCAAGTTGGTGAAGTTAGTGCTTAACGAGTGGGTTGCTAACTTGATGCTCTACGGTTGCCAACTGTAACTTAATCAGACAATGACCTTAAGGTTGCGAAGTTAAAATGCATGCTACGAGTATCTCATCCGACAACAGGTGCGAAAGAGATAGATGCTGTGATGAGTAGTAAGAAGCTAGTTCGCGTACGAATTAGCACTTTTGCAATTTTGTATCGAAATGGATGATGATTTAGGACGAAAACGAGCGCGCGAAATTTCATAAACCGACCTTTGGGAGTCTAGATCTCATGAAAAAACGTCAATGTATATTTTCAAAATAAAATTATTTGCATTGTTAAATTACTAATCTATCCCTGTATGGATGCACTTTTTCTTCTTCCCATGGTATTTATTTCCGCCCAAAGATGCTTTAAAATTAGTGTTGAAATATGGAACTTTCGACGCTCATAACTTTCAAATATTGTATTTTTACTTTTTTGATTCCATACAAGTCTAGATAATGATGAGACAAATTGATATAATTTTATTTTGAACGTACATCGTCAAACAGTGGAATAATCGCCAGACTACGTTTGTATGAAAGAATGATCGACTAGTGTAACCTTAAACGTAGTAGTGCAATCGCTACAAATTATATCTATTAAGACTAGAGTATGTATTTTAACTGTATAGGATACTGGTATCTCTTAATTTGTGCAGAAAAGGCCTGATGCAGACAACAGTCTCTTTGTTTAAATTATTAAAGTCAAAGTCAATTTCGTTAAACTGGATGATAACCCTAAAACAATAGGGAAGTTTTTGAAGTTCACAAAGATGAAGAAGGGAAAGCTTCTCGGGACCCTTTTCATAAGCTAGTTTAACACTCAAAGCCACAATACCTTCTTGGAAACTTTGTTTGTCTACCTACTTAGGAACATCGTGTTAAGTGAGGTTAGTCACACATGATCTTTACATAAAAATGTTAAAGGTTAACAATGCAAAATAGGCTAAAGATTCGATCGACCTTGCCCATCCAAATTAACAGCTAGTCCACATTATCACCGAAGCAGTTCTATTGTTCTACTCTTTGGTGACAATTTGATTATGACACAATGGAACAATTAAAACTTCAAAACAAAACCTTAATTGAATTGTTTTAAAAACAAACAACAAGACATTTGAATACGCATTGCAATGAGATAAGCCTTTGAAAATTAATTGAGTTTCAACGAAAGGGTTGAGAATTTCTATAAAACATTCCATTCAGTAATCAAAGATTTACGATTAAGTGGAAAGCAAATTTAATTTATGAAGGCTGTAATTTTTCCGGAGAACAATGGCGGCTGTAGATGAAATTCTAATTGTTGTAGAACGAACCTTTGAATATCAATTCATTATATAGATGACATTATCAAGGTTATGGCATTCAATATCAAAAGGCCATTTAAATGACGCTATGAATTATGAAGCTAATGAATTGTTTTAATTAGTGTATGGAAAATCCGCTTTTGATAATGTTTTACCTCTTGCAGTATTGTGCTTTGTCAATGCAATGGCGTCAATTGGCGGCGAACCTCTTAATGAGCTATACCAACTGATAAGGGGTTAATAGTATGACCAGTTAACTAGCTATGACATCAATTACGGCAAATTTGTTATATTATTTTGTTCTTGCATTTGTATTCTAATCCTTTTTAAAGTAATATATGCGCATTCCTTATTATCTTTCAATATAACAACTAAGTACAACCCAATCACCACGTCAGGAACTTTAATCTTCATTAAAAAGCCACAAAATGTTTTAAAGGAAACCTCTTTTGATTTCTCTAAAGCATTTTGTTAAAAAGATTATATGTTAATTAAGCCACGTACAATTTTGGCAAAGGCATTCAAAGGCCTTACTGAAATCTTTGTCATCACACGTCGTTGCTGTTACGTAACTAAGTAACCATTAATTTATCAAAAAGATTAACCTCGGTAACATCAGTGTTGTCATTACACACAAAAATGGGTATGGCCATTACAGATAACTTCAAACCTAATGGCTGCTGGAAAGTCGAGTCGAGTCGCTGCGCAGTAGCGAATTCATGTAACAGCGGAGGAGAAGAGAGATGGGGTACCGTGCAGTGAAAAGCAAACTGCACAGCCGCCTTCAAAATTTGAATTGAACAACGACCCTAAGTCACAACAACAACACAACAGTCACAGTCTTATGTGTTGGAGATGTAAATAATGAGTGTAAAGGGCAACGAATCAAATCAATCGTCGCGCGTCGTCTTCTCGAAACAAATATCGTCGACCTAGTTAGCTGATCTAGTGTTTTGTAGGACGTGTCAAGTCTAGGATCATCTGTCATGGCAAATAACTGGGTGTCTTGTCTAGATATTTTCTAGTTAGTATCACTTGTCGGGCTGTCCGCTGCTTTTTCAGTACGCGGTGAGTGACGGCAGCCGAACTTGTTATTCTCCTGATTGGCGTTTTAAGAAAAGCTTTTGATTGCTTTTGTGAGCTACGTTTCACGGTTCAGCTAAATGCGGACGGCGGGTTTCGTGGAATAAGCTTCTGCGAATCTTGTTATGACAGTTGAATTGCACCAGTCATTCAATGGAAGTTGGAAAACTTGTTATTTCAAAGATTGATTAAATATTCGTCGAAATATATCCGAGTAAAGAAGGGTTCGGCACTACATAAAAAAAAAAATGGGTAATATCCACTTGTTTGTATACAAACTAGATAATATCCTACAGTTTCAAATAGTTTTCAGTTATATTTCATTCTCTTCATAATAATTAACCAGCTATTGGTACACAAACGCCCAGCGGACAAGCAGTGAGGGATTAACAGAAAGCTTTAGATGATAAACAGAATTATGATGTGTTGCACGTACGATGAGATAAAACCGTTAAAGCCGATGAATACGAACCGAGCGGCAGTTTATTTCTACAGTGAATTAGTAGTTTCGACAAAAAATCTGAATCAAAAATAAATCGCTTGTACAACAGGTCAGGATGCGTGGGTGTTTGTCAATGACTCGAATATATAATTTTGTAACAATTTGTATTCATAGTCAGAACATTTTTAGATGTATAGCTTATCACTTTCGTTATGAAAAGGAGATTGTGCCAAGATATGTAGGTCATAATCATATTTTTGCCACTTTATTGGATTTACAAGATGTCGATGAGAATGAGTCAGTATAATGAGATCTAATTATGTTCATTGCCATTCATATTAGTGTAACTGTAAATAATGAATTTATATTCCAGGCAGTTCTTAAAATAGACCCAACTATTAAATTAATATTTAAAGCAAATCTCTTAAAGCCAGTTTCAGTGGTAATTCGCATTTCGCCCGCCTGCAACCGGGTCATATGAATTAGCCATTGTATACGAATCCGTATGACCTGAATAGAGCACATTCGGGCAACGTTTTCAACAAATGCCCCGCATGTCAGAGCGCGTAAATTAATGTGGATAGCTTTTGTTACGATAATGTTTACAATGGCTTGTACTTCAATCAAAACAGTGATAGTTGGCGTACAGGATGCATTTATAATGAATGATTTGCGTCATTCCATTCAGAGATTTGAATCAAATTGAATAAGGGAATTTCATTGCACTGCGTCCTAAATCCTAACTCGAATTTCAAATCAGGTATTGAGCATTGTAGGTATTGGTCGGATTAATGTAAAGCGCATTAGGTTTGTCGAGTCACTGATTCGATTTCCACATCAAGACACAAATGATACGCCTACAGATTTATATTTGTTCCCACACTTGCATGTCCCAACGCCATTTAACGCTTGTTTTACTAAACAGGATTAGGACCAACTATTAGGTAACCTGAGCTTTTAGTGCCACCGCTAATTGTGTGGGTAGCGTATAAACTTAGTTCGGTAAGCGTCGCACTTTAGGTTCTAACATAAACTATGTACATAGTTATTATATTGCATGTAATTACAACTTTGGACGTTTCAGAGAATACATTTGTGAAAACCGACTTGTTCTAGAACCAAAAATATAAAGACAAGACAAGGGGTGGTCAAAGAACTGAGAACATTATAGACTGCTTATGTGTGATGGCAAATTCTCTTCCAAATACTAGTTGTGTTAGTGATCGCAGAGCTTCGAAGACTTGTGTAAATCTTCAACTGCATTCCCGCCATGATGATTTAATTAGTTTCCTTCAGCTGGCACTTACAACTTACGCATGAACAGTAGCAGCACGTGTAGGTTGTAAGAGTCGGCTTACAGCAACTTTTTCCCTGAAAATGTCATTGAAAAGTCCCTAAAAAATACACAAATGAAAATACAGTCCATAGAGAAATATGGAATACGACACCAACTCTTGAGAACAGAAGATCCCGATGATCGCTGTCTTTGTCATTTTTTGCCTTAGCCGGTACGTTAGAAAGAGATAAATATATTTACCTCAAGAAGTAGTCATGCACGAACTCCTGATTCTCGTCGAGCCAGGCTTCGGTGCGCGCGCATTCAGCATCATAGCAGGTAGGCGCGGGCATGCCGCCGCCCGCGCCTCCCGCCGGCTCTTCTATGCTCCGCAACTGTAGGCCTGCGACAATACAGAAAGACACTCAGTTATGGACTTAAAGGTACTTAAATTAAGCTTTTGTTTTGCAATAAACAGGACTTGACATAAGCTACGTTTTCGCATGCCTTGAAAATGTCTGGGAACTTCTGGTTAGTTGATCGTGATGTTTTCATCTTTCAAATTGTACCTTTATTTTGCAAAAAAATACGGATCGAAAAACATTTTAATATTCAAAAGGCTGCAAGACGTCTTTTTAGTTGGCAGGCATTATTCGAACCAATGAATGGTTTTAGAAAAAGCATGAATTCGAATGCAAGCATTAACATAAATAGTAATATCCAAGACCTATATAGTAAAAGATCTATTCGATAGTTGCTGATTGCAACCCTAAATTCAGGACAGCAACAACATAATAACTACTTCAGAGATTTTCTATAAACGTGTACAAGAATAGTATCAAGTATTCCCGAGCGATGCTAATGAGGGGGTCTTCAGAACAATAATAAATTCTCTCCCTTCAAGTGAACTGAGAACTGAACTGTCTGCATCGAATCATACACGAACACGAAGTAAATGTTACGGCCCACGAGACTTACACAAAATATAAGATTGGAAAATGAGATTTTGATTACAAACCGGATTCTTGGCAAAGAAATGGAAAATACTACTGAAGGTAAAAAGAGCAAACGATGCAAACAAAGTACCTACCAGAATTGGAAACAATACCTACTTATAACTTTTTTGTAGTACCTGTGATTGAGTTCCTATGATTATCCTTCCACAAACATATAAAATTACAACATTTAAAACAAATCGACATTGTGCAATTTGTAAAGGTATTACAAAATCTAAAACAAATTGACATCTTTAAGACCTATCTGAAGCACAGTCACTTAACAAAAACTTAGTTTTGTATTAGAATACAAATTTAACACATTCCACACCAATTTTATATTACAATATCCACAAATTATTAATTTGCGCCTTACCAAAATATCCAACTGAATATAAAAACATTTTGGGTAAACAAACTATTCAACAAAATGTCAACACTTTTAAACGTCAAACTTTCATTATTTACTTGTTATATTTTATAAACGTCGTCCTCCATGGAGTTTCGATTATATATCAGTCAACCAAAAAGTTTCAACTTAATGGGGACAAAATGAATTAAGAAAACGGTAAACGTTAGTCCTGTACGTTTTTTTGGTGTACAATAAAGTATATCATAAAATGAGGGTTAATAAATTTTTTAAGTACCCACTTAAACAACAAGAAAAAAAATATTTATTAACCACCCACAAATCTACAACTGCAGATGCTCTCAGTAAACTCGCAGTTGTAGTAACATGTCCGATTGAAAAATAACTAGATAAAATATAAACTTGACTGCTGCGCTGCGTGTCGCGGGTTCGATCCCCGCACGGAACGAATATTTGAATGACCTACAGATAGTTGTTCCGGCTCTGGGTGTTGTGTATGTTGAGTTTATATGTTTGTAAACGCACCCACGATAGAGGAAGAAATTCCTAGTGAGGGGCAAAGTTTAAAAAAAAAACAAACTACAACGGACAAGCGAAATAATTACAATTTACTTGCTACCAGCTTAAGGTCTATTGGTAAAACGATTCAGACTACTAAAATGTTTTGGAATCCCAATTCTCAAATCAGATCGCTAAAATGGAATTTTGGAGATTCAGATTTTTACCACAGAAATCAAGTGAAAATTGTAATACCTGGGATTAAGGTAGGACTTAACAAGATCAGTAGGTTTCTCTTTAGACATTATTTACGCCACGGATAGCTTTATATCGACTGGTACAATCTACGACTAAATTTGAAATCTGCTCTTAAGACTACAATAGCAAACGCTGTTATTTAAAAAGCTTCATATAAAACAGCATTTTACTTTTCCTGTAAAACTTGCTTTATACCAGGCCCCTCAGAAAGTATTGCGAAAAAAAGTTTTTATATATGGGAGACTGGCCAGTTATAATGTTTTTCGAAAATATGATTATTTATAAGTAAAAATAAGTAAGTTCCAATTTCAAAATTTCCCTCCACATTTTTTGCGAGTTAATTCAAAGTATTGTGTCTCACTGAAATATGGATCTGCGCCGGGAACATTTTAGAGCTATGATTTTATACGATTTCAAGTGTCGCCTGAAACCGGATGAATCGTACGATAGACTTCAAATGGCATTCATGGATGAAGGCCCTTCCAAGGCAACCGTGTATCGTTGGTATAACGAATTCAAGCGCGGTCGACCAACTTTGGGGGATGACGAAAGAAGCGGTCGCCCTTTGACGGCTGTTACCGAAGAAAACGTGCTAGCAGTGAAAAATTTAATCCAAGACAATAGGCGAATTACATATCAGGAGATTCAACACATATTGAAGATTGGATCGGGAAGCGTTCACGAGATTCTACACAGCCATCTTCGCGTGAGGAGGATAGTATCACGCTGGGTGCCGCACAACCTCACCGATGCTCAGAAGCAGGCCCGGGTGGAATGGTGCCGTGATATGCTTAACAAATTTGAAGCAGGCTCGTCTCGGCGTGTTTACGACATCGTTACAGGTGATGAGTCCTGGATTTATCAATACGACCCAGAAACCAAGCGCCAGTCGACTGTTTGGGTGTTTCAAAATGAGGCAACGCCTACCAAAGTGAAGCGATCTAGAAGCGGGGGTAAGATTTTGATCGCTAGCTTTTTTAATTTGACTGGCCACTTGGTATCAATTCCCTTACGGGATCAAAGAAGCATTAATGCCGAATGGTATACTACCAAATGTTTGCCAGAAGTTTTCTCTGTTATAAGCAACAAGCGACCAAACACAGGGCTCCGCGGGCTACTGCTCCACCACGACAATGCACCTGCGCACACCGCACTCAAAACGAGGGACTTCCTGGACAGCACGCCAGTCAAACTCCTGGGTCACCCTCCTTACAGCCCTGATCTAGCACCGTGTGACTTCTTTTTATTCCCAAAAATAAAAAATCAGCTCAAAGGGATACAATTTTCGTCGCCGGAAGATGCGCTGGCTGCGTTCGAGCAGGCTGTAAACGAGGTGTCTGCGGCGGACTGGAAAAAGTGTTTTGAAAACTGGTTTAGGCGCATGAATCTTTGTATAGAGGCTGGTGGAAAGTACTTTGAAAAGATTTAATAAAAATATATGTACGTATAGAACAATTTTTTTTAGTTTCGCAAAACTTTCTGAGTGTCCCACGTACTTGCGCCAGCAAATAACAACTGTTAATCTTTATGTTTAATTCCAGCAGTTCTAATTATTCTAAGCACACATAAAGCTTAGGTACACGCTCCTAATTTGTTAAGACTGTGCCACAATAGTTCAGTGTGATACATCTTCCCCGAGCTACAATACCCCTGTAATTAGTTTAACGTCTCGTTCTTCGCTAATAACGTTACCAATTTTATATACTGTGACTCTGTGACCTTTAGCCGTTCTTCTGGGATCGAACGTGACATACATTTCTTTAGTACGTGCTACAGAATCACCCTGCCGGCGTTCACCTGTTGATTGTTCAAGAAAGGTCAGTAGTCCTTCTGCTACTTTATTAAGTACGAGTTATTTAAATTCAGAACAACGGTTGTTGGCATTGAAAAACAAAATGTGGCATCCTTATTATTGTTGTTAATTCATTTGTTTACGGCCAGTTCCAACATCGTGTCTACATTGAAGTGCATATTGAAAACAATATTTTTAATGGCTCGTTTTTTGAAACATTATCTCATTGTAGTTACTGAAATTCCAGCTTAAAGATATCGCACAGCAACATCTGTATTAGAATCCCGCATCCCAATTTATCTTTGGCCACCTAAATAATGTCTAGACTAGCCCGAGGGTCACACTTACTCGGTACAGCTTCGGCGAAGATAAATGCCGTTGCAAAACGTATGACCAACATATTTGTCAAGTACAGCACATATGGCCAAACATTTGGGCTTTAGCAATAACAATAATTGCGGCTAAGTGTCCAAACATTAGCTATATTATATCATTGACTAGCTGACCCTCGCAGCTTCGCTCCCGTCAACTGGCTTCCTACCTACCTACCCTACCTACCATACCTTACCCACCTACCGTACTCATGCCCTGGAAACTTAGAACATTTTTTTTGAATTGTGAAAAGTGCCATCTATTCGGTATTCATGGATCGTTCTTACCTGTATTGGGTATATACACAGATAAATTTTCAGGTTTTACAAAACAACGAAGGGCCGTTCGTCGCAGGCTTTTGGGATACGAGAAAAGCAAACTGATGTTGAAATAAATTTGTAATAAATAAATAAATTAATATATTTTTGTATTATTTTATTCATTCTCTTTACCCCCATTACCCAAGATTACACAACTTAAACTTGTGTGTCTAAAAGCATTCATAAAAATATGCTTAAGGCAAAACACAGTTTAAGTATCTATTAATTAATAAACGAAATAGTTAAAAATAAAACGGTATTCATAGTACCTACGAGTACCTATACATTTAGTTCAATGGTTGGCGTTCAGCGGGCGCTGATCGCTAAGTAAAATGAAAACTTCAGTTGCCAGTCTATCTCAATCTATTATATATTAGTCTATGACCGTACTCACCTACTCTACCCACGTACCCTACCCACCCTATCCTATCTTATCTACCTACCAATTTGTTAAACTATTTATTTGAATAAGAATTAAAACTACAATACGAATGTAAACAACTTTTGTTTCTACCGGGGCGATCTAATTAAAATTTAGAACATAAAAGCGTTAATTATTATCATTGTGATTTAACTATGATAGTTACATCTATATATTCTCTCACAGACTTTTTTTTGTAGGTAAACATGAGTACTTTCTCAGCGCACGCCAATTAATGAATTTTACAGGAAACATTT
Organism: Orthosia gothica; assembly: GCA_949775005.1. Lineage (NCBI taxonomy): Eukaryota > Metazoa > Arthropoda > Insecta > Lepidoptera > Noctuidae > Orthosia > Orthosia gothica. The sequence continues at coordinate 16,699,004 of OX459066.1, read as the reverse complement.
TTCTACTTTGGTTACATTACTGCAATCTTCTTTTTGAAAATAAATTATAGCATAGGAATTCTACAGGTGAAAGAATTTTCAAAATCGGTTCAGTAGATCCAGAGATTACTCCGGAGCTCGTGGCTAAATAATAACAGCCGCACGGGTCGACCTTCAAGGTTAAGCAACGCTTGATGAGGTCGGTCCATGGATGGGTGACCATTTTCAACATAAGGAGTTTCCTCCGTGCCTCGGAAAAGCACGTTAAGCCGTTGGTCGCGGCTGTCATTTGAAGATCTTTGACAGTCGTTACGAGTAGTCAGAAGCTTGAGATCGGACACCAGTCTAGCCAAGGGGTGTCGTGTTACACAGTAACTGGGTTGAGGAGGTCAGATAGGCAGTCGCTCCATGTAAAACACTGGTACTCAGCTGAATACTGTTAGACTGGAAGCCGACCCCAACATAGTTGGGAAAAGGCTAGGCAGATGATGATGAGATCTAGAGATTACTCCCTACAACCTCACAAACTTTACCTCGTTATAATCTATATATATAAAAGAAAGTCGTGTTAGTTACTTCACTTATAACTCAAGAACGGCTAAATCGATTTAGCTGAAAATTGGCAGGGAGGTAGCTTAGAACCAGGAGAAGGACATAGGGTAGGATAGGGTAGGGTAGGGTAGGGTAGGGTAGGGTAGGGTAGTGTAGGGTAGTGTAGGGTAGTGTAGTGTAGTGTAGGGTAGTGTAGTGTAGGGTAGGGTAGTGTAGGGTAGGGTAGTGTAGGGTAGTGTAGGGTCGGGTAGGGTAGGGTAGTGTAGGGTAGGGTAGTGTAGGGTAGCGTAGGGTAGTGTAGGGTAGCGTAGGGTAGTGTAGGGTCGGGTAGGTTAGGGTAGGGTAGGGTAGGGTAGTGTAGGGTAGGGCAGGGTAGAGTAGGGTAGGGTAGTGTAGGGTAGGGTAGGGTAGGGTAGGGTAGGGTAGGGTAGTGTAGGGTCGGGTAGGGTAGTGTAGGGTAGGGTAGGGTAGGGTAGGGTAGTGTAGGGTCGGGTAGGGTAGGGTAGTGTAGGGTCGGGTAGGTAGGGTAGATAAATGTTTGGTCTTTTTATGGCAAAACAAAGTTTGCTGGGTCAGCTAGTATTAGTATAAAAGAATGAACTCCCTATTCCGGAGTAACAGTTCACCGAAGACATCAATTTCTAAGCAAACAATAACTATGAGACAATAACTGCAATAGAATAGGACTGTCGTATAGTTGTTGTACCAAACGTGTTGTTAATTGAGCTAGCGAGGATAAACATTTGCTTTTGCCTAATTGAAATTGACACAAGGTAGCATGGGTGATTTGCGTCGTAATTGAAGATGGCAGATATAATTGTTTGGTGGGTATTACGTGTTGCTTTTGTAATACGGCAGCTTGTAGTGGGTATTACCAAACATTTTATTATTTTACCAACAACAATTAAATATATTATAAAATAGCCCATATATGCAGGATTTCTGTACAGATGTGAGTAATATATACACATCTGCATATACGGCATTCCTTAAGGTTGCCCTAGTAGATCATTCTTCCATAAAAACGTAGTCTGGCGATTACTACACTGTTTGACGATGAACGTTCAAAATAAAATATGATATCAATTTGTCTCATCATTATCTAGCCCTGTATGGCAAAAAAAAAGAAAAAACCGGCCAAGTGCGAGTCGGAATCGCGCACGAAGGGTTCCGTACCATTATCGCAAAAAACGGCTAACTAAATACGTTTGTTGTATGGGAGCTTAAATATTTATTTTATTCTGTTCTCAGTATTTGTTGTTATAGCGGCAACAGAAATATATCATCTGTGAAAATTGTCACAACTGTGACAACTGTCTAGCTATCACGGCCTGGTGACAGACAGACAGACAGACAGACGGACCGCGGAGTCTTCGTAATAGGGTCCCGTTTTTACCCTTTGGGTACAGAACCCTAAAAAATATATATTTGAAAGTTATGAGCGTCGAGTTTCCTATTTCAACACTAATTTTAACGCATCTTTGGACGCAAATAAATACCATATTGAGGAAAATTGCAAAACAGTCACCATGCAGGGATAGATTTCTAGTTCAACAATGCAAATAATTTTATTTTAAACAGATACATTTAGTCGTTTTTCATGATATCCATATTCCCAAAAATCTGTTTATAAAATTAGCACTCGTCCTAAATCATCATCCATTTTGCTACAAATTTGCAAAAGTGTGTATTCGTTCGCGAACTAGCTTCTTACTGCTCATCACAGCATCTATCTCTTTCGCACGTGTTGTCGGATGAGATAGCATGCATTTTAACCCCGCGCACAAAATAGTTCGTGCCGTCGACTAGGGCAACTTTAAAGCATGATAACGCGATTCCGTATTCGCACTCAGTCGTTGGTGCTTTTGTTTAGGTTACTAGCGAAAGCCGTTGGTACGCACAGTACGCCCGTAGCACGTGATTTACGCGTTACTGCTACGCAATATTTTGGCAGGTAAGAGAAAAGCTACGCTACGCTAAGTTTCGATACCGACTGTTCTTGTTTTCCTAAGATTAAGAAGTCTCATGCCTTTGTACAGTTATTTTAGTGGTTGAGTTATGATCATTTCCAGTTGTTTAGGGTTCCGTAGCCAAATGGCAAAAAAACGGAACCCTTATAGATTCGTCATGTCTGTCTGTCCGTCCGTATGTCACAGCCACTTTTTTCTGAAACTATAAGAACCATGCTGTTGAAACTTGGTAAGTAGATGTATTCTGTAAACCGCATTAAGATTTTCATACAAAATAGAAAAAAAACAAGAAATTTTGGGGGTTGCCATACTTGAAACTGAAACTATTTTTTTTTTTCATTAGACCCATACGTGTTGGGTATCTATGGATAGGTCTTCAAAAATGATATTGAGGTTTCTAATATAATTTTTATCTAAACTGAATAGTTTGCGCGAGAGACACTTCCAAAGTGGTAAAATGTGTGTCCCCCTGTAACTTCTAAAATAAGAGAATGATAAAACTAAAAAAAAATATATGATGTACATTACCATGTAAAGTTCCACCGAAAATTGGTTTGAACGAGATCTAGTAAGTAGTTTTTTTTTTAATACGTCATAAATCGTAAACCGCAATTTACCAAATACGGAACCCTTCGTGCGCGAGTCCGATTCGCACTTGGCCGGTTTTTTTATTATTTCTTCCGTAGGCACCAAAAATAAGAAGTCAGGATTATACGTACGTAATAACCGACTAGGAAAAGTATAAGAAAAAATCCAACATTAATGAAGCGATTTCAATCCGGATGTTTATTCAATTTATCAAGATTCAAGTGACTATAAGGCTTGAAGAAATATGCCATCCAACGAAAAACTAAGTTCTTCCAATAAAACATACTGTCCACTGACGTGGGAAAATAGTGCACATTTGAATTAATTAATGAAAATAATCAGTGTTAATTACTTAAGCAGATTACGACAGATATAGGCAATTTAGATAGCCCGCTTAGCTACGAGGTAAATGTGTTCGCAATTAAATCAGTTTCTAATTAGTAATTAACCATTCTAATGAGGCTGAAAAGTGTTAAAATAAGGGAATTATTAAAACGTCTGTCTAGTCGAGTTAACTGTGTTTAGGATTAAATCAACAGCATCACAATAGAAAAGACATAGATTGGAAGGCCTTATTTATAAAAACCTGGACCATGTTTAGTAAGTGATTCATCTTTAAAAGAATTAAACATCTGCTTAACAGTTTTTAACCGACTTACCAAAAAGGAGGAGGTTCTATGTTCGACTTCATGCTTGTTTTTTTTTTTTTTTTTGTGTATGTTCACCGATATCTCCGTCAATTGTGGACCGATTTTGAAAATTCTTTTTTTGTTTGAAAGAGTATGTTCCGAAATTGGTCCCATTTTAATTTGGTGAAGGTCTGATGAAGAACTTCGGAGATACACAGCAGAACTCTTCAATAAATAACGGCAAAACTCTCGGGATTGCTGCAATCGCATGTCTGTTTGTTGTTTATACCATTTCATAAAATAACATCACGCCAGTACGCTCTAAAGTGGTATGCAGATCTCACATTTCACCGGTTATGTTCAAGTTTCATGTTATTCGTTAATCTATTCTGAAGTTATAGGGACCTTAATAAACAACTTGCTATTAGGTAGTTAAAACTAAAAAGGGGAAAATAAAAAAAACTTTTTTGCAAAAAAAACTTTTTTGCAAAAAAAATACCACTGACTTCTAAATGAAAAACTACAAAGTGAAAAATAACTTAACTTTTGGAAGTCGGTGTCCATATCGCAAAAAATGGTACCTACGAAAGACACCGACTTCCAAAAATTAAGTTATTTTTCACTTTGTAGTTTTTCATTTGGAAGTCGGTGGTATTTTTTTTTGCAAAAAAGTTTTTTATTACAAATGAGATCCCTGGTTTGTCGAAAGTAACTTTAACAGACTACCCCAAAATGGCCACCCTTCTTCACCTTCTATAACTTTATATGGGGCGAAGAAGGGTCGCATCAACCCTACCAAAACATTTGTTCTACATAGGTTAACCGATTAAACCAAGCTCCATCCCCATTCACAAAGAAGTCTTCGAAAATACAGAAACCTTTTCTAAGAGTGATATCAAATCTTCTACTCTTTTTGCACATGATCGAAATACTGAAATACATCTCAAGAGCCATCCACGTGTATTGTAATGTATAGTCATACACGTGGGACCAAACATGGAAATTTTCCTGCTTAACGTTACGGCACAAGATATTATCTTGATAATAATTAATATTGTTATATTGTGTAGATATTTTTACTGCTAAAAGCCCCAAATTATTTTCTGGAATATAAAATTATGATATGAATAGAAAATAATATAATTTTTTCTAAAAAAATTTTCAATAGCAACGCCTTATCTTAAAAAAGTTAAATCAAAAAAACCCGACTGCTTCAAAAGCGAACTAAAAAGTCGTAAACAAGGAAAAATCATGCTGTGCAGTCGGAGGATACATATTCGCGGGCTGGTTGACCAAAATCTGGTGTATCCTCCGCCTATAAACAAATTTTCAGTTAACATCACTATTATGAACTGTGAGATATCAACTGAAGCGTTGCCAGCATTTAAAAGGGTTACGAAGCGACGGATCGGTCGCAACTCCTAAAGATGTTCTATCAAAAGGCTGATAAAACCCTCTTCTATGAGGGTTTCATCAAGCTAATAGGGCATCAAGACTGTATGCCAACCTCTACAAAAAAAAACTGAGATTTGTTGAATTAATGTAGAAAACACAACTTTCCTGAATTACCGATGTATAATACCCCCAAAAGGTCTACTTAATTTCGTGGTCAAACCTATAAATCAACGATACATTATCGCTGTATGATACATATTTCAAAGGCAATCCCGCGTTTAATATTTATAAAATTTCCATATTCCCAACTATTTTCAAGCCTTTACCGCGTGTCTGTTGTTTGCATATTTATTGAATTTATTTAAAATAGAGCTTTGGTCGTCCAATTAATCCTGGATTAATTACTGGTACCGCATTATAAAGATGCAAATAAAAATCGCCCGTTTTCATATTCAGGCGGCCGCCATATTGACCGCTTTCGGCCTAAACAGATGCGCTGGAATTATCAATATTTTATACAAAACTAGGGCTATGAGATCTTAGCTACCCAGCCTTCTTTTAATAATATCAATAGTTAAACTTGACTCCAATATAAATTACATAGGTTGGCGACATGTTATAATAACCAGAATAAATCAATTGGTACTGGAAAATGATACCAGAATGACGTAATGCTTTTGGATAGCAACATTTCTGACTCATCATATTTATATAATATCGTATAACAGTCACTAAGCAAGAGGGTAAGACATCAATATAAGTACCTGTATAGGTATAGCGACATAAGTCCCTTGCTAGGGGAAACAACTCTTCGCAATTTAGCAGACATGTCTGGCGGGAGAAAATTTTACAAAGAGGAAATATCGATTTATGCATAGAGGAACAAAGACAGAACAAGTAACTTTTGTACAGAAAATACTCCATCAGGTAGTCTTCAACATACATGGCAATATTATAATTCGAAAGTCCATGTCAATATTTGAAATCGGTTCCTATGGGGAACAAGATTTGAAAAAAAAAAACTTAATTCAAAAAAACAAAAAACCCGACTGCTTCGAAAGCGAACTAAAAAGTCGTAAACAAGGAAAAAATCATGCTGTGCAGTTGGAGGATACATATTCGCGGGCTGGCTGACCAAAATCTGGTGTATCCTCCGCCTGCACAGCATGATTTTTTCCTTGTTTACGACTTTTTAGTTCGCTTTTGAAGCAGTCGGGTTTTTTGATTTTTTGAATTAAGTTTTTTTATTTATAACTTTTTAGTTAGTTTTTTTCGAATAAGATACATTTAAACATATAAGTGTTATATATTTTTGAAATCACCTCTTAAAACCCTTTATTTTGATACCCCACACGATGGGACTGGAAGAAAAAAAAAATTTGGGCCCCCACAATATGGCACCCAAAATCCGCCATTTTTCTATTATCCAATTTTAATGTAGCCTATGACACTCGCAGGGTTAAGACGCATCGATTGACGTATGAATCATCAAAATCGGCCAACGCGTTTGGTCTCTGGAACGCCACATAGGAACAAACATACATACATACATACATACATACATACATACATACATACATAGACTGATAAACACATTACCCTCCTTCGGCAGTCGGGTAAATACTTTTTATCCGAGTGCATGACGAATCAGATAGACCACGCCGATATTGACGCGGGTAAAAGCTTATTCAGCTATAATGTAGGTGCAAGAACGTATGCTTTTGTTAGCAACAAGAGCAATACAGCCGATTGAGCAATTAATTCTGCTTCAAGAGAAACACAATATATGCACAAGATTGCATACACTGTGCTGACGTAATCCCGCTGTCCCGCATCCCGTTACAATCCAACACTGCTTCCATTTGCCTTGTAGTGTAAAACAGAGGATACTGCACTTCTTAACACAGTGTTGTTATCGTGTAACAATATACTTGGAAACAAAGCAATCACTGCACTGCACAAAACGACGGGTTTCTCTTAAAATTAATAAACTGAGGAAACGGGAAAAGCCACTTTGATCAATTCTAATTTTGTTGTAGTACAAGGACGTTCCAGTAATATTTAAAATCCAAGGAATTTCCGAATTAACAATTAAGCTACATGACGCATAATAAAATATTAATTAGAACGGCGAAACCCCAGCCAGGCTGTCTAAAGAGTTGGCTGGAAAAGCCAATTCTGTAAACTCTGCCCCGCTGAAAGGAGATTCCAGTGATGTTTACAATCTTGGTAATTTCTAGGCTTAAAGTGGGCCTATTAGTCTCAATTAAGTTAAACGATTAATGATGAGAAATATTAATTAGAAAATGAAAATAGCGGAACTCCAGCCAGGTATTCTAAAGAGCTGGTCGGCAAAGGCAGTTTTCTAAGCCCCGTTCATATCCCACCAGAAGGAGGTTCCAGTGATCTTTACAATAATGTGAATTTCTGGCTTTTAAGTGGGCCTTTTATTAACAATTAAGCTTCAGAAGAAAATATGATGATTGTTGAGTATTATTATTTAGTAAATGAGAGTGTTTACAGCGAAAACCTGGCTAGGTTTCCCTAAGGGACCCAAATCACGAACTGGCTTCTGACTTCCCCAATGATGTCAGAAGCCAGTTCGTGATAAAAAATAAATCAGCTAGCATGTTTGAAAGGGCTAATTGCAAGCCGAGAACACAAACAGTTCTATTGAAGAACGTAAATCCTAACTTTAGGCCAGGCAAAAAAAGTAAGATGTTCTTCGAAGACTTTTAAAAGATGTAGGTGTTCGTAACTAGCTAATTAAAGTTGTATTTATCTTGTAGTCTCATCGTAAGCCGAAGTATAGACACAGGTTTAGACTCGGAGTTGATAAAGGCTAAAAGCTGTATTAGGAATTAAGCCTAAATAGAACATTGTTAGTCGGGTGATCGCGATTCGCCGAAATGTTGAAGTACGTCTCCTATTTGGAATTAGTCTATTTAATAGAGTTATATTATGAACGTTCTCTGACTTTGATAAACAAAATTTTTAAGACTTCAAAGCTTTATATTACAATAACCCTCCTTTTAGCATCGCCGTAGTCGGGTATCAAAAAGATTACAGCATAATTCCACAGTATATTCTCACTAATATCCCATTATATTTGAGATTGCAGGCTCTATGATTCACATTCCTGCAACAATCTCAAGAAACCACAGAAATCACATTAACATAATCGTTTTAGTTCCAAAGATTACAAAATATCGAATCCTACACGTATTTTAAATGTTATGGCAGAGTTATCTTCCCCAAAGCGAAACAAACTTGTACCAGAATAAATATATCTAACAAGATTGCGAAAGTATTTAGCCTTTGATTTTTCTTCCAGCCTTTGTACATTAATGGAAAATAAATTAGTTTACCCGGCTTATGAATACGAACCCATCTTTGTTATGAAGTCTGTAATAGGATCTCAGAAGTTATTACAGTATAGAGTACCTCTATTCCTCTAACCCGTTGCTCTGTTGAAACAGCTGAAAGCCTCCATCTTCTTTTGATTCATCAATATGCTTAGTTTTTTAACCTTTATATTATGAAAAAGTTATAAAGTTGCAGTAATGGCGCCGGTCGATTTTGTTACAGAAATATCAGGTATCGTTTAAAAGCTATTGTAATATCTTGTTAGCAAATTCGTCTTACTTGTTAAAAATACCCTTAACGTTCCTTGTATCTAAAAGTTATATAATTACATCATTTTTATTAGAGGAGAGAATATAAATATGAAAGCTATATTTTCATTGTCTGTACTTTAAATCCGAGTTCTTATCAAGGTTCGTCTTTTATAAATCAAATATTTGAGGAAAGACATCATATTCGCAACTGCAGTAACTGTTTATCCAAGAGATATGACACTAGTGGCTCTGTGAGATGTAGACTTCACGAATCTGTATTTTTGACTACGTCATTTTGAAAAATTTCCAAAACCTAAGTCGACAAAAAATTTCCATATAATTATCGAACCTGCTCGCAAAATTTCACGAGATTCGGTTTAGAAATGCGACCTGCAGAGGAGAACAGCTGGATATCCAACGGACATACGAGAGCATTTTTGTCCAAGCTAAAACGGAGACGCTTCGCTCGCGCATCGCTCTCGCTCGGCAATAAGAATGAGGTATGAACACAAAGAAAATATAAAATCATAGAAATAACCCACCTCTTGCTTTAAAGTAGAGAGTCTTGTAGCTTGTTTAAGAGCTAGAAACCACCTGTGGAAATAATGGAACCTATTTTTACACAGTGCTTGAGAGTACTCTCTACATTTATGCTATTTTACAAAAGTATAAAAATCGTAAGGTAGAAGTGGACAAGGTTACAATTACAACTGCGCACTTTGCATTGACTCTGGGCATTTCGCAAAGATGGATCATTATCGGCTCGCTAGTAGGTACAAAACATTTTGTTTATTGTTTCCAAGATCAATAACAACGATGTTTACTATTACGAAGAATACAGAATCGTGGTTGTGCCACATACAGATAATAGAAGAACAGTAGAGAGAACATATGCGATGTTAGTTCAAAACTGAGAGCATTTTGGCCCCAAAGTACAAATATGCTTTCAGATTCTACGAATGGATTCTATGTTTGTTAAAGAGTAAGTGGAAACCTTTCCACAAGGCGCCAACCACAGCAGTCATACCACACTAAACACAACATTCTCATGCTTCAAATTCCTTCTTTGACACATCTAACAACACTCGGTAAAACAAACGAATAGCAAACATTTGGAATTAGAGAGAGAGACAGGATCAAAGTCCTAACAACATTGCCTGCATACATAAAATTGTTGGTCGAAGTTTGTAGTTGTTTGCATAACGCCCTTTGGAGATGAGGAGGGCAATTGTTAACATTTACATAACTAGCAAGGGAAGGCATTTAAAGTGAGCTTATGTGGAAATTCTTGCTAACGTACGCAGTTTCTTAGAAACATGCGTGTGTAGTTAAGCTGGTTTAAGTGTCGAAACTTATCGGATTGTTGATTGGTGTCTAAAATCTAAATCTTACATGTCGAAACATTTATTTATGAATGCAGTTACGTAAATACTAAAGATGTTGATAATGTTGTTGTAATGGTTTATGTTTTTGATATACTCTTAGATCTAGCAAAACAACAAACACTCGATATCCTGGAAAATGTATGACGCGTACGCAAATGTTTATTGCGGAAGTTTAAATTAAAATACTGAACGAAACACAACACAAACACATACTTTGATTATTAAAAATTTAAGATAAACAGTTCAGTTAAAAAATTAAATACATCCGATAGAAATTTTTAATTTTTATACTTTCAAAAAAACTGCTCGTATTTTTCTGAACGTAGGTAAATGTTTTTCAGCATCCTGAATCTTTTTTAACGAAACAAGAGGTTTATAAATTTTATTTTATTGTTTTTTGTATCTCGATTAAAATAAAATCCATGGTCGAACAAATGAGAAACAAGTAAAATTTCAAAATTTAAAAACCCCCGACACATTTATCTTGCGAAAACACCCCGATTCAAACAGTTAAACGCGCATAACTTTTGAACGGCTGAACCGATTTAATTCAAACATAGCTAAGAACACTCTCGACAAAACTACCGTTCAAACAAAAAAAACTAAATCGAAATCGGTTCATCCGTTGAGGCGCTATGGTGCCACAGACAGACACACAGATACACAGATACACAGCAACACACGTGAAACTTATAACACCCCTCTTTTTCCGGCGGGGGTTAAAAACAATCGCACTAGTCCGACGATCGAACTAATGAATCAAACTACTACTTAGTTTACCTTTGTTTAGTGTTTAAGTATGTACAAATTTTACTCCTTTGTTTTACTAATAAATAAATAGTTTATGAATCAAACTAGTGAGAACATATATAATTTCTGTGTTAGCGTTGTACTTGCTTGATGAAATTAATTCAAAGCTAAAAACACACTCAATGTTTATCACAGCTATTTAGAGCAACTCAAAGGGTAGAAACATGACTTCTTACTCCGACTCCACCGTAACTTGTAAGCCTGTTTACCTTGTTAAAATATGTAAGGCTCTTCCACTCAATATTGGATAATGTTCACACGTAGATTTAAGCTTGTTAACTTACGTATTGTTTGCTTACGTAACACAAGGGGTTCCTGTGCGAGGTTTTTACAAAAAGGAAGTAAGAAATAAGCTGTTCTTGTAACTTTGGGAGTATTAAAGAATAAGCTATGGTAATCCACGAAAAAATTGGGTGTGATTTTCCTTTCTGTAGATAAAAGGATACTAACTTTTCGTTAGCTACAAATTCAGCAAAAGTATAAAAGCAAAAAGGCACCCTTAAATAATGCTGCAAACATAAGGCTAAAAAACTTTGTCGAAACGTACCCGACGTTTATAGAAACATTTTCAGAATTACTCCAAGATACATTTACACTAAAACTTAAGCAGTCCCAAAAATTAACACTGACAAAGTTGCGGACAAAAACTAGTTAGATAATTTCTTAAGTAAACCACGAACTTACAAGTTGGGCTTACCCAACAACGGGATGCGGATGTCAAAAATTGGTCAGGAAGGGAAACTTTTCACTGGTTTTGCGAAGGCATATAATGAATATGTTTTAAACAAGGAAAACAAGAGTAGGCAAAGGAAAATATATTTCAGCCTATAAATAGGCTTGTCACAGTAAAGAATATTCTATGACTCCGTTTAGAAATGGAAACAATTGTTACCTATAGTTTGTTTTAATTAAGTCTCATATTGTGGCAGCACGGAATTTCAAAATTTAATTATTATAAGAACAGTCCTATTTTCCGTAAAGAACAGCGGGCCTTATTTTGACAAAGAAGTAATTATGCCATAAGTCCATATTGAGTAAAGTCGCCCAAATTATTGTTTCCTTTCTCATTTTCTTTTTGTGTTTGCTTTCAGTAATTATTTTGTAACGAAACTTGGTTGGCAGAAATGAAATTATATTTCGTGTTTTGCGAGTACCAATGTATTTATGAAAAAAATATATTAATTAACTCATTCATGTCTATTGAAAGTGGCATTCGAGTAAAGGTGTGAATGAAAATACGAACATTCGACATTCGTCATTACTTCAATTAAAATCCATAAGAACAGTCCCTGCCGTGTCCGTTTTCATAAACTTGTTCCTTTATCAGATCTTACGGACTTGACATAAATACTGTTAGGACATGACGATGAGCCAAGCGTCTAACTCCCACATATTGACGTAGTACTTTGCTATTTAGATACTAATCTTTAGTGTAATCTAGACACCAGTCTACGTAATAATGGACTTTGTTTTATGAGTGTGGTAGAAGAAAATAAAAGGAAAATGTTCTTGGAGGTTTTTCTTTTTACCCGACTGCCGAAGGATGGTAATGTGTTTATCAGTCTATGTATGTAAGTATGTATGTATGTTTGTTCCTATATGGCGTTCCAGAGACCAAACGCGTTGGCCGATTTAGATGATTCATACGTCAATCGATGCGTCTTAACCCTGCGAGTGTCATAGGTTGGAGGTCATTAAAATTGGATAATAGAAAAATGGCGGCTTTTGGGTGCCATATTGTGGGGGCCCAAATTTTTTTTTCTTACAAACCTATCATGTGGGGTATCAAAATAAAGGGTTTTAAGAGGTGATTTCAAATATATATTACACTTATATGTTTAAATGTATCTAATTCGAAAAAAAACTAACTAAAAAGTTATAAATAAAAAAACTTAATTCAAAAAAATCAAATAACCCGACTGCTTTAAAAGCGAACTAAAAAGTTGTAAACAAGGAAAAAATCATGCTGTGCAGGCGGAGGATACATCAGATTTTGGTCAGCGAGCCCGCGAATATGTATAATATAAATAAAATAAAAGGAAAATGTTCTTGGAGGTTTTTTTTTTGTGAAACAAAGCGCTGCTAATACCTCCGTGACAATGATTGAATTGTACTTAACAATAAATTAGTGGTTCGTGAATTTATTAATGTTCTTGATGATCTAATAAAGAATGCTTCAGCCTAAAAGTTTTTCTCTTATTGAAATAAAAATTTAGTCAGTCGTCTGTGAAGTTTAATATTAAAGTGGGAATACTCAATTCACATTATTATTTAAGTAAGAAATGCTTTTCAACTTTTTGATCGCAAATATATTACTGTCAATTTCAACAAAAGTGAAAGAGCGAATTCTAATGAGATAAAATTTAGAAACATTTTAGTAAATTAGACTGAAGTTGAACCAAGTTGTGGCACATTACGTGGATTGAAACGATATGGAACGAATAAACTTTGAACTTTGATTTGTGATTGAAGAAAGTTTAGTTTTTTATTCAATGTTTTCATACATTATAATTTCAAATTGCAACTTGAGCAGAGCAATTTAGTACGCCAATTTTAACTAGAGATTTGAGCGCAATTTAAATGATTTTTCTACATGATTTAATATCTGTTTCAAAAGTTCTGAGTAGCTTAACTTTGAAACATTAGTTCATGCACAAAAAACCTTAAAAGCAGTGGTTTATAAAAAGTTTAATATACCATCTGATCCAGAAACAAATAATTACAGGCTTCATTCATAATAATAGACACTGTATGCTCGTCATGGTTCAAATGGAACTTTTTCATCTTTAATTATATGTCGATAAGTTAAGCGATCTTATCCAAGAACCATGGAAAACCCAAGTCGGTTGTAGTGGAATTTTTCTATCTTAGAATGATTACGTTACATAAGAAACGTATAAATAATCGGTATTTCCATGAGAACCTCGAAGCTCATCGCATGAACGACAACACAAAGTATTCGAAAACGTTATTACATTTGTTTGGCGTCGTTACGAAAGCGTAAACTGTGATAAATTTATCGATTCGTAAAAAGGGAATATCGGCTGATAACCCCCATGTCGAAATATATGACGTCATAAAACGAGGCTTGTTTTTATTCATCATAAAACGGCTTTCAATAGAGGAAATTAAGTTGACCATAAAACGCGTATCTCGAGCGATGTAGGAGAAGTTCCCACATGGGTATTTTTAAGCCTGCTTTAGTTGGTAAGAAAGAAAAATATTGCCTCGTAAAAATATAGGAGTCGGTCTGTTTAACAATGTGTCGTTAGCACCAATGTTTGTTTAAAATCAATGGTGCAACCAATATGCTTCGTGTTAAGGCCAATGACCACTTTGTATGCAGCGTTAGTCGCTCTGCCCATATTAGCGCTAAGTTAGAGCAGCATTTTCGTTTGCGGTCAATGTGTTGCATAAATGTGTACAATAACTATCATAGCGAGCGGTATTGTCTGGTATATAGATATTGGTATACCACCATTGTTGTTGTGCTTATGCTGGTTGATGAGATTCTGTGCTATCATGCTTTTTGTTGCCATGGGAGGGATTACTTGATCATCTTCTTTCTTGCAATCTTGATACATGTTTAGAGGGATCTTGCCAAACCTTCCTGTAACTATCAGTTGTGTCTTTACGAAATTTTTCGTGCAACATAGTTAGTTTGAAGTTTTAACATACTTACTCAACACCGTCTCTTAGTAACACACAGAGATGTTTTATCAAGAGCCGTGCAATCTTAACGTGGCTCGTAATTCAAAGTTAACGGTGTTCAGAGTACTGCAGTCTTTAGTAATTTAATTCTGTGTGAGTGCACTGTAAGGATAAAATTTTACTGAGTGCAACAGAAACATTCAACAACGTTGATCGTGTGGCTTGCAGTCCAAATAAAATTTGCTACAACATTTGGTAGCGCCCGAAGGAAATTCCTTAATAAAAGTTTATTAACAAATATGAGATGGCGGAATGTTGGAAATATTTTTGAGGAAATTGGTTTTTATTAAAGAAAGTGTAACTTGGCCAGTTTAGCGGTAGTATTTGGATTTCCATTTCTAGATATATTTGTACTGTAAATAAACGTTCTTTTTCCTTATATAATATAGATGAAGCGTGGACTTCTTTTATATGAGGATTTGAGCTACATACTACTTGGGTAGGGATTTTCTCAAGTAGTTTTGAGGTCCTTGCTAATACGCGTTGTACCTGCCTCACTAATTCATCATTATCATTTCTGCCGAAAGATGTCCGCAGCTGGACATAGGCTTCCCCAAGTCTCACCCTATCAATCGGTCCTGGGTTTCATTCATCCAACGGATTCCAGATCATCGGTCCACAGTGGCAACCTCTCGCGTCCGACCCTGCTCCAGGCCATGGTACGGATCGAGAAGCCATGGGAAGCTGAGGAGGCGACTCCTTCTGCGAAGCCGTAATGCTCGCAAAAGAGGAGGCGGAGCGCATGAGACAGACGCAAAGGAGACGCCCTCACGCCCCTAGCCAACGCTGGAGACGCCCCTGGCGTCGGGAGTCGCAAGCCGATTCTCAGCCACCGTAGGCGCAGGCTTGCAGACGGTAAGTAATGGGTAGCTCGCCGTACGATAAGAACCAGGCCAGAGACGACGGCGCGTAGTGTTCCACGCGCACCTCAAAGAGATATCAGCAAAAGTGACGGGCCCGCTAGTGCCGATGCCTGTCTGGGTCGCGGATCAATTTGAAAGAGTTACCGCGGCCTTGGCAGGTGAAACTAAAGGAACAAGGGTTGGTTTTAGTCCGTAAAAGTGACACGCCCGCCCTCCCGATAAATAATCAGTTTTTATTATTAATCCAATAATTTAAGTTCAAACAAATGGAGCGTCCTGATAATTTCATGAATGCGAATACCTACTTTCCTTTTGAATGAACACACTGAATACAGTCCACGTGTATCATAGAGAACTCCCCGTCTCTTTTCAAATTCGAACTCGAAACCATACAACATCGGGTAATCGTATTAATTGCATTAATTGGAATACCATTTACTAATGAGAATAATGCAGCTTCGGTCGCTTGAAATAGTATATTATGCAACTAGTGAATAAAGGACGGATTTAATGCGAGGGCCATAGATGAATCACGAGCAAGTGAAGGATTCTAACGACTGAATCACGACCGTAGGGAGTGAATCATGATGATTGAATCACGAGCATAGCGAGTGATTCAAGTGTTAGAATCATGAGCGACGCGAGTGATTCATGGCCCTCGATATAAATCCGTTTTATTCAAGAGTTGCATACTATATTTTATACCATGACTTCGAGAAAAAGAAAGATTTAAGCGAAAAGCACAAGGAATATTACAAGTAATAAATAAATAATTTATTGCCTTCCAAATTTACAAAAAATGTGAAAACCAGACCCCTGAGCTAGTTAACAGCACCAGTGTTGCAGGGGCCAGTGACCACGTCCGTTAAGTAACATAATTCATTAAACCAATGAAATAGTATTAGAATTACAATCCAAATAAGTATTCAATAAATATTCTAGACTAAAATCAAAATCATTATTAAAATCCTAAATGTAAATAAACTCAAAATTAAAATCAAAGAATGGGTTTGAAAGTCGAATATCTCTGCACAAGAAGTTTGTATCGAGTATTTTTTAAGCAAGGAGGTTATATAGCATTGAGATGGAGGTCTAATACATTGGTGTGTTCCAAATTCAAACATCAAAACAGTGATTAACACCTTAACTGCCAGGCAATGAGACACAATTGAAAATGTATTGTTTGTCGGTCACTTGGCAGTTAAGGTGTTAAAAGTGCTTTTTATTCACTGTTTTCAGTGAATAAAATAAGCTTTTTAGAGGGGGAATGGTATAAAGTATTTTATTATCTCAAGGGAACTTAGGGAACACTCTCCCCGTGTAAAAAGTATACTATTACCAAATCCAGGACATGGTCTACTCGTGTGCTAATTTTCATCTAAATCCGTGCATCCCTTCTTAAAACGTAATGCCGGCTGTACACTCTCGCGCGAGAGCCCGAGGAAACACTGTGCATTGAATTTTGAAACAAAATACTGCATGATTGAACTCAGTACTGCACATCATCCTCGCGGGCTTCATAACCTTCAGCAAATCGATTGCTACAAACATTATCTTCTAACAGCGACCACCTACAGTCAGTTCAGCATTCACAGGAATCGTTAACATATCAAGTTAGCAACTGGCAACCAGTATCGAGTTGCAGTCACTACTCAGAACTGTCTGCGTTATTTGAAATAGTTGACAGTAACAATAACATTATGATTTTGTTATGACTAGTGAGAACAATCACTTGGGTTTTGCGAATTTAATACGATACCTACTACAGTAAGGTCAGGAATATTGATACGAGAAAGAAGAATTTTCTGATGATTATTAAAAAAAATAAGAAAAAAATAATATATAACTGTTTTATTTATATTTATTTTCTCTATTTTTTCATTAGTTACACCTGCCATATTTTATCTCTGCACTACCCTAAGGTCGACTGGTAGAAAATGCCTAAGGCATTAAGTCCGCCTAAATTAGCCTATGTCACCCGGGGATAATGTAGCTTCCCAACGGTGAAAGAATTTTTGAAATCGGTCCAGTAGTTCTTAAGTTTATTCGTTACATACAACAATACAAACATTTCATAAATCAAATCTTTCCTCTTTATAATTTTAGAATATAAGTATAGATAAAGCAATACCTTTGCTCTAATATTGGGGTTTACAAGATCGGAGTGAATTTTATTTAAGACTCCGAAAAAAACAATTCTTTTGTGGGTAAATTAATAATGGCCCAATTAACACGAGCCTTGGATTCTGTTAAAAAAATAAAAGCCCAGAGCGCCTAATTCTTCCAACATCTTTATATCCGTAGTGAAAAATCTAAAAAACTCACCGAATCGCCGTTGTTTACACTTTAGATAAAGATTTAACAACTGGGATTTGTCCCGAAAATAGACTTAGTAATTTCACAGAACCTTTCTGTCCCTTATACTTTTTACAAAAATAGACCCCAGCTTTGTCAAGGGACAATTTTCGTCTAAGAAAAAACTGTTCCAAAATACTCTTGCGAATTGAGGCGTAATTTCATCACAGAGCCCTTATATAGATAGACAGAGAGACCAAAGGAGCTCAGCTTAAGTAAAAAACATCACTTTAGTATCTGGTTCATGTCAATCAGTGGAAAACAAAATACTTTAAGGATGTTGAATGTACTGATGAGGCCATAAGGGCGCGGAATTCCAGGTTGCCACATGTTTTCTTGAATTCAAATCACGGTCAGACTTCGTCGGAAACCGGCGACCCGAACCAGAGCAATTCGTTCCTCAAGTTTAAATTGCTTTGTGGCTACGTAACTATCCCAGGCCAGGTGGCGGCCACTCGTATCATCCCTATTCGCTACCCATTATGGTCTTCCAATTCCATTAATTCCACTAATTAGTCACACGGCTTTAATAACCCTCAACTGTTCTAATAGACTCCAGGTTTGTTAGAAAGTTAGACCGCTTGTGGCCTTCGACGTTCGTTACTCAGCAAAGGCCTTAAAACTTTGCAGCGAACCTCGGGGTTAATAAGATACAAAACTTTGTTATATTTCGATACCTAAGTATTATGTATGGGTTTTCGGAAATGGTTACAAAGTTAGTTAAGAAACAAACTAGAAATGGAAGTATAAGAACATAAATAAAAGTGAGCCCGCTTTTAATAACTCTATTGCTTTCGTAAGTACTAAAATATAAACTTATACGATCAGTTTACAAAGTAACACAAAGAACTGTAGTAAAATACCCGCCAACGCGCAACGTAATAAAATACTTGGCCATGTATATATATGGAAACAAAGTAAGAATCCAGAAAACTGTATAAGGATTAAAGTGCACTTGATTCTCTATACAACCACATAGTACCCTTTCGGAGCGGACAAAGAGTCTAACTGACATGACTCATGTGAAATGTGGACATCATAAGGAAAATTCTCTAAAGGTTCTTACCCATTTTTTAGCGTCACGATAGACCGAAGGAAAAAGTTCCCAGTTTCGGTTTCACTTGAGTGGAAAACGTGAACGTTCTGAATACAAATAAAGAACAAAAGCTATTTTTAGAAAAAAAGGACGTGCTAGATAAAGACGACAAAGAAAAATTTAAAGATAAAACGAGTATGAAAAACTGGAGGATAGAAACTTTTCAGCGATGAGATGTTTCGGCATGGATGAAATGTAAGTCGTTATAAGACAAATCTATTCATCACACTAATATTATAACTCATTCACGCCAGAACGGCTGAATTGAATTGGAAGAAGAATCAAAATGAAGGTGAAATAAACAAACATCAATGGGAAATTCATATGGCAACCGTGAAAGCACTGAATTCAGTTAAAAATGTCAGCGTCCAAAAAAGAAACACAAATAACCAAACAACAATATTTTAAAGGCTCGACGATTCAATGGTAGGGACCAATAAATATTTCCATTTCAGGAAGTCAGCCCACTCGCATCTACGGTAGGCAATAAACTCTTCCGATTATATATCGATTTCGTATTACAACGCAGTAAACTATCTGCCCACGTGCCAGCATTTCCGTTAACGGTATACCACAAACCATAACTCTTCGACTGAATACAGTTTACCTCTGGATTCATCTTCATGAATACAGTTCACATCTGGCATTTTTAAATTCTTCTCCATTGAGACCTCCTGACGCTTGCGAATTTACAACTAGTCATATTTTTTTTTGTTTGACAATTCAAAAGTACCTCTGAGGTTTATTTGAAATAAACTATTCTATTCTGATTTCACCAACTCTGATATTATTTTCTGAAATGGAAACCTTCTAAAGAGCGGGAAGCAGCTTATTGACAAGTTTCAGTTGTATCTTTACGTTACTGTCTCGTTGTATGTTTAGTTGTGCTGTTGTGTCTTTACGTTACTGTCTTCGCCTTCTTCTTTCGCCTTCTTGTCCTACGACCTAAGGTGTCAATTTAAGTGCTATTCTATACTATACTCTCACCGTGATAACTACCTACTAACCCTAGCGTCGGTTAGAATGACGGCTCACTTCGACACATCTAAGTCATCACGGTGATATGTCTACAGAATCAACAGCTTCTCTACCTTCCATATCCAATATACTTCACTTACCATCAATTTCAATATGAAACTTATGTAACATCGACCAAACATATTGTTATATTATCAGGAATTTGGCATTATCGACAACCTACCTAACTCATCAGCATGCGTCCAAATCTGAAATTTGATCCTTCTATCTTTCGGAAGCAACCATAGACTACAAATTACACATAACCTGATAGATTGGTATATTGTTACCAGACGAGGATACTGTTACCCTATGTTACTCTGTTACACTATAATCTATATAACTCATCATCATCAGTCTCGCTCTTATCCCAATTTATTTTGAGTATTCTTCATTCATATTGCTTTATCAGTCACTATAAGTACTAAAAAAAAATCTTTAATTAATGTACATTTTTCTTTTCGTTCCAGGACATCTGTCGGCTCGTCGGCTTATTAGCATCGACAGTGCTTCTCATTCTTAATTAAATTGTGTCTCGGTTTCTTCTTCAAATAATATCTTAAAATCGTTGTGCTTTCTTTGAGATAATTGAAAAACACCAATAAAGTAAGCATTTGAAATGCCAGCTAATTTAAATCAGAAGAGAGAGGGTATTGTAAAGGAAATCTAAAGTGACGTAGATTGACCTAGGGCCAATATTCATAGACGTCCTTTGTGGTTTGAAACAAATAAATCAGCATGGTTCTGTGAACCTAAAATCGCGTTAAAATAACACATGGAAAAGTCTGATCGTATAGAAACAACAAATTCGCGTGTAGGTGCGAACGTTTGTAAAAACATCAGCGTCAAAGGTTTGTTGCTAGTTTATGTAAATATGATGAGGCCGAGGCTTGTAAACAGTCGAGTTGGAGCTGATCATAAATTTTATCCGTCCATTGTTATCGTAGCATCTCGGCAAGAATCCTAAAAGGATTCACTAACAATAGAAAGTATAATACAAGCTACCATCTGTCTTCAAATGTCAGCAATAGATAAAGGATCTGTGTCTACAGAGTTGAATCTAACTGGATTCTCTTTGTTGATACCACAAATTAGGAGTTATTTATAGATGGCACAGATAGTTGGCCATGAAATTATGGAGACTACGCAATAGATATCAACTAGCCGCATTAAAGGAATTGATACACAAATAGATAATGTTATTTTCTTTCCAATATTATGTTCTTATTTAAGTACAATTTATTTACAGACAGATAAATAGGACCTCATTACTTTTCTCAGTAGATCCTTTGAATGTAATTTGCTTACACAAGTCTATTATAAAGTCTAGTTTGGCGAACAAAATAAATTGAATGTTGATCATAGCAATAAATCACAGTAGGTGGTCCCCCTTATTATAAAATTGTTTTTTATAGGTTTCATATGTGAGGAGCTCGAGGCTAAATAATAAAAGTCACGAGAGTCGATCTTTAATGTTTAGCAACGCTAGCTGAGGTCGGATCGTGGATGGGTGACCACCCATTGCATACCGAGACTCCAACTTGACACGAATATTCCCCAATGTGGCCGTGCGCCCGCTCAGAACCAGAACTCCAGAGCCTTGAACATCGTCGCCGAGTTGCCAGCTTGTCGGTTTTTTATCGGTTACTTTTCGGTGAGTGTGCGTTGGTATTGAATGATTTAACTCCGCCCAGCTCGTTCAATCAACGGACTACCAGACGTACGGCGATGCGTCATCAGTACATGGTGGACATCCCACCCATACGCACAAAACCTTTTGAGGACATTTTTATTGTGTGTACAGAGCTAAGGAAGGAGTGAATTGCCTGCCGGAGTCTGTGTTGCCCGATAGCTAAAATCTAGGGGTCTTTAAGTCAAGAGTGAATAGGTTTTTTTCTAGGCAAGCGTGCTTCACCGTCGACCACGTCATCGCTTACCATCAGGTGAGATAGTGGTCAAACGCGAGCCTATAGAGGATAAAAAAGAGGTTTAAATTGCTAGTTTTTCTAATGTGATCAGTTACTTCATGTGTATCTACACGTCTACACTAATATTATAAAGAGAAAATATTTGTTTGTAAGTTCGTTTGTAATGGATAAACTCAAAAAATACTTAATCGATACGGAAAATTCTTTCACCAGTAGAAAGCTAAATTATTCCTGAGTGACATAGGCTATTTTTTTAGGGGTGGGGCAGAGGTGGGCCAGGGGAAGGGAACCGCGGATAAAAGCTAGTGTATTAATATTCTTCAAAAACATTTACTATCACAAAAAAAAAACTATTAATCTCAGGAAGGACCACCGCCTAACATCCTGAAAGCTGAAGTTATGAAAGCTTCTCAACCACTTCACAAGTTCCGTACATGATTAATGATGCACTGCTCACAGTACATCAAACACAAATAATACACCACCCCCCCCTCTGGAACCACTTATGATTAATCAATAGCAGCTCCTTTAGAAACTATTATAAACTAGCTTCAGCCCGTGGCTTCGCTTGCGTGAAAAGCTTTTTACTATCGCAAGCGGTTATTACCGGGATGAGAAGTGTCCTATGCCTTATTTTAGCTTTACTGGCAGTTTTTTATACTTTTGTGACATTTTTGCTGACATTTTTAATATTATTATGAAAGTGTTGCTGACAATTTTATTTTTAACCCCCGCTGAAAAAAGAGGGGTGTTATAAGTTGCACGTGTGTTGCTGTGTATATGTGTATCTGTGTGTCTGTCTGTGGCATCATAGCGCCTAAACGGATGAACCGATTTTGATTTAGTTTTTCTTTTCAAAGGTGATTTTGTCGAGAGTGTTTTTAGCTATGTTTGAATAAAATCGGTTCAGCCGTTCAAAAGTTATGGACGTTTTACTGTTTGAATCGGGGTGTTTTCGCAAGATAAATGTGTCGGGGGTTTTTTAAATTTTGAAATTTTACTTGTAAGTTGGATAGATTTAAATTTAATGGTTGAATATATGTATAATACTAGCTGACCCGGCAAACTTTGTTTTGCCATAAAAAGACCAAACATTTATCTACCCTACCCTACCCTACCCGCCCCTAAACTACCCTACCCTACACTACACTACCCTACCCGACCCTAACCTACTCGACCCTACACTACCCTACAATACTCTACCCTACACTACCATACCCTTCCCTACCCTACCCTACATAAATAGCCTATGTCCTTTCCCAGGTCTCAAACTATCTTCATACCAACTTTCATCTAAATCGGTGCAGCGGTTTAAGCGTGAAAAGGTAACAGACAGACAGACAGACAGAGTTACTTTCACATTTATAATATTAGTATGGATTATAGGTGTATGGGCCGCCATACTTGAAAAATTATTAGATCACCAATTCACCATACAAACTTCTACCCCCCTGTCCACCCCCTAAAGGATGATTTTCGGGATAAAAGCTATCCTATGTCCTTCCCAGCGTCTCAAACTATATCCATAGCAAAATTCATTTAAATCGGTTAAGGTAACAGACAGAGTTACTTTCGCATAATATTTGTATGGATTTATTATTAGTCTACCTGTATGTCAAAATCCGTTCAGCGGTTTAGGCGTGAAAACTTAACAGACAGTCGCACTTTTGAAGTTGTAATATTTATTAGTACTTATGCATGTAAATTTTTAGATGCTTAGTTGTCTGTAAATTCGTATGTTTATAAATCAATCAAGTCTAAATAGTTGAAATCAAATTTGGAACACGAGTACACCATGACGTGGATTAAGGCAAAGGATACTTTTCATCCCGCAGGCTTATTATCTTGCAAAAGCAAAACCATGGCGATTTTCGCGCAATAATTGCACTTCTATATAGAAGGTATCGATTTTTTGGCGTTTTTTTTTAAATAAGTGCATTTGACAAACTGTAGATAATGCCGACTTTTATGACAAACAAGTAAAATTTCAAAATTTAAAAAACCCCCGACACATTTATCTTGCAAAAACACCCCGATTCAAACAGTAAAACGCCCATAACTTTTAAACGGCTGAACCGATTTTATTCAAACATAGCTAAGAACACACTCGACAAAATCACCTTTAAAACAAAAAAAAAACTAAATCAAAATCGGTTCATCCGTTTAGACGCTATGATGCCACAGACAGACACACAGATACACAGCAACACACGTGAAACTTATAACACCCCTCTTTTTCCGTCGGGGGTTAAAAACGTTTGATCGTGCGATGATTGCTGATTGCTGTTTCTTATGTAATAAGGTTGCCGGTAGTATGTTCCCAATTCCAAGGTATAATTTTCCGGAAATTTCATGCAGCCGAAGCCGCTGACATGAACTAGCTTATGAGTTATGCCAGCAGCTTATATTGCTGCAGTTTATATATGTGTTGAATAATTTCATGTCATCATAAACTTTGAATAATTACTGTTACTGCAGCATATATTATAGCTACTGAATAATTTTGGGGCTCTTCGTGCTTATGCAGTTCTATGTGTGTATGCAGACAATCTGTCTTGCACTCGACAGATTGAGAGGAAAACATGTTTTCAATTTCGTATGTTTATCTACTTTCAGTGGTCTTAAGCTGTCTTCTGTTTGTATAGGTCAGTTTTTATTTCAACCACATAACTGCTTTTAACTTTAAACAGGATCAATAGGATGGATGAAATGGGGGAAGCAGTTTCTGCCCGTCTTTTCAGCACATCTCTATAACTTCTTTTTATGACGTATTTTAAAAGTTCATAAGTCAAAATCAAGTGATTACGTATTTGAATTTAATTGACCATGTTTACTGTATGAATAAACATGCAACTAATGAGCTGAGCACTAGATATATTAATTTAACTTGAAATGTATGTATGTACATGTATGTAAGAGTTTTCGGGACGAATCTTGCAACTGAATTTGAAAGCAGTTATTCTCCACCGATTGAGATGAAATTTTGCATACACGTTTAGTTTGGATGACAATGCATGGGCTAACCATGCATTGTCATCCAAACTAAGTGACGTCATTCTAAAATACGTAATTCTATTTGGATGACGGCCCAAGATGGCGTCTCAGTTATTTTTTGTGCACTGGTATGATATGGGTATGAAATGAAAGGGTTTGCTAAGAAGAATACGAAAAAACATTTTTATTGCTTTATTTAACTGTTATTTCGGTTAATGACTGCAAAAAAGTTCGTATTGACTGTGTGACTTTTAATTCATTGTAGTTACAAGTAAAATTTCAAAATTTAAGTTAAAATTAATTTCCGACACATTTATCTTGTGAATTCACCCCGATTCAAACAGTAAAACGCCCATAACTTTTGAACGGCTGAGCCGATTTGATTCAAACAAAGCTAAGAACACTCTCGACAAAATTACCTTTCAAATACAAAAAACTAAATCAAAATCGGTTCATCCGTTTAGGCGCTATGATGCCACAGACAGACACACAGATACACAGCAACACAGCAACACACGTGAAACTTATAACACCCCTCTTTTCCCGGCGGGGGTTAAAAAGGGTTGAAAGTACGGCAAATGTATATTTGTTTTTAAAGAAATTGCCGTTTTCTAGAGATAATATTAGGACTGGAGTGCCTACCTCCTGCGTGATTTTAATTCACTAAACGACACATTTATAAGAAAGGTTAAAACACACTTAATTCGGCTTAGGCCCACATTACAAGTCACGTCCTCCAATTCGACTCCAAATCCAATCAATAAATTGTCAGTTTATAAGCTTGCTATTGACATAAATCTAGGATTTTTCCGTTGTCATGACGACGGAGTCGCATGGAGTACCTTTAAACGGACTTGGTATATGGAACATAGCGATTAATGATAAATATGATCATACATCGGATAACCATCAGACAGAATTATCATCATCATATTTTTTAGGGTTCCGTAAAAACGGGACCCTACTACTAAGACTCCGCGGTCCGTCTGTCTGTCCGTCTGTCACCAGGCTTTTTCTCATGAACCGTGATAATTAGGCAGTTGAAATTTTAACAGATGATGTATTTCTGTTGTAGCTATAACAACAAATACTAACAATAAAAAATTCAAAATTTAAAAAACCCCCGACACATTTATCTTGCGACAAGTAAAATTTCAAAGTTTAAAAAACCTCCGACACATTTATCTTGCGACAAGCAAAATTTCAAATTTTAAAAAACCTCCGACACATTTATCTTGCGAAAACACCCCGATTCAAACAGTAAAACGTCCATAACTTTTGAACGGCTTAACCGATTTTATTCAAACATAGCTAAGAACACTCTCGACAAAATCACCTTTCAAACAAAAAAAACTAAATCAAAATCGGTTCATACGTTTAGGCGCTATGATGCCTCAGACAAACACACAGATACACAGACACACAGATACACAGCAACACACGTGAAAATTATAACACCCCTCTTTTTCAGGCGGGGGTTAAAAACACCCCGATTCAAACAGTAAAACACACATAACTTTTGAACGGCTGAACCGATTTTATTCAAACATAGCTAAGAACACTTTCGACAGTCACCTTTCAAACAAAAAAAAACTAAATCAAAATCGGTTCATCCGTTTAGGCGCTATGACGCCACAGACAGATACACAGCAACACACGTGAAACTTATAACATCCCTCTTTTTCCGGCGGGGGTTAAAAACAGAATAAAATAAACAACAAACGCATTTTTTTTTGCCGATACGGTACGGAACCCTTCGTGCGCGATTACGACTTGCACTTGGCGGTTTTAACAAAGATGATATGATACGACATATGAAATCATATGTTTATATTACACTATTATTTAAATATGACTCATAGATCTGTGATCCTAAATATATATGATAGTGTATTCCCCCCTTAGTATCATTGCCGAAACCAATTTGAAGATTTTACATAAAACAGTGTGAAGTATACTATCACTGTTTGAACCTGAACAAAATCGTGACAGTCCTACTAGCACAGATTAGTTAGGAAAACTACTTAAATGCAATTGATCGAAAGCAATAAAATTATCACTTACTCGCCAATAATATTGTCATCTGACTCCAACACAAACATATACAGATGTACCTAATTATGTACAGATATATCCGATTGTACTCATTTTACATTAGGAAACATAAAATGTTACTGTAATGGTCTTATCAGAGTCAATGACCTTACGCTCAAATAACAATAATATGCGCACAAGGTTTCTACACGTTACGGCGCGAAAATAAACAAGATTGCGAACAATTTGTGAATGAAAAGAGTTTTACAGCGCCACAAACTTATCTGGCCTGGTGGCGGAAAGTGGCACTAAAAAAAAAGTAAGCGTATGAAAAGTGACCCGCCTTCCACGGGTCAGTGGTCAAACTAATAGAAATGAATATGCTACAACAAAATAAATTGCGCCAAAAAACTAAATAGATTTCAAATTACAAAGAGGCCAAAAGTGTTAACAATAATCGTTCCACAGTTGTTAAGGCTGCGTAATAATATAGCCTTGGCCTCAGCTCGAATGGAAGATTCCTTTCAGTGGATTACTTTGCAGTATAAATTATTTAATAGAGCTACTGACCACACCGACCGACCGATGACAGACAGGTTCAATCCTATTACGTAATATCGTTACGATATCATTCTAAATTGCATATTTATGTTGATTGACGTTTATGCGTGATACAATTATTGTTTATGCGGTAACTGTATTCCAATTTTGAATTTTATTGTCTCTTTTCACATTTTGGTCGAGTTTCGTTTAGGTCAGTGACTTTTACATGAAAAGAAAAAGTTTCTTCACGTAATTGGAAAAGTTACGTTTAAATCGGCCGTGTGTGATCTGATATTGAAGATTAGATTCGGAAAACATGAATTATGTTTGTTTAATGTCAGTCCTTTACCTTGACACTAAACGAATACAACCTCCTTGAAAAAGAAATAAAAATGGTAATGCGCATCCAGTTTAAAAACTGGTATTACCAGAATTCTCTAAACTCATCAAAAATTCATCAAACTTTAGAATGATGACTTGATGAATTCACACAGGTAAGCATAATCGGTATCCCAAAACGGTTTTTATAATATAAAAGCCGTTTTTAGGGTTCCGTAGCCAAATGGCAAAAAACGGAACCCTTATAGATTCGTCATGTCTGTCTGTCTGTCTGTCTGTCTGTCCGTCCGTATGTCACAGCCACTTTTTTCCGAAACTATAAGAACTATGCTGTTTAAACTTGGTGAGTAGATGTATTCTGTGAACCGCATTAAGATTTTCACTCTAAAATAGAAAAAAAACAATAAAGTTACATACTTGAAACTGAAACTAAAATATTTTTTTTTCATCAAACCCATACGTGTGGGGTATCTATGGATAGGTCTTCAAAAATTATATTGAGGTTTCTAATATATATTTTTTCTAAACTGAATAGTTTGCGCGAGAGACACTTTCAAATTTGTGAAATGTGTCCCCCCCCCCCCCCCCGTAACTTCTAAAATAAGAGAATGATAAAACTAAAAAAAATATATGATGTACATTACCATGTAAACTACCACCGAAAATTGGTTTGAACGAGATCTAGTAAGTAGTTTTTTTTTAATACGTCATAAATCGAAAAACCGCAATTTACCAAGTACGGAACCCTTCGTGCGCGAGTCCGACTCGCACTTGGCCGGTTTTTTATTGTATTATATTATTATAACTTAATACTAGAACAATCTACTACTAAACATTGGCCTTGCTTGAACAAGGCCGCAACGAATTATTCCAGTTTTATCCATTATTCAATAATCACCACGCTTGGTCTATCACTTAGTTATAGAAGCCCGAGTTGCAGCTGTAGGAATATTACAGGCTAAATTAATCAACTACTCTCGGTCAGGTCGGTCCGCGGATGGGTGACCACTTCAACATACCGAGTTTCCTCCGTGCCTCGGAAAGCACGTTAAGCCTTTGGTCCTAGCTGTCATTTGAATATCTTTGACAGTCGTTACGGGTAGTCTGAAGCTTAAGATCAGACACCAGTCTTGCCAAGGGGTATCGTGTTACCCAGTTACTGGGTTGTGGAGGTCAGATAGGCAGTCGCTCCATGTAAAACATTGGTAGTCAGCTGAATCCAGTTAGACTGGAAGCCGACCCCAACAACAATTTGGAAAAGGCTAGGCAGATGGTGAATTAATCAACCACTCTGTACAGCTTTTTGGGATAGCCTTTTACTATTTCATTTAGCAGTGGACCTTTTCAAGCTTCATGGAAATTATTGTGATAGACTAATCATCGGAATTATTCAAAAAAATATCCTAGAATCAAAAAATCGAAGAAATTCGACCCATGGATTACGTACGGCCCACAACCTCTCACAGAGAGGAGGCATATTGTGTTCCAACAGAGGGAACATTTGGCTGAATGTGTCATGTTATACTATTCAGCTCGATCCTATTAAATCTAATTCATTTGTGCATCAATTTTATAATTGCCACCAGGAAATCAAATGAGGGTACAGTGGTCAGTGGATCAAGAGTAACAATCAAAGAAAGAAGGAATCTAGTGGGTTTTACGAACAATTCTACCTTATCTAGATACATACTTTTCTTGTGGTGCAGACATGATCCGTGGAGGCGGCACATGCTCGCCGTTTGCCCCATGCGAGCGCTACCTTGCTCTAGTCGCCATCCGCGCGTCACCAGACGCTTCCAGTCCAGTCTACATCCCGAACCTTATCGATTCTCCATAACACTTCACTGGTACAACACTATCCTTCACACCTAACATCTTTTGTACACTAAAAAACCGCAGTTGATTTAGTATACGGGCTGTTTTTATTTACTTTTTTTAGGCTGTGGAAATACCGTTAATTACCCGCATATAGTAACAGATTGATCTAAAGTGACCTAGCGCTGTGATAATGTAGTTATTGTATAAAATTATTTGGTGTGTCAATCAAATTTGAGTGTTTAGTTGATAATTCATTACAGAACGCTATTGAAACAATAGTATTGATATCGGTAAGCAATTGTCTTGTCATAATGATAAAACGAAAATGATGATATTATTATGGTTCTAAGAATCTTATGACAAGATAAAATGACGTCATTGTGCAACAAGACCTTTTAATCAGACGTAATCCAACTTATTATTTATACGCTTCGTGCTGAATTTTAAATTAGAAATTTAGATTGTTACACCCACATTTACCAAGAAACTCCTACGTCACTCGAGGAAATTTTAAAAGGGAAACTGCTTCATTAACCTATTTATACTTGGAAAGGATCTAAAAATATACCAGAGACAATACTAGAAATAGTCAGCCATTCCTAGAAAAAGAGTAACCATGCTCATATTTTCAATTTAGCAAAAGGCTTTTAAGGGAATGTTGTTTAACATTTCATTGAGACAATATTGAAATAGACGGGCAACCCCAACAAAATTCAGCACAGATTGTTTGCTTTGCTTACCTACCTACTTCAGTATGGAGACGAAACAACAAAGACATCAGTTATGCAGATTTTAATCTTCTTAAAAGCGGGAGCGTACGGCGCAGTGTGTCTTTAACTTTAATGATACTGAGCTAGCGAGCTAAACGCCTATTAACACGGTATTTACCTCATTCGAACACATTTTAAAGATTAAACTATTTGTTCAGCATGTAAGCCTTGCTTTTACAAACATACATAAACTCACGCCTTTTTTCCTATGGGGGTAGGCAGAAACTACAGAACGCCACCTGCTACGATCCTTACATAATTCTTTTGCTTGACTCACGTTCATACACGCACGCCGATTATGAATACTGCGCACCTGGCCTTTCTGAAGAACATCACCAATAAGGTCTATGTATGTAGGGCGTCCCCTCAAGGCCTTTCTATTCACGTCTGCCTTGTAAATACCTTTCGTTAGACGCCTTTCATTCATCCTCTCAACATGGCCGAACCGCCTTAGCATACTCTTTTCAATTTTAGTCACTACAATCTACATCTTCTTTTAAACCACAACGTTATCTTATTACATCATTCCTCAATCTATCATTTAAAGTTACACCACATATACTTCACAAAGAACGCATTTCTATTGCATTAATTCTAATTTCATGTATTTTTTGCCATACCAACCTTCACTTCCATACATAAGTGTCTCCCTTGCTTTTACGCTAACCTAAAGACGTATACTGCAGTAAACTCAACTCTACCTACAGATTAATATCTGCCAAGTGTCTTTTTAAAGTATCCAGCCAGTCCCAAGAGCATAGACAAAACAAACAAAAAGAAGACCAACGATATGAAACAGGTGCGAACTGCTGACAGAGACAAAATACACATCATAAGTAAAGTTGAAGGTGAAATGTTCTAGTTCTACAAACGGGTGAATAAAATCGAATGGAGAGTATATCCCAAAACAAATGACAACACAAAACAACAGTTGTCATTGATGAATCGTAGAGCAGTCGAATGGAATGTCATTCATGAACGAAGGTAGTAGTAGTAAATCATTGTCGATCGATTCCACCCCCGCCCTCACAAACAAGGGGGAACACACTGGACAATCATACTAACACTATAAGGGGGAAAGTTTTGTATGTAGCGATACGGTTTCGGGGAAAATCGCTTTTCCATTCATGAAACAAAGCTTAATGTTTTGCCATTATCACTGCTATATTTCTTATCGCTTCGTGCGGATACTAAGGTCTACTTGCACGAAATACTTAAATTGAACTTAGTAGGTAACACGAGTTTAAACTAACATTTTTAACCCCCGCCGGAAAAAGAGGTGTGTTATAAGTTTCACGTGTATTGCTGTGTATCTGTGTGTCTGTCTGTGGCATCATAGCGCCTAAACGGATGAACCGATTTAGATTTAGTTTTATTTTGTTTGAAAGGTGATTTTGTCGAGAGTGTTTTAGCTATGTTTGAATAAAATCGGTTCAGCCGTTCAAAAGTTATGTGCGTTTTTCTGTTTGAATCGGGGTGTTTTCGCAAGATAAATGTGTCGGGGGTTTCTTAAATTTTGAAATTTTACTTGTGTCATAAAATATTGTCAATTTAACCTCTGTTTTAAATTTAAACTCTGAGGAAAAGTTTTCGTGCACCTCTACCGATTTTGATTTAGTATATTTGTATAGGTAAACAACTTCTGGTTGACACGTTAAGGCTTCACACGTGTATATTCCGATTGTAAACACGTGACTTAACCGCCAAACGTGATTATATATTCCATACAGTTGTTTCAGTACGTAAATTAATATTTGCTTTAAATTATAATAATAAGTTCAACTTTATTGAACACAACAATACAATACGAGTAGCAATAATAACAATTAATAATACAATTGTACTTATTGTTGGTTTACTAGGAAATAAATTTTAAACTAATCTTAACATTCTAACAATTTGACACAGGCTACAAAGATGAAGATATCTTAACGTTTAGATATTCAAGGTCTGCCCGAGTTAGATGATTTTAACTTTTTGTTAGTATTCCCCAATGTTAACGCAGTACTGGCCGTGGCCCCGCTCGCCCAGAATATCAATTTTTTTTTTAAACATCCAAGTCGTTTGCAAAAGTAGCGAAAAAATATCGTGTTGTTAATTATTTTTATTAGTGACAAGAAAAAACTATGTTTCACAAATAATTGTCATGAATCAAATTCTTTTTTTTTTTCGTACCGTTGACCTAGACGTAGTTACCTAGCCTTTGCCACAGATAATATAATACTAGCATACAGATGGCTCATCCCATACAAAGAAACCGTGCCGACGTAACTAGCGTTTTTCATCTGATTATACCGATTATTTTTTGTACAACGATCGCGTTCGGTTCCGTTCCACGGCGATAGATAGATTACCATCTATATCCGTGGAACGGAACCGAACGCGATCGATGTACAAAAAATAATCAGTATAGTAAGTCGGCACGGTTTATTTGTTTGGGATGAGACACCACTGCCGTTACTAAGGAGTTAGAAAATAACGCCGTTTTACGGCAGTAAAGCGGAGTAAGTGCCTTAAAATTTTAGTAAACCTGGTATTCTTATGATATAGCCCCATTGGACTAGTTATCGCAAGCGCTACTGCTGAGATTGAAGTTCTGGGTTCGATTCCCGGACAGTGTTATTGTGTTTTTCCATCTGGAATTTAACTGCTTTAGCCCTCGAGGAATAAAGACGTGATCTTAGGTGTAGAACACCTCCAGTCCCAGTGATTAGGCGTATTTAATGGGAACATGGGTTTTTAGTCGGTAGGAGTCCGAACTCCCTTGACCTTGACCCTTCTTGTACATTATTGTCTTGTTGACTTTTATCTATGTTGTATATTGTGAGTAAGTACATAAATTATAAAGTAAGTAAACAAACCCTTCAAGGTGGTATCCATGAGGATTTCCCCACAATTTAGAAGTAAATCTACACGTTTGGCCAGTTACATTAGGTATAAGTTTGTATTTATTGGGGGCAAGCTGCTTGCCAATAACACAGTATAAATATGGACAAACAGTACGGAAACTAGAACTACCTAACAAGTAAAATTTCAAAATTTAAAAAACCCCCGACACATTTTTATTTCATGCTACATAATTTATCTAGTACATAGTAGATACGCTTCGATCGGCAATTTGTTGAACACGTAATTATGACACGATATCTTGCGAAAATACTCCGATTCTCACAGTAAAACGTCCATAACTTTTGAACGGCTGAACCGATTTTATTCAAACATAGCTAAAAACACTCTCGATTAAGTCACCTTTTAAACAAAAATAAACTAAATCAAAATCGGTTCACCCGTTTAGGCGCTATGATGCCACAGACAGACACACAGATACACAGATAAACAGCAATACACGTGAAACTTATAACACCCCTCTTTTTCCGGCGGGGGTTAAAAACACTCGAAACGGAACACTCACACAAACTTGTGCATCGACGAGACCCCTAAGCGGCTCGCACTACTGACAGCACTGCGGACGTATTAGGCGTCTCGTCGATGTGCATTTTGTGTGAGTGTTCCGTTTCGAGCGTTTGTAGGTAGTTTCCATACTGTTTGTTCATATTTATACTGTGCCAATAACCAAGACACAAACAGTTTCGGGTTGCAACTAATTACTACATTTTAAATATTATACAGTAAACCATCACGGAAGTGCATCTGCAGTATACTTGCGTAAAAATATAATTTTAATTTCATATTATCGAACACACACGGATAAAAAAAAAAGGCCAAGTTTTGCAAAAACCGACTTTTGCAAAGATTACGAGTTTTAAAGTTTAATCATAGAATCAAAATTTAAAATAATGTTCTTGCATCATCATGTCAAATCAAATCATCAAAGTTGACCCAATCAAACTTTGAATGACTGCCAGCGACACGAAGATGATCATGTCAAGTTGGTAGATTCTTCTTCTTAAGGACCATATAGATTTATGTAACGACTAGTTGACCCGGCAAACTTTGTTTTGCCATAAAAACATCAAACATTTATCTACCCTACCTACCCTACCCTACCCAACCCTACACTACCCTACCCTACCCTACCCTACGCTACACTACCCTATCCTACACTACTCTACCCAACACTACCCTACACTACCCTACCCTACCCTACCCTACCTACCTACCTACACTACTCTACCTACCTACCTACCCTACCTACCTACCCTACCCTACCCTACCCGACCCTACACTACCCTACCCTACCCTACACTACCCTACCCTACGCTACACTACCCTATCCTACACTACTCTACCCAACACTACCCTACACTACCCTACCCTACCCTACCCTACCCTACCTACCTACCTACCTACACTACACTACTCTACCTACCTACCCTATCCAACCAAACATTTTTTTTTTTTTTGCTTTTAAACCTTCCCTGTATTCTGTCGAACAAAAAAAGAATTATTCAAATCGGTCCAGCCGTTCTCGAGTTTTAGCGAGACTAACGAACAGCAATTGATTTTTATATATATAGATGTCAATGAGATGTTACCAATACAGACGTCATATTCTTTATAAAGAAATAAAAACACGGCGATATTTTACTATAGCTACCTACTTAGGACCCATGGAACTTGGAACTTTATTGCTATCACTGCTGCACTGAGTAGGTTAAACGATCATAGATATATAAATAGGACCCCGTTGTTAGACAGAAATAAACATACTGTTCAAACGTACATTCGTGTTGCGGCCAGACTCATCAGTGCGGGACAGACTGAGTTCACTCAAGCTGGTCAGCTTGTGTTTGTATTGCCGCGCAGACTATTCTCGGTAAAACCTATCTACCTCAGTCTGTATATATATAACATCATTGAACGATGTTATTAACTTCACACAGATTACAAGGAACTGATTAATTATACATGTTGGTACTTTGATGTGTTTTATTGGCAAATTTTGAAAACCTTCAGAATTTCTAGAAATGCCGAAATATTCTCTTCCCCCTTTGCCTGTTTTACCTAGTGCTTAAATAAAACAAAGTAGTTAAAAGTTACAAGGTTTCGGAGTTCAAAAGAGAGGAGATTATGATACAATAATTAATCAAATATATATACAATCAGGAAATGAATTCATCTGACCATCTTACGATGTTGTAGAGCGTTCAATAACATAATAATGTTGGTTGAAAGATAGAGACTATCGCTTTCATTTTGCACATAAATTCACATAATAGTTTGATTACGATGCAAAATTATTCCACATTCGTTAATGAAGAGAAATACTCCGATTTACAATTTTCTGGCAACCACTAACGACTGTTTTATTATTTCCCAACATATCTGTTCGGCATTTCAAACCCTTAGAGTAAAAAGTTATCTATTATAGAAAGGCTTTAATAAATCTTGGGTAATTATGAAAATTTATTTATACAGTGACATTAATTGCTCAGACTTAACATAAATTGTTATCTGTCTTGATTGATTCTAATTCATTCGCAAACGAAAGACTCCTCGCTTGAAAGACCTGTAGGCTGTACAAAAAATCTGTGCATAGATAAGTATAATTAAATCAATTCAATTCACTATTGTTCAAAACGAACGCATATCTTTCTAAAGAATTTCAATGAATTACCAGCTGATGTCTGTAATTTAAACTTTAATCAAGTTCTAAATTGCCTTTCCCACATCAGTATAACCTTAAGTTACGTTTAACTATAAATAGTTCGTGACTATTAACTTGTTCGCCTACTATATAGTTTTAAAGCTCTAAAGCTTGCCATATAATGGGAATTTCATCGTGAAATTATACCAGGATTTCAGTAAAGTACGGGCGGTTGAAATTTGAAATATCTCGGTAATCCGTAACTGTGGGTCTGGTCCGTAGTATGGCAGAGCCGCGCTAGCCCGGACACTGCAAACTGCGATATAAACGTCGTCAGGTCGGGGATTATGTATTCAGAATACGGCTTATAGTCAGCTCTTTGCGAAAAACCTGGAATAACTTTATAATTCAGGGAGTTTTATTATTTTTATAAAACGCTTCAGACCGCTTACCGGCTTTTATATATATATAGTCCATATTATAAATCTAGTACGTGAAGCTTAACCGCAGTCACTTGACATAGATTCAAATCAAATCAAAAGTTATTACGTAAACAGTACTTTCAATCTAGGTTTATTGATAGTTAACGTCTTTATTTATATAGTAAATACACCGTTATGAAATGGAATTGATTAATAATGTTACACAGTGATTTAAAAAATATAAATTCACTTGTACATTCTAAAATAGATACCACCGCTGACACTGATGCTTATATTTTTAACCGACTTTCCAAAAAGGAGGAGGTTTTATGTTCATCGTTTGTTATGACATTATGTATGTCTTTTTTTGTTTATGTTCGCAGATTTCTCCGTCAATAGTGGACCGATTTTGGAAATACTTTTTTTGTTTGATAGAGTATTTTCCGATGAAGATATGATGAAGAACTTCGAAAATATACAACTGAACTCTTCAATAAATAACTGCAAATTTCTCGAGATTGCTGCAATCGCATGACTGTTTATTGTCTAAACCATTTCATAACATTTACATAACATCACGCCAGTACGCACTAAAGGGGTACGCAGATCTCTCATTTCACCGGTTATGTTCATGTTTCATGATATTCGGGTAATCTATTCTGGCGTTATAGGTACCTTACTAAACAACTTGCCTATTTGGTAAGTACAATAAAACGTGAAAAATTAAAAAACTTTTACAAAAAAATACTACCGACTTCCAAATAAAAAACTACAAAGTGAAAAATAACTTTATTTTTGGAAGTCCGGTGTGCATAACGCAATAAATTGGTACCTTCATATGAAAGACACCGACTTCCAAAAATAAAGTTATTTTTCACTTTGTAGTTTTTTATTTGGCAGTCAGTAGTATTTTTTTGTAAGTTTTTTTATTCTGTATTTTTCCCTAGTGAACCAATTGCAAAACATTTCCTCTCATCAAACAGTTACCTCATGCAGTAATAAATACCTAGTATATAAATATACCTGGCGCCTCTGAAAGCCGCAGACCACAGTTAGGTACTTACATAGAAATGATTAAGAGTACTACGACCACATAATTTGTTTACCTCGTTTCACTCAAGGAAGGAATGGGGATACTGTTTATGTTTTCATTAAAACCACAGAACAGTTAATATCTGTTCTGTGATTAAAAACATTGGTATGTGAGAACGTTTTACCTTATCGCAATAAACTGCTTTAATCAGCGATTTGTACCTATACCTGCAACCAGAGAGCCTCCCAGGGGTCGGCAAGTAATTTTAGGTCTCAATACTATTGAAATATTTTATCGAGAGGTCCAGAAAAATAAAACTCATCATACTTTACAGTTATAAAAAAACTAAAGTGCGAGTCGGACTCGCGCACGAAGGGTTCCGTACCATTATCGCACTAAAACGGCAAAAAAAACAAAAATTTTGTATGGGTGCCCCACTTAAATATTTATTTTATTCTGTTTTTAGTATTTGTTATTATAGCGGCCACAGAAATACAACATCTGTGAAAATTTCAACTGTGTGTATCACGGTTCATGAGATACGGCATGGTGACAGAAGGACAGATAGACAGACAGACGGACCGCGGAGTCTTAGTAATAGGGTCCCGTTTTTACCCGTTGGGTACGAACCCTAAAAATGCGAAAAATTACACCTGCGTTTATGAGGCAGTTTTTTTTTTAGTTTGTATCACGCGTGGAACAGCTAATGCAAAGAGTTTCCCCAAGGTGAAGGTCCGTTAATCCATTTAACAATAATTCGCGGTCCGCGTGTTGCCTAGACAAACTGATATTCTATCAGCGACAATGATTTACAGAAAGTCTAATATTTATGGACTTCGTCGTCATCTTCCTGCCCTTGTCCCTTGTTACTTGGGGTCAGCGAAACACGTATTCCTTTCTTCCTTTCCGTTCTGTCAACTGTAATGCTATCACTGTCTCCTTTTTCTTCCATATCACTCCACACACAATTCATCCATCCTTCCATGTATAAAATTCACATACGCTACAGAAACGTCACGTTGTCAGTCCCAAGCGATTTGGACATTTTAGTTAAAGAATAGGCGAAGGATTTCTAACATTCTAGATATTTTTCTTCGAAGTGTTGTAAGCACGAGAAATTTACTTTATCTAGAGTCCCAGGTAACTTTATTGGTAATTTTTATTGCCAACTTTTCTTTTATTTTTCCCAATAGCAATAGAGCAGACACTTCAAAGATATTCCAATACAGCAGACACTTCAAAGATATACATAGCGGTATCGCTGCCAATAAACCGGCCAAGTGCGAGTCGGACTTGCGCACGAAGGTTTCCGTACCATTTTCGCAAAAAACAGCAATAAAATCACGTTTGTTGTATGGGAGCCCCACTTAAATATTTATTTTATTCTGTTTTTAGTATTTGTTATTATAGCGGCCACAGAAATACATCATCTGTGAAAACAACTGCCTAGCTATCACGGTTCATGATTTACAGCCTAATGACATACGGACAGACAGACAGACGGACCACGGAGTCTTAGTCATAGGGTCCCGTTTTTACCCTTTGGGTACGGAACCATAAAAAAGGGTTATATTTGGTTGGCACAATATTATTGAATATAAAACACATTACATACACATTATATAGGTAGGCTATACGATTAATTTTACGCAATCAGGCAGCATACTTTCTCAAGGTTAAAATAACTATTGACTCTCATGTCTGGCCGACTTATCTGGCTTTTGCTTAAATTCTCTTCAAATACTAATCATACAAAATAAATAGCACAATCGAATAAAGATTACGGCCCAGTTTCTAGAAAGAAAACGATTGCTAAATTAAGCAAACAGCAAATTTTCAAACGCGCGTTTGCTGCTGTGATTGAAGGAAGGAATCTTCAACAGCCTTCGCATCACTTGATTTGCGTTTAAATTGAGATGTATCGATATAATTTTCTTTTTTAATCGTCTTAGGAGGAGGTTATCAATTCTTCAATTCCCGATGAGACCTCGACCACGACTTCGTATGATGGAAAACGATGGACGACGCCTACAATGGAGGAAGAGAGCCAAGATGATGCCTTTTCCCTGTTGCTTTGAAGGCAAACAGAACATATGTAGATGGTTAACATACATGCTGTCAAAGAGTTCCACAATTTGCATGTGCAGGAGAAGTGCTTAGATAAGTCGGTTTCTTGCTAGAAACCGAGGGTATGTCTATTGACGGTTAGGGCATTTAGGACAGTGCACGTTTAGTAAAACGCGTGGGTTAAGGTCTTAAGTGCCATTACAGTGTCTGTTAGACAAGACAATTGTAATTAATGACTTGTTTAGAGGTTGCGACAGCTATGGCCGTAACGACCTACGCTGTTAGCCATGTGTTTAGATGATAGTTTTCATTCAATAATTGTTCAAAGAAAGTGTTTTGTGATGATGCTTTACAGATCTTTTTGTTATGTTAGGGCTTGGTGTTACAAGTAGCCAAAGATATAAATAAATTATCAGCAGCTTAAAAGGTGCATTTTTGGAGGCTCTTTCAGGTAGGATCCAAAAATGCGACAAAATCCGTCATCTCGTCACCGCGTACGGGAACTTTTGAAAAGGACCTTTTCTAAGTCTGGGCATTAGAACCATACAGATAAAACGTTCTCTCTTTGCAGAAGCAGTTGTTTCTCTCTCTATATCTAATACTATAAGGAATTCGAACCATATTAATGAGTTTGAACATGTTTCATAAGCCTTTAGCCAGTAAAGGGCAGAGTCCATTAATATCGTTATATGTATCCTATCAGTTTGTAAGTGATACTATTGGGATAATGGTCTCTCAAAGTTCAACTTCATCGTCTCCTCGTTAAGTGTCTAATCATAGTTGACACATTTGACATTTGTTAGGCGCCCATTCCTGAACAACGAAGAGAATATCATTATCAGAAGGTAATGTTTATTTCTTGTTTGTTGCACCCTGAGCACATGCTCCGAGGCATGGGTCTTTACAAGTATCGCGAGAAGCAATCGTTGTCTACAACGCATTCGGCTCTGCGGCATCCAGTCCATGGGCGCCAGGGTTACACTCACACGCCGCAGTGTGGCCGCGCGCAACGCAGTGTGCCTCGACTCCGCAACGTATGCGCAAGCAGACCTTCACAAACGAACCACTCTCGCAACGTTCATCATCTTTCCTTTGAGTACATTATACATTCTGTGCCCTTGTCCCAAGTTACTCAGGGAATACGTTTTCTTCTGCCATTCCGCCTGTCAACCGTCACAGTTTCGCTAAATCCCTTTTCTTTCATATCATTCCTCATTTGATGCATCAACGAAAATACTATTTTTAACCGACTTACCAAAAAGGATGAGGTTCTATAATCGACTTCTTGTATGTTTTTTTTTTTTATGTATGTTCACCGATATCTCCGTCAATTGTGGACCGATTTTGAAAATTCTGTTTTTGTTTGAAAGAATAGGTTTTGAAATTGGTCCCGTTTTAATTTGGTGAAGATCTGATGAAGAACTTCGGAGATATACAACAGAACTCTTCAATAAATGGCAAATCATTCGGGATTGCTGCAATCGCATATGGGTTTATTGTTTATACCATTTCATAAAATAACGTCACGCCAGTACGCTCGAAAGGGGTACGCAGATCTCCCATCACCGGTAATGTTCAAGTATCGTGTTATTCGGGTAATCTATTCTGGCGTTATAGGCACCTTACTAAACAACTTGCCTATTTTAGGTAGGTACAACTAAAAAGGGAAAAATAAAAAAACATTTTTGCAAAAAAATACTACCGACTTACAAACAAAAAACTACAAAGTGAAAAATAACTTTATTTTGAAAGTCGGTGTCCATATCGCAAAAAATGGTAAACAAGAAAGACACCGACTACCAAAATAAAGTTATTTTTCACTTTGTAGTTTTTTGTTTGTAAGTCGGTAGTATTTTTTTGCAAAAATGTTTTTTTATTTTTCCCTTTATATATTTATATAAGACCTACAGGAATTGGCCCCAAAGAAATTCAACCAAAAGCCAGGGTATCTGTGCAAATTCAAAAGATTTTCGTACAAGAATTTATTGTCGGACTACCTAACTCTATAATATCATGCATAATTCAGAAATCGGAGCTGAAACCAGATTCTTATGCATGAGCAGATTGCACGCCCTCACGTTCTTTTCCTTTGGTAAAATCTTGAAGTATGTTCACGAATTTAATCTCAAACAATCCTAAATGAAATATTGAAATGAACGAATGTTCTGAGTAGTAAGACATACATTATTTATTATTATTAGCTCTTATTGTACCACTGCTGGACAAAGGCCTTCCTCCATTTTACCATCGTTTACGATTCTTCCTTACTTCTTTACAATTCATAAGAGAGACAGGTCGTCTCGTCATCTCCTTCATGGCCTACATTTCTGGTCTCTCAATAGAGTTATTGGCAAAGAGGTACCTAAAGTAACAAAATTTCCTTGCAAAAAAATGTCTCGTTATTTCCTTGGCAAAACAAATTCTGTCTTAAATTCTACATCGAAATAGGTGCTAGCAATTGAAAAGACTTAACCAGCGTTGAGGGAAATATTGATTTATTGATGGCTTGTTTGCACCAGGTCTTATTCACTGTCGATCAAAGGTCTTCGGTAATCAATCTGCATTGTAAACTACTTATGGGAACTAACAATATTGATACCTACCTTTTGCTTTCTTCCTGATATCGAATCGATACTAGGTACTTAAGGTTCCCCTAGTCAACCGCACGAACTATTTTGTGCGCGGGTTTAAAATGCATGCTGTCTCATCCGACAACTCGTGCGAAATAGATAGATGCAGTGATGAGCAGTAAGAAGCTAGTTCTCGTACGAATTAGCACTTTTGCTAATTTGTAGCGAAATGGATGATGATTTATGACGAAAACGAGCGCGCGAAATTTTATGAACAGAACTTTGGGAGTCTAGATATCATGGAAAAACTACTAAATGTATATTTTCAAAATAAAATTATTTGAATGGTTGAATTACTAAACTATCCCTGTATGGAGGCCGTTTTGCAATTTTCCTTCTTCATATGGTATTTATTACCGCCCAAAGATGCGTTAAAATTAGTGTAGAAATATGGAACTTTCGACGCTCATAACTTTCAAATTTTGTATTTTTTTACTTTTCCGTTTCCATACAGGGCTAGATAATGAAGAGACAAATTGATATCATTTTTTATTTTGAACTAGCTGGCCCCCGCGGCTTCGCTCCCGTCAAAATGATAGCCTATGTTACTCGGGAATAATGTAGCTTTCCATAGGTGAAAGAACTTTTAAAATCGGTCCAGTAGTTTCGGAGCCTATTCGGTACAAACAAACAAACAAAAAAATCTTTCCTCTTTATAATATTTTGAATTGAATGTACACCGTCAAACAGTGGAGCAATCTCTAGACTACGTTTGTATGGAATAATTTTCGACTAGTGTAGCCTTAATAACATTTGTTGGGTCATGTAGGTGACCACAGTTCCTCAAATTCAAGTTTTCGAATACTTGAGTACACAACAGCAAATTGCATAGCTATGTCTGGAACACCGCAATGGCCATAGGGATTCTAAACCAAAACATCTTACAGCACACGCAGCAAAGATTTTTGTACAAAGACGATCATAATCACACACGTCAGCTTATGACTTGATTTTCAGAAATAGAGGTACCTACATAGGTCCAAAATCAATCTAGGAACTTTGTACCTTGATCAAGATTGGTTTGGACTGTCGTTTCCACTTCAAACCCACATTTATAATCGGACTAACCTCGGTTGAGACCGGCTTCAATCTTAACTTACTAAGACTGGGTTCAGATAGTTGGTATTGGGAAACTTTGTACCTCCTGCAATCATTTTTATCAGGTACGTGTTTGATGATGAGGTTCCTACGTGTGTATTAAAAAGATTAAGGATAATAAATTATGAACATGGACTTTGATAAATCCACAGTCGTATCTAATGCGAAAGTTAGTCAGACTGCCTTTTGATCTAATTTTGAAGGTTGACTAGAAAGTTAAATTGGTCCACTCGTTTTTCGGTACTTTTATCCCGAAAATGACTGATTTCCCTCGTAGTAGTCAATCTGCCTAGCCTTTTCCCGTCTATATTGGGGTCGGCTTCCAGTCTTACCGGATTCAGCTGAGTACCAGTGTTTTAAATGGAGCGACTGCCTATCTGACCTCCTCAACCCAGTATCTCGGTAACACGATAGCCCTTGGCTAGACTGGTGTCAGATCTCAAGCTTCTGACTACCCGTAACGACTGTCAAAGATCTTCAAATGACAGCCGGGACCAACGGCTTAACGTGATTTCTGAGGAAACTCGGTATGATGAAATGGTCACCCATCCACGGGCCGACCTCGTCAAGCGTTGCTTAACCTTGAAGATCAACCAGTGCGGCTGTTATTATTAAGCCACGATCTCCTCCTCTTCCCTCGTAGTAGTTATAATATTAAAAGACGCTATACAAGAATCTATCCAACTATGCCAGTAACCAGGTATTTACATAGTTGGCATAATCAACAACCACAATGTTTTGTTAGTAACTCCTAGCTGATAAGCCGAGGTGCATAATTATTTCAGTCAGCAGTATTTCACCGGCTGCTACAATATGCAATGTGCCTCTAGACAGGGTAACGCAATCTGAGATCACAGAGCTGAATACTAAGCGACCGTAATGTATTCATCTTGGAAAAATCGCGGTCGCAGCCCTCCCCTGAATGTAATATCGAAAATATGATATGACACTTATTGTGGATCTCTTGGAGTACCTACAGCTGGTACAACATCTGGGGTCTAGAAATTAAGGGTGAAATAGCGAGAGCTGAATCTTTAGGGCCAAAGGCTCTGCGTTTCGTTTAGGAAAATCTTGAGACTATGAGAATA
This sequence comes from Orthosia gothica, assembly GCA_949775005.1. Lineage (NCBI taxonomy): Eukaryota > Metazoa > Arthropoda > Insecta > Lepidoptera > Noctuidae > Orthosia > Orthosia gothica. The sequence continues at coordinate 16,654,725 of OX459066.1, read as the reverse complement.
GAAGACCCAGACAAGGTGATTCTATTAGCAACGTCAAAAAGCTAGTTTTTACCAACTTCAAAAGAAAGTAGGTAATCAATTTGATACGTTACGTTACTTACGTATGTCATATTGTTGGAATTGCCCAATATATTCACATTTTACTCAAATTGGGCTTCTAAACATGATATTGTGCCAAATTTCTGATATGTATGTACGTAGGTATGTTTGTCCACGGATTTCTCCGAACTTAACCGACAAAAAATAAACCGACTTCGGAAGTCGGTGTCTTTACCTAGCTCTTGTTTTTACCATCAACACCGACTTCAGAAACGTAAGTTATTTTGCACTTTTTAGTGTTTTGCTTTTGAAGTCGGTTTATTTTTGTGTCAAAATTTTTATATTTTGTGATTGACATGCCATACCGAAATCTCAAGTGGTCAGTTCCAAGTATTTAGGACCTTTCGTAATCTTTATCGCTGATGGAATGTGTCTTTATCTAAAGCCCTAGAGTTATTTTATTGGTAAGATAAAAATATTCTTCTTTTCTAAAATTCTTCAGAGATTTTTCTTCAAGATATTGAAAAAAATTGGAATCATTAAATCATGCACAATGGTAAAAGAACGCAAAACTTTTAGCGACCGTGTTTGTTAAATTCGTGATAAAATCAATCTCAGGAATATTATGCGAAATTGCAGGTGAAGGACATTCGTTCTAATATCCATGTTAATTGATTACCATAACAATACATAGATAATCAATTAATTGAATGTACAAAACAGGTGTATCCAAAATTAGCATACCGATTTTGGTAAACTACAGTTTCGTGACTTACGAAGTTTGGTTCTGTCTACCTCTCCTTCAATATTTCTAAGAAAAACGAGGTGTTTTCCAAATGGCCTGGATTTCAAGATATAATAATATAAGTAGCTGAAAGTATGATAGCTGTACGTGTCAAGGTTATCGAATTGACTTCACTTTGGCATAGATAGAATATATAAAGTAAAAAACTTTTTAACAAAAAAAATACAACTGGCTTCCAAATCAAAAAAACTATAAAGTGAAAAATATCTTTCTTTTTGGAAGTCGGTGTCTTTCATAGATACCCTTTTTTGCGTTATGGACACGGACTTCCCTAAAATAAAGTTATTTTTCACTTTGTATGTTGTATATCTTTGAAGTTCTTCATCAGAACTTCACCAAATAAAATGGGACCAATTTCGGAACATACTCTTTCAAACAAAAAAAAAATAATTTTCAAAATCAGACCATTGACGGAGATATTGGTGAGAAAATACAAAAAAAAATAGGAAGAAAAGGTAAAGTCGAACATAGAACCTCCTCCTTTTTGGTAACTCGGTTAAAAATAGCTAAAACCGAAAGACATTTATTAAACAGATTTGTTCAGCTTATTCAAGGTAGGAAGCCAGCATTTTAAATGAAAACTTCAAGATAAAACCATTAAAACAGCTTAAACGCCTCATAAGCGTTGATAAAAAGTCTCATCTAAATCCAATAAGATAGGAAACAAACATTAAAAATAAAAACCTCAATTTAAGATAAATCATATTTCAGGACGAAATTTCTCTCAGTCGAGACACTTTCAGCGAAAATAATCTCAAAGATTGACGTGGAGGACCCAAAATCCGTTTGTGTTTATTTGGAAGGGTTCTAAAAATATCTATTCTCGACTATTTACGTCGATTTTTAGAATCAAGTAGAGTTCATGAAAGGTATAAACGTTATTTAAATCAACTGTTGCATGTAGGAGCGAGGATACTGCGATTTTAATGTCGCGTATGCTTGTGTGACGTCTTGTACCATCACAAACGGATGTCGCATTTAACGCACGATTTACTAATTTGCCGACCGTGTGGATCTGGATAGAGGACGATTCAGAAAGACTATGCTTGTTGAGCGCATATTGGTCTATAATTTTTTCGGACTGTTTTACCCGGCTGCAAGGAAACGTTTTTGTTTTTCGCGCGTATCTTGTATGTTTGTAACATTATTTATTACCTCATATCTTTCAAACCACTTGACGGCTTTTTATAAATCGTTAGATAGGACTTGACCCAAGTGTTCTTTCTTAGATAAGTGCCGTTAAAAAAAAAGGATATTTTGTGGGAGTTGTAATTTTTTTTCTTCACTACCCATCGAGTGCGGTATCAAAATGAAGGGTTTTTAGAGGTGATTACAAAAATATATGCCACTTATATGTTTAAAAGTCATTCTAAAATAAAAGTATAGATAACTAAAAAGTTGTACATAAAAAGTTAATAAAATCAAAAAACCCGACTGCAAAAATGTAAACAAGAAGAAAATCATGCCGTGCAGTCGGAGGATAAATATTCGCAAACTGGCTGACCCCAGATCCTCCGACTGCACAGCATGTCTTGACCATCGGTGGAATGTATGTCAATGTTCTAACCACATTCGTTATATCTTATACTCCTACTATATCTTTGAAATTGTGTTTAAAGTTTTTACAAATGCCATTTTTATGCCCACAAACTGCAAAAAGTTTTTTAAAAATGTGGCTATGCCAGCATTTTGCCTGGAAGAAATACACAGTGTAGGTTAATTGTTTTCACTAGTAAATCCCTGAAGATACCACTCTTGGCGCCGAGGGCAATAAATTTTGCAAGCGAAAACATTAAAATCTCGTTAAAATGCTTTCCAGTATTGGCAATGGCACTAGTAGTTACAGCCAGTAGCCATATAAGTCAGTTGAAAATACCGGAAATATAAATCCGAAAGCAGACGGAGTAATTTCGTTTTAATAGTCAAGGCACGTAGACTCTAATTGTGTTTGAGAATTAGAGGAGAAGGGTATGAAAAGTTCGTGGAATGTCCGGGTTTTGTTAAGCCTTTGTGAATCCGAGATTAGATTTGATTAGGCTGTGGTTACGCCGCATCAGAGTAGCGGTGAGTGTAGAATAAGCTGCAGATAGCCACGGCACACGGTGGCGTTATTGGCGAAGCAACAAGTGTGTTCGCTCGACTAATCTCACGACAGGTCCATAAACAACACTGAGATCGCATGGAGTTCCGTACAAAGATTTTTCCGTTCAGTTTGATGTTGCAATAAATTAAGTAACTCCACATACGAATGGTCATGTGATGAGGAGGGATGAAACGCGTGTTACTAAAACAGTTATGAATATAAATGTGGATGGATGGAGAGGAAGAGGAAGGCCAAAGAAAAGATGGATGGACTGTGTGAGGATTGATATGAAGGAAAAGGGAGCCAGTGATAGCTTAACAGGGGACATAACGGTATGGGAGAAGAAAACGTGTGGCGCCGACCCCAAGTAAAATGGGATAAGGGCAGGAAGATGATGATGACATACGAATGACTAGGAAAACAAATTACATTTGAATGAAATAAAGATTAACAAGAATAAACCTGTTTTCAAACACAAAGATAGGTAAAGTAAAAGACAAACAAACAAAAGACTTACATTTCTTTAGCAACTTCATGTTCACTAAGCAAAGTATGAAATCGTACTGGCGAAAATACGAGACACAGTGGAGGGGTAGAATATTATAAAAAATTTAAAAGGTCAAATGAAATTTAAAGAGGTCTAATTACCCCCATCGGTATACCGATCAGACATAAAAGTACGAAATGATGTAATAAAGTTAATTACAAAATGGAACTTATGTGTCGCTCGACTGAAATAAATTACTTAATACAATCGACTGGGGAACTGAACAACATTACGAACATGAAACATAAAAACACACCTGCGCAGTTTTTACGAATTTTTATGACAATCCATTCCAATAATGTGTAGGTACATTTATTAATTAGTAAATTAATAACAATTAACCGACTTACAAAAAAGGAGGAGGTTCTATGTTCGACTTCTTGTATGTTTTTTTTTTTTTTTTTTTTTTTTTTTATGTACCAGGCCCCTCAGAAAGTATTGCGAAAAAAAGTTTTTATATATGGGAGACTGGCCAGTTATAATGTTTTTCGAAAATATGATTATTTATAAGTAAAAATAAGTAAGTTCCAATTTCAAAATTTCCCTCCACATTTTTTGCGAGTTAATTCAAAGTATTGTGTCTCACTGAAATATGGATCTGCGCCGGGAACATTTTAGAGCTATGATTTTATACGATTTCAAGTGTCGCCTGAAACCGGATGAATTGTACGATAGACTTCAAATGGCATTCATGGATGAAGGCCCTTCCAAGGCAACCGTGTATCGTTGGTATAACGAATTCAAGCGCGGTCGACCAACTTTGGGGGATGACGAAAGAAGCGGTCGCCCTTTGACGGCTGTTACCGAAGAAAACGTGCTAGCAGTGAAAAATTTAATCCAAGACAATAGGCGAATTACATATCAGGAGATTCAACACATATTGAAGATTGGATCGGGAAGCGTTCACGAGATTCTACACAGCCATCTTCGCGTGAGGAGGATAGTATCACGCTGGGTGCCGCACAACCTCACCGATGCTCAGAAGCAGGCCCGGGTGGAATGGTGCCGTGATATGCTTAACAAATTTGAAGCAGGCTCGTCTCGGCGTGTTTACGACATCGTTACAGGTGATGAGTCCTGGATTTATCAATACGACCCAGAAACCAAGCGCCAGTCGACTGTTTGGGTGTTTCAAAATGAGCCAACGCCTACCAAAGTGAAGCGATCTAGAAGCGGGGGTAAGATTTTGATCGCTAGCTTTTTTAATTTGACTGGCCACTTGGTATCAATTCCCTTACGGGATCAAAGAAGCATTAATGCCGAATGGTATACTACCAAATGTTTGCCAGAAGTTTTCTCTGTTATAAGCAACAAGCGACCAAACACAGGGCTCCGCGGGCTACTGCTCCACCACGACAATGCACCTGCGCACACCGCACTCAAAACGAGGGACTTCCTGGACAGCACGCCAGTCAAACTCCTGGGTCACCCTCCTTACAGCCCTGATCTAGCACCGTGTGACTTCTTTTTATTCCCAAAAATAAAAAATCAGCTCAAAGGGATACAATTTTCGTCGCCGGAAGATGCGCTGGCTGCGTTCGAGCAGGCTGTAAACGAGGTGTCTGCGGCGGACTGGAAAAAGTGTTTTGAAAACTGGTTTAGGCGCATGAATCTTTGTATAGAGGCTGGTGGAAAGTACTTTGAAAAGATTTAATAAAAATATATGTACGTATAGAACAATTTTTTTTAGTTTCGCAAAACTTTCTGAGTGTCCCACGTATGTTCACCGATATCTCGATTATTTTCCGTTAGCACGGAGAAATCCATTTTTAACCGACTTTCCAAAAAGGAGGAGGTTCTATGTTCGACTGTATGTCTGTTTTTTTGTGTATGTTCACCGATATCTCCGTCAATTGTGGCCCGATTTTGAAAATTCTTTTTTTGTTTGAAAGACCATGTTTCGAAATTGGTCCCATTTTAATTTGGTGAACGTCTGATGAAGAACTTCGGAGATACACAACAGAACTCTTCAATAAATAACGCCAAAACTCTCGGGATTGCTGCAATCGCATGTCTGTTTGTTGTTTATACCATTTCATAACATAACATCACGCCAGTACGCTCTAAAGGGGTACGCAGATCTCTCATTTCAACGGTTATGTTCAAGTTTCATGTTATTCGGTTAATCTATTCTGGAGTTATAGGGACCTTAATAAACAACTTGCTATTAGGTAGGTAAAACTAAAAAGCGAAAAATAAAAATCTTTTTTGCAAAAAAATACTACCGACTTCCAAATGAAAAACTACAAAGTGAAAAATAACTTAACTTTTGGAAGTCGGTGTCTTTCGTAGGAACCATTTTTTTTGCGATATGGACACCGACTTCCAAAAGTTAAGTTATTTTTCACTTTGTAGTTTTTCATTTGGAAGTCGGTAGTATTTTTTTGCAAAAAAGTTTTTTATTTTTCCCTTTTTAGTTTTACCTACCTAATAGCAAGTTGTTTATTAGGGTCCCTATAACTCCAGAATAGATTAACCGAATAATATGAAACTTGAACATAACCGGTGAAATGAGAGATCTGCGTACACCTTTAGAGCGTACTGGCGTGATGTTATGTTATGAAATGGTATAAACAACAAACAGACATGCGATTGCAGCAATCCCGAGAGTTTTGCCGTTATTTATTGAAGAGTTCTGTTGTGTATCTCCGAAGTTCTTCATCAGACGTTCACCAAATTAAAATGGGACCAATTTCGAAACATGCTCTTTCAAACAAAAAAAGAATTTTCAAAATCGGTCCACAATTAACGGAGATATCGGTGAACATACATAAAAAAAAAAAAAAAAAAAAAAAAAAAAAAAAAACATACAAGAAGTCGAACATAGAACCTCCTCCTTTTTTGTAAGTCGGTTAAAAATGAATAACGTGGTGGCACAGTGGCTAAGACTTCGCCACCCGTGCTTGAGGTCGTGGGTTCAAGACCGGGCAAGTACCAATGTGACTTTTTCTAATTCATATGTACTTTCTAAGTTTATCTTGGACATCACAGGCAACGGTGAAGGTAAACATCGTGAGGAAATCATTCGTGATAGCGTTAACGATCTCTTATGTCAAAATGTATACAAAAAAAGAAAAGGAGAACTTACCGTCACCAGACGGCGGTTATCCAGTTTTAATACAAATTGACGTTTACGTTAACGCGTTTAAGCGTGAGTAAAAACTCGCACTAAGGCTTCTGGACTTACAAATCAATCAATATTTAATTAAAGTAAATCTGAAATAACCAAGTCAGAGGCCTGTGGGGTTCCCAGAGGCGGCTTAATGAACTCTGACACCAGCGGTGTGTGTGCCACAACTCACACGAAAAAAGAAGAATATCAAAAATAATAAATGGCAGGCATATAGGTATCCATATTCTATCTACAAAGTTCAATTACGTTTAAATACTTTTAATTCGCATGCGGTACTCTAAAAATCGAATGAGTCATGTGTGCTACAAACGCATATCCAGTTTTTGTTTGCGCGGTCGCGGTCGCCTCGTACGGCAAGGTTGATACATCGCTCGACTAGTCGACATCATACCAGCTTGATTCTTGAAATGTTTCCTTGGCACTGAACTTCCCTGAAGAAATAAAACGAACGGTGTCATTGTCTTCATACAGTACGTACTTGAAACAATGAGCAATGATTACCGTTTTGAGTACGTTGAAATTATGTTCGGGAACGTTCTGCGATTTCATACCGGTGATCGTTTGTGTGTGTCCTACTTTGAAAATGTTAGGTAAGTAATAATAAATAATTAGGGTATAGGTTATTAAAACTATTGAGGAGCTCGTGGCTAAATAACAACAGCTGCACGGGTCGATCTTCAAGGTTAAGCAACGCTTGATGAGGTCGGTCCGTGGATGGGTGACCATTTCAACATAGCGAGTTTTTTCCGTGCCTCGGAAAGCACGTTAAGCCGTTGGTCCTGGCTGTCATTTGAAGATCTTTGACAGTCGTTACGAGTAGTCAGAAACTTGAGATCTGACAGCAGTCTAGCCAAGGGGTACCGTGTTACCCAGATACTGGGTTGTGGAGGTCAGATAGGCAGTCGCTCCATGTAAAACACTGGTAATCAGCTGAATCCGGTTAGACTGGAAGCCGACCCCAACATAGTTGGGAAAAGGCTAGGCAGATGATAAGGTTATTAAAACTATTATAAATAATTAGTTGGTTATGTACAAGGCTTTGTTTCTGTGTTATCTGTGTACCAACGGTTCTTTTATTATGTCATAACGCGAAAAAGCATTGCTTACTGCTTGCTGCCACAAAAATTCGCGACAAGCCTAGAAAATCTTTGAAAAAATTCGGAATAAATATGCCATTTCAAATACTGTTGGTACAATAAACAAGGTCAATTATATTACTTTGACAAAGCCCAGCTTTCACTGAGTAGGAAAGATGTCAAACTTTTTGCTCTGATGATTAATGGGCACAAGATTATTTTGAAAGTCACTGAACTACCGATCGATCGTCAACAACTGTACTCATAAAGAAGTGCCTATAGCAAATACATGCCATCATTCAATAGCAAGCTTTGACAAAATCGGTCCCACCTATTCAATGACAAAGACCGCAATTGGTATTGTAGGTCCATTATATAGACAAAATGATAGGTCAAAAAAAGAAATAGGTTAATTTTATAAACAAAATTCCTGCCACTATCCTAATTTATATTAAGACGGTACCCTGACCAAAAAATCGGCATGCGATATGAGCATTCCTATTGGTCTAGCGGCACTGGCGGCGCATGAATTACAGTAGTGAATACGCCCAGATTTAAGAATAAAATCTTTATAAAATCGAATTTTGGTCTTTTGAAAAAAATAAATCTACAAAAATGTTCGTTATTAAATTGTCTATCCATTAGTGTTAGTACAAAAAATAATGAATGAATACTTTACGAGGAGATGCATAATATCGATAATTATTTCTCATATTTATGTTTTTTTGGAAGGAGATTAGTTTAATATATACAACTGTAGCGGCACCGACGCCGCCACTTACGAACGAATGACATGACGTCACACAAATCCTGCATCGCGCAAGTAAAGTTTTCGGCGCGATTAGAACACATACAACAGTCCGACAACAACCGTTGGGCAGTTGCCCGGACCAGACACAACACCCGTCTGGTCGGAGGATCCTCCCTTTTCTATGGAGGTTTGTGGGACTTTACACCCTGTTCCACATACCACCAAACTGGTGACCCTCGAACATGAACATCAGCGCAGCCTTCGTGCAGAGCTACTTCATCGTGACGTCATCATCACTTCCTCAAGCTTTCGAGCAGTGAGTCATACAGCAAGCCAGTACCTACTACGGGGGTATCCTGACCACCAGCATGCAGCGGACGCGCATTCCTGGTCAGCACCCTCAGCTTCTTTCATCACCGCTCCGACCTACTGGAGCCAGCACCACTGTCCCGACTCACTGGGACATCATCACCGCTCCGACCCACTGGAGCCAGCAACTCTATCCCGACTCACTGGGATATCATCACCCCGACTCACTGGGGCACAACCGCAGACAGTTCCGACTCACCGCGAACACTGCGACTTCCGGTTCCGACTCACTAGAACCAATCTACCACTGGCCAGGCACACATCACAAGATGTACGGACGGACGACTCAACCTGCTATCGACCTCCGGTCTCCGGAGGGGAGTGATGTAGCGGCACCGACGCCGCCACTTACGAACGAATGACATGACGTCACACAAATCCTGCATCGCGCAAGTAAAGTTTTCGGCGCGATTAGAACACATACAACAGTCCGACAGCAACCGTTGGGCAGTTGCCTGGACCAGACACAACACCCGTCTGGTCGGAGGATCCTCCCTTTTCTGTGGAGGTTTGTGGGACTTTACACCCTGTTCCACATACCCCCAAACAACATTTAAAAAAAAACTAAATCTACCATTTTAGAATCAATATTATGTAGAAATTTAATTTATTTTATTAAATGACATTTCTTTTTAAATAACGAGTAGATAGCTCCTAAAAACAGCACAAAAAACGGCTTGCGTGGCGTTTTGCTCGGGGTACCGCCTTAAGTCAGCGCAGCAGGTCTTCTTCATCTCAATTTATTGTCACCTTTTTCTAGCTTGATAATATGTGGCTGCCTTTCATAAAATCCATTCATCGTGTCTTCTAGCTAATTGAATAGGTTTAATCTAGCTATATAATAAGAACTTCTATCACGAAATGATCCTGGGGGGTAACCACAAGCTCTTAGAGTAAGGTTATTTTGAGATCGAGTAAGTGACAGATGTATACAAGTCAGATACATCTGTCCCTTACTCGATCTCAAAATAACCTTACTCTAAGAGCTTGTGGTCACCCCCCTGATTACTGTGTATCACAATCATAATAAACACATTACCCTCCTTCGGCAGTCGGGTAAAAACCGATTTCTGCACAACTTTTCGATCACCGTGGCACTTTCATACTTCCTCTAGTTCCACCATACGTATTCCTCTTAGCTTTCTCATCATAGCTGCACATTCTGATTATTCATCTAATATTTTTGTTATACGATAAAAAAAAAATACTTGTGTTAATTGGCATTTTGGTTCACTAACACTTTTACGAGTAGCTAAGCTTTTTGGCTGTGCTCGGCGTTACCTTGCGTGATCGAATCAGAAATATAAAGATCCGCAAGAGAACCAGGGTTACCGAAATAGCCCGAAGAATTGCGAAACTTAAGTGGCAGTGGGCAGGGCACATTGCTCGCAGAACGTATGGCCGATGGGGCAGAGAAGTTCTGGAGTGGCGACCGCGAACCGGGAGACGTTGCGTTGGAAGGCCTCCCACCAGGTAGACCGATGACCTGGTGAAGGTTGCGGGGATCCACTGGATGCGTAACACACGGGACCGAAAAATGTGGAGATGCTTGGGGGAGGCCTATGTCCAGCAGTGGACGTCTTTTGGCTGATATGATGATGATGATGAACACTTTTAGTTTGGCATACAAATTAGTAACAAGAATAAAGTTGTCTGTAACTCGATTGTAATATGTTAATATTGAGGATTTAATAATTATGTTATGGTCACATGATTTATACCGGTTTGGCAACATGACATAAATATAATCTAAGTTATCGCATGTTTCCGCAGATTCACTGAACTTGAACTTAAAAAACCGGCCAAGTGCGAGTCGGACTCGCGCACGAAGGGTTCCGTACTTGGTAAATTTCGGTTTACGATTTATGACGTATTAAAAAAAACTACTTACTAGATCTCGTTCAAACCAATTTTCGCTGGTAGTTTACATGGTAATGTACATCATATATTTTTTTAAGTTTTATCATTCTCTTATTTTAGAAGTTACAGGGGGGGGGACACACATTTTACCACTTTGGAAGAGTCTCTCGCGCAAACTATTCAGTTTATAAAAAAATTATATTAGAAACCTCAATATCATTTTTGATGACCTATCCATAGATACCCCACACGTATAGGTTTGATGAAAAAAAATATTTTTGGTTTTAGTTTCAAGTATGGGAACCCCCAAAATTTATTGTTTTATTTTTATTTTTATGTGAAAATCTTAATGCGGTTCACAGAATACATCTACTTACCAAGTTTCAACAGCATAGTTCTTATAGTTTCCGAATAAAGTGGCTGTGACATACGGACGGACAGACAGACAGACAGACAGACAGACAGACAGACAGACAGACAGACATGACGAATCTATAAGGGTTCCGTTTTTTGCCATTTGGCTACGGAACCATATAATTCATAGTTTTATTTATTACATTCATACCTATATAATTCAAAGTTTTATTTAAGGCGGTACCCCGAGCAAAACGCTGCGCAAGCCGTTTTTTGTGCTGTTTTTAGGAGCTATCTACTCGTTATTTAAAAAGAAATATCAATTAATAAAAATTTTTAATTTTTAAATGTTGTATATATTTCACTAATCTACTTCCAAAAAAACATAAAAATGAGAAATAATTATTGATATTATGCATCTCCTCGTAAAGTGTTCATTGATTATTTTTTGTACTAATACTAATGGATAGACAATTTAATAACGAACATTTTTGTAGAATTATTTTTTTCAAAAGACCAAAATTCGATTATAAAAAGATTTTATTCTAAAATCTGGGCGTATTCACTACTGTAATTCATGCGCCACCAGTGCCGCTAGACCAATAGGAACGCTCATATCTCATGCCGATTTTTTGGTCAGGGTACCGACTTAAGTTATAATTTTTTCATCAGTTTAAAAATGCTGTAAATGAGCAGGTTGCAATTTATCCAAAACGTGGACAATTATTTAATCGTAATATTGTTTGTTGCCAGATTTCTGTAGGTCAGATATCCTAGACCTATAAACAAGGTAGCAGCCAGAGAATCAGTGATATTGAATAAAGAAGTAGTGAAGGTCAATGCCTGTATTCTCGATTGCAAAGCAAATGGTCCAGCAAACTGCAACTACGTACTAACACAACTGCGATCTAAGTTCAACACTGTTATAGCCTAGGCTTGTGTAGTACATGTACTATGAACTATTATGAAGCAATTCCTTTAGGTGAACGAGAAAGAACTATTCTGTTTCGGTTGTTTAAATCGTTCATCTAGTACAGTGATCCAAACGACATCGGATCGCTCAAGTGCTGAATCAGAACGATTTAGTACGGTACGAACTACGATTGTCTGAGCCGGAGCGAGTGAACGAGTTGAGAGATTTGAGAAGCGTGCGCGCGAGCGTGATGACTGATAAACAATGTACTAGTACAGTTTGCTCGGTCTACGTACGATCTCGATGACTGACATGTCGCTTAAGAATATCATAATGAACGGTGAACTAAAATGAACTAATAGAACTAGAAGACCGAACTAGTTCACTTGAACGATTGTACTAGTTCGGAGCGTTCCATTTAGTGTCCGAGTAAGAACAAGCCTATTATAGCCGTATCCGGCCTCTATATACATACAGCCTCCATCTACAGCTAGATCCCTACCTATCCCGTAATGAGATGGAGCAATAGGTGCTGCGGTAGTGGTGTTTGGTCCGGTATCAGCAGTTAGTTTTAAGGGTGGTGTAGTGTTGCAATATTTGATAGTGTGCCTACGCATAAAAGGGGGAAGCCTATCAGCAGGTAGGACCCGTAGCACTAAACTGTCAATAATCGTTATTATTACCCGATACTTAACTGCACCCTAGGTAATTAAGAACAACAAAAAGCACTAATACTTCAATGATGAAAGTAGTCCAGCAAAACTCATACAAACTCAATTTCAAAGGACGTCTTAGAGAACTTATTTCCTAAGGTTTATGTTTTAAAAGTAAAAATAGCTGCACATGGCCTATGAACAAAACAGGAGATGATACACTTCAAAGGACTGCCCCTACTGGACGAATACAGCCTGTAGATTAATCTAGAAATTCTAGATTTAAATCAGCAGCTCCTCTTATGGTACTTCTGTTAGTTGCGACAAGTCGAGTTAAACGTCGATCGGGCAGTCGGGAGTCGGGACGCGCCGGAATGCCGCCACAAGGTCGGGTACGTTCAGCGGCCGTAGATCGTCCGAGATTTACGCTACACACATCATTGGACTTTATACATGTAACAGTAGCTTGGATGATTAAATATTGAAGATAAAAAGACCTGAAGACATGCTGACTTGAACAAGTTCGAACATTGGAACGAAATGAGCGTGTTGACTAAACCACGCTGTGGTCTACAACAGTAAAATAACTTTGCTGAATATTATAAAATAATAGGCTTAAGAAACTATATATTTTTATACTGATGTTTCACTTGACACAGCTGAATTACGTAAAGCAACGTTAGCAAAGCGAAAATGGCCATTAAAAGTTAGTAGAAACGCAAACTAAACTTTAAATATGGACATTGTTAACTGTAGCTTGTGATGCAGTAAGTGCTGCACAAATAATATAATCAGATAATCAGCGACTATGAAAATACAGTTGTTTTAAGCTAAGGATATTGGCCTCACTACCTAGCGTAGAGGTTAAAGTCAAATTGACAGGCTACTTGAAATAAACATTGACGTCATTAGATGAGACTTAAGTAGCGGTATTATATATTAAAAAATCAACAGTTTTCAAAAGAACATTTAGAATACTACAAACAAAACTCGTGACAAAAACGAAATATTTGTTAATGGCCGCAAACCAATATAAGCTTATAAACTGGGCAATCTTGGCGACTTTCAAATGTGCAAAAAGTATCTACCTACCTTTAGTATTGTTTTCACAAAAAACGTGGAAAACAATGCAATTCTCTGACTGTGTCTATCTATTCTCTCTAAAAACAATACATACTGTTTGTTTTTTTACAGTTTTTGCACCGGACATACCGATGCTCTGCATAGTGAAAATTGTACGAAACGCATTTCAACAAACATTCGAGTTTTTCAATGCTACTATTTGCTTAAAAATATCTAGTTTAAAATACCGTTGTAACACCTAAAAGTATACTTGGGTTCATAAGTTCCATCGTATTCTCATGAAATCTTACAGTCGATTGACTCTGTTCAAACGACATTTTCATGATAATGAACATAGTAGATGCCTTTAAGGGTAATTTTACAATTCCACTACATTACTTCAGTGTACGTACGCACATTATTGCAAGATCACACGAATCACACGCAATGCTACAAAGTACGGAGTACATTTGGCACATCAATTTGCAGAATACTCGTAAAATTCAATGACACCGAACTGTAATGCAAGAATTGCAAAAACTCAAGTTCAAACAATAAACTGTTTTATGAACTTGGTGGAAAACATTATCCTTTTGCAAAGAATAATAAAATATTCAGTACAATGACCGGTTAAATTAAATGCAAATATTAAACATACAGTTAAGTTTATGTACTCGTACGTAACGTTCTTAAATTTTAATTAGTTAGATGTCAATGATATTCATATATTTCATGAAATTTATCGTAATACGAAAAACGGTGGCGATTTTGATGATCAAGAAGAAGAAAAACTGAATTTCGGCCGCACATCTGTGAAATTATTGCGCCCTTTCAACATCGGTAAAACTGTAATCCAAGAGATCGGTATCAATCGAACTTTCTAACCCTTAATGGCAGGATCCATCCGCGACGAGGCCAAGCAAAACTTTTACCCATTTAGCACAAACTTTGAACATTGATCCTTCATCATTGATCATTTTTGATAAAACCATTAGACAAGGCTTTTATTCAACTTTCAAACTCTGAACAAAACTGTTGAACTGTCGTCAAACTGTACGGCAAGCACTATCAAATGATCGATTTCTAACTGATAATGTTTATCTTCGTCTATCAGAAACATAGATAAAACAGCACTTCATATGAAATCATTATAGACCCATTACACCTATTCTGTCATTAATACGTTCGTAGACAAGTTTAGTGGCTGTTCACTGTTTTATTATTTGCATTCAAGCTTGTTTACACCTTGCTACCATAGGTATCAATTTTAATAAATTCAATTGAGTTAATTTATGAAGCATTTATGTGCACTTTAAAAACATCGATTATAATTTTGACCTCATTAAAATGAGTTAGTTCACCTACACCAACGCCAAAGGTTTAAAACAGAAGATAAAATAAAAAGAAAATAAATACCGTACCAAAACATTTTCTAACGAGTGGGCAATTCATCAAGTACTTCCAGGGCGTGTGCGGAGCCGGTTTTTTCTTCTTACAGCCCCTATGCGAGTGGGGATGGTGGCACCGCTCAGCGGGCTTGCCGTGCTTCGTGAACATTCCGAGTCAACCCTGACGTTTCCATAGACTGTCACATCACTGGCACCACTGGCATAACACTAACCACACTGGCCTGCCTTTAGCCGTAGACAAGCACTCTCGCTGCCAATCACTCACTAGCACCAATCACAAAAACAAGCACTAAATCAAGGTCATCCGTAGCCATCACCGTCCGAGTGAAAGACTACATGGGAGAGGCCCCGCACAAATGTAACTGAAAAGAAAAAAAAAGAAAAATTTAAACCCCTCCCCTAGGCAGAAAAAAAATAGGGACACACACATGAAATTGCATGTTCTCTTGTCTCCAAAGTGGGACGGAGACATTGAATAGTTCAATCTGAGTGCTCCATAATGTACGGTTGTTTCCGCTGTGGCATGTCAAGACGAAGTGAAACAAAAAATCCATTTGAGCGGCGAGTCAGCGTTTTTTGTGCCGTTACATATGAAAGTGGAAGTCTACGCCAATGTTGTTTGATCATTACGTCGCTAGGACTAGTTATATTTCTATCTGACAAATCTCTAAGTAGTAAAAAAACCAGCGGCAATGGCTGTTCGTGGAAATGAAATCGAGGGCATAATGACGTGTACACAACTGATCTAACGCGAAACTAACTTGTAAATATGTATCCCTTTTGACAATAAAATCGACCGGATGACTGTGATACAAGAATTTATTTGGGCGTTTTAATACGATTCAGATATTATAAGGGGGTCTGAATTCGTGTCGTAAAGGCATGCCAAAGAATGCCGTTTAATAACAGTTTTATTTCATTTCTTTTGTTCACTAACCCAGGTCAAAAAAAAAAGGCCAAATTTTGAAACAAGTCGCAAAAATATTATATGCTTATTGTTTTATTCATGATGCGTTCATGGTTCTCAAAACGCTTTGATTTTTAATATTACACGTGTTTTTTTTTCACGTGTTTTAATGTCAAGGATTGTTAGGAAATATTCGATTTTGAATTTGACATGTTTTAGCAAAAGTGTTGAATTTTTTGTCTATACTGTTCGCAAAACAACTACATTGAGTTTTGATCAACGAATAACCGGTTTAGTTCTTATCATTTTTAATGAGTAACGTTTTTGCGATTATACGAGTAACACACAGGACGTTTTATCAAAAAGTCAAGGTTATTGTGAGTTTAAAAAAAAATTACTACGCTACTCAAAGCTTATGTAGATGTAGATATATTCGAATACAATGAATATGTATTATGAGGACTAAGGTAAACATTAGAATGTCAAAGCATATAGGCTTGAATCTAGTAAGAAGGTTGTTCTTAGGAACTGTAGTGGCGTCAAAAGAGATTTTGTAAGCGATAGAGTAATAACTACAGTGACAGAGAAATATTTTTTTTATAGCCACACTGAAATCATTCTTCTATCTCATAGTCATAATACTTAAAGAGCTGTTAACAAAATCATTCGGTGGGCTCGTTTAGCGTGCGGCCACCGGCCACGGAAGGTCAAAGCGCGCTCTCACATACATACACACAATAATCCACATATGCGTACACAGGCACGTATCTAAACAAGGACAACCTTATCGCTCTTCCGTTTACTTTATAAAAGCAACGTGTGTATTAAAGATGATATTCTCAATACGAGAAAAGATATAATAGTTTGCATTGTGCATCAATTATGTCAGCGTTAAACTTAACTGTTGATGCTGTAATTAATAGTGATATCGCTAATATTAGTTTATTAACCAGAATAGATCACTATTGTGGTTACGAAATCGAAGACAAAGCCAAATCTAACGTTCCTTCTATTCCTATTTCTACGAAGCATTTATCAACCAGTGAAATGCTCATAGAATCTCAAAGTTATTGATAGCTATCAACTTGTCTATTTTCTTTGTTACCGACCATTCCTAGTCGAGGAGTTTGTCGACCGTTTATTTCATAGAATTACATGTTATGCACTAGCAAAGAATCGTCGAGGAATGGCTTCCAAGAACTCGTTTCCATTTTAGGGAGACAACACGTCATCGTGCCCTGAGCGCTCGTGTGGCCAGTTTTTGCTCCAACCTTAGTTAAGATGAAGTTTCAGCTTAATGAACAAGCTTATCTGCCTGTAATAAAGAAAGATGAATAGCCGGATTTAAGAACATCCTACTCAAAGAAACAAACGCTTCTGTTGTAAGAAACAATGAAAAAGTTCATGAACATGAAAAGAAGTATAAGCTTTTTTTATTTGTTCGCATTAATGCTAATCTTCTGAAGAAAGCTTTAAAAATAATTCCCATAGAATACGTTTAGATACCAAAAATGGTTGTTAATGCAAATAATACTGTTTTGAATGAAGAGAATATAAAGACTGAGTGAAAAATTACAAGCAATCTATCTACTCGTATCTGACAAATGGATAAAATATACGAGGTTGCCGAACGTTCATCTATCAACAATTCTTCTCATACGAGTATATATCGATTTAGATTCTCCTTAAAACGGCCTCGATATGGCAACAGTTAACGTGAGTCGGTGCACACTCGGATGACTCACCGTAAACCAAATATGGAACTTGACCAAGACCCTTGGGCGTTGTTGCACCGAGAAACGGAGCCGGATTCTTCATATTACTCGAGTCTACTATTATACTATTATTTTCTATTCAAGTACATGTTGAACATTTCTTAGTTCAAGTATCGTTGTTTCTAGAACGTGTGCTCGCGTAATAGTACATAATATAATATAACTGCACAGTTTAAAAGTATTATTATAAAAGGATCCACATTTTTATGGATGGCCAGATTAACCAGTTCTATGACGTTAGTTCATCTAACTAGTCTTATTAACCCCCGCCGGAAAAAAGGGGTGTTACTTATAAATTTCACGTGTGTTGCTGTGTATATGTGTGTCTGTCTGTGGCATCATAGCGCCTAAACGGATGAACCGATTTTTATTTAGTTTTTTTTGTTTGAAAGGTAATTTTGTCGAGAGTGTTCTTAGCTATGTTTGAATTAAATCGGTTCAGCCGTTCAAAAGTTATGGGCGTTTTACTGTTTAAATCGGGGTGTTTTCGCAAGATAAATGTGTCGGGGGTTTTTTAAATTTTAAAATTTTACTTGTTTTAATTTATCATTATAATAATATACCGACATCATAACAAAAATATGCGAAAACTATTTTAATTTTTTACACAGTTGATGATTTACACAGGAATCTGGAAGCCGACGAATCTGGAGATTATCATGATAAATTATTCATTCACAAAAATCTCAACATACCATTTCCTCCAATTCTCAGAATTTTCGTATTACGTGAAAACATCTACGGTTTCTACGTAAAAGTCGTTTTGACTCAACGACAGATGTTTTGACTGCAATAACGGTGCTCATCGCTAGCAAAGCTGACCGTCGGGTGGTGGAGGGAGGGGGAGCATGGGGGCTGGGGTGATGTTCATTCATCTGAGGCGTGACGTCACGCGCGAGGTCGTGCCCTCGCGTGCCCACACCGCCAGGAGAATAAACGACGAAAAAAACCTCACTGAATATCAACATGACCTTTGGCTACACTTTTACATTTCATAAAATCATCAAATTACCGTCGATCTAGCGTAAACCGACACTTGTCCTTAATTAAAGTTCGTAGACACTGATTGATTAGACACGCTTTAGTTAATAGATGGTCATTTCTTCTTATTAAGGCGAGGAATTTTTAGGACTCCAATTACTCTTGATAATATGAATCACGAACCAGTTTCACTTTTGGTCGTATTTCGTTTAAGTTTAAACAAAAAACACGACATTTTTCTGGTTCACACGAACTTACGTTTTGAACAGCTTTTTCAAAACCCACATAGGATTTTCGTGTTAAGAGGATTTTATAACGCTAATGCATTTATAATGCCCTTTGAATGCAGCTGTCGTCTGAGCAGACAAACGCTTCAAAGCTGTGCTGCTCTAAGAATTTACATTATGATAGGTTTCAGAATGAAATTGAAAAACGGCCGATCCTGATATAAAAGGACTAAAGAATCGAATCGAGCACGTTTTATAGACAATGAATGGACGAAAAACATAAAACGTATCGGTGCGGCGGTCGCTATTGACAATCATAAAACAAGGGACGCATACGAGAAGCCGGTTCTGAGTATGGATGTCCACGGCGAGATAAAACGTCTGAACTCAACCGGTTTGCACGGCAATAAAGTAGTGTAGGCAATAGCGTTACTAACATAATATTTTAGTGAGGGCGTATCGATTGCATTAATGAGATGTGGCCGCACGTGGGGTCCGTGTGTAGAATTGTGGATGCGATTGCAAATCGCCGGGTTATCGATATAAGGACGCTTTATGGCCCCTTTATGATTTAGGAACAATAGTAAGCGATCTTTTGTAACGCGTTATGGACGCTATTACTGATTGTGTGGCAAAATAGTCATAAGGTTGTGCAGTTTTGGACAGTCAAATTTTTAGACGTGACTCATAAAGGTTGACTTCGGAGAAAAAGAATTGGACCTCGATCACGGGTCAGAGACGGGTAGGGTTTAACCCGACAGTGTTGATAGAACCGTAGTCCTCGCTGATCCCTCAAGAGATTTAGCGGCGCAGGTAAATAGGGCTGTCAAGGATACAAATCCCTGCCTTGTAAGGAGAATCTATACTTCTGGATTCTTGGAAAATTTATTATTATATCTATTAAAAGGTAAGATAAGGGAATATAATAACTTTCCTTAGGCACACAAAAAGGTTAGTACAAAGTGGTAAGCTACTTCGATATGCATGTAGTACCACATACATGATACAACAATCAAAAATTCTGAATTGTTGGATTAATTTGCTAGTAACTTTTGTTGCCAGTAAGTTCGAATTCAATATTGCTGGTTTCGCAGTAATTGAGCGCAGGATTGTCGTTCGCAATTGGGATCAAATCACATTAGAACGGCAGAACTTAAAAAGTTTCCATCAATTTATTATGACCTAGACTTTGCCTTTACGCCTCTTTTACAAGCACTAGTCGTAAATTATAAAAGGAGAAAATTTACACTACATTTTTAACAGGGTTCAGAAAGATAAAATTGTGTTAATCCTGTATTCTTTGCTTTTACTTTTTGTAAAAATAAAAGAAAGGAAGGAGTAAATTATTTAAGTAGCTTGGGGAATATGTAAGACAACATTCGTTTAAGTTTTGTGCCCGAAAAGAAGTGTAATCTTTTGTTATGACTTAACTTTTAGTAAAAGAAGCAAAATATGACCAGTAGTCATGTTTTTTGTGTTTTGGTACATCGAGCTTAAAACAGAATTACTGACAATTATAGACGATTGTAATGAAAATCGCCTTTCGCAACAGCCTCGTGAAGATAAGTTCAGTCAAGTGGGCGTTTGACGCTTGTTCGAGTCCAAGTACCCTATACAAGGGTTATTTTAATCCATCCTCCCTGACACTTATATACAGCCCAATATTACGAAGGATAACATAATAAATAATAACAAAAACCCAACAGCAAGCGATACGTCATAGACAACGATAAGCGATGACTTGGAAGATGACGGAGGCTTGTCGCGATAACACGAGGTCAGACAGCCAATAAACCGTTCTGTTGTATATAACGACGCCTGTATTCGTGAATATGATTTACCTACTCGTGCAGACTTTAAATCGACCTCTTTCTTCCATATGTACTTGTTTCCTCGTGACATCATTTATGACTGATAAGAACACCTTATGATCGACGCGCGACGTTGGGACTCCGGACCGTAATGGAACCAGTAAAGCAGAGGCCCATATTGTGTCGAAATTCGATTCAGAATTTTTTGAAGATATTCAAGATAAATGGTAAAACTATAGGGAATTGACTAAAAAACATGCAGGCCTATGTTATTATTCAAACCAAAGTTAGGTGGGTTCACAGGGCCAAAGTTAGTCTGCCTGCGAATTTTATACAAAATCAAAAACCAAGAGAAACACTGGAAAATCAATAAGCTTGTTCAGAATGTAAAAAAAAACCGCAAGAATTCTCTACTAGTTGTAAACTGCTAGAAATATGTTGTCTACTACATAAGTTTTCTTAGATCTCGAGAAACTCGATAGCGGAAAGGCAGAGACAACTTTATTTCAACCGGATCACATGGAAGACTTTATGACGGTCGCTTTTAGTTCCATCTGAGGGCGCTCCTTTACGATATTTGGGCAGAACTAAAGGAAAAATTGGTAGTGGAACTAGACCGAGACCGACCTTACTAGCCATAAACAGGAAGATTAGGAACAGGTAAAACAAGATAGGCATTTATAGAAATAAAATAGGAGGAATAACCAAATTTTTTTACAGTAAATGCTCTGTTGAAATTTAATATAACCGAAGATATGAATCACTTTAAATCTGATTAGATGATTTATGAAAAGGTTTTCGAAGAATACAAAAAACGAGATTGTCGTCATAATCAGATGCAATGAGTTAAACCTGCATAATGATTCATAATACAAAGAACCAGCTTTAGCAAGCGAGTTTAGAGACGACGAAACAATACAAGAACCACCTGATAAAGTTTTCTTGGCGACACTTTATTTGGCCGTTGACACGAAGTAGAGTAACATAGTAGTTTTCAAAGCAACAATAATAATTACTATTCCAGACGAGACGTCTTCGAGAAAGACGAAGGTTATTCACCCGTTAAAGAATTAATGGCACGACTTACTAATGCCTTAGTGGTACTTAATCTTGGTTTCCTCAAGGGGAGTCGCGTAAACAATATTAATATATTCACTTTCGTTATAACTCGGCTGTTTTGTAAATGCGACTTAAACGGCCAGAAATGCCCATGCAATTTGTTATGATCTTGAAAATAATGCATATAGAGATGTTTGCAATCAACTTGATGATCCGGAACGGTTTGGCACTGTATCAATGCAATTTCCTACGCCAAACTCGCACTATCTCAAAAACACACATTAGACATAATATTTAGAGACATGTGAAGAGGAGAAACAAGTGATAATATTACGAATACACGTGATTCCGTTTCCACTTCAACTGAATCAAATGAACATCGAAGAAAATTGCCTTTATAACTTTATTATCATTGTAAATTAATCCGTCGTCGCGTAATGTTTTCCCGTTGCGGTGGCAAAACCGTGGCTACCAGCACGTGTTTAGTGTTGCCATATGTGTGTGTGTGCAACATACATTAGTTGTTGCGTATCTGAGTAGTCGAGCGGACGGGGGGCGGGGCGCCGCACGCGAACTGATAATAATTATTAGTCTGAAGCAATTAAGAGGCGCCAGATATACGCCATGGATGAGATAGCGGCAGACTTTGTAGAGTGAAGAGGCCGGCAGACCCACCTCGGCACAGTTCTTAAGGGAAATCCGCTTGATGCGAAACTAGTATTTTCTTACTGACATCGCAGGTTCGGCATAAACACATACTTCGAATGACTATTGTACTGAGCATCAAACAATGATTCATTAGCCAGTTTAATATCTGTTTATATTTG
The DNA here is from genome assembly GCA_949775005.1 of Orthosia gothica. Classification (NCBI taxonomy): domain Eukaryota; kingdom Metazoa; phylum Arthropoda; class Insecta; order Lepidoptera; family Noctuidae; genus Orthosia; species Orthosia gothica. Next base: position 16,632,084 of record OX459066.1, on the reverse strand, counting down.
GCTCAGGTCTTTGAAAATTGCTTCAAAATCGTCATTTCGTTTATCCATCCAAACATTTTTACCAGTTCCCAATATCCAAAAAAAATTGAATCCCACATGATTTGTATCTCTATCAACCTCACTCGTATTATTCAATATCAAGCCATCACAAAAATATTATACAGCCGAATTACTTGGTGTAACTTATAGGTATCGATTACCGGTTACTCTTGGGAATGTATCGAAACTGATACGAACATCAATAGTTATATATGGATCCACGTTCCACGCATTAAGATCTGTATCATAATACTTCATAGTTACGTGCCATATACCCTTAAGGGATCGGAACAGGAAGTTTCTAAGTACCTACTTGTTAAACTTAAACGATAACTGGCTTTCCCTGCGGCTCTACTCTACTCGTGCGCAAAGTTCTTAATTTTCTGAAATTAGAAGTCCCATCCGGGAAATATTTTACTTCTGTCCGCTAGGATTCAAACACATAATCAGGCATAGAAAAAAATGTTTTAGTAGCATATAAGACAAGTATTAAGATTTTGGGTATTTGTACAAAGGTTTCGCAATCAGCTTCAACAAAAGAATCAGTAGTAGTAGATTCGCCAGTTTCCTATAAAACAAAAAACTCTTATACGTCTCAATTTTTTTCGTCTGCCAGATCTTTTAGATTCATTAGCCCGAGTGCTCGTGAGACTACTGTTTCACGAATAAGTAAACAATTTTCTCAGTGTGGAAAATTTACTACGAAGTATTGTTAAGAGCTACATAGGTTTGCGTGACTTCAAACATTACATGTGCGATGCTGGTATGTATATCATTTGCGTTTTTCTTTATTATTAAATAGAAAACGACTTGACAACACATGCTTGCACTAACGAAGGGAAAGTTTTGTAGTCGTTGAAGAATGATTGTTTTCATCTTAATTAAAATCTCTTTTCGCTGTATCGTAGGTTGCAAGCAGGGACTAAATTGTGAATGGGTTAAAAGTTCTTCTTCGTTCCATCTTCTATAGACCAGAACTTATTTGTTTCTGAGTTAACAGATGTTATTTCTCCACGTGTTTCAAAATGACATCACAGTTTTACAAACACTGATAATGGTTTCAAGAAAAGCACAAGTCATACTCACGCACGCCCTATCGTTTAAATTGTCAACATCACACAGTACTTTAATAACAAACGCAAAGAATAAGTGCAAAGCAAAACTGGAATAAGAAATAATTTCCTTGGAGTCATTTTCTCGATCATCAATTTGTTTAACCTAAGCAATATTCCTTTAGGTCGCGATTAAACAAATAATCGACGCCCTCAAACGCTACTGTGCCATCAAAAATCACTTAGGGCCAATGGAAAAATCATCAAGCAACATTTGCGTCGAAGCGCGCGAATAATATCTTTATCAATATTTACCGAGATGTTCATAGTAATAAAAGTTAATCGTTCAGTCAATTAAACCGGAGTCCGAGCCAAATTGTCAATTATCATTTGCGTTACATTGTCTTGAACGGTTCTAAGACTCACGAGGAGCCTATCCGTCCTTAATTGCTACTCGACTAAATTCCTATTGGAGTTTCTACGATGACCGTTCTTAGTGTCATATTGTTTGAATGGACACTTTGTAATGGTCCTTGAATTAATTTGTATTGTTACTGTTTAAGTGCTTCCGTACTAAGTCCCGTATTTAAGAACATGTTCTGTCTTACGAAATCTTCGTCTTCTTCATTTAAATCGTAGTGTCTTAGTTGCTATTACATGCGTACGGTAAGGTTTGGTTCACTATGTCATTTCTTATCATCAACCTGCTCCTTATCTAGAACATTATGTCTTGTCTGTAAATCGAAAATCCTTGACATCTTAATCATTCTCCAGTCAAAATGTTCAATATAAAATTCAGTTAAGCATTCTTCTCCTCCAGTTGATACACCAATTACCACAAAGCTACTGTCTTACATCAACTGTAAGATCTCATCGATAGCCATTGATTGGTCTGCGGACGCTGCGGTACAGGAGTAAACACAGGCTGAACCGAACCAATTTGAGATTACAATAGCCATTTCCAAACACTCAGTCACAGGCCCAGCCAACAATGCAGACCTAATGAAATAGAGCCCTTCATTTCAGGTAACTCCATTTACGTAGTTACGTACAATCCTACTACCTAACCTCGAATATATTTTTCATAATAATAATGCGATCATTCATTTTCGTTCCTCAGGATATCGTTCAGAAATAGAACTGCGAACAATGTTCGTGATTACGAATCTCCTAACCCGACTTCTGATTAATCCTTATTGATATGAAAATGGATCAAGAGACGAATCGAAATTCTCGTAATGTGCCAAATTAGTGAGCATCGAGATAAGGAACATCTCGTATCATCTTGGTGTGGCGTATGTTTGTCTTATGAATAATTCAGAGAGATTAATACGTAAACGTTACCGTTTTAAATACGTAGTCGATTTACGTCGACTTTGGCCTTTTAGTGACTTCCTAACATTTGTGTGACCCGTTTCTAATGTCCTACGGTCCTTCGAATAGATTTTTTTAAAGAACATCATGTAGCAAGAACTTTAGGATTACAGCTTTATCCATCCTGTTGTTCGTTTCGTTAGTTCCTTAAGGACCAACAATGAGTCCATTTATTACGCCCATAATTTCACCACTAGACTTGCTGAATATTTGGCCTCTTAGTCCTAAAATTTTAGTCATCAACTGTTTTCTGATGAAGTGATGATGCAAAAGATAGATCACGTGAGTAATCTAACAGGTTAGGTAAGATATACAGAAGCCTCAGCTGTTCCAACTAGTTTCTCAAATTATCTCATTAATTCAAATTGAAGATATAGAATCAAAATTCAAAACATACGGGTTTATCATTATCATATACTCTGTTGTATCCAGAACACGATTTCACTGGTGGTAGTTACCAGTAAATTCGATTTTGATTGCTTCGAATTTGGCAAAATCGTATGATTTCGTGCTTTGTATGACAATGCTTTATTTGGTAGTTGGAATGACAAGACGATAACCATGAATATGACATAACAAATCTATGAGGTAATTATGTCATGTGGAAGTTACTTAAAATACTTAAGATTTTTTATTCTGTGTTGATGTCAAGACTATGTGAAGAAAAACAATTAAGGATATTATTAAACAATAAAGCTTTTCGTAAAAATCTTTTAATTTTTGCGTTATCATTTTCATAGTCGTTGAGAATGTGCTCTGTAGAAATTAAATATTATTAATGCCGAAGGAATCGAATGTGAGTATATCTGTTTTACCCGACTACAGCGAAGCAAAAGGAAGGGTTAAGTTTTTGACCGGTTTGTGTGTATGTATTTATCATAATTTGACAAATGAGGTATCTTTGGAAGCGTATTGTTTTTCCGCTGGTTTTAGGCTAAGGCTATGTGACGTAACTTTAAATTGAATATGGCGCCCTCTAGGGGGCACGAAATCAAGAACAAAAACAATTTTAGAGGATAGAAGATAACCGTGGTTTTATGCCACCTACAATACATTCTTCAAAGTAGCATACGACCACGGTTATACTCTGAACACCCCCCCCCCCTCCCCCAACCCCCCGAGCAAAACGCCGTGCTAGCCGTTTTTCGTGCAGTTTTTAGGAGCTATCTACTCGTTATTCAAAAATAAATATCAACTAATAATAATACTTTAAATTTCTACATATTATTGATTCTAAAATGGTCGTATACTTTTTTTTAAGATATATGTTTCACTAATCTCCTTCCAACAAAACCATAAAAATGAGAAATAATTATTGATAGCATGCATCTCCTCGTAAAGTGTTCATTAATTATTTTTTGTACTAACACTAATGGATAGACAATTTGTTAACAAACATTTTGTAAGTTTTTTTTTTAAAAAGACCTATATTCGATTTTAAAAAGATTTTATTTTAAAATTTGGGCGTATTCACTACTGTAATTCATGCGCCACCAGTGCCGCTACGCCAATAGGAATGCTCATATCTCATGCTGGTTTTTTGGTCAAGGTACGGCCTTAATTATTTATTACATTTAAATTTTTTATTTAATACATACACCGATACATATCGAATTGTGTGTACATAACAATTTCCGATGAGAATATTTTCTTTTTTATACTTTTTAGAGCGTGTTTTTAGTGGCTAAAACGTCTTAACGGCTGAACGAATTTGGATGAAACTTGGCACACGGCTAGACCATGTCCTGGATTACATCAAAATTATGATACTTTGAATGATTGATTACTTTTTATCCCGGTAGGTTTCCTTGTGTCCCTTTTTGACTTATTATATGAATTCTTGACTCAACTAGCGAATTGCGTAACGCACGTGGTCGATAAACGTAATTAATTGCACTCTTTTAATCATTATAGATAATAGATAAATTACTTATAAGCTGCGCCTGCGTTTGCGATATGCTGCGCCAACGCAAGTCAAGCAGATCCGACGATGATTAATTAACTAAATGAATAGATAATAGATTTCCCCTGGCCCTATATAAAATTGTTATTGTAATTGATCGGAATTTTAGAAGCTTTTTACTAATTATTTTCTTATCTTTACCGGAAAACTTGAACTCGTCCAAATAACCGGCCAATGTGTGTGTGGGACATCGCATCTTTGTAATTCCGTACCAAATAAAAATTCAGATTTATCAATTTGTTAGTAAAATATACGTAATAATAATCATTATCACAAAATTTCAAGTTCATAGGTCAATGGGAAGTTAAAAAAATCTTCGGAACAAAATTGTGTGACAGACGACAGACAGACGGACGCGTAAGTGACAGCAATAGGTCTCCGTTTGGACCCTTCGGGTACGGAACCCTAAAAAAACGTGTACTTGTTGGTTTATTAAACTAGACTTGTTTATATGCGCCTAGAACATTTAATCCCAACAATTTACGTACAAACAATTCATTGAGAGGCATGGACATGGACAATATCTTTGACACGGATGACCTCTAAGGGTGGGAGTGGGAGGGTCCATCTTGGACGTGTAGCGACGACGCTCGATGTGTGCGTGTGTGCGTGAGTCGTGTATGTGTGAGGTTGTGTAATGTAAATTGATAAACCGCAAAACACTACGCGTTAGAATGGAATTATTTGGGTTAGTACATAGGTACCTACATATTAACATAATATTTAGACAGTATAATGAAGCGTCAACTGTTTATACGATAATATACCATGTACTCTTGTAATGTTTGTCCTGGTATGATCACGAGGAGGGATGAAACGCATGTTACTAAAAGAGTTATGAATATAAATGTGGATGGGATGGAGAGGGAGAGGACGGCCAAAGAAAAGATGGATGGACTGTGTGGGGAGTAGAGAATACAATCCCGAGCATGTTTTTCAATCCCGGGATTACGGGATTTCTGAAGCGTAATCCCGGAATCCCGGGCCTATCCCGGGATTAGACTGTGTGGTCTCTAATTGGTCTCAAATTACAAAAAAAAACATGAATGATTTACAAAAAAAATAAACATGTTTTTGCGCAACACAAATCACAACATAATAAGAAAAGAAAAAAGACAAAACAGGAATATCAAAGCATCTACTGTTTGACTTTCAAAGTTCCAAGCCTGCTTCGTAGTTTATTGCCAACTTAAGCAGCAGCTGAAAACGCTCGCTTAGGTTCTACGCTGTTTGGAGGATTAGACAATAGATACTTATATGCTGTTTCTAAGTAATATCCACGCACTCTTCCATTTTCGAACTTGCTCAACGGACTACGGAATACAAATATTTGTTTTGTTTGTGGCAATCCCGAAAATTCCGAGATTCGCCAAGTGCAAACTCGGGATTTTCAGGACCGAAAAATCTTGGGGATCCCGGGATCCCGAGACTCTGGATCCCGGATTTTTATTCTCTTGTGGGGAGTGATATGAAAGAAAAGTGAGTCAGTGATAGCGTGACGGGGGAGGGGATGGTATGGAAGAAGGAAACGTGTTGCGCCGACCCCAAGTAACATGGGATACGGGCAGGAATATGATGATGACTTATGTACTTTTATATTATGTAATACATGCTTATTCACATTATTATAATGATAGATTGTGAAATGTTTTGATATGAAATGAATAAGCACAACAGTAAATCTTAATGGGAGGGACTTTTGGCTTTGATAAAAGAAACTTGTTTTAAAAAAGAAATATCTTTTGATATACGAAGCCAAATAAGTTTGCAATAGATGCTGAAAAGTTTTAAGATCCGCCTGTCTTTGTGCCAATAACTTACCTATTTCTGTATGGTTTTTTCTATGACTAATAGTTACATAACTATGTTACTGCTTCTAGTTGTTTTATTATTATTCTATGAAGGCATCTTCACGTCGTTTTTCTAACACCTTGGCCTAGACTTAGAACGAGTTAGAGCAAAAAAGAATAACCTCGCAAGATCTACCAAACGCCATATAAAATATTAATGTATGCAGAAGAATATAAAAAAACCTATTTTTCGAAAGGTACTGCAAAGTCGTCAAAACCGGTTAAGCCATTTTTATGTAGTGCTCATGGACAACTACAAAACTCAATTTTTTACTCGAATTTTATTACGCTATCATAATTTATAACATGCTTTAAAATTCATTACCTAAAACTAGTTTTTATATTAAATTTTCCAAGCATACACACAAGTATTTCATTAATTCTCCGATGGTTAAAAATTGTCTCGCTGGTCTCTGACTTTTTGAATTGAAGGATCTCTGTGAACCTTTCCCTCAATCGTCCACAAAAAAACCTCATATAGGTACATATATATGCCTATATTCTCTGGTCCCAAATCAAATGATTGAAAGAAGTAATCCACCAGCGACCTACAACGAGAATGATGTGCGTATCATTGTGCGCAAATCGTAAAAGACGAATAAGGGAAAAGGGTTCCGTTGATACTCGTAAACATCGGGTTTACAACTGTCAGACAATGCATTAAAGAAAACGTTTTAAACCCTTCCATGGCCTAGAAAAATTGTTGCTTCAATCTTTGCTTAGGTGTGCCGGGGACCCGCAACGGTTACTAGTGTTGCTACCCCAAATAATAAAACAAATTGGCAAGCAACCCCACATTACGTGTTATCTTGTTCACCACATAGAGTAAATGTTAGCTTCTGTTTGAAGAGGTCCACAGACCTTAATAAGGAACTTAAACTTCAATTAGTAAGCATGTACTTATTGGTAATATTATACTAATCTGTTTGTAAGGGAACCTGCTGCTATTATGTTTTTAATTTTATTCAGAAAACCCGATATACTCGTACATATTATCATGTTTATTTGATTTGTCAAGCATATCACGATACCAGTTTACTTAACTAATTTAAATATGAACGAGACAATAATTCAATAAACCGAGTTGACACAACACGAATAATAAAAACAAAACGCTGTCGAAGAAGTGTGTTATGAAGATAAACAGTACAGTGTCAGTCTCGCTTGACCAAACAACAATGAATCATGTATCACTTGTGATAGAGGGGAAGCGTAAGTGAACTAGAAGTGGTACCAAACTCGTTACTATCTAGTCCTTATTCCTTTACACGATTTCAATTAGAAGCCTAAGGAAACCCTACGCTCAGAACGGCCAGTGCATACAATAATGCATAAAGGTTCACGTAATAAATGCTTTATTATGCTTGTGCTAAAATGCACGTAGTGAACACCGACACTGTGGATTGATGTGTATGTTTGTGTGCACACATACTTGTCTACTCGCACACCACATGTAAGCACGACGATATGAATGTCGCTTGTTTTTTTTTTTGCAAGTATTTTTTTTTTGTTTTTGGGTAATGAACAGCCACAACTCGATATCAAAATTTATATTAAAGCAACAACATTGCTCTTTAACTTATTGCTTAAGTTTAGAATTAAAACACAGCCAAACTAGTATCGTAAATCAACCGGGGTCATACTTACAGATAACGTTTGTCGAATACAACTGTCGAGGTCAACAACAAAAATCCATCAACAAAAACACAAGAGACGTGATGCAGGCGTGCTGCATACACAGCGGACGTTAACCCGGCTCCGGCGGGCTGCGTTTCGAAAACTTCGCCGTCAAGCGTTTAGAGAATATTCAAAAATAGACCGACCGACTCGTATAAACACGCAACAATGATCGCTCGCACGTTTTACTTTACGACGCGACTCGAAATTCGAAACGAAAGCGATACGCGGCCATCGGATCCGTCCGGAATCGCTTTGAAAAGTTTCCAATGCACAAAGTTATTGGGATCGCGAACTAGGGCTCTACGCGACAAGAGCGCGGCAGCCCCGTGGCGCTCAGAAGTAAACTGGCGCCGCCGACCGACCGCGCTCCGCCGTCCGCCGCGCCTCGCCGACACAGGAACACCCACACCGACGCGCTCCACACACATACGCGGCCGCATCGTAAACACAGTCTCACTACTCGCACAGCTCACACACACTCAATCCCAAACTGATAAACGGCATAAAAACACAACATCACTCTGCAACTGCACATATAATCATTCCTTGTTTTCCTGCTTTTGTGTGTTTGACACTGGAGCAGAAGCATGCGATATCGAACAGAAATCATCCAATACCTATATACGGGGAAAACTCAATAGCAAGTGACTAATCTGAGTGACACTAACTCAAGATAAAGATATAGCGGCAGGTATGTAAAGTTAAAACAGGTTTCCACTGACGATTGAATGGTGAGTGTTTAGCAGAAAACGCGAATATAATCGCACTGTGCGCAACGGAACATTGCACACAAACGGAGCAGGAAAACACGGACAATAAACAGAGAGGTCGAATAGCGATTGACGAGAGCCAACACGCACTCACTCTTTAACATACGAGTAGGTACGTGAGCCGCGTGTCGTATAGAGACAGTTATCAACAGCAGACGCGATAGGAGACGAGCACGGGGACTAATGAATGAAGTCCGGAGATACTGCTGCATTCAACGATACGCAAGGGTTTAATCTATGCGACGACTATTCGTAGATAACTGCTCCTATAGTATTTCGGAATGACACACAGACACCCAGAACAGAACAAACATCTCTCCAAAAGCTAATAAACATTTCAAAATTATTTATTCAACGTTTGTCCGGACACTGGGTTAACTGCGTAATAATTACCACAATTCTGATAAGAACGATAACAGTGATCGTGATAACGATTTGAAGCAATTGTGTAACATTATTACTTGTTATGACACTATTCGTTAAAAAGTAAACAAATACAAACCTTTGATTAACAATAACAATATACTGCGCATGACAGATGTTAGTGATGTTTCGCATGATGATCAGGATGCAATAGGATTTATAATCAGAAATAATACTTACGGAAATAGAATCCATCGGTTGGGTCGCATGTACGGAAATTACCTGAAATCACAAAATAAACTTGATCAAATTTTAGAAAGACAGATTCATTCAATTGCTTTAACAATGCTACAAGTTGTATTGACATGACATGGCGTGTGATTTCTATATTCGTGAAACTTTTCCACGACAGACAGTCTTTTATAAAATGTTTCTATCTTCAACTTGAACGAAGTGGGGTCAACGTATGAGATGACAATTTTTGCTTTTATTGAAATCTTTATTTCTACCGATTTCTGTAGGAACCGGCGACGGAACAATAACTCATGTTTGATTTATTTGAAACTTGACAGTGACAAATTAATGTGAATGCATTTTTTTATCAATAAGCACTTAGATGTTCTTTTTAGGGGTATTTTATCAATATCTCTATTATTTAAAGCTGCTGAAATCTCTTCTACTACCTAAGAATTAAATAAAGGCTCAATTGTAACTTGATCTCTGAAATGTTAATCAGGTTCGTGTCAATTTTGTCACTTTGTTTCCAAAATAGCTCGAAAACAACTGAAGCATCACCTATTATTTACAAGGTATTTTCTCAAAACAGATTTATTTACGACGTCGTCTTCAGAAATTCAATTTCAGCTTTGTTGAAATTGTATTTGTGTATCGACACATGTTGAGATAAAAAAAAACGTTGGAAATTGATTTATCTGCTATACCCAGCTCTCATCTTGTTGTCACCTGCATTTCGAACTATAATAAAAAAACCATTTTAATTGGCATTTTTTTTAACCAGTTACGCGGGGTTAATTTTGCCAGAGAGGATATACCACGATAAGAAAAAACTGCGAGCATGGGCATAAACAAAACCCCATAGATCCAAAAAAAAATATAGTGACGAAAGTTTATAATTCATTCATAACTGTTGAAATGCCAACAACACAAAAATGCTCATTCATCTGCAGTCAACTTATTATTCACGGGGTGTGCTATCAATAGCAATAGTTAAAACAACGTGACATACGAAATGGAAAGTCGTAATAAATGATGGTGCCTAATGATAAGTGTGCCGAATTTCTTCAGAACTTCATAACTCGTTTGTTAAAGGTTGCCAAGTACTAATAGGACCAGTGCATTTTGATGATAGATGTGGTAAAACTGTTGTTTGTGCTTAACAAATTGTATTTATTTTATAATCATATTCATATTGGAAAGGGAATCATTCAAAGCGCAAGATGTAAAAGTTGAGTCGAAAGATGTGTAATATGTGTTGCAACGGCAGAATAGTGCAATTTTATTTCATCCTTACCTGTTTCGAGTGATGGTATTATGTATATATCGCATGTAGATACCATATACAGTAATAAGATTAGACATAAACCTTACTTAAAATTCCAATATATAAAATTTCAAGTCACCCGTACTCTGTTTCACAGGTAATTCGATATTTTGTCAATCAATTTTGAAAGATATTGGAAGATATTCTCCAGAACTGGAATAAAATTCGAGGCTCATGATTTGATTACATTTTACCAATTGAATGTTGCCCATTTTATCATCCAAAAAATTTAACCTTCCTCATTTGAAGAGTTCCGATTGTTCAGTGAACAATTTGTACAGGAAACTTTTCAAGAAACACAATGCTGATTTTTCCTTTTTACTGTTTTATATTCACCCTTTTGAATAGTGGTAGAGTCGATGCAGAACTTTCTAATCACGCCTGTTTAAACCTACTATTGTCAAATAGAAGACGTTATGGCTTCTTCTAAAATAAAATCTTTCTAACAGTCTTTCTCAAAGAGGGCGATAACGCCCCTTTGTGGGCGCTGGAGGCCCAGAAAAAATTGGGTGGCATTGAAGTGGTTGCTGATTTGTATTTTCTACTTTATCATATCAGCCGAAAGACGTCCACTGCTGGACATAGGCCTCCCCTAAGCGTCACCACATTGACCGGTCCCGTGCGTCTCGCAACCAGCGAGATAAATCATTCAATTTATCTACTTAATATTTCAAAATTAACTAAACCTACCTACTCATCGATTATTTAGTTCATATTTCTGCCCGGTTTGATTGTATAATAACTAAAAATATTTAACATAGCTTTCGTAGGATAGCCCGTGAGCAACCAAGTTTTAAAAAAAAACCGTTTTATAACGCGATTTGTGCAATATGTATCAATCGACTGGTTCATCGACTGGTTCCGACATGGCCAAAAAGAAGAGACGGCAATACAATGCGGCATATATTAAATACGGATATATTGAGAATGCTACAAACCCATCTTCGTCTTTGTGCCTTCTCTGTCTATAAACATTTTCGAAAGAAGCGATGAAGCCTTAAAGAGTTCAAGATCATTCAAATAAAATGCACCCAGATAAGAAAGACAAAAATGTAGCCTATTTTCAAGACCTGGAGAAGAAGCACAATGCTCAGCCAAGTGTATCAATACTTTTTTCGGCGGCTGCTAAGCAAGACGATGATGGACATCCGAGCTTCTTACAATATCTCTTTGTTAATTGCTCAAACAGGAAAAGCACTTCATCGGAGAAGAGTTGGTAAAGTAAAAAAAAATTGGGGGCGCTGAAAAATAATTGATTTTCAGAGTTCAGCAGATGAAATAAGTTTGAGAACCTCTGTCTAACAGATCGACAGACTGATGTTTTCATGGACGAAAACTAAAATAGAAGTTGTTTTTGAACAATCTACAGGAAAGCTAAATATTTACAAACTACTAAATAATTTGTTAACAAAATAATAAAGTTAAAGCTAACAGTTTATTTTTAGTATATATCAGACCCAAGATCAAATAATAAATGTGCCCAACAAACTTTCTGAACCAAACTAATAGGTAACTAATATTATTATAAAATTACTTTGTTTTGATTAAGATTATTGTTGTATTATTTAATTGATTAAGTGTGTATAAAAAAATAGATTCGATACTTACAACAATTTGAATAATACACAGTTTAATTTTAGGTATGAATTTAGGGTAAATATTAATGGAGTTATTTATAGACAAGTTATTACGTGTAACAGGAAAAGGAGTATGTAAGGGTCGTTGTACACCTACACCTAACGCCACCGCGTTCTGTAGTATCTGCCCATGCCTATTGTAAAAAAAACAAACCCGACTGCTTAAAAAGCGAACTAAAAAGACGTAAACAAGAATAAAAACATGCTGTCCAAAACCAGATGTATCCTCCGACTGCAGAGCATGATTTTCTTCTTGTTTACGTCTTTTTAGTTCGCTTTTTAAGCAGTCGGGATTTTTGTTTTTTTTTTATTTATTTTTAAGTATTATTCATATATATTTTTAAAATCACCCCTTAAAACCCTTTATTTTGATACCCCACACGATAGGTTTGGATCGAAAAAAAAATGGTGCCCCACAATATGGCGCCCAAAATCCGCCATGTTTTAATTTTTTCGTTTGGTCTCATAGGAACAAACATACATACATAGACTGATAAACACATTACCCTCCTTCGGCAGTCGGGTAAAAAGGAGTGAGTGTATGTATTAATGAATAAGAATAGAAAAACATACAAAACTAATCATTGAAAGAGGAACTATAGAACGAGGTAAATACAGTCGATATTAGAAAAACACGAAAGGGTTGAGCACAAGATATAGATATAGCTACACTATATGTAGATACAAAAGCAATGGAGAAACGTCCAGTCCTCGGCCCACACACTCGATCTCGTCCGTGTGATTAATTTAATCGGGATGATCCTTTATCCAATACACGTGCTTCACACAATTATTCGCAACCATATTTTCTCTGGCACATATTATTATGTCAGAAATTATTTGTACATTCGGATCTTCGCGAAATTCTAGATGAAGGTTTGAATTGGTCATGCATGCCATCCTTTCTGGTATCGTATGAGCTTCATAGTTAAGGAAATGGAAAGTGAGTTTGCAATCAAAACATTTACATGATTCAAATACAATCATCATCTTCCTGACCTTGTCCGACGTTACTTGTGGTCGGCGCAACACGTTTTCTTCTTCCGTACCGTCCTTTCCCCCGTCACGCTATCACTGACTCCGTATTGTTTCATACTAGCGGACGTCTCGCGGTTTAACCCGCGTAGTTGCTGTTCCCGTGGTAATACAGGGATAAAAATTAGCCTATGTCACCCGGGGATAGTGTAGCTTCCCAACGGTAAAAGAATTTTTGGAATCGGTCCAGTAGTTTTTAAGTTTATTCGTTACATACAAAACAAATCTTTCCTCTTTATAATATGATATTAAGTATAGATCACTCCATCACACAGTCCATCCAAAGACAATACGCCCAAGTAAATAAAAGGATCCTTGTATCTCTGTTTGTTCTGTTTATGACTATATATATTTTCTTTTAGTGCTAATAGTCTAGTATTATTTGTATAATACTAGACTATTAGCACTAAAAGAAAATATATGCAAGGATATAGACAAGATCTTGGAGAGTTTTTTGTATATATTGCAGTCTGAAGAACACATTTTTTCCAATAAAAACGTGTTTTCGTCAAATAAAACTCTAATGGAGATGTAGATAGGAGTTTCTATGAAAAGGACAAAACATTTAATACTCACCCGCATTTAAAATGATTGTGCATTTCAACAAAAGCTCCACTCAACCTTACAAAGGATTCAGAAAAACGGAATATCAAAACAATTGTAAAGAATTTTTCGTATCGTTTTCACAGTACACCGATTTTGATTTCGCTGAAATAGAAACAGTTAAAACTAGACAATGTGATCGTCGTGGTTATTATTTCGTGGATAAAAAGAAATGAAACCAATCTGGACCCTTTTCATTTTGTACTATTAACTAGAAGTTTTTTCTATGCTGACTACAAAGAGTTTCGACTGTGCAATTGAGTCGAAATATGAACACTCCTTCGCTTTTCTATATTTCTATGGCTTTATAAAATATTCTTTTACACGATGTTTTTATAATCTGAGAATTATTTCGACGAAATAATGAAGATTAATGTAGATAATGTACAACATGATAATATTATAAAATATTCTTAAATCAATATAAAAAAAGATTGTTGTATCATTAGCTACTTCAAACCATGCATTTGATATTTTGAGCGGATCTCAACATCATCATCATATCAGCCGAAAGACGTCCACTGCTGGGCATAGGCCTCCCCCAAGCATCGCCACATTGGCCGGTCCCGTGCGTACCGCATCCAGCGCATCCCCGCAACCTACACCAGGTCATCGGTCCACGTGGTGGGAGGTCTTCCAACGCAACATCTTCCGGTTCGCGGTCGCCACTCCAGAATTGTTCTGCCCCATCGGCCACCCATTCTGGGAGCAATGTGCCCTGCCCACTGCCACTTAAGTTTGGCAATTCTTCAGGCTATGTTGGTAACCCTGGTTCTCTTGCGGCTCTCTATATTTCTGATTCGATACTCCGAGGATACTCCGAGCATGGCCCTCTCCATTGCCCTTTGATTGACTGTAAGCTTTCTGATGAGGCCCATTGTGAGCGACCACGTCTCAGAGCCATATATGTCATAACTGGCAACACACACTGGTCATAGCTTTTCGCTTTCGAGTGCATCAAAAACGTCTAAAGTGTAAAACTAATTCAATGCAGTAAAATCAGCGAATAGCAATAACTGAATGAAATAACGTATATGTAAGTTTTCCAGTTTTTGGCAAGGAACTGCCTCAGAATCAGTATTATCGAGTTACCTATTTGGGTCAATGCGATATTCTAAAGAAAATGAAAGTAAGAATTTTACTTTTTTTGTAATAAAATTTTATTGTGGTAAAAGTGCCAATGGTTGTGCCAAGTGCGAAACAAACGCTGGTTCTTTAGATGTTGGCAGTGCTTACGTCATTAATCATTCGCCCGCAGAACAGAGCCAAGCATGGTCCTGATCCTTATCTGAAATAAATTACAGTACGGATACATAGGTGTAATGAAACTTCATACAACCGCGTGATGCGGCGCCTTTTTAACCGACTTACAAAAAAAGGAGGAGGTTCTATGTTCGACTTTATGTTTGTTTTTTTTTTTTTTTTTTTTTTTTTTTTTTTTTGTGTATGTTCACCGATATCTCTGTCAATTGTGGACCGATTTTGAAAATTCTTTTTTTGTTTGAAAGAGTATGTTTCGAAATTGGTCCCATTTTAATTTGGTGAAGGTTTGATGAAGAACTTCGGAGATACACAACAGAACTCTTCAATATATAACGGCAAAACTCTCGGGATTGCTGCAATCGCATGTCTGTTTGTTGTTTATACCATTTCATAACATAACATCACACCAGTACGCTCTAAAGGGGTAAACAGATCTCTCATTTCACCGGTTATGTCCAAGTTTCATATTATTCGGTTAATCTATTCTGGAGTTATAGGGACCTTAATAAACAACTTGCTATTAGGTAGGTAAAACTAAAAAGGGAAAAATAAAAAAACTTTTTTGCAAAAAAATACTACCGACTTCCAAATGAAAAACTACAAAGTGAAAAATAAGTTAACTTTTGGAAGTCGGTGTCCATATCGCAAAAAAAATGGTACCTACGAAAGACACCGACTTCCAAAAGTTAAGTTATTTTTCACTTTGTAGTTTTTCATTTGGAAGTCGGTAGTATTTTTTTGCAAAAAAGTTTTTCTTGTACAAAATAACCGCACCCAAACCCCAAGTTTATATTTTACGTGACTATCTTTTGAGAGTTTGGCGCTGTCCTTGAAATCAGAGGCCTTCGTTAGCCCATAATAATACTTGACACTTTTCAAAAACATTCCTTAATAAATTCTCAAGTTAACTCCCAACAAAGATATTTAATAAGGGTCCAAAATAAATAACGACTATCCAGTCTAGTCATTTTACAAAAGGGATCTTGAAAAGAGACGCCTTTGGAAATAATATCGTTTTAATAAATTAGACTCATTTATCCGAGTTCTAGGACACGCGTCTTAGTTGGGACTTTAATAAATTATCGGCGATATTTTCTCGAGTTACATTATTTAATGTAAGGGACAGTTTTGATTGACTGCTGAAGTTTCAACAAAGACTGTAATTAGCCAGTGGTGTAACCGTTCCGAAGTTTCCTCTTTAAAATTCTTCGGATAATTGGATTCATCGCTTTCATTTTGAATACTTTGTGACAAAAAAAAACTTTTTTGCAAAAAATACTACCGACTTCCAAATGAAAAACTACAAAGTGAAAAATAACTTAACGTTTGGAAGTCGGTGTCTTTCGTAGGAACCATTTTTTTGCCATATGGACACCGACTTCCAAAAGTTAAGTTATTTTTCACTTTGTAGTTTTTCATTTGGAAGTCGGTAGTATTTTTTGCAAAAAAGTTTTTTTATTTTTCCCTTTTTAGTTTTACCTACCTAATAGCAAGTTGTTTATTAAGATCCCTATAACTCCAGAATAGATTAACCGAATAACATGAAACTTGAACATAACCGGTGAAATGAGAGATCTGCGTACCCCTTTAGAGCGTACTGGCGTGATGTTATGTTATGAAATGGTATAAACAACAAACAGACATGCGATTGCAGCAATCCCGAGAGTTTTGCCGTTATTTATTGAAGAGTTCTGTTGTGTATCTCCGAAGTTCTTCATCAGACCTTCATCAAATTAAAATGGGACCAATTTCGAAACATACTCTTTCAAACAAAAAAAGAATTTTCAAAATCGGTCAACAATTGACGGAGATATCGGTGAACATACATAAAAAAAAAAAAAAAAAACATACAAGAAGTCGAACATAGAACCTCCTCCTTTTTGGTAAGTCGGTTAAAAATTAAGTACATTGTGATTGTAATGAATTCGTCACGTCGCTTAGCAAAAGGGAAAGTTCTATATGAAATCCACCGTTTTTAGGGTTCCGTAGCCAAATGGCAAAAAACGGAACCCTTATAGATTCGTCATGTCTGTCTGTCTGTCTGTCCGTCCGTATGTCACAGCCACTTTTTTTCCGAAACTATAAGAACTATGCTGTTGATACTTGGTAAGTAGATGTATTAAGTGAACTGCATTAAGAATTTCACACAAAAATAGAAAAAAAAACAATAAATTTTGGGGTGTACCCCCAAAATTTATTGTTTTTTTTTTCTATTTACTTGAAACTGAAACTAAATAAAAAACCGTCAATCCCATACGTGTGGGGTATCTAAGGTCTTCAGAAAATATATTAAGGTTTCTACTATATATTTTTTTCAAAACTGAATAGTTTGCGCGAGAGACACTTCCAAAGTGGTAAAATGTGTCCCCCCCTGTAACTTCTAAAATAAGAGAATGATAAAACTAAAAAAAATATATGATGTACATTACCATGTAAACTTCCATCGAAAATTGGTTTGAACGAGATCTAGTAAGTAGTTTTTTTTTAATACGTCATAAATCGTTAACAGCAATTTACCACGTACGGGACCCTTCGTGCGCGAGTCCGACTCGCACTTGCCGGTTTTTTTTTTAAATAAGGGTTCTACTCTTTATTAAATATTAAAAATGTTCCAACCATTGTTTGTGTTTATTTCAAGGTCATGTTTCAAAGAGGATGAAAATGTTTTTATTCGTGCCTAACCTACATCAAACTACTAAGATATTCGCCGTGAAAACGCATTCTATAGCTTTAACTATCACGTCACCCGTTGTAAATTAACGTGAAATAAATTTCCGCGCGAGACATCTCGAATTTCACATTGTAAAATATTTCACGTAACTCCAGAGTCGGGAGTGACACTAACACCAAGCGAAGTGTTCCGAAAATAGAGCAAGCTTACACGTTATGTGCACACCCTAACATCTGAGGAACGTGCGGCACAAGCCGAAGATTGAGCACCCCATCATGACAGGCGAACGGTTCCGTGCAAATTACTGGGATTTGCTGCCCTGCCGACACTGAAATTACTCAGATATACATCACTGGGTTTGAAATAAAAATGTTGCTTTAGAAAGGTGAAATGTTCCGCAGCGAATGGGTGCTTAAAACTGTTGAAATTACAAGTATCGTTGAAGTGCTTTCATATATTGAATATCAAACCTTTTGTTATTCACACCCGGCTTATCCAATTTCGAATGCATGAGCAAGAACAAAAACCGGCCAAGTGCGAGTCGGACTCGCGCACGAAGGGTTCCGTACCATTTTCGTAAAAAACGGCAAAAAATGACGTTTGTTGTATGGAAGCCCCCCTTAAATATTTATTTTATTTTGTTTTTAGTATTTGTTGTTGTAGCGGCAACAGATATACATCACCTGTGAAAATTTCAACTGTCTAGCTATCACGGTTCATGAGATACAGCCTGGTGACAGACAGACAGACAGACAGACAGACAGACAGACGGACCGCGGAGTCTCAGTAATAGGGTTCCGTTTTTACCCTTTGGGTACGGAACCCTAAAAACGATTCCTGGTCTGCCTGCAACGATATCTAGAACCCTTGATCCACGTGAACAAAGTCCATTTTTGCGTGACGTCGTCGAAAGGTTTCCAGGCGGTCGCCGGATGTGAAATTTTCCACAGCAGCTTCAGGATCGGTCGGAATTGGCGGGATTCGTTCATTCACTAATGTATTTTTGGCTTGCCGTTCGTATCGGAATGGTGTCATCGCCACGCATGTGATGTGGGATTGTGGGTTGGCGACCCCTGTAGCGCAATGCTAACGAACAGCTGATCGATATCGCTACTGCGATGAAATCGTGTCCCAACACGTAAAAGCTGAGTAGTCACACGATCGTTGACACTGATACACGAACACTGTTGCCAGTGAACCTGACAGTGCACACGAAAACATATCCTACTCTGATACTACTAAAGCCCAATTTATAATAGGTCTATTTTTAACCGACTTTCCAAAAAGGAGGAGGTTTGTTTATTTCATAACATAACATCACGCCAGTACGCTCTTAAGGGGTATGCAGATCTCTAATTTCACAGGTTATGTTCAAGTTTAATCATATTCGGGTAATCTATTCTGGTGTAATAGGTATCTTAACAACTTGCCTATTAGGTAGGTAAAACTAAAAAGTGAAAAAAAAAAAAAAAATTACAAAAAAAAATTACGACTTCCAAATAAAAAGAAGAAACTACAAAGTGAAATATAACTTTGATTTTGTCCATAACGCAAAATAAATGTACCTAAGAAAGACACCGACTTCCAAAATTAAAGTTATTTTTCACTTTGTAGTTTCTTCTTTTTATTTGGAAGTCGGTAGTATTTTGTTGTAAAAAGTTTTTTTAAGGTGAGGTTATGAGGCGACCAACGCCAACGATTAGACAAAAATGTCATCCTATAAAAAGTTCTTGTAAACATTGTGATGGATCATATATTTTTACGAAACTTTCAAACTTCGTCAGATAAACTAGACCTTGACCACATTAGTAGGGGCAAGCAAATACACGTGTTTAGTGCTCATACACAAAACTACGAATTGACGCGATGCGAATTCGCAACGCAGAAAACAGCTAAGAAGTAAACAGAAACAAGCTCGTAGATTTTTACGATGTGACGTCGCACCGCAGTTTTGTGTACGGGCCCTTAGATACCTCTAACCCTTACCCACATGAACATCTGTTCTCGAATCCATACAAAAACATCCGTATAAGTAGTAGCTACCTTTACGTAGTCCAATACAACATTGTGCGACGCGAAGGGGGAACGCAACCGGTGTTTTATATTCAAGGAATATAACAACAATACACGGACTTAAACGGTTAATACTTTTTGAATGAACAATGTACGAATGGGTAATTTGAAAGGTATAATTTTCTGTATAGTAGGTACAGGTTATACAGGACGTGACGGAGATATTTAATATGACACGATTCAAGTGATTTGGTTAAAGTCAAAGTCAAATATATTTATTCAATTAGGCCAATAAACGGCACTTTTGCACGTCACATAAATTAAAATTAAAATTTACAAGTAATAAAAAAAAAAGATTCTACCGTGCATTCGGAAAGTAGATTGTTATGGAGAAGAACGCACAAGAAACTCCATACTAAATCTTTTTTAAAAAAAATAGGGGTTTTACAATA
Organism: Orthosia gothica; assembly: GCA_949775005.1. Classification (NCBI taxonomy): domain Eukaryota; kingdom Metazoa; phylum Arthropoda; class Insecta; order Lepidoptera; family Noctuidae; genus Orthosia; species Orthosia gothica. The sequence goes on along the minus strand of OX459066.1, from coordinate 16,611,758 downwards.
TTTACATACATCAATATATGTGAGGACGATGCACCCAGAATAGCTCTACACACAATACTACGTACAGGTATAAAGTATTAAAAAGCATTAACAGGAAAGTTAATTAATTTGATAAGTAGGAACATGGTTCTCACATACTTACAAATATTACAAACATAGGTAAAATACCTAATTCAACAACAACGGAACAGTGTGTGAGTCAAAAAAGGTTATGATACATATAGAAAGAAAGATAAAGATTTTATATAATCGCTGTGCTCGTGGCTTCGCTCCAGTCAGCTACCTACCTACTTGCACTGCTCCATACCTACCTACAGATTGTTTTCTATTGTCATTCTGCCGCGGAAAATCATAAAACCGCCATTCAGAAAATAACGTCAAATGCACAACGCCATCTATCGAATATAGAGTTTTACTGTCCGAGTATTTGAATTGCGCGTTGTGATATTTTACTTCTTGAACACTTCAAATTCATAACTTTTGATAGAGTGAACAGATTGTGATGAAACAAAAACTAACGCACAATTTTTATGTATAAAAGTTATCTACATTAGTTTCGTACATTTTACATGATGCGTGCACATTTATGCAGACAAATAACCAAAAATGCTGGTTATGGGTTTTATGTACAAAAACGACATTTCTACAGATTTATTAGATGTATTGATGATAAGAGTTTAATTATAGCGAATTAAAGGGCTTTAGGAGTTTTCAAATACTCGTCCATCAATCAAATTCCGGACAGACAAGTTTATTGGCAGCGGTTGACTTTTTTCTGTTACCGCTAAGTCAGTCAGTGATGACGATGATACAAAGTTAAATGAAAACGTAAAAATATTCGACCCTTAAGCGCTTGAATCTAAGTAAAACAATGTCTAAGAGAAAGCTTTTACCAAATTAATCACGAAATACCTCTGTATTTTACCTACCTTAGTCGTAAATAGGTTAGCAACCGAATAGACTTCCCTCCGTAAGATAGGGTTACAGTAATGGCTTTGGCTGGCACTTGGATTGTGCCAGGGTTAAATGTTTGGTCGGTAATTTTAGTAGATAGACGCGTTTGCCAATGTTGGGTTCTCTCTATTCTGTATTTTAAATAAAATATAGCAAGTACATACATAGAAGAGAACTGGGACGAACACAAGGTCACAATCATCAATCAAAACTTTAGTAAAAATATTGTATGTTCCGTGATTGTTGTAGCTGAACTGGGAAGAGGGTTGGACAAAGAAGGAGAAGATTGTATGTTCCGTTTTCGTGAATGTGTCTGTGGCATCAACAGTGGGCCTTATCAGAATATCAGCGCAGAAATATTTTCTTTAAAATATCGCTGCACACCACAGGAGCCTTTTTGGTCTCGCACGGGGTTATTATTTAATTTTATTTTTTACTAGCTGACCCGGCCAACTTTGTTTTGCCATAAAAACACCAAACATTTATCTACCCCACCTTACACTACCCTACACTACATTACCCTACACTACCCTACCCTACACTACCCTACCTTACCCTACCCTACACTACCCTACCCTACACTACCCTACCCTACCCTACCCTACACTACCCTAACCCGCAAAAAGAAATAAAAAAATAACGTAAAAACCACCTTTGAACTTCAACGAACATTAAAAAAAAAGAATTGGCCAAATTGGTCCAGGCGTTGTTGAGTTATGCGCTTACCAACACATTTTGCTATTCATTTTTATATTAAAGATTATGTTTTTTTTGTGTTTTTGCTTATCTTGTACAAATAAATATTTTATCTTTCTTTCTTCAAAACTACAACTACAGCGGCCAAGTCTTCCCAAATCAACATTAAAGAGCTTCCGAAAGCTTCCAATATTTCGGAACTAACAACCGATATTGCCGAAAGATCACCAAATTTTAAACCAAGCAGAGTATTAACGGTATTTATATACTCGTATGAAAGTCTAGAAGCGAATGTTTGGTTTGGATGCGTCGCGGCTCGCGGGACGGTTATGATATGGACCACGTCACTGGAATAAGCCGTAACAAACACAAACAGAGGGCTCCTGACCCACGCGGCCAGCACGTGCTCATCCTCATATTTCGTAACCATTTATTAAGATTATGAATCATACAGTATGTTGAGTTTTGGCGGATTCTTATTTGTTATCTATCTTGCTTTCTTAAAGTCGATTATATTCTAGATATTTCTCATTCCTGTCCTTGTCTATGTTAGTTGAGCTCGGGGCACTTTTCCGTCCTGTCAACCGTCACGCTATCACCGACACTCTTTTTAACCGCCTTTCCAAAAAGGAGGAGGTTCTATGTTCGACTTCATGTATGTTCACCGATATCTCCGTCAATTGTGGACCAATTTTGAAAATTCTTTTTTTTGGTCCCATTTTAATTTGGTGAAGATCTGATGAAGAACTTCGGATATATACTCTCTTCAATAAATAACAGCAAATCTCTCGGGATTGCTGCAATCGCATGTAAGCTCTAAAGGGGTACGCAGATGTGTACAGTTCACCTTGGTACACTATAATTTCACCGATTATGTTCAGTTTCATGATATTCAGGTAATCTATTCTGGCATTATAGGTACCTTACGTAACTACTTGCCTATTAGGGAGGTACAACTAAAAAGTGAAAATTAAAAAAACTTTTTTACAAAAAAATACTACCGAGTCTACCGACTTCCAAATAACAAAACTACAAAGTGAAAATAACATAATATTTGGAAGTCGGTGTCCATAACGCAAAAAAATTGGTATCCACCAAAGACACCGACTTCCAAAAATAAACTTATTTTTCACTTTGTAGTTTTCTTATTTGGAAGTCGGTAGTATTTTTTTTTTGTAATAAAGTTTTTTTCTTTCATATCAGTCATTCCTCATACAATCCGTCCATATCCTCTTTGACCTTACTCTCCTATTATTGTAGTATACAAAAGCAATCCGAAGTACAGTACGCACTATGCAGCCCTATTAGCTTGTTCCATCTTCAGATCCACAGAATCTAACCAAAATCCGTACCATGCTACCCAAGATCGATTGCCTACAAAATCGCCGAAGCGATAATAGTTGAAGTAAATAGCTAGAACTGAACAATCTTATCTTCTCATGTATGTGCATCTGGTCCGTCAAGCCGATTGCATTCGTCTGTTCAGAATTCGAATTGATCTGCCCTTGTATGGTAGCCATAGTCTGTATAAGTAGTATACCCAGCCTTGTTCACTCCGTGGAGTTACCTTTACTACGCAGCCGATTCATCAGCATGTGTGGTTCTATTTTTGTTTTGATTTCTAAATCATCGCAAATCATTCAACTTTGACTGATATCCAACATTGTACGTCTCTCAGCTGAATATATTTCATGTTGAGACTTTCATGTTTTCTTTAACTCGAGTGGAAACAGTGGCAACTGTGGCAAGTAATGCACTTCGGTAAACTTTGGTTACTTTGTAGTACAAAGGTATTACGGGAAGCGGTAAAATTCCATTACGTATTTCGGTAAGTAATATCACATAACAATGTAATATATAATAACTATAAGTTATGGGTATCGTTGAAGGAAATTCGTCACGGTTCTCAGATACACGTGGAAACGAAATTGCGATAAATTGCGGTTTATAGTGGTTTTGTAAATAAACGTAGTCACGCGAAAGGCCTTTCCATAATACGAAGTTATGTTTGATATCGAATTGGGTTCCAGTTTTGGGTCCAATATGAATCAATGTTTCGTCACTAGATGAACAGTTTTAGAGATTAAATGGAGTTATTCGAACATGAATCCTACACACGAAAAGTTTGTTTATAAACGTCTGTTCATGAAGTTATTCTAGTACATTTATGAACTGTCAAAACAAAATCTTGAAGGCTTTAAGGACCTTGCGAATTACCAAACTCAATTCAGTCAACTTCATCTTAGCTTACCTCGTAAATTTTGTAAACATTATGTCCATAAAGAGTTATCAAAACACCACTAAGTAAGAATGATTATCTATACTAATATTATAAAGAGGAAAGGTTTGATTTTTTGTTTGTTTGTTTGTTTGTTTGTATGAATTGAATAGGCTCCGAAACTACTTGGCAGATTTGAAAAATTCTTTCACTGTTGGATAGTCCATTTATCGAGGAAGGTTATAGGCTATATAACATCACGCTACGACCAATAGGAGCGGAGCATAAATGAAAAATGTTACAAAAACGGGAAAAAATATTCCTTTTTGAGAGCTTCCATTGCGTGCGCTGCGTAAATGGTTTAAGTTACGCAAATATCATGTATGATGGAATTGTTTCTCTTTAAAAGTTCTAAAAAAAAGTCCGTGACACCATATGTCTATCTTTTAAGGTGGACTCACAATAGCAAATTTTATGTTCTAAATTTTAATTAGATCAACGCTGCCGGTAGAAACAAAAGTTGGTTGCATTCGTATAGTAGTATATATATTATTTCTTATTCAAATAAATAGTTCAACAAGTTGGTAGGTAGATAGGGTAGGGTAGGTAGGGTAGGGTAGGTAGGGTAGGGTAGTGTAGGGTAGGGTAGGGTAGTGTAGGGTAGGGTAGTGTAGGGTAGGGTAGTGTAGGGTAGGGTAGTGTAGGGTAGTGTAGGGTTGGGTAGTGTAGGGTAGGGTAGGGTAGGGTAGGGTAGTGTAGGGTCGGGTAGGGTAGTGTAGGGTCGGGTAGGGTAGGGTAGTGTAGTGTAGGGTAGGGTAGTGTAGGGTAGTGTAGGGTAGTGTAGGGTCGGGTAGGGTAGGGTAGGGTAGGGTAGGCAGGTTAGGCAGGGTAGACAGGGTAGGCAAGGTAGGCAGGGTAGCCAGTTGACGGGAGCGAAGCCCCGCGGGTCAGCTAGTATCTATACTTATAAACGAATATTATAAAGAGGTAAGATTTGTATTTTTGTATGTAACGAATAAACTTAAAAACTACTGGACCGATTTCAAAAATTCTTTCACCGTTGGGTAGCTTCACTATCCCCGGGTGACATAGGCTACTTTTTACCCGACTGCCGAAGGAGGGTAATGTGTTTATCAGTCTATGTATGTATGTTTGATTGTTCCTATAAGGCGTTCTAGAGGCCAAACGCGTTGGCCGATTTTGATGATTCTTACGTCAATCGTTAGCCTTAACCCTTTTTTTTTTTTGCGTGGAGAAATGCTCATGCATACTGCGCTACCACGGGGAGATAGCGCAGTTATGTGGGACTCTAACCCACTAAAACTCCACGGTGTCCTCCTGTGCCGCTTTCGGCGGGAACACGGGTACGCGTTAGCACTCACCGCGAACCCGCCGCTAGTCTTAACCCTGCGAGTGTCACTGGCTACATTAAAATTGCAAAATAGAAAAATGGCGGATTTTGGGCGCCATATTGTGGGAGCCCAAATTTTTCTTTTTCTTCCAAACCCATCGTGTGGGGGTATCAAAATGAAGGGTTTTAAGAGGTGATTACAAAAATAAACACTGGTTTTGGTCAGGCAGCTCGCGAATATGTATCCTCCGACTGCACAGCATGATTTTCTTCTTGTTTACGTATTTTTAGTACGCTTTTTAAGCAGTCAGGTTTTTTGAGTAACTTTTTTATCCCTGTATTCCCACGGGTATGGGAAATGCGCGGGTGAAATCGCGAGCCGTCCGCTAGAAACCTATATAATCAAAACGTGTATAATATCAGACCTTATTGAGAAATGAAAATATATGTAGCCCACATTACCTTCTTATCCAATATTCGGCGAGCTTGCATGACTCAGAAATTATATGTGACCTTAACCTTATAACATAGAAAAAATAAAACCAAATATAGGTCGAGAAACAAGTGCTATCTACGTTGAATATCAAATAACATAGGTCTCATTGAAACGGGGTTACCTTCGTCAAATCCATGTCACTTTAGCACCTTTAATATGACATGGAATGATGAAAATATCACCCATTTATGGAAATACGATGCTCATTAATAAGTCGAGGTCGATATGAAGGGATCGCAAACGAAATACCGTCGGGTTTTTTAAACGAACTTTTCAGATTTTTGTTGAACTTTGTTTTTTATAGATACTGTATCTAAAATGTTGCTGTGCCCGACAGCGGTCCATATTTGTTTCTGGATTACCACCTGTATGTACATTATGGAAGCAATAAATTCTATTTGAATTTACTTAAAATCACACTTTGTAAACAAGCATAAATTAGATGATTACATTCAAGATAAGAATGCTTGGAAACATGTTGGTCGTGCTCCATAATCTTTAGTGTAGACAAAATTAAATTTGTTAATTTATATTCCTATTCATACTTATTGTATTTTTTTATTATTGGTAATTGGAACACACACTGTTCCGTTGTTGTTGAATTAGGTATTTTACCTATGTTTGCAATATTTATAAGTATGTGAGAACCATGTTCCTATTTATCAAATTAATGAATTTACCTGTTAATGCTTTTAATACTTTATACCTGTACGTAGTATAGTGTGTAGTGCTATTCTGGGTGCATCGTCCTCACATATATGAGTTTATTAATGTGTATACTTATGTAAATATTGAAAAACACCTACTTTTTTTAAAAAGAGTTGTAAATGGAGTTTCTTGTGCGTTCAGCTCCATAACAAGCTAATTTTCCGAATGCACGGTAGAATAAATTTTTATTACTTGTATTTATTTTTTTATTGTATGACGTTCAGAAGTGCGTGCCGCTTATTGGCCTAGTTGAAATAAATATATTTGACTTTGACTTGAAATTTGACGTCATTGCTAAGACGTTAAAAGTTTACGAATACGAGTTTTACACTTACTCGATCGACGTCTAATCGTATGGAATAATCGTGATTGACTTTATTGTCACTAGAAGGCGGGTTAACGCGATCGAGTAAGCATGAAAACTCTCACTATGATTTCAGAGGCTCTAGACAAGTGTTACACGATTTTTAACCCCCGCCGGAAAAAGAGGGGTGTTATAAGTTTTACGTGTGTTGCTGTGTATCGGTGTATCTGTGTGTCTGTCTGTGGCATCATAGAGCCTAAACGGATGAACCGATTTCGATTTAGTTTTTTTTGTTTGAAAGGTAATTTTGTCGAGAGTGTTCTTAGCTATGTTTGAATAAAATCGGTTCAGCCGTTCAAAAGTTATGAGCATTTTATTGTTTAAATCGGGGTGTTTTCGCAAGATAAATGTGTCGGGGGTTTTTTAAATTGTGAAATTTTACTTGTAGCAATTGTGATGGTTGAAATGCCAAAATGGATTGATCACATGACATTTCGATAGCTATATTCACACAGCTATGTCACTTGTCCAGGGACTCAAAGGTACACCATAAGCTCTTAGAGCAGGCATATTTTGAGTGTGCGTAAGGGAGAGATGTATATATGACTTGTATACTTACATCAGTCCCTTTTTCACAGTCGAACCATGATAGTTTTGATACGTCAGGGTACGGGGGCAAGTCGATCTATATAACGACTAATATCATAAGACAGACATAAGTATGCGAAGGTATAAAGCATATACTACAGATACATATGGAGTTTCTTGCCCGTTCTTTTGGAGTTTTTTGTCCGTTCTTATGGAGTTTATTGTCCGTTCTTATGGCGTTTCTTGTCCGTTCTTATGGAGTTTGTTGTCCGTTCTTATGGAGTTTCTTGTCCGTTCTTCTCCATAACAACTTTTCCGAATGGACGGTAGAATTGTTATTACTTGTAAATTTTAATTGTTGACGTTAAAGTGCCTCTTAATGGCCTGACTTTGACATTCAAGGAAGTAACATTTCTTAGACTTAAGTTTGAAATGTACAAATTTATAAAGTAACAGTGTACTCAGTGTTGAAAAGCCAAATAATAAATAAATAAATAAATATTTTTCAGGATTAGTGTTTTTGTTAAAAGTTTGCGCAAAAGCAATAGTTCAAGAGACTTCACATTTAATTTAAAACCATCTTCATTTTCATCTCTTTGCTCCCTACAAGAGCGAGAAGTAATGTCGACTGTTTAATGTCTTACAAGAATACAAACAGAACCCTTTCAACTGAAAGTTCCATTGCAATAAACCTCCTTACGTATACCAAGCTAAGTAACATAATTTCACAGTACAAAGGCATTTCAGTGGTTAGCTCACGGGAATTATTAGCTCTCCAACAAAACAATAAGTTGGTAACTTCGCAAGTAATTTGAATTTCTCCAGTATGCTGCATGCTAGCTTAATGCTTGTTTGTTCATTGCTCTCGAAATTCGTAAAGAAATAATAGATTTATAATATTCTCATTCTTCGAATAAAAATTTGCCTATAATCAGGATAGTGTAACTTTGTCACTGAAAAAGTGGTCGCTAAGCGGCGTCATATCGATATGGGCTTAGTGCGAGTTTATTTTCGTTTTTGGTCGATTTGTATTGAAACCAGATAAGCGCCGTCTGGTAAAAGTCATCATCATCCTACTCCTCCGTTGTTCGTTTCTGATGGATTTCGTTGCGGGATCCAAGACAGTTAAATTCATTCTCCTGGACTTTGTCGAGCTTCATTACCTCGGCGCTTTTCTGGTGATCGCCACTGTTGATTCTGGCTTTCAGGAGTTGCAGTGGATTGGGAATAGTGCGGTGGGCTTGTCCCAGAAAAAAGTCATCATCACCTACCTCCCGTTGTCCCATATTACTTGGGGTTGGCGCAGCAGTTTTCTTCTTCCATACCGCCCTGTCCCCCGTCACGCTATCACTGACTCCCTTTCTTTCATATTACTCCAAACACAGTCCATCCATCTTTTCTTTGGCCGTCCCCTACCTCTCAATCCATCCACATTTATGTTCATAAGTCTTCTGGTAACATGCACTTCATCCCTCCTCATCAAATGATCATACTATTCATACTAGGACAAACAGTTTCCTTTCAACTTTTCTGTGACTTGCGCCACTTTCAAACTTCCTCTAATATGTACCTACCTAGTATATTAATTTCTTACTTTATCCATTCTCGTCACTCCGCACACCAGTCTGGTGACAGTAAGGGGTTAACGTAAAACTCGCACTAAGCCCATCAGTGTGATGCCGCTTAGCGAACATTTTTTCAGTAACATAAAGTGACACTATTCTCGATTATAGGCTAATATGATGTGGGACGAACTAAGAATTTTTTCGAATGTGGGACAAAACTTCGGGCCGAACGAAGAATAAATCTAATTTTTAATCCCCGCTGGCAAAAGAGAGATGTTATAAGTTTCACGTGTGTTGCTGTGTATCTGTGTGTCTTTCTGTGGCATCATAGATGAACCTATTTTGATTTTTTTGTTTGAAAGGTGATTTTGTCGAGAGTGCTTAGCTATGTTTGAATAAAATTGGTTCAGCCGTTCAAAAGTTATGGGCGTTTTACTGTTTGAATCGGGGTGTTTTCGCAAGATAAATATGTGGGGGTTTTTTAAATTTTGAAATTTTACTTGTACAAACAATAATTACCTCTTTATAATTTTAGTTTTTGTTTAGATTACTCCAATCTCTGATCAATGAATTGTGTTAAAAATTTAAAGCTTTTATTCGTTGCGGTCTTTTTACCCGACTATGAAAATTGAAGGGTAATGAGTTTGATTCGTCATTATTTATTACGATAATTTTATTAGTGTGGCAATGTACCATAGCACGCAAACTTCGAATTGAAAAACTATAAGATTTTTATTTTAAACATTGCTATGCAATACAACATCCAGTTCAAAAACACAATTAAAAATCTTTAATGGATGCCTTTGTGCGGTAGAAACACACGTTTACAGAATAACTTAAAACCTTTTTTCTTCCAGTTAATTAAAATCTTAAATTGCATCTGGAACATAAAAATCATCCAGTTTTATGGTATTTACTCACGGACGTGTGCACTTGAGAAAGGTTTATTATTTTTAGTTCGTTAAGAAACTGTCCGAGTCTAGACATGTTTTTACAACCACTGTTTTGTTAGGAAATTAACGACTAAAAGTGATAGTTATGGTTGAAGTGTTCAGGCAAATGAATAATGCAGTATTGATGCTCTAGACCAGGGGTCACCAAATGGCGGACCGCGGTCAGGATCCAGACCGCCGACCAATTTTTTGTGGACCCAACAATACTTGGGTTACTTGAGTACGTAATTTAATCATTTATGCCGCGCTTTGCCTTTACTGTCCTCCGATTCGACAATGGACGAACCACATCAAAAGCTTTATAGATATTGTATCTATATTTACAATTATTTATTTAAATTTTAACAAAGTAAATACACTAGTGGTCGAGGCGATGGCGTGGCAAGGGGTGCTAAGAATCCCCGGAGTGGACCCGGCTACCCCTACAAACACCGCCGACTAGACCTGGGAACATATAACACGCGAACATTCCGGACCGACGAGACGATAGCCGAACTTGAGGAAGAATTGAGCAGGTTACGATGGAGTATTATAGGGTTATATGAAGTCCGAAGAGAGGGGGAGGACTCGATAATCCTCAAATCCGGCAACCTGCTCTATTTCCGAGAGGGAGACCGGTAGTCCCAGGGTGGTGTTAGGTTTATCGTCCACAAGTCTCTTGTGAACAACGTGGTGAAGATCGAGAGTGTGTCGACCAGGGTGGCCTTCCTTATACTCAGAATATCCGCAAGATATTCGCTGAGGGTCATACAGGTCTACGCCCCGACCTCGGCACACCCCCAACGACGAGGTAGAGGCCATGTATGAGGATATCTCTATAGCCATGCATGGTTTCAAAACTCACTTCACCGTTGTCATGGGGGACTTCAACGCGAAACTGGGCAAACGAGACGAGGATGAGCTGCAAGTGGGGCAATTTGGAGTTGGACGCCGGAACCACCGGGGTCACCTACTGGCCAGTTTTATGGAGAAGGAGGGCCTCTACATGATGAACTCCTACTTCAGAAAGCGTGAGCACAGGAAGTGGACCTGGCAAAGCCCCGATGGTGCAACTAAAAACGAGATCGACTTCATCATGTCAATCAAGGAGCAAATGTTCAATGATGTCTCAGTGATCAATTCGGTGAAAACCGGGAGTGATCACCGCATGGTAAGAGGCACATTGAACATTAATGTTAAGCTGGAAAGGTCTCGACTGATGAAGTCCACGCTCCGTCCAGCACAAATCCAGGTCCAAAACCCCGAGAGCTTTCAGCTCGAACTCCAGAATCGTTTCGAGTGCCTAGGAAGCTCCGTGGACGAATACAGCGATGGGTTCGTGGAAGCTGTCCATACGGTCGGGTCTAAGTTTTTCAAGACCCGCCGTACAGATAGAAACAAAAAGCTCTCTGATCATACTCTCAAGCTCATGAAGGAGAGGCGTGAGATGATCCTGCAGTCTTCAGACGATTCGTTGAAATACCGGCAGCTAAATAGACGGATCTCAAAGGCCTTGAAAAGCGACCTCCGCCGCTTTAATACTGAAAGTATTAAAGACGCGATTGAGCGGATCAAAGGCTCCAAGGTCTTTGCAAGAGATCTGTCTATTGGGCAGAGCCAGCTCACGAAACTGAAGACCGATGATGGCAGGCTCGTGTCCGCCAAACCGGTACTTCTGACGGAGATCGAGAGATTCTTTGGACAGTTGTACACGACAAAAAGTAAACCCGTCGCAAATCTAGCGAATGACCCAAGAGCTAGATTGACCCGACACTATACCGAAGACATTCCGGACGTCAGCATGTATGAGATTAGGATGGCTCTGAAACAACTTAAGAACAACAAGGCACCGGGTGATGACGGAATTACGGCCGAACTCCTGAAGGCGGGTGGAAAACCAGTACTTAAGGATGCCCTAGTCGACGGCACGAACTATTTTGTGCGCGGGGTTAAAATGCGTGCTATTTCATGCGACAACACGTGCGAAAGAGATAGATGCTGTGATGAGCAGTAAGAAGCTAGTTCACGTACGAATAAGCACTTTTGCAAGTTCGTAGCGAAATGGATGATAATTTAGGACGAAAACGAGCGCGCGAAATTTTATAAACAGACCTTTGGGAGTCTAGATATCATGAAAAAACTACTAAATGTATATTTATAAAATAACATCATTTGCATTGATGAATTACTAATCTATCCCTGTATGGAGGCCGTTTTGTAATTTTCCTTCTTCTTATGGTATTTATTTCCGCCCAAAGATGCGTTAAAATTAGTGTTGAAATATGGAACTTTCGACGCTCATAACTTTCAAATATATTATTTTTTTACATTTTTGTTTCCATACAGGACTAGATAATGATGAGATAAATTGATATAATTTTTTATTTTGAACGTAAATTGTCAAACAGTGGAGTAATCTCTAGACTACGTTTGTATGGAAGAATTTTCGGCTAGTGTAACCTTAAGGCCCTTCAGAAGCTTTTTGATTCCGTTATACTCGAGGGGAAAACGCCACAGGCATGGTGCAGGGGTGTGGTGGTACTCTTTTTCAAGAAGGGTGACAATGCCCTACTAAAGAACTATAGGCCCATCACACTCCTTAGCCATGTCTACAAGCTGTTTTCAAGAGTCATCACGAATCGTCTCGCACGCAGGTTTGACGATTTCCAGCCTCCCGAACAAGCCGGATTCCGTAAAGGCTTCGTACCGTACCGGCACCGTAGACCACATACATACGCTGCGGCAGGTTATACAGAAGACCGAAGAGTACAACCTGCCTCTCTGTTTAGCGTTTGTGGATTACGAGAAAGCCTTCGATTCGATCGAGACTTGGGCTGTACTGCAGTCTCTCCAACGGTGCTAAATTGACTACCGGTACATCGAAGTGTTGAAGTGTTTATACAAAAACGCCACAATGTCAGTTCGACTTCAGGATCAGACCTCGGAACCCGTCCTTCTGCAGCGAGGTGTGAAACAGGGAGACGTAATATCTCCGAAGCTCTTTACCGCTGCACTGGAGGATGTCTTCAAGGTTCTGGACTGGAGAGGGCTAGGCATCAACGTCAATGGCGAGTACATCACTCACCTTCGGTTTGCCGACGATATAGTGGTTATGGCTGAGACCATGGAGGACCTCAGTACAATGCTCGATGATCTCAGTAGAGCTTCCGAAAGAATGGGTCTTAGGATGAACATGGACAAAACTAAGTTGATGTTGAATGCCCATGTTACACCCACTCCTATCAAGATTGGAGACTCTACACTCGAAGTTGTGGGCGACTATGTGTACCTGGGACATACGATCCAATTGGGTAGGGCCAACTTCGAGAAAGAGGTCAACCGTCGAATCCGACTCGGCTGGGCAGCGTTTGGGAAGTTGCGCGGTATCTTCTCGTCCAACTTACCGCAGTGTCTCAAGACGAAAGTCTATGACCAGTGTGTTGCCAGTGATGACATATGGCTCTGAGACGTGGTCGCTTACAATGGGCCTTATCAGAAAGCTTACAGTCACTCAAAGGGCAATGGAGAGGGCTATGCTCGGAGTTTCCTTGCGTGATCGAATCAGAAACGTAGAGATCCGCAAGAGAACCAGGGTTACCGACATAGCCCGAAGAATTGCCAAACTTAAGTGGCAGTGGGCAGGGCACATTGCTCGCAGAACGGATGGCCGATGGGGCAGAAAGGTTCTGGAATGGCGACCGCGAACCGGAAGACGTTGCGTTGGAAGGCCTCCCACCAGGTGGACCGATGACCTGGTGAAGGTTGCGGGGATCCGCTGGTTACGAGATGCACGGGACCGGTCAATGTGGCGACGCTTGGGGGAGGCTTATGTCCAGCAGTGGACGTCTTTCGGCTGATATGATGATGATGATGATGAAATACACTTGACGATGTAAAGATCGAGGTCTTTATACCACAAGGACCGCGACGGCGACGGTCTTAGTTTTTTTTTTTTAAACGGACCCCAAATGAAAGTAATTGATGAACCTTACTCTAGATTCTAGACTAAGGGTGTTTTGAGTATCACGCGGATTTGCTCACGCATGAGGGCTTTATAATAAAGGGTACTACGCATGCGAGGCCAAATGCAGGCCAATCCCGCGTGCGTGAGCAAAGCCGCGTGATACTAAAAACACCCTTAGTCATTATATCAGCGATGGCGATGGCCGAAATACCACAATGTAAGAGATTGATCACGTGATTATTTTATTTTTTGGGTGGCAAATCATCCAATGACTTCTCCCGCTCTGGGTGAAGCGAGGGGGCGTGTCAGACGTGATGGCGTGACCTGTCGATAGCACGCTATGGCGTCGCTTTTGTTGATAAAATATCACTTTCCTATGGATTCGGGTCCAAAGAGAATTTACAATATGTAAGACGTAAACAAGAAGAAAATCATGCTGTGCAGTCAGAGGATACATATGCGCGAGCTGGCTGACCAAAGCCAAATGTATCCTCCGACTGCACAGCATGATTTTCTTCTTGTTTACGTATTTTTAGTTGGCTTTTTAAGCAGTCGGGTTTTTTGTTATTTTCAAATACCTATTTTTTTATTTACAATTTTTTAGTTATTTTTTAGAATACATTTAAACAATTATAAGTATTTTATATTTTTGTAATCACCTTTTAAAACCCTTCATTTTGATACCCCACACGATGGGATTGGAAGAAAAAAAAATTGGCCCCCCACAATATGTCGCCCAAAATCCGCCAGTTTTCTATTTTGCAATTTTAATGTAGCCAGTGACACTCGCAGGGTTAAGACGAATCGATTGACGTAAGAATCATCAAAATCGGCCAACGCGTTTGGTCTCTAGAACGCCATATAGCAACAAACATACATAGACTGATAAACACGGATTACCCTCCTTCGGCAGTCGGGTAAAAATGCATTTTTAAACCATTTCTCGGTATCTGAGTAAAATCAGATTGATAATCTACATCTTCCTAATAGTTTTTATTCAGTGTTTGTTGAAACTGGATTTAGAAGTGAATGCACCCAATACACTATATTGATCAGTAGCTAAGTAGGTATATCGACGAATTCCAATTTACTGAACTCTCTTTAAAATTGCAAAAGAGTTTTTTTAGTATCCAGATAATTGGTTTTCCGCCAATAACATCTCGTAAAGCCATCGATAACGATGAGGGCTCACGCACACTGTGATAAAATTTTATAGCTTTATCTGATAATAGCTTTTGCAAGTTCCTACGAGTATTTGGATCCATATAGGTACTTACTTTAGTTAGGATTGGCTGCGTTTGCGCTGATTTATAGATTGGTGCTTTTATTTAATACGATGACATTTATTGCTCGGTACTTATATTCCGGGTGTGTTACGTCACTTAGAAAAGTGTTACATCGAAGAACACGTCCCCGCAAGTTTACTAATACGAAACACTCCACAACGAATGCACGCTGCCACGAAAAACTTAAGAGCGGACTCTAGTCAACAGGAATTTGAAATATAGGTATTTGAAGAAACCATTGCCGTCGCGTCACCTCCAACCTCACCCCGTAAAGTGCGAAAGGGACAACTGAAGCTCAGGCTGATTTTACCTACAAAAACTTTGACTAAAAGACGTTTCGTATTCTGCTGTTTTCATCATGAAAACTGGTCTGATCTAAAAAGTTCTTATATCAAAATTTAGAGGAAAAGTATATCTATGCCTCTATCATTTTCTTTTTCTTAAAAACCTATCAATTTTGTCTGAAAGCCGTCTGAACATGGCGGTAAAAACGGGCATTTTTTTCGGGTTTTTGGATTGTCATATTTCTTTTAGTGATTATGTTTTTGAAAAAAGGAAATGATAGGGGCACGTACTAATTAGACCCAGATTTTATGGGAAAAAAAACATTGCTAAAGAGGCATTATCCACGAAGAAAACAGCAGAATGTTTTTGTATGGAGAAAGTCTCACTATGAGTCCCCTCTTAACACCGTAGCCGTAGTACTATACTCGAAAGTAAACAGGCTAATGATTTTGTCCATCTTTTTTTGAGTGTAAGATATCATGAAATGCACCCTAAGGCTGACTGTCAACTTTGCGCGGAGCGGAAAAAACAGGAGCATCGAATTGCATAAAACTGGTGGACAGGCAGCCTCAAACACTGAATTAAAATGAATTTGACCCAGAATGTGTTAAAAGCTAAATTATTACGCAAAAATTTAAAGAAGCCGACGTTTTACACTTAACATTTCCAACAATATGCGAAAATTCATCCATTTCAGTACGATTTTTTGTTGTTTTTTTATTTTTTTTTACGTGTTTTTTGTTAGTTTCCGAAAAATAAACGACTAACCCCTGCAGCTATTATAACAAAATTAGAATTGAACATTAGCTGGCAGACCGCTAAAAGTTTGCAACTTTTCAAATTAATTGAATTTGTGACCGTCTCACATAATTTAGTGAAACAATGTGTTGCCTAATTCACATAGTTTGCTCGACACGGACGATTAGTGAAACCGCTAATTTTAACACACACACAACAACCACAACAAATAGAAAAAAAAATTGTTAAACTAAAATAAAATTATAGATAAACTCATGAAGTTTTGTTTGTATTGTGCCAAAAATAAAATTTATTCATTAAAAAATGTTTTTAAAAAACAAGCTTTTTGTTCGTATTCTTCTCAGCAATACTTTGATATCCATATCATGGCAGTGCACAAAAAATAACTAATCCACTATCTTGGGCCGTCCGCCATATTGGCTTTAGAATGACGTCACTTATCTAACCATGCATTGTCATTCAAACTAAACGTGTATGCAAAATTGCATCTTAATCGGTAGAGGATAACTGTTTTAAAATTCAGTAGCAAGATTTGATCCGAACACACTTACATACATACATTGCAAGTTAATTAAAAGCTTGTAAAAACGGCAAGTGTTTTAAAATCCACAAAGATTGGAACTAAGAACCTAAAAGCGACCTTCCTGATGGCACGACGCGATTTGATTTATATCACACCCTCCAATACGCGGTTTTTAACCCCCGAGGCAAAAAGAGGGGTGTTATAAGTTTGACGTGTGTACTATGTGTTTGTGTATCTGTCTGTGGTATCATAGCTCCAAAACGGATGCACCGATAATGATTACGATTTTTTTTAGTTTTTTGGCTTTATTGAAAGTGTTTTAGGTATGTTTGATAAAAATCGGTTCAGCCGTTCAAAAGTTATGAGCGTTTTACTGATTGAATCGGGGTGTTTTCAAAAGATATGTCGTTCAATAGATTGTCGATTGAAGCGTGTCTACTACTACTCGTATACTTCAGAAAAGATAGCCTTGATCTCTGCGACAGCTGTCAGTAACAATAGCGCTTGACAGGCTAACAATAACGTAACAATAACGTATACGTCAGTTTGACATAATATGTCGCAGAGATCAAGCTATCTTCTATGAAGTATAGATAAATTACGTAGCATGAAATAAAAATGTATCGGAGCTTTTTGAAATTTTACTTGTTATAGGTGTACCAGAATCTCATGGCATTTTTTATTTTTTTTAAATTGATATTTTCATATGGCAATGTCAATTGTCACCTGTCGAATCAAAGTACTTGATGTGTCAACCGCTGCTGAAATTTTTTGATATTATCTGAAAAGTTTGTTATTTTTGTGAAAATGTCGAAAAACCCACTTCGATCTCATGCGAGACATATTGTTTTCAATGTGTATCATAAAATAAGGGAAGAAGAAGGCGTAAATCAAACTCAATCTTTGATTTTAAAGTGCGTCGTAGAGTGGACCGGTAAGTTGGACTGACTTGTTTTGATACTTTTAGTTTAATTTATATTTTTCTTACTTAATATTAATTTCTTTCCATTACTATTATATGGTAAATCGTAGGTCAGGGCACATCGAATGATGGCCGGAAGGAAATGGCAACAGTAATGTAACTGTTACTAATTCTTCGACGAGATATTGATTTTAACGGCGATTGAGAATCTTTGACGTAAGAAAAATATTAAGTAATAATCTGCGCCCTGCAGTGGGACGTGTATATAGACGGGAGTTTTTGGCGGGATTTTGTCGAGTGAAGTTCAGTGGCTGTTAATATTATTTGCAAATTGATTCCTAGTGGATATTGTGATATATTATTGGTGTAGTTTTGTATCTCAACTGTCTCCGCAACTGGACAATTTGTAAAATCATTGACAAAAGCGATCTCGGGATAGTGGAGCGGTGTATTTTATTGTAGTATTGACTGCCTCTGCAAAGCTTACTGGGAAGACTGACTCGATACAATTTGCTGCCAAATACTCCAAAAAACATTAGAATCTGTTACATCCGCATTCTAATGCATACTAAAGAATAAATATAAGATCCAAAACTCTTTCCAAAGACGTGACTAAAAGGTCCTAGCAACCAGGCCATAAAACTTACATAAAAATATATATATAGACTGATGATGATGAATGACTTTAAGTAACATGATACATTTTATTATTTTTTACAGACTTTATACATAAAGAGATTGGTTTTGAATATGTTAAATGCCAATGAAAAAGAACCATTTTGATGGAGAGAGATAACATAAAACTACAAAGATACAAGTTTTTGAAATGCCAGTGGAGTTCATGGAATCGTATTCTAGTTTTCTAGTTCTGAATGAGGTTTTAAGTTATTAGTATGATTTAAATGCTAAATAATAAATTAGTACATAAATTAATATTCAATTGATTTATTTTTCCTATGTTAAGAACACGATGTATAACAACATTATTCATACACATACCTATAATACTCACAGTGGATCTTTGTGTCTCTGAATTGGTTGCAAGACCCCGCGCAGTAGCTATTTTTGTGTCAATGTTGAAGGTGAAGATAGTATTGTATAACTCTCTTTCACTCGCTTATGTATGTCACATAAGCTTACGGAGTTTCTTGTGCATTCTTCTCCATAACAAGCTACTTTCCGAATGCACGGTAGAATCAACTTTTATTCCATGTAAATTTAAATTGTGACATTCAAAAGTGCCGCTTGGTGGCCCAGTTGAAATAAATATCTTTTGTCTTTTTTGTCATCGTCCTATCTCGCTTACTCTATGCAGTATACTCGATGACAAACTGTTTCTTACGCAATGGTTGGCAGGACCAAGTTCAAAGACACAAAGATCCGTTGTGACTACTATAATATAGGTACCTCATGTTCATTAATACTAAAGACATAAATAAAAAATAAACAGTATCAAGATCGTTTGATCCATTTTCCCCAGTATTGCATACAACAAATTTTTATTTCCCTTTTTGCCATGAGATTCTGGTAGACCTATACTAAGTGAAATTGCATAGACGCAATGCGATGCTCTTCGACCCACTTTCACTTGAAATTGTCTTAGAAAATACATTACGTTATCGCCTATCAACGCAACTTAAATTGCGTCGCGTCATCAGGAAGGTCGCAAAGAGTCTCTTAGAAAATATAATCACTCAGGTTTCGTACTTTTGCGAATTTGATTATGATTAGATCCATGACATCAGAAGTATCGCAACAGAAGCCATGTTATGCAAGGTCAGGTTTAAGCTTACGAAAGCAAACTATCAGTCTAACGTAAAAGAGAAAACTTGACAGACAGGTTAGATCTAATTTAGATTCATAATTAAAAAGTCCTTTCTCTTTTTATATAAAACTAGCTGACCCCTCGCCGCTTCGCTCCCCTCAACTGGCTACCTACCTACCATCTACCTACCCTATCTTACCTACCTACCAACCTACTCACCTGCCCTACCTATCAACCTACCTACCCACCCTATCCTATCTATCTACCTATCAATTTGTTAACCCCCGCCGGAAAAAAGGGGTGTCATAAGTTTCACGTGTGTTGCTGTGTATCTGTGTATCTGTGTGTCTGTCTGTGGCATCATAGCGCCTAAACGGGTGAACCGATTTTGATTTAGTTTTTTTTTTATTGAAAGGTGAATTTTACTTGTTAAACTATTTATTTGAATAAGAATTAATACTACAATACGAATATAACCAATTTTTGTTTTTACCGGCGATCTCATTAAAATTTAGAACACACAAGAACAATTTCAAAATTTAAAAAACCCCCGACACATTTATCTTGCGAAAACGCCCCGATTCAAACAGTAAAACGCTTACAACTTTTGAACGGCTGAACCGATTTTATTCAAACATAGCTAAGCACACTCTCGATTAAGTCACCTAATAACAAAAAAAAAACTAAATCAAAATTGGTTCACCCGTTTGGACGCTATGGTGCCACAGACAGACAGACAGACAGACAGACACACAGATACACAGACACACGTGAAACTTATAACACCCCTCTTTTTCCGGCGGGGGTTAAAACGTTGCTATTGTGACTTAACTATGATAGTTAGATATATTTTATCGCAGACTTTTTTGTCGTTAATAATGAGTACTTTAATCATGTAGAACATAATTTTTATGTATCATCAATAGTTTTCTCAGCGCACGCCAAATAATGAATTTTAAATGCAAAACTTTTGCTATTTTGGGTTACATTATTGCAATTTTCATAACGATCTGTAAATTTTTGAAAATAAATTATAGCATATGTTACTCCGGAATAATGTAGCCTTCCATAGGTGAAAGAATTTTTTAAATCGGTCCAGTAGTTTCGGAGCCTATTCGGTACAAACCAACAAACAAATCTAGCCATTAATAATCCAGATTAGGTCATAAAATAAGAAATTAGACCCAGCTATATTTCTCGAATATGTTAGGTATTACATAAAAGTTTGCACTTTCATGCCACCTATATGTGGTAACTAATGATAAGATATGGTTTAATTCAGTCCAACAAAAGCTAGTATTTCGAGAGAGTAAGTGGCGAGATTTCAGCAGAATTAATTTATAGTCCTTTGCTGCAGTGTCGGTGGCTGCCAGTAAAAACGACATAAACGTGAAATTCTCCAGTCTGACGTCGCTGTGGCTCGATAAGACGAAGGGATGCTATTAAACCATCCACCGCATAGCCCGAATATTCTTCTCTGCAATGAAGTTTGAAGAAAACTTGAATTAAGTTCGTGTGCCATAGAATAATCAAAATCATTCTTCATTTATTATACCTTTTCATCAGATCAGCGTTAATTTTCTTTTTTTGCGCATTTATAAGTAAGGTTTGACCTACCGGTGCCCTGCGGCTGGGCGCCTTCGCAACTGAGGCGGGCCGCGATGTTGTATGAGGTCTCCCATTCCCATAAGATATCGCGGCTAAGGGTTGGAGGACGCGGCGGGAGAGGAGTGCTGGTATCGCGGTGCGCCGCTCTCCCTACCTTCCGCGGCCTGGACGGGGTCGCCATCGTCTGATGGCGGACGCGGTGGGGCCGCAGGGGAGGAGGAGTGTCGGTATAGCGTTGGCCGCTCTCCTTATCCCCTGCAGCCAAAAAATGGTAGGTGGCGGGGCCATTGACCTTGACCCTTCACAAGGGGACCAAGGGTGCCATACACGGGGTCGTCTGGCACCCACGTGCTGGTTTGGTCCCTGGGGTGGTCACGGCGCAGTGAGTTCTGGTGCGCCGGTGATGAGGGGGAAATCCCCAGAGGAGGGCTCGGTGAGGGACAGCCGCAGCGGGTTCGCGGTGAGTGCTAACGCGTGTCCGTGTTCCCGCCATAAGCGGCCAAGGAGGACACCGTTGAGTTTTAGTGGGTTCGAGTCCCAAATAACTGAGCTATCTCCCCGTGGTAGCGCAGTATGCATAAGCATTTCTCCAGGCTAAAAAAAAAGGTGTATCAAACGAAGAGGGTCTCAATGAATCTAAAATATGTCCCATGTTACAAGATGTCCCAGAAAACGAATCCAGACCAGCTCCCAAGAAATATAAACTAACTTATCTGACCTGTGAACATGAAAATTGACTTACAACAACTAACAAAGAAGAAACGATGTTAGTTTTAAATTCAACGCGGTCTGGCGTAATATTCTGAAGAGGGCAAGACGGCTACAACATAGTTCTCAACTATAGTATAGACTAACAATACCGTGTAGAAGCGAAACTTATTTTATTGTGTGTGCGCCGATGAAGTCGTAATGATCTGCTGGTCCTGCTGCTGCTTTCAATAACTTGCAAATAAGGAACGCATAATCAATAAAAAAAATCGGCGTATCGCCATCCACTGCTGGTATAATCTCTTCCAAATTTCTGCACCCGACTATCTTCTTCTTGTTCTTCTTTCCAACATCGTTACCGGATTTCATCCTGTATCATGGGGGCGTTTATAAAATTTAAACTCACATACACAAGATACCCAGATCCGGAACAACTATCTACAGATAGTTGCTCCGGATCTAGTTTGTTTTGTGTTGCACAGAACAAATATTTATATATGGCATACGAGCCAATATTGGCTTTGAATTTTCAGCTACGGGCACTGGTGTAGAATGAGGTCTTTAAAATGTCAAATTTCATAGTATTTTGGGTTTCAGCGCAACTTTATTTACTATTTGTATTATTATTGTGAGTATTTTCTAAATATGTCAGATTATTGCCCGTTTTCACCGTTTAAGGGGTCACCTAAATGCCCCTAATAGTGGTTAGGGGGCTGTTAGAAAGTTGTTTCTGTTTCACGAATAGTAAGGGGTCAGTTAAATTCTAAAGGGCACATACGTAAGAGATCTCTCAAGCAACGAAGATAGATAATGATTTATTTGAATTTGTTGTAAATTTAGAAACTTTAGGTAAGAATATTTAGGTACTGGTTTTACCAAATTCTGCTCTTTAAGAGAGCTTTATGTTTCAGAAAATGTTATCTTCCTTTTTTCCAATAAAAACTTCTCGCATACATGATTTTATATTTAATCGCACTTCTACGGCATTATAAATTATTTTAATTTTAAACTTTCTTTCTGTGCGCGTTATAACAACGTTTAATAGACGTTTAAGGACTTAACTCGCCAGTGGCGCCATCTGGTGGCCACAAAAATGGAAGCCCTCATTGCTTCTTCAAAGGGTGGACACTAGAAAAAGTGATATGCCATCAACGACCAAAAATGTGCTAGCGAAATATGACGTTTGACAATATCAATTTTTTTTTGGACTTTTGACAATGGTTATCGCTGAACGCTGATAGAAAGTCACTTTGTCCAGAGCCCGACGCCAATCCTACTAATATCTATTATACATGTGAAAGATTGTATGGATGGATGTTTGTTACTCAATCACGCTAGAACGGCAGAAAGGATGATGAAATTTGGCACAGAGAAAGATTATAGTCTGAAAGAACGAAATAATAGTACATTACTGCCGCGGTCTATAATGACTACTTTGCTGGTCGCGCTGATTATGGCCGACAGCGCAGCGTAGCGCAGCTCCAGGCCGACACAGCGCGGTCAGCGTGCAGCACGAGCATGGACGAGCTGAGATAAAGGCCGAGACCGTAGGTTGAGGCCTTTACAGCGAGGACAGCAAGGGCTGCAATGATGGCCAAGCTGAAAGGCCTAGAACGTAGCTAGGCTAGCTCGAGGCAATCATAGCGTGACCAGCGAAGCAGTCATTGTGGGCCAAGGTTTCTATAGTGCTTTACTCAAAAATGCAAGTACCTAATCTAAATAAAACCAGCAAGTAATTTTAATTAAAATGACAATTATGAAAAGTACAGATCTGATACTAAAATTCAACACCGACTTTTCGACTTACGGTTTGATATTACTAATAGTTTGCGATAATTCTAATGCGGTGTTTGTCTGCTGTATTATTGAAAAGAAAAACAGTTTCGAGTAAAGATTTACCCTCTTACAAATAAACGCAGAATAAAGTTATACCAGGTATAAACCTATGAAAATGTATGGGTATACCTTAGTTATACCTGGTATAACTTTATTCCGCGTTTATTAGTAAGAGGGTTAGATTTCCTACTGATTTTCCACTGCACAAATTTTTCATATGCAAGCTTATATTTTTCCTTTGAGTTTCGCGGTATCAAATTTTCAACCACTAATTTAGCTTCATCTTTAATGTCTGGCGGTGTTAATCGGAATCGGAAGAATTTTTGCATTGAGAGCTCATTTTAGCAAAAAAGTCACTAAATAAAAACAAAGTTTTCGCTGAACCGCGCTTTTGTTACATCTTTGTTTTTTTTTTTTGAGCAATGGTAGTTGGAACTATACAGCCTAATATGGAATAAAATCTTTTTGTACCTATCTCTATAGATACAAACAGCTGTGTTTTAAATAAAATCTTTTTGGATTTGATTTTTTAAAACGTTAAAACGTCAAAATAGCGGCCGGCAAAACATTGCCGGCCTGTTAGAGCGGCCAGCAAAACTTTGCCGGCCGCTCCTTGAAACAGAACGGCAAGGTCGACTTTGCTCAAACAAGGTTGTCAAAATAATGACCACATACATGCATTTTTGAGTTATAATTGTTTATTTGCGCCAGGCACGACGCATACCATAAAAAGAACATACAATCATTACAAACTATGCGTCGCAACTACGCAAAACGGTCATCGCACAGCATAACGCTGGGACTAGTGTGCGTGACAGAGCTACAGCGCTGGTTTTCAGCGATAGCCGGTGTCGACTGGGCCTGGAATAGCACTTAGGCATTTTCATCTCGATATAATGTTCCCTATGTGGCCGATGGGGCCGAAAAGTTCTGGAATGGCGAACGTGAACCGGAAGACGATACGTTGGAAGGCCTCCCACTAGGTAGACCGATGACCTGGTTAAGGTTGCGGGAAGGCGCTGGATGCGAGACGCACGGGATCGGTCAATGTGGCGACGCCTGGGGGAGTCCTATGTCCAGCAGTGGACGTCATTCGGCTGAAATTAATGATGATGAATGAATAATGATCACTTTTCACGCAGGCGAAACCACTGGCTGAAAATAGTAAGCCATAAACTTCGATGATATTGGAATAAACAGAACTTTTCGACGAATCGTCGACGAATCAACGAATCGTTTCTACTTACATATTCTTATTCTTTGTCTTTAGTCTGTGCCGCCTGTCACATTACGGCACGAAGTACAAGCGATACGTGCCTATGTCAAGGGGCTAGTTTTACGAGGTTATCTGAATATACCGTCAAGACGGTCACACTATTTGTTTTACTAAGTTTTAAAAAGTTTAACTAAAAGAACCCAGAATAATGTAAAAATTTTGACAAATTAAAAACTTTCTAGAAGAATACTTCATCGCGGGAGAGTTAAGCATACAGACAGCGTGTAGGTCCTGTGAGAAACGTTTTACTCTTCGCTTTCTTACTTTAGTAAATGCGAATATAATCTTCCATGAATGAAAACTAATTATTTTTATGTACCTATACATATAGCTTAAGTAATCCTTCTCAAATATTTAGCTTACATATGGGCGAATAGGTGCCAAACTACTTGGCCGCCCTCAAGTTGGCTACAATGGCTGCGCAGTTGAAAATTTTATAAAACAAGTAAAATTTCAAAATTTAAAAAACCCCCGACACATTTATCTTGCAAAAACACCCCGATTCAAACAGTAAAACGACCATAACTTTTGAATGGCTGAACCGATTTAATTCAAACATAGCTAAGAACACTCTCGACAAATTCACCTTTCAAACAAAAACAAACTAAATCAAAATCGGTTCATCCGTTTAGGCGCTATGATGCCACAGACAGACACACAGATACACAGCAACACACGTGAAACTTATAACACCCCTCTTTTTCCGGCGGGGGTTAAAAATGAGTGTTAATTTGAATTGAATAGATTACAAACATGTGTCAGTTCAGGTGCAAAATATATTATTGACTGAACTATTGGTCGCATGAAGTGAGTATCCAAAAAAGTCACATGCAACTAAATTAAAATCGGTTCATCCGTTAAGGCGCTATGATGCCACAGACAGACACACAGATACACAGCAACACACGTGAAACTTATAACACCCCTCTTTTTCCGGCGGGGTTAAAACAGCACTGTTTCGTGCCTCGCGCATCCGGCAAAACAACTTCAGGACGGCCCAGAAGTTTTAAAGTGGATAATACCACCTCGAAAATCTTGGAATAATAATCGCAACGTACTATTTAATTCTCTTTGCTCAAGTTTAAGCAAATATACTGTAACTTTAACGATCTTACTAATTTAATTAATATATGGATGGATGTATGTATGTTACTCAATCACGCTCGGCTGTACGGACCTGGATGAAATTTGGCATAGAGATATAATATAGTCTGGATTAGCACATAGGCTACTTTTCATCCCGGTGTAATGTTCCCTTGGGATAAGAAAATACTTTTCACGTGAGCCAAGCCGCTGGCAGAAGCTATTGATAAAACCGGCCAAGTGCGAGTCGGACTCGCGCACGAAGGGTTCCGTACTTGGTAAATTGCGATTTACGATTTATGACGTATTAATAAAAACTACTAACTAGATCTCGTTCAAACCAATTTTCGGTGGAAGTTAACATGGTAATGTACATCATATAATTTTTTTAGTTTTATCAATCTCTTATTTTAGAAGTTAAAGGGGGGGGGGGACACATTTTACCACTTTGGAAGTGTCTCTCGCGCAAACTATTCAGTTTAGAAAAAAATGATATGAGAAACCTCAATATCATTTTTGAAGACCTATCCATAGATACCCGACACGTATGGGTTTGATGAAAAAATTTTTTGTTAGTTTCAGTTTCAATTATGGGGACCCCCAAAATTTATTGTTTTTTTTTCTATTTTTGTGTGAAAAATATAATGCGGTTCACAGAATACATCTACTTACCAAGTTTCAACAGCATAGTTCTTATAGTTTCGGAAAAAAATGGCTGTGACATACGGACGGACAGACAGACAGACAGACATGAGGAATCTATAAGGGTTCCGTTTTTTGCCATTTGGCTACGGAACCCTAAAAAGAACAACACTTAGTAATGGGTAGTAACTTTATTATGATCACTAGCACAGCAACAAAGATCTTAATGAAACCAATTTGATAACAGACAACATTTCACCCACAAATTCCGGTTATGTTTATGGAGTATAAAACCAACAGTGTCATGTAAACCATCAAACTACTCAGAATGTTAATACTTACATTATCTTCAAGTGCTACTTAACTATGAGCAGATGATTCATAAACACAATAAAAGCTTGTAATAATGTTAAAATATGTTATAGCCTTGACAGACGATAACAATACTAATATAGACATAACACTAACTTTTATTAACCACACATAATAACGACCAAACATGAATTTATGCCACAATTTTCATAAAAATATAATTTATTCATAAAGTTAACTAAGCGTTTTAAAACACAGCGATAATAAAAGTTAATTTAAAAAGCACAAAGTTTTGTTTTGCCTCTATCTAGCTTTTTACTACACTAAAAGATGCGATCTCAATTTTCATATTACAGATTTTAATACGTATGGGTTCTTGAACAAGTAAAATTTTACAATTTAAAAAACCCCCGACGCATTTATCTTGCGAAAACACCCCGATTCAAACAGTAAAATGTCCATAACTTTTGAACGGCTGAACCAATTTTATTCAAACATAGCTAAGCGCAGTTGGAGGATACATATTCGCGGGCTGGCTGACCAAAATCTGGTGTATCCTCCGCCTGCACAGCATGATTTTTTCCTTGTTTACGACTTTTAGTTCGCTTTTGAAGCAGTCGGGGTTTTTGATTTTTTGAATTAAGTTTTTTTATTTATAACTTTTTAGTTAGTTTTTTTTTTTTGAATAAGATACATTTAAACATATAAGTGTTATATATTTTTGAAATCACCTCTTAAAACACTTTATTTTGATACCACACACGATGGGTTTGGAAGAAAAAAAAAAATTGGGCCCCCACAATATGGCACCCAAAATCCGCCATTTTTCTATTGTCCAATTTTAATGTAGCCTATGACACTCGCAGGGTTAAGGCGAATCGATTGACGTATGAATCATCAAAATCGGCCATCGCGTTTGGTCTCTGGAATGCCATATAGGAACAAACATACATACATACATACATACACACATACATACATAGACTGATAAACACATTACCCTCCTTCGGCAGTCGGGTAAAAAGGAGTATGCTTTAAAAAGTAACCGTTTCACGGCACTACAGCGGTGGAAGGCCCTGAAGCCTATCGGACAATTATTTTCTGACAGCCGTTTTGAAAGACTTTAAATCTTATCATGTTTTCTATCTAATGTTAGTACCTACCATTATTTAAGAAGAGACAGCCAGACAGGTACAACTGCAGGTGCCTGTCACTTCTTACCCGCGACGCCACTAGACCCTCCCTCAATCTAAATCTTCTTTTGTTACCTTGATTTCTACTGGGCTAATCGTAGTTTTTACAAAAAAAATATTCTCATATTTGAAAGTAGCCAGATACTAGTAATAAATTGAAGAACTGATTGTTGCTTCATGTAAAGATACCAATATTTCTGTTCCAGCCTGCTCTACATAAAAAAAGCCTCGCGAGCATCCTCAAAAGATCATTATTCATTGACATCCCACCAGACATTACGAACTTGACCTTCGAGGCGACCTTGACCCATCTGAAAATAGGAAAAGTCCACAGATGATGAATTGGCGCGAGATTATCATAATACCGTCGCACTCAATTCTCGAAGGAACAAAACGCCGCCGGTCCATTGTGCGTGCGATATGGATAATTTATTATCCTAGCTAGTTTTCCTCCCCGCCTTGAAGCAAACGATTAATCATAACAACCTAAGAAATTAATAATAAACGTTTTCCGGAAAACAAATGCTAAAAATATCGTTTGCGAAAATTCATTAGAAAATAGCTTCGAGGAAAAATGTACAGGATCCTGGATCTTGTCAATAATTTATTTACAAATGTTCCTCATTGATTCCAGTAACTGAAATGTAAATATTCTATTGAAAAGAGGATTATTGTAAATATTAACGTGCGAAAATAAATGGAACACAGCATTGGCAAGGCGTCGAATACAAAGCGTTCCAGAAATCTAAAGCACCCTGCAGTCAGTACATAGTATGAACTAATTGAATTCAATAATGTCTGCTCATACATATGCAAAAGCAAACATTATCTTTATTAAAGTTTTACATCGGATCCGTACCACTAAAAAGCAATTTTAAGCCAAGTTCAGGAAAATAGACACAATTCGGATTCAGTAGAGGAAAAATAACATTCTGAAATTAGTTTCTCCAGTTGGAACAGTGTCGGTATCGAAGTAATGCATTTAAACGAATTAAACTAAATGTAACTGTCTAAATGAGAGTCCTTCTGTGAATTTACAGTGTCTATATATTTTTAGCAAAACAATTAAAGAAAATGCTTCTTTAAATTAAATTCTGTAAGCAAACGTTCTGAAGAAAGGGCTTCATTTACTTATCCAGTGTTCCGCTAAGATTTATAGTCAGTGTGTCACCCAGAGCGTGTTTTATTAACCGTCTCCCTTCAAGCATCACCTAAAAACGCGTTGTAAGTAAAATGCCACGAAAAAATTAATATTTTATCTACTTATCGTTTAAATTCAATCGCTGGTAGGTAGAGTTTTATCGTCTTGCGAGAAAATTGAACAACAGCAATTGTGTCTTTTACAAAATTAATCACCACTTTGTGGTGTTCCCATTTAGTTTAAATCGTTTTCCACAAAGTTAGCACAGCTTATTTTCATTTCAGCTTTCACGGCCAAATCTTCCGCATCGTTTAATACGAGGCACTCGCGCTCGGACTATGAACAATCTTGTTACTATTTAAAAATTAAACCTGCGCAGTGTACAGGGAACTTTAGCGTCGGAATTAAAAATGAATTTCAATCTCAGCTGCCAGCAATCCAAATAATTCAAGTGACTTACAATATGAAGTGGAGCGACAAGTAATTAAATTGCGTCAAGTCGAGGGCTCCTAATTCCTAACCGTGCCGGAAAACAAATTTATCAGGACACCCGTCAAGCTTCAAGCTCCGCCACACAAATTGAGAATATCGAAAACACTTCGAATGACGTAAAAGGAAAATTACTATCACTGGTACAAAATTACATACCAACGCAATGCTTTCTAGTATCGCCAGTTCGCCACATAATGACCTCGGGGAAAACTTCACGAACACTCAAATATAATTACGAGATGTTATCTCTAAGATGGAAGACCATTTACGTTTATTAGAGATTAAAAGGGTACGTTTACGTAGGGTGAATGACTATTAATAACACCATCAAATTAACTAGTTTCCATGTTGATTACCAGTTACCTACTAGTTGAATATGTGCATGGCGGTTGTATGAAAATAATTGGTTTGACTTTTGCAGCTACAAATAGTTCGGACTTTTTTGGATACTCACATGATGCGACCAATAGTTCAGTCAATAATATATTTTTCACCTCAGCACCTCAAACAAGCAGGTTTTGCTGCTTAAAGACAGTGAGCAAAATTCGATTTTGCTGCGAGCGTGAGACAAAGTAACTTTTTAATTATTTTTTTTAAATGCCGAGTCAGTGCTGGGTCTACTCACAACATTCGAAAGATTTGAACTTCACTTTGTTCTGTCACTTTCACTTCGATACGAAAAGAGCGAGAGATAGAAAAAGACAAAGTGCGATACACGTTGGATATTATTAAAATAATAATCAATAAATATGAGTGAATCCAGTGATGATGTCTGCAATTTAACACCGGAAGAATTGAAGCAGTATGTAAAAAGCGAATCAGTGAATACTCAAACTGAAGTCGCTAAAACAACAATATCGGTTCCATTGGTTCCGAACAAAACTGGTAGGTACTTTTAATTTGCAAAACTGCAATAATATTACTTTTAACTTTAAATTTTTACAAATATACATGTGGTTTAAATATTACCAAGTTGTATTTTTTACCTTTAGATTATTTGTTCTCGCTGCTGAAGTGACAAGTTGTATGTGCTACACGAGACCAAAGTTATTTGCATCTCGTGTCTTTGAATCCCTCGCTGCACTCAGGATTCTAACCTAGAATCACTCGCTACGCTCGTGATTCAAATATAGAATCCTTCGCTTACTCGGGATTCAAAATCAACACTCGCGGCAAAAACCAACTTTGCTCTCTTGTTGCACAAATAACTATTGCACCTGAACTGACACATGTTTGTAATCTATTCAATTCAAATTAACACTAATTTTATAGTTATAATTTGATACATAACGTTTTCTGATTCAGCTTTATTTGCCAAAATAAAGTAGTATTTTCTACGAATTAGATTTCACGAGTAAAGTTGTATATGTTTGGAAGCTGGTGTTATAGCACAGATGACTTAATAGTTACTACGTAAGTTATAGCACTAATGATAATCAGGCGAATTGATTAATGGCATCTAATGCATTCAGCCGCATCTCGCTAAACCGAAGCCAACACATGGGAAAAGTTAGAATGAATCATAAACCAATGATAAGAATCTAAAATTAGACGATTCACCAGACTGACAAGAGGTGTAACTCATGTAGACGCTCGTTTAAACTTTAGTGGTTTCGTAAAACTGTCCCAATAACTCAAGATTTCTAGAACAACAATAAACATATTTACACCACCTCTCAGTTGCATTCGCACTCATCAAATCGCATAATAATCTTCTACGATAAATAAAGGATTTTATGAATCATGAAACAGTTCTCGAAGAAATCGTTTGTGGGTTTTATGAGCATATTTATCACATCAACGTTTCACGGGAATCGTAAAATAAATCAGTTTAATAACATGGGAAAGGTTAAAATAATGGTTGTTAAAGAAAATTTTAAACTTTCCGTCGTTTTCTATGTCCACGGTGCCATAAATATGAGTACTTGTGAGTCATTGATCTTTGTTCCAAAAGGATGAAAACATTACTATGAAAGTTTGTGAGGGATTCGTCTTTGTTATGCTTGAAATCAATCTCTATTACATTATGCATATGTAGGCAAAGCAATGCCAAATATGATTCATCTAGCTGCCAAGTTTCATTGAATTAGTACAGGTGTTTGGCCTACCATATAGCAAACACACAAACATCAACACAGTTTCTGTATTTCTCGATTGATGTTTTTGAAAATGTTCTATATTTAGACGGATTCTACGTTTAGTTTACCAATATTTTTATATTTGGGTCTTCGGTGTTTACAGTTCTGTTAGATATCGTTCTTCAGATACATCGATATAATAAATGGTGCCAGAAAAATAGGTCAACAGAGATTTATCATTGAAGCGATCGAGAAATATCGTAGTGTTATAATCTAATACATACATATTGTTGTCGTATAGGTTTTATTGCTTTTGGAGAGTTATTTACACATCTATCATGAGTTGTTTATAGCTGTCTGCATACTCGGGTAATGTGTGTAGATGTTGGATGTTGATATGATCTACAAAGTTTGTGAACTGAGTGGGGAGTCGGGATTGACACAGATTTTCGTTCATTGATATTTGGTGAAGTACATATTGATGAATCGAGTTCATTACTTTCGTTCCAAAAACCAAGTCGTGATTTGAACATGATCATTTTGGCAAGAATTTCAGATTTGTGAATCATTTAAACTATGATGTATATATAAAATAAACTCATACGAAAACCGAGGCTTTTTGGCTTTGTACGCTATTTCTAACACATGGTTCGAAGAAGAATGTAAGTACCTTATTACCTATCCGTTTAGAACAATGGTAAAAAGCTCTAGTTTTTTTAAGACTATCATATTGTGCAACGCTTA
Source organism: Orthosia gothica (assembly GCA_949775005.1). Taxonomy (NCBI): domain Eukaryota; kingdom Metazoa; phylum Arthropoda; class Insecta; order Lepidoptera; family Noctuidae; genus Orthosia; species Orthosia gothica. The sequence goes on along the minus strand of OX459066.1, from coordinate 16,579,329 downwards.
CTGTTCAAAACTGTTTTTTTTAAGATATACATACATACATACATAAACTCACGCCTTTTTCCCATGGGGGTAGGCAGAAACTACAGAACGCCACCTGCTACGATCCTTACATACTTCTTTTGCTTCACACACATTCATACATCTAGTCATACACACACGCCGGTTATGGGTACTGCGCACTTGGCCTTTCTGAAGAACATCACCTATAAGGTCTATGTATGTCTTTCTAGGGCGTCCCCTCCCGGCGTTTCCATTCACGTCTGCCTTGTAAATACCTTTCGTAAGTCGACTTTCATTCATCCTCTCAACATGGCCAAACCATCTTAACATACCCTTTTCAATTTTAGTCACTACATCTTCTTTTAAACCACAACGTTGTCTTATTACCTCATTCCTCAATCTATCAGTTAAAGTTACACCACACATACTCCGCAAGGAGCGCATTTCTACTGCATTAATCCTACTTTCATGTCTTTTTTGCCATACCCAGCCTTCACTTCCATACATAAGTGTAGGCACCAGCACGCTGTTGTGAACGGCGAGTCGAGCTTCCGGAGACATCGACTTGCTGGTCACAACTGCATGCATAGCACCTTTTTAAGATATCATATTGTATAAATGGGTGCGTTGCCCTTGTCCAAAACATGGCAAATTTGTTGGAGTGCTCCAAGCTCCAAGTGAACCATCGAGGACTTAATCAACGCCATTGCCGCTATAAACGTGGCCATCTACTTGGCACACACTATACAAGTGATAGCCATCGACTCAAAATAATGTGTTTTGTATTGAACTTACCTGGCTTTCTCCGCATTCGCCACTGCACCGGCGGCGGCGCCGGGCTGCCCGAGCCCGAAGATGCCAGCTTGATGCCGTCACCTGAAAACAAAAGCCTTTCTTTAGTATCATTGATATGTGTAAATTATATTGTTAAGGCTATGTCGTCATCTTGGACAGTTATCAAATGAATGATGTTTATGTCGGGGTAGAGGAAGTTCATCTCTCATGCTCTTTGAGTTAGTGATAATAGTAGCAAAATTGGCACTAACGATTATAAAGTAATAAAGTTGCAGTTATCAGTCAAATACCAGCTTTGGAAATGTCCAAAATAAGAGATTGTTCAAAGGAAAGGATCCTGCAATGAAACTTTGTTTCGTGAAAAATCTAAATTCTAAAAGGATTAATCTACATAGCCGAAAGGAGAGAGGATGCGAAAATAGACTACCGTAACTTCATTTTCATCTAACGACATCTATTGTCGACTGGTCCAACTAAGCAGGCGCGGAGCAAACTACGCGAAGTGAGGGAGACGGTGGACAGCTGATTTTGTTCCGAGCTAGTCTGCCAACGCTTTGAAGTAGTGAATACGCACACCGCTAGATGGCGCTAGTCAAACCTCCACGAAAGTAAACATAAGTATACTAAATAATATTTTTCTTGAATTCTAAACAACACATGGCGGTAAGATAATTTATGTTGAGCAGGTAATTTTATTATGAACTCGCAAGAACAATGTCTTGTTCATTCAGTGTTAAATTTGTTTCTCAAGGACACTCATCAGACGAAGAAACTGTAGGAAGAGGCACTGAAATGAATGTGTTTTGAATAAGAAACATAAAGAAACACATTTTTCAGAAGAACATAAAAAACATTCAAACTGTAAGAATGGCGGGCTGAAACAGACATATTGAAATATCCTGCACGCCAAGACGTAAAATGCGTAAACAATAAAGATGATAAAGAAAAGGCATAAAAGTCTAGAACCATTTTATCATGGAGTCGATACAGTAAATTCCTTTAATAGCTCGATAAACTGTAAACATAGGATCAATTTGAAATTCTAATAGGCTTTGGACCACTTTTCAGATTCCAGTACGCTACCACAGAATAACTAATAGTTGACGCTACGCAGTGGGTTTAATCTTGAACAGGTAGGGACGCTAATTTATCTCTTTACTGTTAGTGAAAAACTAGTATTTTGTAGTTTTATTGAGTTTATTAAAGTACCCTAGCTTGTCTTAAACCGTTGTTTTTTAACCTGTTAACAAACGTAAAGCATAGGTATTCAAGACGCACCTATGTAAATTTTGTTTCGTAGCATTGTATTAACCAGATGAAACGAAAAACACAACAATGACAAAAAAAAAATTGATTCTAAAACTTTTTTTCTATGTATGGTCTTAAATTTTCTATATGCGCGTTGGGTCGCGGGCACCCAAAGCGCAGAAAGAAAATTTGGTTCAAATAAATCGCACTAGATGGCGTGATAAGCTTCGATTTGTTATTGAGTTTTGTGAAATATTAAGATTTAGGTACTAGAGACCATAAAAAATATGACATTGTTTAATTAACTCTCAGCTCAAAATTAAGGAATATTAGGCTCTTAGTTCACATTTCAAAGATTACTTGAATGGAACATTTAAAATTAATTCCAATAGATGGCGCGGTTTTAAATTTCTGAGACATCGACTCGATTTTTTAAATCTGATTGATGTAACACATTGGTGCAATGAAACTGTATAAAAGTGCAAAAAATACTATAAAACAAAACGTCGCTGTTTTAAAAAAAGTATTCACGAACCGAGTAAGCCCTTTTACTTGCAAGTCGCCGCTAACACCATCTATCATATACCGTGGAACGGAACCGAACGCGATCGATTTTTGTAGAAAAATAATCAGTTTAATCAGAAGAAAAACGCTAGTTATATCGGCACGTTTTCTTTGTATGGGATGAGGCATCTGTATGCTAGTATTACCTATATTATCTTTGGTATGGTACAGTCACTAAACTAAGCTCTGAAACTTCTGTCATTTGAGCCCATTTTCATGAAAAACTTAACTCCGAGATAGTTGATAACACGAGGTGAAATTGACAATACTATATGACAAAATATCAATTTGACCTCGTTTTAGTAACTAACTCCGAGGCAAGTGGACCTTATTTTTATTTCTCAATTTTACTACACATATTTTCAGTATAACTTACAAATTACTTCACGGATAACGAATGACGTCAACATATCCATACTTCAATAGCATAGAAAACCAATTCGCCACACAGGATGACATCAGAACTTGTACCATATTGACAAAAATTGTATTCACGTGGCCACAATGCAATTAACCGATCGTTATCATAACGAACGTTATTGGCTAGTTACTTTAGTAACTACTTCGTGTTGTTATGGTGTATTCGGACCATAGACATTCAGACTTGGGGCTCTGAGAATTTGTCATTCTAAAACGTCGCGATTTGAATAATGCCAAAAATGTATCGAAATGTTACCTTTAATTTCGACCATCATCACCTTCGCTAATATAACGACAATTTTTCTAGATTCTAGAGCTTTCGGACTGAGCATTACCATAATAAAATTTACTCAATCAATCAATCTGCCTAGCCTTTTTCCAACTACATTGGGGTTGGCTTTCAGTCTTACCGGATTCAGCTAAGTACCAGTGTTTTACATGGAGCGACTGCCTATCTGACCACCACAACCAAGAAACTGGGTAACACGGTACCCCTTGGCAAGACTGGTGTCAGATCTCAAAGTTCTTCAAATGACAGACGGGATCAACGGCTTAACGTGCTTTCCGAGGCATGGAAGAAACTCGGTATGTTGAAATAGTCACATATCTACGGACCGACCTCGTCAAGCGTTGCTTAACCTTGATGATCGACCAGTGCGGCTGTTATTATTTAGCCACGAGCTCCTCATAAATTTTACTAATCTGTAAAAAGAGACAAAGCGAATGTGCGGCCAATACCTGTCTCATTTCTCTTGGTTGTAGTGACGAAAATGACACTGACTGATAGCCACAGCAGAAGTAATCAGAATACTGGAAAAAGACAACAGCTGACCTCACGATTGTTCTGTCTCTCTCTCACTTATCAGACCCATTCCACAAGACAACCAGACAGAGAACTCTTAGTCCAGGTCTACGTTTATAACTAATTGGACCATCTGAATACCGTTATCTTTTGACATCGAGGGCGGCCATTTTTGACGTTCGTAATTAAGTGTCACGAAGTATCACAATTTGTGACATTTTCGTTTATGTCAGTAGGTTATTATATTAATTGAGTGTCGAGCATTTCCCCGTTTTAATAAATATTTGCTCTTTATTGTGATGAAAGTCAGTCGAATCGAAAAATTCTAACCGTACTTAGTTCTGACTTACATTTTCTTTATTGTATTTACTCATAGCCAACACACGGCTTGACGACACTCAATTTATGAGAAATTTCACGAATGTTCCACAAAGGTTCTGTAGAAAATTTTAACAGGTTCTGAACAAAATAATTCATTTCACTAAAATAATAATTTCTATAATGTCTCATTTTGATCTTGAGTAACGCCACAATTTCACCGAACACTCAGTCGGGATGCTTTAACGAAAAATATAAAATGGCACTTCGGTCTCGTAAAGGCAAATTTGGCAATTCGCAAAGGGCGCCAATATCCGTTAACCTTACATCTGGCTAGATTATATTTTTTAATCCACGTAAAAGCATCGGTCCGTTTAATTGCGTTAAGTCACCATAATAAGGGACTAACCGTAGATTTAAAGCAGATTAAATAAGTGGTGTCCAACATTCTCCTGTGGGACGAGTGATACGAGGGTCCGTTAATTGGGGCACTACGAATAATTACTGCTAAAATAAATTTTATAAGTGCTTCCAAGTGTTTGATTAGGTGTTCATTAGAATGTTTCCCTTGGTATTTGTAATAAAATACAAGTTTTATAGGTTTAGCCGATTTGGCAATAACCCGAGTAACGACAAACGTACTAAATGCACACGTTTTAATTACAAACACGAGGCAAATTAAACATTTATAAAAGTCATTTTAATTTCAGGTGCATGGTTGCCTGAAGCAGTATTTATACCGCCACAATACAGAACTATAATTGAGTGCATTTGTACTTAATTACTTACCAATTTCAATCAGCGCCTGAAAATTAAACTCTTATTTACTGTCTGTTAATTTTGTACCGAATTTAATCATCGGGTCACACATCAGAGGTGGGATTCATGGCGCTTGCAGTAGGTAAGTTAACAGGTATTGCCTTTTTTTTTGTAAGCGTGTAGAAATGCTCATGCATACTGCGGGAACACGGAAACGCGTTAGCACTTACTGCGAACCCACCAAGGCTGTCCGTAACCGGACCCTCCTCTGGGGAGTACCCCCATCACCGGCGCACCAGAACACACTGTGCGCCGTGACCACCCCAGGGACCAAACCAGCACATGAGTGCCAGACGACCCCGTGTATGTCGCCTTTGGTCCCCTTGTGACGGGTCAAGATCAATGGCACCGCCACCTTCCATTTTTCGGCCGCAGGGGATAGGGATTGCTGCCAACGATATACCGACACTCCTCCTCCCTTGCGGTCGCCCCTGCGTCCGCCTTCAGACGGTGGTGACGCGTCCAGGCCGCGGAAGGTAGGTAGAGCAGCGCACCGCATTATACCGACACTCCTCTCCCGCGGCGGCCTACAACCCTCAGCCGCGATATCGTATGGGTTTGGGAGGCCCCATACGACATCGCAGCCCGCCTCAGTTGCGATGTCGCCCAGGCAGCATCGCAACCTACGTGTTGGTCGTCGGCTTTTCGGCAAAAGCCCTGACGAGCGGCCCCTCCTCTGGTTCCACTTCGCTTCACCGTGGGTGACCAAGCCACGGTTACTGAGCCCCCCGCCTCGCAATGCGGAAACCCACCCGGAGAACAGGTGTTGTCTAATGTCACATGCTCGATTCTTATGATCGAATTGAGGGTAGTTGGTAAATCATCACTAAACTGGTCTTCGACCCACGTCATGTTTCTTCCGCTCTAGTTGTGATCTCTCAAGCTAAACGTTTTAGCATCTGTGTGTTTGTGGACTCACTAACGTGTGGTGTGCGATCTTCAAGACCTTTGAACGCAAAGTGCATCTAGACTGCCTATCTGTGAAGTGCCGTGCATGCTGCAGGTCTTCTGCTGACCCGGGAATTGAGACCAGGCAGATGGTGTTCAATTGTCTTCTTGGAGATAGTAGGAACGAACGATTTCCACCCACTACTAATACTTTACATTCAACATTCTTAGGTTCACAAGCCACCAGCAAACATTTTCTTAAAAAAGGTTAAAAATCCGAACATCACAAGTATGATTGCTATAAAGAGATTTGTGCTTCCTAAAGATAATATTATAACATAGGTAACTAATTAGAGATTTCAATTGAGTTGAGATTATCAACACAAATCTGACAGTTTTAAATGTAAATCTAATCGTTTCAATCCATCGCTCTTAAGAGCTCTATGATTGTCTGATTAGACTTCTTGAGTAGACTAATCAGAAGATTGATCACTTCCCTTCCAAATGACTTGACAAATTAAAATCATAAAAAAATGTCTTGGAGAGTGTCGGTGTCTCAGATAGTAGGTACCTGTTAATACTTGATTGATTCGGTCACTATCAATCTTCATTATTTCCATCATTTTCTCATCAATCTTGAGGTTTATGAAACTGAAGAGGTTGAAAGTAGTTCTTCTACCTTCTTTTTCACATCAATCTGGTTCAAAAACTTTACCAAAAAAATGTCTAGTTGACCCGGTACAGTTGCAGGGTTAAGTGTTTCTAGAGGTTTTCCATTCGGGAAAATTATACAAACTTTTGCAGGCGCTTCTTCAAGCTCCCGCGAAAAGTTATGGGCGCAATTGTTTTGTATATTTCGAGCTGAATTCTACTTCACTGTAGTAAGTAGTTTCGCAGTTCATAAGCGGATGCAAATGATTCACTCAGTAGCCGATAAATAATCTCAGAAACCATGAATGAAGTGATTAGGTAGGTACCTACTACGTAGAGTACTATTCCTAGCCTGCGGGTCAGGTATAATCCCTATCAGCCCGGTTCGGTTCCATCAATTAAATCGATACGTGACAGCGTAAGAGTACACACAGGGTGGTAGCGGAAGCGGAGCGAAATGGGCATGTATGATGATTTTTTGACGTTTTGGCTGAATTTACAGGCTCAGAAAGATGACAGGATAATCGCCCAGAAACTCAATGCTCAATTCTTACACTGTATTATCTAATCTTACTAGAATCTATATTGTCCCTCTGCAGGCTAAGGCCTCTCTTTACGTTGCATAGGTCTTGAGAAAAACTTCTGCAACGGAAATTAAAACAAAATGACCAATCACTTAGACGGAAAACCACATCGCGTCTTTGATCTCGCCATGTGATTAGTCGATTATTCATACTCTTAGCCCTTTGCTTTGCCGAATTCATTACGCAATAAGGCTGCTGGTCTTACAAAGCTACCGTTTTTCTTTTCTAATCAGAACTCTTTAGTCAACGATTTTCATAATGACCCCTGTTCTTATTTTTGCCAGCATATAGCGTAACCGCTACGATTAATATCAACTCAAACGCTTCCTTTTCCTCGCCTCTATTTCCTCGTTCCGCTGTCACTATTCTCCTGCACACGTGCACGGAATTATTGGCGATTTGAGCTATCTACACTACACTAAGACAGGTACATAGGTAGGTAGCATTAGGAGGGGGAGGTGCTTATACAGCCCCATGATTTAAGTTCCGTAAACTGCCAGGACGAACCAGAGGCTTCGTCTTCCAAAGGGTTTCGTTTTGAATCTTAGGAGAGCAATTATGAAATGAAATAATAAGTTGATGTTGACCAATGAATGTGGGTATAGCTTTATAGAAAACGAGTAAAATAGTTCAAATTTCAAAACATCTGTAAAACATCACCAACACCGTCTTTAATTAGGTTAAGTACTCAGAAGCTAACTAAGTTTATTAGAGTTGACCAAAACAGGTCTTTGGTCCGTTCCGTTAATTACAAAGTTAGTTTCAAAGCAAACGGATGGCCCCTAAATGTCCAGGAACAGCGGTTTTAGCAACGAACTCTCCTGACCTCTCAATTTATTTCTTTGTCGCGTAAAATGGATGTCTATTTTTGTCCTGCTTTACTGAACTTGAATTTTTATAGCAGATTTATGAAATGTCACACAAAGGGACTTTGTATTATTCGTCTCTTCGTAGAAGCATTACCTGACTTTGACTAGCGGTCGTCGCAGGAGCTGCCTTTTTACCCGACTGCCGAAGGAGGGTAATGTGTTTATCGGTCTATTTATGTATGTTCCTATGTGGCGTTCTAGAGACCAAACGCGTTGGCTGATTATGATGATGTTAACGTCAATCAACTCGATTTAACCTGGCGAGTGTCACTGGCTACATTAAAATTGGTAAATATAAAAATGGCGGCTTTTGGGCGCTATTTTGTGGGGTCCATTTTTTTCTAGGGTATTGTGATGAAGCGGTTTAAGAGGTGATTTCAAAAATATATAACACTTATATGTTTAAATATACCGAAAAAAAATTTAACTAAAAAGAAAAAAAAAACCGACTGCATAAGAAGCGAACTAAAAAGACGTAAACAAGAAGAAAATCATGCTGTGCAGTCGAAGGATACAATCTAGTTTTGGTCAGCCAGCTCCATGAATATTTTGCAGTCGGGTTTTTTGATTTTATAAATTAACTTTTTTTTGACTAGATGATTATTTGAAGCCAAGGAGTAGAAAACGACCAATAATATTTCACGTTACGTAAAGTTGAGCAGCTTTTACGTGTAGTATAGCTACCCCAGATATATGATACGAAAAAGCTGCTCAACTTTTTAGTTATTCTTTTTAGTCATTCCCAAGGGGATATAATAAACTATTTCTATGGGTATATAATATCTGTAGCAATATGCTTGGGTGGTATATAATCAAATTGCCCAAGTCTTGCTTCTAGTTGGCTGATATTCAGCCATGCCGATAAAAATGTATCTATAAGTACCTATGTTTTATTGCGATTCATATTCTTTTGAAACACCGTGTTACCAAAGAAAGCTCGTATGCCCCTTTCACAAGCACGTTCCGATCCCCTAAGCGTGAAATGAATTTTATTCCGAGTTGCTTTTATTAAATAAAATTTGCATGGAGTGATGTAGTCTGACATACGCAGCCTGGAAATAATCACATCATTTTTAACCTTTAGAGATTTGAAACGTGATTTTATGTACGTTTGGTAATGAAGATATGAGAACAAGGGGTAAGTGAAACAGACTATTTAATACCTCTGTGACCGACTAGTCGAGTAAGCCGATTATCCGGTCAAAATAGTCGGCGATTACTTGGCGATTAGTCGGTAAAACAAGCTGAATGGTCAGCACTGAATGAGCTAAAGGAACACTGAAAATAGATATTAGAAAAGTTTGGTTGCTGGTTACGAAAATATTGGGACTTGCGAACTTTGTCTCACCAGCAACAAAACAGAGTTTTGCTATTTGCTAATAAGTTTTGTATTATTTTATTAAATTTTGTAATAACTAAAGTTAATTTAAACAAAAAGTCATAAAACTTTTTACTCTGATTTTTTTTTATTCGAGTGTAATGAGTGTAATCTGGGTCCGATGACCTGGTTAAGGTTGCGGGAAGGCGCTGGATGCGAGACGCACGGGATCGGTCAATGTGGCAACGCCTGGGGGAGGCCTATGTCCAGCAGTGTACATAGGACGTTTTTCGGCTGAAATGATGATGATGAATCTGGGTATTTTAGAATAGAATAGAAGTTTATTTCTCTCAAAAAGGTACATTTCGTTAAAGGTCGTTAAATCTAGGTTACAGCAGATTCAAACCTTTGTGAGAGCTGGAGTCTATACTGGGTTCGAGACCTGTATGACAGATCTCCAGGCTCACACCCTTAAAAAATACAATATTATGGTGCACTTACGTACTACAACAATGTGAAAGTATCAAATTGAGAGGAGGAGAAAATTATACAAAAAAACAAAAGGAGTTGTGCCATGTTGTAGCGTTACGTATAGCGCCGGAGAGCTATACGTAAGCCACGTTAATAAAATTAAGAATAAAAGGTTAAAAATTAAATTAAAGCTATGAAAATTAAAAAGGGATATAGAGTATAAAAATTAAGGGCCGGCTTCGCTCGACGTCGGCAGCTATCCAGGCAGCAGCTCGGGCAGGATGACGTGGCATGGTGTGAAGGGTCGGCAGATGGTGCGCTACCAGCGTGCGCACACAAGTAGCAGGTCGGGCAGGATGACGTGGTATGCCCGAGGTAGGCTCATGGGTTGATGGTCAAGGCAGGCAATCAGGCAGGTAGGCAGTGGAGTAGGAGCAGGACGGTAGTAGGACGGATTGAACAGGCAATCAGGTAAGTAAGTAGACAGCAAGAGGTGTGAAGGCCGGGCTATGGCTTAATACGCCAAACAGTGAGCCCTTTGATACGTCGTGATGACTGAGGAGGATTATGTACCAGTAAAGATGCACACATTTATAAATACCACACTCAATTATTAATATTTATTGCACTTCAAAGATTTGATACACACACAATTCACAGGCCGCTTATATAGTATAAAGAGTTTGCCGATACAATCGTAAAATTGGTAATCTTAAGTATTCAACCGACTTTCAGCGTTCCGAGCTGATTCCAGAATCTTGGCGTTCAGGCCAGACCTAAGACCAAACAAGCTGAAGCCCGTTTTTCATTCGATCTCCGATCTCTTCTAAATTTCAAATTCAAATCTCAATAAGACCAGAAGGAATAAAAACGGCTCTACAAGGCGGGTCAGTATGCTCAAACCTTACAATAATGTACAACTAGCTTAAGGAAAGATCTAGGTATATAGTCCATGGTACCTATGGTATGGCTTTAAGAAAATAAAATAGACATATGTCATGTCAGATGAAAACGTCACAATAGATTATAAATTACGAATATAATTTAAGTTTAGATATTTAAAACAGTCAGAGATAACTAAAGATGCTTTCCAGATGTAATAATACAAAGAATATATATAAAAATGAGTTACACAAATTCATGCGATATCAAAAGATGTGAAGATGGGTTGTGGAGTGTTATGAAACGTAAGTAGATCTTGAATAAATACCACAATGTGTGGAGAGTGTTGTGTCCGTGAGTGCAATATAAGTCCTCACCCCAGCGCCCGTGAACACCAGGCATGAGCACTTACTTGCCCGAAAGTGTGTGTGTGTGTGTCTGTGTGTGACAAGGTGAAACGCGCTCCAGGATGGAGGTGAATTTTTCGGTAGGCGAAATTATTGTGAAATACTTAGTATATTTTCGGTCTCTGCATAATCCAATTTAAGTAGCCATGTCGTTAATGTTTTTTAGGGTTCCGTAGCCAAATGGCAAAAACGGAACCCTTATAGATTCGTCATGTCTGTCTGTCTGTCTGTCTGTCTGTCTGTCTGTCTGTCCGTCCGTATGTCACAGCCACTTTATTCCGAAACTATAAGAACTATGCTGTTGAAACTTGGTAAGTAGATGTATTCTGTAAACCGCATTAAGAATTTCACACAAAAATAAAAATAAAACAATAAATTTTGGGGGTTCCCATACTTGAAACTAAAACTAAAAATATTTTTTTTTATCAGACCCATACGTGTGGGATATCTATGGATAGGTCTTCAAAAATGATATTGAGGTTTCTAATATATTTTTTTTTTAAACTGTATAGTTTGCGCGAGAGACTCTGCCAAAGTGGTAAAATGTGTGTCCCCCCCCCCCTGTAACTTCTAAAATAAGAGAATGATAAAACTAAAAAAAATATATGATGTACATTACTATGTAAACTACCAGCGAAAATTGGTTTGAACGAGATCTAGCAAGTAGTTTTTTTTTAATACGTCATAAATCGTAAACCGCAATTGACCAAGTACGGAACCCTTCGTGCGCGAGTCCGACTCGCACTTGGCCGGTTTTTACATTTTGATTTGCACATAGGGTATATATTTAATATTTTATTAGCCTTGTTATAGACGTAGCTACTGAGGAAATGGAAACTACGTTGGGTCGAACGAAAATTTGTGCGGATGGACGGACAGACAGTATGTTTACGTCGTTGAGTGCCAAACTTGTTTGGATCGTAGGGAGTCCGAGAGTGTGTGGTTAAAACAAGGTTAAGGATAAACAATTTGCGAACAGTGAGAACCCTACACGCTTCATAAAGATCAATGGTAGGACAGCGGTAAGGCAACCGCCATCCAACCTTCAGGAGTGCCCTTTGCGCACGCTCCAGCCTCAGCAAGTGAGTTTTTGCAGATCCGCCCCAAGTAGTTATACAATATTGTAGAAGTGATTGGCAGAGGGCGAGATATACAAGTCTCAGCAACGCTGTGTCCGCAGCGCGACGAAGGGACTTAAAGATGTAGATCAACCTACGCAGTCGCGAGGTGAGTGTGTTTATGTGAACAGAGAATGACAAGCATTCGTCAATTTGTACACCGAGATATTTGACACAATTGATGCGAGAAAGGCAGGGGCAATTACAAGCCGTAAGGTGAGGTGAAATACAAGAGTGGACAATCAAGGAGCAAAGAGAGGGAGGAGGCTTCCCAGCGGCATTAAAAAAAAAGGTTAGGTAATTAGTTTTATCAACATTTAAAGTAAGAAGGTTTTGAGCCAACCAGTTGGTGACAAGGTTGAGACCGGAACACAAGCTCCCAGGAGTCTCCATGGAATAGTAAGGCAGTATCATCGGCATAAGTGAAGATGGATGCATTGGGAAGTGCTAGCCCGCAGAGCGAACAAAACATTACAAGACCAATTCTCTCAGTATCAAACTATTCTTTTCTTCTTTGCGTGTCGATTGGTCTCTAATTTTGTCCGACCAGAATGTGGCCTCCTGGATAACTCTCTCTCTCTCTCTCTCTCGATCAAACTATTGAAAACGATAATCGTAAAAGCCAACAACACAGCCACAGTCGGCGACTAGTCGGCCGCATGACCAGCAACTAGTCGTCCAATCGGCCGGTTTCGATCCATCTCTAGTGTTTAATCAAATAATAATAAATGAGACAACTGACAACATTGAGAACACTCCTCTTCATATTCCCCAGGTGTGTTCTTATCTACCTTCATAGCGTTTTCACGTCATGAAAAGTCGTTACATTTTATTGAAGACGTGAAGGTTCACGGTGTTTTTCCTTCCGTTTTGATACGGTTATAAAATTTCTCAACGGTTCTTGTGCTCTTGATATTATTATACTTATTTTATATTTCCAGATCTTTCTAAAGATGTAGATATTATTCCTTTGCCCATACATACCTACAAAACAGTCAAACCTTTAATTCATGGGGGTAGACAGGGCCGTAAAAAACTTCTCTAGCATTGATGTTCTGTAGAGAATTGATATAAATACAAATAATAATGTTTTCTTATAGTGGCTTATTAGTTATTTATTTATTATTATGGCACTCCAACGAATTGTTCAAAATAACATTAATGACAGACAATAAATTAATCACAATTGACTACAGACTATAGCGAACTTTTCACTTATTGGTGTGCACAGCACTAGCAATTAGCAGTTTTACTTTATATTGTCAAAAAAAAAAAAAAAAAAAAAAAACCGGCCAAGTGCGAGTCGTACTCATGCACCGAGGGTTCCGTACAAACCTCAGCTTAAGGTATTATAGACCTGAGTATTTGATATGAATTTCAATTTAATACCTCTACGCATTCACGAAGAAAGGGGTAGTAAGATTAAAATCATTAAAAATATTTTATTATATGATGTAACTAAAAATTTACGGTTTTCGCAATTATTCCATTATCTGTGCTATAAGACGTTGCTTCGTACCAAATTTCAAGATTCTGCGTTCACGGGAAGTACCCTGTAGGTTTTGATTCCCTTGCGAGTGTCGAAAATTTGCGGCATAAACGGCTGTATGTTTTGATTGCATTTGCGTTGCCTTAGAATTTTATTTTTCACAGCTTTGAGGGACAGTAGACCTGAGTTTTTGATATAAATTTCAATTGATCCTATAAGGGTTCCGTTTTTTCCTTTCGAGGTACGGAACCCTAAAAATTGAGAATAATAAAAGATAAATTACAAATACAAGTTCTGCAAGGAAAATCACTATCCTCCAAGTTAGTCGCATGAAGGATTCGAAGAAAGGCAATCTCACATACAACAACGTTTATTTAGTAAGTATTCGAGCAATTCCGACATCGGTACTGTCAACGAACGGGAAATTAAACGGGACGCAAATGTGAACACAGCGAATTGACGGGGAACCCGGCAAAATATTTGTTTTGCTCGTGTCAGTTCGGGGAAACTCGGGGTGGTTCGGTAAACCGGAATGTTCTCAATAGTTATCTTTTTAACCCCCGCCGGAAAAAGAGGGGTGTTATAAGTTTCACGTGTGTTGCTGTGTATCTGTGTATCGGTGTCTGTCTGTGGCATCATAGCGCCTAAACGGATGAACCGATTTCGATTTAGTTTTTACTGTTTAAAAGGTAATTTTGTCGAGAGTGTTCTTAGCTATGTTTGAATAAAATCGGTTCAGCCGTTCAAAAGTTATGGGCGGTTTACTGTTTGAATCGGGGTATTTGCGGAAGATAAATGTGTCGGGGGTTTTTTAAATTTTGAAATTTTACTAGTTTTTTTTTTTTTTTTCGTTATAGGCTCGCGCTTGACCACTATCTCACCTGATGGTAAGCGAAATTTTACTTGTATTAAATGGTGTGCTTGGACGTTTGAATATGCAGTAGAGGTCCAGTGGAAATTAGTTTGGGAGATTTAGTTGAAGACAATGATTTGGCAAACTGTATTTACATAAACGCTATGTAATGTCTAATGTAGTTCATTGAGAGGAAATGCGGTCGCAGACATCCTACCGAATATCCTAAGTAAAAAGTCATAATTCAAGGTATGACTCTCGCCTATTTCCCCCTCCAATATAGGAAAAATTAAAAGATATTTTATAAACTGAAAAAGAAAGATATAATATACTATGCCCTTTTGTTTTAATTTTTGATAATACATTGTCTTTATAAGGAGCTCGTGGCTAAATAGTAACAGCCGCACGGGTCGATCTTCAAGGTTAAGCAACGCTTGCCGAGGTCGGTCCGTGGATGGGTGACCATATCAACATACTGAGTTTCCTCCGTGCCTCGGAAAGCACGTTAAGCCGTTGGTCCCGGCTGTCATTTAAAGATCATTGACAGTCGTTACGGGTAGTCAGAAGCCTGAGATCTGACACCAGTCTTGCCAAGGGGTATAGTGTTACCCAGTTACTGGGTTGTGGAGGTCAGATAGGCAGTCGCTTCATGTAAAACACTGGTACCCAGCTGAATCCGGTAGGACTGGAAGCCGACCCCAACAACAATTGGGAAAAGGCTAGGCCGATGTTGACATTGTCTTTAGAAGAATTAGAACCCAAAAAAAAATGCTCAAAACTGCGCTGTCAACGGAGACCTAGTGCTTAGTAGATTAATTTGATAAAAAAAAACACAAAAGCACAACATAATTATATCGTTTTTATTCAAATTATGGAATATATTTGAAATTTGTCCAATAATGGAGGAGGAAATAGGCGAGAGACAAACCTCGAATTATGAATTTACTAGCTTCTGTCAGTCGCTTCACCAGCGTGAATGTCAAAAATTATCCCACAGGAACATATTCCCGGGATAAAAAGTATCATATGTGCTATTGCAGACTATAATCTATCTCTGTGTCAAATTTCATCCAGATCCGTCCAGCCGTTTGAGCGTGAAGAAGTAACAAACACACACGCACAAACTTTCGCCTTTATAATATTAGTGTGATCTCTGTGCCAAATTTCATCCACATCCGTTCAGCCGTTCTGGCATGAAGAAGGAACAAACATACAAACACATACACACACACTTACTCACAAACTTTCGCCTTTATAATATTGGTATGAAGTGTGATGTGAAGCACAAAACTATACATATATATATACCCTTTCCATCTCTCAAATAATCATTCAGAAATTCATAATTAGCTATCAGCCTATTTTCGTTGCCTTCCCGCAATAAAAAGTTCCATAAAAGACAGACAGATTCCATCCAAATATTGTCCCTGCAATCTCGTCTTTAGTATCCTAATATACTACCAAGTATATTAGAGAATAAAGGCGAAAAATGTGTGTACGAACATCTGCCTCGCAAAACCTTACATTCTACGCAGACATTGTCGTAAAAATAACATGCGGTTACTTCCGTAAAATAAAATGTACCTCAAGTTCTCAACCTTAAGCTAAATTGAAATAGCACAAGTATTGCATTATTCATAAGACAACTATGAATATTATGTTGTTAGGTTAAATTTTGGCTGGATTAAGTAACTTTCAAGTTTGGTTGGTTCACGTGTTAACAATAACAAAACTGGTTGTTTTGGTTTTTACTGGTAGATACTGGTTCAATTTACATACTTAGTTGTTATATTAACTTAACTATGTCTTAAAAAACCAAATACGACAGATAAGGAGGAAAACCAAACGAAGAGATCGACCAAATTCATACGAGTTCAATACCGAAGATTTAAACAAATTTATTATCAAAATAAAGAACGAATCAGACAATGACCACATTATTTAGGAAGGTAAATTTTCATCACAAATATGATGAAAATTTACAAAAGTTTCTAACTACCAAATTCGTTTCGTTAGATAACCAAACATTTAATTTTAATTTAACAAAAGCTTCATGTTGAACTGCGAAAACTTTTAACAACCACAGCGGAACTAACAAAAACGAAAAATAACTGTAGACCTGTATAAAATAATAATATGGAAAAATATGTAAATTCAGATTTAACAGATCAAACCCACGGAGATATTACCCAAAGGAGAAGAATAACTAAGACATGTTCTCTATTTTTTAAGATACAAAGAGGATCTGGTAGTAAGTACATCACAGACAAAAACTACAGAACGGATTTGTTAATTTACAGATAAAAATCAATCGAGGAAGTTTTCCGACAAAATATAGATTCAAAACATGAAATAGATCAAAGAATGAAATGAATTCGTAACAAACAGAGTGGATAAATCCAAATTATCAAACTAACTAAAATCTACGTCACAGAACCACAAAGGTTTGATGTCGAGAGAACGCGCGCAGTCTACCGGCTGGCTGCGTCACTCAAATTCATATTTCACGGTTTTAATCAAACCGTACTTTGCCGGGAATGTAAGCGTACGCAAATAGTAGAAATAGCTCCACGCTACTTTAATATGAGAGTGATCAACTGTGGCAATGATGCAAATGGAAACCCATTATTCTCTAGCTTCATAGATTCGTTTGATTTCGATGAAGGATTTGATGTGAAATCAGTCAGCGTGCTATTTGTAGACCCATTGTTGTAACAGACATATCATACTAGTAAATGTCTGCTTCAGAATAAAGGCCTTTAGAATAAGACCAACCAACCAACGAGAGCTATTAGCAAATTTTCCGTAATAATGTTGCACTTTCTCTTCAGTCTAGCTCTTCTTGAACTACAATACTAGTAGTTAATAGCTCTCAATGGGACCGTGCACTAATGTAAATTCTAAGCGTTAGTCCAAGATAGTGAATATCTTCGAAACATTTGCATACAGCGGTTTAAACAAACATAAAAACTGATAAGAATATCTATTGCCGGATGCAACATGCATGAAGATATGAACTATGAAGATAATAACGCTTCTAGACACGAGTTTTAACATTGTAATTACAGATAAAAGTGCATGCCTTCCTAAGGGACGATAGCGCACATCCTTCAATTTAATTCACACGAGTTACATTAATTCACATGAAAAAAATGAGTTTGATTACACGCGGAAATCGCCTTATCTCACATAACTTACGCATGAATGCTACAATAGTAGTCAAAGCAGAAAATGCAATGGCTGATAAGGGGGATTTTTCCACGCAATGATTGGATTAAAGAATGGCATATTTTGTCTGTATTGTTTGCCAATACTGGCGTGGCGGTGGCCCATGTTGAATATACTGAATATGGGAACGTGACCATTGATTGTGATACACACTTTTGAATATCTATATATTTAAAAAGAATCCCTATTACCCTTGGTCACGGCATAACGCGTGAACAGCTGGACCGAAAAAAAAAAGTTAGATAATAGTAAGTTAGATAAGGTAGGGTAGGTATTATTATTATTATTATTATTATTATTATATACTTTATTGTACACCAAGATAAAAAACAATAACACATATGGAAACCTTAAAATAAAAACAAACATACAACAGGCGGCCTTATCGCGTTCTGCGATCTCTTCCAGGCAACCCAGAATGGAGAGAGATAGCCTGGACACGACATGGGGTTGCACTTGGTGCAAGTTAAAATAAAATAATAAGTTACAAACAGTGCTTACATACTAAATATAAAATACTAAAATAGATACATAAATACATACATACATATAAATAAACAGGCAAGAAAACGATACAGCTTCAACAAGAACAAGATCACAGTGACAGGTAGTGCTCCTTTACCAGTCTTTTAAAGATCGGCAGTGATTGCGCGCGTTTTATAGTTACAGGCAATGCATTCCATAGACGAGCGGCCTGGACAGTAAAAGATTTGTCCAGGAAGATAGTGGAATGCATTGGCATTTTAAGTTTCATGTTATCCGATGACCTAAGAACTTTCGTGTGTGAGTCACATAAAAACTGAAATCGATTTTTGAGGTAAAGAGGGGTAGATGGGAAAAATAGTATATTATACAGGAGGGAAAGAATATGAGCATTCCGGCGAAGGCGAATTGGCAACCACTTGAGTTTCTCGCGGAATTCTGTGACATGGTCATATTTGCGCAAACCAAATATGAACCTTATGCAAACATTTTGAAGACGCTCAAGTTTATCAAGTTGTACTTCAGTGAGGTCAAGATAGCTGGCATCAGCATAATCAAGGATAGGTAAAAGAAGAGATTGCGCAAGCGCAATCTTGGTGGCAGTCGGCAGAAAATTACGCAGTCTCCTCAGAGATCCAGCAGATGCGAATAGCTTGCGGCTAACTTCCTGCAGCTGGGCAGTCCAAGAGAAGTTCTTGTCAATGAATATCCCCAAGTTCCTAACATTCTCGCTAAAGGGTACAACAGAGTTATTAAAAGAAACTTGGGGAAGAGTCGTCCAGTCGATCCTTGAGACCAACCTTGAACTGCCCACCACCAAAACTTGCGTTTTTATAGGGTTCACCGTAAGTCCGTGCTTCTTGCTCCAGTCGCATATACAGGCCAGATCACTATTTATGGTCAAGATAGCCTCAGATAGATTACTAAGAGGAGATCGTGTGTAAATTTGAAGATCATCTGCATAAAGGTGGTAGGAAGAAATTAATTCATTGGATATTGAGTTAATAAAAACTGCGAAAAGTAAGGGAGATAGAACGCCGCCCTGAGGAACCCCGGCAGAAGTACTACACCAGGAAGACAAGGTCTCCCCGATGCAAATACGTTGTCGGCGACCAAACAGGTAACTACGAAACCATTCAACAACCGATGGAGATATGTTAAGAGCGCAAAGGACGCCAAGTAAAACATCGAAATCCACGGTATTAAAGGCATTACTGAAATCCAGTAGAGCCAAAACCGTTAGATTACCCATCTCCATGGCAGACCTTATATCGTCTGTAATATTCAGAAGCGCTGTAGTTGTGCTATGACCAGGGCGGAAGCCGGACTGGAAGGGGTTAAGGAGGTTATTTTTGGAGAGAAAGGTGCTTATTTGGTTGTGGATTAACCGTTCAAGGACTTTGGATAGGAATGGCAAGATGGATATTGGACGATACTCAGAGAAGGATGTGGGATTGGACTTTTTAGGTAAAGGAATTACTTGAGCATCTTTCCATGAACTTGGAAAAACACTGCTAGACGCAGAAAAATTGAGGATGTGGCAAATTACGGGCAGGATAATGTCTAGCACCGGCAGTAGCATTTTACGGCTGATACAGTCGCTTCCTACTGCGTTTGACGAAATCGATAGTATGCTCTTCTTAACATCACATGCAGAAAATTGACCAAAAACAAATGGAGAATAACTGGGTGTCGGCAGAGATGAAAGATGATTCAATGTATTTAATTTAGTTGTCCTATCAAAATTGGACGAAACAGTAAAATGATTATTCATTGCGTCAATATTTATATCTTTAGGGATAGTTTCTTGTCTGGATTTACCGACCCCCAGTGACCTTAGAAATTTCCAAACTTTGGAAGCGTCCCCATTTTGGACAGAATCATGAATATGTTGGCGATTGGCATTCCTACACACCTTATTGCAGTGTTTACGGATTGAGACATATCTTTCCCTATTAGCGTCAGTAGGCCGACGCTTAAATTTGGCTTTTGCCGTAGCTTTTTTGTTCATGATACTTTTAATTTCCTCTGTCAGCCACGGCGCTGGCAAATGCCTTACTTTAACTGCCCGAACAGGAGCGTGATGGTCGTAAAGCTCAACAAGTTTAGTCGTGAACGTAAGAACTTGCTCATCGACTGAAGTAGAGGCAAATAGAGAAGACCAATCTATATTGCTGGCATCCTTACAAAGACTGTCAACGTCCATACCACCAAAATTGCGCTGCATGAGAGTTTTGGCTTTAGCCTTAGGTGGACGAATTTTATATGAAAGAAAAATCAGATCATGATAAGAAAAGGCATCGGCTGAGCATTGGCCATGCTTAGCGACGCGGTCAGGAGAGGAGACGAAAATCAAATCAAGAAGTGAAGGAGTAGAGTTAGGAAAATGGTGAGTAGCACTAAGTGGAAGAATAGAAAGATTACTAGAAGACAAAACATTACTCAGGGAAGAAGAACGATGGTCTTTCTTCAAGAGACAAGTATTAAAGTCACCCATGATTATGCTATGACTGTAAGAAGGGATAAGCATTTCTAAGAGCTTTTCAAATGATGAGAAGAAATTGATACGTAAGGAAGGGCAATAATAGACGCCAAGGAGTAATTTGGAATTATTTAGGTCGACCTCAAGAAAGAGATGCTCACCAGCATTCGATGGCGGTGGCTGTGCAGACACATTGAGAACAGAGAAAGGAATATATGCGCGAAGGTATATGGCAACACCACCACCACCACCAAGCGTCCGGTCGTTTCTAATGAGTACGAAGCCAGGAAGTGAGTAACTAATAGAAGGGAGACAGGGTTTAAGCCATGACTCGGAAATAAGAATGGCATGTATGTCTTTACAGTCAAAACTTGCCAGCATATCGTGGAAATGAGCCGGAATACTCTGGGCGTTGATATGTAGAACGTTGAAATTCTTAGGAACATCGGAAAACTGCGCTGTAAGATTGTCTGCGAGAGAAGGTACACTCACAAAACTGCCGTCACTACTAGTCAAAGAAAAAAAACTATTGCTATCGCTGCTTTCATCAATAGACATGAATATATAACTAATATAATAATATAAATATATAAAATCCTATCTCGAAAATATAAACTATTAATAAATTCACCTGCCAGTTGCGTTCAATAACATTAAACAAGATACAAAAAAAAAAATATCCATAAAAAATTGGTGAATCCGGGCAACAAAAACAGAATCCGAAACAAAAAAAAAAAGTATAAAACAGAAATAGAGATCAAGAAAATTAAGTTAACATACAAATAAAGATTAAAAAGTGCACCGTTACTTAAAACGGAACGCACCGATAGGAACATAAATTGACGTTTAGTATAGTCTATCTGACAGTGACAAGACGTGACAGACAAAATGTAAACAATAATTTTGAAGTTCTATCAAACAATAGTTGAGGTAAAAACAGAATAAAATATCACCCGGATCTCCATAAAAAACATCACAAGGAAGTCTATCACTTCTTCAAAGCAGTAGCACGCTTCAGCCTTGCGGTCTTCACAGAAGCAGTGGTCGGAACAGAGTCTGGCATTGCTGCTTTAGATACACTCGGTTCGGCGTCAATGAGAATCGGCACAATTTTGTCCAATTCAGCGAGAGACTCAATCCGGTGTCGCGTATCGCCGGGACCAAGAATATAGACGCAGCCCGCCTTAGTCCAGCTCCTGGAGACGCCAACTCTCTCCCTCGCAGCCAGGAATACATCATGCCGCCCCTTTGTAAGGAACTCGGACATAGTAATGCCCGAGGCCCTCAGTTTGATTTTAGAAAACCAGATCCTATCACGAAACGCAAGACTGCGAACTTTAAATAGGATAGGCCTGGTTTTATTGGCCACTGCTCGACCCATCCTGTGACATCGGCTTATGTCAGCTACAGTGAAGTCGCTTAACTGCAGTTTATCATTAACTACTTTGGCGATGACCCTGGCGGTGTCCTCCTTCTGCTCCTCACTCACGCCATGCAAAAGCAGAATTTTCCTCCGTCCTCGCATCTCCATTTGATCAACACTACGGGCTAGAAGCATGGTATGTAGGTATGTAGGTAGGGTAGGGTAAGCAAGTATGCAAGGTATGTAGGTAGGGTAGGGTAGGTTAGGCAGGGTAGGTATGTAGGTAAGTAGGGTAGGTAAGGTAGGGTAGGTAGCGTAGGTAGGGTTAGGTATGGTAGGGTAGGATAGGGTAGGGTAGGTAGGGTAGGGTAGGTAAGGTAGGGTAGGGTAGGTAAGGTAGGTAAGGTAGGTAAGGTAGGTAATGTAGGTAAGGTAGGTAGGGTAGGTAAGGTAGGTAAGGTAGGTATGGTAGGTAAGGTAGGTAAGGTAGGTAAGGTAGGTAAGGTAGGTAAGGTAGGTAAGGTAGGTAAGGTAGGTAAGGTAGGTAAGGTAGGTAAGGTAGGTAAGGAAGGTGAGGTAGGTGAGGTAGGTAAGGTAGGTAAGGTAGGTAAGGAAGGTGAGGTAGTTGAGGTAGGTAAGGTAGGTAAGGTAGGAAAGGTAGGAAAGGTAGGTAAGGTAGGTAAGGTAGGTAAGGTAGGTAAGGTAGGTAAGGTAGGCAAGGTACGTAAGGTAGGTAAGGTAGGTTAGGTAGGTAAGGTAGGTAAGGTAGGTAAGGTAGGTAAGGAAGGTAGGGTAGGTAAGGTAAGTAAGGTAAGTAAGGTAGGTAAGGTAGGTAAGGTAGGTAAGGTAGGTAAGGTAGGTAAGGTAGGTAAGGTAGGTAAGGCAGGTAAGGCAGGTAAGGCAGGTAAGGCAGGTAAGGCAGGTAAGGTAGGTAAGGTAGGTAAGGTAGGTAAGGTAGGTAAGGTAGGTAAGGTAGGTAAGGTAGGTAAGGTAGGTAAGGTAGGTAAGGTAGGTAAGGTAGGTAAGGTAGGTAAGGTAGGTAAGGTAGGTAAGGTAGGTAAGGTAGGTAAGGTAGGTAAGGTAGGTAAGGTAGGTAAGGTAGGTAAGGTAGGTAAGGTAGGTAAGGTAGGTAAGGTAGGTAAGGTAGGTAAGGTAGGTAAGGTAGGTAAGGTAGGTAAGGTAGGTAAGGTAGGTAAGGTAGGTAAGGTAGGTAAGGTAGGTAAGGTAGGTAAGGTAGGTGAGGTAGGTAAGGTAGGATAGGTAGGGTAGGGTAAGTAGGGTAGGGTAGGGTAGGGTAGGGTAGGTAGGGTAGGGTAGGTGAATGTTTGGTGTTTTTATGGCAAAACAAAGTTTGGCGGGTCAGGGAGTAATCTATATTTCAGTGCACTCATCAGGTTTTTAAACAGATTACTCGTATTATGTCTTTTAGTCTTTTGTTTGTTAAAAGCAGGTACTAATATTCTCATAATAAAAGAAAACTTTGCAGTAATCGTTATATTACTGTGCAATAAATTGATATTACTTATCCATTTGGTAATTTCCAGATTTGTTTGTGAGAAAAATGGGGTCAAACGAGTATTGGTCTTGCGAAAGCTTCCAAGTTTCTGTACCGAAAAGTTCAAAATGATATAATTTGTTGTCTTACTGATCTGAAGTGAAAGAAAAACAAAGTAACATCTGTCGGAGACGAAATTAAGAAAAATAGGTCGGTTTTCCTATTCAAGACGGGTTTTCGTCCCTCGTCCCTACGTGTTTGCCTTTGAGCGCTTAGGGATTATTTTGATCCCAAATACTTTGTGGGCTTTTCTCGACTGAATAGAAAAGGCATGAAAGGTAACCGAACCACCTGTAATTCCCTATAGAGTTTCTCAAAAGGGCTGGGCACAGGTTTGATATCGTACGCCCGCAGTTTTACAAATAAAGGATTAGCATCAAGGGAAATTTTCAAGTATTAAGGCGGTACCCCGAGCAAAACGCCGCGCAAGCCGTTTTTTGTACTGTTTTTAGGAGCTATCTACTCGTTATTTAAAAAGAAATATCAATTAATAAAAATACATTAAAATTCTACATAATATTGACTCTAAAATGGTAGATTTAGTTTTTTTTTAAAATGTTGCATATATTTCACTAATCTCCTTCCAAAAAAACATAAAAATGAGAAATAATTATTGATATTATGCATCTCCTCGTAAAGTGTTCATTAATTATTTTTTGTACTAACACTAATGGATAGACAATTTAATAACGAACATTTTTGTAGATTTTTTTTTTTCAAAAGACCAATATTCGATTTTATAAAGATTTTATTCTAAAATCTGGGCGTATTCGCTACTGTAATTCATGCGCCACCAGTGCCGCTAGACCAATAGGAATGCTCATATCTCATGCCGATTTTTTGGTCAGGGTACCGTCTTAAGTAGAGTTGAGAGAGCTTCCAACATCATTTCGCATTACCTTCAGTGCAGGTTCGTGTCTAATTCAGTTTCCAACGAATAAGTTCCAACACCAGCTGCTAACTTCCGCGAGCACTAATCACGGCGAAGTAGTTTGACATAACGTGCTAAGTTCAAGCAAGTTTAGCCGTAATTTAATGAGGCAGATGGGCCAGAATGGGGTCAACCTACAAATAACTGAACCTGACCTTACGACAGTTTGGATTGACAACTTATCCTGACAAGCCCGGCTGACGGTTAATTAAATTCTGAATTGCCGCTCAAATTATTTTCGTTGTTGTACAAATTGGACGGTTGAATCACCGAAATCATAACATTGCAGCGTTTACATTTCGTGAACATAGCTTTTACACCTGCAGCCCATTTACTGAGCGCCACAAACGTGAAAATTTACTACATTTTCCAACTGCCACAAATATTTTTCGGTTGCATATGTTTGTAGCTGTTACTGTACTGATTAATAACAAACATGAAATGGAATTGCCCAATTTACCGATAGTTGGAAGCAAAGGGTATTGCCCATACACAGGCCGCCTATGAGGTATCGTATCTGCGATTTCAATATTATACAAAAATAGGATTTATATTTTGTGTTTTTTCCCATCCGTGTCCTTTACTTTATATGTACAGACAACAACATTTAAGGTTCCTTCACTTGGACATTTGTATGCACCTTATTACATTGTAATAAGGGTTCATTTCAAGAACAGAAACATCGTTATATCTCGTGATCCCCACAAAATATATGAAAAATGTTTTCTAATTATGAATATAATGTGTTTTTTCTACAATATACAACCAAATTCATCAAGATACAACCATTTTTTCAAAGGGGCCCAAGTTCCCTTACAAAATGGGCATTCTCCTTTATGAAAATTGTATTTTTACCCGACTGCCTAAGGAGGGTAATGTGTTTATCAGTCTATGTATGTATGTATGTATGTTTGTTCCTATGTGGCGTTCCAGAGACCAAACGCGTTGGACGATTTGGATGATTCATACGTCAATCGATTCGTCTTAACCCTGCGAGTGTCATAGGCTACATTAAAATTGGACAATAGAAAAATGGCGGATTTTGGGTGCCATATTGTGGGGGCCCAAATTAATTTTTTTCTTCTAAACCCATCGTGTGGGGTATCAAAATAAAGGATTTAAAGAGGTGATTTCAAAAATATATAACACTCATATGTTTAAATGTATCTAATTCGAAAAAAAACTAACTAAAAAGTTATAAATAAAAAAACTTAATTAAAAAAATCAAAAAACCCGACTGCTTCAAAAGCGAACTAAAAAGTCGTAAACAAGGGAAAAATCATGCTGTGCCGGCGGAGGATACACCAGATTTTGGTCAGCCAGCCCACGAATATGTATCCTCCGACTGCACAGCATGATTTTTTCCTTGTTTACGACTTTTTAGTTCGCTTTTGAAGCAGTCGGGTTTTTTTTCGGTATGCATTTCAATACAACGAGGTTTAAATCCTTAGGGCGCGTTCCCACTATGTATCATCGGACGACTATCGTCTCTAGCTGTCCTCATTATAGTCGTCAATTTTTTTTATCGTTTTGCGATATCGTATCTAGCTGTTCCCATTGGATCGCGAAGACATTTTATCGTTTCACGGCAGATGCTTTATCGTCTGCACATCACTAGCAAGCTACAACTCTACAGTCGCCTCTACGTTCTTTTGGAGATCATTAGTGCGTTTATGCTCCTGAGTACAATGGACGAAGACGAAATTTTAGTGATGTATTACTTTTTAGGGTTCCGTAGCCAAATGGAAAAAAAACGGAACCCTTATAGATTCGTCATGTCTGTCTGTCTGTCCGTCCGTATGTCACAGGCATTTTTTTCCGAAACTATAAGAACTATGCTGTTGAAACTTGGTTAGTAGATGTATTCTGTGAACCGCATTAAGATTTTCACTTAAAAATAGAAAAAATACAATAAATTTTAGGGCCCCATACTTGAAACTGAAATATTTTTTTTTTCTTCTAATCCATACGTGTGGGGTATCTATGGATAATTCTTCAAAAAATATATTGAGGTTTCTTAAATCATTTTTTTCTAAACTGAATAGTTTGCGCGAGAGACACTTCCAAAGTGGTAAAATGTGTGTCCCCCCCCCCCCCTGTAACTTCTAAAATAAGAGAATGATAAAACTAAAAAAATATATGATGTACATTACCATGTAAACTTCCACCGAAAATTGGTTTGAACGAGATCTAGTAAGTAGTTTTTTTTTAATACGTCATAAATCGTAAACCGCAATTTACCAAGTACGGAACCCTTCGTGCGCGAGTCCGACTCGCACTTGGCCGGTTTTTTTTAAAAGAATGAAGAGAAAGATTTGGGTACATTCAATGTAATTGAAAAGTGATGACGGAAACTTTTGTGACTATTGAAGAATGACTGTCTCCACCTTTGATAGCCTACTGGCACGACTTGCAGAAAATCTTAGAAGAGTTAACACTTAAAGTACTGTTAGAAGTATTGAACAGTAAACAGGCGTGATATAGCGGTCAATAAAGTAGAGAGGGATACCAGGTCGTTAGGTAGAAGTGAATAGGAAGATAGAGCCAGGCAATTTGCCGGCGGCAAATGAAATTGTGCATCTGCACGAAAACGCTTTTACACCGGGCCCGTATTTTCCCTTCCCTCGGTAAACGTTGAAGGTACAATCTAATTGCGATTTAATTAGAAGTTTCTCTTGCCGGTTTATTAAGGTTAGATGGAGACGAAATTTAGTGGGAATTTCTCTTTGTGTATGGCAACTTAGGTTGAGTATCTTTAAAACAACAGGTAAAATTTCAAAATTTAAAAAAACCCCCCGACACATTTTTATTTCATGCTACATAATTTATCTAGTACATAGTAGATACGCTTCGATCGGAAATCTATTGAACACGTAATTATGACACGATATCTTGCGAAAACACCCCGATTCGAACAGTAAAACGCCATAACTTTTGAACGGCTGAACCGATTTTATTCAAACATAGCTAAGAACACTCTCGACAAAATCAAATTTCAAAAAAAAAAAACAAAATCAGTTCATTAATTTAGGCGCTATGATGCCACAGTCAGACACACAGATACACAGCAACACAAGTCAAACTTATAACACCCCTCTTTTTCCGGTGGGGGTTAAAAACAGCGGTGTCTGAAAAGTTTGAGTCTTGAATTTTAAATTTTAATGCAAATATTATTGCAAGAAATGGCCTTACAGAGAAAATAATAGAATGTTGAATACCATGCATGCTCACTACCATTTATTGAAGATTTCAAAATTCTTTCAATACAGCTTTCTGCTAGAAGTTTTTCCCGGCAATCCTTGTTCAAGCCACCCAGATCAAAAGCAGACTAAAAGTATGCCGAAAACATTGCACATAAATATATCTTCATATAGTAAAAAAAATGTATGTAGGTATGTAAAAAGAAAATTATATATTGCGACCGCGTGAATGTCGAAAATTTGCCCAAGGGAACATATTCCCGGGATAAAAAGTATCCTAAGTCGTATTCCAGACTATAATCTATCTCTGTGCCAAATTTCATCCAGATCCGTTCAGCAGTTTTTGCGTGAAAGAGTAACAAACACACTTACACACTCACAAACTTTCGCTTTTATAATATTAGGACGAAGCGTTGACCGAAAAGGGCAAGTCGGTCGGATTTGATAGCTTATAGGATACGGGTTGTCACAGGGGATAAATTTAGGACAAGCTTCAACATGGATAGGTACAGTCCCTGTCCTATTTCTTTAATAGTGAGTAAGATTCCTGAACACGTTCTATTTTTAGCCAAAAAATACCTGACGAAATAGTATTGAACGATGAATTTTCATGATTGTAGATTTTCCAGACATAGTTGAGTTAGAATATAATACACAAGCGAAATGAAAAGACGTAACAAGAAGAAAATCATACTGTGCAGTCGGAGTATACAATATTCGCATACTGGCTGTCCAAAACCAGATGTATCCTCCGACTGCACATCATGATTTTCTTCTTGTTTACGTCTTTTTAGTTCGCTTCTTAAGAAGTCAGACTTTTTTTTTTAATTTAACTTTTTAGTTAACATTTTTGTTCTAAATTAGGTGAATTTTACATATAAATGTTATATATATATTTTTTTTGTTATAAATTATAGGCTCGCGCTTGACCACTATCTCACCTGATGGTAAGCGATGATGTGGTCGACGGTGAAGCACGCTTGCCTAGGAAAAACCTATTCACTCTTGACTTGAAGACCCCTAGATTGTAGCTATCGGGAAACACAGACTCCGGCAGAGAATTGCACTCCTTAGCTGTACGCATAATGAAAGTATTTCCAAAACGTTTAGTGCGTATGGGTGGGATGTCTACCATGTACCGATGGCGCATCGCCGTACGTCTGGTAGTCCCATGATGAAACGGGCTAGGTGGAATTAAATCATGCAATTCCATCACACACTCCCCGAAGTGCAACCGATAAAAAACCGACAAGCTGGCAACTCGGCGATGATGTTCAAGGCTCTGGAGCTTTGTCTTAACCAGTGCCTCATCACCGATGAGCCTCTTGGCCTCTTAAAACCCTTTATTTTGATACCCCACACGATAGGTTCGGAAGAAAAAAAACTGGGCATCCACAATATGGCGCCCGAAATCTGCCATATTTCTATTTTCCCATTTTAATGTAGCTAGTGACACTCGCAAGGTCAAATCGATTGACGTAAGATCATCAAAATCGGTGTTTGGTTTCTAGAACGCCACATAGGAACAAACATACATACATGACACGGATAAACACATTACCCTCAGTCGGCAGTCGGGTAAAAATACTAAATCTATGTACCCAACATTGATCGTTAGAACAACCTTACCTGTAGTACTATCCTAATAGAATTTAAGATGTTTTAGGGAATCGATATCCCCCAATAATTGGGTGTCGGAGGTCAGGTGACAGTAGCTCCGAAAGGTAGACCTGTAATAAACCCCGAATACTACAGTCGCTTCAGGACATAGAAAACAAATGTTTATCTCGTGTAACTTGATCGTTTCTATACAATGTCTTGTCCTAGATTAGAAGGAGACGAAACTAGTCCCTCTGACCTAATTAAATAATTCACTCTAACAACTTAAGGAACTCAATTCCTCGACACAGTTCTTAATGAACTGATAGTTATACCGGCCTTTATAAAAAAAGTATAGTAAAATAAAAATACCGACGGCAATTCAGTGAAACATTCAAGTTGCTATTAGTTGCCCGTTGAATCTATAGTCAAAAAAATATTTTTTGCAAAAAAATACTACCGACTTACAAACAAAAAACTACAAAGTGAAAAATAACTTAATTTTGGAAGTCGGTGTCTTTCTTGTTTCCCATTTTTTTGCAATATGGACACCGACTTCCAAAATTTAAGTTATTTTTCACTTTGTAGTTTTTTGTTTGTAAGTCGGTAGTATTTTTTTGCAAAAAAATATTTTTTTTTTCCCTTTTTAGTTGTACCTTCCTAAAATAGGCAAGTTGTTTAGAAAGGTGCCTATAACGCCAGAATAGATTACCCGAATAACACGATACTTGAACATAACCGGTGAAATGAGAGATCTGCGTACCCCTTTCGAGCGTACTGGCGTGATGTTATGTTATGAAATGGTATAAACCATAAACCCACATGCGATTGCAGCAATCCCGAATGATTTGCCGTCATTTATTTATTGAAGAGTTCTGTTGTATATCTCCGAAGTTCTTCATCTGATCTTCACCAAATTAAAATGGGACCAATTTCGAAACATACTCTTTCAAACAAAAAAAGAATTTTCAAAATCGGTCCACAATTGACGGAGATATCGGTGAACATACATAAAAAAAAACATACAAGAAGTCGAACATAGAACCTCCTCCTTTTTGGTAAGTCGGTTAAAAACTTCTTAATGGTAAGAAGTTTTTAACCGACAAGTATTTAACATATGGATGTTAAATACTTGTTTCGTGTTACACCGTCTCAAGGACGTTGTATTGTTTCAAATATATTATACTATTGTTACTAACATAATGAAACTTATAATTATAGGAGTATCTATCTATTAACGTATAGTTTTTTTTTAAATGTTTTTGTTAGTTTTCTTTTTTTTTGTGTGTGCTCTAGTGACCGTGCGTCACTGATAGAATGACTATTTGCCTAAAGCCACTGGCAGGCTTATTACGTATTTTGCAAGAGCAAAACGATAGGGATTTTTGCGCAATAATTGCAGTTCAATACAGAAGTTTTGGCCAGCAGTTTGGGATCAGTGGTGGCCAAATGGTAACGGCCGCGACTTACGTATCGTAGGTCGCGGTTTCGAACCCAGGTAGGCGCTTTAATTTGTGTAAATTATTTCATCACCACTGCTCTTAAAACAGTGAAGGAAATCTTTAGAAAACCAGCATGTCATAGAACCAAAAATTCGAAGACATGTGACATCCATCAACCCACACTGGGCCCGCGTGGTGGATTACGGCCCGTTCCTTCTCACAGAGAGGAGGCCTGAGGCCAAGCAGTGGCCTGTGGCATTATTAAAAGGCTGATAATGATAATGATGAATACAGAAGTTTTAGAGTGTTTGGCGTTTATTTTTTGCATTTGACAAACGGCGAGTGATTAGCAAACGATTGTGTAGGACCTACCATACATACACTGTAGGTAATTCAGACTTCTAATACATAAAGCGTTTGATTGCGCAATGATTGCTGATTGCTGTTTCTTACGTAATAAGCCTGCCGATGATCCCAATGATCAGAGAGAACCCTATTTATCAACTGGCTTCGTGACACGACTTGTGAATGGAATTCTAAATGCGAACGACATGGATGCTGTGACACATAAAACAAACAACAACAAACTCTCCAGAAAGTCTTTCTTAAAGAAGTTCTTTTTAAAATTCAGTTAGCGTCACAGGCGGTCGGGTGAATGCAAAATAACAATGCTTTTAAGCCCAAACGTCTGCCCCACTCATCACATTTCCTCCTGTCTCGTAATGTTATGCCACATTATGAAAGAATGAACAAGGAAAAGCATTTTTCATCCCACCATCTCGGCAAGAGTATTTTTAATCTTCAATATCTGAGTGGAAA
The DNA here is from genome assembly GCA_949775005.1 of Orthosia gothica. Lineage (NCBI taxonomy): Eukaryota > Metazoa > Arthropoda > Insecta > Lepidoptera > Noctuidae > Orthosia > Orthosia gothica. The sequence goes on along the minus strand of OX459066.1, from coordinate 16,547,731 downwards.
AGCCGTTTTTATTCACTAGAGGATAAAGTAAATTGAATTTAGAACATCGTGTGCACTAAGTTTGTGAATTAAAAAAAACATTAAACCTATTTACTGCTACCTCTATGGTACCGAATATATCATACAACTTTTTTTTAATTTGTTAAAAACTCAGACTCGGAACCTTCTTGGTGTTCTTTTTTCAATTTGCTTTGTACGCGGTTCTTTACGCGGCATTTTTTCAACTCATTGTTAAACCTTATATTAAAAACAAGAAACTTGAAAACAAGTGAAAAAACTAAAATGAGTGATTCTAGCGACGAGGAAGTTTGTTTGACGCCAACAGAATTGACTGAAACTGTTAATAATGCGCAAATGAGCTTTCTCCCTCAACAATAACTGTAGCAACGTTACTTTAAAATTTTCTTAATTATACCTTAGTATTATTTTGTTATAATTTAAAGATTATTCTGTAATACTTACCTGTCATAATGTAGTAATTAATACCTAAACTGAAATAAAAGTGTACCTATCTTGTGATTGTAAACGATTTTTTTTTTTGCATTTAGTCATTTCCTCGCTGAGGTGGAATGAAAAGTTACGTGTTGCACTCGAGTGCAAAGATTTTTCACCTCGTGCTCTTTTGATTCCCTCGCTAACGCTCAGGATTCTAATTTTGAATCACTCGCTGCGCTCGTGATTCAATTTTGGAATCCTTCGCTTGCTCGGTCATCAAAATTGAACACGCGGTTAAAAAGCAACTTTGCACTCTTGTATAACAAATAACTATTATCATCATTTTCTGCGCCTTCATTTATTTCTTTTTTTTTTTCGTAACTGGCGATGTGATTTGTTTCGTATGTTGTTAATGGTGCGTAGCCAAATGGCAAAAAACGGAACCCTTATAGATTCGTCATGTCTGTCTGTCTGTCTGTCCGTCCGTATGTCACAGCCACTTTTTTCCGAAACTATAAGAACTATGCTGTTGAAACTCGGTAAGTAGATGTATTCTGTGAACCGCATTAAGATTTTCACACAAATTTAAAAAGAAAACAATAAATTTTGGGGGTTCCCATACTTGAAACTAAAACTAAAAATATTTTTTTTCATCAAACCCATACGTGTGGGGTATCTATGGATAGGTCTTCAAAAATGATATTTTTTCTAGGTAGTTTTTTTAGGAGGTTTCTAATATATTTTTTTTCTAAACTGACACAATAGTTTGCGCGAGAGACTCTTCCAAAGTGGTAAAATGTGTGTCCCCCCCCCCTGTAACTTCTAAAATAAGAGAATGATAAAACTGAAAAAAATATATGATGTACATTACTATGTAAACTACCAGCGAAAATTAGTTTGAACGAGATCTAGTCAGTAGTTTTTTTTTTAATACGTCATAAATCGTAAACCGCAATTGAACAAGTACGGAACCCTTCGTGCGCGAGTCCGACTCGCACTTGGCCGGTTTTTTTTCTATGGGGGTAGGCAGAAACTACAGAACGCCACCTGCTACGATCTTTACATACTCCTTTTGCTTCACTCACGTTCATATCTAGTCATACACACACGCCGGTTATGAGTACTGCGCACTTGGCCTTTCTGAAGAACATCACCTATAAGGTCTATGTATGTCTTTCTAGGGCGTCCCCTCAAGGCGTTTCTCTTCACGTCTGCCTTGTAAATACCTTTCGTTAGTCGCCTTTCATTTATCCTCTCAACACGGCCAAACCATCTTAACATACTACATACATACATACATAAACTCACGCCTTTTTCCCATGGGGGTAGGCAGAAACTACAGAACACATCTTAACATACTCTTATCAATTTTAGTCACTACATCTTCTTCTGGTTTTATATGACATGGTATTTATGTTATGAAACCAAATCATTGTTATTTTGTAAAAAACCGGCCAAGTGCGAGTCGGACTCGCGCACGTAGGGTTCCGTACCATTTTCGTAAAAAACGGCAAAAAAATCACGTTTGTTGTATGGGAGCCCCCCTTAAATATTTATTTTATTTTGTTTTCAGTATTTGTTGTTGTAGCGGCAACGGATATACATCACCTGTGAAAATTTCAACTGTCTAGCTATCACGGTTCATTAGATACAGCCTGGTGACAGACAGACAGACAGACAGACAGACAGACAGACAGACAGACGGACCGCGGAGTCTCAGTAATAGGGTCCCGTTTTTACCCTTTGGGTACGGAACCCTAAAAAATACATGAAAATGCTCTCCTGTGATTAACAGGGAAAGATTTCAATATGTAAACCCCGCAAAAGCTTTTAGGGACAGTGGTTAGCTGACTGAATGTATGTATTTGATTACATATGTACAAGAGGCAATGTTGCTCAAACAATTACAAGAACAGTTTTGGCCTGAACTCAAAATTAAGTGTATGTTTACGTTTTCTGAAAACCAAAGCTGTACTGTCTTTCAGTTAATAAAAGTTTGCATGACCAAAGTATACATTTCAGCTATCATATCATCCGAGAGAGGGTTGCAGCAAATCAAATCTTAAGAAAACTGAGAAGAATAGCTTTTACCCGCGGCTTCGCTCCTGTTGCCCACCCCGTTTTCGGGATAGAAAAAAATGCATAAGTCACTCCGGAATAATTTAACTTTCCATAGATGTTTTTTTTTTTTTTTTTTTAATTTAAAATTGCCGATTTGTACTGATAAATTGAAATTAGTTATTTTTTTAATTTAACATATTTATTTAATCAAAGTAATAAGCATTATTATCTATCTATTGCTGCCATATAATAGGAATGTCAGTTATGCCTTTGCGATAGAACTCTGGTGATCTAGATTCAGCAAACTGTGTGAAAGCATTTTGTACTGCCAAAACTTTAAATTTTATCACGTAGAAAATTGACTAAATCACGAAAAAATGGTAGTCCGTTGGAGCAAGGTCTGACGAATACGGAGGGTGACGAATGGTTTCTAATTGCAGTTCCTGTAGAGTTAAAACGGTTTCTCGTGCGTATGAGGTCTCGCGTTATCAAGGAGTAATAATGGTGAAGATTGATTCATGAGTCGAGGCTGTTTCACTGCTAGTTTAGCTATCATTATTCGGAGTTCGGCACAGTAAACATCTGCCGTCTTTGCTTGACCAGATCGGAGAAAGCTATAGTGAAAAACACCATGCAGTTAACATTACCTTTTAACCGACTTACCAAAAAGGAGGAGGTTCTATGTTCGACATCTTGTCTTTTTTTTTTTTTTTTCAATGTATGTTCACCGATATCTCCGCCAATTGTGGACCGATTTTGAAAATTCTTTTTTTGTTTGAAAGAACATGTTCCGAAATTGGTCCCATTTTAATTTATTAAAGATCTGATGAAGAAATTCGGAGATATACAACAGAACTCTTCAATAAATAACGGTAAATCATTTGGGATTGCTTCAATCGCATGTCTGTTTATTGTTTATACCATTTCATAACATTACATCACGCCAGTATACTCAAAGGGGTACGCAGAACTCTTATTTCACCGGTTATGTTCAAGTTTCATGTTTTCGGGTAATCTGTTCTGGCGTAATAGGTACTTACTAAACAACTTGCCTATTAGGTAGGTAAAACTAAAAAGGGAAAAAAAAAAACTTTTTTGCAAAAAAATACTACCGACTTCCAAATAAAAAACTGCAAAGTGAAAAATAACTTTATTTTTGGAAGTCGGTGTCCATATCGCAAATAATTGGTATCTACGAAAGACACCGACTACCAAAAATAAAGTTATTTTTCACTTTGTAGTTTTTTATTTGGAAGTCGGAAGTATTTTTTTGCAAAAAAGTTTTTTATTTTTCCTTTTCAAACAAATAAGAACGTGTAAATTTCACGAACTCTGCTTTCTTTCTACAGTAACTAATATATTTAAGTATCTTTTCATTGACGATTCCACATTTTTATCACCGTATTTCATTCAAGAAGCTTCGTCTAGCTTACCCAGGGCCATCTTCCTAACTGGCTACCTATGGTTAACGAGATGGTTAATATGGCTCATTAAATTTTTTATTTATTAAAACTTTATGCATAAATACAAAGGCAACACGTACGTCCGTGTAAAGGCGCACGAACAAGTAGAAAAAATAAAATTGTCTTTAAGAAACCGAATCCAATAAACTAAAAGTGTGAAGATTTTGCGATTTTCTTGCGAATTTGCTCACGTGCCTTCAATGCGAAGGAGAACCGACTGCTTGCCATCCTGATGTTCTGAGGGAGCGCATTCCAAAGGGAGATCGCTTGGATATAGAAGGAAGAATGGATAAACCCAGAGCGGTGAGAGGGACACTGTAGAAGACGATTATTACTTATCTCATATCTACAATCATGTGATATTCTCGTGAATATGAGATGAAGATAAATAGATCTGTCTGGCCATGTAAAATCGCGTCATCTAGGTAGCCTCGCTGAGGTCGTCTTTGATGCAGCTGAACGACCATTAGGGGTAGTACTCAAGCAGAAATCGACGGAAATCAGACTGATATAATAGATTTTATCCTTCTAATATTGTGATATCAAAAAGTCTACAGAACGAAATTTTAATGGTTCCGTTTTTTCATTTGGCCATGGAACTTTATCTTTTTTAACACAAAGTATTTTCGTAACGAATTCTAACCCTCTTACAAATAAACGCAGAATAAAGTTATACCAGGTATAAACCTATGAAAATGTATGGGTATACCTTAGTTATACCTGGTATAACTTTATTCCGTGTTTATTAGTAAGAGGGTAATACTATAATAGAATAATGCCAGGGAGACATACTATTTCAGAATATCTGACACCACTCTTTGGGCAGAGTACACACGGCAAGGGGTACCTACAAAGTTTCCCAATTATAGACAGTACGGTTGGCGCAGTGGTTGAGCGATTGACTGCTGCGCTGCGTGTCGCGGGTTCGATTCCCGCACGGAACAAATATTTGTATAACCTACAGATAGTTGTTCCGGCTCTGGGTGTTGTGTATGTGAGTTTATATGTTTGTAAATGCACTCACGATACAGGAAGAAATTACTAGTGTGGGGCAACGTTTTAAAAAAAAAAAAAAAGTACAACTCAAATATGCGCGCGGCGCCATGTGTGAATAATTAACAACTACATATACAACACACACTCACTAACAAACTTTCACCTTTATAATATTATTGCGATGTGATATAAGTGTGAAAAGTAGGATAGGAAGTAGGATGCCATGGTTTGTGTGCTAGTGACGTGGCAGTCGTCGTCTACAACTGTACTTTTTTTGGGAGGTCAGACAGGTCAGACAGTCGCTCCATGTAATACTGATACTCAGCTGCTTACGGTCAGACAGGAACAAAACAGTTTGAAAAAGACAAAGCAATTATTTGTCACTCTGGAAAACCTGATTGTAGGTCACGTGTGTCGTCATAAGTCAACTAGTTTGCTCACGCAAGCCTAGTCGCGTGCAGAACTTAGTTGTTCCGTGCATTAACAATTTCATTACTAAAACTAAACGAAGCTTCAGTGGTGGGTCACACTTTACATGTTTACAATTTCAATTTGTTGGCGTACCTTATTTTGTAAGAAGGCCGTTTGTTTCTAAGTTTATTACAAGCTGTTGCGCGTGACTTCGTCTGCTTAGCAGTAGTACTTTGAATAGCCTTTGTTTTACATCGCGCCATAATATTAAAGGTGTGTGGGCCGCGTTACTTGAAAAATTATTGTTTCACCATTCAAACATCTATCCCCTGCCCACCTCTTATAGGGTGATTTCCGGGATAAAAACTATCCTATGTCCTTTCAAGGATCTTCATACTAAATTTCATCTAAATCGGTTCAGCGGTAAAAGACAGACATACAGGCCAGAGTTACTTTCGCATTTATAATAGTAACTATGGATAATGGTAATAAATAAGGAAGTGGGACGTATTCTAGATGAGTTTCTAGTAAGTAAACAGACCAGTATTTTGATGATTCATAATTAGCTTGAATAGTCAAGTAGCCCACCTAGATATCCCATTAGTTATAATAATATTATACATACATTAAGAAATTCCATGATGGTTAAACAATCACTCTTCTGCGGCTGAACAGATTTGGATGAAAGGAACACGGCCAAATCATGTCCGGGATTAGTTCTCGACATACTCTCGGGCGACGCCACTGGCAAAAGTTACTTATCTATAATTTTATCCAAATCGAAGCTCTTAATTCAATTGATAAGATTGTCTATTGACACAAGTTTTTTCTAAAAAATAAATTTTCGATTTAGGTTAAGGTGGAAACTAATAAATTTATTCAAAAGGATTTATATTTCTTAGAAAAAGGTAAGGAACAAAGGATAAATAAAATAAAGAAAAAGAGTCTAAGAGTTTCAATTAATAATCAAGGGACGAACATCCGCCCTTTCTCTTTTTAATTAAGTATGCAAATCGAAGATTCAGCAATTACGTTTTCATGTAAAAATGATAGTAAAAAACTTAATTAAAAAAATCAAAAAACCCGACTGCTTCAAAAGCGAACTAAAAAGTCGTAAACAAGGAAAAAATCATGCTCTGCAGTCGGAGGATACATATTCGCGGGCTAGCTGACCAAAATCTGGTGTAATGTAGTCTGGTGTAGTTTTAGTTGTTGAAAGGTTCTAGAAATTGAAAGGTAATATAAGCCTCCAGAAAAGGATATGATATAAAATGAAATAGTTCCCCGACAAGTCTGAATTTGCGCTCACCAACACTGCAGCGCATATAAACAAACACGTATTGTTCTAATTACTCTTCATAATGACCAATTTATCATCACACTTAGCCCAGCTGACATTTGTAATCAAGCTCCCAGGGAACAGAGGGTGATGGATTGAGAACCAAAATTGGATTTATACTAAGCTCACATAATTATTAATCAATAACTGTGTTGGCAACATTATTCTTTCATCTGTCAAATAAAATATATTTTGTTTTGTTTCTTTCTAAATTCAAATTTTTTTTTTTTCCCACCGCAGTATCTCTACATTAGCGTCGTGGTTTTGCGTGCTACAATGAACCCTAGGTCGGTGCCGGTAGATTCTACTTTGCCGCAACATGCCTAAGGTGAGGGACCAGACTAAGAGAGATACAATCCGCAGGGTAGCTTTGTGTCGAGATGGTGGGCAGTGGCAACCCCGAGGACCTGACCTCCAGGGATCCAAGGAACCCTCCCAAACCCATAGCACAATGTGTTAATAAATATTTTTCTTTCTTTCTTTCTTTCTATTTTGTCTCCATATTCTGCAATAGTACTGCACCAGCCGGCGATTGACCTTGGGTGCTCTTGCGTAGTGGTTAGTGCATACAGGGATAAACGCCGGTTGGTGTCACATTTCATCTTACATTTCTAACAAGGCCTCTACGAGTTGGTGGTACCGTGAATCTAAAAAAAAAAGAGATAATTTATGAGCCAATATCTGTCGACTAGTATTAGAATTTAATACAATAATAATTTATAACCGTAGTGGTCAAGATAGTATTAGGCATAAATAGCAAGGTCACATGTGTGAGCGAGAATTATGCAACAAAAAAAAAAATAGAATAAATAATTTGTCACAAAAACACGTGTAAGAAACATGACGTCATTGCACGATCCTAGGAATAGTAAATCGAAGTGACGGTAATCGGAAATCGTTATCGTAAGTCACGTCTCAGTTAGACAGTGTTAGTAAATAAGCAGACGGAGAATCTGGCTTCGGAAATACAAAACAATGTGAACGAACCGTAAACTTGTTATCTATTTCTATGCAAAACAAAGAAGAATAATCAGACTCCTCTCCTGTGTTTGAAATTGTGCTCCATACAATGATATTCAAATAAACAGATATGTTATAAGCGGGCGCATTATTAAGACTCGAATAGGACACAATTGTGACCTTTTGTCTTTAGTTTATGTCACGCATGGCGAAGAGCGATAGTCTTTGTTGAAAAAAAAACAGAATAAAAAATGCCATCGTGTGTATTTAGAAAGTGTACCAATTATGATACCAAAGTAAATAAAACAGAAGGGATCTCATACCATAATGTAGGTACGCAATACACCCCAATTTACTAATTTATTTTTAATTGTTTTTCCTAATATTCTGATATTTGGAGGTTAGAAAAAGAAAAAACATTGGTGATTAGAATAATGTTTGTTTACATTCACACGCAAGTTACAAACAGTAGCTGTCTCTTTTTTTCTTGTTGGTTTTATCAAGCCATCCCTTTCGACTTGTAGTGAAATGTCAGATGAATGAAAAGTGTGTATGTGTGCTGCCGCTGCTGCTGCGCGGAACACTTTTTTCAATTGTTTTGTGAGTGTATAACGTATCTGTTTATTAACCCCCGCCGGAAAAAGAGGGGTGTTATAAGTTTCATGTGTGTTGCTGTGTATCTGTGTGTCTGTGTATCTGTGTGTCTGTCTGTGGGATCATAGCGCCTAAACAGATGAACCGATTTTGATTTAGTTTTTTTGTTTAAAAGGTGATTTTGTCGAGTGTGTTCTTAGCTATGTTTGAATTAAATCGGTTCAGCCGTTCAAAAGTTATGAGCGTTTTACTGTTTGAATCGAGGTGTTTTCGCAGGATAAATGTGTCGGGGGTTTTTAAAATTTTTCATCCCATCTATTCGAAAAGGACGACTTGGTTCGCCTTTATGTGCACCCAAAGGTGGTGTTTTCTATAAGAAACTTTTAGCGGGCAGTAATGAGTTTTTAATCCTCTTTATAAGTGCGCCGCAATTAACTTGTTTGAATATTATTGGCTCCATACCTATTATACAGTGTAGTCAACTTAGAGGTCGAAAAGTTGTACATTTTTTTTTGCCGCCAATTTGCTTTGACGCCACATTTGACAGTTATTTGATAACAATTATTTCGTGTAGATACGGCAAATTCGATATGGAGCGTTTTTCGATTGAACAACGTGTTGTAGAAGGAGTAATTGGACCCTACTTCTTCGAAGATGCTACGGGCGCTTTCGTAACAGTGTATGGAGAACGTTACCGTGAGAGGATCAACAATTTTTTGTTACATCAAATGAATCAGTTGGGCTTAGAAAACATGTGGTTCCAACAAGACGGGGCCACATGTCATACGGCCAGAGACACAATCGAAATATTGAGAAGAATATCACCGGATTTGACAGCTCCTGACTTTTTTCTGTGGGGCTATTTAAAGGGACGTGTCTATGCTAACAAGCCGAGAAATATTCAACATTCAAAACAGAATATCCGAGACGCAGTCAGTTGGATAGCGCCGGAAATGTGCGAAAATGTGATGAGAAACGCGATAAAAAAAGAGCTCACATTTATTTTGTCGCGCTGCTAGAGGTGGACATTTGGCAGATGTTATTTTCCATACAAAATTGCCAAGCCAAAATATAATTTTTTTTTAAAACAATACCTTGTAATTTCCATTTTATGGAGAAGAAAATTTATAAAATAAGTTGTATTCTATATCTCTTAACTGGCCACCCTGTAGTTTCGGGGACGGAAATCTGATAATAAGACTAGATTGAACTACCTACTATTTTTCTCATAAGCAATGTGTTTTGTTTTTGCCCTACTGCCGAAGGAGTGTAATGTGTTTATCACTCTATGTATGTATGTATGTATGTTTGTTCCTATATGGCGTTCCAGAGACCAAACGCGTTGGCCGATTTTGATGATTCTTACGTCAATCGATTCGTCTTAACCCTGCGGCTACATTAAAGTTGGACAATACAATACATGCTGTGTAGGCGGAGGATACACCAGATTTTGGTCAGCCAGCCCGCGAATATGTATCCTCCGACTGCACAGCATGATTTTTTCCTTGTTTACGACTTTTTAGTTCGCTTTTGAAGCAGTCGGGTTTTTTGAGTTTTTGATTTAACTTTTTTGTTTATTTACAAATAAACTTGTCTATCTATCTTTGTAGACGCAGGAGAAACTAGAAGTTTTATTAGTTCGTTGATAATATTTAAATGGCAGCAAGCTTGCATTCCAACTTCTCAACATGATAGTTGCATTTGAGGGCTATGGAACTGTATAGAAGAGGCGGGCTTTCGGCCTTCAGGCAAATGATGTAGCTGATAGAATGAGGGCTATCGCACTTGAATTTGCCGCTAGGGGCGCTGGTGTAGAGTGAGGTCTTCAAAATGTCAAATTTCATAGTTTTTTTGGCTTTTTAACGCGAGTTTATTTACTACTTTTTCGATTGTTGTGAATATTTTTCAAATATGGTAGATTAAGATAGGCACGGGTTTTACCAATACAGTTATAATATTGCCGAAAACATTATCTTCCTTTTTTTTCGAAAAAACAGGACTGCGCAAAACTGCGGCATACTCGATTTCATATTTAATCGCACTTCTACGGCAGTAGACATGATTTTAATTCAAACTTAGCTTCCGTGCACGTAATAACAACGCTTACCAACCTTACTTGCCAGTGGCGCCAACTGCTGGGCACTAAAAAGGAAGCACTCATTCGTTGGTACCTAAATTCAGTGGATCTCTTGTTACTTTTAAGGAGAGCCCAAGGACCTTAGCAGCCTTAACTTATAGGCTCAAGTTCTATGTTTGACCGATTTCATTATTCAGAATTTGCTTACGCAATGCGGAAAATTTGTCGAAGGCTTATGTTTGTCCAGCAGTTACATTACTTTCGGTCGGGTTGGTTTAGATTTATTTGCCGTCAATCAGGCCACAAAAGGGTCACCAATAGTTAACGATTTCTTATTCAAAGAAAATCAAAATTACTAGGACGTAAGGTCTGTAGGAAAAGTATCAGAAAATCAATTTGCCATTAATTACAAGAATCCCGTGAAGTTGCTTGTTAACTCCATGAAGGACACAATCTGTGTTTGATCACAGGGTGCCTTTCCTTATTGTAATGTTGTGGAGCCACTAGAATTGATAATTAGAGTCAGCTCTGTTTTTGGGGTTCTGTACCCAAAGGGTAAAAACGGGACCCTATTACTAAGACTCCACAATCCGTCTGTCACCAGGCTGTATCTCATGAACCGTGATAGCTAGACAGTTGAAATTTTCACAGATGAAGTATTTCTGTTGCCGCTATAACAAAAGATAGGTAATAAAAATAGAATAAAATAAATATTTTTTAACTGTCATATAACAAAAGTGAACTCTTTGCCGTTTTTTGCGATAACGGTACGGAACTCTTTGTAACCAAGGCCGACTCGCACTTGACCGGTTTATTTTTAACCCCCGCTGGAAAAAGAGGGGTGTTATAAGTTTCACGTGTGTTTTTGTGTATCTGTGTGTCTGTCTGTGGCATCATAGCGTCTAAACGGATGAACCGATTTTGATTTAGTTTTTTTTTGTTTGAAAGGTGATTTTGTCGAGAGTGTTCTTAGCTATGTTTGAATAAAATCGGTTCAGCCGTTCAAAAGTTATGGGCGTTTTACTGTTTGAATCGGGGTGGTTTCGCAAGATAAATGTGTCGGGGGTTTTTTAAATTTTGAAATTTTACTTGTTATCGGGTGCCTCTGGAATTTTGAAAAGACCAGGGAAAGCGTGTCCACTGAAACACGCTGTGCACGTGATCACTGTCCTGCATCTTTCCTGAAGCCACTAAGAAGGCGGCAAATAGACGTTAGCTAGGTCAAGGTTTGGAGTTTGATCAGAAGATTTTTTTGGGCAACAGAAAGACTGTTCTTGAATTGAGACCTAGAAAAAAATGTTAATAATAATATGTTCAGATTTTAAAATGATAGCTCACAAAATATAAACGTCTAGCTGACGCCTCGCGGTTTCACCCGCGCAGTTCCCGTTCCCGTCGGAATACAGGGATAAAAAGTCAAGCCTATGCCATCCGGGGATAGTGTAGCTTCCTAATGGTGAAAGAATTTTTGAAATCGGTCCAGTTGTTTTTAAGTTTATTCGTTACATACAAAAATACAAATATTTCCTCTTTATAATAGATTTATCCGTAACATAGCTTGATCAAGGTCGAAATTATGTCAGCACAACAAAAAACTCCATCGAATGACGTCAATCTGTAAGCAGTGTTACTGTGTCAACCAAATATTATTGGTTTTACAATAAAGGTAACATAGATCATGACATCATATCAGCTATCGAATAACAATTCCATTTTATCCTGGTTTAATATTAATCCGAGATAGCGAAACCAAACAGGTGATGAATGCATTGTGTTGTGTGCAAGCGCAGTTGATTTGAACTAACCGTCATATTCATGGAACAGCCGTAAAAGTCTATGATTAATATTGATTAGTAACACATTTTCTTTAAATCCAACTGAAGCATGAATATTTGATAACATGCGCGTGCGGCGTATTAGCAATGTTGACTTTATTATTTGAATTAATCCACACTAGTTGGACGAAGGTTAAGCTACAATTGCCAAAGAAGGTTCGTGGATGCTTGTTAGTGCTTCAGATAACACAGTACCAGCTAAACTTATCATGTGCAGATCTTTGGTGTCGTAACGGGTAGTCAGAATCTTAAAAGTCTTACAAAAGGATATCGATCGTTTTAAATCAAACCACGACAGTTTTGGGAAACTGCTAGGCAGATGGAATCATATTTTTATAAGGAAAAATGTGCGCTAGAAGATTCTTTTTTCTTTATATAAAAAGAACCAACACAGCTGATGATTAAGTATTTGTTAATTAATTTATTTATTAATCACAGAATCCACACCTCTTAAAAATACCTTAACACACTTATACAGCATATACTAGATAGATAGATAGATAGATAAACCATATATTCAGTGCACACAAAAGACACAGCACAACACAAAAAATCACATACATGTGGGTATTTGGAAAAAAAAGGTGCCAAAATACAAAAAAAAGAAGAAGAAAAAACAACATAATACAAATAAAAGTGACACAAGTAACATACATAGTTTACACAGTTACATACACACACACACAGTTACATAGTTTATGCAATGGTCATAATATAATAGGGGTTATTAAAACACGAGTGTGGGTTTGTTGTGATATAGTATCACACGAATGTTTTAATACCTAATTATATACCACAGTGTGTATGTGTGTGTGTTATTTTTATTGACTGTACCTTTAAAGTACTTGTAATATGGGACGAAATACAACTTCAATAATGATATGGGACAAACTAAGAACATTTTGGAATGTGGGACAAAACTTCAGGCCGAACGAAAAATAAATCGCCGTTGCATACACTATTTTATCTTCACTCATATAAAGTTGAAATAAAACAAAAGTAGAAACGGAAAAAATATGTCGTATGGCCGAAAATTTAGATCCTCATTGCGCATGACTGCGCAGCGCGCCCTTCCATAGACAATGACACAATTTTTCTACATTAAGTTAATGAGCCCATACGCGCCAATAAATTAAAAAGTAAAAGCGAGCTATAAAAATTAAAAAAAATATTTTTATGATGCAGTTATTTGAAAATCGAAGGCAAATGTTGCACTAAATTTTAAATTTTACCTATCCACGAAAAAAAAGTACTTGTTAATATAATATTTTTTAATTCATATTTGGAACATATTGTTACGGATAAAATATTATTATGTTAATATTGGTTATGGTATTCAAGCCCAAGAGTCGTTGCGTGTTAGTTTAAGTGCCAGATGTTTGCAAAAAAATAGGTACTTACCTATTATGAAATTAATAACAATCTACGTAAATGATAATTATTTCATCGTTAAATAAATTATTGAAATAACATTACGAAATTCGAGATTCAAATATCAGAATAATGTCCATTTACTCAAGGCAGCCGACTATTCAAATCCCGAACACGACTGCAGTAGAACTTTGGAAAAAAAAATGTCGACAAAGACGAACGACATCGTTGAAGTTCCACACTCAGAAAATTAGAAAATATAGCTCATACATTTTGACCGTACTTAAAAACGCCATTAGCCTATAAACCTCCTTCCTGTCCTCTTAAAAAAGGACGTTTACAACCACTAGATAGTTATGGGGGCGGCAAGCGGTGAATTTCCTACATTTTTGGGTCATTACGCTAAAACACGATCCTGTCCCACTCTGACGTCATCACCGAAGGAGACCGAAGCGGTTAACATTGGGTTTGTGTAAATATACGTACAGTCAAAAGTAAGAATAGACTGAGAGAAATTCAACTTAGATTTTCCCAAAAATATTGCTTGGAGTTATGAATTGTTAGGCCGTATGCGAATTTAGGCCATACTAGAGTAGCATCTTCCCTAACATACTTTCATGATTTTTATTAATTTCCAATACCTAATTGAAACGACTACGACACGTTAGCATAAGATTATATAATTTGTTGGACTATATGTATTGGATATATCGTTTTTAACCATACGAGCTACAAGCAAAATTTCAAAATTTAAAAAACCTTTGAAACTTTTATCTTGCGAAAACACCCCGATTCAAACAGTAAAACACCCATAACTTTTGAACGGCTGAACTGATTTCATTCAAACAAAGCTAAGAACACTCGACAAAATCACCTTTCAAACAAAAGTCAAATCTAAATCAACATCGGTTCATCCGTTTAGGCGCTATGATGCCACAGACAGACACACAGATACACAGCAACACACGTGAAACTTATAACACCCCTCTTTTTCCGGCGGGGGTTAAAAATCAGGCTTTTCGAAAAAAAGAAAAACGGTTTTCCCGTCATCCTGTGACATATTAGTAGATACATATTTGCGTACGTGACTGTAACAAAACGGTATTATGTACACACCTACTGTTCTAATTGTATAAACTCTACGACTGGCAGGACAGATTGTGTTCGTGTTTGTGCGCGAATTATGTAAAATTTTGCAAATTAGCAACGTGTAAATTTATTGCCGAGATGGTTAGAAAATTAGTTCCCGTTCGTAAGAATTCTACCTGCAATATAACAGACCTAGTGCAATGTAAAACTCGAACTGTGGACCATTCATGTGGGTATTTTGGGCATTATGAGTATACTAGCTGACCTGGCAAACTTTGTTTTGCCAATAAAAGACCAAACATTTATCTACCCTACCCTATCCTACACTACCCTACCCTATCCTTCCCTACCCTACCCTACCCGACCCTACACTACCCTACCCTACCCTACCCGACCCTACACTACCTTACAATACTCTACCCTACACTACCATACCCTACCCTACCCTGCCTATATAGCCTATGTCCTTTCCCAGGTCTCAAACTATCTTCATACCAACATTCATCTAAATCGGTGCAGCGGTTTAAGCGTGAAAAGGTAACAGACAGACAGACAGACAGACAGAGTTACTTTCACATTTATAATATTAGTATGGATAGAGATTCCTCCACTGGTCCCAGCTGTCATTTGTAGCTCTTTGAACTGTCACTCGAGTTACACAGTTATAGTTCTCGTCAAACTTCTTGGCCGCCCTGAAGTTGGTTTTCCTATGCGCAAGGCACGGATCGGTGCTGTTTTTCTTTGAGATTTACTACTGCGCAGCCATTGTAGCCAACTTCAGGGCGGCCAAGAAGTTTGGCGAGAACTATACTACCTAAAATGTGGAGGTCTGATAGGCAGTCGCTCCATGTAAAATACTGGTAATCATATGTAGCGGAATAGACTGCAAGCCAGGTTAGGCTGACGAATCGTTGTATACCTTGTACTCAGATAAAATAAAAACAACAAGGTGACGCCGGTTACAACTACGCCTTTTCGGATACATACACAATTACACTCACACACGTATAACGAAACTACGCCTTAGCTTGTCAGTCGAGCTTTATTATTTGATCTGACAAGCTAAAGCGTAGTTTCGCTATATTTGATCTGAGACCTTGTATTATTGATACTCTACGCCGCCCGAGAGTTCGAGACTTCAACTTCCCGTTCGCTTTTGTCATTTCGTAAAATAAAACCAAGCGTGAAAACACAAGAGTGACGTCACACGTTGACACGTGATATTGAAAATACGTCTTCCTTTTCAGAATTTTCTTTAGCACAAACAACGGTAAAGGCAGTTCCATATACTGTAACGTTATTATCATTGATTTACAAGATATTGTGAAACGTACGTAGTTCTAATGAATGACGAACTGATTTACATAGTTATAGTGTTGACAGAGATAGCTCATTCATTTCACGTGATTCTGTTCTCTGAATCTCAGATTTAAAGTACAATTCAATTACTCTCACTTCACTGTCGAAGAAAGATTTCCATGCAAGTGGTAAGTCAAGTCGGCTTCCAAGCAATATCATACGTTTAAAGGGTCGTTCCTCTCAAAATGGTGAAAGAAAACATCGGAAACTAAAACACTTTCGATTTTCACCAACTGAACCACTGAATTCATATTTTCTACCTTCAGCATTGAGTCTTACCACAGACAGATTTAATCGAGTGTCTTAAGACTGTGAATCTGCACTTGCGAAAACAAAGTCACAGATAATATAATACTAGCATACAGATGCCTCATCCCATACAAAAAAACCGTGCCGACGTAACTAGCGGTTTTCATCTGCTTAATCTTCTTATTTTTGTGAGTACATCAATCGCGTTTGATCCCGTTTCACGGCAATAGATGGTGTTAGCAGCTCCTTCCAAGTAAAAGGGTTTACGAGGTTCATGAATATTTTTTTCTTTAAATACAGTGAAGGTTCGTTTTATAGTATTTTTTTGCACGTTGTTACAGTTTTTTTGCACCAATATGTGTTAAAATGCAAATTTTAACAATCGAGTTGAATGCCTCAGAAATTTATAAATGCGCCATCTATGGCATCAATTTTAAATGATCCGTTCAAATAATCTTTGAAATGTGAATTAAGAGCCCAATATTCCATAATTTTGTACTTAGGAGAGTTAATTAAACAAGAACATACAATTTTTATGTTCAATTCCAGATAATGTTAATTTTTAACACAATTCTATTGAATTGTGTGTACATGTCGCGTCATCTAGTGAGATTTATTTGAACCAAATATTCTTTCTTAACAATGAGACCCCGTGACAAAGTGAACCTCCCACCACTATGCTTGCAAAGTTGCAATGCATGCATGATTTATCGCCTTTTCTGCTCATGGATTCGACTGGATCACTGGACCGATGGTTCTTGTGCAGACTTTAGTACTGCGATAATCCAAAGAGTTTCTTTTTAACCCCCGCCGGAAAAAGAGGGGTGTTATAAGTTTCACGTGTGTTGCTGTGTATCTGTGTGTCTGTCTGTGGCATCATAGCGCCTAAACGGATGAACCGATTTCGATTTAGTTTTTTTTGTTTGAAAGGTAATTTTGTCGAGAGTGTTCTTAGCTATGTTTTAATAAAATCGGTTCAGCCTTTCAAAAGTTATGGGCGTTTTACTGTTTGAATCGGGTTGTTTTCGCAAGATAAATATGTCGGGGGTTTTTTAAATTTTGAAATTTTACTTGTCGCAAGATAAATGTGTCGGGGGTTTTTTAAATTTTGAAATTTTAATTGTTGCAACGTACATTTGTGATTTCACAAATCTAAACTTCAGTATAATACTCACAACGGATCTTTGTCTCTGAATTGGCTGCAAGACCCTGCGCAGTGGATATTTTTGTGTCAATGTTGAAGGTGAAGATAGCATTGTATAACGGTCTCTTTCACTCACTTACGTTTGTCGCATCGTCCTATCTCGCTTACTCTATGCAGTATACTCGATAAAAACTGTTTCTTGCGCAATGGTTGGCAGAGCCAACTTCAGAGACACAAAGATCCGTTGTGACTATTATATTTGCTTATGTTCTGCTTAGTAAAGCTGAGTGGAAATTTCAAACAGTACATCGCCATTTTTTACAAACCGAAAATTTCGACTATGCGGCCGTATTTATAGTCAGCGACTATTCGGCCATTTGAGAATCGACTATTAGAGTTGTATGCTAGCTAGGCCAAGTCTATACTTTATAAGTAGATTTGTAGTTGTAGTATCGCAAAGAGGCGGATTCTGCCAGGCATGTCTGTCCGATGATTTTATTGCCTACAAATTAGTTCATCAACAAACGATCTTCAAACTTCTCTGTCAAATAGCAGGTATCGGCGGCTATTTCTAGTATAACTAGTAAAGACAAATGTTTCAAACAGTTCTAAACAAAATAAATGATCGCCTTAATTAATATTTATCGAGGCCGCACGCTTAAAACGGTGGCTACACCGATAGTGAAACGGTAGTCAAAATTAGGCGTCTTGATTTTCAAATGTTTTAAATCTTAAAGTTTGTGGTCACACTCGCTAAGGATCAAAGGTTGTTGGGATTTCACAGTAGCAGTCCGAATTAATGCCTGCCCCCCTAGCTAGTCTGACCACGTGACTTAAGGTTCCCCTAGTCGACGGCACGAACTATTTTGTGCGCGAGGTTAAAATGCATGCTATCTCATCAGACAACACGTGCGAAAGAGATAGATGCTGTGATGAGCAGTAAGAAGCTGGTTCGCGTATGAATTAGCACTTTTTCAAATTTGTATCGAAATGGATGATGATTTAGGACGAAAACGAGCGCGTGAAAAGTTAAAAACAGTCCTTTGGGAGTCTAGATATTATGAAAAAAAAAACTTAATTCAAAAAATCAAAAAACCCGACTGCTTCAAAAGCGAACTAAAAAGTCGTAAACAAGGAAAAAATCATGCTGTGCAGTCGGAGGATACATATTCGCGGGTTGGCTGACCAAAATCTGGTGTATCCTCCGCCTGCACAGCATGATTTTTTCCTTGTTTACGACTTTTTAGTTCGCTTTTGAAGCAGTCGGGTTTTTTGATTTTTTGAATTAAGTTTTTTTATTTATAACTTTTTAGTTAGTTTTTTTAGAATTAGATACATCTATATCTATAAAAGTGAAAGGTGACTGACTGACTGACTGACTGACTGACTGACTGACTGATCAATCAACGCACAGCCAAAACTGCTAAGCCTAGAAGCACGAAATTTGGCAGAAAGGTTCTTCAAGTGACGTAAGTGTGCACTAAGAAAGGATTTTTGGAAATTCTACCCCAAAGGGGGTAAAAAGGGGGTAGAAAGTTTGTATGAAAAATCTAATTCCTTCGACCAAAATGCTTGAAACTTAGCACAAATAGTATTCTAAGTAAATGATCAAGATTGACATTATTCGCTTTTCGAAACTACCCCCAAATGATGATTTAGGGGGTGTTGAAGTTTGTATGTAAAAAACAGATTTCTTTGATCAATAAACTTGAAACGTGCCACAAATACTTATCTAAATGAATAATAAATGTTGCTACTATTATTTTTTGAAACAACCCCCAAAAGACGATTTAGGGGTGTTAAAGTTTTTTTGAAGAATCTTATTACTTCAGTTAATAAACTTGAAACTTTACATAAATACCAATCTAAATAAACAATAAAGGCTTTCATTGTTGGTTTTGCGAAACTACCCCCAAAAGATGATTTAGGGGATGTAATTTTTTTTTTAATAATCTGATTTCTTGGGTGAATAAACATGAAACTTGACATAAATACCATCCTAAATAAACATCGTCATTATTAATTTTTTGCAACTACCCCCAAAAGACGATTTAGGAGGTATTACAGTGTTTTTGAATAATCTGATTTCTTGGGTGAAGAAACATGAAACTTGACATAAATACCATCCTAAATAAACATCGTCATTATTAATTTGCAACTACCCCCAAAATACGATTTAGGAGGTATTACATTGTTTTGGAAAAATCTGATTTCTTGGGTCAATAAACTTGAAACTTGCCACAAATACTAACCTAAATGAATAATAAAGGCTGCTATTATTATTATTTTAAACTACCCTCACAAGTCGATTAAGGGGGTGTTGAAGTTTGTATCGAAGAATTTTATTTCATGGGTTACTAAACTTGAAAAATTGCACAAATACTAACTTAAATAAATAATAAAGGTGGTTATTATTAGTTTTTCGAAACTACCCCCAAAAACAGATTTCGGGGGTGTTAAAGTTTTTTGATTAATCTAATTACTTGGGTTAATAAACTTGAAACTAAAGCTCTAAAAGTTGTTATTATTAGCTTTCAAAACTACCCCCAATAGGCGTTTTTTTTTTATTTTTTATTAATCTTACTTCTTGAGTTAATTAACTTTAAACTTGACATATATACCAACCTAAGTAAACCATACAGGTTGAAATTCTTAGTTTTTTTAAACTAACCCAAAAATACGGTTTTTAGGGGTGTTAAGGTTTTTTGAAGAATCTTATTTCTTGAGTTCATAAACTAGAAACTTGACATAAATACCAACCTAAGTAAACAATAAAAGGTTGTCATTATATTTTTCGAAACTACCCCCCAAAATAGGATTTAGTGGGTGTTAAAATTTGTTAAGAATCATACTGGATAAGGTTTCGTTTTTGATGTAGGGATCTAGGGGAGCACGAAGAAGGAATTTTCGGAAAATCGACCTTTCACCATCATCATCATTTCAGCCAAAAAACGTCCACTGCTAGACATAGGCCTTCCCCAAGCGCTGCCACACTGATCGGTCCTGTGCGTTTCGCATACACCGCACTCCCGCAGCCTTGACCAGGTCGGACTTCCTAATTTGCGTTTTGCGGTTCGCAGTCGCCACTGAACTGTCAACCTTTAAGGGGGTGAAAAGGAGGCAATTCGTTTGTATGAACAATCTCATTCCGTGGAGATAAAGTAAATAATCAAAATTTACATAATACGTTTTTTAAAACTCCTTTCTCCTGATAGGGTTAAGTGATTTCAGTTTTTTGAGACATCTTACTGAGAAATCTAACTAAAATAAACAAAAAACTAAAAAGAGAAAAAGGGTATATTAAGTTTTAAGGGGCGGATTTTACTTTGTAGCGGTAACCAAAAATGTATTATTCTTTAAGTCAAATAACGAATCGTTCCAAACCGTAGAACTTCACGAAACCACATTTTATTTGGTTTAATAACAGCTTATTTTTGGTTGCCATTCACGCTTAAACCGCTGAACCGATTTAAATGTAATTTGGTTCGGAGATATTTTGAGACCCTGGGCAGGACATAGGATAGTTTTTATCCAAACATACTTAAGGAAATCATACTTAAGGGAGTGGAAAGGGGGGTAGAAGTTTGTATGGAAAACCTACAATATTAAGCCGCGATATAAGAAATAAGCAATTCGAATTACTAATGCTTCGCAGACGAAGTCGCGGGCAACAGCTAGTTTAAACATATAAGTGTTAAAAATTTTTGAAATCACCTCTTAAAACCCTTTATTTTGATACCCCATACGATGGGTTTGGAAGAAAAAAAAATTTGGGCCCCCACAATATGGCACCCAAAAGCCGCCATTTTTCTATTATCCAATTTTAATGTAGCCTATGACACTCGCAGGATTAAGACGCATCGTTTGACGTATGAATCATCAAAATCGGCCAACGCGTTTGGTCTCTGGAACGCCACATAGGAACAAACATACATACATACATAGACTTATAAACACATTACCCTCCTTCGGCAGTCGGGTAAAAACGACTGAATGTATATTTTCAAAATAAAATTGTTTGGATTGTTGAATTACTAATCTATCCCTGTATGGAGGCCGTTTTGCAATTTTCCTTCTTCTTATGGTATTTATTTCCGCCCAAAGATGCGTTAAAATTAGTGTTGAAATATGGCACTTTTAACGCTCATAACTTTACACACAGGGCTAGATAATGATGAGACAAATTGATATCATTTTTTATTTTGAACGTACATCGTCAAACAGTGGGGTAATCGCTAGTCTACGTTTGTATGGAAGAATTTTCGTTTTCTACTAGCGTTATCGATTGTAGATTGTCAACTTGGCTACAGGTGCTAGTAGGTAAGTCTCGTGGGCGTAGGTAATTAGCTACTAGATCCCTCTGCTTACGCCTCCGGGAGACAATAAACAGTCGTGGTTCTTATTTTTAACCCCCGCCGGAAAAAGAGGGGTGTTATAAGTTTCACGTGTGTTGCTGTGTATCTGTATATCTGTGTGTCTGTCTATGGCAACATAGCGCCTAAACGGGTGAACCGATTTCGATTTAGTTTTTTTTTTGTTTGAAAGATAATTTTGTCGAGAGTGTTCTTAGCTATGTTTGAATAAAATCGGTTCAGCCGTTCCAAAGTTATGGGCATTTTACTGTTTGAATCGGGGTGTTTTCGCAAGATAAATGTGTCGGGGGTTTTTTAAATTGTGTAATTTTACTTGTTATTTTGAACGTACATCGTCAAACAGTGGAGTAATCGCTAGACTACGTTTGTATGGAAGAATTTTCGACTAGTGTAACCTTAACGTTCATATGTGTCATTCCCATACATTGACTCGTTTTCTACTATCGTAATAGATTGTAGATTGTCAACTTGGCTACAGGTGCTAGTAGGTAAGACTCGTGGGAGTAGGTAATTAGCTGCTAGATCCCTCTGCTTACGCCTCCGGGAAACAATAAATAGGCATGGTTCTTATTTTTACCCGACTGCCGAAGGAGTTCTTCTCTTCTTCTTCCTATATGGCGTTTCAGAGACCAAACGCGTTGGCCGATTTTGATGATTCATACGTCAATCGATTCGTCTTAACCCTGCGAGTGTCATAGGCTACATTAAAATTGGACAATAGAAAAATGGCGGATTTTGGGTGCCAAATTGTGAGGTCCCTAATATTTTTTTCTTCCAAACCCATCGTGTGGGATATCAAAATAAAGGGTTTTAAGGGGTGATTTCAAAAATATACAACACTTATATGTTTAAATGTATATTATTTAATTCGAAAAAAAAACTAACTAAAAAGTTATAAATAAAAAAACTTAATTCAAAAAATCAAAAAACCCGACTGCTTCAAAAGCGAACTAAAAAGTCGTAAACCAGGAAAAATCATGCTGTGCAGGCGGAGGATACACCAGATTTTGGTCAGCCAGCCCGCGAAAATGTATCCTCCGACTGCACAGCATGATTTTTCCTTGTTTACGACGATTTTGGTTCGCTTTTGAAGCAGTCGGCTTTTTTGGCTTTTTTGAATTAAGTTTTTTTGTATTATCAACTATTGACTTATTAATAATCCTGGATTTTACATCACGTGTTTTTTGTAACATCGAAGCTTATTGAACAGGTGTTGCGGTTTTACCCTAAATACAGCAAAACAGTGCTATTTTAAGTTACGATATGATTTTCCGGTTAACAATAACAAAACAAAATATTTGTTAGGTAATTCGTAATTCATTTAAATGTATGCTAAAACAATTTGTTCAGAAATACATATATAACTCTACACTGCGTTACATATTAGGTACATTTTATCATCGATCACAATTGTCAGAAGTCAAAAAAGTTTAATAAAAAATGTAACCTGACTAGGTTTTTTTGGGTTCCGTACACAAAAGGGTAAAAACGGGACCCTATTACTAAGACTTCACTGTCCATTTGTCTGTCTGTCTGTCACCAGGCTGTATCTCATGAACCGTGATAGCTAGACAGTTGAAATTCGCAGATGATGTATTTCTGTTGCCGCTATAACAACAAATACTAAAACAGAATTAAATAAATATTTAAGTGGGGCTCCCATACAACAAACGTGTTTATTTTTGCCGGTTTTTGCGATAATGGTACGGAACCCTTTGTGCGCGAGTTCGACTCGCACTTGGACGGTATTTTTTAGCCTTTGTTTCCCCGCGCCATAATAACGATTCGATTGACACCTTATTCATCAAAATCGGATTAATAGTTTAGGCGCTACGAAGGAACATACGTAAATACAAACATACATACATAGACTGCTAAAATCATAACCTTGCCTTTTGGCTTTGCCGTAGTCGGGTAAAAATGTTCGGGTTTGACCATGTGACATATCGGTAGTGCATGTAAATCCCAAAATAATTTGTATTTTTGGCCTACCCATTATCGCTCATGGAATGCTACTTGCTCTGGGTATTTTTTTGTATGTATTTTTGATGTTAAAAACACTTTTCTACAGATTTATTATATGTATTGATGATGATTGTATTAGAAACGTCTCTAAAGTGCGTTTCTGTCTTGCAGACTTTTTTTTATAGAACTGTACCTACCTAATCACAAAACCATGACAAAAGGGAGTTAAGCTTCCGTTGTCACGGACTACACCATATGTACCTACCTACTCTACTCCTAGTATGGCTAAATGCACCTAGTTTATATACCTAGAACATCAAAGTCCTACAAAGTTATATATCACCATTTCAACTGTACTCAACGTTCAGCTCGTCTTTGAAACTGGTGATAAAATTAACTCCTGCACGAAATGTTTACTAAACACATTGTTATTTTGTTACGGCCCTGGAACTGCGAACATCGCAGCTCTGTACAGTGTTGGCGATGCAATGTTTATTTAAGGCGCCGATTCCCTTGAGTAGCTGATTTTAAAATGAGAATCACGTCTAAACGGCTAGTCGTAATTTATTGGAAAAAATATATGTTATATTAGACCATTTTCTTAATAATTTCATCTGAGCAAATTTTGAGTTTTATTCGTATAACATAGTGTAATTAATTTGTAAAGTTATGTCTAAAACGGATAAAAACACGACAATCACAACAAAACCGCTGGACGTATTTTAATGAAATCGACACCATATCAAAGACAATTTAATTATCTACATTTTGATCTGAAGCTTTTTTTTTTAAAGTCAAAGAATAATAAGAAAAGTACAAAAAACTACTAAATTTCGGGTCGCGCGGGTGAGAAACGAGGGCGCGTTTTGTTCCCTCAAGGTCGTTGGCGTTAGTCGTCGTCTTAAATGGACGACTTTTACGAACTGTTTTGGCGTTTTAATTCAGTTTTTAGGTTCGTTACTAGAAAACAAAATAAACATGTTTAGGAAATACAAGGAAGGTACGGTTTTATCCTACACTAGCTGTCCCCCGGGGTTTCGCTCCCATCAATTAACCTACAACCCAACCTACCATACCCACCGTACTCTACCTACCGTACCCTACCCTACCTTACCTACCAGTCGTTTACAATAAATTACCGAAGAGCTGGAAAGAATTAAACTTGACGTTATTTAAAAAAAAACTTCGATTTTTTTTAGTAGACAAAGCGTTAACGGAATTTTTAATGGAGAAAGGCATTTCTTGATTGCTTTTTATAATGATTATTAATTTGAAAAATATGACATTTAATTTTTATTTATTTTTATTTAACTCCAATACGAATTATGTGACTGCAGAAGAATTATGTAAATAAATAACTAATGAAATACTTCATAATTAAATTGTAATTATAGTTGATTAATTTATATATTGACATTGTTTATCTTTATTATTATGTACTTAGCATCTCTACTGTATTTTAAACTTTTGCATGCCTTCTGGTTAAATATGGCTGTTCCTAATTGTATTGTTTATGTCACCATATTTTTTGTACCCATATTTGCAAAATAAATATCTTATCTTATCTTATCTTACCCTACCTTACCTTACCTACCTAATCATGTAGTACATAATTCTTATGTATCATCAATAGTTTTCTCAGTGCACGCCAAAGAAAGAATTGCATATGCAACATTTTGCTACTTTGGGTTACATTATTGCAATTTTCATAAGGATCTCTAATTTTCTTGAAATATATTATACCCTATGACACTTAGGAATAATGTAGCTTTTTACTGGTGAAATAATTTTCTCTGCGACGTCACAAACTCACAATTCACAAACTTTACCTCTTTATAATATTAATATAGATTATTCTTATCTTAGAATTCTGGTTATGAACAGATCCATCTCTACAAGGATTCTTTCAATTCATATGTTACGTGCCGGACTGCTGCGGCGCCGCAGCGGTGAGGGTGATGTTATTTTCCATGCAAAATATACAGCAAGAGCGCAGTATGGCGCCCGCGGTGCCGCGCACGTACGACCAGTGTTGCCAGAGGCAGATCGTCAACTATTATAGTATGAGACATCAGTTACATTTTCATGCGAAAAGTTACATTACCTTATTTTATGTGGAAAATGACACTAATACGCTTACTCGTTCGCCGGAGTAAGCGGGATGGAAGATTTAGAAACACGCGTGAGTGAGTGAGTAAATATGCAATACGTCAATTTGTTCGTCACTAAATCAGATGCGACAACACGACGAACGAAAACTTTCTTAGATGTGATCCGTTTCACGGTTAAATTTTGTTTGCTGGAAAATATTTTGATATTTTTTATTAAGTCCTAATAGTTAAATTTTGATTCGTGTTGCATGGAGGTTACATGAGAAGGACAAAAGTAACGTAAAATGTAACAAAAGTCACATTCTGGCAACGCTGCGTACGACAGCAGGACGTGTATGTGTGTGCATAGATTTTATGGAAAAAACAATAGGTCGTGCGCAGTACGACACCCGCACCGCTGCGCTGCGGCGTCGCAGCAGTCCGACACAAAACATCTAAATTGAAAGAGCCCTAAAAGGTCGCAATGGAATCCAAAACGGACTAAGAAATTAATAACGTCACAAGTAAAATTAAAATTCAATTCTATGTTAATGCATTTGCAATTCAACATTTAAATTATTTTCACGAAACTGACATTCAAGCAAACAGCACCCTACGGACATGGAAATAATAAGCGTAGGGATCTGAATAAATTTCAACCACAAAGCGTTGTATTTTGAAAAGAATCCATTACCATTCTTCGGGCAGACGTTCCCGAGGCTTCGGGTAGTCGGTAGACTGAATTCACATGAAATGGAAGCGACCTGGAGGATTGGATTGCGGTATGCTAAACACGTCAGCTATTTTGATTTACAAATAGGGTAATGTAAACCCACGTTTCCACTGCAATGGTTGGACTAGACTTGGGTTTGAAAGGTATCTTTGCGTATTTGAAGCAATTTAATAAGTTTTTTATCTTTAAGCAGTGGTGTCTCATCCCATACAAAAAGAAACCGCACCGACGCGTACTGTACTGATTATTTTTTGTACATCGATCGCGTTCGGTTCCGTTCCACGGATATAGATAATGACCTATCTATGGCCGTGGAACGGAACCGAACACGATCGATTTCCAAAAAAATATTGGTATAATCAGATGAAAAACGCTAGTTACGTCGGCACGGATTCTTTGTATGGGATGAGGCATCTGTATGCTAGTATTATATTATCTGTGCTTTAAGTATTAAGATTCTTATGATAAAGAATTTATTCTTGAGAAAAAAACGAAAAAAAAAAGATCGTAACGAAGATAATCTGAATTTCCACGAAATAAATCAAACTCAATTTCAGGACTCCTAACAATACAATTTGTCACGATCGGCATGTTAGCAATCTCATTAATGCAGTAATTAAGAGCGTTAACGAGACAAACTGACTTTAATAAAAAAATAAACAAGACGAGCTCCTATAAGGAAAAACCGTGAGCATTTGTAATTGTTTCTTTGCTTTTTAATGAGATTGTATAAGCGGCTTAATTTGTGCGTCAACAACTGTATTTAATTTTGTTTTATTTATTGGGTATGTGTCTCAATAACAACCTTCTCATTAGCGCCAAAGAAAACACGAATAAACGTTATGTCAGAGGAGTAGAGATTGTGGATAAAGCTGCGGAATTCAGTTTTGTTTAATTGGCAACATTTAGCTTCTGATTCAAATCTTAGTTCGATTGACAACACTTTATTTTTCTTATGTCAAAATAATTGATTTCGATTGGAGGTTATAAGCTGTACTTTGCCGTTCAGTGTCCAAGGAAAGCAAGAGTGGGCAATAATGGTTTTCTGACGGAGTCTCCCGCCATGTTTTTTTTTTTTTTTATATCCTATAGGCTCGCGCTTGACTACTATCTCCCCTGATGGTAAGCGATGATGTGGTCGACGGTGAAACACGCTTGCCTAGAAATAACCTATTCACTCTTGACTTAAAGACCCCCAGATTGTAGCTATCGGGAAACACAGACTCCGGCAGGGAATTTCACTCCTTAGCTGTACGCATAGTGAAAGTGTCCCCAAAACGTTTTGTGCGTATGGGTGGGATGTCTACCATGTATCGATGGCGCATCGCCGTACGTCTGGTAGTCCGATGATAAAACGGGCTAGGTGGAATTAGACCGTGCAATTCCATCGCACACTCCCCGAAATGTAACCGATAAAAAACCGACAGGCTGGCAACTCGGCGACGGTGTTCAAGACTCTGGAGCTTTGACTAGACCAGCGCCTCATCGCCGATAAGCCTCTTGGGGGTTCTAATAAAGAAAAGCGCGGGTGCGCGTTTTGGAATTGTATATCTATAATATAAAAATGAATCGCAAAATGTGTTGGTAAGCGCATAACTCAACAACGCCTGGACCAATTTGGCCAATTCTTTTTTTTAAATGTTCGTTGAAGTTCAAAGATGGTTTTTACGGGGAGAAAAATTCTAATAATTTCCGGGAAAAAATAAAAACAGCCCTTTTCTTTTTCCCAATTTGTAATTTATTGCTATTGTATAAGCTATTTTTGCTTTGTGTAGGGTAGGGTAGTGTAGGGTAGGGTAGTGTAGGGTAGGGTAGTGTAGTGTAGGGTTGGGTAGTGTAGGGTAGGGTAGTGTAGGGTAGGGTAGTGTAGGGTAGGGTAGTGTAGGGTAGGCTAGTGTAGGGTAGGGTAGTGTAGGGTAGGGTAGTGTAGGGTAGGGTAGTGTAGGGTAGGGTAGTGTAGGGTAGGGTAGTGTAGGGTAGGGTAGTGTAGGGTAGGGTAGTGTAGGGTAGGGTAGTGTAGGGTAGGGTAGTGTAGGGTAGGGTAGTGTAGGGTAGGGTAGTGTAGGTTAGGGTAGTGTAGGGTAGGGTAGTGTAGGGTAGGGTAGTGTAGGGTAGGGTAGTGTAGGGTAGGGTACGGTAGTGTAGGGTAGGGTAGTGTAGGGTAGGGTAGTGTAGGGTAGGGTAGTGTAGGGTAGGGTAGTGTAGGGTAGGGCAGTGTAGGGTAGGGTAGTGTAGGGTACGGTAGTGTAGGGTAGGGTAGTGTAGGGTAGGGTAGTGTAGGGTACGGTAGTGTAGGGTAGGGTAGTGTAGGGTAGGGTAGGGTAGGGTAGTGTAGGGTCGGGTAGGGTAGGGTAGGGTAGGTAGTGTAAGGTAGGGTAGGTAGGGTAGATAAATGTTCAGTGTTTTTATGGCAAAACAAAGTTTGCCGGGTCAGCTAGTAGTGTGATAAAAGGAGTTGAGAAGTAGCCTGGTGGCGTGTATGAACTTGAAATAGTGTGTTTTTGTTGAGAGAAAGCGAAAAGATTGGTGACCGAATCCGCTTCGACCAAGAACTATCTCTAAAACGGCATAAGTTACCTGCTTTGCGCATGAATGACCCACATTAAGCCCACAAGACCGAGGGTATATTGAAGATAGCCCTCTTATTTTCGACATATATTAAATAAATCTTTTACATTAAAAATTGCATTGCCACGAACAAAAAAGATCTGCTCAATCCAACACCGGGAAGAGGGCCAAATTTAACCTGCAAGCTTTGATTACACAGACATCGGGGCAAGTGGAACTAAATAAAATTTGTAGAAATCATGACGGTTCTAGAAAACCAGCTTCAAATGTATACTTAGGTACTCGACATTATTGCAACCGTAAATGGCACAGAAAATCAACCGAAAAGTCACACACAGGGGAAATTACATCATAGTAGCGCTCGGGTGTTGTGTTACCCTTAATTGGAAAACAGTCATGGCATTTTGTACGACTTCCCGCCAATAAAAACGGACTGTTCAAACTGCCAACCCGACCAATCATTAAATCCCTTGACACTGTGGTATTCCAATTTCCTCCGATATGTACGCATTGGCTTTTTGAACAGGAACAGTCGTGGGGGTTCTAATAAAGATAATTTTGTATGCATGGCAGAGTTTGCTCTGATCAATAGAACAGGAAAAATGTAAATTTTATCGATAGCAGTAGTCGAAGAATGGAGTTAATTTGAAGGCATTGAAATTCTAATAGTTTTGCCGCCGTCTTTTGAATAGTAATTCATTTTGTTTCAAAGTACCTACTGAAAAGAGTTTTTTTATCATTGGGCTAAAAACAGCTCCCTGTGGCATTCCATGTTTCTATAATGTGAGGATTACCATCATAATATAAGTGGTTAAGTGGTTTAATTGCCAAACTTAAGTGGCAGTGGGCAGGGCACATTTCTCGCAGAACGGATGGCCGATGGGGCAGGAAGGTTCTGGAGTGGCGACCGCGAACCGGAAGACGTTGCGTTGGAAGGCCTCCCACCAGGTGGACCGATGACCTGGTGAAGGTTGCAGGATCCGCTGGATGCGAGACGCACGGGACCGGTCAATGTGGCGACGCTTGGGGGAGGCCTATGTCCAGCAGTGGACGTCTTTCGGCTGATATGATGATAAGTGGTTAAACAATTTGAAATCTTTAAGATTAAATAACGGAATGGAAACCACGAGATGGCAAAAGGAAAAGAGGCAGACAAGCTAAAAGATGGACAGACGATATAAAGATTGCTGGAGGGACAATCTGGTCAAGAAAGGCTACTAATAGAGAAGAGTGGAAACAGCTGGAAGAGGCCTATGTGGCACAGGACACGCTGATCACTAAACCGGGTAATCCGA
Organism: Orthosia gothica; assembly: GCA_949775005.1. Classification (NCBI taxonomy): domain Eukaryota; kingdom Metazoa; phylum Arthropoda; class Insecta; order Lepidoptera; family Noctuidae; genus Orthosia; species Orthosia gothica. The sequence goes on along the minus strand of OX459066.1, from coordinate 16,517,324 downwards.
TATGTTAGATATCTATATCTATATATATAAAAAAGTAGTGTTAGTTACACTATTTATAACACAAGAACGGCTAAATCGATTTGGCTGAAAATTGGTGGGGAGGTAGCTTAGAACCAGGAGACGGACATAGGATAGGGTAGGTTTTTTTTTAGCTTAGGTAGGGTAGGTTTTTTTAAAAAAAATCTGATTAGGTAGGGTAGGGTAGATGAATGTTTGTTGTTTTTATGGCAAAACAAAGTTTGCCGAGTCAGCAAGTTTAAGATAAAACAGTTTGATATTAATGTATAGTATAAAATACTTTATTAACAATAACTACCTATATATACACTTAAATAAAAATAAAATAAAACTACGAACGCGTATAAAAGGGCATTGGTCATAGGGCGTTATATTAATGTATGTTTAGTACCAGCAATAAAGGCTTAATAAAAAATTGTTCCACAACCCCAAGAAAATAAAACAAAGGAAAAAGTTACTTATTTACTTCAAAGATCTCGATTCACCTGATTTCATTAAAGGGGTTAAGATAACAGAGCAGCCCATTTAGCTTTGTTTGTAAAGTCTGAAGCCTTAAGAAAAGCCCACACTTTGAGTAAATAATATCTGTTTAGGAACAACCCTTCCTTTTAATCAAATGCTGTACCAAAAACGTGTAACATTTGGGGCCTCTAGGCAATGGTTGGGGTCGGAACTCTGCAACTGTTTCGGAATTAACGAAGCGATCAACTTGCAGCTAGCGTAGGTATGATTTGATTCGATGGCTTTTAATTAAAGGCTTTGAATCAAAGGCTGGTACCAAAAACATGTAGTGTGACTATCTCAAACTGGGTCTAGGAAATGACTGGAGTTGGAAGTCGGAACCTGTTTCAGAATCGACGAAGCGCTCAACTTGTAGTTGACATAGGATTGGATTGCATAGCTGTTGGTGGTCGAATCGGGCAAAGCCTTTGAACGCCAGCAGACTCACACACCATTGTCCCGCATAGGGGCTTGGAGTCTTGGACTACACGTGAACGTTATTTACTTCTGCAGTTACCTATCAAACGTGTGCTTTCCTGCGTCATCTCAAAGGACATCTCTCTATTCTCCACATTGATTTATTTATAACTAGAATAGTTACGCCTTATTTTTTTGTGTTTGCGGTGGGATCCCTTCAAACGGCGCCTGGACTTTTGCGGGGGATTGTGGGATTTTTACTTCACTAAAACCAGCCCGGTCATCACCATCACACCGTCACCTCTCGAATGACCACACCGGAACCCCCTTTGTGCCCCGCCTGTTAGGGCAGTCTGTTTTATTTCTTTCTCGTGATCATTAATTGTAGTATTCTGTTCATTAATTTAAAAAAAAAACAAGTTGTCTTAATTTACGTTATTTTACAATATATTGCGGATTATTGCGTAAGAACTTTTAACAAAACAAATACTTTTGTGTCACGGCACGATGAATATATTGTATTGTCGTAGGCATTATAATGAAAAGTAAAAAATTGTTACAAAATATATAATATTATTGTAAATCTCAATCGATAGGCTATATAATTAATTAAATGACCTGTCTTGCTGAAACTGCTATTTAAATTAAAAGCTTTATCAAGCCATCCGTGGATGTCGTTGTCATCCGTCCATGGATGACAATGACGACGTCCTCTGACCAACTACAATGACGCATCTACGGATGGCTTTGAAGTCGTTTTGAAGGAAATGTGCCCCTATATCCCTATGTTTTCATTTTTAACCGACTTGGTACCTACCGGTTAAAAAGGAAAACACTAAAATTGGTACCTACCAAAGACATCGACTTCGAAATAGAAAGTTATTTTTCACTTTGTAGTATTTTAGTTGGTATAATTTTTTTTTGTAAAAAAGTTTTGTTATTTCAGTTAAATCATTTATAGTTGTCAGATTAGCCTCTGTTGACAGCGTAATTTTGAGCATCTTTTGAGGGTTTTAGTGCTTCTAAAGATAACACCGAAAAAAAAAACAAAACAAAAAAACACAGAGACACAGTATATATCTTTCTTTTTCTGTTTATGGAATATCGTTTAAATTAGTTCAATATTGGAGAAGGAAATAGGCGAGAGCCAAACCTCGAACGACTTTTTACTAAGGCAATTCAGTCGGATGTCTGCGACCGCATTTCCTCTTAATAATGGATACCGAATGAATATACTAACAGCCTGTATAATCTAAGTGTTACAGATAGAACATAGGTTCGAAAACCTGATACAAATTATAAGGCATCGCAAGCCTCCGTCCGCCACAATACGGTAAGTAATATTAGAATCGTTAAAGCCTGCCCACACTGTTGTCTGCGGTCGATCAGACCATTATTACGTGCCAAAACCACCGCATCGGGGAATATAAGTGTCTGAAACTGCCTTATTCCCACGAGCTAGCCTGCTCACAGTTTTGTTATAGTTTCCGCCTTCGATAGAAGTTGCTGTTTGCATTCGTAACTTTTCCTCTGCGAAAGTTAAAATGGAAATGTTTTTTTCTGTGTTTTATTCAAACGAAAGGCGAAAGAACAGGTAACATTTTGTGTTATTAGAAAGTTTTCATAAAAGAAACGTACGGTAATCAAGAAAAACATGATGTCAACACAATAAATATCAAGGACGGTAAAATAATCAAAATGAGTAGGCATGTAATGATCCAGATTCGCAAACTACGCTTATCACCCGGAAAAAATCAAATAATAAATTATGTTATCACTCACGCCTACGTATCATAGTAACACCTCAGATAAGATTTGAGTACAACCACGAATACAAACAAGTTAATCTGACATCGCGATTTAGATAAGGACTTAATCGAGGATCCGACGTTGATGCAAAGGCTTTATCTAAAAAGCCTTTTGGCAAAATCAACGAATTTCCGACAGACAGAGTAAAGTATGAAATTAATGGAACGTTGATTAAACTGTCAGTGGCCATTAAATCGCTAATTGATTTTTGACAGGGCTCTGTTTATCGAGCAACTTGTTGCGTCACGATTATATAATTAAGGCGATAACGATTTAGCTCAATCCACTGACCTAATACATGAAAAACCGGTCAAGTGTGAGTCGGACTCGCACACGAAGGGTTCCGTACTTGGTCAATTGCGGTTTACGATTTATGACGTATTAAAAAAAAATACTTACTAGATCTCGTTCAAACCAATTTTCGGTGGAAGTTTACATGGTAATGTATATCATATATTTTTTTTGTTTTATCATTCTCTTATTTTGGTAGTTACAGGGGGGGACACATTTTACCACTTTGGAAGTGTCTCTCGCGCAAACTATTCAGTTTAGAACAAAATGATATTAGAAACCTCAATATAATTTTTGAATAAAAAAAAAATGTTGAGTTTCAGTTTTAAGTATGGGGAACCTCAAATTTTTTTTGTTATTTTTTCTATTTTTGTGTGAAAATCCTAATGCGGTTCACAGAATACATCTATTTACCAAGTTTCAACAGCATAGTTCTTATAGTTTCTGAAAAAAGTGGCTGTGACATACGGACGGACAGACAGACATGACGAATAAGGGTCGATCCATAAGGGTTCCGTTTTTTTTCCATTTGGCTACGGAACCCTAAAAAGTCCAGGAAGATTTCTTTAATGGTGGCATTGCTGGCATACATTTGCTCTGATCATAGATAACCCTCTAACAAGAAACGAGGACCAACTACTTATCAAACCTGTTCCAGCCAAAAGGAAATAAGAAGGTGTTTGGATGGCGGACGATAAAACCGACCCCTGTCCCACCTTGGATCTGATGAGATGTACGAGTATGTGGGTTGTATGCCGTAGGTCTGACACTTGATATTCGATACTAAATAAATGAAAAACTTTCTCTACTCTAGCACCTTACAGTTTGAGAAGAAATATTTACGTACGAGGAGTAAGTAGTAAAGAAAAGTTGTAATACCTCGAACCCAAACTTTAAGCTGCGTGTCAACGGCATAGGATATGAACCCATCTGATGTATTCAGTAGTAGCGTTTCAATTTAATGCATACAGACTTAGCTTAATGAACTGTAGCAAAAAGTTAGTTAAAAAAATCAAAAAACCCTGCTTATAAAGCGAACTAAAAAGAAGTAAACAAGAAGAAAATCATGCTGTGCAGTCAGTCGGAGGATGCAGGATGTCGGCGAGCTGGCTGACCAAAACCAGATGTATCCTCCGACTGCACAGCGTGATTTATTTTTTACACAGCATTTATTTTATGCTTAATTTTTGGATTTTATGAATTAGCTTTTTTTATTTATAACTTTTTAGTTATTTTTAAATTATAATTTAGTACATTTAAACATAATTATAAGTGTTTGATATTTTTGAAATCACCTTTTAGAACCCTTTATTTTGATACGCCACACGATGGGTATGGAAGAATAAAAAATTAGGCCCCCACATTATGGCGCCCAAAAGCCGCCATATTTCTATTTTCCAAATCATTCCAAATTTTTTTAAATCGCATGGTTAAGACGAATCGATTGACGTATGAATCATCAAAATCGGCCGAAGCGTTTGGTCTCTAGAACGCCACATAGGAACATACATAGACTGATAAACACATTACCCTCCTTCGGCAGTCGGGTAAAAAAGAAATCAAGTCATTGTTTATGGCCCACATTTGTGACTTGAAAAGATGAGTTTTCTCAACTGAACGTCGCGTCTTGGTTCCAATTTGACGTTCACAATACCTCCACACCATAACGTACTGTTATTTTGTTGCAATGACAAGTTCCATCCATATTCCCATGTGTCTTCCGTCGGATATCGGATGCTGTAAGATTGACGGAAGAATGGCATAGTTGCTTTCTTCACTCACCTGTAATTAGGGCGCGTTAATAATCCACCACCTCGATCGATCTTTCAGCAGGTTCCTAAGTTCCGAAATCCTTTAGATGGAAAATATTCTTTATTCTGCTACCCACGCAACAAGTCGGTAAGCAAACAACTCAGCATTGAAGGTCAAGAAAACGTCAAGCGAAGAGGGTATAGATGAAAACAAATGTCTGCAGGAAAAAGCTTGGGATCACTTAAAGTATTTACGCCCACATCGGGTCCGTTCTCGGTACACCGTGAAAAAGTCCACACTAGTTTATTACCGTACCGACAGGGTACCGGTTTTATGTGACGAATATCATGTTTTTTGTGGTAAACACAGTAGGAAGCTGGTTCTGTTCAAGGCCAAAATATGATGTTCGTAATCTAAATATGGCTTTCGAGAAACAGCCTGTCTTACCGACTGACCGAGGGCGAGAAAAGGTTAAGTCTGCCACAACTTGCAGGGGTTGAAACAAAGCTCCCATGTGCACAATCTAAAGAATTATGACGGCTGAAGAAAAAGAACTTGAACTTACAGCGTTCACGTTTGATACCTTTTAAACCAACTCCGGCCGTAAAAATTCATGACCCGAATCCAAACAGAGCCCAATAATTTAAGTAAATAAAAAAATACTGATAATGTTCCGTAACTTGGCAAAAAGTCGTTCGCAATTCGCAACCGTACCCACGAAGCGGAAAGAAACAAAAACATCGTGAACCGAATTCAAATGAAGTTTTCGAATGGAATCAAGTGTTCAATAAGGTGTGGTGAATAAAAATCAAGAGACGAATTTCCTGGGTACCTTAATCGAATGCTAAATATTCGACGTAGCGAGGCAGCACGGGATGGGGGACCGCCCCGTGCCGCAGATGGCTGTTTTAGGGGTCTGGTAGACGTAAACAAAACATCAGTTTGCAAGCTATACGTAGGTATCAGATATTATTGAGGAAAATCACAATTCACATTAACTTCACCGTTGCAAATGCCTAATTTATCATCGTTGAAAAGAAAAATGTCTACAGGACTAGACAATTTTAAGTCATCGGAAAGAATTGAAGTAAAAGAAAACATATAAGGCCGTGAAAGTTAGTCCCTCGTGATGAGTCATATTCATTGAGTATTATCGACGCAACGATTAATAGTAGACACGGAGGATACACCCAGCTGTTTAAAATTCCTCGCATGCCTTGGTTATATCATAATAAACTTTTTATAACGGGATTTCTACTTCGTGCATCGGTCATTATGGAAGACGGTGCTCATTAGATGTGTTGGCATGATCTAATATTTTGATAAGATCTCTTGCTTTTGAATCATCAGCCGGTTTATACGTTTCGTCCCACACATTTTCGAAAACCTGAAGTGTACAGAGAACGAGACACAGAAAACGTAGCAGGTTTACAGGAATTTTGTTGTATCTAGGGATACACCATTCAAAAGAGATTGTAATACAATAAAAATAAAGAAAAAGTGGATAAGGGTTGGAGATTGCTTTCGTTCCTCCTCTACCGCTGTACTGATTAAAGAGCGCTTCAAAAATAAAGTAAAAGAAGTAGCCGTAACGAAATCTATTCGTTTAGAAAATACTATCAGAGCTAATTTTTTCGTATCTCATTTAACTATAAATACAAATTTTAGTAAATCAGTCACGACAAACAACCCAAATACCAAGAACCTAAAGGATACCCCCTAATTGCTTTTCATATTTGCATAGGTTCTAGTGTTCCGTGAAAGTTATACAACGTAATACAGCTTAGGAAACCTCGTCGAATAATAAAAGGGGTTTTATTTTCAATTTCGCAGTTCTGAATTTTTATTACAACTTATTTCAGCGCTACGAATCTAAGCTTACCTTGAAAGGTTTTTTTAAAGGACAAGATGCCGTTGGTGTAGCACAAAAAGTGTTCTAGTGGGTTGTAGCGTCCATCCGGGAGGCCGTGCTATTAAGTGACTGGTCTATCGACTTTTTTGGTGAAGGTACAATTAAGTATATTCTATTCTATTATATGATATTGGTCGAACTAATTGTCCAGATATATTTGTGTACGTGATAAGTACGTGCACATAAGCAAACGCTCTGTTATCACGGCAAATTAAATATAACGGCAAAATGAGATCATCTGTGTCGGGTAAATACCAAACATTGAGATGAAACCATGTGACTCTAATATTATCCGATTACATGGCTGACCTTCGAAGCTTTATTACAATATGTTTGTGTGCAAATGACTCATTTTACTGAAGAGATACGTAATTGTTGACACGCTCGTAAAATATTTTATTACTTGTCACACCATGTTCACCATCCATTTAGCATTGAGTTGATCGTCAACGGCTCGTAAATCTGTCTTTGCTCATAGCAATTTAGTCAGCTTAGAGGATCAAATCAACCAAGATTGAGAGATTCTGAGATTCTCGACCATAGTCAAGACATGAGCTAACTACATGTATGTAGTGACATCCCACATAGCGAATCAACAAGACCGTCTATTTCCCTATAATTCATTTATACCTTGCGTGCAGCGATGGAAATAAATTAATGAGATAAACACTAGTACGTGAAGTCCTTTTAAATGGTTAGATGCAGCCGTGATAATACCCACACATATTCTAGAACATGTCAAGTGTCAGTGTCTTTGAAGGAGGAATCCAGTGCAGCTGCAGAAACGTTCCTGATTCCTCCTACGTGAACTATAACCTCGATGCAGCAATATGATTACAGTGCCGTTCAACAGAACAAGGAAGCTACTAAAGATATTAAAATATTCGGTACTACACGGTAAAAATGACTGAGCACCCGAAATGTCAATGTCACTCTGACGTTCGACTCTCGAGTCTCGCTATTGGCTCACGAGGCGAACGCGGGGTGCCGAGCGGTTAGGCGGGAGTGGGTTCGTTTGACATCTTCGGTGCTCATTCAATTTGAACGAGGATTAAGCTGGGAACAAATTATCGGACGCGGCTGACGGACGCGACTTACAGCCGCGGCTGATATGTGTGCACGGTCGTATGGGACGCGGCTGCCAGATCTCTATCAGACGTCCGAACGCCCAAGGTCACGTCCGCGACTTACGTCCGATAGTTTGCACAATGTAATGTACATTCATTACCTAGATACTCTATAAGTCGCGGCTGTCAGTCGCGTCCGATAATTTGTTTCCAGCTTTATGCACCGCTGAACGGAAACTTCGGTTGTCAAAGGGTCTAGACAAAGTGACATTCCCTAAGCGAAAAAGCTTGTCGAAAATTCCTTATATGGGATTGACATAACGGCGCTACAGAAATGTCACGTGTTCAAAGACAAACCCATTTATTTTGCACTATTGCTGATCGCAATTAGAGCCCAAGGGCCGTAATAACAGTGAGTAAACAGTGACCACATAACCCCGATTTTTGAATTAAGAATTTGAAGTTGAGTATTTGACTTACGTAGTCGTGGCAGATGGACCTCATTCCGCATTGGGATAGGGACGATCGCGCTTCTCGTCTCGCGAAAAGGAGTATTGCCGTTGCCGCTTACCGCTTGGCTCGCACGCCAGCTGCGTTATGATTTCTGTGATTTTTGCAAAGAACGATTATAATACTCACAACGGATCTTTGTGGCTCTGAATTGGCTGCAAGAGGCTGCGCACTAGCTATTTTTTCGTCCATATTGAAAGTGAAAATAGCATTGTATAACTGTCTCTTTCACTCGCATACGTTTGTAGCATCATCCTATCTCGTTTACTCTATGCAGTTTATCTGTTTCGTGCGCAATAGTTGACAGATCAAACTTCAGAGCCACAAAGATCCGTTGTGAGTATTATACTTCTCCGATTGCACTTCGTTGCTTTGCAGCAAAAGTCGGTATTCCTATAAATTGTTCCGCGAAGTGACCCTTCTGTACTATACTATTGTTTATTCTGTGGTCGTGAGTTTGAACCCAGGCAGGCGCTTTACTTTGTGAAAATTATTTCATGACCACTGCTCTAAAAACGATGAAGGAAAACCTAGAACCAAAAATTCGTAGACATGTGACATTCACCAACCCTCATTAGACCCGCATGGTGGATTAAGGCACATTCCATCTCGCACAGAGGAGGGTTTGTGTCCCAGCAGTGGGAATATTAAAAAGGCTAATGGTGGTTTGTCAAACTCGACTTTCGTCTGAAAACCTGTTAACGGACGCGTCACTATGCCAACCAAGAACCACTCCAGGTTTAGTCTGAACGTTTGCCCTTCAAGACATGTGCTATGTGTACCATAACGTATCCATTAGGTTATTATAGCAACGTAAGTTCAACAGGATAAATAATACGCTATTTACCCGACTGCCGAAGGAGGGTAATATGTTTATCAGTCTATGTATGTATGTTTGTTTGTTCCTATATGGCGTTCTAGAGACCGTGTTGGCCGATTTTGATGATTCTTCCGTCAATCGATTCGTCTTAACCCTGCGAGTGTCACTGGCTACATTAAAATTGCAAAATAGAAAATTCGCGGATTTTGGGCGGCATATTGTGGGAGTCCAAATTTTTTTTTCTTCCAGTCCCTTCGTGTGGGGTATCAAAATGAAGGGTTTTAAGAGGTGACTACAAAAATATAAAATACTTATATGTTTAAATGTACCTAATTCTAAAACAAAATAACTAAAAACTTGTAAATAAAAAAAATATTTAAAAATAACAAAAAACTCGAATGCATAAAAAGCCAACTGAAAAGACGTAAACAATAAGAAAATCATGCTGTGCAGTCGGAGGATACATCTGGTTTTGGTCAGCCATCTCCCGCATATGTATCCTCTGACTGCACAGCATGATTTTCTTCTTGTTTACGTCTTTTAGTCGGTTTTTTAAGCCGTCGGGTTTTTTGTTATTTTTAAATATTTTTACGTTTCGTTATAAACATTTTAGCTACCTAAATCAACAAACAGACATTACCTATATAACTGTGTTTATTTTGTCAATATCTTGAGGAAAATATCTAATAAAACCAGTATAACTGCAAACTAAATGGCACAATACTTTTATGATAAGACCTGAATTAAAAAACAATTATTTGATAACATTATTTTATTGATAGTATCTACGCATTCTTTGTGCATTTCCGCATACCTAAATTGGGGAATCACTTTAATGCGGAAACACAAAAGGCTTTCCTTCGAATTCTATACAAAATAAATAACTGAATAATATTGAATTTGCACTTATACTTCTTAAAAGATACCTTGATCTCTGCGACATAATACGTCAAACTGACGTATAACTGCGTAGACTTAGCCTGTCAACCGCTATTGTTAACCCCTGCCGGAAAAAGAGGGGTGTTATAAGTTTCACGTGTGTTGCTGTGTATCTGTGTGTCTGTCTGTGGCATCATAGCGCCTAAACGGATGAACCGATTTTGATTTAGTTTTTTTTTGTTTGTAAGGTGATTTTGTCGAGAGTGTTCTAGCATGTTTGAATAAAATCGGTTTAGCCGTTAAAAAGTTATGGGCGTTTTACTGTTTCAATCGGTGTGTTTTCGCAAGATAAATGTGTCGGGGGTTTTTTAAATTCTGAAATTTTACTTGTGAAGTATAATGATTATTTTTGCCAAGCTTCTAACCAATATCAAAGTTTACATAAACCGCGACTACAAAAAAAAATCTGATAGAAAATCCCGTCCTACAGGTCAATCAACTTCTCTTAGAACAACCTCCATAGTGAGCAAGGCAACAAGAAAACATAAAACCAGTTATCAGTAGCATGCTTGCTATACAAACAATGATTACCATTGATGACATTAAAAATCGTGTACGAACTACCAAACACCGTGTCATATTGTAATGGATGGACGGAAGAACGGTCAAGGAGGTTCACCTTGCTGGAAAACACATCACTTGTCAACTTGAAGGTGAACAGACTTTGTTTTAGGAATATTTTGAAGATTCAACACATTAAGGAATTACATTTGATTGTTTCCATGTCATTAAACTTGGCTTTTTACACCTCGCTAGTTACTATAAAGACCATGATGGAGCGAGATTCAAAGACCTTAGATTAGCTGCGACTTGATGTAGCGAAGGCAAAAAGAATGCATGTGTACGCAGAAAACATCTTGAACTAGATTGGTATATAAATCTTTTATAACGCTGTATACTTGTTACATTACGAATATTATAATAACAATATCAACACAATCCTGCCTTTGAAGCCTTTCTCAATTCAAATTCATCGAATGCCGTAAAAAAATTAGTTAGTCATGATATGAGAATGCGTAAGTATGTAAAGTAAGCGGATTGCAGTCACATGGTCGACTCGTGTTTCATGTTTTTCGTTGTCAATATGATAGGTTGTTTACCTTATTCTCAAACACGTGGATTGCGTATTTTTTCGTCCTGTCTGCCTTGTGTAAGCACTAATTTGGACAAACAACTCTACGGATTTCTTTGTGTTTAAGTTTTGTTACCATTCTCCAAGTATGCTATGTAATAAGTCGACAGGTTTCAATTCTCAATTCAATCTCGAGGTAAGAAGATAGTTTGATTAATCCCAGATTATCTGTTACCTATCTTGATGAGTTTATTACTGCGATTGGCGAATTTGACACCTCAAACTCAATTTGGGCTCGAGACACCGAGAAATTCGAGTTTATGTAGGCCATAATAATTTCAAATACGCAATTACCGAGCCGCAATATATGAGGCTCAGTATTCAAGCATATTACATGCAGTTTCAGAGCATTGCATTTTACCATCCCGTCTTGTAAAGACTTCCTACAATGTCAAATCTATGAAGCTGTATAAGTCACAGCGGATCTTTATGTCTCTGAAGTTGGCTCTGCCAACCATTGCGCAAGAAACAGTTTGTCATCGAGTATACTGCATAGAGTAAGCGAGATAAGACGATGCGACAAACGGAAGCGAGTGAAAGAGACAGTTATACAATGCTATATTCACCTTCAACATTGACACAAAATAAAAAAAAATAAATCAAAAATTCAAAAAACCCGACTGCTTCAAAAGCGAACTAAAAAGACGTAAACAAGGAAAAAATCAAGCTGTGCAATCGGAGGATACATAGTCGCGGGCTGGCTGACCAAAATCTGGTGTATCCTCCGCCTGCACAGCATGATTTTTTCCTTGTTTACGTCTTTTAGTTCGCTTTTGAAGCAGTCGGGTTTTTTGAATTTTTGATTTAACTTTTTTTTTTTTTAACTTTTTAGTTAAGTTTTTTTCGAATTAGATACATTTAAACATATAAGTGTTATATATTTTTGAAATCACCTCTTAAAACCCTTTATTTTGATACCCCACACGATGGGTTTGGAAGAAAAAAAAAATTTGGGCCCACACAATATGGCGCCCAAAATCCGCCATTTTTCTATTATCCAATTTTAACGTAGCCTATGACACTCGCAGGGTTAAGACGAATCGATTGACGTATGAATCATCAAAATCGGCCAACGCGTTTGGTCTCTGGAACGCCACATAGGAACAAACATACATACATACATAGACTGATAAACACATTACCCTCCTTCGGCAGTCGGGTAAATAGCTACTGCGCAGGATCTTGCAGCCAATTCAGAGACACAAAGATCAGTTGTGAGTATTATACTGTTGCTGGCTTTATCTTATCATGTAATGCAATATGTGTAAAGCGGATTTTAATGCTTTAGGCATTTTGCCAGTCTACCTTTAGGCGATGATGTGTACCATGTTTTGTACATGGTACACATCTAATCGCAAGCGCTACCGGTGAGCATGAGGAAGTGTTATTGGGTTTTTTTCTCAAGCTTCTCAATCTGAATTTCTTTTCGCTTGATGTTAAAAGGTTCGCCCCCTATTACATGGGACTTATAACTTTACTAGCGAGGTACTACAAATACAGCTCTGCCTTACCCTTCAGGGAATACGGACACCGTGTTATGTTACACTTTTGCGCATAAAGCCGTGATAACATGTGTTCACTTTAAATATCAAAGTAGGAACGTGCCTGCATCATAGCTGCCGTCGATACAAAGTAGTCTTTCCACGTGGACCGCGTAGGTATTAGCACTCGTCAGAAAATCATATCAATAAAACTAGGCTTTGTAAGCAACATACTTGTCTGGTTGAAGATTCGAATGGTCAATCAGAGTTTATCAGAGAGAGAGAGAGAGACAATATTTATTTCCTTCGATAAAGTACCTTTAGATGGAGCCATGGCGTGGCCGCACATGAAACAACAAAAAAAAACTAAAACTTTGGCTTTTACAGCCTAGAACACTTCAACCCACCATCGCACTGACACTTATTATCTATAAATAACACAATTCCTTGTCTCAATAAACGCGAAATCACAAAAAATCAAACACGACCGAGTTAGTTTGTCAAACCTGTCATGATATTAGCGTTTGACAAACAACAAAAGCCGGCCAAGGTGACAAAGACAAAAAATAATCTTTTGTCCTTATTATTTACATGGGACTGCCAATAAGCGATCTCGCTCTATCAATCAAGCTCATTTTATGGCTAAATCTATAACTCTATCTAAGTTTCTTTCAGATTTCTTTGTTCGTCAAACGTCAGAGTGCTGGCATGACGTCATCGGCAAATTTCTGCGTTTCCTACTGTCAAATTTCATCAACGTCATATTAATTCCTTTCTCTTCAATTTAGTATTGTATTGTTCGTCGCTACCGCGATACGTAGGTTGTAACTTTGTAGGGAGCGTTAGTTAAGATTCCGAATACGTAGCTAAATAGGCATACAGGCCCTATTTGCATAATATCGCCGTCTGCCATTGGCACGCTCGCCCATGTTTGTGTTGAAATAGCATTATAATTAGCGAACAAAATCCATTTAGGGCGTTGTTAATTGAATATAGACTTTCACTTTTGTTTTCTGATATTGTTTGTGTATTAAGGCGTATATATTCCCCAATGTTAACGCAGTACTGAAAGCTCGGAGCCAGAATATCAATATTGAACCTCTTTTTAACCCCCGCCGGAAAAAGAGAGGTGTTATAAGTTTCACGTGTGTTGCTGTGTATCTGTGTGTCTGTCTGTGGCATCATAGCGCCTAAACGGATGAACCGATTTCGATTTAGTTTTTTTTGTTTGAAAGGTAATTTTGTCGAGAGTGTTCTTAGCTATGTTTGAATAAAATCGGTTCAGCCGTTCAAAAGTTATGGGCATTTTACTGTTTGAATCGGGGTGTTTTCGCAAGATAAATGTGTCGGGGGTTTTTTAAATTGTGAAATTATACTTGTGGACAGTTTTGTTTGCAAAATATTCTTTGATTTACATAATATGATGTTTCAGCTATGAAGCCATAATTTAAACCAAGTCGTTTTGAAGGAGTAAACAAAAGTTGCTAAAAATATCGTGTTGTCAATTATTTTATGAAACCAAAACTATTAGTTACACGAAAAAACCTTAAATTACAAATAATATTCATGAACCATTTTTTTTACATACCCTTTAATCTAGCCGTTACTAAAGAGTATGCTTTAGAAAGTAACCGTTTTCCGGAACTAAAGCGGTGGAAGGGCCTTAAATGAATTTTGAATGACTAAATTGAATAAAAGATTTTGTAAGTTAGTTGATCAAAAAATTCATGCGCAAGTTTCGATGTTTCAACTCCTTCGGCGTGTTTGCGATGGTCTTAGCATATTTTGGTAGCAGATTTATTGTTTCTCGAACTAAAACAGTTATGAATATAAATGTGTATGGATGGAGAGGGAGGGGACTGCCAAAGAAAAGATGGATGGACTGTGTGAAGACTGATATAAAAGAAAAGGCCGTCAGTGATGGCGTGACGGGGGACAGGACGGTATGGAAGAAGAAAACGTGTTGCGCCGACCCCAAGTAACATGGGATAAGGGCAGGAAGATGATGATGATTTATTGTTTGAAACAAGTAGGTAGATACCTCTGACGTGCGAATTTATACCACACGTCATTCCAGCAGACAAAATTAGCAATTCATATCATTTTATTCAATTCCGATGACGCGCGAACTGCATAAAAAATCTCGAGCAATGACGTATTTTCAACTTTTTACTGGGCAACATATGCAGTAAGCTGACGTTCAAACCCAGGCACATCACAATAAATTAATTATATGGCCAGTCATTGTTGAATAACAAAGGAGGAACACACACAAAGTCTAGCCTCAGAAACCCGCAGGTGGTCTTCCTCTGATAGAATTTTCCTCTCGATCTGAAATAATGAGATTGTAAAGGCAATATCTTGTATTACCTTATCGGAATATAATAAAATTGCAGAATGTACCTATTGGTCTATACCAATATTATAAAGACGAAAGATTTTGTTGTTGTTTGTACCGAATATGATCAGAAACTACGGGACCGATTTTTTAAATTCAGTCACCTATGGAAAGCTACATTATTCCCGAGTAAAAAAGTTTATAAATCATTAAAAAAAAAAATTGAGATCATTATGAAAATTACAATAATGTAACCCAAAGTAGTTCATTATTTGGCGTGCGATGAGAAAACTATTGATCATACATTAAAATTATGTACTACATGATTAAAGTACTCATTATTTACTACAAATAAGACTATGAGAGAATATATCTCACTATCATAGTTAAGTTACAATAGCAGCATTTGGGTTCTAAAATTTAATTGGATCGCTGGTAGAAACAAAAGTTGGTTACATTCGTATTATAGTATTAATTCTTATTCAAATAGTTTTACAAATTGGTAGGTAGGCTAGGTTAGGTCGGGTAGGTAGATAGGTAGGGTAGGTTAGGTCGGGCAGGTAGGTAGGTAGGGTAGGGTAAGTAGGATAGGGTAGGTACTAGGTATGTAGGGTAGGGGTACCTACATACCTAGTACCTACCCTACCCTATCCCACATACCTACCTAGTATGTAGAATAGGGTAGGGTAGGTAGGTTGATCGGTAGGGCAGGTGATATGGGCAGGTGAGTAGGTTGGTAGGTAGGTAGGTAAGGTAGGTGGGTAGGTAGGTAGGGTAGATAGGCAGTTAGGGTAGGTAAGTAGGGTTGATAGGTAGGGAGATTGACCGATTGACGGGATCGAAGCCGCGGAGGTCAGCTAGTATTATTTAGGTAGTTCTAATATTTTTTCTGTTTCTGGCACTTCTTTCAGTTTTGGTTTTCTCAATATGGTAATCGGGTGTTACACAAAATAATGTATTTACCTGCTACCAACAAGCAGTTCAACCTCTTTAATTTAGATAAAGTTAATGTACCTTAAACTTTAAACAGTCATAAAATATCCAGTTTATTGACGGGTTACAATAAAAAAAATGTTGTTCCTCTTAATAATGAACCAACATGTCAAACAATTCAATTACGAAGAAACATAAGACTGTAAAACAGAAATCAATTATCGTTAATTGTAACTAATAGATTAAAACGAGTCAATCGCATATCCGAACAGAAGTACATTAACGATTTAATAATGTGTCCATTTTAGAACAAAGTCCGTTCTTATTCATCATGTAGTTATAGGTACATAATATTAATTATTATAGGTGTATTACAGCTGTTGCATATTAAATAATAATTATTATTGATATCGGAGGCATGCACTGCAAACTATGCGTTTATTATAAGTAAACTTACATACAACATTATGAATACATGCGTTTGTAGGAAAATTACTTCGTCACTGTATAATTATGACCTATTTATCAAACTATCCTTAACTATATGCAGTTTTATCAATGCTAGGTAACATTCTAACAATAGATCTTTTCTATAGTTAATAATGATCTATAAGTTTCTGTTAATGCATAAATTTGTAAAATTTGTACGTCGTTAATTTAAGGTTTCTCGTCGAAAATGCATCAAATAACAGTTCTGACAAATGAGAACCTCCTTCATTTTAGGGTTCCGTACCTCAAAAGGTAAAAAAGGAACCCTTATAAGATCACTTTCTTGTCCGTCTGTCTGTGTGTCACCACCGATTTTCTCAGGAACGGGTGGACCTAGCGAAATTTATACCAGATACTGAGGTCTATAGTCCCTATTAGGTGTAATAAAATAAATGTTCTGAGTCTACACGGGTATCAAAATTTAGCAGAATTTTCAACTTTTTTTATTTTTCGGCATTTTCCCTTTACTTGTGCTGGTCAACAGGAAGTACCCGCCTATAGGTTTTGGGTCGAAAACCTATAGGGTAGTTCCCGTTGACCTAGTTACCTAATTATGTTGGTAAATGTACCTGTTTGTACGGAACCCTCCGTGCGCGAGTCCGACTCGCACTTGACCGGTTTTTTTGGAGTTGGCTAAATACTATGCAGAAGTTTATAGCAGGATTAAAAAAAATAAGTAAGGCATTGAACTCTTCAGGATAATCTCATGAACCCTTCAGTTCAAACATCAAAATCCAATTTCCTGCTGTTGCACTGCACTCTTCCACCTTTATTAACTTAAGATGTTTATCTTTAAAGGCAGTCCACGAGTAAATATTACGTGACTTGGCGCATTACTTTGAAAATACAAAATACAGGATTTTTTTTGTACGATGTTGAGAGTTTCTTATCAAGGTCCTGTCACAATTTTACAAGCTTATAATTAACTTGCAATGTATGTATGTATGTAGGTATATATGTATTTAAGTGTGTTCGGGTCAAATCTTGCAACTGAATTTTAAAGCACCGATTAAGATGAAATTTTGCATACACGTTTAGTTTGGATGACAATGCATGGTTAGATAAGTGACGTCTTTCCAAATCCAATATGGCGGACCGCCCAAGATGGTGGACTAGTTATTTTTTGTGCACTGCTATGATATGGGTATCAAATGAAAGGGTTTGCTGAGAGGAATACGAAAAAGCTTGTTTAAAAATAAAAAAGTATACATTATAATTTACCAATCAAATACAATATTAATTATTTTGTTGCAGATTAAATGTATTAGTAAGTAAATAAAGAAACATTCTATTGTCAATGCTGAAACAAGTTAATAATAAAAAATACAGAAATAGGTTCATAATACCGGATTCAGTGTGGCAAAAGGAACGGGCTCAGCAAATGTTGAGCAATCTGCAGCAAGATATTCCCCTTTCGGGATATTGTTCCGGATTTGAAAACAGATGCCGAACCGGATCCTAATCTGTTTACATGCCACATTAAGAGTAAATATAGATCTAGATACTATAACTAGTTAATACTATTTGACAATAGCTGATCATAAACATGCTTTGCTCAATTTCAATTCACATCTCAACTCAACTAGATTCTCGCTTGGCTTAAAATTTAAACGTAGTTTCATAATACTACGTTTAAATTTTGACCCGAAACGGAATAAATTATGTTAAAAGTTTTTCAGCTATTGTAAATTTTTTACTGAGGATCTCGTGGTTAAATAATAACAGCCGCACTGGTCGATCAAGGTTAAGCAACGCTTGACGAGTTCGGTCCGTGGATGGGTGACCATTTCAACATACCCAGTTTCCTCCGTGCCTCGGAAAGCACGTTAAGCCGTTCGTCCCGGCTGTCATTTGAAGATCTTTGACAATCGTTACGGGTAGTAAGAAGCCTTGGATCTGACACCAGTCTAGCTAAGAGGTACCGTGTTACCCAGTTACTGGGTTGTGGAGGTCAGATAGGCAGTCGCTCCATGTAAAGCACTGGTACTTAGGTGAATCCGGTTAGACTGGAATCCGACCCCAATGAAGTTGGGAAAAGGCTAGGCAGATTGTAAATTTTTTACTGTTTTTTTTTTTTTTGATCTACAGTCCGAAGGTAAATGATCACCTAACATAATTATTCGTTACACGAGTATGGTACACGTGTTAACTGTCAACTAAGCCATAGTTTGTTTACAATTGATAATGAACCCGATGACACAAACTATCATTCATAAGTAGGTATCAACCAGGAACTGATTGTGATATGACTGATTATTATGAACTTGAATATCGCCAAAACAAACTGCTCCATTCCATTAACTCCGTTGTATTGTTTTTATCTGAACGATTTGATTGCTTTGGCGCAGGCGCAAGATATTTTAAATCACTTTATCTTTGCTCATTTAATATTCGTTTGTTATCGGGCTCACATGATCGTGAGCTAAATCTCGGCAAAAAATTAAATAATCGTTTAAGGCGCAGATACCCCTGAGTAGCTGATTTTATAAAAAAAAACTTTTTTGCAAAAAAATACTACTGACTTCCAAATAAAAAACTACTAAGTGAAAAATAACTTTATTTCGGTAGTATTTTTTTGCAAAAAAGTTTTTTTGATTTTTCACATTTTTGTTGTTAGTAAGGTAACTATAACGCCAGAATATATTACCCGAATATCACGAAACTTGAACATAACCGGTGAAATGAGAGATCTGCGTACCCCTTAAGAGCGTACTGGCGTGAGTTATGTTATGAAATGGTATAAACAATAAACAGACATGCGATTGCAGAAATCCCGAGAGATTTGCCTTCATTTATTGAAGAGTTCTGCTGATATCTTCCAAGTTCTTCATCAGATCTTCACCAAATTAAAATGGGACCAATATTTGACGGAGATATCGGTGAACATATAAAAAAAAAACATACATGAAGTCGAATATAGAACCGCCTCCATTTTGGTAAGTCGATTAAAAATGAGAATTACGTTCAAACGGCTAGTCGTAATTTTTTGAAAAAAATATATGTTGCGTTAGACCATTTTCTTAATAATTTGATCTAAGAAAATTTCGAGTTTTATCCGTATGACATGGTGTAATTAATTTGTAAACTTATGTCTAGAACGGACAAAAACACGACAATCGCACCAAAACCGCTGGGCGTATTTTAATGATATCGACACCATCTCAAAGACATTATCTACATTTTGATCTGAGGCTTTTTTTCTTAAAGTCATAGAATAATAAGGAAAGTACAAAAAACTACTAAATTTTGGGCCACGCGGGTGAGAAACGAGTGCGCGTTTTTTTTTCCCCAAGGTCGTTGGCGTTAGTCGTCGTCTTAAAAGGTGAATGCTTTCGAGCACCAGATGATAAACAATATCGAACACTTATCAATTTGTAACGTGGGTAAACTTAAAGAAATTATCTTGACAAAAAACGAGCTCTGAAACAGTATCAAGGCCATTTGATTTTAATCTCACGAATCAATTTTCAAGATTCGATCGATTCGATAATTGTATTGCTCGCACACGTGCCTTTTCAAAATAAAAGTACCTACCTACATACCTTTAGACGTGGTGGAATCTATTAATGCTACTAGCAAAAGTGGTGTAGTATCAATCGCCTTCCAGTCGAATCGAATGCAACTGAATAGGTACCAGTATTTCACACTAGTATTACCAATATTTCAGTAAAGAGCGAATGCCTATCTGGCTTAGTAGGTGTTACAGCCGCTGAGTTTCGTCCGATCCGGTCGAAACAGGAATATTATTATTGTAAATATTTTTGAGTGGTGTTTCGGACTATACTTTTTTAAGCAAAGTTTGTATAGACATAATGAAAAACCGTAGGTAGATATTATTTAAGTAAAAGTCAGACAATTTTTGGAAAGAGATAAAGCTTAATATACCATAACCACCCATTAAACATGATATCACAATAATCAATCTTATATATATATCAATTAAAAAGCGTACAAAATTACACCTAGGTTATGCCACATAAGACACCTATCGATATTTTTTGCAGGTGCAATAAGTGGAATAATTTATTATTTAAAATTGTATTTCACATTTGGCACCTATCTTAAGTAGGTACTAGTTTTGGGACGTTTATTTTTTTTAAGCCGTTAAAACTAAAAAATTCGATTTAAATCAGTAGATTTTAATAAAAAAAGGATTCATCCGAAACACCACTCATAAATATTAATAATAATGAAATACCTGTTTCGACCGGATCGGCCGAAACTCAGCGGCCGTAACGCCGCGCCGGCTAGGCAAGGCTGGTGTCAGATTTGTACATACTACAGATGTACATCTGTTTATAAAAATATTCAAATATTCTGACGCTAAAGATGTAGAAATGTGGTGTAACGAAAACTATTAATACTCTGTATGTCAAGAAGCTGAAGCTTAACTTCTCTAAAATACTAACAATGACGTTGTTAGTCGAAGGACGAGCAGTTCCAGTCTTCCCAGCATCGTACTTGAACTCTTGAAGTAGCTTCGTTACGTGCAATTGTAAAACTTTGCATCCTCGAGTTGCAGAGTGTTCACTCTAATAACTTCCGAGCTTCTAGGAAAATGGTTTATTTTGTTTCATTTACAGTTACAGCACACAAAAGACAAAATATATTTATTTCAATTAGGCCACCAAGCGGCACTTTTGAATGTCACAATTAAATTTAAATGGAATAAAAGTTGATTCTGCCGTGCATTCGGAAAGTAGCTTGTTATGGAGAAGAATGCACAAGAAACTCCACACTTACTCTTTTAAAAAATATGTGTTTTACAATATTTAGGTACATAAGAACATACATTAATAAATTCACATATATGAGGACAATGCACCCAGAATAGCACTACACACTATACTACGTAAAGGTATAACGTATTAAAAGTACTCACACATGTACTGTGCAGTTATATAATAGGTACTAGAAAAACATTAACATCCGAAGCAGTTAAGTTATGACCAATCCCAACTGACGGCGCCCGTTCACGAACATAACGCATGAATCGGCACCACCCAGCTCAACCATCATGAAGGGAACCGAATGATCCAACACACGCGCCACCATCAGAGAGACATTTGAGAGAGCAAGACACACTCAACTGCTAGGGCACACACAAGTCAACGAACGACACATAGGTATAGCAGATAGTAGATTTACAGTTGGGTACATAGTACCCACACACGTGCTGTGCAGTTATACAATACTAAAAGAAATCGAGTCTATACATCGTATACACGTCACAGCGTGGAAAACGTATAGATTTTTTTTATTTATTGGTGTACTAGGCTAAGTTTTCCGGTACTGAAACGTTTTGCCAACAGTCGATTGGCCCATGAACCGTTGGTCAACATTATCTTTAAGAGGGGACTCTAGTGAGACTTTCTCCATACAAACACATTCTGCTGTTTTCTTCGTGGATAATGCCTCTAGAGCAATGATTTTTTTCCATAAAATCTAGGTCTAATTAATACGTGCCTGTATCATTTCCTTTTTTACCCGACTGCCGAAGGAGGGTAATGTGTTTATCAGTCTATGTATGTATGTATGTTTGTTCCTATGTGGCGTTCCAGAGACCAAACGCGTTGGCCGATTTTGATGATTCGTACGTCAATCGATGCGTCTTAACTCTGCGAGTGTCATAGGCTACATTAAAATTGGATAATAGAAAAATGGCGGATTTTGGGTGCCATATTGTGGGGGCCCAAATTTTTTTCTTCTTCCAAACCCATCGTGTGGGGTATCAAAATAAAGGGTTTTAAGAGGTGATTTTTCCAAAACATAATCACAAAAAGAAATATGACAATCCAAAAATCCGAAAAAAAATGCCCGTTTTACCGCCATGTTCAGAAGACTTTCAGACAAAATTTATAAGTTTTTAACAAAAAAGGAAATGATATACTTTTCCTCTAAATTTTGATATAAGAATTTTTTAGATCAGACCAGTTTTCATGAAGAAAACAGCAGAATACGAAACGTCTTTTAGTCAAAGTTTTTGTAGGTAAAATCAGCCTGAGCTGCAGTTGTCCCTTTCGCACTTTACGGGGTGAGGTTGGAGGTGACGCGACGGCAATAGTTTCTTCAAATACCTATTTTTCAAATGCCTGTTGACTAGAGTCCGCTCTTAATCCATTAACTTTTCGCCAAGATAACTCTACGTCAGTGAATACATAACCAACAGAACATTTTAACCAATTAGTTTTCACCCAACGAACAATTGGCCAACAGACACCGAGACAGGTGAAAGTGCAATG
The DNA here is from genome assembly GCA_949775005.1 of Orthosia gothica. Taxonomy (NCBI): domain Eukaryota; kingdom Metazoa; phylum Arthropoda; class Insecta; order Lepidoptera; family Noctuidae; genus Orthosia; species Orthosia gothica. Next base: position 16,494,673 of record OX459066.1, on the reverse strand, counting down.
AATTAGTCCAAGAGCGAGCGAAGCGAGCTCGGGAGTTTAGGGCACCCTGACAAGGATAGGTTAGGTTCGAAGTAGATGACGAGAGCTGAAGTGAGCGAGCAAAGCGAGCAACACAGCTCTCGTCATCTCCTTCATGTTAGGTTACTTTAGACCCTAAAGATAATGTTGACCAACGGTTCATGGACCAATCGATTGTTGGTAAACCGTTACAGTTTCAAGTTTGGCTTCATGAAGCCTGACTGACAGCTTTAAAGCCAGTTTTAGATTTATTTTAGCGCCAATTATCACTTGGTTTTGGAACCTTTCAATCATATCGATTGTTTAAAAGCAGCTAGAGCATATAAAAAATATTGTAATAATACATTGGAAACGAAAACCAAGTGTTTTTTTTTGCTATTGTTACCAGTCCACGTTTCTTTTCATATTCAGTCTCTGTTTTGATTTACAAAATTATTTTACGATAGCACAATTTTTATTGTTCACTCAAACGATACGATAGTGATTCTCTCGACATTTATTTGATACCCTAAATTTTAGTAGATAAGTTTGATACAATTTGAAGATAAAGTAGGTACATACCACCTATCGTTTTAATGAGATAGGTGTTTTGACTATAAACTAGGTACCTATATCAAAGTCAGTAGGGTATTCCAAAAATACCAACCAAAAGATCGATCCTCGATTGGTCCACGAGGAACTGTTGATCAACGTCGACTGATTCATTCTACCATCGATAGGCTCATCATCTTATTATCAAAATCAGAATTATTTACAAACGAAAACAAAGACAACAACATAGATGAACATGACCAGAATCGCCTTTTCATTCTCACATAAGATTAGATTTACGGTATGTACCGTAACCTCAAAGGATTTAGTATAAACAGACCCACCTGCTACAAAGTACAAACTACGCAGATTTATGTAGTCCACAGTATTATACGGACCAGCAGGTGGCTATTATATACCTAGTTCCGCGGTGAGGAGTATGCCCCTTTAAGGGCCTACATACCCTTTAGTGCTAAAAAACGGTAATTTTCCAAAGCATACTCCTTAGTAACGGCTAGGTTAAAGGGTTTGAAAAAAAAATATATTTATTATTCTTCTTCTTAGCGTGTCGATGGCAAATATAAAAATTTAAATATTGTGGTTGGCCCAGAATTCAGCCACGGCAACACCATTCGGTGACGCAGTCATAAGGTCTTCGCAAGTACAGGTGACAGGGCATGCTGCGCACTCCGTGAGATTGGCCATGGTCTGCGGAGATATGCTGCACAAGCACTGAAGACTAGTGCCATCAGAGAACCCCCACCTGTGGAGGTTGTCTTTGCTGCGGCCAACCTGAGTGCGGAGTCTATTTAGGGTTTTCCATGTCGACCACGGCAGAGTGTGCCCAGGCGGGAGACTCTCCGACGGCCCGATGAAATTTTCAGGAGGCTTGAGTTTCTCTCCTCCTCGCGCTGCCGACCCCGCAAAAACCTTCTAATGCCCTTCTTGAAGAACCCCATATTGTAGTCGCTAGGGAAAACCACGGCAGGGAGATCATTCCACAGCCTAAGCGTGCGCGGAATAAAATTTCTTTCAAACCTTACAGTGAATAAAAAAAAAATATATAATTAATTAATAAACATAATTTTGAACACAAGGTTTGTTCGTGTAATTAATATTTTTTCCTTTAAAAAATAATTAACAACACGATATTTTTTCGCAACTTTTGGAAACTCCTCGAAAACGACTTGGATGTTTAAAAATATTTTCACACGGAAAAATTGATGGCTGGAATTTCTTCAAAACTAACATAGCATAATGTAAATCAAATAATATTTTGCAAACAAAACTGTTCAAAAGGCGGTTCAATATTGATATTTTGGCATCGAGCGGGCGCACGGCCAGTACTGCGTTAACATTGGGGCGTATTTAGCGCCTTAATCCATTCATTGATCCGTCCACATTCGTGTACCGCATTCATGTGCGCTGGTTGCAACAGTCTATTGTTTCGAACTACATAGTTCTGCGAAAGAGGTTCCGTGCAATTAAATCCTCTTACTTCATTGTGTAGGAACGTTTTCTGAGATCTTTAAGTTGTACTGCTTTTCCTTGCATATTTCTAATGAATGAAGCATCAAAATACACTAATAACTTTTCAATATATTTTAGTAACGAAATAACCTTTTCAATCGAAACAGTAAAATTAAAATTGGAGAAAATTCTTAGAATAATACCTACCATACAAAAAATTGCCTCACTGTCTATACTAATTTATATCTACTAATATTATAAAGAAAAAATATATATTTTTGTATGTAACGAATAAACTTAAAAACTACTGGACCGATTTCAAAAATTCTTTCGCCGTTGGGAAGCTACACTATCCCCGGGTGACATAGGCTACTTTTTATTCCTGTGTTCCCACGGGAACGGGAACTATGCGGGTGAAACCGCGAGGCGTCCGCTAGCAATATAGTGATGACTGCGCCCGAAATCTCAAATATTTTTCCGATTTTAATCAGTACCTATAGGAGTCGTAGTTGAAGATAAGAATGATTATGATTACAAACGTATACACATAGTTGAACATCGAGTTTATAATCCTCGACGACATACCTATTACATAAGACGATAATTAATTAAGTACACATTAATGAGTAATTCATTATATAAGATATGCTATCTTCATCATAGAAAATTCCACATTTTGCCTTGATTAATAGTGCGGAATAAATTCTAGCGATATGATCATATAAAATACTAGCTGACCCGGCAAACTTTGTTTTGCCTTAAAGACACCATAACATTCATCTACCCTACCTACACTACCTACCCTCCCTACCCTACTCTACCTTACCTACTCTAGAGTCTGGCAAACGAAAGTAGAGACTGAAAAAGCGCGGCAAATTTAAAAAATCTCGGCATAGCAACCCCAAAACTAGTATGAAATACTTGGAATAACCTAATTTGATACTTTAGAATTAATAATAAATAATTAGGTTATTCCAAGTATTTCATACTAGTTTTGGGGTTGCTATGCGGAGATTTTTTAAATTTGCCGCGCTTTTTCAGTCTCTACTTTCGTTTGCCAGCCTCTAACTACCCTACTCTACCCTACCCCACCTACCGTATCCTACCATACCTACCTACCCAACCCTACCTATTAAAAAATAGATAGTAGCCGATTCTCAGACCTACTGAATATGCTTTTAAATTTCATAAAAATCGGTCAAGCCGTTTTGGAGGAGTATGGTAACTAACATTGTGTCACGAGAATTTTATATATAAGATATTAGATATTTTAACTTAGGTAACATTTAATATATTCCGAAATTGATTTCACGACCTTCAATACAAAATTTAGGTAGATGGCACACAAAGGGTATGCTAATAAAACCCAAGATTACGATTCAAAACACATCGCATTAAGCCTTTTATAATGTAGATTTAGGGACAAGACCTTAATGGAAAAATAACCTCGGTCGGGTTACAGGTCCAAGTACATATAAATTGAGACCTACATAATAATATGTAATAAGAAACTGTCCAAATACTGCTTCAAGCCATAGTCTTGGACAGTCTGTTGAAAGCTATTTTCAGGTAGAAAGGCTTTGTAAAACTAGACTAAGGTTGTACCGGTACGCCCGCTGCCCTCTTGTCAGCTAGCTCAGTTAGAGGGTACCTTACCGGACCACATTAACAATTGGTTGAGAAAACAGACACAGCGAAAACACTGGAGAATATTTATTTATCGCCGGAATTATTAAATACACAAGTATAGTATTGTCACACAGCTTTTTAGAAGATTATAACAAGAATAGACGATGGTTAAAGTCACAGACAGTAACAAGCCTCTGCGGGCTCTGAAGATGAAGTCGCGACTGGGCGGAATGAGAGTGCATGGGGGAAAGAATGTGGCGTTCTGAATTTGAATTGAAAATCGAACGATAATGTGAAAAGTAAATGATGGTGTGGCCTGCTATAAAAAGGTTGCCAGTAATAAGTGATCGGAAGAGTATGGAAGGAAGGACCTCGTCACAAGGTGAGCTAGAAGGAAGAAACAATAGCCTCAAATCGAATTCTTATTCTTTGATCTAAGTGTAAATGTTCTCATACACTAACAAGTAGTAGATAGCCTAAGCTTCCACAAAGCCTGTATTATTTTCAGAGTTAGTACGTGAGTGGACTTAAATAGGGTTAGATCATCCTCAGATATAGCCTAGAATGCTAGCTGCTGGACGAAAACTTCATTGTAGATGAGATCAGAATGTTGCCTAATAATATGGCAAAAACTTATTAAATAGGGTTAGATCATCCTCAGATATAGCCTAGAATGCTAGCTGCTGGACGAAAACTTCATTGTAGATGAGATCAGAATGTTGCCTAATAATATGGCAAAAACTTATTAAAAAGGGTTTGCAAGGCACACGAAGGGTTTGCAAGAAAAAATAAATTGGTCCAAAGCCGCCTTTTTTCTATTTTCCAATTTTAATGTAGCCAGTGACACTTGCAAGGTTAAGACAAATCGACTGACGTGGGATAGTCAAAATCGGCCAACGCGTTTTGTCTCTACTTCGCCACATAGGAACAAACATATATACATGTATGTATGTTTGTTTGTGTCGTATTATCACTATGTATAGACTGATACACACATTACCCTCCTTCGGCAGTCAGGTAAATAAATATCTAGTAATATAAATGATATCTGATATACCTAGATTATGAATAGAAGAAAACATGCTGCACCAACCCCAGACCTGCCAGCATTTGTGTTGGCGACCACCTACAACCTGTTATCCGTCAACCTTAAAGAAGTATCATCTGGCGAGATCAAGATCAAGAGTGTGCTCATCAGAAGTAAATAAAAATGCGTAAAGGAAGACGGAGGATTGGAGATGTTGGTAAATACTGAACAGGTTGGCGTTAATACTTTGATTGCTTATTAACGATGTATCTATCTGCAGAGCTTGAGCACAGCAAACGTTTCCTTGCCAAAAAAGTTTAAAGCCGAATCTTATTAAACATATCGAAACAGATTTTTTAAGCTAAGAAAGGAGATGAATACTGACCACAGATTGAGAGAGATGTATGGAAGAAGAAAATGTGCTGTGCTGACTCCGTTTTGAATAAAGGCAGGATGTTTTTAGAGTTTCGTACCCAAAGGGTTAAAACGGGACCCTATTTACTAAGACTCCACGGTCCGTCTGTCTGTCTGTCACCAGGCTGTATCTCATGAACCGTGATAGCTAGACGGTTGAAATTTTCACAGATGGTGTATATCTGTTGCCGCTATAACAACAAATACTAAAAACGTAATAAAATAAATATTTAAATAGGGCTCCCATACAACAAACGTGTTTTTTTCGCCGTTTTTGGCGATAATGGTACGGAACCCTTCGTGCGCGAGTCCGACTCGCACTTGGCCGGTTTTTAGGGTTCCGTACCCAAAGGGTAAAAACGGGACCCTATTACTGAGACTCCGCGGTCCGTCTGTCTGTCACCAGGCTGTATCTCATAAACCGTGATAGCTAGACAGTTGAAATTTTCACAGATGGTGTATTTCTGTTGCCGCTATAACAACAAATACTAAAAACAGAATAAAATAAATATTTAAGTGGGGCTCCAATTCAACAAACATGTTTTTGCTGTCGTTTTTTGCTATAATGGTAAGGAACCCTTCGTGCGCGAGTCCGACTCGCACTTGGCCGATTTATTTTTATTTTGATAGGCTTACGTTCGACCTCTATCTCACCTGTTTGTAAACGATCATGTGGTGGATGATGAAGCACGCTGGACTCTTGATTTAAAGACCCCCCGTTGTAGCTATCAGGAAAAAGACTCCGGCCAAGTCACGAAGACACCATTTACTATTAGTGCTGTTGTATCCTCAATAGAGGAAAACATTACGAACAGATACACATAAAGAGAGGTATCTAAGTCCCCATAAACGATACTTTGCAGTAAGTACCTTAAGTAACAAAAGACGTTTTATTATCTAAGCAAGGCGTTGGCGGCCATTACGAGGACCATAACTAGTTGAGGGGTACTAAGGAGTATTTGTAGAAGGTTATTGACGTGGGGGTCGATGGATTACTTTAGTACTAGTCCTTGAGTTACAGTTGTTGTTTTGTGTTTCGCGGAATATGTTACATGTTTTTCAATGATATTTAAGATAGACTTAATGAATTAAAATCGTGACAATCTGAAATGATTAATTTGCAAAATTTACGGGCTACAAGTGGAAAGGACTCTGGTTTATTTAGACCAATGTTATGTGAAGATGCATCAACATCATTTCAGCTGAAAGACGTCCACTGCTGGACATAGGCTTCCCCTAGGCGTGCCACATTGACCGATCCCATTCTCTCGCATCCAGCGCATTCCCGCAACCTTAACCAGGTCATCGGTCCAACTAGTGGAAGGCCTTCCAACGCATCGACTTTCGGTTCGCGGTCGCCATATCAGAACTTTTCGGCCCCATCGGCCATTCGTTTTGCGAGCAATGTGCCCTGCCCATTGCCTTTTAGGTTTCGCAATTCTTCGGGCTATGTCGGTAACTTTGGTTCTGCGGATATCCTCATTTCTGATGCGATCACGCAAGGAAACTCCGAGCATAGCACTCTCCATTGCCCTTTGGGTGACTTTAAGGTTTCTGATAAGGCCCATTGTAAGCGACCACGTCTCAGTCCCGTAGGTGATCACTGGCAACACACACTGGTCATAGACTTTTGTCTTGAGACACTGCGAAAATGGACGAGAAGATACCACGCATCTTGTGAAGATGCTTATTGTGATTATATCATCATTAGCTAAGCTAGCTGAGAAATTGATGGCAATCGTTGTTTGGACTGGATATTATTTATTTACTCTTCATGCGGGCATAGCTTTGCCGTGTACTTCGATGCTTATCAACAGGAGAATGTTGGAGCATATATTTCTTCTGACGTTTAATAATGTTGTAGAAATATACAGAGAAGCTGAGACGTAGTCGGATGTTGTAGTCCTGTGATGCGGGGAAATTACGAGCTATATTATATGGTTTGGAGGTTCGCCTTATGCAGAAACGCAGAGGTTATCTCCAACTTTCTTACAGTATAATAAAATATAATAACCTTTCCTGGAAGCAACTCAAGGTGTGGATGTAGATCCCTCAAATTATTTGTTTACTATTCAAGGCAAAACATATTCCTGTCAATGCTCCTATCAGTTAAACGACGACCAAGTTTGTTTTGGCTCGCATCCAACATCAAATTCTCGAACAATCATGCATACCATTTGTAAGGATTCTCCAGTATTTTATAAGTTGTTGAAATTCTAACAAAGTTCGACGACTTTATAATGAATCGGCTTCCTTTCAATCTTCAATCAATCACTTGGTAAGTGTTTCTATCACAATTGGTTAATGAGTGAATGCATCTGTTAGCAAAAACTCCAGAAATACTAAGACAGGTATTCGGTCATTAAAATCCCAAACAAATCTAGCCTTACTATATAATTTGAGATAATAAATAACAGCAAATAAGGTTACAGATGGAGGCGAGCTAGCATGTTGTGGGCTTATGAGCAAAAACTAGAGGAGCGGACGAATCTAGAACTAGTTTTAACTAGAAGTTTTATCTTAAGCTGCAAAACTCCGTTATTTCGAGTATTAACTTCTAAACTTATATTAAAAGAACTTACAAAATTACTTGTTTCTTTGTAAAAAGGTACTGACACTTCGAAATTACTGATCCGCTTATGAACATCCTGGTGAGTTAGAACTAAAGTTCGCTGCAGCGCTAAACATTATGTTTTCTAATCAAACTATCAATGCAGCGCTAGATCGCTCATAGAGTTTAGTTTACTCGCGATCAATTCATGGCGCTTACGCGTTTTTTTCAACATAGTATAAAGTAAGGTGTACGGATTGCAGTACAGTTCAGTCGAACAGAGTGTTAGGATCGCCAAATCTAGTGCGTAAGTACATATATATCGATGATATATTCATTTTATTATTATTATTTAACCTATATTATCCCACGGCTAGACAAATTTCTCCCCGTAGCCTTCCAATCTTTCCGGTGATTTGCCTTCTATCGTCAGTCTCCCGTAAACGCTTCAACGTCTCCACGTCATCGTTTCCTATGACTCCTTCGGAATCCTTTACTACTTACATAAAAAAGAGTGACCCAGTGATAAGGGCCGCGACTTACAAGTTGTAGATCGTGGGTTCGAACACAGGCAAGCGCTTTACTTTCGTGTTTTAAATTATTTCATTACCACTGCTCTCACAACGGTGAAGGAAAACATCGCGAGGAAACCGGCATGTCTTAACAAACGAAATGCCAAGACTTGTAACCCGCACTGGATCCGCGTGGTGGATTACGGCCCATTCCCTCTCATAGAGAGGCCTTTCTTGCACGCAAAACGGACCAAATAAGATTCTAAATGCATAAACGGGGGTCCATCCTATCCTACCCTAATCTATCCTACCTACATAAAAATGTTGATAGTGCAACACGTGTCAATTATAAAGGAAATTACCTCGTACACAAGTTATCATAATATTTTGATCAGCAACTTCATGAGTTTTAGTCATTAGTCATTCTCGAAAGTGTTAATTTGTTTTCCTTGGTATAAAATCTATCATGTTATCTCTATGATAAACGCGTAGTACAGTACTCGCCAAACTTCTGGGCCGCTCTGAAGTTTACTTTTCGATGCGCAAGATACGAAACGGTGCTGTTTTTGTAGGCGATTTACTACTGCGCAGTCATTGTTGCCAACTTCATGGCGGCCAAGAAGTTTGGCGAGAACTATACAGAATGGTAAAACACTGCATAGCAACATTTCTGTACCTCAAATTGGATGTAGAACAGCAACAAATAAACTATAATTTTCAAGTTCAACATCTGATTCGATGCTCCAATCAATCTTGTGAAACTCTCAACATTCTAGAGATTACAAAACCCCGGTACTTTTATGATGCAATTTCGGTCCAATTTGACCGAAATTGCATCATAAACGGAGATGGAAAATGACCACGTCATCCCAGTCTGTCGCCAATAGATATTCCAAAAATATGAATATGTCGCACACGTGCAGACGGCAACAAACAGTTGTATGTTCGTTTGCATTACAAATGCCAATTTGGAAAGCAAATTCTGAGCCAAACGAATCGCAATAAGTATTATTGCCGTCGACATTAAGGTTTTTTATTCTGATTTTAACACCTTTTTAAGTCCCCCCGCGGTAGTTATAGTGAGCCAGCAGGTATATAAACTCATGGAAACGAAGCAGTCAAACATAAATTTAATAAAAAACAGTGCAAATAAAACAAACTTGAATTTTAATGACTCCAATTGGTAACTGAATATTAAAAACAATTTGAACAATGTCAAACGCGAGCCTATAGATAATAAAAAAACTTTTTTGCAAAAAAAATACTACCGACTTCCAAATGAAAAACTACAAAGTGAAAAATAACTTAACTTTTGGAAGTCGGTGTCTTTCGTAGGTACCATTTTTTTTTCGATATGGACACCGACTTCCAAAAGTTAAGTTATTTTTCACTTTGTAGTTTTTCATTTGGAAGTCGGTAGTATTTTTTTGCAAAAAGTTTTTTTATTTTTCCCTTTTTAGTTTTACCTACCTAATAGCAAGTTGTTTATTAAGGTCCCTATAACTCCAGAATAGATTAACCGAATAATATGAAACTTGAACATAACCGGTGAAATGAGAGATCTGTGTACCCCTTTAGAGCGTACTGGCGTGATGTTATGTTATGAAATGGTATAAACAACAAACAGACATGCGATTGCAGCAATCCCGAGAGTTTTGCCGTTATTTATTAAAGAGTTCTGTTGTGTATCTCCGAAGTTCTTCATCAGACCTTCACCAAATTAAAATGGGATCAATTTCGAAACATACTCTTTCAAATAAAAAAAGAATTTTCAAAATCGGTCCACAATTGACAGAGATATCGGTGAACATACACAAAAGAAAAAAAAAAAAAAAAAAAAAAAAAAACAAACATAAAGTCGAACATAGAACCTCCTCCTTTTTTTGAAAGTCGGTTAAAAAAAAGAAAATAAATACTAAGTTACGTACGACACGCGAGAACATGCTAATATTGTTACCTAGTCCGTAGACCGTAAGTAGAAATACTAGTTCCAGACATATTGGACCTTGATCGTGAACTCTGTTCAGCAAGACAAGGTGAGATTAGTATTAGCCATGTTACAGATGGAACCTGTTTTGATGCTAGAATAGTGACAGCGAAACAAGTGAAGATATTAAGATGGTTTCATCATAACTTTCTAATACAAAAGAGTTATGATGAACCTTGTTAGAGGTTTTCAGCTATAGTGGCCTCCATCATGAGGGAAAATAGTCGGTAACTCTGTTCTCAGGGAACATGACAGTCGATCTTACCACCAGGGCATGTTGAGGATTGCTCGAAATGCTTTATTGCTGTATGGCTCTTGACGTTTTTTTTAATTTAACGATAGGCTCGGATAGGACCACTATCTCGCCTGATGGTAAGCGATATGAGGTCGACGGTGAAGCACGCTTTCCTAGTAGTAACCTATTCACTTTTGACTTAAAGACCCCTAGGTTGTAGATCTGGAACAAAGACTCCGGCAGGGAACTCCACTCCTTAGCTGTGCACACAATGAAAGTATTCCCAAAACGCTTTGTGCGTATGAGTGGGATATCCACGATGTACCGATGGCGCGCATTGCCGTACGTCTTGTAGTCCGATGATTGACAGGGCTAGACGGAATCAAATTATGTAGTTCAATTGCACACTCCCCGAAATGTAACCGATAAAAAAGATAGACAGGCTGGCAATTCGTCGTCGATGTTCGAGGCTCTGGTACTTTGACGCGACCACTGCATCGTTGCCAATAAGGCTCTCCTCGGCCCGACCAACTTGATGCACTTGAGTCGATCATTCGACTAAAGTGCATCAAGTTGGTATTTGGCAGATCCATCCCAGAGGTGAGAGCAGTACTCCATGCATGACCGAACTTGCGTTTTTATACAAGTTGAGCAGCTGTTCAGGCGTGAAGTACAGTGAAAAACAGTGCTGGCATTTCAGTCTCTAGGTGATGGTGGACTGAGGCAAGATTGAAGTGCAGACCTCTAATATTAGTAGGGTGCACTTTGTGGGGCAGGGGGTGCAGCCGCAGTTTGACTTCAGTTTCCGTTTTCTTGCCTGCCATTGTTGTAAAAGAGTGAAGGGTGGAGAGGAGAAGAAAGTGATATGATTATTTAAAAGTAGTAGTAAGATGAAGATGATATGCCTCGAACTGGATCCTAAATTCCAAAGGGCAGGCTCACAAACTCGCAAACAGATGCTATTGTCGGGTTATGTAGGACAGTCATAACATTTATTTATGAGTTTAATAGTTTGCCATTCCCTCAGAACATTTAGCATGTGCAAACTTATAGAGAAACGGCGAAAATATAAATAACTTTACCGAATATAATTAAGAATGGTTGCTAGGTTCGTGCCTCATTATTATAAAGATAATCACTACATAGTATACAAGTAAAATTTCACAATTTAAAAAACCCCCGACGCATTTATCTTGCGAAAACACCCCAATTCAAACAGTAAAATGCCCATAACTTTTGAACAGCTAAACCGATTTTATTCAAACATAGCTAAGAACACTCTCGACAAAACCACCTTTCAAACAAAAAAAACTAAATCAAAATCGGTTCATCCATTTGGGCGCTATGATGCCACAGACAGACACACAGATACACAGATACACAGCAACACACGTGAAACTTATAACACCCCTTTTTTTCCGGCGGGGGTTAAAAACTATGTCTCCCGCCGCGTTTGTACGCGATAAACTCAAAAACTACTGAACGGATTTTCATGCGGTTTTCACCAATAGATAGAGTGAGAAACGAGGAAGGTTTATTGTGTAATATAATTTGTCACGGGCGAAGCCAGGCGGGTCGCTAGTACCTAATAAAAAAATAATTGCATTCATATCGTCCAGATTTGAGGCAAAATGATTGGGATTGTTTTTCCACAATCACTATTCAATCAAGCACTTTTCCACACGAATCAAATAACAAAACATCTCTACACCAATTTTGTTAACAGACACATTCACTGTTAATCGTTGTTTACATCAACAATTTGATTGTATCCTTCCTTTGATGTCCGATATAGTCTATTTAATGGAAAATTTCATCCAACGTTGAGCATTACGGACGAGGATTACTACAAATTGTTCGGACGGCGTCGAAAAGCAATCAAGGAAGTGGCAGAGAAGGACGTAATGAGGGGTTTCATGTTTCTATGCTCTATGAGGTGAATCTTTGCTTCAAATGTCAATAATCGAGATGAAAATACTTGCTTTGTTTTACAAGAAACCGAATAATTTGTTTCTGCCAGACTGTTTTCTATTGTATAGTAGGCGAAAGTCGTAGGAGTATTGGGTGTTTTCTTACATAGTTTAAAAACTGTAAGAATAATTTAAGATGATCGAAGTTTCCCAGCTGTTCTGATTTTCCATCTCCGATTCTTTCTCTCCATTCGACAATCACCCATCGTGAACATTTCCTACTACTCGTAACAGTATAATTATTCAAGTACTTTCCATCAGTTCGGTTGGTTTCATTTCTTCGCAGCGCGGCGTTGAGCATTATCTTAATCGATTGCCTTCGGTTGCCCCTTTCAGCTTGTACGTATGTACACGATGATAAGGAAACTACGTGATACAGATGTAGGTAATATCTACCTATGTTTTAGTTGATGCTTTTGTATGAGTATTTCGCTTACACTCAGTCTATCACCGCCAATTCTTCTGGGCTTTAAATATAATAATATTTAACACCAATAATAAACCTACAGCAAAATACATAAATATGTTACTTAACCAGTTTTGACCCTCATATTTGGTGTGACGACGCGGCAGGCCCAGAAGAAGCTAGAGTGATGAGTTAAACTCCAACTTAGAGAATTTGTGAAAGAGAGAAGAAAGTGTAGACCGAAAAAAATTGAAAGACGAAAAAGAGATCTTAGTGACGAGTTGGTCACAACCTGCTTTTAACAGCAGTTGATAAAATTGGAGTGTCGTAAATGCCACTTAATTATGAAGATTGCACAAGCAGGATTTTATGTCAAGCCTCAAAGTAAAACATCGTGCTCTCGTGAAGATCCACGTGATCGCCATAATATCTAGCATGTGTGCTACGTTTATAGCAGTAGAAGCCATTAACTACGTGCTAGGTAGTTCCAGATCTTTTTAGAGAATTTTTGCAAGCGTGTGTCACGGGGTTTCTCTTGTTGAACGGTTAGGACATCTAGCAAACGTTTAACCAAGAATTAGATTGAATATTATGGTAACAACTTCTCCCTCCAGTTCTCTACCCCAAGTGAACTTAAACTTGAAAAGTAGGCTGTTCAAAATTCCATTATCTTTGCAGTTTAAATATTTTTATCATTATGTCAATAACATAACGGGAACGGTGCGATGACCTTTTGTGTGAAAAATCTTGATTTATCATTGGCCAAGACTGCATCAATATTCAACGTCACACGATGCAGAGATAAAGGGTGTAAAGTCCGTAATGGTGGCATTGATAAAAGTAACAGTGTGAGATGACGAACCTTTCCTTTGGAAAATGCCTGGCTGCCAGCATCAGCACGCCATATTGGATGTCCGCGATTTCGTAACTATGCGAAGCGCCGGGGCCAAATTTTCCCGCGCTCAACTTGTTCAGATACTTGACGTTTTTATTAAGTTGTGACAAAAACGTTCGCGGGCCGGTTAAATTAGTTTCGTAATGAAGGTTTGTGACCTTGTGTCACAATGTTTGTAGAACGAAAATTGGAAAGAGACACTGTTATTTTACTCCATGGTAGGTTTTTTTATATTTTCGTCATCAATCGTCATGGTTTCCTCACTTATAATTTATTGTGTTTTTACTGACTATATTGGGCTTTTTCATAAATATTTTAAGTAGGCAATAGACTTTTTCTCAAGAAGGTCTTGGCCGTGGTCTGGATTTGTAACTTTAAACATTCTTTTGGAGACAAACTTGTCCTTACTTAATTCAGTTATATAAAAACATTTTAAATTTAAGTATAATTCGTGTGTCTTTCAACACAGATTTTTATTAAATCAATGACCTTTCGCTCCACTCAAGTTATTAAGCAATGGTCGCACTCATATTATCAATAACAAATTATGTGTTTGTGCTTGTAGATAAACTACTGTGTAGATTATAATATAGGTACGTTATCGTAACGTAAGATTTTTATTAGGCAAGTTGTGTGTCGATAATTATAATCATTAAAAGAACATTGGGCCGAGTTTTATGGAAACTGATCTTCGGACGATTAAGCCCTTATTACATACTAACTATACTGGGACACAAATAATGACACAACCAAAAAAAGGGTTGGTTGCGCAACCAATTGGACGCTTACAATGTAACAATGGTGTTGTTTTTGTTTCAATTTTCCTTTTTTTAGAAAATACCTAGGTTTGTAAATATTATAGAATATGTACCTACTTGATCGAATTGCGACAAACGAAGGTTATTGCCGTTACCAAGCCACATGCTTGGCAAGCGAATTTACGATCACAGTAGGTTATTATTAGTGCAAGATGCACAGTAGTGTTTGCACAGTGTACAACAGTGTTTAACGGTTTGCACACTAATTATCTACCAGAACCATAGACTTATAGATCAATGCCCAAAACAGAATTATACGAAAGAGGTCTTTCCAATATTTTGACCGGGATTTTGAACCTTGTCTACCGTCTACGTAGGTACCTTAATATGTATCAAGGTTCTTACATTTAGCTTAAAAGGATTTAAATATGTGTTGTAATGTTCACGACTCGCAATTAGGAATGATTGATTTTGAAGCAATAATTAAAGTGATGCTGTCATTGTTTAATATTCCGTTCCTGCTACCACCACAAACAATGCACATTCCTTTACAACAAATTTTGAAATAATTCACTGCAATCTACATAATACGTAAAGTACCAGACTGAGCCTTCTAATTAAATTCTTAGCTGCGGCGTGTTTTTCTTATTAGCCTACATTTGAGCCAATGGCGCGAAAAATATTCCAACAGGTAGAAAACCAAAAACAACAGGTATGAATGGAATTACGGCCACTTCCAAACGAGTTTGACGACCCTTATTATAGTAACGTAGTTTAATGCACAAAAAATTAACAATTCTAAAATAAAACTATCAGTTTTTTCATGATTAGGAAGCAATGTACTACGCACAACATATCATTGTAATTTAAACAGGCGTTCATTCTAAAGTAAACATTCCATAAAAGTATTACAAATAACAAACTTTTAACGCGTCAATAATACATCAAGCGTCAACAAATAGGTAGCAAAAATAAGTATATAGGATGTCTGTACTTACAACAAAGATGGGATCAAAGCAACAAGTTCACGGCCAAAACACAAAAACTGCAAACTGAACACTACACCAAGAAACGAATAACTTTGTAAACACTGCTTTGCACACGCGGACGAAAAATAACTAAAATGTTTTAATGAAACTCTCGTCCACCCTTAAAACAAATACAATAAGTTCAAAACTAACGAGAAACTTATTCGAAACCTGCCGAGTGAAAGTTTTCGCGATAACCACCAAAGAGGTTATGTTATTGTTGTGATGTAACAGAAGCGTCGACACAGTACGAACTCCGCGCTATTACTGAACGAACTGAACTGAAGTGAATTGCGAACCGCCGGAACCGCAAAACTGTAGCGAGAGAATTGAATGACGCACTACATTCATTTTCAACAGTACGCGGTTTTGTAATTTAATGTTTGTTGTGTTTGCAATAGCAGTCTTCAATATTGTTGCATGGGAGGACTTTGTACTATATTTGGGAGGGGGGGGGGGGTGGTAAAAATACATAAGTACTTTATTTGCGTAAGTATATAAGTGGTGTTCAAATCAGGAACGAACTTATTACATTTATTACAATTTCGGATCTGGATATGGCTTTTATTATTTATTTCTATTGCTTATCCAATATAATCATGCTTATCCATTTATTTACAAGTTATTTCGATTATCCATTATCATATTCAAATAAAATAAAAAGTTGAGGTACCTATTTGTATTTGCTTTACTTTTGTAATTCCATGGAAACCTAATAACCGTAACCAAAACCCGAACGAAACTATGAGAATCGGATAATCAAAAATACCCTAACTGAAACCGGTAATATTACCCCATTATCCAGATCCAAAACAAAATTAATGAAGTTGCAAACAATTAATCGGATCGCAATTATGACGAACAGGTGCATAAGTCATGCACCAAGGTGATTAATTAATCAAGGCCTCAGATCAAATAAAAAGACTTTTTATTTGATCTGAGATCAAGGCACTATAAGTAAGCATAATGCTGGGGCAATATGAATCAAGTCAAGTCAAATCGGGCAATGTAATGAATACTGATTTAAACTTCAATAATTATCACACTGTCTGGTCATTGTGAATATTGCTGCGTTACTGTTGGGCAATTATATAATTATGGTACATAAATTAGTATGGTTTGGGTTTTAAATATTCAGTCAGCAAGAAATATCTGCGAAAAAATATTTTCTTAGAAAAATTATATTATTTGGTCAGCAGGATTCAATCAGATAGCATAAAATAAATGGTGCCGCTATTATCAAAATATAAGTCCAAGAGCGAGCGAAGCGAGCTCGGCAGCTTAGGGCACCCTGACAAGGATTGGTTAGTTTCGAAGTGGTTTCGAAGGAGATGACGGGAGCTGAAGTGAGCGAGAAAAGCGAGCAAACTCGGCTCCTCATCTACTTCATGTAAGGGCTTCAGCTCCCTGCTAACAGAAATAGGAGCCTCCGTCGACTTTATTATACCTGCCCAATAAGTGATGGGCATTATTCAGAATGCCCGGTAACTTTAATTATTTCAAAAGCTCTTATCAAATTGCCTACTTATAAGTTCTTTTTTTTTATTGTCTGGGCATTATGAATATAGCCCTACTTATTACTTGGTCCTTATAACACTTACATAAAAAACAAATAGTCTTGGAACTAAATTTAAAAATATTTATTTAGGAAAAGAAGAAGTTTAGTACCTACCGGATTATTACTATTACTTATTTTAAATTTTTGGGAGGACTTCCGGGTGCAAAGTTTACAAACAAGATTCGGCCTTCGGGTAATATTAGCCCGTTTGAACGGGCGCGCTCGGTCTTTTGCACGCTTGGTTTTGATTAGTGAAATCCACTATTGAGCTTTTCTTATGAATAACAAGTGAAATACAAGTTGAATTGCAATAAATAGTCAAAACAGAAATGGAGATCTTACATTACACTATTTATCTATCTTACACTAGGCGAAGTCGGTTGCAACGCACTTATCTTGGCCTACCGTAGTAGTTTCTATAGAATACGAGGCCAGACTATTCCGTAACTTTGAATATACAACAATTACAATAACAAATAAGCAGCAGGAAGGTAGGCAGAATTCTTACACTCTCTCTCCATGATGCACACTCGCAGTGCGGCCAGTGGTGAATTCAAACCTTGGCGCCCCAGGTCATAGAGTCAGATATATTTTTGACTAGTTTTTGGTAGTCGTCGTTTCTCTAAAGTGCCACAGACGCTTGCGTCTGTGAATTCGTTTGTCTTACGGCACGTATACGTCGCACTTTTCGTCAACGACAAAATCCTCTAAACCTTTATTTGATTCCATAAAAGCGTAAAGTGCATCTTTTTTCGGAGTATCTTTATTGTATCCTACTTCTGAAATAAATGTAAGGTCACCACTTAGATAGTTCTGTGCGGTGTAATAAAACTGATATCTGAAACGTATTGTTGTTTGGGATTCCTGTGAACAGTAGATTTGATTTGAAAATCTATACGGAAAATATGCAGCTTTTTAAAATTTTATCATTTGTCATTGATGCACTCAGTAATAATTGCGTCACAATTAGCAGGGGAAGTAAGTAAGTATTTATTTCTCAGTATATGTACATTGAGATCTTACATTTAACATTGTTTCACATAAACTACCATTGCTGGTGTAGAAATATTAAATAATATAAGGTACATGCAAATCAAAACTAGGTACTTAAATTATAATAATATTTTATAAATTTATGAAATTTTGTTGACAATATAAATCATAATATCAAAAAATAAATCTTAGTGTTAGGAGTGATATGAAAGAAAAGGGCGTCAGTGATGGAGTGACGGGGGACAGGATGGTATGGAAGAAGAAAACGTGTTGCGCCGACCCCAAGTAACATGGGATAAGGGCAGGAAGATGATGATGATGATGAAAGAAATAAATCATAATGTCAAATAATAAATCATCATGCCAAAATATAAATAATAATGTCAAAAAAATTAAAAATACAATGTTTATGAATTCATAATAATGTCAAAATCATTATTAAGATTTTAATTATAATACCAAAATGTATGTTTTAAAAATTTATTGACGGAATAAGTACACATGTCTAAGAGCCAAGCAAACATTTTACATTTAAACTTATTAAGCATTGCTACTGTTTATTGCAACAAATTGTAATCCCCAAAATCCAAATACTCTGCTCCACTCATAATAAAATAAAATAAAATAAAAAGAGCCTTTATTCAGACAAAATACTTAAAATTTTACATTTACTCCACTTATGGCTCTGATAAATTTATTTTGCACTATGAATGCTCGTTCCACATCCACTGAATTACCCCATAATATGACTAGGGCGTAACGCAATACCGATGAAACATACCCATGATAAGCATTTAGGGCTGTTTTTTTATTGGACACTAGTCATAATGGACTCTAACTTGCGAAGAACATAAATAAACTTATCAAGCTTACTGCATACTTTTTGTACAGAATTGCATTATTATGTCTATGCACACTTTTATTAGATTATGGCTCAATATTTCAAATGCCACAGCATTCGAAACAAAACTCATCTCATCTTAATTTGATAGAGTCACAAACAACTATACTTCATATAAGATAGTTTATTCTCTGCGACAGCTGTCAATACAGCAACAATAACGCTTGACAGGCTAACAATACCGTAACAATAATGTATGTCGCAGAGATCAAGCTATATTTTATGAAGTATAGCCTATCAGCCATTCAGATAACAGCCTATCCTTTTCACTAAACTCCGTCGAAAAATTAATGCTTTGAAAAATATTTATCCATTCAATGGAACAGCTAGGCTTTAAATCGATTACGTCTGCCTTAGCCTACTATTTAGTTGAACAGCGCCGTTTATTGAAAAGGGTAGGCGTTGTTTAGTTTTAACTAAAATTAGATTTCGTTACAATTCAATCCTGACATCTACTTCGCCTAAGACCAGAGAATGACGGGAATTTAGGGCACTCCGACATGGATACTTTAGCTTCAAAGTGGATGATGGAGAAAAAGTGAGTGGGAAAATCGAGATAATCGTGTTACGTTCCTCTAAATCCTGAAGAAAGAAATAAAAGCCGATGACTTACTTTACTTACGCCTATAATTTAAGCCAGGTTTTCACTATATAAAATTTTATTACGATTAACACATAATGACATTGAATTTAGAAAACTTAGATCAAAGAAATCAATAGAAACAATAAATTACTACGCATATGCTTATCATTCAGGCCTCTAGTTGATTGGTGCCGTTTAGAAAAAAATTAACTGAATAGCTGATTAAGCTAGTTGGCTAAGAAAGGTACAATTTCAAGCTAGAGGCACATGCACACCACACGTCTTCCAAACTTTGCAATGACCGAAATTGATCGTCTAAGGTCCCTTTATGATCCCACAAAAAACCGATAATTTTCCGACTTCCCTTGGACCACTTTGACTCTTAGAGCATTTAACCTATAGGCGGAAACACATTACTGTGGCGTGGCGTGGCGTGTCGCGCCAGATGCCTATCGGTTTCATACATTTAGTATGGTTAGAGGCACATTTGAGTGTCGTGGCCCAGCGTGGCGCGTCCTGGCGTGGCGCGGACTGCCCGCGACCGATTGCGCCACAGCCCCCACCACCGCTCTGGCGCGACACGACACGCCAGGCAAATGTGTTTCTACACCGCGTGGCTCGTGGCGCGCCATTCAATGACGTTTTCTTGTTAGATACTAATTAGTGTTGTATT
Organism: Orthosia gothica; assembly: GCA_949775005.1. Classification (NCBI taxonomy): domain Eukaryota; kingdom Metazoa; phylum Arthropoda; class Insecta; order Lepidoptera; family Noctuidae; genus Orthosia; species Orthosia gothica. Next base: position 16,474,534 of record OX459066.1, on the reverse strand, counting down.
TGTTTTGTTTTATGCCCAACTAGCATGTACAATCATATAGAATACTAATTTTAACATTAAAAGTTGATATATATATAGATTTTAAAGAATTGATAAGAGAGATATATCATACTTGTCGCCGCGTAGGCGTGAATTTGCTAATTTATTATCCTAACTAATCGTTTTAAGTGTCTATGTCTATTTAAGTTGGGTTTTGAGTTCAGCGCCATCTATTGGCTCACTGTGGAATCAGTATTGATTCATAATTCATATGCTAATTTCAATGTTTAATTAATACGAGATGTTTAAATTAAACAGGAACACTTATTGTAGGACTTTTGGATTTGTTCTCATTTTAACTATTGCACATTTGACGAAGTAAATGTGTTTCATTATGTTATTCTTATTAAGTTGTCAAACAATGGCGGATGTTATAATTTCTATGACCAATAACCAGATTTAATAATTTAATACGAGAACTAAACAAATTTGAGTAAATGATTAAATACTAAGAAGTCATAAGACTATTTTACACAGCTATGTAATAATGAGAAACTTTCTAATTAGTAAGATTGTTAGATCACCGGAAACTTGAATAGTTTTGTTATTAGATGACTATTTCAATAATAAACTACAAACCACTTTGTATTTGTGAGTATTGAGGTTGTTTAATGTTAAAATAATTAACTGATCAGCATTTTAGTATTGTTTGCTAACTTTACTCAACTATCCAAGTAATTAGTGTCTAAACAAAAACAATATGGAAGTTCCGCCCACTTAGAACGCGCGTCGCGCGGACTATGTGTGAAAAATAAGAACTGATTAATAAATGTAATCGAATAGATGTTTGAAAACCTAATTAATTGTCATAAAGTGATTGTGTAATCTATAAAAACATTTAAAAAGAGTGTCCTGGAGTTTCTTGCTAGATCTCCTCCAGCGATCGACAAGGGCTTTGCGATCTAGCAAGCCACGCGATGTGGTTTTAGCTTCAAGTTCATTTGAAAACTCAAAGTGCCTGTAACTAAATCAAATAAACACTCTTGAGTTTCAATCCAGTGTTGTGTGTTATTGAAGTAACCCGCTCCAGTCAAGAATAAAGGAATTGCCTCTAGACATTGGGATTAAAGATGGCGATTCTACGATTCATAGGTACTTCGACGTGACATCAGAATTGGGCTCAGCTCCCACTATCGCCTTCTGCCCATGCTATGAAAGCCATCCGAAGAATTTTGTACAACATCGCCAGCGCCGAGGGTATGGCAAAAGATTTTCCTATGATAATTTCCAAGAGTAAGCGATGCCCAGACATAGGCGAAAATAACTGGAATATTTTTACGTGAACGATCTGAACTCTATTGAAACGACCGAAGAAGCTACTGACTAGTGGCATGGATGCTGTCCTACACCATTGTGGCCAAAACTTTATACAGCACAGAATGACCGAAGCAGCTAAGCGAACAACTTGATCTGTCCATTGATAGATTCCATCATGGTTGAGGGGAGTATTCTGTTTTTTTATTTATGTAACTTAACATTCTTAATTATTTTCATCATACAAGGCAAGGTCAGTGACCTTTTGTGTGACAATTTTAATCAATCTGCCTAGTCTTTTCCCAACCAAGTCCGGGACAGCTTCCATTCTAACTGGATTCAGCTGAGTACCAGTGCTTTACATGGAGCAACCAAAACCCAGTAACTGGGTAACACAATACCCCTTACTGACTGAGTGGTCCCTGCTGTTGTTTGTGTGGCAATTTGTGGAATTAAAATGAATGAAACGGCTTAAATTACTCCATAAAATAAGACAGCTGACTAGGAACTCAATGTTATTGTTTAAATATGGTTCTTTTGTCTTAAGAATTGCAATGGCTCAGTTATTTGAGAAATTTTATTTTATTTGAGGAGTATGTAAGGATCGTAGCAAGTGGCAATCTGTGGTTGCTGCCTATCCCCATGGGGACAAGGTGTGAGTGTATGAATGTTAAACAATTCAAAGTACCTACGTTGAGTTTTGTACCGGACAAAAAGTAACGACTTATTTTTATAGCATTCATTACATTTAGGTAGCTAAAACAAAAGTTTAGTAGGTAAATAAGTTAAGTAAGTTACAGAATGTATGTGCAACAGAATTAGTAAACATTTGGCAGAAAGTGCCATGACATATTCATGTTGACGCACTAATTGGCATTTTTGCAATTTATTGTTTTTACCCGACTACCAAACGGGGTTTATTATTGAATAATGTGGAACCCGTTGCATGTCATACTTTTTTTTAAAGTAAAGTAAGATAAGAAAATGTATTAACACATTCCTTAAACATGAAAAGCACAACAAATAAAAATAAAATTATAGTGTGCTCAAGAAAATACTTACAACGATTTGCATTTAAGTAGCTGGGGTGAGAATAATTGTTTGGTTACAAGACTAAACAATATTTAAAATATTATCTAGAGGTTTTTGTAGACTGAGTATGCATCTAATATAAATGTATTTGTATGAATGGGTGAAAGGGTTGTGATACACCTGGGTGAGTCATTACAAACTTTATAATCAGGGTAAGTATCAGCAGAGCTTCAGTTCATGCATAATCATAATATAATAATAAATAGTCATAAGCTGATAGCCACCTGGTAACTTTTAATTTACAAGTAGGTACGCTTAGTATGTGTGAGTAACCTATTATGTATGGACCTTGTGATTTTTGGTAAATTAATGGTCCTGTGTATGTAAGACATATTTGAGTGAATCTAATGTGATTACTGTGTTCCATCTTATCTGTCTACATGATCTGGTAGATTTGTTTTGGCTATGGGGTTCTTGACAGTGATAGCGCTATAAGTTAAATCTAATTAAAAAATTGTCTGACCCTACATTCTTGGTTCAGACTGTCAGTTGGATACTGATGGGGCCTTTTATAAGCTCTAAGATTTATGCTTGTTCAAGTTAAGTTTGTTACAATAAAGTTTATTTAATCATTCAATATTTGAGAACCTTCCTAATGAATTAAATCTCACAATGGGTTTAGTTGAATTTTACTTGTTATGGTACATGGGTGTAAATAGATTAGTAATTTCTGACAGATTTCAAAGCTTGTTATTGGATGCACTTGCACAGAATAAAAACAATCAAAAGACAGGTTTGTTTTTTGATAATTTGTCACTTTTAGCATTCAATAACTTTCTTTTCTTTTTGCAACTTTTTACCTAGCTTGTATTCAAACTTGTTCACACATAAATGTTTTGTAATGAAATAGGTTTGTAATAGGTGTGTAAATAGGTTGTTGCGTGTGTGGTATGCAAACATGCATCATTAAAAGTAGTTTTCAACATGTTTTAACATTAATCTTTAGCTAGTGCAAACACCGTCATAAGTAATGCAGCAATCTTCATAGTTATTCATTTCAGTGTCATCAGATTCTAGTTAACTTTGAATTACTCACTTACTATTTCAAAACAATAACATAATTTAATTGTTATCAGTACTAACTCCTACTTATTTAAATATTAATAGGATCATCTTTTCTTTTATTATTATTTATCTGTATACCTTCTCACTTTCCAGATTCCTGTGTCATATCAAAAATCAAAATGGTTACCTACATAGTCAAGTATTATCAAGGATGTGGAAACAAAACTAAAAATACCTGGTTTGCAAGTGACCGTGTCGCCGGGTCAGGACCTTAGAAGCTACCAACATACATAAAAGCCACCAAATAGAGGTCAGCTGAAAAATGACTTCCAGCCCAACATAACTAAAGTAAAAGGTGAGAAGTTTTCAAACTATCTTCTACTCACCTCGCTAACTGATACGGTGTTGTTGTATCAGAAGGCTCAACACAATAGCCATGTCGAATAACTACATGACGCTTGTGCATGATACTACCATGCAACAAAGTACTTTTAAATTATTATTCCTGGGTTCAATTCCTAGGTTGGGCAAAATTTGTTTATGGGGTTTTTCCAATAGGGATTCCTCTGTAGCAGCCCAGAGTTTTGAAATTGGTGAACCCCCATGCTTCAAAAAGCATGTTGAGCCATTGGCCTTGTGCACCATAGTACCTCCTTATGCAGATGGCTCAACAGTCAGGAGGACTACTGTTATTATTATGTTTTTGTAACTCGTTTCAGTTTTTTGCTATTCTATTGTCATATTTAGTCAATTATAAAAATGAATAATAAAACAAGCTCTAATTATTGAGATGTCCAATAACCTATAGCTCTGGAGGCACTTAATAAAATAATAGGTTATATCAACACCAAACTATCAGCATCCATGGAGATGGATTTGAGGTAATAATGAGAACACAATAAACTATCTTATTATGCTGTGGAAGCAACTAAGATTGATAACACAACAAACTATCCTATTGGTATGCTGTGGAATCAAGTAATAATGATAACACAACTATCTTGTTGGTATGCTGTGGAAGCAACTAATAATGATAACACAATAAACTATACTGTTGGTATGCTCTGGAAGCAACTAATAATGATAACACAATAAGCTGTCTGTTAGTAATCCGTGGAGGAAACTAATAGTGATAATACAACACACAATCTATTGGTTTGCTGTGGAAGCAACTAATAAAGATTTAATATCCATTGGTTAGGCGTGGAGGCCGCTAATGAACAATCTCTCATGTTATCCTGCTGGGTCCACGGTGTACAAGACCACCCAGAGCCTGGTTCCTTATATCCTGTCAAATCAAAGACTTCGTGCCTGTCACGGAGCAATGATCCTAAACTCCTTAACCTTTAATCCTGTCAAATCAAAGACTTTGTGTCTATCACAGAGCGGTGTTCCTGATCCTATCCTTAAATCCTGTCAAATCAAAGACTTTGTGTCTATCACAGAGCATTACCGTCCCGTGAGAATGAAACTAAACAAAAAACAGCTGATCACAATACTCCTACACTACCTACACTATACTTACCAAATACAAGGCTGCTATGTAAGCCTTCTTATAAGTAGGTATGTGCTCATTAATGCATCAAATATTTTCATTTGAGATAAACTTAATAGTTACCTAATTTCATAAGTATTCAGTGATAAATTGATAACTTAAACTGACTATTACCTATTACAAATCAATGAATATTGTAAGATAATACAAACAATAACATTCTGCAAACAAGATTCAAATTGGACTAAATAAGCTAGCAACTGATTATTCCATGTCAAAAATCTGAAATAGAAATTGTATGCCTTCATTGACATGACATGTAGCAGTTAGTTGTTTCCTAACAACATTGGTCTTTACCATATAGCAAGTAGAATACCTAAAGCATATAGCTGTGGGTGTAAAAATACATTCAATATTTCCAAAATAAGGCATACTCAGCTTAGATTTATTACAAGCTGTCAATGATAAATAAAATCAGTTGTTATCAGATTCTAAACTTAAATACTGTAGGATGATAAACAACAATAATCTGCCGACAAATATTTCTCCGCTATTACAGATAACAACCAAGAAACACAGAGACTGAGGACACCGGAAGGCCCAGAGCACGAGCCTCCGATCACAATGGCCGTGTCGCCGCGTAGGCGTGAATTTGCTAATTTATTATCCTAACTAATCGTTTTAAGTGTCTATGTCTATTTAAGTTGGGTTTTGAGTTCAGCGCCATCTATTGGCTCACTGTGGAATCAGTATTGATTCATAATTCATATGCTAATTTCAATGTTTAATTAATACGAGATGTTTAAATTAAACAGGAACACTTATTGTAGGACTTTTGGATTTGTTCTCATTTTAACTATTGCACATTTGACGAAGTAAATGTGTTTCATTATGTTATTCTTATTAAGTTGTCAAACAATGGCGGATGTTATAATTTCTATGACCAATAACCAGATTTAATAATTTAATACGAGAACTAAACAAATTTGAGTAAATGATTAAATACTAAGAAGTCATAAGACTATTTTACACAGCTATGTAATAATGAGAAACTTTCTAATTAGTAAGATTGTTAGATCACCGGAAACTTGAATAGTTTTGTTATTAGATGACTATTTCAATAATAAACTACAAACCACTTTGTATTTGTGAGTATTGAGGTTGTTTAATGTTAAAATAATTAACTGATCAGCATTTTAGTATTGTTTGCTAACTTTACTCAACTATCCAAGTAATTAGTGTCTAAACAAAAACAATATGGAAGTTCCGCCCACTTAGAACGCGCGTCGCGCGGACTATGTGTGAAAAATAAGAACTGATTAATAAATGTAATCGAATAGATGTTTGAAAACCTAATTAATTGTCATAAAGTGATTGTGTAATCTATAAAAACATTTAAAAAGAGTGTCCTGGAGTTTCTTGCTAGATCTCCTCCAGCGATCGACAAGGGCTTTGCGATCTAGCAAGCCACGCGATGTGGTTTTAGCTTCAAGTTCATTTGAAAACTCAAAGTGCCTGTAACTAAATCAAATAAACACTCTTGAGTTTCAATCCAGTGTTGTGTGTTATTGAAGTAACCCGCTCCAGTCAAGAATAAAGGAATTGCCTCTAGACATTGGGATTAAAGATGGCGATTCTACGATTCATAGGTACTTCGACGTGACATACTTAATAATTACGCGAGGAACTTGAAAACGTAAATTTTTGTTTGTGGAGATTATATGATGAAGTTAGCGTCAAATGAAAGGTCTTTGTCTAAAACCATTTTATCCGTTTGAATCATGTAAATCGGTCCAAACGTTGCCGAGATAATCGCTTATCATTATAATCAAAATGTAAACAAACCGATTTTTTTATGTTTTTGTCCTAAAAACTTTTAAATTTGGAATGACCTTGCCTTCTTTTTTAGGGTTCCGTACCCAAAGGGTAAAAACGGGACCCTATTACTAAGACTCCGCGGTCCGTCTGTCTGTCTGTCACCAGGCTGTATCTCATGAACCGTAATAGCTAGACAGTTGAAATTTTCACAGATGATGTATTTCTATTGCCGCTATAACAACAAATACTGAAAACAGAATAAAATTAATATTTAAGGGGGGCTCCCATACAACAAACGTGATTTTTTTGCCCTTTTTTGCGATAATGGTACGGAACCCTTCGTGCGCGAGTCTGACTCGCACTTGGCCGGTTTTTTTTTAATTTTGCTCTAAAGTAGTTTAATTGCTAGGAGAAATTTATTTGTTTATTAAAATTTCATGCAACTTAAAGGTACATAGGCAGACTTAAAGCTTAAGGTATTCTCTACCAGTCAACCAAGATGGTGGAAGGGTGGTGGAGATATAACATGGCTGGTGCATAGAAATAAATTGATGGTCTTCATCGAAATCATCATCTGAATCCGAAGTTAATATTATGTACGTCTACACGTTGCAAAGGTTCGATGTATACTAATTCAGAAATAGCGCCATGGCGCGCCACGACACGCCAGCTTAGTGTGCACACTCAGCGCCACGCCAGTATGCGCCACGCCACGCCACGCCACAGTAATGTGTTTCCGCCTTATGGAGACGGCAAGCCGCGAATCACCGAACAAATTTTTCTGCCACTATCTGAGGGAGGCGAGGAAAACACATACAGCACACTACAAAAAAATGACAATCACTCACAGATGCATGCATCCTATTGCTACAAACGCACACGAAAAAATAATAACCACACAATCAAAAAACACACACACATTGACAAATTTGTGTGTATCTACGCAATAATCCTATGACAACAGATACAAAGTGCTAGTGATGTGATACAAAGAATGACTGGAAATTCATTTTAATGCATGAATGAATGAGCAAAATGTTAATTCGTTTTATTTTTGTTATACTAAATAATAATAAACTTACACAAATAAAAAAAATACGCAATATGATTTGTGGTCAGCTAAACTACGTAGGTAGGTAAGAAAGGTAGCAGAATTTAAGATACACTAAAAAAAGAACGATTGAATTTATTTTTAGTCAATAATATCAACCGGATAGAATTTTATTTGACACTTTTTTATGTAACACTTTAACACGTCAGTTTTTCGTTTGTTTTGAACTGAGTACGGTGTTTCCTAGCTAAGCTAGTTTGATATCTTATATAGGAAAACATACGTGTATGGTTTCATAGCCATAATCTAGTTCATTTATATGTCTCAATGATCACGCCTAGAGGCAATCACTGATTTTTAAAATGTACCAGTTTATTATATGTATACATGTCGAACACATTTCTGTGGCTCAACTTTTTTGGTTAAAAAGGATAAACGAACATTTGAGTATTTTTAACATTCGCAATTGTATATATGGCTTCGAATTGATGTGCAGTGGGGTTGTCATTGTAACTACCATGGCTGCGATAGTTTCCTCTCGATAGAGGTATCAAACAAAAATCTAAATCGCTTCATCTGTTTAGGAGCTATGATGCCACAGACAGATACACAGCAATTCACGTCAAATTGATAACACCCCTCTTTTTCCGTCGGGGATTAAAAAATGATTGAAAACTCACTAACGAAACGAACAAACTTACTTTTTATTAGCCTAAAACTTGAAAAGAAAAGAATTTAAATCTATTCTCATAGACATTTATAAATGATATATTTTTTTAGTTCAACCTGACTTGTCCAGAAAAAACACAAACAAAATTATTTTGATACTGAACATACTGATTCAAAAAAATCATTTAATTTATCAATCATTCATTCACGTTGTCCCAGCACTATGCACATCGCTACCGTGTCAGCCCCTGTACTGCGTTTGTGCTACCAACGTACCACTGATTTTTTCTATCGTAAAGGCATTATCCATTATTTCGACATTGTTCTTAAATACAACTATGTTGATGTATAATTTATACTTATATGTGGTAGGAAACACCATGGCTTCGCAAATTGAAAGTGGCAGCTCGCTTTTTGCAAGAGGAAACCGCACAATTAACCATTTTTTCGGAGAACTTACTTGCGACACAATACGATACACAATGGCGGCGGTCGGCGAATTAACTAGTTTTATATAACGCGTATGGTCATATGGCCAAGCGACTTTGGCAGAGGGGTACGCTTTGCTATGCCATCTCCATAGGTTAAATGCTCTAAGCTTTGACTATGAATTGAAATATCCGAACTTCAAATTTTTTTCACCTGGCAACTCGCAATTGTTTATCTGAAATTCTGAATTCTGACAGCGTCAGCGTCAGTCAACGTCAATTCATACAGAGTTTTTGGCGGGATTTTTTCGAGTGAAGTTCAGCGGCTGTTAATATTATTTGCAAATTGATTCCTAGTGGATATTGTGATATAAAATTGGTGTAGTTTTGTGTCTCAACTGTCTACGCAACTGGACAATATGTGAAATCATTGACAGAAACGATCTCAGGATAGTGGAGCGGAGAATTTTATTGTAGGTATTGACTACCTCCGCAAAGCTTACTGGGAAGGCTGACTCGATACAATTTGCTGCCAAATACTCCAAAAACCATTAGAATCTGTTACACCCGTATTCTAATGCATACTAAAGAATGTTAAAATTGCACTGAAGACGAGGCGGTATGGTCCAAGACCTTAGCCTGCCCGAAAGGGCGAACAAAAAGAAAAAAAAAAAAAAAACAATTCATACATTTGAAAATTCAATTTTGAACCGTTGTTATAATTTACCAAAAAATTGTTCACGAAATTATTTTGGAAAGTAGTTTAGTTTTGGTTTGAGATAGATTCTAACTAATCAAGATGATTAAAACCAAGCTGTGGACCGGAGGTACTGACGAAGAATATGAAACCCAACATTTCGGTTTTGGGGCTCAACGCCTCAAAATAGCAGTACGACAGATGATTGAACAAAAAATAACAAACGGAGTTAAAGATATGGAGTCTTATTTGCAAGAATCTTTAGATCTTAATGAAACTGACAAAGTGACACTAACAAGAGCCTGTGATAAGTTGATTCGTTTGTATGGTGAGCGTGCTGGACCGTCTCTGGGGGCTATTGATGAAGAAATAGAACGGATGTTGAAAATTCCTCCGAATGTGTTGTTGCCTGAAGATGAAGTTCAATTAGAACAGACATCAGATTCGGATTTTGAAAAGTTAAAAGAAGAGGTGGCTTCACTACGGAGGAGAGTAGAAAGAGGTGCTCTTATGGAAGCTTTACTGTCTGCGGAAGAGGAGGAGCTTGCTTCAGTGGAGAAAGTATGTGAAACAGCAAAGAAGGACATGGAAGCGATAGACCTCATGAGTAAGAGTGTGGACAATGGTGACAGTTTGAAAGTGGTGCAGAATGAGACGCAGTTCTTATGTGCAAGTGCATCTTTTATAAAAAATCAAAATAACTTATTTAATGAATGATTGTTGTACCATTTTGATGCGGGCCACACATCATTAATACTTTGTAACTATACTACCTAGTATGTTTTGAAAAAACAGGTTGAGAGATTAAACACAGGCTGGGTATTAAATTATTTTCTAGGTACTTATATCCTTTAAATTATGATGAATGAACAAACTTTTGGCCTACAGATTAATTGAGATGGTGCCTGAGCAAGCTGCATGGTTTCAGTGCCGTGCTGATGTCCCTAACTCTGCTGATGGATCATTTCTCCACTGCCTCAATCTCACGCCAAATCAGCACAGTCAACATGCTGTGTACAGTCTTGACCTGTGGGCCTTAACTTTCCAAAGAAAAGTGCTATTTTTTATTATATTTGTACAGTGCATGCCACGGACGAGACTTGACCGCACCGCCCAAGTTCTGTCCGCCGCCCTGCTGAAGCCCAGTCCCTGCTTGCACTCAGACCTCATACCGCCATAGTCATATAAATTGTCTACTGCGCAAGCCAAACCACGTGGTGTGTCAAGTCTCATCTTTTGTGGCATCACTGTATTTGCTAATGTGAGACATGAATAATGAGTAGCATTATAGATCTGGATAATATTAATGGCCCAATGTGTCAGCTAACAACACCCTCCATCTACCATTTCACAATTTGTTTTATTGGAATGGATACAGGAGTGATCTAGATACTACAGATCACTCCTGTATGCAGAACCCTATACAGGTTTCAGTGTACAAAGTATTGGCAAACCAAAGCCATGTGTATTATGTAGCAGTTGTACTAACTTTAGGTTAATTTGTAAATAAAATATCATAAACAGTCATTTTTATTTTAATGTAAAAACAGAACTTCTTACATAAAATTCACCTAGAAACGAGTATCATAGATTAACAATACTTATTACATCAATTCTAATATAACACCCATGTTACATCATGATTACTATTTAATGTTTTTAATCTCAAAAAAAACTATACAAAAATTGATTGATTTAATTTTTATATTCACTTCAAAAATGTATAACTTGGCACATAGAACATGAAATAGTTAAGTCTAAAGAGATTCAAAGAGTAAAATTATATTCAAGAAAATAAAATTATATTGTACTAGTTTTATTTGTATCACATTTAAAACTTAAGCTACTGGCACACCTAAAATGAAGAGTTTCACTCTGCTGAATAATAGATCTTAAATTATTTTGATTTTCCTGTGTCAAAATCTATTTAATAAGTTTGTTCTAACTGAAATTCAAGCATCTATCTCTTACGTTATTCTCTCAGGTTCTGTGATAATAAATAGTTTTATAGTATTTACATAATTCATGGGTTGAAAACACTATTCATGTAGCTGAGATGTTATTAAATCTCCAGATTTTTCATCTTTGTTAGTAAAATATTGATTTTCTCAAAAAAATATTTCGAATAATCTTTAGCTTACATAATCGTTTTTTTTTCCTATGTTGTTGACACGTGTTTTTTACGTTATCTTTAAACTGGAACTTGAAAAATATTCTATGCACACTGAATACAGTAACAGTTATTTCCTACATCCAAAATGATAGGATAGCCAACTAGCGTCAAAAAATAAACTAACTATTCTATGTATAATTAGAAAGTGAAGATGAAAGTTTAGGCTCCACATAGACCACCAAGAGTGCCAAACAAAAGAATTTTAATAATAAACTTTATTTTCAGTGCCTTAATGTGCCAAGTTGTATGATTAGAAGAAGCACTGAGCACTTCAATACATTGAAAATAAAATCAAGAATTCCAATTGTAAAAAATCCTCAGCTCTGCTATCCTCTTGTGACTAAGTGGAGCCATAGAAATCAATGGAAATAGATTTTCTTTACAATACTATATTTTTTATCTCATGCAATAAATCTATAAAATAAGAAACATGCTGTACAAATCTTTATAACATAGTTTATGATAAAAACTTTGGCATTGTGTGTAGCATTTTGAAATTGTTAACTTGTAACGATTACTCAGAATAATCTTAGTCAAACTAAATCCTTGTTATAAAGATCCCTACAACCTCCGCAACATGACACAACATTCATAATTGATTAATACTGCTTATCACAGATGGTAAATGAAACAAAACAATAATTAATCATCTCTAACGAGTTTATGTACAACACTTTAGAATTTATGCTTCATCTTGACTTCATATTTACATTTTGTTTTACTCCTAAAACTATACAAATGGATTATGATGTATGTCCTAGTTTACAACACATAATTGATAACAAGTTTGTTTTTTTAATTCAAACTTAATTATTAAGTTTTAATCTAAATTAAATAAGACTTTGTTTAATTCCGTATGACTTATGAAATTAAATTTTTCAAACTTTTATTTCTTATTGTCTGTCCTAAAGATGAACACCCAGTGTCCAATATTTATATGTAAAACTACAAATATTATTACAAATAATAAATCATTTTATGTTCACTTTTCATACATTTACTTGACTTAATCGATTTGGTAACATTACCACAGAAATAACATTTAAAAATAACACTTTAGACACTATACTAATTCATAGCATAAATCTTCAAAATTAATATTTGGAATGTTTATAATATTACAATGTGTGGAAGATATAACTAGATTAAGCGTTAATATAAATAATAACAAGTCTTACAGTTGTCTGTAGTCGTCGACAACTGGATAATTATGTCTTTTCGTGGCACATTTTGTACTAAAGATGTTGAATTGATTATTACAAATATTTCTTTGGTATACGTTACAAATGGTATATCTGAGCTAAGTAATGAGTATTTAACAATATAATCAGTATTGACCACTAGCCGTTTCTACAGCAATGTAATAAATACAAATGTATCACTGAGAACATAAGAAGTATCCTAACTATGAATCAACATTAACGATTTAATATAGCTTGAAAATATACATGGATTTACAGACTAAAGCGACTTGATTTGACATAATGTAAAGATATATATTTTGAGATAAAAAGCACTATTTAATACAGTGGTGTATATTTTCTTTGGTGTTTACAGATTTGTCACATATTCAAAATATGAACTTGCTTAACATCCCAAGATGATGTACGGTAACTCGGGACGTCACTCCTGCGTCATAGCTTCACAAGCTGAGTCGGTTGTCCGACTATTCAGGGTGTGATAAGCCAAACTGTATAATAAAAAATGTTCCTTAGCCACTAAAACATGCAAATGAAAGTCTGATCACTGAACTGAGCGTGTGTAAAGAAAGCAACGGATCGTGTGACGTCACACGTAGGCCGGCGGGCGCGCGTCCACGGCTCTACACACGCGTGTGGCGGCCGGGCCGGGCCACGACCAGCCACTGTCGCTCAGTGCCACCAGTCACACTGGTCCACTCCATTCTGTGTTGTCCTGGAAGAAGGTTGGGGATTAGTGTTTGAAATAACATACCAAAACATCACGCTCGTATGCCGTGAAGGTTGGGCAGAGGTCCCATGTAATAGAGGCCGAGACTATTGCCACCAACCGGGCACAATCCAGACTCAGTGCTGCTACTGAGAAATTCCAGATGGAAAAACCCAATAACACTGCCCGACCCAATAATCGAACCCAGGACCTCATGCTCACTAGCAGTGCTTCGACCACTAGACCAACGAGGCAGTCAAATGAAATACAATGTTATTATTATTGTTAGCACTTGGTAAACATAACTTCCGTACCATGACGTGTCAAAGCTATCATGGTTCGACTATGAAAAAGGAACAGATGTATACAAGTCTTAAATATCTGTCCCTCACGCACACTGAAAATAACCTTGCTCTAAGAGCTTATGGTCACCCCCCTGGTGCTAAGATACTGGGTCAGCATCATCATAACCACACGGTTCAATATTGTTGCACAATTCACTTCAAGTTCATTATTTACCTGCTTTCTGATTGAGGGCATGGTAAGCCCCAGAGCTGGTCTGCACCCCTGCTCTGGTAGAAGTAACTTTTTTTATACATAATTAAATGAGTGAATAGATAAATAAGACCAAACTTGTGAGGGCAATAAACAGCCGAGTAATTTATAGGAACAAAAGAATCTCGGGGGTCGCGGGCGCTTGGATTGAGACCTCTGTTCGCCGACCAAGTGACTCCAAAAAGACGCTGGCACAGTGAGGGATGTGCCCCAACAGGCGTTGCACAGACCGGCTCCCGGGGTGCTATTTTAAGAGCTGATGGTGATTATCGAGATGGTTTTAGTGAGGTAAAATCCTACACTTCTCGGAACGTCCAGGCAGCTTTTGAAGACTCCGCCCCGTTAAAAAAAATGGTACAAAAGAATTACCTTCCTGGCGAAAGTGTTCTATGGGCTTTACGCTTTTTAACCCCCGCCGGAAAAAGAGGGGCGTTATAAGTTTCACGTGTGTTGCTGTGTATCTGACTATGGCACCATAGCGCCTAAACGGATAAACCGATTTTGATTTAGTTTTTTTTGTTTGTAACGTGATTTTGTCGAGTCGAGAGCCATGTTTGAATGAAATCGGTTCAGCCGTTCAAAAGTTATGGACGTTTTACTGTTTGAATCGGGGTGTTTTCGCAGGATAAATGTGTCAAGGATTTCTTAAATTTTAAAATTTTACTTGTTGAACAAACCTGTTCCACATGGGAATGGCCTTTTTCAAGTTGTTAATAGTTTACCTGTGAAATGTTAACAGTCTTAGGGTGTATTGGGCTCTGCGCCGCATTGGAGTTGGCGTTGGTGGTGAAGTATCCGCCCGGCCGCGGCCGCAGGTGGCGGTTGTGCATCTCCATCTGCACTATCTTCATGAACTCGATCTGAGCGGCTAGCTTTTGAACTTCTTCCTGTAAATTTGTGAAAAAACAATGTAAGATAGATTAGGCCATAATTTTGTGTCTTCACTGCGGGCACGCACTTCACTGTACCACGGACCACTGGAGCTAGTGAGACATACCTTTAGCTCCTCATTCTCCTGGTAGAGGTCGGGCGGCTCGTCGGGCACGAGGCCGATGCCGTTGAGTGACGACGAGGCGGGCACGCACTTCACTGTACCACGGACCACTGGAGCTAGTGAGACATACCTTTAGCTCCTCATTCTCCTGGTAGAGGTCGGGCGGCTCGTCGGGCACGAGGCCGATGCCGTTGAGTGACGACGAGGCGGGCACGCACTTCACTGTACCACGGACCACTGGAGCTAGTGAGACATACCTTTAGCTCCTCATTCTCCTGGTAGAGGTCGGGCGGCTCGTCGGGCACGAGGCCGATGCCGTTGAGTGACGACGAGGCGGGCACGCACTTCACTGTACCACGGACCACTGGAGCTAGTGAGACATACCTTTAGCTCCTCATTCTCCTGGTAGAGGTCGGGCGGCTCGTCGGGCACGAGGCCGATGCCGTTGAGTGACGACGAGGCGGGCACGCACTTCACTGTACCACGGACCACTGGAGCTAGTGACACATACCTTTAGCTCCTCATTCTCCGTAGAGGTCGGGCGGCTCGTCGGGCACGAGGCCGATGCCGTTGAGTGACGACGAGGCGGGCACGCACTTCACTGTACCACGGACCACTGGAGCTAGTGAGACATACCTTTAGCTCCTCATTCTCCTGGTAGAGGTCGGGCGGCTCGTCGGGCACGAGGCCGATGCCGTTGAGTGACGACGAGGCGGGCACGCACTTCACTGTACCACGGACCACTGGAGCTAGTGAGACATACCTTTAGCTCCTCATTCTCCTGGTAGAGGTCGGGCGGCTCGTCGGGCACGAGGCCGATGCCGTTGAGTGACGACGAGGCGGGCACGCACTTCACTGTACCACGGACCACTGGAGCTAGTGACACATACCTTTAGCTCCTCATTCTCCTGGTAGAGGTCGGGCGGCTCGTCGGGCACGAGGCCGATGCCGTTGAGTGACGACGAGGCGGGCACGCACTTCACTGTACCACGGACCACTGGAGCTAGTGAGACATACCTTTAGCTCCTCATTCTCCTGGTAGAGGTCGGGCGGCTCGTCGGGCACGAGGCCGATGCCGTTGAGTGACGACGAGGCGGGCACGCACTTCACTGTACCACGGACCACTGGAGCTAGTGACACATACCTTTAGCTCCTCATTCTCCTGGTAGAGGTCGGGCGGCTCGTCGGGCACGAGGCCGATGCCGTTGAGTGACGACGAGGCGGGCACGCACTTCACTGTACCACGGACCACTGGAGCTAGTGAGACATACCTTTAGCTCCTCATTCTCCTGGTAGAGGTCGGGCGGCTCGTCGGGCACGAGGCCGATGCCGTTGAGTGACGACGAGGCGGGCACGCACTTCACTGTACCACGGACCACTGGAGCTAGTGACACATACCTTTAGCTCCTCATTCTCCTGGTAGAGGTCGGGCGGCTCGTCGGGCACGAGGCCGATGCCGTTGAGTGACGACGAGGCGGGCACGCACTTCACTGTACCACGGACCACTGGAGCTAGTGAGACATACCTTTAGCTCCTCATTCTCCTGGTAGAGGTCGGGCGGCTCGTCGGGCACGAGGCCGATGCCGTTGAGTGACGACGAGGCGGGCACGCACTTCACTGTACCACGGACCACTGGAGCTAGTGACACATACCTTTAGCTCCTCATTCTCCTGGTAGAGGTCGGGCGGCTCGTCGGGCACGAGGCCGATGCCGTTGAGTGACGACGAGGCGGGCACGCACTTCACTGTACCACGGACCACTGGAGCTAGTGACACATACCTTTAGCTCCTCATTCTCCTGGTAGAGGTCGGGCGGCTCGTCGGGCACGAGGCCGATGCCGTTGAGTGACGACGAGGCGGGCACGCACTTCACTGTACCACGGACCACTGGAGCTAGTGAGACATACCTTTAGCTCCTCATTCTCCTGGTAGAGGTCGGGCGGCTCGTCGGGCACGAGGCCGATGCCGTTGAGTGACGACGAGGCGGGCACGCACTTCACTGTACCACGGACCACTGGAGCTAGTGAGACATACCTTTAGCTCCTCATTCTCCTGGTAGAGGTCGGGCGGCTCGTCGGGCACGAGGCCGATGCCGTTGAGTGACGACGAGGCGGGCACGCACTTCACTGTACCACGGACCACTGGAGCTAGTGACACATACCTTTAGCTCCTCATTCTCCTGGTAGAGGTCGGGCGGCTCGTCGGGCACGAGGCCGATGCCGTTGAGTGACGACGAGGCGGGCACGCACTTCACTGTACCACGGACCACTGGAGCTAGTGAGACATACCTTTAGCTCCTCATTCTCCTGGTAGAGGTCGGGCGGCTCGTCGGGCACGAGGCCGATGCCGTTGAGTGACGACGAGGCGGGCACGCACTTCACTGTACCACGGACCACTGGAGCTAGTGAGACATACCTTTAGCTCCTCATTCTCCTGGTAGAGGTCGGGCGGCTCGTCGGGCACGAGGCCGATGCCGTTGAGTGACGACGAGGCGGGCACGCACTTCACTGTACCACGGACCACTGGAGCTAGTGAGACATACCTTTAGCTCCTCATTCTCCTGGTAGAGGTCGGGCGGCTCGTCGGGCACGAGGCCGATGCCGTTGAGTGACGACGAGGCGGGCACGCACTTCACTGTACCACGGACCACTGGAGCTAGTGACACATACCTTTAGCTCCTCATTCTCCTGGTAGAGGTCGGGCGGCTCGTCGGGCACGAGGCCGATGCCGTTGAGTGACGACGAGGCGGGCACGCACTTCACTGTACCACGGACCACTGGAGCTAGTGACACATACCTTTAGCTCCTCATTCTCCTGGTAGAGGTCGGGCGGCTCGTCGGGCACGAGGCCGATGCCGTTGAGTGACGACGAGGCGGGCACGCACTTCACTGTACCACGGACCACTGGAGCTAGTGACACATACCTTTAGCTCCTCATTCTCCTGGTAGAGGTCGGGCGGCTCGTCGGGCACGAGGCCGATGCCGTTGAGTGACGACGAGGCGGGCACGCACTTCACTGTACCACGGACCACTGGAGCTAGTGAGACATACCTTTAGCTCCTCATTCTCCTGGTAGAGGTCGGGCGGCTCGTCGGGCACGAGGCCGATGCCGTTGAGTGACGACGAGGCGGGCACGCACTTCACTGTACCACGGACCACTGGAGCTAGTGAGACGTACCTTTAGCTCCTCATTCTCCTGGTAGAGGTCGGGCGGCTCGTCGGGCACGAGGCCGATGCCGTTGAGTGACGACGAGGCGGGCACGCACTTCACTGTACCACGGACCACTGGAGCTAGTGAGACATACCTTTAGCTCCTCATTCTCCTGGTAGAGGTCGGGCGGCTCGTCGGGCACGAGGCCGATGCCGTTGAGTGACGACGAGGCGGGCACGCACTTCACTGTACCACGGACCACTGGAGCTAGTGAGACATACCTTTAGCTCCTCATTCTCCTGGTAGAGGTCGGGCGGCTCGTCGGGCACGAGGCCGATGCCGTTGAGTGACGACGAGGCGGGCACGCACTTCACTGTACCACGGACCACTGGAGCTAGTGAGACATACCTTTAGCTCCTCATTCTCCTGGTAGAGGTCGGGCGGCTCGTCGGGCACGAGGCCGATGCCGTTGAGTGACGACGAGGCGGGCACGCACTTCACTGTACCACGGACCACTGGAGCTAGTGAGACATACCTTTAGCTCCTCATTCTCCTGGTAGAGGTCGGGCGGCTCGTCGGGCACGAGGCCGATGCCGTTGAGTGACGACGAGGCGGGCACGCACTTCACTGTACCACGGACCACTGGAGCTAGTGAGACATACCTTTAGCTCCTCATTCTCCTGGTAGAGGTCGGGCGGCTCGTCGGGCACGAGGCCGATGCCGTTGAGTGACGACGAGGCGGGCACGCACTTCACTGTACCACGGACCACTGGAGCTAGTGAGACATACCTTTAGCTCCTCATTCTCCTGGTAGAGGTCGGGCGGCTCGTCGGGCACGAGGCCGATGCCGTTGAGTGACGACGAGGCGGGCACGCACTTCACTGTACCACGGACCACTGGAGCTAGTGAGACATACCTTTAGCTCCTCATTCTCCTGGTAGAGGTCGGGCGGCTCGTCGGGCACGAGGCCGATGCCGTTGAGTGACGACGAGGCGGGCACGCACTTCACTGTACCACGGACCACTGGAGCTAGTGAGACATACCTTTAGCTCCTCATTCTCCTGGTAGAGGTCGGGCGGCTCGTCGGGCACGAGGCCGATGCCGTTGAGTGACGACGAGGCGGGCACGCACTTCACTGTACCACGGACCACTGGAGCTAGTGACACATACCTTTAGCTCCTCATTCTCCTGGTAGAGGTCGGGCGGCTCGTCGGGCACGAGGCCGATGCCGTTGAGTGACGACGAGGCGGGCACGCACTTCACTGTACCACGGACCACTGGAGCTAGTGAGACATACCTTTAGCTCCTCATTCTCCTGGTAGAGGTCGGGCGGCTCGTCGGGCACGAGGCCGATGCCGTTGAGTGACGACGAGGCGGGCACGCACTTCACTGTACCACGGACCACTGGAGCTAGTGACACATACCTTTAGCTCCTCATTCTCCTGGTAGAGGTCGGGCGGCTCGTCGGGCACGAGGCCGATGCCGTTGAGTGACGACGAGGCGGGCACGCACTTCACTGTACCACGGACCACTGGAGCTAGTGAGACATACCTTTAGCTCCTCATTCTCCTGGTAGAGGTCGGGCGGCTCGTCGGGCACGAGGCCGATGCCGTTGAGTGACGACGAGGCGGGCACGCACTTCACTGTACCACGGACCACTGGAGCTAGTGACACATACCTTTAGCTCCTCATTCTCCTGGTAGAGGTCGGGCGGCTCGTCGGGCACGAGGCCGATGCCGTTGAGTGACGACGAGGCGGGCACGCACTTCACTGTACCACGGACCACTGGAGCTAGTGAGACATACCTTTAGCTCCTCATTCTCCTGGTAGAGGTCGGGCGGCTCGTCGGGCACGAGGCCGATGCCGTTGAGTGACGACGAGGCGGGCACGCACTTCACTGTACCACGGACCACTGGAGCTAGTGACACATACCTTTAGCTCCTCATTCTCCTGGTAGAGGTCGGGCGGCTCGTCGGGCACGAGGCCGATGCCGTTGAGTGACGACGAGGCGGGCACGCACTTCACTGTACCACGGACCACTGGAGCTAGTGAGACATACCTTTAGCTCCTCATTCTCCTGGTAGAGGTCGGGCGGCTCGTCGGGCACGAGGCCGATGCCGTTGAGTGACGACGAGGCGGGCACGCACTTCACTGTACCACGGACCACTGGAGCTAGTGAGACATACCTTTAGCTCCTCATTCTCCTGGTAGAGGTCGGGCGGCTCGTCGGGCACGAGGCCGATGCCGTTGAGTGACGACGAGGCGGGCACGCACTTCACTGTACCACGGACCACTGGAGCTAGTGAGACATACCTTTAGCTCCTCATTCTCCTGGTAGAGGTCGGGCGGCTCGTCGGGCACGAGGCCGATGCCGTTGAGTGACGACGAGGCGGGCACGCACTTCACTGTACCACGGACCACTGGAGCTAGTGAGACATACCTTTAGCTCCTCATTCTCCTGGTAGAGGTCGGGCGGCTCGTCGGGCACGAGGCCGATGCCGTTGAGTGACGACGAGGCGGGCACGCACTTCACTGTACCACGGACCACTGGAGCTAGTGAGACATACCTTTAGCTCCTCATTCTCCTGGTAGAGGTCGGGCGGCTCGTCGGGCACGAGGCCGATGCCGTTGAGTGACGACGAGGCGGGCACGCACTTCACTGTACCACGGACCACTGGAGCTAGTGAGACATACCTTTAGCTCCTCATTCTCCTGGTAGAGGTCGGGCGGCTCGTCGGGCACGAGGCCGATGCCGTTGAGTGACGACGAGGCGGGCACGCACTTCACTGTACCACGGACCACTGGAGCTAGTGAGACATACCTTTAGCTCCTCATTCTCCTGGTAGAGGTCGGGCGGCTCGTCGGGCACGAGGCCGATGCCGTTGAGTGACGACGAGGCGGGCACGCACTTCACTGTACCACGGACCACTGGAGCTAGTGAGACATACCTTTAGCTCCTCATTCTCCTGGTAGAGGTCGGGCGGCTCGTCGGGCACGAGGCCGATGCCGTTGAGTGACGACGAGGCGGGCACGCACTTCACTGTACCACGGACCACTGGAGCTAGTGAGACATACCTTTAGCTCCTCATTCTCCTGGTAGAGGTCGGGCGGCTCGTCGGGCACGAGGCCGATGCCGTTGAGTGACGACGAGGCGGGCACGCACTTCACTGTACCACGGACCACTGGAGCTAGTGAGACATACCTTTAGCTCCTCATTCTCCTGGTAGAGGTCGGGCGGCTCGTCGGGCACGAGGCCGATGCCGTTGAGTGACGACGAGGCGGGCACGCACTTCACTGTACCACGGACCACTGGAGCTAGTGAGACATACCTTTAGCTCCTCATTCTCCTGGTAGAGGTCGGGCGGCTCGTCGGGCACGAGGCCGATGCCGTTGAGTGACGACGAGGCGGGCACGCACTTCACTGTACCACGGACCACTGGAGCTAGTGAGACATACCTTTAGCTCCTCATTCTCCTGGTAGAGGTCGGGCGGCTCGTCGGGCACGAGGCCGATGCCGTTGAGTGACGACGAGGCGGGCACGCACTTCACTGTACCACGGACCACTGGAGCTAGTGAGACATACCTTTAGCTCCTCATTCTCCTGGTAGAGGTCGGGCGGCTCGTCGGGCACGAGGCCGATGCCGTTGAGTGACGACGAGGCGGGCACGCCGCGTGCGCGCGCGCGACTGTCCCACGTGTCGCCCGTGCCGCGCACCACGCGCATTACCTGCATATAGTATCACTATGTTATTCATAGAACCGATATTAGGACCATGATATTGTCACCTCAGTTTTGTTGAAAATATAGAGACTGCTTAAACCAGAGTTGAGAATGTTGAAATGGATGTGCGAAGTGACGACTATGGATAAAATGAGAAATGAGTATATTTGAGGAAGTTTGAAAGTGGCGCCAGTGATAGAAAACTTGAAACGGAACCATCTGTCCTGTTATTGTCATGTGATGAGGAGGGATGAAACGCATATTACTAAAAGAGTTATGAATATAAATGTGGAAGGAGAGGGAGGGGAAGGCCAGAGAAAAGATAGATGGACTCTGTGAAGAGTGATATGAAAGAAAAGAGATTCAGTGATAGCATGACAGTTGGCAGGAGAATAGGGAATAAGAATAATTGTTAAGTGCGGCGCCTTAAGTAACATGGGACAAGGCAGGAAGATGATAATGATAGAATTAGGAAACAGTGTTATTTCTAAACATCACTTCTGATTTGGATAATGTTGAGAGATATATGACCCACTTTTAACACAAGAAGTGATCTTTACAGAATAACACTGCTTATAAATAATAATGCTCACCTTAGGTAAAAACACCAGTAGCACTGTAGTTGACGTAGATAACTGAGTTCTTATAAACCCAAGGAGATATTTTATATCCGGTCCTGCCTGAGGTAATATTAGTAAACTGAAAACAAGCAAAAACACATATTTTATTATTCGTTCATTGAATAAACCCCATTGTCAATGTCTTTCCTATATGTTTTTGTGGTGTACAATAAAGTATATAATAATTTTATTTTTATAAACTAATATTTAAAAATGTAAAAACTATGTACAATAATTAAATAAAGGAAATAATAATAAACCCCATTCCTGTGAAGACGGAGAGAGGAGTAAAAGCATGAACATGAAAATACATAAGCTTGCTTCAATATATTTTAAATTGCCATAATTGTGCATCAGTATAGTGACTATTTTACCACACACATTCGTATTATTTACAACCGTTGCATCCAAGGCAGACATTTCTGTTACTACCATGCTGACTGGCTTATATTTTTACATCATTATTAATTCTTATTTTTGCTGATTCGAAGGTAGATCCAGTAGGAATAGAATTCTATTTTTACAAGCTTTACATTACCTTGCTTTTGTATGTGTTACGTAAATTTCAAAACTGATTAGTGCTAAAACTATTGTGAGAGAAAATAAATGAACTTATTATTATTACGTTTTTATTTTCTACATACTTTCTATTTACATATTTGAATATTTCATTATGAAAAACAAATCATAAAAAAATATAAGAACATGGTTGTCCGCCAGTGTCGGGAGCAAGGTCCAAGCTACCGGTGGTTAGGGCTACAATGCGAGCCGCATAGAGGTGTAATACCTCCTGTATCAGGCCCATGATCCAACCGCGCAATGACATTATTATAATTATTTAAATATATTATTTAAATTATTTAATTATCGAGCTGCTATCACAATGCAGCCGGAAGGATGCTATAGCAACTCCTCAAGCAAAAAAGTTCGCACCGTCTTGTTTAGGGTCATTGTATTGCTAATAAGTGATATCACATGTAGACCAAAAAAAAGCTAAAGCTTTTAAAGCTTGCTTAAAAAAATTTGTTTAACAAAAAATAACTAAAGCAGAACACTAAAAAGTCCAAAAATAACTCTCTTTGGTACCTCTTGTTTTTATCGTTTTTCAACACCCGAAACAAGACATTTTTGCACTTATTAGTGTTTTGCTTTAGAAGTCGGTTTATTGTTTGTGAAAAGTTTAGAACGGAAGCCCTCAAAAAGGAATAATTTTGCCCGTTTTTGTAACATTTTTCATTTATGCTCCGCTCCTATTGGTCGTAGCGTGATGTTATATGGCTCGATAAATGGACTAACCAACACAAAAAGATGTTTTCAATTCCAACCAGTAGTTCCTGAGATTAGCGCGTTCAAACAAACTCTTCAGCTTTATAATATTAGTATAGATTTTTTGGTTTTTGGGATCGGTATCTGCGAATATTAGTTTGAATAAACCAACCCGCACTTGGCCCGCGTGGTGGATAACGGCCCATTCCCTCTCACAGAGAGGAGGCCCGTGTCCCAGCTGTGGGAACATTAATAGGCCGATGATAGTCAGAATAATAATTTAAAATGGCACCGACCAAAATTTCTGATATTTTCGTTATGGGTGTCATTTTCATGGTTTTTAGGGTCACTAAATGCTAACATACAACGAAAATACAAGATGGCACGGACCGAAATTTCTGGAATTTTCTTCTTGGGTGTAATTTTCATGGTTTTTTGGGGTCACTAGATACGAATATGGGGTCAAAATGCAAATACAAGATGGCGCCGACCGACTTTTTTGTTTATTAGTCATGGGTGACATTTTCATGGTTTTTGGGGTCGCTTTTTACAAATATGGAGTCATAATGAAAATCCAATATGGCGAAGACCGAAATTTCAGAAACTTGGTGTCAGGTTCATGGTTTTCAGGGACAAAAATGCGAATATGGGGATTAAATGAAAATCCAAGATGGTGCCGACCGAAATTTTTTAAATTTCTTTATGGGTGTTTTTTTGATAACACTTTTGTCGGCTTTGCGTACACGTGAAGGCGCTTCTCGCTTCGCGGTAACAGTGGTGCGTTCAATGCCTACTTCGCCGAGAAAAGCATGCCTTAATATTTATTACCGACTTCAGAAAAAAAAATGAGTTTAATACTTACTGGAAAGCTATCATGAGTGAGTTGACGGTGAATATGTTGTAGATGGCGATGGAGATGAGGCGCGCCTCGTTGTACAGGCTCTCTGCGTGGCGCACGCGGTAGCACACGCGCACGCCCCATAGGAGGAACAGGATTTCACCTGGAAAACACACACTTTCTTAAAATATTTTATTTATTAAACTGAGACAAATATTCTGAAGATAGAGAACCTAAACACTTCATTTAATTAAAATGAAGTGCTATTATAATTGTCTCAACGGATCCTTGTCTGAAGTTTGCTCTGCCAACCATTGTGCAAGTAACAGTTTGTCATCCAGTATACTGCATAGAGTAAGCGAGATAGGACGATGCGACAAACATAAGCGAGTGAAAGTGACAGTTATACAATGCTATCTTCACCTTCAACATTGACACAAAAATAGCTGCTGCGCAGGGTCTTGCAGCCAATTTAGAGACACAAAGATCCGTTTCAAAATCAAAATCAATTTTTTTATTTCATATAGGCCTACATGGGCACTTATAAAACGTCGACAAAAGGTGCACGGTTCGGGTTGGTCGTTTCCTATGGAGAAGAACCGGCAAGAAACTCCATGGTTACTCTTTTAAAAAAAATGGTTTGGTTTTACAATATTTCCTTGTTACAGCATTAGTACTTAGATATGTGGGAACAACGTAGGCCCGACAATAAGTCGTAAGAAAACAAAAAAAAAAAGATTACATATTATTTAAACAAAAGAAAATAAAACGAGTTAAAAAAACTTAATTCGAAAAATCAAAAAACCCGACTGCTTCAAAAGCGAACTAAAAAGTCGTAAACAAGGAAAAAATCATGCTTTGCAGTCGGAGGATACATATTTACGGGCTGGCTGACCAAAATCTGATGTATCCTCCGCCTGCACAGCATGATTTTTTCCTTGTTTACGACTTTTTAGTTCGCTTTTGAAGCAGTCGGGTTTTTTGATTTTTCGAATTAAGTTTTTTTATTTATAACTTTTTAGTTGTTTTTTTTTTTTTAAATTAGGTACATTTAAACATATAAATGTTATATATTTTTGAAATCACCTCTTAAAACCCTTTATTTTGATACCCCACACAATGGGTTTGGAAGATAAACAAAATTTGGGCCCCCACAATATGGCACCCAAAATCCGCCATTTTTCTATTGTCTAATTTTAATGTAGCCTATGACACTCGCAGGGTTAAGACGCATCGATTGACGTATGAATCATCAAAATCGGCCAACGCGTTTGGTCTCTGGAACGCCATATAGGAATAAACATACATACATACATAGACTGATAAACACATAACCCTCCTTCGGCAGTCGGGTAAAAAGTTAACAAATGTTAACAAGCATCTAGAAGGCCTACAATGTTCACACATTTACAAAACAATCGGTAAAGGAATCTATACACAAGTAAAATAAAAAAAAAGACTAAGTCTAACATGTGGCACAAATATTGTTATCAGTGCTGTAACTATTCTTAGCAAAGGGCTATGAAGATGATTGAAAACCATTGTAAAAAGAATAATCAAAAGAAGGAAAAAAAACAAAGAATTAATGAGATTGAGAATAGTTAGAGACAACCACCTATTTGTGCCGTTTATGAGTTACCAGGGAAGCCGCATGCGCAGAAGGAGCTAAAGCCAAAATTTTTATCTTCAACGTAGTCCTTGATTTTATACCTTTCTGCCCCATTGGTCTTCCGTTCTACGAGCAATGTGCCCTGCCCACTACCACTTAAGTTTGGCAATTCTTCGGGCTATGTCGGTAACCTTGGTTCTTTTGCGGATCATTTGTGATTCGATCACGCAAGGAAACTCCGAGCATAGGCCTCTCCATTGCCCTTTGGGTGACTGTAAGCTTTCTGATGAGGCCCATTGTGAGCGATCACGTCTCAGAGCCATAGGTCATCACTGGCAACACGCACTGGTCATAGATTTTCGTCTTGAGACACTGTGGTAAGTTGGACGAGAAGATACCGCGCAACTTCCCGAACGCTGCCCAGCCGAGTCGGATTCGACGGTTGACCTCTTTCTCGAAGTTGGCCCTACCCAACTGTCACCCACAACTTCGAGTGTAGAGTCTCCAACCTTGATAGAAGTGGGTGTAACATAGGCATTCAACATCACCTTGGTTTTGTCCATGTTCATCCTAAGCTTTCGAAAGCTCTACTGAGGTCATCGAGCATAGTACTGAGGTCTTCCATAGTCTCAGCCATGACCACTATATCGTCGGCAAACCGAAGGTGAGTAATGTACTCGCCATTAAAGTTTATGCCTAGCCCTCTCCAGACCAGAACCTTGAAGACATCCTCCAGTGCAGCGGTGAACAGTTTCGGAGATATGACATCTCCCTGTCTCACACCTCACTGCAGAAGGACAGGTTCCGAAGTCTGATCCTGAAGTCGAACTGACATGGTGGCGTATTTGTACAAACACTTCAACACCTCAATGTACCGGTAGTCGATTTGGCACCGTTGGAGAGACTGCAGCACAGCCCAAGTCTCGATCGAATCAAAGGCCTTCTCGTAGTCCACAAACGCTAAGCAGAGAGGCAGATTGTACTCTTCGGTCTTCTGTATAACCTTCCGCAGCGTATGTATATGGTCCATGCACGGTGTTAGGAAAGCCTTCACAGAAACCGGTTTGTTCGGGAGGCTGGAAATGACGATTCCAACCTGCGCGCGAGACGATTTTTTTTCATTTCTAACTTGCGATAGAAGCCTATCGCAAGTTAGAAAAGCCATTAGCAGATGCGTGCTTGACTAAATCAGAATATGTCCCATACATGCTGTATTTTCAGCCGACGGTGTTCCAGAGGGTTGGTTAGTACAGAAGCCAGACTGTTGACGTGGTCTTCAATGCGAACCTTATGAAGTTTTGTTCTGTGCTCAATCTGTTCCTTAATGGTGTTAATTTTGAGGTAGTCATGTAATTCAGTTATTTTGATGAATCATGTAGCATTTGAAACGGTTTTCAGCACCTTATTTTGAAACCTTTGTACGATCGCCACATTGGAGTTTTTGGCTGTTCCCCATAGTTCAATTCCGTAGGCCCATACGGGCTTCAATATGGTTTATATATAAGTATCTTGTTATCTAGAGATATTTGTGAATGTCTACCTAGTAGTCACTTCAGTGTTTGCAGGCGTCGGTTCAGCTCATCTCGCTTTTTCTCAATGTGTTGTTTCCAGGTCCAGATGCATACCGAGGTATTTGGCTGTGTCATGTTGTGGTAATACATCGTTTCCAAGTTTTACAGGTGCACAATTTCCTTTTCTAAGAGTGTACGTTACGTGTACTGATTTAGTAGCACTCGCTTTAATACGTACGAGGCTTTTTTCGGATCTTGATCGCTACTAAGGGCTGCGGTGTCGTCCGCGAAAGTCGCAGATAGAACACTGTCCGTATTGGGTAGATCAGCTGTGTATAGCAAACACAATACGGGGCACTCTTAAATAGAGCTAGGAGTCAATGTATTCTCTGAATGCATCCCAGTCTGTTTGCTTATTATATAAGATTTCTCTTTTTAATATTGTTATTAAGTTCGAGAGACCCTTATCCGGTCATGGGTGGACTTTACTTATTGATTGAAGTCGCCTTGGCCCTAATTTGCTGGAGTTAACTCATTAAGTTAACCTTCCCGCGCTTTCGTAGTGGCAGTTATTTTCTGTCTGGTGTATGCCTACTCGCGCGGACAGGTTTATACGGGTCGCAGGCATAGACAAGGATGACTTAAAGTCATTTAGATCGCCGGCAACCGCGATCCTCGCCGATTGAGTATAGCGAGTGATTCAAGTGTTAGAATCATGAGCGACGCGAGTGATTCATGGCCCTTGATATAAATCATTTTTATTCAAGAGTTGCATACTATATTTTATACCTTGACTACGAGAAAAAGAAAGATAAGCGAAAAACACAAGAAATATAAATAAATAAATAAATGGTTTATTACCTTCAAAATTTACATCAAATGTGAAACCCTGATCCCTGAGCTAGGTAACAGCGCCTGTGTTTCAGGGGCCAGTGACCGTTACGTTACATAATTATAATTAATTAAACACCATTGCAATTAATATTAGAATTACAATCCAAATAAGGATTCAATAAATATCCTAGACTAAAATCAAAATCATTATTAAAATCCTAAATAACAAACTCAAAATTAAAATCGAAGAAGGAGTTTGAGTATTCTCTGCACAAGAAGTTTGTATCGAGTATTTTTTGCGCAAGGAGGTTACATAGCATTGAGATGGACGTCTAATACATTGGTGTGTTCCAAATTCAAACGACAAAACAGTGATTAAAAGTGATTTTTATTCACTGTTTTCAGTGAATAAAATAAGCTTTTTAGAGGGGGAATGGTATACAATATATTAAGTCCGTTCTCCCTTTACTCGTCCGTGATGACTCTTGAAAACAGCTTGTAGACATGGCTAAGAAGTGAGCCTTGGGCCTGGGTTGGGCCTATAGTTGGGGGCTATAGTTCTTCAGTAGGGAATTGTCGCCCTTCTTGAAGAAGAGTACCACCACCACCCCTGCACCATGCCTTTGGCGTTTTCCCGTCGAGTATGACGGAATCAAACAGCTTCTAAAGGGTTGTGAGTATTATGTGTAGCTAATCACTAATTGAGACGGTTGCATTTACAGGCTGATAAATATCAAGAAACAATTTTTTTTTAAACCTATAGGCCGCGCTTGACGACTAACTCGCCTGATGGTAAGCGATGATGTGGTCGACGGTGAAGCACGCTTGCCTAGAAATAACCTATTCACTCTTGACTTAAAGACCCCTAGATTGTAGCTATCGGGAAACACAGACTCCAGCAGGGAATTCCACTGCTTAGCTGTACGCATAATAAAAGTGTTCCCAAAACGTTTTGTGCGTATGGGTGGG
Source organism: Orthosia gothica (assembly GCA_949775005.1). Taxonomy (NCBI): domain Eukaryota; kingdom Metazoa; phylum Arthropoda; class Insecta; order Lepidoptera; family Noctuidae; genus Orthosia; species Orthosia gothica. Next base: position 16,444,839 of record OX459066.1, on the reverse strand, counting down.
ATGTCTACATGTATCGATGGCGCATCGCCGTACGTCTATAGACAAACTTAATTATAAATGGTAGATACATGCATGGTTATTTATTATGGTTTTAAATTATTAAATTCAGTTCTAATTACCTATAGCTAAACTGTGATCCCACCAATTGTATGTACACTGCTTGAATTTCAGTCCTTTGTTATCCGTTATCTGTGAACATGGAAAATACAATGAAGGAGATCAGTATTCTAAAAGCAAAACTTGAGGTATTTTACATCAAGTGATTAACAGAAGAAAACAACTTGGAGAAGTTGATTTTACTTCGTTCCATTGTAACATTTGTATGGTTTTTGTTGAATACTTACAACTTCAGCATCAGGTGGTGCCGACAAGGTCCAGGTTCCTAGGTACACCAGCATGATGAGAAGTATGGGTGCCATCCACTGCAGCAGCTGCTTGTCTGTCAGCTTCAGTTTGTGAGCTGACTTCACGCGGTATGTTAGCGATACTCTGTAAGTTAAGACAAAAGCTTTTGTTGGTATATTTCGGTTTCATTGTAAGAATGAACCATCTTTTGAGTATAAAGAACCATCATCAAAGTTCTGTAAGGCACTCCAGCTCTGACCTCTGCAACTGCAACTGGCCTCTTTCTGATTGCTAAGAAACAAAATTTGGTTCAAATAAATCTCACTAGATGGCGCGATATGCACCTATCTGTTATTGAATGTGTGTAAAATTAACATTAACTGCATTGAATATAATAAAAATTGTATGTTCTTGTTTAATCAACTCTCCTAAGTACAACATTATGGAATATTGGGCTCTTAATTCAAATTTCAAAGATTATTTAAACGGAACATTTTAAATTGATGCCAATAGATGGCGCGGTTTAAAATTTCTGAGACATTCCACTCGATTGTTTAAATTTGCATTTGCATTGTGTGTGTGCAAAGAAACCGTAAAAACGTGAAAAAATAGATTAGACAGCCAGTGTACAATCTCATGGTCTGCGCACGTTATTTGTTTTGTTAGTTGCTAGTTTTAATATTTTAATGTAAAAACGTATTTTATTATTAACTAGCTGTGCCCGCGACTTCGTTCGCGTGGTTGTCGAGAGCAAAACAACGTCGTTTAGATAAGAGTATATCACCTTTTTGATGATTTAGATAAGAGTCCTGACTTTGGTATAGTTGATTACGTTAATGCTTCTCTATATACTATGTTAGCGGTGGAATTACCCGGAGCATATACAAAAAGGTTGTTTGGGTTGCTAACACGTGATAGAGAAACATAGAGTTGGCCGTGTGAAAAACAATCAAAAGTAAGGTCTACACCCGCAACGGATAACGTCTGGCCTTGGGCTTTATTAATAGTCATAGCGTAACAGAGGCTTACAGGAAATTGCACACGTTTGAAAGTAAACGGAAAATTATTGGGGATAATGGGTATCCTGGGAATGAAAACAACATCACCGGAGCCGCAACCTGTTAAGATTTCGGCTTCGATGACATTTCGTTGGAGATTTGTTACTCTCAACCGAGTTCCATTGCATAGTTTTGGTGGGCTTAAATTTCTGAGTAGAATGATTGGTACTCCGACTTTTAAATAAATTTTGTGTGCTGGAAGACCTGGTGTATTTAGAGAGTCTAAAAACTCTACTGGATAGTGGGTGGCATCTCCTTCTTCTAAAACCGTGTTAATAGATAAATATTCCCTACTTTCTCCAGAAACATGTACCAATATTTGAGAATTTATTGCTGCTGCTTGGTCGTTGCGAGGTGCCAAAATAGCTCGTTGGCATAGCCAAGCAGCGTCATGGTTCGAGATCTCTGATGGATCTCCGTATACAGAGGAAATGAGTTCCTGCTGTGAGGCAACAGAAGAACACAGGCTTTCGACTAAAGTTACTTTACCTCCTTCTTGAGTCGGGTATGTGCCGTTACCAATTTGAAGTAGTAAATTTGAGAAAACCTGCGCGTTTGCGTCACCTCCCAAATATGCTCGCATATTAAAGCTCAAATTAGTTAATATGACACTACGCCATAAAATAGAGCTCTTTAAACAGGCACCTATTTCATCGGCCCTCGTTCCTCTGGGTATTATAGGGAGTGTCTGCCTGAAGTCTCCACAGAATAGCACCGTTAAGCCTCCCATCGGTCGGTCATTTTGTCTTATATCTCGCAACGTTCTATCTACAGCTTCCACAGCTTTACGATTTGCCATCGTACACTCGTCCCAAACGATAAGGGCGCAATCGCGTAAAACCCTTGCTTTATCACTATTGCGAGACACGTTGCAAACAGGGTTTTCTGTGCGGTCCAAGTCGATTGGTATTTTAAATGTTGTATGTGCAGTTTTTCCTCCTGGTAATAAAGTGGCAGCTATTCCTGAGGAAGCGACGGCAAGGGCAATTTTGTTTTGGCTCCTTATTTGAGCCAAGATAACTTTAGTGAGGAAAGTTTTACCTGTTCCACCAGGTGCATCTAAAAACAGCATTTCTCCTAATGAATGTTCTACACTACAGCATACTCTATCAAAGATTTGACGTTGTTCTGACGTCAAATTTGAACAGCCATTTCGCAATATTTCTGCTAACTCTTCGGGGTTGTAATTTATTTCAGATGTATACTCCCTATTAATTCGTTCCCCACCAACTGTCGGTGTCGGCAAGCCGTATTGACTGAGGGGGTTCCCTCCTATACTTGTAACTATATCTTGTATAGCCAGCAAAGCCCTATTATGGCAGCTTTCACGTACTTGGTCAGAAGTTTCACTATTTATATTTTGCTGTCTCAAAAAATCTTCGGCAAACGCGTCTTTATATTTTTGCCACAACTGCCCAGCGTCCGATAGGCCACAAAATGTCAACAAAATGGCAAATAAATGGCGCAAACGATGTGGACTATCACTGACGCATGCTTCGGCTAAAGCATCATCCCAATGCTGATCGCCATCTAATAAATGCCGTGCGCGGCAAGCAGCTTGAAATGTGGGATATTCTATATCGTCCACTTTGCGGAGCTCAGCAAAAGAAGTAGGTCCTCGCACTGTGTGAAGAAGAAGGCGTAAATAATAACACTCTGCATTATTTGGGTGCACCGTGTATACTCTTCCAATCACGTGTTCTTTAAAAATGCCGGACTCGCCTTCTACAGCAGTTCCACGTCTCCTGCGATTAAAAACACCTTGCTGCTTGTTATAAGTATAATAATGTGGCACTTCATTGTACAACAGAGACTTAGCGAAATTGTCTCTTTCGCAAAGGCGAAAGAATGCGAGCAAGGTGGTTTGTCTTGGGTTGTTCATTCTTTCTGCCACATTTTCTGGCTGAAAGTAAACTCGCTGCCCGCCTTCCAGGTGCACGTCAAGATGGATGACTGGCGGATACCTTTCATGAATAGGGAAACTCAAAATGCGCCAAACTGCCTCCGAAGAGCTTATGTATCGGCCAGATTGATACCTTGTCACTTCATCAAATTGGTTGTTATTTCTTAGTGCTATCATGGCTTGATCACTACCTTTATTAACATATTTACATATATATTTTATAGATTCGACGCTATTACAAATTTCAACATTAATGTGTGCTTGAAAAGCGTTTGACAAAACTGGAGAATACGGTACCACCCAACTATTATTTAGAATTATTTCTTGTCCACGGAATCTGACAGTAGCTGTGAAACCACCTTGTGACGGTGATCTTCGCCGGTATTGCGGATACCCATTTTCCCCAGCCATAGTTAGTTCTTTCAGTGCTCTGGGGTATTTTTTTGAGCATTGACCATCTTTCATGCACGGTGATTCCCTGTTTAAGAGGCCACATGGCCCGTGAACCATATGTGTTTTTACTATGTCATGCAAAATCGGATCTGCATTATAGTCCGGAAATTCTGCACTTATGACACTGTCTATAGCATCGGGACGAATTTTTTCTTCCAGCCACAGAAGAATGTGCGCGTGGGGTAAACCACGCTTTTGCCACTCGACGCTATACATAAAACAAAGAGTTGAACCGAAAACTTTCTCCTTTGTAAGTAGATTAATCAAGACTTTGAGTTTTAAATGAAAAATCCTAGCAATAATGTCATGTCTGTCGTATGACGCCTGTCCTGTGAGAAGTGCCTGGCAAATCTCCGTCCACTTTGGATTTGTTGTAAATGTTATTTTCTCAAAAATGGTATGTAATGTTGACATAACATCTCTAAAAAGTATCCAGAAAGTGAACTCTACCGGAGACTATTCACAACTGTCCGGTAAGAAGCGAGATTTTAAATTTGGAATCTCCTACTGTCCAGTAAGTAAGTATGTAATTTACTTACTGGACACTTGGTCATCCTTCATCCCTTTTTTTTTTTATGGCTTCGCACGGTTTAGGTCATCCTCTTTAGATCTGCTTAGAAAAAAAAAACATAGTACCAGACACAGATTAGAGTTTAGCCATTATAACATGGTTAGAGGGAGGCTCCAAATATATATCTATCTCTTTTTGGTATGACATTTTATGAGATACATAATATATTTTGGAGCCTTAAACATCCATTTTATTGTCTGTGACACTTTTTTTTTTTTTTTTTTTATGGGTCTGTGACACATAACGCGACGCAGAAAAAGTATGCACGTTGCGTTTTGTACTTAGTAATGTTGTAGAAGTATAGTGTGGGATTTTATGTTTGTATTTAGTCATTTCAGTTTATAAATCATGTTGGATTAAAGAGTCCGTTAATCAAGATGTACAACAAACAAATATAAATGCCCCCGGTAAATCGATCACAATATCTATCAGTAATTGCCCTAATATGAATGTAACCTTCAATATTAATTAAACGAATTTGTTGTTAAACTTTCTTTCATTTTTGAGAAAAGCATTATACAAACCTCAACCAGTAAGAAAGCCATCCTGGCCTCGTATATAACCGGACCTCACCTGCGGTTCGGTCCGGTTAACTCATACTCGGCCAGGAAGGCTTACTTACTGGATTCTGCTGTAATGTACTAAAAAAGGTCCGGCCGGCCGTATTTACGGACGTAACAAAAAGCATCTTGCGTTCGTTCGTGCATATACCGCGGACCGCCTGTGAAACTGGATGGCAAAATAACCAATCGACCCAAGTTTTCGACGTTATTATCTGATTGCATGGCGTCCCGCAAGTGCACGTATTCTTCAGCGCGTAACCGTCGCTGGTTAGTGCGAATATACACTAAACGTTCAGTTTCTATTTTTGCGTACATGTCCACAATAAATTGGCTGAACAAACCACGAAATCGTTGCAAATATACGAAACTGTTTTGCCTTATTTGTAAAAGGTAGGAATAGTATTGTTGAGCAGATATTTTTTTTTGATAATTAGTGACTCTCGTAGTAGGGTTCACTTGGTACAGCCCAAAATTGTACCCATCTTCACCATGACAATAGATTAGTGGATATTGCAGGGCGTCGTAAGCTCGGTGGGTTTCCAAAATGCGTTGAAGGCGATCGTCGCGTGTACGCAACACGATATCACGTCTCTCACACTCCTGGTCGACTAAAACAACTGCAACTTCATCTGCGACGGGTGCATTGTGTCTTCCACGGTGTTCACCCACAGGACGTCTATCGGCACTTATAACAATTTTGAAATCATTGCTGCCTTGTGGAATTGACTCCAATGCAGCTTTGAATTCACGAACGTACTGGTTAACGCGATGCAGCAATTCTTGAAGTTGACCCAAAAGCTCAGCATTGAGCTGGGGAAAATTGTGATTTCTAACATTGAGCTGTTGCGTGTAATCGGATACAAAATAAATTTGGAGAAATTTGGGTTCATTTTCTGGCAGCAAAGATCCAATAAGGTGATAAACTTGACCTTGTACTTTGAAGGTTGGCATGAACGGTCCTTCCGTTATTTGTTTTGCCCCAAAGGAAGTCATTTGGAAAGCACTGTTATATAAACGAATATTATCCAAAAAACGGTTCGACTGGGGATGATCGCCATTCAGGAGACTTATAAGTAAGTGTGGTGGATCTTGGAAATTTGGAAGAACAATTTTTCCATTTGAGCAGCACATTCCATCTGTCTCTTTCCTCCATTTCAAAGCATGACAAAAATTACAAATTTCTCTCATGTCACCCACGAAAGTAAAGCCAGCATAATTAATTCTAGACGAATATGTGAACCCTGATTTTTCCCTATTGTCCCAAGGTAATAAAATATTTGCATCGTCATTTTCCATGGACTCATCAGCTCCGCTATTTGTTTCTCTATTCATATGGTATCGAGCTCGTTCTATTTCTAGGCGAGATTGACGTTGTTCTGCTGTTTCTGCTCGTCTTAGTTCATCTATTCTTTCCCTTTCAGATGCAAGATAACTTTCATTGTTTCTTTGTACACCTACATAGTTATGTCTAGCTATTTCTAATCGTTCTTCTCTTTGGGAGAGAGATTCAGACTCGCGCGAGAGAGCGTGTCGCTCTCGGTCAGATGACAGACGTGCTTGGCGTTCCTCGATACTCTCTTGAGAACGCAAAGTCGCGGTCCGAGTTCTTTGCGAACTTAAGCGCGACTCCCTTTCTGTGAAAGTCTCTGACTCGCGTGAGAGAGACTGGCGCTCCCGATCAGCAGACAGCCGAACTTCGCGTTCCTGGATATTCTCTTGAGAACGCAAAGTCGCGGTCCGAGTTCTTTGCGAACTTAAGCGCGACTCCCTTTCTGTGAATGTCTCTGACTCACGTGAGAGAGAGTGGCGCTCCCGATCAGCAGACAGCCGAACTTCGCGTTCCTGGATATTCTCTTGAGAACGCAAAGTCGCGGTCCGAGTTCTTTGCGAACTTAAGCGCGACTCCCTTTCTGTGAATGTCTCTGACTCACGTGAGAGAGAGTGGCGCTCCCGATCAGCAGACAGCCGGTCTTCGCGTTCCTGGATACTCTCTTGAGACCGCAAAGTCGCGGTCCGTGTTCTTTGTGAACTTAAACGTGACTCCCTTTCGGTGAACGTTTCCGATTCACGTGAAAGAGCGATGTGCTCTCGGTTAGCAGATAACCGTGCTTCACGATCTTCTTCCGATTCCTGAGACCTACAAAGTCTCATCCTTTTCGCATTTCGGCTACGCAGCGAAAGGTTAGTTTTTTTTCTTTGAGGCATTTTCAAGGAAAATTAAAGCAATAAACAAAACTAACAACACTTATGACTGAATAGCCTACAAACTTAAAAGAACGGTGCGTCGAACAGTCTAGTGTGACAACGTATCGTCTGTTCGTGGTCGTGACTCAACGAATTGGCAACACTAACTTACTGTATAACGATTGGCACTATTGGATTCAAACTACGAAGTAAATCAAATACAATCTTAACTTCGTACTTCAAACCAATGACCAAAGTTGACCAAACGAAACCAATAAGATAAGCAAATACTTTTTTTTCGACCAATTTAGAAAATCGATAAACCAAGCAACCAAAGAACTTTTACGACACACGCAAGAACTTTTAAGACACCTAACGAAACCCAATTTGCCTAGTAAACACGGTGGACGTCATCCTCGCGCGGAAAATCTTAACACCGCGATTCAGAAAATGACGTCATTTGCACAACGCCATCTATCGGATTTAGATTTCAACTATCAACATTAGTTCTATTTTTAGTCTTAAGATGTCGTTGCAAGTACTATACTTAATTGCGTAACGTAATATTTTACTTCTTGAACTCACTAAATTAATCATATCTTTTGATAGAGTGAACCGATTTCGATGAAACAAAAACTAAGTTAAACCTCAAGTTGCGTATAATTTTTGTATATAAACATTGTCAGCATTGAATTCGTAGATTTTACGTGATGTGCGCACAAACAAACAGACAAACAGACAAACAGACAAAAATTTCAAAAATGATGGAAATGGGTTCTGTTACTTATCTTTTCACACGCTGGCTATTTTTTGTTTCAATTTCTTCAATGTACAAAAATGACTTTTCTACAGATTTATTATATGTATAGATAATGGTTGTTTATTGTACTGTGTGTATGAATAATAATAGAAAAAATAAAAATTATATCATACTTTAACTATCCAAAGGAGTACAATAGACGCCAGGAGTGGTTAATAGCTGTTGGACGAGAAGACCTTCTTTCAAAACTTGTTGAAGATAAAACAAGGCAGATATACAGAATCTGTGAGGATCACTTCGAAAAATCATGTATTAAGTTTTCTAAGAACAGAACTGTGAAGTATCTATTTCCCAATGCTTTTCCAACATTAAAGTTGCTAACAAATGACGGTTGCAGGTTCGGGTACGAAGCAATGTGAGAATGTATCTATACAAAATCAGAGCATTCAATTTGTACCCATTACTGATTCAAGTTCCAATGATTTACTAATCTCAAAAGTCACTACACTACACTCACCATGGCAACATGAACTGTCCAACACGAATGGGACGCCGCCGCTAAACAGAACAGTGATATGTTCCAATCAATCCGAATATGGCATTTGTATTTCCGAGCAAGGGACCATTGAAGATGACTGGTGCATAGTCTATAGATAATATAAATATACAAACCTTCACTGTATTTAAAGAAAAAAATATCACGAACCGAGTAAACCCTTTTTTTACTTGCAAGTTGCTGCTAACACCATCTATATATCGCCGTGGATCGGGACCGAACGCGATTGATGGACGAAAAATAATCGGTTTAATCAGACGAAAAACGCTAGTTACGTCGGCACGGTTTGTTTGTATGGGAAGAGGCATTTGTATGCTTTATTATATTATCTGTGGCCATGTTCAGGAGTAGCCAATAGGAACAAGTTTTCTTGTTCCAGTAATGATTTTGTTGGTAGTGGTCATCAATAAGTTTTTAGCAAAGGTACAAATTGGATCCCTTCAGTTGCAACTTGCAATATTTTCAAAATTAGGGTTTTTGTTATCCTCTTAGATGGTTAATATGTAATTACCTCCATGTTTTCATCAGAAGTGCTGTGTAGGTGATACAGAATCCCAAGTGTCGAGTCCATTTAGTAGCAATACATGAGTATCTATCCAACACGGGGAATATAGCTGCCATCTAGAAACAAAATGCCATTATTTTAGTAGATGTCTAATGAGCAAGCTCTTAGATTTTTATTTACAAATTTAAGGTAGATAAGAAACACAATAAAATTCTACATCTCTGAAGTTTCCTGGACTATGTTACTACTATTCAGAATGGACTTAAGAAATGGTGTTTTAGTCTTTTGTCGACAACTTAATTAGTAACAAAAAACAAATGAATTAAGAAAACAACTTGTTATAAAACTCACGCAAGTGACATACTCACTTCCATATACATGATAGCGCATCCCAGAAGTGTGATGGAGAGGAACACAGGACTGGCCACACGGAACACTTTCACTCTGCGGTGGTGACGAGTGTAGATTGTCAGGAGGACGGTCAAACCTGCACAGCTCACTGATATCACCAGTAAAGATATCCTAAAAAGTTAAAACAAATTTAATAATAATTATTGCAATGTCCAATCTTAGATCTGCCAAAGAAAAATGGACCAAGGAGGTCATATCCTGGTACCCCAGAGATGTAAAGAGAACAAGAGGGAGGCCACAAAGAAGATGGGAAGATGACCTACCACAAGGATGGCGCAGATCAGCAATGGACAGACATAAATGGCGAATTCTAGAGGAGGCCTATGTCCAGGGAGGACAACCTGATGGATTGAATTGATGAATTAATGCTGGTGTTACCAATTTTTTAAGAACATATTGTGTAAAATAGAATTAAGTATTAGCAATAGGAAAATTAGTAATACGGCTAGCTAGTAAGAAATGTAAAAACAAAATCAGAGATTAAAGGCTATTTTTATTTTTTATTTTATTTTATTTTATTGCAATGTAAGTTTTCAATCTTTTGTGTCATAAATGCTCAAATTAAAATTTGAGACCAATAATTGTTAACATGCCAAATTCACAAAGTTAAATACCTACTGTAAAATATAGAGGGTGCCAGGCTGTGTCAAGTCTCTGAATGTTTATTTATGAATAGCTAATCTGAGTAGCTACTAGGCAGCTGTTGCATGTTTCATAAATATACAGCAAGAGACAGGATTATTTGAAAAATTGCTAAGTTCAATCTTTTTTTTTATGAAAATTTGTCGAAGACAATTTCTGCTAATGTTTTGTAGTGAAGACTCATGGGTAATATTGAATTTGCAAATTAATTTTTAATTAATATCAACTTTTTGTCACAATAAAATAAGTTGTGACGCCTGTAGTTAACCAAACTATCAAAATAATATGAAAATATGAAGGTTATTTACGCCGCCCCCAAGTTTTTTATTATATTTTCGCTTTTAGTTCCCAATAAAATGGGGGTAACTTTATTGGAGGCTTCTACGGAGTTTTGTCGACAACATGTACAAACTCATGTTCTACCACTGTGTTTTACTTGCCTACATTCGTGCACATTCACTTATATTATTAGAATAAAAAACTACCATTTTTTCACTATTAATATTCAATTTAACACAATTTTAGGCAAATAAAACGGAGAAGCAACATAGACGCTATCACGTATCCGCCAAACCTCTACAAATTTATTCTTTTTAGTTTCAATATGTCAATTATTGCTCAAAAGTAAACAAGTAAAATTTCAAAATTTTAAAAACCCTCGACACATCTTGCGAAATCACCCCGATTCAAACAGTAAAATGCCCATAACTTTTGAACGGCTGAACCGATTTGAAACTAAATCAAAATCGGTTCATCCGTTTAGGCGCTATGATGCCACAGACAGACACACAGATACACAGCAACACAAGTGAAACTTATAACACCCCTCTTTTTCCGGCGGGGGTTAAAAAGGACTAAAGTTAGAAGCTAGATAACAAAAAAAATAAAGTTGATAACACCAGTCTACCAATGTATTCCAATCAGTCAAGACAATACAAAAAAAAATTAAAGGCAGTGGCATAACACGATCAAACAAACATCGTGGAAAGGGGCATTCTTACCCTTTCACTTGGCATTCAACAATGAGTACATAATTATCTCATTAACGCATGAACCGATTTACATGATTTAAATGGATGAATTAAGGTTCTGTATGGTCCGCCTATACCTTTCATTTGAGAACAAAATATCAACATTAAAAAAAAAACATGTTTTCAAGTTAAGTAATTATACTTTTTGGTGCAAGACTATTATATAAATATGACTTATTTTTTTGTTATCTAGCAGAGACTTTATTCAAGTCTCATGCTCAGACAGAATAAGTATTTTTAACCCCCGCCGGAAAAAGAAGGGGTGTTATAAGTTTCACGTGTGTTGCTGTGTATCTATCTGTGGCATCATAGCGCCTAAACGGATGAACCGATTTCGATTTAGTTTTATTTGTTTGAAAAGTAATTTTGTCGAGAGTGTTCTTAGCTATGTTTGAATAAAATTGGTTCAGCCGTTCAAAAGTTATGAGCATTTTACTGTTTGAATCGGGGTGTTTTCGCAAGATAAATGCGTCGGGGGTTTTTTAAATTGTGAAATTTTACTTGTAATAGTTTTTAAATTGTCTGCTATTCCTCTTCCCCAAGTACCTAGTACATCTACTATCTATATAGAGTAGGATATAAGAGAAATATCTGTTTCTCAAGGTACTTGGTATCCTTACCGGAACGGCCAGTTGTAAGTGGCAAGGCATGGCTCCGGTCCCTGACACGATTCGCAGCCCGGCTGACATTTCAAACACTCGTATGGCTCGCTCCAGTTTTCTAAATCGTTTTCTTCGTATTCTTGGTATGCAACTGGAAGAAAGTAAATACGTGAAAATAAGATCAAAATGTCGTTACTATTTTTACAACTTATGTAATTGCGTATGACATTTAATGCCTGGCTCCAGTTTACTGCTTACCCGTTTCCCAAATTCGGACAGAGGGCCGTCTTCCATACAAAATATAATAATTTTCACAAAACAAATGAATAATTTCAAAGTAAACAAAACAAAATAACAGTGGACTGTCAATGTCAAAATGATGAAATTCAAAATTGTTGACATTTATTTGGTATACCAAAATTGACATAAGCTCAAGGCTCCCATGGACCACACACACAGGTCACAGATGCTCCAAATTAAATTCGATACGTCACTTCTACCTACAATACAAATAGGATACAAAAGGGATACAACAACAGTCTGACAACAGTAGTTTGGTATTTTGTTTTTGTGTGCTACCAAATGTCAATGATGTGTTTCCGAACGAATATGTAAATAGAGCATGGGTTTGAAAGAGGAGTTTTTCACGAAAGAAAAATCCCAGTATGTGGTAGGAGTCTAAATTACCTTCAACAAGGGATCCATTGTATCCTTCACGATGAAGTAACGAGTAGTAGCCGGGACGGCATTTGCAAATATACGATCCTCTTGCCCAGCCAGCGTGCCGGACACTCATCTCTCTGTTTGGCCTGTATTCACACTAGACAAATAATAGTCACAAACGATAAATACTTTAGATAGGTATTCTGTTTTAATAAATAAATTAAATTCAAGGTCTTGGTATACTTACTTGAGTAGTTTCGTTAGGGCATTTATGTGTCCCGTGAAAGGAATATATTTGGTTATCATTAACATCTTCAGTACCCGCCTCGCACTGGTTTATTTCCAAGCTAGATATGTCTATGTCGAGCGAGACGATACCTTTCAATCTGTAAGAGGAAAATGTATTATGGCCTTGGTATGTAGGTATACGAAGATACGTTTGTAGAGGCCAAATAGGTTGGGCCAAACTAATGTAAAAGTCAGGGTTTTGGTTTATTATCTCACGGCCATCCTATTTCTCACGAGTCGGGTTCTGAAAGTTTTGTGATAGGCGATTTATGTTAATTAATGGTGTTCAGAAGGATTTGTTGAGATTGGAAACCGACCTTTTATTTACATAGTTCGAAAAGGATAATGATTCGAGTAGATAGTCTTTGGATTTTTCGACTACGAAAAAAAGAAAATAAGACGTAACAGGGTCGAGAGATATAACGTACCCTCGGATAGTAGAGACTGGCACGGTGTAGGATAACAACCATCGCTTTGCCTCGCAGCTGTAGTAGGGGTACGTCCACCAGCCCTCCATAGTCGCACCAGGCGGAGATGGCATGAACTTTGGGGACCGAAGCGTTTCACTTTCATGTGCTGACACATACCTGAAAATGAAGATATTTTAACAATTGATAAAAGTGTGTGTGAAGAGGATGACTTGCACTTGATTGCTGCTTGGGTCTACATGTTGTCCAGTTCATAGCGGTACTAGATTATCGAGACATGCTGCACAAAATATTCGACAATATTTCGTGATCCGTAGCTATTCAAGTACGTTACGTTACTTAAGAACATCTTCAGAGGTTCAGTATCAATAGATACAGTATTGATTATGTTATTTCTTGCCATATCCAGCATTAATCTTTACAAGTGGTAAACTGAAGGAGCTCTCTGGGATCTGTGCTAAGTTTCTTACCATGGATATTCAGGATCAGGCGGTTTCTCAAGCTGCGGGGACACTACGGCAACAGGATCTGCGGTGCCGTATCTCTCCCAGGCCACGGCACTGTTCACAAGACCGTCTGCCCTCAAGGCTAGTGCTCGAGCCCCTACTGCCCGCTCCGAGGGACTCGCGCCTAACACCAGGCCTTGGGACACTGCCATCAGGACCTCTGTGGCGAGAAAATAAGTAAGTTACGTTTTGACATAAATTGTGAATATTTTCCTGGCTTGAAAGCTGCAGCTTATAAATGCAGGCTATAAATTATTGTGTTTAGTCATAAAAGGCAATTTTATTAGTCACACATGAGCAAAACATTTTGAGGCATGGCAATGGTTTGTTTGTCCTCGTTTGTTTGTGGCACCAACAGATAGTTTTCGAAAAAAATGGAGCACGGACCTGTAAGATTATCTGATTTTGGATGTTGGGCAGGAGTTACCCTTTTATTTGGTAAGAGTCCGAGGCTGTTCCGATTACCCCAGCTTTTCCGTTCTGGAGAATTATCCGTTTCTGCCAAAAATATAAAATAAAACAGAAATTGAGAAAGCGTCTAATCTGGCTTTGAGTTCTCCCAAAACGTTTAATTTTGATTCGTCTCTTTGATTTCTGGGGTCGTCAAATAATTTAAGAGCGGCGCTAAATCAAATCAAACAAAATTGTTTACGAGGCGCCGCGCCGCCGCCCGGTCCCTTTCGCCCTTCTTTGAACCATTGTTTATCGAAACTTCTCCCGGTCGGTAACTTAAATTCTGACTTACGTAAGAATATTGATAGATTTCATTTCAGGCTGTAGACAGTTAAATTAGAAGCCTGATAAACTTTTAATGTTGGTGTTATGTAAGTATTTAAAGTTTCTATTCCAACAACATCAATGTCTTGATTTTCTTTGTCTTTTTCAAGACGTGAGACTATCTTTGCTATTTATTATTACAATTAATCTCTGCACTTACAGTGTTACCCAAAACGTACAGAGAGTCAATAATTACATTATTTAGACATCACATACACATATAAAATATTAAAATAATAACAAAATTAAAATTCATACCTATATAATTAAAATAAATTCAATTTCAACATAGCTATTCAATTATCAAATACGAGTAATACCTAATATTATAATAATACGTTATACGCTATGTTGTTGTTCTGCAGTCTGTCTGATATGGATGTACTGCTTGCAGGCACCAGGGAATGAGTAGATGATTTATTGTATTATAAAAAAAACTGCCTAGTTACCAAGCCAAACTAATACAGCAGGTTAACAGCAAGGCTCATCCCATCACTTGCTATCTGTTTGGGGAGCGTCAGGGCGAGGTCTACCCTGGCGCTCGCAGTGTCACATCGAGCGGCGTACAGCTATACCTTAAGTCGCCCAAAGCGATGTGTGACGCACATCACCTCTGTTGCACCAGTGTCCAATACTTGCACCAGCAGTGACTAAGTGTACTGTAAGATCTCTGGAAGTTGCAGCGTTGGTAGGCCTCCCTCTAGGTGGACTGACGACCTAGATAAGACTAATGGGAATCCGGTTGATGCGAGTCGCACAGGACCGATCAGTACGGCGATGCTTGGGGGAGTTTTATGTCCAGCAGTGGACGTCTTTCAGCTAAAATGATGATAGTGACTGTAAGTATTACCCGCAGTTTCTAGTCCCAGCTGATGCAGCAAGTTAGCGGCGAGGTCTGCCCTGGCTCTTGCAGTGTCCCATCGCGCAGCGTACAGCGGTGCTTTTAGTCGCCCATACCGATGTGTCACGCACATCACCCCTGTTGCACCAGTGGCTACTGCGTGCACCAAACGAAGCGATGATTCTACTTCTTCCTGTAAAATAAATACTTGGTCAAAATGGCTCGTTTCCATTAAATATAGCCCTAAAAGTATGTATGTAGGACTCCAAACCACTAAAATGCCACGGTGTCCTCCTGTGCCGCTTATGGCGGGAACACGGGCACGCGTTAACACTCACGGGTACGCGAACCCGCCGCGGCTGTCTGTCACCGCACCGACATCACCGGCGCATATCAGATAACATTGCACGCCGTGACCACCCCAGGGACCAAACCAGCACATGGGCGCCAGACGACTCTGTGTATGGCACCCTTGGTCCCCCTGTGACTGGTCAGGTCAGCGGCATACTGTAATACCGACACTCCTCTCCCGCCACGGCATCCAACCCTCAGCCGCGATATCGTATGGGACCTGGGACGCTCCATACGCCATCGCGGCCCGCCTCAGTTGCGATGTCGCCTCTGTTACCAAGCGGCACCGCAACCTATTTGTTGGCCGCTACGTCGTCGGCTTAATCAACAAAAGCCTTGACGAGCGGCCCCTCCTCGGGTTTCTCTTCGCTTTACCGTGGATGACCATTTGATCCAGCCAAGGCTACTCAGCTAAAGGAAGGAATTACTTCCATATAACTTGAATAACTCCAGAATACTATATCCAAATTATAATGCGGAATTTCCGATTTCAGTTACAGGAATAAAACAATACTGGGTTCTTGATATTGCAGTCAAATAAAAGTGTGTGATTTACATTTGAGCTAGTTTGGAAAGCGTGTGATCGGTGGGCATTTTAGATTTGCCAATCGAGGGTTAAGAAAATCTCACAAAGAAGGGAAACGGTTATAAATACCTCCGCATTATTGTAATAGACGCCTCGCCTTTCAAGTAAATTAACGGGTATTGATAAGTTACAAAATTTCCCTTTCAGAAATGTTGAGCCTGAAAAATAACAAGAACTTTCGCTGTTGGTTGCCACGCCGAACGAATAACTCACGGCAAGAAGTTGTTTTACTTTTGAACTGAATTGTTAAAAAACCAAGAGAAGGGTTGTAGGGTCGTGCAGACTGTTAACACATTTTCTTGTACTTAATTAGTAAAAACCCTCATTTTTGACACACTACAAATGAGGGTATGAAGGGTACACAAAACAAACAGTCTGAAAACATAAGAACTTGCAATATTTTTTGTAGGAAATCGGCGAGTTGAAAAGAGGCGTCAGAGACGATTAAGTTGGTAGATCGTAGTAGAAGCAGATCATAGAAAATAAGTAAGTGGGTACCTAATAATTTTAAAACCATATATTCACCATCCTACAGCCCTTATCCTAACTTTTTTTTGCGGTCGGCGCTGTATTTCTTCTTATTCCATATCTACAACTCTATTTGGAATAATCTAGTCATATAATCACACTCAAAAGTTATAACTAACAAGCGGTTCTGAAACATAAGCCTTCAGTATAGAAGGCAACTTTAAAACCGCTTTGAATCATACTACTTAATCCGCAGAAAGAACATTCGCAAGAACTAATAACGCTCTCATTCAAATTTCGTTTCAAACATGTTTAACATATCCTGAGAGATGAGCATGAAACTCGTTCACAAAATTGAATTCAACTTGTTGAATGTTTTGTGGGAAGCGCTTGTTTTAATAACAGCACAGCGGTATTAATGTCGGCGGCAGCTGAAAGGGTTAAATTTGCAACAGCGGGACTTGTAATCACAAAAAGAGATGGGACAGAGGCAACAACATTTATATCCCCTGTAAATTTCAACAGTAACATACGAGACAAACATATTTTCTCGTTTTCCGCCTCTCCCCAACACAGGATTAGGACGTCAAGGCGCTAATCTCATTTCAGGATAACCTGATTGGAAGTACGGAGCAACAAATAATGTAATTATTTTTCTATTACTGAGATGAGAGGTTTTGTACCGTCACTTCGAATAAAACTTCAATATGTATAATGTCGAGTTTTTTTAGGATTACGCCCATTGATTTCGTTTCGCTGGAAGACGAAGAAAATATAAAAGAAATTGTCATTGTAATAAACGTTCCCGTACTTCTCAGAACAAAAGAATCCCATCAACTTGGGCGCACGGTTGGCGCAGTGGTTGAGCGATTGACTGCTGCGCTGCGTGTCGCGGGTTCGATTCCCGCACGGAACAAATATTTGTATGACCTACAGATAGTTGTTCCGGCTCTGGGTGTTTGTGTATGTGAGTTTATATGTTTGTAAACGCACCCGCGATACAGGAAGAAATTCCTAGTGTGGGGCAACGTTTTTTAAAAAGAGAGAGAGAGAGAGAGAACTTGTATTAGAATAGGTACCTTACCTACTGGCCGTTCTTAACGTTCGTCTAAGCTGGTTTGAGCAAAGCCTTTTGTTAGGAGAACGTCCACTTAGTGGCCAGAATCATATCAGCTCTTGGCAGATGCAACCGCATTAACTCTTGGATCCTATAGATCTATTAGTAAGTAAGTTTAAGTACACAATCAAAAGTGTAAGGATCAAACTAGTTAGCTAGTTATGAAATAAGTAATAGTCGCATTCGCAAGATCTTGGATTTATTCCTATATCAGGGTGGGTGAAAATATTATAACGGGGTGCGTAATGGGTGCGTAGTACATTATTACCTCAATGTAACGGGTGGGCAAAAATCGTTAATCAACCGAAACAGGGTGATATTTAGGATTGTAGCAAGTAAAAAGAAAATATTCTTTACGACCTACTGCAAATAAACCCAACTATCGCCATGTTTCGTTTGATCCACGATTTTTTGCCCACCTACGGATCTCTGGATTTCGGATGCCTGGCACTTCTTACATGTTTTTTTTTTTTTCTTAATTCACATGTCGCTTCAATACAGCCAGAAGTATTTTCTGCCAGCCTGCATGATGCAATAAGGTTTACTACGAACTAACGTATAAGTAAACTTAACAGTATAATATGTAACTTACCTCTGCCTCTTAAAAACATAAAGAAAATGATGACAACACGGAAGCTCAATACACTCAATCAATCTGCCTAGCCTTTTCCCAACTACATTGGGGTCGGCTTCCAGTCTTACCGGATTCGGCTAAGTACCAGTGTTTTACATGGAGCGACTGCCTGTCTGACCTCCACAACCCAGTAACTGGGTAACACGGTACCCCTTGGCTAGACTGGTGTCAGATCTCAGGCTTCTGACTAACCGTTACGACTGTCAATTATCTTCAAATGACAGCCGGGACCAACGGCTTAACGTGCTTTCCGAGGCACGGAGGAAACTCGGTATGTCGAAATGGTCACCCATCCCCGGACCGACCTCGTCAAGCGTTGCTTAACCTTGAAGATCGACCAGTGCGGCTGTTATTATTTAGCCACGAGCTCCTGCCGTGTATTGGAAGCTCAAAACACTAACAATGATTATCAACTAATTAAAGAGAGTATTCATCCCTAAACATACACAGAGAGATGTACCTATGTAACCTGTGTGTCCTGTGTGTGATGTGCCTATGTGTGTGTGTGTGTGTGTGTGTGTGGATGTGTCATCCTATCATGTCATCACTTACCCGATAAAGCCACTAAGAAAATTACAAGATTGAGTTTCCTCCAGGTAAGCGATTGCTTCCTAATTATTACGTCAGTGTTCTATTAAAGGCACGTGTCTACTTAATTAAGTAAGACAGCAGGGAAGTGTTTGTTCTAATTCGGATGCCACATTTGTTCCTAACGAGTTTTCAACGAGCCACCTACTTCGTCTTCAGTTCATACTTAATTACCTTGAATTTTGCGAGAATGTTGTTTTAAGTAGATGGAAAGCTATAGTTGACTCTCATAATTATTAAAAAAATATGTATATGAATATGTGTATGTGTATATATAAGTTAATTTACTTTGAGCTTGAATGCTATACTGCTTTGTTTTTTTTTTCTTTTTGGTAGCTGTGTTGTGTTGTTCACACTCTTTCTTTCCAATCTATTTTTACCCGACTGCCGAAGGAGGGTAATGTGTTTATCAGTGTATGTATGTATGTATGTATGTTTGTTCCTATATGGCGTTCCAGAGACCAAACGCATTGGCCGATTTTGATGATTCATACGTCAATCGATGCGTCTTAACCCTGCGAGTGTCATAGGCTACATTAAAATTGAATAATAGAAAAATGACGGATTTTGGGTGCCATATTGTGGGGGCCCAAATTTTAATCCATCGTGTGGTGTATCAAAATAAAGGGTTTTAAGAGGTGATTTAAAAAATATATAACACTTATATGTTTAAATGTATCTAATTCGAAAAAAAACTAACTACAAAGTTACAAATAAAAAAAACTTAATTCAAAAAATCAAAAAACCCGACTGCTTCAAAAGCGAACTAAAAAGTCGTAAACAAGGAAAAAATCATGCTGTGCAGGCGGAGGATACACCAGTGGTCAGCCAGCCCGCGAATATGTATCCTCCGACTGCACAGCATGATTTTTTCCTTGTTTACGACTTTTTAGTTCGCTTTTGAAGCAGTCGGGTTTTTTGATTTTTTGTTAGAAGTGATGAATTTTAATTGGCTGTCAGTCTCACGTACTAATTTATATTCTGTTTGTTTTAGCTGTAAGTCGTCCATGATTGTTAAATAAATAAATAATCGTGCATAATTGTGGCCTATCGCCGGTTAAAGCATCAGTGGCGTTCATCATGTCCTCTAAAGCGCAGGTGTACGGGCACCTGAAGCCTTATTGCGTAATGAATTCGACAAGGCAAAGGGCAAAGAATATTAACAATTGACCAATGACATGGCAAGATGAAAGTCGTAATGTGGATGTCCGTCTGCGTGATTGGTCTATTGTTAATATTCTTTGCCTTGCTGAATTCATTACTCAATAAGGTTGCTGGAGCACTCTAACCAATGAGCCATGCTCTGGGCAGTTAAACCACAGTAAAAATATACAAACAGTATGGCAACTACCTACAAACGCTCGAAACGGCACACTAACACAAACAGTCGCGAAGCCACACTCGAAAGTGCCCGAGCGGTCTCGTCAGTGCATACGTTTGTGTGTTTGTGCGAGCGTTTGTAGGTAGTGACCATACTGTTTGTATATTTTTACTGTGGTAAAATTACAAAATATGTTTAACAGACAAAGATTCCTTATGACTAAAGTACAATGTATTTCAAAAAAAGCTAGCGTTTAAATAAAAACCCATATTACACTGCGCAACGTGCAGAAATGTTTCCGTAATTACATTCGTGTCAAGTAGTTTTAGTTTAAATGTGCAGTTATACGGTTATACGGCTCTTATAAGGGCTCCCACACATAACTGCGATGCGATGCGAATTCGTGCGAATTCGCATCGCATCGCAAATATCTGCGAGCTCGCTAGTATTAAAATGTAAAGAAATCGCGTCGCATCGCATCGCATCGCAGTTATGTGTGGGAGCCCTAACTTAGTGTTTTTTATTTTACTTTGGGGTTGAACATGAAATTAGAAACTTCCTACAAAATGCCTGAAACATTAGACTCCTTCAGGGACCTCATTAAACACGATATTGAAGCTTGCGAAATATTAATTTAATTAGAAAATTCTTTTAGTTTATTGTTAACGTTATGAACGTACAACCTACCTATAAGGTATTGTTGGATTTATTATGTTATGTTTTCTGTTAAAAATGGGTGCCTGATGATAGACGTCGTAATCTGGGTAGGCATGAGAAACGCTGGCGTGACATTTTAGACACGATTTTGTAAGATAGGCTGGATACGCAAAAAAACAAGTAACATTAAAAAAGTATTTTGTAGAATATTGCCCAGCAGTGGGATTAAGTTAGTTAATAAATATACAGATAGTAGTTGCTGTTGCTTTTTGTATGATGACGAGACGACCATGGTCGCTGGTGACAGTATTATATCCAAGGACTCGGTTAACAAGTAAAATTTCACAATTTAAAAACCCCCGACACATTTATCTTGCGAAAACACCCCGATTCAAACAGTAAAATGCCCATAACTTTTGAACGGCTGAACCGATTTTATTCAAACATAGCTAAGAACACTCTCGACAAAATTACCTTTCAAACAAAAAAAATAAATCGAAATCGGTTCATCCGTTTAGGCGCTATGATGCCACAGACAGACACACAGATACACAGATCCACAGCAACACACGTAAAACTTATAACCAGTGGCGTAGCGTGCCTTGGCGGGGCCCAGTATAAAAAATTGTTTGGGGGCCCTTATGAAGCGTGATTTCTCACAAAAGACAAAAAAAATATTGTTTAAAATTAAAAGAAATATTTATTCATCATAATTATCTATCTGTCACTTTTTCCAAAATGTTTACAAACAATTCATATTGAATATACACTCTCCTTGGCTTTTTTCGGCAAACTGATTTATTAAAACTTTTATAGCTGATGATGACTTTAGTTTTTCTAAAGTTTCTGCCTCTATGGACAAAATAGAGACAGGTCTGACAGGCGTTCATGTCCCATCGACGTTCTTAGGTAATTTTTTATCAGTTGTAATTTTAATTTACGCACGTTGGGGGCCCCGTGGCCCGGGGGCCCCGTATAATTGATACGGCAGATACGGCGGTAGCTACGCCCCTGCTTATAACACCCCTCTTTTTCCGGCGGGGGTTAAAAATGCTGTACCACGGACTCCACCGCGACAGTCGACTTCTCTCAAATTAAACGAATATTGTTTGTACGGGACATGTTTAATGTAATTTAAATATAACGGCTTTTTAAACAGTCCACTCATCTCTTCATCCACGAGCTAACATTGGTATAATAATAATCATATTTTCTACCCTAAATACTACATCAGCTGAATTTCGTGTCGTAAATTATATAAGGCAGTTCGTTCTCGTCTCATTTTGTACTGTAGTCCGCTCCGTAACTCAGTATAACCTCTAAGCAAAAATATGTTAAAGAATGTAATTCCAGACTGTCGCCATGTTCTCAATTTAATTTAAAACCGTACACGAACGAATTTGGTATCGCTATCGGGCTGCGGTCATCGTGTAAGCCATTGAGAAGCCTTACTTTATGGAGAGGCACAGATAATATAATACTAGCTGTGGCGGGAAAGATTGCAGTGCTCGTTGCAGCACTGCAATCTTTCCCTCTTCGGTTGTTATTGTGCAATATTTTATAGTCAGGCTACTGTTACTATTTAATATGTAGCCTAACAAGTAAAATTTCAAAATTTAAAAAACCCCCGGCACATTTATCTTGCGAAAACACCACGATTCAAACAGTAAAACGCTCATAACTTTTGAACGGCTGAACCGATTTTATTCAAACATAGCTAAGAACACTCTCGACAAAATTACCTTTCAAACAAAAAAAACTAAATCAAAACCGGTTAATCCGTTTAGGCGCTGTGATGTCACAGATAGACACACAGATACACAGATACACAGCAACACACGTGAAACTTATAACACCCCTCTTTTTTTCTGCGGGGGTTAATTAAAAATAGGTACTTTTTAATAAAAAAACTCTCGTTGGGAAAAGAGGGTCTATCTATGTATCTGTCTGTGACATCATAGCTCTCAAGTGGACGATCCTATTTACCCGACTGCCGAAGGAGGGTAATGTGTTTAACAGTCTATGTATGTATGTATGTTTGTTCCTATATGGCGTTCCAGAGACCAAACGCGTTGGCCGTTTTTGATGATTAATACGTCAATCGATTCGTCTTAACCCTGCAAGTGTCATAGGCTACATTAAAATTGGACAATAGTAAAAAGGCAGATTTTGGGTGCCAAATTGTGGGGGCCAAAATTTTTTTTTTCGTCCATACCAATCGTGTGGGGTATCAAAATAAAGAGTTTTAAGAGGTGATTTCAAAAATATACATATATTTTTAAATGTATCTAATTCGAACAAAAAACGAACTAAAAAGTTATAAATAAAAAAACTTAATTCAAAAAATCTAAAAACCCGACTGCTTCAAAAGCGAACTAAAAAGTCGTAAACAAGGAAAAAATCATGCTGTGCAGGCGGAGGATACACCAGATTTTGATCAGCCAGCCCGCGAATATGTATCCTCCGACTGCACAGCATGATTTTTTCCTTGTTTACGACTTTTTAGTTCGCTTTTGAGGCAGTCGGGTTTTTTGATTTTTTGAATTAAGTTTTTTTATTTATAACTTTTTAGTTAGTTTTTTGTTCGAATTAGTTTGATTTTGTTTCCAAGTTAAAAAGTAGGTATGTAGCTGCCATATTCGAACGAATGACTCGACGTCATACAAAATCCTGCATTGCGCAAGCAAAGTTTTTGAAGCGATTTGAACACAGCAGTCCGAAACAACCGTCGCTCGGGCAATTGCCCGTACCAGATACAATACCCGTCTGTCGATCGAAGGATCCTACCTTTTAAATGGAGGTTGAGGGTCTTTTCACCCAGTTCCGCATACCTCCAAAAGTATCCTTTGTTCTAATCCATCATTTGTTCCAAATCATAGTCTGTCAGTACAGCCGTTGAGGCGTAGGCACATAATTACATCCCATCCCAATAAAATATCAGCAGCATAATTGCGTACATGCGAGATGAAAGACGCGATGTTGATTTCCGTCTATGTGATTGGTCGATTGATGGCGGTCAAATCCTTTGCCTTGCCACTTCACTTACACAATTAGACTGTTGGTCACGTTGACTTCTCTTTGAATGGTTTTTTTTAAGTTTTCTTTAAGTTCTAAGGCGACCTGAAGCTTCTGAACCCACGGAGTTACGGTATCTTTCATATTTTACCGAGACAGTTGGCAAACAAGACGATTAAAGTAATTTCTTCATTTTTCAGAGTGTCAATTTTGACATGAAGGGCCAAAAAACATAAAAGGAGGGACGCTTTTATGAGCCTTACTGATTATACAAATATTACATGTAGTATATAAAAAGGTATGTTATATATTCCTATACAAAATCGGATGCTACCAATGAATATTTAGTTTCCCAAAGCCCAAGGAAGCCAGATAATTGGCGAGTTAATAGCGGTATCGAATTCATTGGTTTAATGGTATCTATCGTCCATAATTGGGTGTAAGGTAAAACATCCCAAGTAGGTGCTCATATTGACATTTATCAGCATTTCAGAACAACGATTTCTAAAAGCCAGCACTTTTACTGGTACATACAATCTACTCGTCTGACCGGTTAAGACGATGACAGTGGCCAACGATCTTGAAGGAACAAAACGCGCACTCGTTTCAAACCCGCGCGACCCAAAATTCGGTAGGTTTTGAACTTATTATTCTATGACTTAAAAAAAAATAACCTTAGATCAAAATGGTTTTCGTGCGATTGCGAACGGACAAATTAATTACAATATGTTATACGAACAGAACTCACAATTTTCTCGGATAAAATTATTAAGAAAATGGAGTACTGTAACATATATTTTTCCATAAATTACGACTAGCAGTTTAGACGTGATTCTCATTTTAAAATCAGCTACTCAGGGTTATCTGCGCCTTAATGTTATGAATGTGAAAGTTATGTTTGGATATTTATCCATCATGCCTCAATGACTGTTGGGACAATGGGCGCACGGTTGGCGCAGTGGTTGAGCGATTGACTGCGCGCTGCGTATCGCGGGTTCGATTCCCGCACGGAACCAATATTTGTATGACCTACAGATAGTTGTTCCGGCTCTGGGTGTTGTGTATGTGAGTTTATATGTTTGTAAACGCACCCACGATACAGGAAGAAATTCCTAGTGTGGGGCAACGTATAAAAAAAAAAAAAAAAATGACTGAACGGAATTTGGTGCAACTTAACAGAAGACCTTAAGGTAGACCATTTCCTGGTTTAGAAGATATGATTGTTTTTTAACTCAGGTGTACATTTCCTTGGGTACTTTTTATGCCAGGATAGCTTCTGAGTTTCACGCAGGTGAATCCGCTGGCTGAAGCAATGTGTGATTATAACAATCTTTTCTTGCTCCAGGCCACCAGTCCCTAAAAAAGGTTCGTACCTAACCTACGTGAATATTTTTATCTCTCCTAAAACAAATTGAAGGGAGCACTCCACTTTTAGAATTTACATAAAAAGTACTCAAGAAAGATGTTGGCACAAAAAATAACGTAGCTCTCCGCAGCCTCCACAGGTCCCAGAGAGCTTTATAAAAACATCCCTTTTATGCCTATTTTGATGTACGCACCCCTCGGGCGGTCATAATTATTGACGCAAACCCGATGAACCATTGAAGGTGAGAGATATATATACCTACGCAACGACAGACTCACTGGGGAGTGGGGCGATCGTTAGCAGATAATTACGAGTCGCAATAATTTGCGTCAGTATTGTACTATTGCATTTGTATGAATTTTGCAGTGCGTAGGTAGATAGAAAGTGCCGTGCATGTATGTGTTTAATTGTTCAACTGATTAGGTTATGATGTTTGTTTGTTTATTTTAGGTGGGTGGATCATTAATTGAATTTTTATTAATTGATTTTTATTAATGATTATTAATTGAATCGGGGATTGACGGGGGGCTACGGTCAATTGGAGTCTTCCTTGACCTGGCCAAGGCATTCGACACAGTATCTATTCAAATGTTACTCAAAAAATTGGAATGTCTTGGCGTAAGAGGTATCGCTCGGGACTGGTTCAGCAGCTACTTGTCCGATAGGCAGCAGTATGTTGCAATCGGAGATAGCGTCAGCGAAACCCTTCCGGTTGTTTTTGGGGTGCCGCAGGGCAGTGTCTTAGGGCCGACACTATTCACTGTGTACATGGACGACCTACTCCAGCTAAACATCCCCCAGTCAGACATGATATGCTACGCAGATGATACTGCAGTCATGTTCCGCGGTGATACATGGAGAGATACCATGGATGCTGCGGAGAATGGCTTGCGCACCATAGCTGACTGGCTGGACAAAAACTTACTTACCCTAAACGTGGATAAAACCAATTTCATGGCGTTCCATATCAGTCGTTCTCGCTGTCCAGACTTTGAGAAAATAAAAATTCACAGCATCCTATGTCAAGTCAACAACTGTACCTGCAATTCTATAGATAAAGTCAAGTCAACAAAGTATCTAGGTGTTATAATTGACCAGAGTCTGTCCTTTAGAGAGCATATATCTATGCTCTCTAGCAGAACACGGAAGTTCATTTATATTATGAAATCCCTTCGTTCCAGTGCCCCGAAAGATTTACGCAGAAATGTTTATCTTGCTTTGTGTCAGTCGCTATTGCAATACTGTGTTGGGATCTGGGGAAGCGCCGCTAAGACCTATTTGCTTGAACTCGAACGTGCGCAACGGGCTGTTCTAAAAGTGCTCCTGGGCAAACAGCGGCGCTATCCAACTGATACACTCTACAAAGAAGTCGGTGTCCTGGGGGTCCGCCAACTATATATCTTGCGGTCCCTTCTAAGACTAGTCACCGCATTAGGGAGTCAATTCACATACACCCAAAGAGGAAGGATAGGAGCTGACAGGCTGTCAATCCCAAGAGCTAAAACATCTTTTGCGACCCGGTTTTCCCTCTTTCTCCCAATACGAGTCTTCAATTTAATCAACAAATCCACACTACGGGTCCCTGGAAATACTTTTGAAGCCAAGACTTTATTAAAGAGATGGTTGCAAGGGATGACGTATGACGAAACTGAACTTCTCTTATGCCCGTTGAGATGACCAGCACCTGAACACAAACACTAACACTCACCCGGATGGCACGCATCCCTGTCCCTGCCCCACATTCAATCCAACACACAGACTGTAACTCGGCACCCCTTATCTCCCTTCCACTTACTTCTATGTTTCTTGACTGATTGATCTGATTTGCAACTTACATTTTAATATTGTCAACTCTACTGATAATTCTGTTTTATGTTCTGCGAGTCATATTTTATTTGTTTTATAATTCATTTTGAATGTCGGAAGTGAAGTTTACCACTGACTTAGTTTTGATTGTGATCTGAATTAGCTATGTACTAGTGTAAATTTTATTTTAATGTCTCTTTTTTTTTTTTTTCTATGTCTTGTGCCTATTATTGATTTGTTGAAATGATTAAAGTAATTATTGGTTTTAATAATTTAATCTCTGATTCCCGATAAATTTTAACTGATGGAAATGAATCTGATTTTTGTAATGATGTGGTTTTTTTTATCTTAATTTTGATGTTTTATTTTTTTATTTTTGTTCTGTATTTTTAACTTTATTGTAATTATTGGTTTGGATTATTTTTATGATTTCGATTGTAAATTTTTTAATGCGATTTAATTATTTAATAACATTGTGCTGTGCCACACAGAACTTTCAATATGCTTATTCTTAATCTTGGGCCACCAAGACACAGGCTGTGCCTAGTTTGGGGCCCATGGCCATTTCCTTTGTGTTAGAGTATATATTTAAATTTTTATTCAATTGTGTAAATTGCTTTTGTAATAACTTGAGTGTGGTAATAAATTGAAATTGAATTGAATTGAAATTGAATGTTGAATGTAATTAACGCTTTAATCTGTCTTATTATACTGCTCTATAGCTTGGTGAAGTTTTTTTTGGTGACTCTACGTCCTAAAATTATCTGGAAACAAACTGGACGTTACATTTCAGGATTTTTAATAAAAACTGACGATTTTATTAATGACTTTAAACTTTGTGTTCAAAGCGGAACAACGGTGGATTTAATGACAAGGCATTCTTTACCAGTCAAACAAAAGTAAACTTAATTTTTACAGAAAATTCTAAACAATACCGATTTTAATCGAATTAATCTCGTGTCACTTTATTTATCTAAATACTAAATAGTTTCACGTACCATAACTCTTACATTCAGTAAATTTTAACCGACCCAGTCAAAATGATGGCTTTATAATTAAAAAGTCGATAGGCTGCAACATTGTCAGCTTGCCACGTACATCCGTTACCCAATTTTAACCTTTTCGGTATGAACATCGCTTTAACGTCGCGATGCAGGTGCAAAAATAAGCCTAAATACTTTATCAGTCTAACACAGGTTTTCGTCAACTACAGCTGTATGTTGCATCGACAGGCTTGTCTATACCAATATTATAAAGAGGAAAGATTTTTTTGTTTGTTTGTTTGTACCGAATAGGCTCCGAAACTACTGGACCTATTTTAAAAATTCTTTCACCTATGGAAAGCTACATTATTCCCGAGTAACATAGGCTATAATTTTGACGGGAGCAAAGCCGCGGGGGTCAGCTAGTTACGTATGTTTTGCAAGAGCAAAACGATAGCGATCAAACGCATAAAAGTCGGAATTACCACACAGTGTAGGTATGGTAGGTCCTACACAATCGTTTGCTAATCGCTCGCTGTTTGTCAAATGCACTTATTTAAAAAAAGAAACCGCCAGCAACTCTAAAACTTCTGTATTCCATACCGCAGCAATTATTGCGCAAAAATCGATATCGTTTTGCTCTTGCAAAAGATACATACACAATAAGCTTTAATAAGCCTGCGGGTTTGGTTTTATAGACCGTCGGTCGTCTCTGGCACTCATTTTTTTTTCAGTTTCTTTTCTCTATGAATCATTGTGTCAACAAAGACATCCGCAAGGGAACCAAGGGTACTGACATAGCCCGAAGAATTGCCAAAGTTAAGTGGCAGTGGGCATCCGTTCTGCGAGCAATGTGCCCCATTGCTCGCAGAACGGATGGCCGTTGGGGCCGAAAAGTTCTGGAGTGGCGACCGCGTACTTGAAGACGCAGCGTTGGAAGGTGTCCCTCTAGGTGGAGCGACGACACATTCAAGGCTGCAGGAACGATCAGTGTGGCGAGACTTGAAGACAGTCTATGCCCAGCAGTGGACATGTTTCAGTTGAAATGATGATGATGATGAGTCATTGTTATGCCTGTCCGGGTACTTATGATGTAGGATGGTGGAAATCGAACTTTTGATGGTCCTTGTTCTTCACAATAATGGGAGATTGTAGAGCATCACAAACACAAACTACTGATCCCACGTTATGATCCTACACCTTTTGGTTTTCGTAATCTATATCTGACAATAGAACCCAACGTTGGTGAGACAATGACTTGAAATACGAAGAGTTTCGTGTCGCTGAAGACTAAAATAGAATTCAAATACCAGACCGAAACGTTGGTTTTCGTTAAACCAAGTGGTAGTTACAGCCAACATGTGCGACTGTCGTATCCAAGCCGTTGGTCACATTGTTCTAGTTTCACATAACTGCCCCACAAACTAAGGGGCGTTATAAATTGCTGAAACTTGCATCGCTCAAGAATAATTTCATGTGCCCTTTCTCCATAATCACTATCACTAATTCACTATCTATCTTGTATAATATAAAAATGAATCGCAAAATGTGTTGGTAAGCGCATAACTCAACAACGCCTGGACCAATTTGGCCAATTATTTTTTTTAAATGTTCGTTGAAGTTCATGGTTTTTACGTATATATATATATATTTTTTGTATGGTAGCGTAGTGTATGGTAGCGTAGTGTATGGTAGGGTAGTGTAGGTTAGGGTAGGGTAGTGTAGGGTAGGGTAGTGTAGCGTAGGGTAGGGAAGGTAGTGTAGGGTAGGGTAGTACGTAGGAGTACGTAGTAAGGTAGCGTAGGGTAAACATTTATCTACCCTACCTTACGGTAGGTTAGATGGTGTTTTTATGGCAAAACAAAGTTTGCCGGGTCAGCTAGTATATTATAAAACGAAGTCCTCCGCCGCGATTGTTTGCTCGCGATGAACTCAAAAAACTACTGAACGGGACAGAGTGATTAATGAGAAAGTATTAGGTGTATAATTTGTTAAGGTTTTGTGTAAATTGTATGAATTATGAGGATAATTGTTGAAAATGTCGGAAAAAGCCAAGCCGCCTGGGAGCTTTCACGGAAAACGCTGCCTAATGCCTTTAACTGTAGTATTATATTATCTGTGCCTTTAAGATATTACAAAACAATGTATGGTGGGATATTTCTTTTTAATTGGTCTACAGAAAAGTCCGCGATGGGATATATATGTTATGGACCAAGATGTATATGTTATTCTCTTGCCAGCTGTTTTAGAACCCAATGGCTTGGCACGCGACTATGGGAAGAGACCAGACGGAATGATCATAATGCCTCATGAAGTTGAGTAGGCCTTTGGTGTGGGATGCAACATGTGTCGACACCCTTACGCCATCCCATGTTTGAGTCGTTTGGGGTTGAAACATTAGGTCCATGGGGTCCGAGTGCGCATCGAGTTTTTCGAGACTCTTCACGGCCAGAGGGCTGGCCTTTTCTTCGGCCAGAGAATCAGCATTGCCATCCAACGTGGCAATGCCATTCATAGTGCACTGATTAATTACTTGGTCCATGACATATATAATTATCTTTTAAGGATAGCTTACTATACCCATTCTAACTACAAAAATTGTCACGTAATTGGAAAGCTATTTAGACGGGGATACAGTATTAATTCTATTATTATTATTTATTTCATGAACATTATGATAATTCTTTAAACCATATATTTTAAATTAATATCTTAGGAGTTATCGCAAAATAAAAATTAACGCGCGCGAAAATAAATTCAAACACGGGTCTTAAACCGACAGCCCCGACGGGACTTGCTTGATGTTTGCTTTTATAACAAAAATTTGATTTTAAAATTTTTGTTTTGTTTATGGTAGAGTACTTATTATAATATGTAGGCACAATATGCTCTTCTACCCGTGCGAAGCCAGGTCGTCTCGCTATTGTCATATAAGCATAATTTTATGTAAAGCGCCATCTTTATGAGATTTGTTTCATGTACTGTTTACATGTATTGTTGAATGTTTTTGATAAAGATGTAGATTTCGGTTGGCGATATTATACCGTGGGACAAGATTATGAGGTTTTTGAGTAGTAGTATGAGCTTGTCCGGGGAACTACTTATGTAGATATTACAGCAATACCAATTTCTGTCGCCAAATAGTGTTTTTGTGCTCCCATTTAAAGGAACGGGTAACCTGACTCATGAGAGCTTTCAGATCTTTCGCTCGGACTTTTCACGTACACCGAGATTGCCTTGGGTTCCTTGGTGGTATTGCAGCTGACATAAGGAAAGTATCCATCACAGCCAACCATTCACCGTGGATAATGCTGTACTTTATCAACGTAGTCAACGTACCCGTTATATGTTGGTGTTGGCAGCCTCTGTGGATGGCAGGGACCGCACCGCACTGGATTTGCACAGCTAACCCCCATCACTGTCACCATTCAGCTTTGCACTGTATCCTAGTGGTCAACGTACCCGGTAGGTGGTAGTGTTGACGGCCTCCCTGCCACCCAGGGACAGCAGAGCGAAGAGCAGCAGCAGCGCACTGGACATGCGCCGCGGCCCCCTCATCGCTACCCACACTGTACCGACTGTATCGACGTAGTCAACGAACCCGGTAGGTGGTGGTGTTGGCAGCCTCTGTGGGTGGCAGGGACAGCAGCGCGAAGGGCAGCAGCAGCGCACTGGACATGCGCCGCGGCCCCCCCATCACTGCCCACCATTCGCGCGCGCACGCGCCTTTCTGTAACAATACATTAGGTTAGAGTTGAAATGCTATGCGAATACAAAATACTCATGGTTTAAGTATAGCGTGAGCGGGTCAGATCAAATAAAATAGAAAACAGAAGACTGTCGCTTCTCAGGAAACTGGTAGAGGCGGAGAGCCGCGGCCGGTCTCCGCCATCTGAATAATTATGTCGTCTGTATCGATTTCATGTATGGCCCGGGTTTAATATAAAATGTATAAATTGTTCAATCATTCTGTCGTTCACCTGCCTCGCCGATAAAATCAGGACTGTCCAACGGCAAACCGAATTTTTTACAATAAAAAAAAACATGTTCATGTTTTATACTGTTTTTAACCCCCGCCGGAAAAAGAGGGGTGTTATAAGTTTCACGTGTGTTGCTGTGTATCTGTGTGTCTGTCTGTGGCATCATAGCGCCTAAACGGATGAACCGATTTTGATTTAGTTTTTTTTGTTTGAAAGGTAATTTTGTCGAGAGTGTTCTTAGCTATGTTTGATTGGGCGTTTTACTGTTTGAATCAGAGTGTTTTCGCAAGATAAATGTGTCGGGGGTTTTTTAAATTGTGAAATTTTACTTGTCGCAAGATAAATGTGTCGGGGGTTTTTAAATTGTGAAATTTTACTTGTAATTAAATAAAATTCTGATCAAGTTACTTGCTAGGTCGGAAATTCTTAACATGACACTTCTCTATTATTCGTTTATATTCTTTTGTAACCCTTCAATAATTCACCTCGATTTTCGGCAAAAAAATTAGAATCATAGAAGAGTATAGAGTGACAATATCTTGAACCTAGAATTCCCTGATATTCCTGTATTTCCTGATAGCTGCAACCTAGGAGTCTAAGTCAAGAGTGAATACTTCTAGACAAGCGTGCTCCACCGTCGACCACATCATCGCTTACCATCAGGTGAGATAGTGGTCAAACCAGAGCCTAACAATAATAAAAAAACACACTATGCACATTATCATCAGAAGACATCAACATAATACACACGGCACAGACATCAGACTTTTCAAATAAACAAGCTCACTTTTCGGCTCCGTCGTATAATGGCACGATCATCAACAGTTTGCGTTGTTGGAAGATATATTTCATCAACGCAATTTATCACGGGGACGGTTGGCACCGAAGCCATAGAATAAATTGCCTTTGCGACGAAATTCAGGTGAAAACGGTGAAACGCACACGCGAGCTCGAAAATTTCATCACTATCACTACTACGTATCAACACTTCACACTAATATTATAAATGTCTGTATGTTTGTTACTTCTCCACGCTCAAACGACTAGACGGATCTGGATGAAATTTGGCACAGAAATAGATTATAGTCTGCATTAGAACATATGATACTTTTTATCCCGGGCATATATTCCCTTGGGATAATTTTCGACATTAACGCAGGCGAAGCCGCTGTCTGAAGCTAATTGCTATATAAATCTTTTACTTTTAAAGTTTTACCGAGGGTTTAGTTATAGACTTGAAGAAGAACATGACAGTTGAATGAAGAATATCGAAAGACAAGTAAAATTTCAAAATTTTAAAAACCCCCGACACATTTATCTTGCGACAAGTAAAATTTCAAAATTTAAAAAACCCCCGACATATTTATCTTGCGAAAACACCCCGATTCAAATAGTAAAACGCCCATAACTTTTGAACGGCTGAACCGATTTTATTCAAACATAGCTAAGAACACTCTCGACAAAATCACCTTTCAAACAAAAAAAACTAAATCAAAATCGGTTCGTCCGTTTAGTCGCTATGATGCCACAGACAGACACACAGATACACAGCAACACACGTGAAACTTATAACACCCCTCTTTTTCTGGCGGGGGTTAAAAATAATTCCGTCCATATAATCAAAACATACAAACACAACAGCACCAAAGATAGTTCCATTGTTTTTTCATATATTCGATTATTATGTACTCACGGAAAATGTGTCAATCACCCGCAGATATCATAATCTCTAACAGTTATACGTGGGTGTTTTCCCAAATAGAGGTCTCAATTTTATTAAGAGTGGCTCCATTTCACTTTTGTGACAGCCGCTGAAGTTTCTTGCGACTTGTTTATTACTTTTGTATGAAGAGTGTGGGTTAGGCTATAGTTGTGTACGTATAGTATTTATATTATTTTACAGCTCGTGGCAAAATAGCTATTGTTTTGATAGGAGCGCTGCTGAAAACATGGGTTTCCCAGAGAAAAACAACTCGACCGCACGAGAGAAATAAAGCTAGACTTGGTAACTAAGTAATCAATACATGTAATACATCTGTCGAAAAGTCGTTTTTTGTACATCGAAAACATTTCCAAAAAAAAAGATTAACACTCTGGCTATTTTTGGAAACAAGTAAAATTTCAAAATTTAAAAAACCCCCGACACATTTTTATTTCATGCTACATAATTTATCTAGTACATAGTAGATACGCTTCGATCGGCAATCTGTTGAACATGTCATTATGCAACGATATGTTGCGAAAACACCCTGATTCAAACAGTAAAACGCCCATAACTTTTGAACGGCTTAACCGATTTTATTCAAACATAGCTAAGAACACTCTCGATTAAGTCACCTTTAAAACAAAAACTAAATCAAAATCGGTTCACCCGTTTGGACGCTATGATGCCACAGACAGACACACAGATACACAGACACACAGATACACAGCAACACACGTGAAACTTATAACACCCCTCTTTTTCCGGAGGGGGTCAAAAATGGAAAACCAACAGAACCAATTGCCAGCATTTTAGGATTTTTTGTCTGATTAGTTGTGCACGCATGACGTAAAATATACGAAACCAATGTGGATATTTTTATTTTTGCGTAACTTGAAATATTACTTAGTCATTGTTTCATCACAGTCGGTTCGTTCTATCAAAAGTAAGATAAATTTAAAGTGTTCAAGAAGTAAATTATCACAACACACGCTATTCAGATACTCGGACAGTTGAACTCCATATTCGATATATGGCATTGCGCAATTGACGTCATTAACCCCCGCCGGAAAAAGAAGGGTGTTATAAGTTTCTCGTGTGTTGCTGTGTATCTGTGTATCTGGGTGTCTGTCTGTGGCATAATAGCGCCTAAACGGATGAAACGATTTTGATTTAGTTTTTTGAAAGATGATTTTGTCGAGAGTGTTCTTAGCTATGTTTGAATAAAATCGGTTCAGCCGTTCAAAAGTTATAGGCATTTTACTGTTTGAATCGGGGTGTTTTCGCAAGATAAATGTGTCGGGGGTTTTTAAAATTTTACTTGTTTTCTGAATGGCGGTGCTAAGGTTCTCCGCGGATGAATGACATTAGATTAAAAAATTGGTAGGTAGGATAAGTAGCAAGGCAAGTAGGGTAGGCGGGTAGGAGGCAGTTGACGGGAGCGAAACCGCGGACACAGCGAGTTTAACATAAGGTTGAACTGATTATAGATATTGGTATCTATCCGTAGATATTTCTTTTTTAGGCCCACTTGTGAGAACAACTTATCTCAGAGTTAGTTGCTAGCACAAAGTTAAATTGTCAGTTTGTCATTCAATATTGTCAATTTAACCTTGTGTTTACAGCCAACTCTGTGTTATGTTGTTTGTGCAAGTGGTGCCTCATAGTTTAATAGGCTTAGTACTAATTTTTACACATCAATCAATCTGCCTAGCCTTTTCCCAACTATGTTGGGGTCGGCTTCCAGTCTATCCGGATTCAGCTGAGTACCAGTGTTTTACATAGAGCGACTGCCTATCTGACCTCCACAACCCAGTAACTGGGTAACACAGTACCCCTTGGCTAGACTGGTGTCAGATCTCTAGCTTCTGACTACTCGTAAAGACTGTCAAAGATCTTCAAATGACAGCCGGGACCAACGGCTTAACGTGCTTTCCGAGGCACGGAGGAAACTCGGTATGTTGAAAATGGTCACCCATCCACGGACCGACCTCGTCAAGCGTTGCTTAACTTTGATGATCGACCCGTGCGGCTGATTATTTAGCCACGAGCTCCTCTTTGACTACACTTACACACACTCTTCCCTGACTACACAACACATATATTATTATAATTCCTAGTTAATCAATCACGAATCAAAGCTTTTAAATGTAATGCTAGTTACACACACAACTTTGTTTTCCAACTTTGAGATTCGGCCATTAAGGCTGGCCCGATGTTGTATCAAATTACCCAAATCAACAAATCTTGAACCCCAAAATCCTTAATGGGATCGGATTTACCGTTATCCTAAAATATCAAGTTATGTTACGCAGTAACCCGATTTAAAGGGCACATTTTGTATTTTCAAACTCATAGTCCGTAAACTTTTACATGTATTTTAATCTATACCAATATTATAAAGAGGAACGTTTTTTTTGTTTGTTTGTTTGTACGGAAAAGGCTCCGAAACTACTGGACTGATTTTAAAAATTCGTTTACCTATGGTAAGCTGCATTATTCCCGAGTAACATAGGCTATAATTTTGACGGGAGCGAAGCCGCGGTGGTCAGCTAGTTATCTTAATAAACACCGACCTTTTATTTTCTATTCCATATTCCACATATGTTTTTTAGAAAACATGTTTAAAAAAATATAGGTAGACAGTAGGTATACAGTGCACTCACATTTATTTATTTCATACTTCATCGATTTAACCCACTGTTATGTACATTATTTAAGACGACGACTGTCACCAAAGACCTTGAGGGAACAAAACGCGCACTCTTTTCACACCCGCGCGTTAAAAAATTTAGTAGTTTATGTACTTTCCTTATTATTCTATGACTTAAAAAAATCCTCAGATAAAATATAGACAATTAAATCGACACCATCTCAAGATGGTGTTGATTTCATTAAAATACGCCCAGCGGTTTTGGTGCGACTGTCGTGTTTTTGTCCGTTTTAACCATAACTTTACAAATTTATTACACTATGTTATACGAATAAAACTCAAAATTTTCTTGGATTAAATTATTAAGAAAACGGTCTAATGTAACATGTATTTCTTTTCAAAAAATTACGACTAGCGGTTTAGACGTGGTTTTCATTTTAAAATCAGGGTTATCTGCGTCTTAATCGAACAACAAAGGCCTCTTTCGTCTAGTGAGTAAGTCTGCGCTTCTATGTGTGTCCCAATCATTTAAATACATGTAGTCCATGCATGTACAAGTGACGAGAATATTGAAAACAATCCAACAGGAACACTAACCTACAAAATTCACTCTAGGCTAGCTCATAAGCTAATAAGAGTAACATCCAGCCAGCCAATACACACGTAGGTAGTTTGTTAATCGGAAAATCACAGCCACCACAAGCTGTACCATAAAATGCGCCTTCAGAGAACATTGTATGAGGTGTTGTGGTAAATTAAAAACAGGAAATGCCTCCAGGTGATAGTCAGGTTGTTTAGTATCCAGGTCAGCTGGGTTAAGGACGACCACTGCCCCGGGCGCATCCGTCTAAAGCCACCCGGGCGACCTCACTTCACGACAGTTCGCGGCGAATCAATTTTAGACCGCTCAGACCTCGTTATTTATATCGCAGCGGAAAGGCGGGTTTTTTCGGGGAATTGTGCTTAGTAACGTAGGTTTAATTTCAGGATGCAGGCTTTTATATTAATATCTCTCGTAGTCTCGCAGTGAATTTATGTTGGATTTGTCCTGTGCGAATCATAATTTCGTTATTTGAAATCCCCACATTTGAAACCACGGAGAGGAGTGCATGCAAAGAAATAAATTATGGAGACTGTGTGCAAGAAAGATTATTTGGCTAAAAGCGTATATATTATGGTAGTACATGACCTCTAACAGTCAAGTATGGGAAAAAGATAAACAATTACGGAAAAAACATCTTAATGCTATAAATAATTATTCAGGTATTCTTTCTCTTTGTGGCAAAACTCAATATAAAAACTTCGTAACGAAATAAAAGCAATCACAAATTTGACCTTTCCACACTTTGTTTTCAAATTGCTAGTCGGGACGATCCGTAAACAAGGGTAGAGTGCGCCTCGGGCGTACATGAATGGGCGACACTATTTGCCAGTTTCCTGGCAATAATATTATCACCCAGACCACATGGTATATGCAGTAACATCATTCAAAAGTTGAATCTCGTATGACATGGAATCTCTTGAAACTGAGCCAAGTTGCATGTCAGAAATAATAAATAATTGCCTTACTAGATTACATTCATGACTGTGGCTGTGAAGTATACTATGCAAACATGCATAAACTCATGCCCTTTTCCATAGGGGTCAGCAGAAAATAAAGAACGTCACCTGCTGAGAACGAACACCCACGGATACACTTTTCTTATTGGTGATGTTCTTCGGAAAGCACAGGAGAACCGCACAGGAGACACGAGAGGGAAAAAATGCTGTAATGATAACTGTCGTGGTTGTTTGACTACACGGTAATCTATTTATGTCGAAAAAACTTAATACTGAACACGAAAAATTACAAACGCACGGCACTA